>CP124713.1:123148750-124446875 GCA_031232105.1 Capsicum rhomboideum | reverse complement strand
AGCAAAAATAGCCAATTTTACACATAGTGAATTTCTCAATACTTTATCAACATAACCAACATCATCTACACCATATTCCATGCATATAATATTTTAAACCATGAGAATAAATACTTACCAAAGCTTGTAAATGGATGATCTTGTCCAAAGAGGAAGGTAGCTTAGGGTTTGAAAGAAAAAGGAGATATTCTTGTTGGAAAATTCTAGACTTTGCACATGTGTGTAATGGTGATTAAATTCTGAATTTTTCAGCCTTATATAGTCCCATTTGGTCATCCTTATCCCACTCTTATTCAAATATGACATGTTTATTAGGTTGAATTATGAATAGGTCTTTTTATCCCTCTTGGGCCATGTCTTTTGCTCACTTTTTGGGCCTCAATTGAGCCCAATGGCTCAAGACTACCTTAGCCCACCAAAGATTTAATGTATATTACCTCAAAACTCCCATGTTTAATTAATTCCATAAATGGTACGGTAATAACATAGGTCCGAAAACGTACGGGGTGTTACATCCTTCCCCCCTTAGAAACATTCGTCCTCGAATGTTAATGACAGTAGTCAATCCAACAAATGCAAGTCTAAACAACACATGCTCCAGTTTGAAAAGAAAATATAGGTACTTTTCTTTCATTCTTTTTTCGGCTTCTCATGTAACCTCATCTACTTAGTGATTATCTCGATTAGCAATCGGTACCTTGTCATATGTGAGATTCGTCATAGATTATACATCGTTACTGGAAGCAATCCGAGATAGATCTCCTGCACACCCTCAAAGTATCGCAGATGAACTACTGAATGAACTGTGGAGAATTCTTGGGATATATCAAAGTCATATACGACTTGGCCATATCTTCGAACAATCTTATAAGGTACGCTATATAGGACTACCTTCTTATGTTTAAATAGTACGGTTTGCTTGTTCCTCTGTCTGAAGACGAAAAGCCATGCTTACATTCACTTGGGTTCCCAACTTCTTCTGAAAAGATTTCCACAAATGTGTTAACTTGGTAAGCCTATCAATTATTACCCATATGGCATCACATTTCCAAAGTGTATGAGGTAAACGTGTAATAAACTCCATTTTAATCATATTCCCTTTCCAACTAAAAAGAATCTCTACATAGCCTATAACCACTTGTTGTCAGTTCGGTCGCTAAATTATAAATTTCACAATGTTCTTTTCATGTAATCTTATCAATACGTCGCTTCCCAATCATGGTACATATTGATTACTCCCTACTAAATAGAATACAGTGAATGATGTGTTTTTACCATAATGCATTTCTTTAGCTCAGATATATATCCGATACATAAAATCTACCTAGGTATTGAAGTACTCCCCTCTTACGTAAGCTCAAACATCTTTGTCGAACTTTACTGTACATTATTTTTCAACTGAATAACACAGGATTTGCATATTGCTTTTTCCTCACCATAGCCACAAGCGAAGACTTTGCTGCATTTTATACTATAATTCCTTCAACTCTTAGAAACTCTTCTTACATGCATCATTCCCTTGAAATGTGGTTGTTTTGTGTTAACTTGGTAAGGGTATTGTAATGGAAGATAAGCTCTTCAACATCTTTCTCTACTAGCCAGCCAAACCCACGAAAACTACAAATCGTTATAGGCGTCGTAGGTTTTAGTCAATTCTTCACGGCTTCTATCTTTGGTATATAGTCCCTTATTCACTCATCTGATACCATGTGACCCAATAATGCTACGGATTCTACCTAAAATTCACACTTAGACAATTGTATCTATATCGTACGGTCACGAAGAATTTATGACATTTGCCATAACTAGTTAGCATGGTTCCCTTAGGATCTTAAGTAAATCAAACTAACATCTATAAAATTTGGCACGGACATGTTTCAGAATGGTT
Source organism: Capsicum rhomboideum (assembly GCA_031232105.1). Lineage (NCBI taxonomy): Eukaryota > Viridiplantae > Streptophyta > Magnoliopsida > Solanales > Solanaceae > Capsicum > Capsicum rhomboideum. The sequence continues at coordinate 124,444,987 of CP124713.1, read as the reverse complement.
TGAACATTCTAATCATCAAATCATAAAAACTACTAGTACATTCATTAGCCCCGAATGACATACGAGGATTTCGCAAGAACCATACCGTGTTTGTAATGCTGTCTTAGGACTATCATCATCATCATTCCTTCGTCATTTCATCATCATTCATTTAAGCATGTCATCATTAATTTTTTTTCTTTTTTCCACAATCCATGGGGTAACATATGAAAATATAGAATACGGGTCAATTAATGCATATATCCTATGTACAATATGAATGTTGTACCTGTGTCTACATTAGGAGAAGCCTCCGAATTCTGTTGATCCCGTAGGTCGTATCATACTACCTGTGGCCCTTTGTGGGCACTCTCTCTTCACATGTCCTGGCTTTTTACACCAAAAGCAAACATCCGCATTAAACCAGCAGTCACCTGAATGAAACTTTCCGCAGCGCTGGCACTGCTGACGAGAAAATCTTACTGCCTGTGATTCGTGAATTCCACTACTTTGTCCAGATTGACTACCTCTAAACCCTTAGAATTGAGAGTGTGTGCCTGTTGTGGAATAGGAGAATGATGGTCTAGGCGGTCTAGAAAACATCCGAGGCCTAGATTCTCCTTGGGATTCCATAGACTGCCCCATAGGTCTGGCCCCATTTGACGACCCTCTCTCAGATTCCTGTGCTCTTCTTCTTTGCCTCTAGTTCTCCATTTTCTGTGCAAAGGCCTGAATTCTTGCTATATCTGTATCTTTATTTAATGTCACAATAGTACAGTCCCTTATCAAATATGGCTCCAATCTATCTACATACCAATGAACTCTATCGGCCATAGTCGCTACCATATTAGGAGCATATCTAGCCAACAAATTAAACCAAAGACTGTACTCCATGTCGCTCATATTTCCTTGACGAAGATTTAAAAATTGGTTCGCACGAGCCTCGCGGACCTCATATGGAAGATAGTGATCAAGGAATGCCGCTTTAAATTCCTCCCAACTAGCTGGAGGTGTACCGATACCCCTGGATCATTTCCAATCTTCATACCATAATATAGCCTCTCCTTTCAGTCTATATGCTGCAAGCTCCATTGTTTCTACACCATTCATATGCATAACATCTAGAGCCCTTTGAATTTGATCTATAAAATCCGACGGATCCTCATTAAGATCTGATCCGGTAAATGTGGGAGGATCCAATTTCAGAAAATCCTGTGTCAGCCGGCTAGCAACCCTAGCCGCACCATCATCACTTGTCATTGAACCAGCTCATCCCTGAGTTTGTGCAACCACTATATGAGTAAACATATGTACTGCATTTTTCAAATCCTATAACTCTTGCTTTATAACATTAACAGGTGATTCTGGGGACTCAGTTTCAGCCTCATATTGACTAGCTGGGTCAGGTGGTGATTGACTAATTCCTTCTCCAGCAAGCATTGTCTACCTCCTTATCTTTGCCCATACCTTGTCTTGTAATCGGCATTTTACTATACAAAGGAAAACCAACGTCAAAGGTCAGACATGATTCCACCTACAACTTTGGCTCTACTTGCACGATCTAGAAATGAAGGAACGAAACAACCCCTAAATGTCCCGTAACCTCCTACTTATAAATGTGGTGTGCAACACATCCATAAGCAAGACTCTACTCAGACATGGCTTTGTAGACACCCTTAGAATGACCTGCTCTGATACCACTTTTGTATCGCCCCGAATCCCATTCGGGCCGGACTGGCACCCGAAGCCGATGAGGCCCGAGAGAACCAATCTTTGTTCACGTCTATTCATATGCATGTCACTCAATAAGCATTACCATCACATAGAGATATAACATGTCAACAACGGAAGTCATGGAAACATGTACTGTATGAATACGAAACTTGGCCGGTAGGGCCATCAAGTGAAATTGGACATACCTCTCTTACATTCCTCATCCCACATATATCTACAAAGCCTCTAACGATACATAACCATAACCAACCTAGAGTCGGGACAACACCTCACTCTATACACAACATTTACAATGTCAAAACAAATGTACATATGAACTCGAAAAAGCCCCAAACCAACTGTAGCTCACCAATGCTCTGCGGATATCTCGTAGACTACTGAGGAGATCTACTAACACCTGTGCCTGCAGCAAGTAAGGTAAGTCCCCCAAGAGGGGTCAGTACGAAGAAAGTACTGAGTATGTAAGGCTATAAGAAACTACAGGATATATAAGTACTTTACTGGAATCATAACCAATGAGTAATCATTATTGATAATTCTCCGTTCTGTATATGTGGAACCATGTACATTTCTTCTATTATTTTCATTACTTTATCATGCGCTCGTATCATCATCATTCTTATAATAACCTTCATATTAATACATTCATGCAAGGAATATACTCTCATTTCTTTTACAACTATCTTCATTACTGTTCATCCAACTAGATAGTGGTTCATAATACCTTATGGATCATCACCTTATAAGTAAGTATATAATACCGGGCCTCCACCTTTGGTGGGATATAATATATAAATACATAATACCGGGCCTCCACCTTCGGTGAGTTATAGTAAATAAGTACATAGCATAACATTGGAATTGTTCCATCTGCACTTATACCCTTTAGATTGCGATCCATGCTCAATGAAACATAAAGTAACCATGTAAACATTACTTCTTCTCTTTATTTTTGTTATGAGAGTGGTTCATTGGTGATTGGAACATCATGGGGAACACGTACATACCTTACTTCACATCTTTACTCTTGTAAGATTGATACATTAGTCGTTATAACATCTTCAGTCTTTACTTATGAGAGATTGATACTTTTCCTTTTGAGAGATTGGTACCTTGTAGTCATTACATTGTTGGAAATTTTTGAACACATCATTATTAGGACTTCAGAATGTAACACTTTTGGAACATTAGGATAATGATCAATGAATAGGACACATGTGGATATCAACTGTTCACCAGTCTGAGATGCGATACCTAAGAGCCTTTTGGATCTTTTGACATATTAGCCAATGAACATGAGTCAACCAATGGACATGAATCATATGAATCACAATTGACCAATTAATAAGGAACATGTGAGTAACACTAGTCAACAACCAAAAATAGAATACCTTAGAGCATTTCGGAATCGAATAAGTACAATGGCAATATGAACACTATATGCTGCAGAAAGATACGTAAAGAGTAACCTTACATACCTTATGTCCTTAGTATGAACACATAATCCAATATGTGAATACAATACTTCAGCTTTCCCGTTACGTCTACTCTACACACAAGTACATAACGAAGCTTACATTAACTACCAACTTCATTCCAGGTGTATAACACGACAATAAGTTACGCAATTGCCATATAACGTCATTCACCCTCTTACTATATCATGTACTGCATTACCATCACTAAAACATGTCACACATTACCCAAGATATCATAAGTCATTAACATTTCACATCAAGATTATACTTTACACTTCCCCTTCAATATTATGTCACGTTTACGTCGTTACGTAGCTTAAACATCCTTCACAACAATGCATTAAAGACAATACATACTTGATATAATTCACCATACCTCCAAAGTACTCCTTTAAGGTCATTCATAAGTTAATAATTGCATCCATGAAGGGTATAGGGGTTTTGGGGGGTCAACGGGAGGCAAAAACACCCGAAACGGAGTTCTGTGGTGACATACGAAGCCACCTGAGATAGCAGGTGGATGAACTATGTACGCAGGTGACCTTTGGAAGTAGCCAGAGGCACCTGCACCCGCAGGTGCTTCGTCTGCGAGGGCAGGTGCCCTTTTCGGTCAAAAAGGGTTTCTTTTGGGTCTTTTTATGCAATGAATGGTCCATGATCATAATTAATCTTAAATTAACATATTTTAGATCATATTAGATTCCAACAAACAGCCATGGTTTCACAACGCACATAAACATCACCAAAACTACCTTTTCCGTTCAATACGTCACCAATTCCATGCCCAATTTCATAATAAAAATTCCAAACATTATGTACAAGAATAAAACAAGTTGAGGATATAATCACATATCACATTTCAATATTAAATCCATCAAGTCCACTTTTTTCAATACTACAAGTTCATTTTCAAGTTTCAAGGCAAAACCCTTTACCGATTTATCAAAAATAGCCAATTTTACACATAGTGAATTTCTCAATACTTTATCAACATAACCAACATCATCTACACCATATTACATGCATATCATATTTTAAACCATGAGAATAAATACTTACCAAAACCTGTAAATGGATGATCTTGTCCAAAGAGGAAGGTAGCTTAGGGTTTGAAAGAAAAAGGAGATATTCTTGTTGGAAAATTCTAGACTTTGCACATGTGTGTAATGGTGATTAAATGCTGAATTTTTAAGCCTTATATAGTCCCATTTGTTCATCCTTATCCCACTCTTAGTCAAAGATGACATGTTTATTAGGTCCAATTATGAATGGGTCTTTTTATCCCTCTTGGGCCATGTCTTTTGCTCACTTTTTGGGCCTCAAATGAGCCCAATGGCTCAAGACTACCTTAGCCCACCAAAGATTTAATGTATACTACCTAAAAACTCCCATGTTTAATTAATTCCATAAATGTTACGGTAATAACATAGGTCCAGAAACGTACAGGGTGTTACAAATCCCACATGGATCAAGAATAACTACTTTTAGTAGAATTTTCACCTAATTGTCTAAACCCAAATAAAAGAATCAAGTTGAATGAATTAATAAATTAAAGAATTGATAGGAGTTCCTATGGGATTGGGTGGAAGGTAAAAGTGTGCATAAATTCTGGGTTAATTTTACCCATGATCACTGAACTTTAGTAACGTACCAGTAAAATTATGAAAACTAATTTTTTTCTCACTAAATTCACTAAACTTTATGGCTGTATTAATACAGTCACAAAATTAACTTTTGTCTCATTGAAGTCACTGAACTATGTGTTGGTTACCCAGAAAATAAGATGCACCAGAAACTCAAATTTGTGGCACCAAAATTGTTTAATTTATTTTTAAAAATATAACTGCAACAAAAATGCGTTCTTGAGTAATAGAAAATTCTAAGCACCAAACTGTCGATAAACCCCACAAGACAGTTAGAGCAATCCGGGTAGGCTATTTAGAAGAAATCCTTCTACGGCAATCTTTTACAGGTATGTTAGTTGCCTGTATAGAGTAAAATATTGAATGCTAGATATGTTTGCTAGGAAAATTTGATATGCCATGTGGTCTTCTGACAGGTATCTTTTTCTGCTCTTCGCAAAGACATCGTCAATGTTCTGGATTTCATGGAGAGGTTAAAGAATGAAAAAAATCAAATAGCTCTTGATGTGGATCTTCTGCTCATGGTGTTTCACGATCAGTATTGGAAATGAACGGAGAAGTGGTAATTGAAAAGCTGAAATTGGGACTGGCATTTATTTGTGCACATGTCCAGCTTTCTTATTCTGACATGGAAGAGTTTGAAGATATAATGACTGGCAAAAGACAAGAGGTTGAGATTCTGCTTCAACTAACTTTGTATGATGTTGGTGACGTCGGGTGTATATACAACATGCATCGTGCCCTTCATAACCTCATGGAGAATATCAATGATTGTATCAGCTCATGTCATCATTCTACATCAAGTGCCACCATGACCGAGGAGCAGTTGGACTTCCTCCTCCTGAATCTCTATCATTTGTCTGGGTTTTGTGTTGAACAAGTTTTTCCATTAATGACTCAATACAAGATTATTCAGAATGTGTGTGGCAACATAAGAGATCTTCATGGCTTGATAGTGAATGGTTGTGTTGAGAAAGAGATTATTGAATATGTCTTACCTCAGTTTCAACTCATCGGTGAGAGAGTAGGACTCTTCCTTTGGAATGATCAAACGGAACGAGACTCTCAATTCTTCAAGCTAGCTCATCTACTCATGAAGATTACTCCAATTGAACTGGAGGTTATACACATATGTTATACAAATTTGCAAACTTCAACTTCAGTAGAAGTTGGACACTTTATTAAGCAGCTCCTGGAAACCTCTCCAGACATTCTTAGGGAATATCTGATTCATCTACAAGAGCACATAGTAACTGTTATCACCCTGAGCATTTCAGGGGTTCGAAACGTTCATGTCGTGATAGAGTTCCTATTAATTACTCTTACTGATTTGTCGAAGGACTTTAATCATCATGACAAATTATTTGATCTTTTGGCACGTGTTGGAACACTTACCAGGGAAGTATCAACTGTTGTTCGCAACTTAGAAGAGAAGTCAAGGAATAAAGAGAGTACCAATGAAACAAATCGTGCAACTCTAGACTTGCTGAAAAATATTGAACTCCTCAAGGAAGATCTCAAACATGTTTATCTAAAAGCCCCGGACTCATATCATTGTAGCTTCCCCATGTGTGATGAACTGCTCTTCATGCATCTGCTACACAGAAACTTCAATGATTTGCTAGATTGTAATGCTTATTCAGTTGCTTTGATTAGGGGTGTCAAAATAATATGAAAAGTCGACCGAACCGATCGAACCTAACCGTACCGAACAAATTTATATCATTTTTTCAATAAAACCGTGGACTTTTATTTAAACGTATAACCATCCCGAACAATTGGGATGGTATTTTTAATTTATACAAAAAATCCAAAAAATTCTCGAACCGAATCAAATAACTTTACATGTATGCAAATATATTTTATATATTAAAAAATATGTTAAATTTATTATATAAATATATTTTATAACATTTTTCTAATATAAAATATAACCGAGGTCCTAGGCCACTGGTGATTCCCCTATTTGGGCTTTTGCCATTTAATTACTACAATAGATGCTCCATCAAACAATACGGAAAAACTCATGTAAACACTCCTATTGAAAGTTTCAGATCAAACAATACGGCAACAAGATTTTACATTCTTGGCTTCTTGGTGAAGAGTTGAAGTGCTTCTCCAAGAACAATCATCAAGTTTCACGTCATGATGATGCCTTCATTTTGTGTTATTAAATGCTTCTTGATAGTTAATCAACATATAGTAGAAGAAGTGCAGAACTACGAAATGTATTTTTCCTTCTATGGACTTTATTGAGTTGATTCCTTTTAGTAATAAAGAAACATTTTAATAATGGTGTATTTTGAGGTGAAACTTTAAAAGTAAAAAATAAATAAAAATTAACCGAACCATACCGATACCGAAGAAAAAACAAGACAATGAAATGGTTTTGAAAAGTCTAATTTTTGTTATATAAAATAAAATAACCAAAAAATTGGTACGGTATAAATTTTATAAAATAACCACCCGAATAGTACCATTGACACCTCTAGCTTTGATAAAGGAAGAAATTGGGTTGGTGAAAGAAGACCTAGAATTCATAAGATCTTTCTTCATGGAAATTGAGCAAGAATTGTATAAAGATCTATGGGCACACTTTTTAGATGTGTCATATGAGGCAAAAGATGTTATTGATTCAATTATCGTAAGAGATAATGGTCTCTTACATCTTGTTTTCTCACTTTTCATTACCATAAAGAAGATCAAACTTATCAAAGAAGACGTCTCCAGTTTACTTGAGAAGATTCCCAAGAACAGGGGCCTCATTGTTGTAAACTCTCCCAAGAAGCTAGTCGAAATCAAGTCATTGACAAATAGTAAAATAATTGTAGGTTTTGAGGAGGAGACACACTGGATAATTGGGAAGCTCACCCATGGACCAGCAGATCTAGATGTTATTTCAATCACTGGTATGTCGGGTTTGGGAAAAACTACTTTGGCATACAAAGTGTACAATAATAAGTCAATTTGTAGTCATTTCGAAGTTCGTGTATGGTGCATAGTTGGCCAAGAACATGACAAGAAAAAGTTGTTGGAGAAAGTTTATAATCAAGTTTCTAACTTAAATTCTAAACTTAGTGAGAATATTGATGTTGCTGATGAGCTACGAAAACAACTATTTGGAAAGAGGTACCTTATTGCCTTAGATGACTTGTGGGATACTGCAACATGGGATGAGTTAACAAGACCATTTCCCGAAGTTAAGAAAGGAAGTCGAATTATTTTGACAACTCGAGAAAAGGAAGTGGCATTGCATGGGAAGCGCAAGACTGATGTCACGACCCAAACTGGAGCCCTAGCCGTGACGTACTTCCCAAATCAATGATGGCCCGAGAAGACCCCTTAGCATTACATCATAAGCATAGTTATAAACAAAGTACGGAAATAGGCCCATAACTCATTAAATCCAACTGAAAGGAAATTTTGATAATTTCAAGTCTAACAGAATGACATTAAAATATTTAACTGACTCTGTCTACGAAGCCTCTAACAATATGAATAAGAACATCCTACACCAGAACATGGGCCCAACGATACCATAAAACGAATATGAAATACTCTAAATAAAAAAAATGGAAACATATGCCTTCCAGAGGACGGATGGCTCACCACTCGTACTTGTTGTCCCGAAGAGATCCTAGTACTGTACAATATCACGAGAAAATGCCTCCAAACCTACATCATGAAAAGGTGTAGAGTCCGAGAATAGTCAGTACGGATAGTACTGGCATACGACCCAGGGAAGAAGAGACAAGCATTTTATAAAGAAGTTTATAACATTTAAATCATATGGAGAAATAGAGAGAACATGGAGCAAGTAATTTAAAATATAAAGACTTGACCATTGAAATATTAAGTCCAAGTTATGTAGTTTGCACCGATATATAGTAACCCAAGAGCTATGTGGGTCTGATATTCGTCCAACCGGTGGGACCCCAATCCATGTTTGCCGCATGAATTGAGATCACATAATTTGGCCATAATAAAATCCTAATTGAGGACAACATCATAAGGTCATCCCATTTGGGAGCAAACCACCCCTACGTCAGCAAACATAGGTTTCGGGTGTTAGGCCCCCTTCCGAGCCTAACCTTTCTCGGTGAACTACACAACTCCCTTTAAGCCCAAATTAAAACCTCTTTCATAAACATTTATTTATAGAGTCTTTCATTAAGGCATTCACATTTTTGGTATCGTCATACCAAGACTTGCAAGCCATACATATCATGCCAAGATCATTATCATAAAACATTATAGACTCTTTATCCCGTCATTTGAAACATGAGCAAAATCATAATTGCAATCTCCATACAACTTCTAAAAGAACATTTTCATAAACCATGACTTTAACAAAGGTAAAGGACGGGAAGAACATTGCTATTTCTTGCTTAAACTCCAAACATTCAAGAACCCAATTATTCATGGTTTAAAAGATCCATTCTCTCAACATTAAATTTCAAAGCGTAAGGTTCCATTGTTTCAAATAACTTTCATACTTCAAAACCCCAAGACATATGCTTAAAAACTCATCCATGAAGGAAAGACATAATTCAATTATAGCTTTCAAAATCAAGTCATTAAACCTAGCTTCAAATCACCGATACAATAAACGTACGTAATAATTAAAATAGGAATTCATATGGTAATTGAAATAAGGAGTGTTCAAACATGCCTTTAGATGAAAGAAACTTGGGAAAACCTTGAATCCTTAGCTTGAACTTGAACCCTAGTTTCTTTTTGCTTCTTAGAGTTTTTGGGGAGAGATATAATGTTATTTTGAATGAGGAATGTCGCATTAGGTGTTTGGGATCGATTAATAGTGTTAGGGGACTGTTTCCAATTGAGTAAAAGGACCCAATTGCCCTTGAAATAGTATTTGAAAATGGAGTCCCGTAAGCCAAAACAGGGGGGTGCGGCGCACACTCCATCGCGCAACCCCCACTAGTACGGCACGGCCCCATCGAGCGACAGGCCCGTCCGGCTTGAGGCCAACGCAGGCTCTAGGCAGTAGCCTCTCGCGGCAGCCTACGCGATGCGGGTCCGATGCAGGGATGACCCCCGTGCAACACACGACCCTTTTTTCCCCCTAAGCAATACCTAATGCTAACAATCTCGTTCCCAATCAATTTCTATTCACTCGACGGATCCTATAGGCTCGAGCTCCAAACGGACATTCAAACTTACGGGGTGTTACAACTGATCCTCTCAACCTTCGAGGGCTAACACCAGAAGAAAGTTAGGAGTTATTAGAGAAAAGGGAATTTGGAAAAGAGAGTTTCCCTAATGAACTATTGAATGTTGCAAAAGCAATAGCCTGAAGTTGTAAAGGGCTTACTTTGGTTGCTGATCTGATTGCAGGGAGGGAAAAGAAAAAGATTATGTGGCTTGAAGTTCGAAATAATTTGAGTTCCTTTATTTTGAACAGTGAAGTGGAAGTGATGAAGGTTATAGAATTAAGATATAACTATTTACCATATCACCTAAAGTCGTGCTTAATTTATGTTGCAAGTTTCTGGAAGGACAGAGAAATTCCATTCAATTTTTTGAAAGTTGTATGGTGTGCTGAAGGAATTGTGGAACAAACCGAGATGAAGAGTGTGGAAGAAGTGATGGAGGTTTATTTGGAAAAGTTAATTTATAGTAGCTTGGGAATTTTTTTCAATAAGATAGGTCATAACCCTTCTTGCCGACTTCATGATTTTGTACATGACTTTTGTTTGATAAAAACAAGAAAGGAAAAGTTGTTTGACTTGATAAGTTCAAGTACTCCATCTTCTTCTTCTTCTTCTTTTTCTTTAGATTTGATGCCACGTATGGTGACCATTGATTATCACCGTGAGTTCTTTGGGCTGAACAATTTTGTTTTGTTTGGTTCAAACAAGAAAAAGCATTCTTGTAAACACCTCCATTCTTTGACAATAACTGGACAGGAGCTAGACGACCGTCTTTATGATGCATATCACCTGAGACACTTGAGGTTTCTTACCGTGCTGAACCTGGATAGAACTTTTATCAAGGTGAACGACTCTTTGCTTAATGAATATGCATGTTGGTTCATTTGAGGTTCTTAAACATTGGGACAGAAGTTAAATCTATACCTTCGTCTTTCTCAAATCTCTGGAATTTAGAAACCTTGTCGGTGTATAACAAAGGATCAACTTTGGTACTATTATCGAGAATCTGGGTGTCATGCCCCGAATCCCATCGAGACATGATTGGCACCCGTAGCCGATAAGGCCCGAGAGAACCAACCTTTGCCTATGCTCAATCATATGCATATAATATTCATAACCACCATTGCATAATATTATGAAATACGAATAAAGGAGAACATGGGACATATTTATACATACACATGAAACATGGCCGTTGAGGCCATCCAGGCAAAATGACATATGTCTTTTACACTGTACACCCACATCCGTCTACAAAAGCCTCTAACAAGAGCATTGACCAAAATGAACCATAAGTCGGGACAAGTCCCCACTTTATACAACATGTACAATACCAAAACATATATACACTCTGACTCGGAGAAGCCCCGAATGAGCTGGAGCTCACCAAAGAACCGCTAACACTGGCAGTCTACTGAGGAGGCCTACTGGGACCTGCGCCTGCAGCAAGTAAGGTAAATGCCCGAGAGGGGTCAGTACGAAATAAGTACTGAGTATGCAAGGCTCAGATGAAACTGTACAACACATAAATATTTCAATGAACATGCCAATGAACTCAAAACATATGAATAATCAATGTGATTAAGTCACCATGTTGCATTTTGGAAACCATGTGGATTGCTTTCATTACTTTCTTTATCTCAATACTCACTTGTCATTACATATCACAATGTGCCCGGGCCCCGACTGATCAGTGGGTCTTTCATATCATATCATTGTGTTGGGATCGAGTCGAGCTAGGCTTATGCCCCTAGACTTGCCACCCATACATCAATGCATCGGGATCGAGTCGAGCTAGGCTACGCCCCTAGACTTGCCACCCATAAATCCAAACCTCGGGATCGAGTCGAGCTAGGCTTACGCCCCTAGACTTGCCACCTGTACTTGATCATTGACCACATTTGCATTACTTTGTTCATTACTTTGAGATTGATACTTTGCTAGTCATAGCATCACTTTGGAACTTTGGAACATAACATTGTTGGAAACTTTGAATCATTGACCAATGAGTGAAGGACATGTGAATAAATATCAATGAGAAATATAACATTACTAGCACCATGATACCATTGGAACCATTGGACAATAATCCATGAACAAGAGACATAAGTATAGTCACTATTGAAACATTGGAACATAACCATATTTGAGCTTTTGGAACATTAACCATGAATATGAGAAATGGGATTCACAATTGTTCAATGAGTAGGAAATATATGACAATGACCATGGATAAGTGCATATGGGATACCTTAGTACATTTCGGAATAGAACTAGTGAAATGTCAATGTGAACACTATTGGCCGTAGAAAGATACGGACAAAGTAACCTTGCATACCTTGGATTCGCAATACGAATATACAACCTTAGATGCGTAGATAATAATCCCTCTCCTTCTTTATGTGTCACTCTACAAATATATAACGAAATTCACATTAACCACCAATTACTTTACAAATGCATACCATGTCAATGAATTACATGTTTGGCTTTAAACATGTCATTTCCCCTTGACAAAACCATTGATCATACTATTATTCCAAAAATTCCATAATATTCCCCACATTGACCAATACATGAAAATCAATACATTCCACCACAATACGTCTCCTTTACACTTTCTTATCCATAACACATCACAAATAATCCATCAAAGTACCTTAATACAATTCATAACACATATTGGCCAAAATTCCATAATTTCCACTTTTAGACAAGAACAAGTTTAAGACCAAAAATAACACCATACATGTTCATATTTTGTCCATGCCATGCTTTTTCATCAAAGGCACAAGGCCTAATTCAAGTTCAAATTACCAAGATGACACATCTTTCACCAAAGGCAAAATACACTATTCACCACCTTGCCAACACATCTAGCATAATATACATAATCTTCCATGCATATAATATGTTAATCCATGAGAATAAACACTTACCAAAGCTTGGAATATGTTGATCTTGTCCAAGGAGTCCAAAGGAATTATTTTGCTTTAGGGTTTGGAAATGAGAAATGTTGAGAAAATATCATAAAGGCATGAGAGGCTTTGATGATAAAAAATCTGATCTTGGGGCCTTTATATAGACCCCAAGTGAAGCTTAGCCTTTTCTTTGGCATTTAATATGGTCAAAGTGGAAGAATGGGTCTTTTTGCCCTTTGGGCCAATTCTTTCATTTCCATTTTGGGCCTAACTTTGGGCCCAAGAACTCATATCCATGTAACCCATACAATTTCATATATTAATCACCATATATCTCATGTTTACATAATTCCATAATGTCACGATAATATTCCCTTAAAAGATTCTCATTCGTCCTTTCGATCGCAAAAATAGGCATTCTAGTCGCCCTTGGTTTCATTGGACATTTTGGATCACTATTCACATTTCATGATTTGATCATGTAGGAGTATGTAGGAGTATATTGAAGTGTTTGAATCTTTAACAATGCTCAAATAACTCCAAAGAACCAAAAGAAACCATCTAGAAATCGTCGTAGAATTGCGTTACGAAACGACGCCGGAAAGGGCATAAGTGTTGTGCCTTGCGCCACACCCCTGAAACAAGGTAGTGGCGCAAGAATGCATCCTTCTCTGAAGTTTTGGGCTGCAGGTGGCTTGCGCCACACCCCTAAAATAGGGTAGTGGCGCAAATTTCAGCACTTTGCTGAAATTTCCGGCCACTTATCCAATGTTTACGTATCGTCCAATCCCTTATCAAAACACTACAAAATACTTACTTAGTGATCTTAACCATCCATTAGACATGACTTAAAGTCACCAAATGAGGTTAAAATGTGTGCGAGTTCTTACCCAAATGCTCCACGAAATCACAAAACACCTCCTATGAAGGTCTAATCGCACATGTTAAGTTCGATATCAAATGTTTCACCAATGACACTATAAAACACATATTCATGGCATCTCAACACCTATGTAGATATGATCCCAAGGTATCAAGTGTGGTTATAAAGTACGGGGTGTTACACTGGGATCTTGTAAACTAGTGAGTTTTGACTTTAAGTGCTTGTTCTTTCTTTGATATGGATACAGATGAACCAATACTGATAGCGGAGGACACAAAGTTAGAGAACTTGAGAGTTTTGGAGAAACTCGTGCTTTCCTATTCGAAAGATACAGAGCATATTTTCAAAAGGTTCCCCAATCTTCAAAGGCTTGTATTTGTTCTCAAGGAAACATGGGATTATTCAACAGAGCAATATTGGTTCCCAAAATTGGATTTCCTAAATGAACTAGAATCCCTCGCAGTAGGTTTTGAAAGTGCAAACATATATGACAGCGAGCCCTCTGCAGCGACAAATTGGTCGTGGGATTTTCACTTCCCTTCAAATTTGAAAATATAGCGGTTGTTTGACTTTCCTATGACATCCAATTCACTATCAACAATAGCAAGACTGCCCAGCCTTGAATTGTTTTCCCTTATTAGAACAATCATCCGGGGGAAGAATGGAACATGGAGGAGGAAGACACCATTGAGAATCTCAAATTATTGGAGTTGCGTAGAGTGACTCTTGCTAAGTGGGAGTTTGGGTAGGAATCCTTTACCGTTCTTGAAAAATTACATCTGTGGGGATGTCGTAAGCTTTAAGAGATTCCTCCTAGTTTCGGCGATATTTATTCATTGAAAATTATCAAACTTGTAGAGAGCCCTAAACTTCAAGATTTTGCTAAGAACATTAAGGAATATGCTGAAGACATAAGGGGAGGGGACGAGCTTCAGGTCCTTGGCCCGAATAATATCTCGTTATTTAAATAGCTCTTAAGCATTATGTGTGAAAAGTCTTGAGCACCACCAGAATAGGTTCTTCTCTATTTTTTTGCTTCTTAGAAACCAAATATACGCGTGTGTTCATATTCATGTAGTGGCCAATTGCCAATGTCAAAAGATGTTTACAATGTGTTTGATGAAATTCTCAACTGAATTTTTTATGAACTTTAAGTAGAAATGAGTGTGCAGATAATTTTCACAATTGTTTCAGAAGACTTAAGACGATAATGTGTATAAAAAACAATAATGTGCAGATATTTATTTAGTGGATTTTTTTAATGCATATACAGTGGCTAAGCCAAAACTATTGGGTTCGGGTGGATCCAAAAGTTATGACGTATGCTCAAGTGTGTGACCATTTCATCCAAAAACTTAAGCCGTTAGAGAAATCACACTTTTAATTACTTAAATGCCTCGACATGCCCACCCCCCCTCCCCCTTATGTGGGCTTTGAAAACTAGCTATAGTGAGAAAGTAATGGTAAATCAGCAGCAGGGATTGGGAATAACTATGTGGTTATAGGTTTTGTTTTCTTGAATATTTAGGTCTTCTGTTTTCTTCTTTATCTTATAAACTATCTTCTTTTTTTGTGTGTGTAAATTAACATTTTGGGATAATGTTTTGTAAACACCATTTGATGTTTGACCTTTATCAATATCTCGAAAACGACTTTTTATATGTCTGACTATATCTGCAAAATTGCTTCTTTCTATGACTTTCAATGCTTCGTTCTTCAGTTTCTTGTATTCTTACTTCTTCCACCTGATAAAGTTTTATGCACAATTTATACATCAGACTCGGAGAACTTGAAAGAAAGGGAAGGAGAAGTTACCTTGGTATTGACTAGTGAAAAATATAATCATGGAAAGGGGAAAAGAAAATGAAGGAGAAAGAGAGGAGGAAGAAAACAACTCATCGGTATGTCATCCATATTAAAACTAATATTGACCTTAAGATACAAATGTTATACATATGTTTAAGGAATTGTTATTCAAAAATTCATACTCTGTAGCATATGTAATAGAAGTTTCTTTTTGTCCCTGTCAAAAAGCAGAACCCTTCCTGCTGCCCCAGCTCCTCCGCAATGCTTGGTTCACCTCCTAGTCGGTGTGCCGCTGATATGCCTCACACTGCGAGTTTTCTGCCACCCAACGCCGGCGACTTCAACTGTAACTCTCTCTTTGAAAATCTTGTTTGGCCCTATTTCTTATCTTTTTGAATTTCTGGCTGAATTTTTCTTTTCTCAAGTGGAATGTGGTACTTAAAAGTTAAGATGAACATAAAATTCTGAGGGAAAGGAGATTCTTCTCCAAATCTTGGAGTCAAACCATGAATTCAATTGAGATTTAAACAAGTTTCATGCTTTGCTCCAAGTTGTGATGGTTGTTGCATTTTTCGTTTGACCAGTTAATATGTCTGTATAAACTGATAATGATTAATCCTTTAAAATAGATCACGCCTACCAAATGTATACCCTATTTGGACCATGTAAATAATAGCATGTGTACGTTCAAAGCAACGTGACAACTAGAAGTTAGAACCTCCAAATCCTTTGTATATAGGCATTGAGATTTTACATTGAAGTGCAGTCGCACTCAAATTCAGTTTCTTAGACAGTAAGCTGGGAAGAATTTTGGGAAAGCACATGATGTCAGGAAACAGAATTTTGGTACCTGCTACCTTGCACCAGTGCAACTCTCTTGGGCGCATTCTTTTTCTACTTTTTTCTCCTAGCAAAGTTTTATCTACTTTTTGTGTGTCAGATCCTGAAAACTTGAAAGGAAGGGAAGAAGAAGTTACTTTGGTACAATCATGGAAAGAGGAAAAGAAATGAAGGAGAAAGAGAGAAAGGGGAAGCAAACAACGCATCAGTATGTCATACAATAGATACTTCTTTTCTTTCTTTTTTTTTTTTGTGAGAAAACCAGACAATATATACAGTTTAAAACAGATAGTGACTTCTTGTTCAAAAGTTCATAATATGAAACATACATAATAAAAGTTTCTTTCTTTCCCCGTCAAAAAGCAGAACCCTTCCCTGCTGCCCCCAGCTCCTCTACCATTCTCAGTTCACCTCCTAGTCGGTGTGCCGCGGCTATGCCTAGCACTGGGAGTTTGCTGCCACCGAACACCATCGACTTCCAACTGTAAGTCTCTATTGGAAACATACATGGGATTGCAGAATCTCTGATATGATGGGCAAAAAGGAAGTCAAACAAAAGGTTGGCAACCACTGTACCATATGAAAGTTATCCTATATCTCAGTTTTTTCAAGTTTTTGTAAATCTTTCAAGAAATACCATCATCACAAATATGTGAAAACTCTTCACGTAATAAAGTTACCGAGAAATCCCAATGCAACAAGAAGTGGCGTATTCGCGTGCAAAGAGTTTGAATTTTGATGCAGGGTGGTGGAATTCACGTGCACCACGAATCAGCCACATTTGGTGCCGCTGTGTATAATGATCAAGATGTTCAACTAGGTGCTAGCTGTACCATTTGTGGGGGTGGTCCTATGATCTTATCTTCTTGGGTCATTTATCTAAATGCGGAATTATAATAATTATCTCTTTCTCTAATTAGCCTTAATATAATATTTATATCTCTTACTATTAGATCTAAATAACCACTATTTTGTGTCTGTATATATCTGTCTAGGTTGAATTGTATTAATGTTTCTCTTTCTCTTAGTTCATCTATAGTTCGTTGCCAATTTTCTAAATGATTTTGATCCATTAGTAGTAATCTAGATATCCTTCTGAGTCTATATCAAGATATATATCATTATTCCTAAAATCTTCTTCATCATCATTTTCTAAGATAGTTTCTAGCCATGTTTCTTTCATTAGATCTATAATTTCATGAGTTAGTAATAGATTATATATTATTTGTATTGAGTCTTTGTTTAAGTTTCTGAGTGTATATAAGAGTAATATTTTATAACTGTTATCTTCGTTGATTAGGTATTTAGGGGTTTTGATGTTGTATTTTTCTATATTTTCACTGGTTTGAGGTATGTCTATTTGAATTTCTTTTGGTTCTGTCATTCTTTTCATTTTGTGTTTAATCATTATTCCCTCCAACCTCTACTTGTATTATTGCCTTTATTATTTAGCAATTCAGTATGTTTAATCATCCGTTTGGTCATTACTATGGGTTCCAGCGCCAATCAGTTTTCCCTAACAATGCTTTCTTCACTTGGTTTACTACCCTATTCACGGCTTCCTTCGCCTTTTCTGGGTTCAACCATTTTGGTCAGCTTAGTCTGGGCTTAACTTACTCTTTGCTTCTTAACCATAGTAAACTAATAAGGATAATCTAACATAATCAAACTGCTATATAATAAATAACAATAATATACTAGAGATTATTGGGAATAAACAGATTAGTTACACATAGTTGAATAAGAGTATACCGTCGTTGTTATTTCCTCAATAGTATGTGATGTAGATGCTGTTATGTTGGATTCCTCCATAGCTATATCTGAAAACTTATATTTAAAAGATTTTATTTATTGTGAGTCTCAACACATGAGAGTTAGATAAGCAAGATTGCTTACCCTCTCCTCATCCGTCTGCCTCTATATATATTACATTAGAAAACGCGTCCAAATAGTGGAAAACGCGTTAAAAGGAAAGTAAAACGCGTGAACAGTGCTAGTCACTGTGCACTTTACGACTTTTTACATCTTTTTACAAATTTTTCAAAAAGTAAACAGTAGTGCTACTGTGTACTTTCTGACTAAAAGAAAAGAAATAAAACGTGTGGGGTTTATATGTTTCCCACTAAAATAACAAAGCGACTTAATAATTTACATCTGTGATGGCGTTTGTATGTTTTTACTATCTTGTTTTGTCCGTAGCTCGTCTGGTGTACTGTTGGTCTTCATTCTAACTGAACTTCTGGTATATGAGTAATATTTCCTCCATTACACTGTGAACAGTGATGATCTGGATATTTTTTTCCTATGAGCTGACAATATCTTGTTAGTAGATTTGTGGAAATAAAATCCTTCTTGAGTACCTTCGTAGTCGGGGTATCTTCTGGTTTAAGTAAAGAGAGTATCCATTGTCGTATCTCTTCCATATCTCCTGGTCTTAATTCTCGTGAATTTGCATAAATCATATGTTGATTTCTACAGTGATAACACCATAGTGCTTGTCCAGTAGTATAGTTATGTTCTAGTTCTTGTAAGATAACTTGTAGTCCTACTATCCGTTTGTTTGCATAAAATGCTGGTATATCTTCTCTGGTTATTTCCGGTTGTGTTCCTATGTCATCTGGTATGATCATATTTTGGGTTAATCCTATTTTTACAACTTGTATAATAGGTTTTATTTCATTGAAAAGTATTTCTGCTGGGGCTGCATAAAATCTGATGTAAAAGAATGTTCCTTTGGTAATTCTTTGGTAGGTTGTAAATGCGGTATATAGTTCTGGTATTTTCTGGATTTCTTGTTCGTCTGTAGTATATACGGTTGATAAGAGTCCAAAGTCATAACATGTACGTACTAGATTTGCGTTTGTTCCTGGTTGTGCAATAAGCTTGTTATATCCTTGTAATTTTTGAGTTAAATAGTCTCTTTTGGGGTCAGTGGTTGCTGTGGATTTTGGATTGGTATTTAGATGTTTCTGGGCTTTGTGGATATTATTGATGTAAGCTGTGGATATATGGTCATAAATAATACCATATATCCACAGCTTACATCAATAATATCCACAAAGCCCAGAAACATCTAAATACCAATCCAAAATCCACAGCAACCACTGACCCCAAAAGAGACTATTTAACTCAAAAATTACAAGGATATAACAAGCTTATTGCACAACCAGGAACAAACGCAAATCTAGTACGTACATGTTATGACTTTGGACTCTTATCAACCGTATATACTACAGACGGACAAGAAATCCAGAAAATACCAGAACTATATACCGCATTTACAACCTACCAAAGAATTACCAAAGGAACATTCTTTTACATCAGATTTTATGCAGCCCCAGCAGAAATACTTTTCAATGAAATAAAACCTATTATACAAGTTGTAAAAATAGGATTAACCCAAAATATGATCATACCAGATGACATAGGAACACAACCGGAAATAACCAGAGAAGATATACCAGCATTTTATGCAAACAAACGGATAGTAGGACTACAAGTTATCTTACAAGAACTAGAACATAACTATACTACTGGACAAGCACTATGGTGTTATCACTGTAGAAATCAACATATGATTTATGCAAATTCACGAGAATTAAGACCAGGAGATATGGAAGAGATACGACAATGGATACTCTCTTTACTTAAACCAGAAGATACCCCGACTACGAAGGTACTCAAGAAGGATTTTATTTCCACAAATCTACTAACAAGATATTGTCAGCTCATAGGAAAAAAATATCCAGATCATCACTGTTCACAGTGTAATGGAGGAAATATTACTCATATACCAGAAGTTCAGTTAGAATGAAGACCAACAGTACACCAGACGAGCTACGGACAAAACAAGATAGTAAAAACATACAAACGCCATCACAGATGTAAATTATTAAGTCGCTTTGTTATTTTAGTGGGAAACATATAAACCCCACACGTTTTCTTTCTTTTCTTTTAGTCAGAAAGTACACAGTAGCACTACTGTTTACTTTTTGAAAAATTTGTAAAAAGATGTAAAAAGTCGTAAAGTGCACAGTGACTAGCACTGTTCACGCGTTTTACTTTCCTTTTAACGCGTTTTCCACTATTTGGACGCGTTTTCTAATGTAATATATATAGAGGCAGACGGATGAGGAGAGGGTAAGCAATCTTGCTTATCTAACTCTCATGTGTTGAGACTCACAATAAATAAAATCTTTTAAATATAAGTTTTCAGATATAGCTATGGAGGAATCCAACATAACAGCATCTACATCACATACTATTGAGGAAATAACAACGACGGTATACTCTTATTCAACTATGTGTAACTAATCTGTTTATTCCCAATAATCTCTAGTATATTATTGTTATTTATTATATAGCAGTTTGATTATGTTAGATTATCCTTATTAGTTTACTATGGTTAAGAAGCAAAGAGTAAGTTAAGCCCAGACTAAGCTGACCAAAATGGTTGAACCCAGAAAAGGCGAAGGAAGCCGTGAATAGGGTAGTAAACCAAGTGAAGAAAGCATTGTTAGGGAAAACTGATTGGCGCTGGAACCCATAGTAATGACCAAACGGATGATTAAACATACTGAATTGCTAAATAATAAAGGCAATAATACAAGTAGAGGTTGGAGGGAATAATGATTAAACACAAAATGAAAAGAATGACAGAACCAAAAGAAATTCAAATAGACATACCTCAAACCAGTGAAAATATAGAAAAATACAACATCAAAACCCCTAAATACCTAATCAACGAAGATAACAGTTATAAAATATTACTCTTATATACACTCAGAAACTTAAACAAAGACTCAATACAAATAATATATAATCTATTACTAACTCATGAAATTATAGATCTAATGAAAGAAACATGGCTAGAAACTATCTTAGAAAATGATGATGAAGAAGATTTTAGGAATAATGATATATATCTTGATATAGACTCAGAAGGATATCTAGATTACTACTAATGGATCAAAATCATTTAGAAAATTGGCAACGAACTATAGATGAACTAAGAGAAAGAGAAACATTAATACAATTCAACCTAGACAGATATATACAGACACAAAATAGTGGTTATTTAGATCTAATAGTAAGAGATATAAATATTATATTAAGGCTAATTAGAGAAAGAGATAATTATTATAATTCCGCATTTAGATAAATGACCCAAGAAGATAAGATCATAGGACCACCCCCACAAATGGTATCAGAGGGTCATCATAAGGTAATTCATCTCCATATTCAAGTGGTGGGCCTCAAGTGCAGCAGTAAGTGTTGTTCCTTTTAATACCTCAATGCAGGATATGCCATCTCAAAGTTTAGACAAAATTTGTGCCTATTTCCCTCCTGTTTCTAAGAAAGAGAAGTTTAATTTGAGTACTACCGCTACCGCTATTGAAGGAATTAATCCAAAAGTACAAGTACCACTAGGTAAAGGGCTATCACCTCAGTTCAGTTCCTTCACTGATGAGCAGACTTCAGTTCCTTCGTCAAGAATCTTCAAGGCCTCCATTGTTGATTCTCACAATTTGATGCCAAATTTGATTCCACAAGCTATTAGATGTATTGAATTTGTCCAGGGTAATGGAGATACTGGTAGCATTAAGAATATTTGCACCTTTCAGTTCAATTTGTCAGATTTTCTTTTGCGTGTGGTCCTGGCCGTTAAGATGTCTAGAATTTATTGAATGAGCAGGGAATTCGTGATTATTTTCCCCAATATCTCTTGTTAAATCTTACATATTTATCTCTTCTAAAGGATTTGTTAAAATTCCCTTCACCTGCTTTTACTTGTGTATCCTGTTGCGTGCGCCGTGCGCGAATCTATATATATATAAAAGAGGGTCATAGCCCCGGTGATGTGGTACTCTCTTAAGCCATCATTTATATTTCTTTTTTAAAATTAATTTTTCAGTTTTTTCTCCCATTTTAAAATTAGGAATTTTTTTTTTTTAAGAGAAACCGAACAGTCACTTCTGTAAAAGAAAAGCATCGCTTCTTTAACAGTCACTTCTTCTGACTTGTGCAGGAATTAACAGTCACTTCTTGTGAAGGAACGTTACTTCCCACCCCTACCTAATGGCTCCTTCTTTCTTATCCTCTTTATCGCCCTACTTACCAGGTAAATTTTTTTGTTTGCTGATTGATTTTTTGTTTCACTAGAATACAAATTAATCCTGTTTGATGCTTTGGGGAAAAAAACTATATGATGCCTACACAACTTAGCGGCTTAAGGGGCGACGCTCAAAAACGCCGCTTGAAATTCTATCAAAAATGGTGTGCAATAACAAAATTTTACAAGAGTTCATTGGGATTCAACACTTTTTTGCCAAAAACTCTGCTCTTCCTATTCTTCTTGCCAACATATTTTACTTCACCATTTTTTTCAAGAGATCTTTGAAATTCTCCTTCACGGGACACAAAAACCATCCACAATTTGAAAATCTTCTTTGCATCCACAAAATCCCTTCAATCGGCATAGGTATGCTATTTTTCTTTCCTCAACTGCTTGCCTTTTGTATTAGTTCTACTATTTCGTATTTTCTTATGTCAGACATTGTCATCGTAATGTGCGAATTATGCATCGTCTATGGGATTTGTCAATTCAGTTGACACTTATTTTGATATGAAAAATAAATAAATTATTACTATTACTATACAATCTGTGATGTTATAAGGTGATGCTTGTGCTATAGAGTTACGTTTAGTATCTGCAAATATCCATTAGCCACATCCAAAAAAATTCCTATTTCCTGAAGAACAACTTTTCTGATTACTCTTAGTCACTTTTACTGCAGTATCGCATGCTCGGCAATGTCAAGTTCAGATGCCACCCAAAGCCACATTTTCTGAAGTCCTTGAATTCCTTTTACTCAGGCAATTAATTATGTCTTCACGCTCTCGCAATAACCTGTCAATTAAATAGGTGCATTTGAATTTTGGACTCAGAATTCTGTAAAATTAAATTTAAGCCTATTTTGATTAGTCTTGTTCTCCTTGGTTTTTTTGTTGTCATGATGTTCTAATCGATAGTTGAAGACAAGAACCCCAGTTAGATTCAAGCTCTACATTATTTCTTAGTTATTGAGAGAACCCAAGTATATGGAATTCTTCAGAAAATTGTTCAAATTCTCGAAAACATAAACCTTTCAATTCAGAAAGCTTTACATCTATACGATGGTCATTTGTTTATGGAGGGTGGGATTAATATATTGAATATTTTTGTTTAAGTGCATTGTTATTAATGCTTGCTGTTTCAGTTCTTCCTAATCTGCAGTTCATCATTATTCATCCCAGACCCCACCAGGTGGGAATACACTGGGTATGTTGTTGTTGTATGTTCTTTCATTCTTTTTCCCCATTTTTCATCATCATATTTTTTCTGCAGTTAGTTTTTGAATACCATATGCTTTTGTATTTACTCACTTTTTCTCATCACGTTTATTTTCTTCTTCTAGAGGAAAGATTTGCCGTTAGAGGGCATAAATTACATAAACTACATATTAATTTTTTAAATCTGTACTTTTCCATTAGTTATAACTGAGTGTTTTGCTATTTTCCCCTCATTTTTTCACCGTTATATTTTTTATTAGTAGTTTTAGAATACCAAATGTTTTTGTATTTGATCACTTTTTCCTTTCACCTCTATTTTTTATTCTTACAGTGGTATCATTTTCCTTTAGGGTACATAAAGTATATGAATATTCCCCTTATGAATTCATAACTCATTCATTTCTTCAATATATATTTAACATAACTCCTGGCTTTTGTTACTTTCTCTTCTTGTGGCCCCGATAGTAGGATTTGAATGTTTCTAAGACTCACTTTGAATACCTATGACCAGAAAAGTCATGTGATACCTTTTTCTTAGTAGTTTCTCTAAGAAATACTAATTTTCAAGCTTACATATTTATCGATTTTTACACAAATATGACGTTTCTCACTTTTCTATTCTTGTATTTGATGTACACCTCTTGTATATGCGGTGTTTAGATTATGAATACGTTTACATGAATCTTGAGACTATCTTTAAACTTTCTACTATTTTTAAACAATCACTTTAGGCAATTCATTATGCAAGTTCAAAAATCTATAATGGCTTGATAGCTCTGGAGTAACTTGGACGGATTGAAACTGTCACGCCCCGAATCCCATTCAGGACGGACTGGCACCCGAAGCCGATAAGGCCCGAGAGAACCAATCTTTGCTCATGTACATTCATATGCATGTCTCTGTATGAACATCATTATATCTCATGCAATTATGCGGAAGTCATGGAAACATATGCTATATATATGAAACTTGGCCGTTAGAGCCATCAAATCAAAATGGACATACATCTATTGCCTTCATCTTCCCACATACGTCTACAAAGCCTCTACAGATACATAACCATAACCAACCTAGAGTCGGACAACACCCCACTCTATAGATATATACAAAGCCAAAACAAATGTACATAACAACTCGGAAAGCCCCGAACCAACTGGAGCTCACCAATAATCTGCGGATGTATCGTAGCCTACCGAGGAGGTCTACTAGCACCTGTGCCTACAACAAGTAAGGTAAGTCCCCCAAGAGGGGTCAGTACGAAGAAAGTACTGAGTATGTAAGGCCATATGAAACTGTATAATACATAAGTACTTCCAGGAAATTAGGCGTAAGAGAATAATCAATATGGATAGACCTCCGTTCTGAATATGTGAAACCATGTTCATTACTTCCATTATTTTCATTACTTGATCCTTCATTATTATCATCATCATTCTTATAATAACCTTCATATTTATATATTCATGCAAGGGATATACTCTCATTTCTTTTACAATTATCTTCATTACTGTTCATCCAACTAGTTAGTGGTTCATAATGTCTTATGGATCATGCACCTTATCATTATCTTTTGCATAACATCACTCATATAATATCGGACATCCAGCTGACCAGTGGGCTATAATATAAATCGGACATCCAGCTGATCAGTGGGCCATAATAAATAAATATATAATACCGGACCTCCACCATTGGTGGGCTATAATATATAAATATATAATACCGGACCTCCACCATTGGTGGGCTATAATATATAAATATATAATACCGGTCCTCCACCATTGGTGGGCTATAATATATAAATATATAATATTGGGATTGTTCCATCTGAACTTATACCCTTTAGATTGTGATCCATACTCAATGAAGCATAAAGTAACCAGGTGTGCATTACTTCTTTGCAATCTTATTTCCTTTACATTGTTATGAGAGTGATACATTGGTGATTGAAACATTATTGGGAACGCATAGATACATTACTTCATTCCTTTACTTTCATGAGATTGATACATTATTGAAACTTATAACATGATTGGAACTTTGGAACATTAATCAATGAATATGAGCTATGTGAATCATAATCGACCAATGAATATGGAACATGTGAGCAACAATGATTAATATCCGGAAATAGGATACCTTTGAACATTTCGGAGTGGAACAAGTATAATGACAATGTGACACTATGTGCTGCAGAAGGATACGGAAAGAGTAACCTTACATACCTTATGTCCTCAATATGAACACACAATCCAATATGTGAATACAACAATTCAGCTCCTTCCTTACGAGTTACTCTACATCACAAGTACACAATGGAACCAACATTAACCACAAGCTACATTCCAAGTGTATAAGACGACCATGAGTTACATGATTCCCCTATAACATTATTTCACCCTTTACAATACCATTCATGGCCTTTTCATACCATCATACCAACAATACCATAACATGCTATACATTGACCAAGACATCATAACCAATAGCTTTTCACACCAAGTTCCTCCTTTACATGTTCTCATTAACACCACATCACAATGAATCCATCAAATCACTCCAATCCATTTTATAACCAAAATTCCACAATTTATACATGTAGAAAAATAACAAGTTAGAGGAATAACCACACCATACATGTTGAGATCTCATCCACACCATTCACTTTCATCAAAACATCAAGTCCTCTTTCAAGTTCAAATCACATGGATGATGTATCTTTTATAACAATAACAAAGGTGCACTACTCAACACTTGCAAGCATAACCAACAGGATCTACATAATCTCTCATGCTTATAATATGTTAAAGTACAAGAATAATCACTTACCCAAGCTTGGAAGATGATGATCTTGCCCAAAGAAGTGCCTTAGGGTTTGAGAGCTTGAGAAATATCTTGTAGAATTGTCTAGAATGGCATGTGTGTTTTGTGGAAATAAAATCTGATTTTTGGCCACCTTATATAGCCTCTTAAAGTCATACTTAGCCATTTGGTTCAACAATTTACAATTCAAAGCAATAATGGGTCAATTGACCCATTGGGCCTTTCATTTTGGCTCATTTTGGGTCTCAAATTGGCCTATTAACACATATTATCTTAGCCCACAAAAATCAATGTGTAATCCATCATATATCTCATGTTTAATTAATTCCATAATTGTCATGACAATATTCACTTACGAGATTCCTGATCGTAGCCTCAATCGAAAAAATAGAAATTCTAGTACATAAATTGCTAAAATTTGTTAAAATACTTGTGACGAAGAATTACCCCCAACTCGGATGCTAAATGCGCTTAAGAATAGTCCTACTATGATGGGGTAATGATGCCATGACTCAAAGGTCTTATATACATCATAATAGTCGAAGAAAAATTTTGACGAAAACCACCACGTGGAGCGCCCCATTGCTGCCTGTGCAGACAAAAATTTGGGCCAAAGCAGCCTGGCACTCCCTCTGCAGCGCCCCATGTCAAATTTTTGATTTTGACTTTTCTTTGCGGATTTGGTTGGATCTTTCAAGTCCCAACTTTGTGCTTACCTCTTAGCTTTAAGATCCTTTAAACCTCAATTTTTCACCCCACAAATGCTCCACAAAGTCACAAACGCCACCCACTACAAAGGTCTAACCACATGTACTAGGCCCATTATCAAAATACATACTTATGGCTCTCGACACCTAAGTAAACATTGTTCAAAGTTGTCAAGTAGGGTCGGAAATGTACGGGGTGTTACAGAAACGTCCTTTTAACAGAGTGTTTTTTTTTGTGAGTCATCACCTTTACAGTGCAACATATTTGGAGTAAAGGGTGGAATCACAATGATTGATTTCCTTCATGAATTTTTTTGGTCAAGTGTCTATATTGTTAATCATTCAGAATAATCAAGTCTGCTTACTTATGTTTGATATTTTTCCTATTTTCGCTTTTCACAGTGTTATCTATGTATGCTGGACACCTTCAGTCGTTGTTGCGTATTTTTCTTAGGTATGTTACTCAGGTTAATTTTATTTAAGCCTAATTCAAGGTATTTTTCTTATAAGATTGTGTCCCGATATACTTAATTCTAAGTTAGATGTGTTTTTACATCTAATTTGTTTACTTTCTTTGAATGTTTGTGATTAGCATATTCCTAGACCTATATAGTGGTAAGGGATAGAGGTTCACTTTGTGCTATTTTGTCACACCCCGAGTTCCAACGAGGCGTGATTGGCACCCGAAGCCGATATGGCCCGAGAGAACCAATCTTTGCTCATGTCCACTCATATGCATGTCACTCAATAAGCAGAACCATCACGTAGAGATATAAGATGTCAATTGCGGAAGTTATGAAAACATGCAATTTATACATATAAGGAACTTGGCCATTAGGGCCACCAAGTCAAAATAGATATACATCTCTTACAATACATCTCTTCCATTCATTTTCCCACATATGTCTACAAAGCCTCTAATAGATACATAACCATGCTTATGCAATATTTACATAACAACACAAAAACCCATGTACACATGTGACTTGGAGAAGCCCCAAAGCAACTGGAGCTCACCAATACTCAGCAAAAGATCAGCACCCTACTGTGGAGGTCTACTAGTACCTGCGCCTGCAGCAAGTAAGGTAAATTCCCCAAAAAGAGTCAGTACGAAGAATGTACTGAGTATGTAAGGCAAATAGTAACTGTGCAAGATATAAGAATTTTCAGGAGTTCAAGTACAAGTGAATGATTAATGTAAAATAAACCATGATTCTATGTACATTTGGAAACATGTATCTTGCTTTCTTTGCTTTCTTTGCATTTGCATTCATTTGTCATTAACCATTATCACGTGATACCCGGGCCCAACTGATCAGTGGGTTATAACATATCATTGGGATCGTTCCAGCCAGGCTTACGCCCCTTAGAGTGCCACCCATAAATGATATATCAATAGGATCGTTCCAGCCAGGCTTATGCCCCTTAGAGTGAGATCCATGAATAATAATAGTGGGAGCGTTCCAGCCGGACTTATGTCCCTTAGATTGCACTCCCCAATTGAGCAATTATGTATCACTTCTTTGCTTTTGAGAAATTGATACATTGGTTACTATTGCATTATTGGAACATTTGGAACAATATTGGAATATTTGGAATAATATTGGAACATCTATGTAACACATGAATAATAAGTGATCAACATATGAGGAACATGTGAGTAACAAGATAACTACTTGAGTTGGACTACTTTTGGACATTTCGGAATAATACAAGGACATTACCAATGTAATCAATATGAGCTGCAGAAGGATACGAACAGAGTAACCTTACATACCTCGTCTCTTCAATATGAATATACAATCCTATACGTGTACACAATATTCCAGCTCCTTCCTTTAGTTTCACTCTACAACGCAAATACATCCCGGAGCTTATATTAACAACTAGTTACCATACAAGTGTACAAGACAACAATGAGCAACATGACGGTCGTATAACGTCATTTTACCCTTTACAATACCATTTACGGCATTGGCATATCAACAATACCACAACATGCCCAACATTGACCAAAATATCACAAACCAATAGCATTTCATATCAAGTTCATTCTTTACATTTCTTCATTAACACGACATCACAATTACTCTATCAAATCACCTCAATACACCTCATAACAACATATCGGCCAAAAATCCCATAATTTACACTTCTTACACGTATGGAAAAATAATGAGTTTAGAAACATAATCACACCATACATGTTGATATTTCATCCATACCATGCACTTTCATCCAAATCTCAAGTCAGTTTTCAAGTCCAATTCACAAAAATGGCACATCTTGAACAAAAAGCAAAAGTGCCCTATTCAACCTTGACAACATAACCAACATGATCTACAGCATAACTCATGTATATAATATATTAAATCACAAGAATAAACACTTACCAAAGCTTGAGAAATGATGATCTTGCCCAAAAGATGACTTAGGGTTTGAAGAGCCAAAAGAGAATTGTTTTGAAAATTCTAGAAAAGTGATGTGTGTCTTTTGGAATAAAAATCTGATTTTTCCACATATATATATAGGCCCTCAAGTCTTCTTGGAATTAAATTCCATGTTTAATTGGTCAATGGTAGAAGAATGGGTCATTTGGCCCATTTGGGCCATGTCTTTGGCTTCTTTTTGGGCCTTAATTGAGCCCAATAACACATATTCATTTAACCCATCCAATTCAATGTTTAATAAATCATACATATCATGTTTAAATAATTCCAAAATATCACGACAATATTCACTTACGCAATTCACGTTCATAGCCTCAATCGCAAAAATAGAAATTCTAGTCGCTCATGGCTTCGTTGAACATTTTTGGTAATTACTTGTGTTTCATGATTTGATAATGTAGGAGTGTATTGAGGTGTTTGAAACCTTAACCATGAGTAAATAAACACCAAAGATCCAAAAGAAACCAAGAAAGAATCGTCGTTGAAATGCGTTGCAAAACGAGCACGGGAAGGGCCAAAGTGTTGTGCCTTGCGCCACTTACTGCAAAGCAATCAGTGGCGCAAGACTTGGATTCTCTCTGAATCAGGGGTCTAGCGCCACACCCCCTGAAATAGGGAGTGGCGCAAGTTTGTCCATCTTGCTGAAATTTTTTTCTACTCCGTCTAATTCTAGCGTATCATCCAATGCCCCATCCACACACTACAAAATACGTACTTAGCGATCTTAATCATCAAGTAAACATGAATCCAAGTTACCAAATGAGATTGGAATATGTACGGGGTATTACATTCTTCCCCCCTTAGAAACATTTGTCCTCGAATGTTAACAACATCGCTTCAATTACGATAAACGCATCTCTATACTAGCATACATATACAAAAACACTTAAGGCTCATGGATACTTACTTTTTATTGCTCCACTTCTGCGCTTTGAACTTCTTGGTCCATTTGAACAAGATGGGGATACTTGGATTTCATCATTTCTTCTGCTTCCCATGTGATTTCCTCTACTTGTTGATTTCTCCAAAGGACTTTTATGGAAGCTATGTCTTTATTCCTCAATCTTTTTACTTGTCGATCTAGAATAGCAATGGGTACCTCTTCATAAGTAAGATCCTCTTTAACTTGTACATCTTCAATGGGAACAATACGAGATGGATCTCCTATGCATTTTCAAAGCATTGAAACATGAAATACCGGATGGACTGAGGAAAGTTCCTGGGGTAGTGCCAACTCATACGAAACTGGCCCAATTCTTCTAATAATTTCATATGGGCCTATGTAACGTGGACTCAATTTCCTTTCTTTCCGAACCGCATTACCCCTTTCATCGGTGACACCTTTAAAAATACTCAATCACCTATGGCGAATTCAAGCCCTCTTCTTCTAACATCGGCATATGATTTATGGCGACTTTGGGCCGTTTGTAACCGCTGTTGGATCACTTTAACTTTCTCCATAGCCTGATGAACAATATCTGGCCCAAGTAAAGCAGTTTCACCTGCTTCGAACCATCCAATTGGTGATCTGCATTTCCTTCCGTACAAAGCTTCATAAGGTGCCATTTTAATACTTGAATGATAGCTATTGTTGTAAGAGAATTCGATAAGAGGCAAATGGTCATCCCAACTGCCTTAAAAATCTAACGTGCAAGCTCGTAGTATATCTTCAAGTGTTTTGATAGTACACTTCGCTTGTCCATCTGTTTGAGGATGGAAAGTCGTACTCAGATGCACCTGTGTACCCAAGCTCTTATGAAAAGATCTCCAAAAGTGCGCTGTAAACTGTGTTCCTCTGTCTGATATAATGGAAAGTGGAATACCATGTAACCGCACTATTTCTTTAACATACAATCTTGCATAATCCTCAGCTGTATAGGTGGTCTTGACTGGTAGGAAATGCGCTGACTTGGTAAGCCTGTCCACTATAACCCATATAGAATCAAATTTTCGTAACGTACGAGGCAAACCTGTAATGAAGTCCATATTAATCATATCCCATTTCCAGACTAGAAGATTGATACATTGCATGTAACCTCTCGGTTTCTGATGCTCTACTTTCACTTGTTGACAGTTTGGGCATTGAGCGACAAATTCTGCAATGTTCTTTTTCATATTTCCCTACCAATACACTTCTTTCAAGTCATGGTACATTTTAGTAGCACCCGGATGAATAGAATAGCACGAGTGATGCGCCTTTGTCATAATTTGTTTCCTCAGCTCATCTACATCTGGTACACATAATCTTCCTTGACATTGAACTACCCCTTCTTGTGTAAGATCAAAGGCCGCAGTTAGACCCTGTTGCACACTCTCTTTTAGCTGCAATAACATAAAATCCGCAAACTGCTTCTCTTTTACTTCAGCTATTAAGGAAGATTCTGTTGCATGTTGCACAATAACCCCTTCATCTGGAGATTCAATAAGACGAACTCCCAAGCTGTCTAGTTGATGTAGATCCTTGATTATCTCTTGCTTTTTAGTAAACTGGCCACTAGTGCTTTCTACTGCCTTGCGGATCAATGCATCAGCTACTACATTTGCTTTGCCTGGATGATAAAGAATATCAATATCATAGTCTTTTAAAAGCTCTAACC
This sequence comes from Capsicum rhomboideum, assembly GCA_031232105.1. Lineage (NCBI taxonomy): Eukaryota > Viridiplantae > Streptophyta > Magnoliopsida > Solanales > Solanaceae > Capsicum > Capsicum rhomboideum. The sequence continues at coordinate 124,412,620 of CP124713.1, read as the reverse complement.
ACCTTCATTGCCTCAAATTGAGTTCTTTCTGCTTAAAGATATACTGCAAACTTTTTTGATCAGTATAGATATCAACATGAACCCCATACAAATAATGACGCCACATCTTTAAAGCAAAAACCACCGCTGTTAATTCAAGATCATGTGTGGGATAATTTTTCTCATGTGGCCGCAACTGTCGTGAGGCATATGCTATGACATTACCGTGTTGCATCAATAAACATCTGAGGCCAACCCCAAAAGCATCACAATACACTGCATAACATTCGGTACCTTTGGGAAGCACTAAAACTGGTGTAGAGGTTAATTTATCTTTCAACTTTTGGAAGCTTTTCTCACATGTATCATTCCACTGAAATTTAACTGCCTTATGTGTAAGCTTTGTTAACGGTGCAGCAATGGAGGAAAAAACTTCCACAAATCTTCTGTAATAACCCGCCAGTCCAAGAAAACAACGAATTTCCATAGGTGTCATAGGTTTTGGCCAATTTTTCACTGCTTCAATCTTCTGTGTATCAACCTGTATCCCTTGATCTGACACAATATGACCCAAGAATGCAACTGACTTTAACCAGAACTCACACTTAGAGAACTTGGCATACAACTTACGTTCACGGAGAATCTGCAACACTTGTCGTAAGTGATTAACATGGTCCTCTGGCGATCTTGAATAAACCAGGATGTCATCTATAAATACCGTGACGAATACGTCTAGAAATGGCTTAAACACCCTATTCATCAAATCCATGAACACAGCTGGTGCATTTGTTAGTCCAAATGACATAACTAAAAATTCATAATGGCCATACCATGTTCGAAAAGCTGTCTTGGGTACATCTTCTTCTCTAACTCTGACTTGATGGTAACCCGACCTCAAGTCAATCTTTGAAAACACTTGGCACCCTATAAATGATCAAACAAATCATCAATTCGAGGGAGGGGATATTTGTTCTTGATCGTTACCTTATTCAATTGCCGATAGTCGATGCACATTCTCACCGTGCCATCTTTCTTCCGTACAAATAATATCGTGTAACACCCCGTACCTTCCCAACCCTACTTGATGACGTTGAACAATGTATACTTGAGTGTCGAGAGCCACACGAAACAAAAAAATTGAAATTTGGCCTTGGAAATGTGATTAACCTTGCGGCGTAGGTGTTTTGTGATTTTCATGGAGCATTTGTGGGGTTCAAAACGAGGCTAAGAGGATCTCTAAACAAAGTATGTTAAGGGTAAGAAGTGAGTTAAAGAATAGGACTTGAAGTATCTAACCGAACCCGCGAAGAAAAGCCGAAAACAAAAATTTTGGAAAAAAATAAGGAGGGGCGCGCCCAGGGGCGTGCCACGCCACTCTGGGCTGAAATTTTCAGTCCAGAGGCAGCAAAGGGGTGCGCCAGGCAGCGTGCCACGCCGCCCCTGCGCACCTTTCAAAAGTTGAAAGTTTTGTTTAAGTCCCAAGGGTTCCCGGGGACGTATTGAGCCGATTTTTGCCACAATTCTTCTACAACCATGAGAATATACATTAAATGAGTGAAATAATATATTGGGATGATAAAATTACTCGAGAACGAATTTGACATCAAAATGACGATTTTACCCTTTTGGTCAAAATGGGTCATACGTGGCTAGAAGCACTTGGTTTTTGGATTGAGGCTACGGATATGAATAGCATGAGTGGGAATATTATTGTAATATGTATGAGACGACTTAAACACGTGAAATTATTGATTTTATCAGGTTAAGTGAATTGGGCCCAAAAAGGGCCCAAAAATGGAAAGAAGACATGGCCCATATGGGAAATTTGACCCATTCATCTTGGCCAAGTAGAGACTTATTATTGGATCAAGTGTGAGTAAAAAGGGTCATTAAGGGGCTATAAAAGTTGGAAAAAAATCAGATTTCTCTCATTTTAACTCTCATGCTATTCTAGAAATTTCCCAAAGATATTTCTCTCATTTTTCAAGAACCCTAAGCTAACTCTTTGGACAAGATCATCATTTGGAAAGTCTTGGTAAGTGTATATTATGATTTTTTAATATCTTATATGCATGAGAGACTATGTAGATCATATTGGTTATGCTAGAAAGTGTTGGATATTGCACTTGGGGTTTTTACAAAAAGATGTGTAATCCTTGTGAATTAAACTTGAAAAAGGACTTGATGTTTTGATGAAAGTGAATGGCGTTGATGATATCTCAACTTGTATGGTGTTGTTATGTCCATAATTTGGCTATTTTTCTACATGTGTAAATTATGGAATTTTGGACGATTTGTGCTATGAAGTGTTTTAAGGTGACTTGATGGATTATTTGTGATATGGTGGGAATGAGAAAGTGTAAAGGAGAAGCTTTGTGGTGAAATGTTGTTGGGTTATCATGTGTTGGTAAATGTATGAAATATTGTGGTATTTTTGGTATGATAATGCCATGAATGGTATTGTAAAGGGTGAAATAATATTATAAGGGACTCATGTAATTCATGGTCATCTTAAATGCTTGGAATGTAACTTGTGGTTAATGTATGGCATGAATGGGGTATTGTTGGTATAACAATGCCGTAAATGGTATTGTTGGAAAGGAAATGACATTTTAAAGATAAACATGTAACTCATTGTTGTCGTATGCATGTGTAAGGTAGTTGGTGGTTAATGTTGGTTCCGTTGTGTACTTGTGATGTAGAGTAAGAAAGGAGCGGGATTGTTGTGCTCACACATTGGATTGTGTATTTACATTTGGGAAGCTAAGGTATGTAAGGTTACTCTTTCTGTATCCTTCTGCAGCATATTGTTCATATTGTCACCGTACATGTTCCATCCCGAAATGTGCTAAGGTATCCCATACTCGGTTATTCATGGTCATGGTCATATATTTCCTATTCATTGATTATTGGTGAATCTCTTGTCCCGTATTCATGGTTAATGTTCCAAAAACAATAAGGTTATGTTCCTATGTTCCAATAGTGATTATACTCATGTCCCTTACTTTATGGATTATGGTCCAATGGTTTCAATCGTGGTATGTTTCTCATAATGGGATGTTTCTCACACTGTTTACTCATATATATCTTACCCATTGGTTAATGATCCGAAGCTTCAAGGAAAGTTGTCATAACGTCGAAATCTCTAAAGGACCTAGTTCAAGAGAATAAGAACATAAGAGAATCTATTCAATCTTGGATGGCATTTTCCAATTATGCCTTGTTCCAAAGTCCTTTAATATGATGATTATCCTTGTACCAATCTTTTATAAGTAAAAGAACCAATCTCATGCGAAGTGAAGAATGAGGTAGAGTGTTTGTGTTTTCAAAAGTATCACGATCCTCAATGTATCAATCTCTCAAATGAAATAAATTAGGTTATACATGTTGTTGGTTGCAAGAATGGAGGAAGATAATAGGGGGTGGACACAATTCCAAAGTTCCAATAATACTATGACTCCAAACTCCGATGATGTATGATCCAAGTTCTAATAATGTCACGACTATCTTTGTACCAATCTCATAGTTTTCATAAGAGAGGGTGTGTTAATCTCTCATAAGTTGAAGTATCACTCTCATAAGACTAATACAAAGGTGAGGTGCAAGTTAATTAATTATTCCTCATAAGTGAAGATGTCAATCTCATGTAAGTGTGTGCCTCAATTAAGGTCATGAACTCTAATGTGTCACTCTTATACGTGTGGAAAGGAAAAGATGTGCATATGGTTCCTTTATGTTTCTTTGAGTATGAATCACAAACTAAAAGGGTACAAGTTAAGAGGGAACAATCTCAATGCTATACATATACATATATATATATATATGATATCCCATCAAAGGTGGAGGCCCGGTACTATATATATCCCACCAAGATGGATGCCCGGTACTATATATACATAAATATATTAAATCCCATCAAAGGTGGATGCCCGGTACTATATCCCACCAAGATGGAGGCCCGGTACTATATACTTATTTATCATATCCCATCAAGGTGGATGCCCGGTACTATATATCCCACCAAGATGGAGTCCCGGTACTAAATAGATATATATACATCATATCCCACCAAAAGTGGAGGCCCGGTACTAATATAAGATGATGATCCATAAGGTGTTATGAATCACTAACTAGTTGAGTGACTAATAGTCAATATGGTTGTAAAAAAGATGAGAATATATCCCTTGCGTGTATCTCTAAATATGGATGTTATGATAAGAATGATGACGAGGCGACTGAATGACCAATTAATGAAATAATAGACGTAATGAACATGGTTCCACATATTCATGACTGAGGTATATCCATATTATTATTCTCTTACGCTTCATTTCTTGGAAGTACTTATGTGCTTTTCTAGTTTCATATGGCCTTACATACTCAGTACTTTTTTTATACTGACCCCTCTTGGGGGACTTACCTTACATGCTGCAGGCACAGGAGGTAGTAGCTCTCCGCAGTAAGTGGCGTGATATTTGCAGATTGTTGGTGAGCTCCAGTTGCTTCGGGGCTTCCCAAGTCACATGTGTATAGTAGATTTTGGCATTTGTAAATATTGTATAGACATGGTCATGTATCTATTAGAGGCTTTGTAGACATATGTGGGGTATCATGAGGTAAAAGATATACGTTCATTTTGATGAAATGGCCCTAACGGCTAAGTTGCATATATATTACATATGTTGTCATGCCTTCCGCTATTGATATTTAATTACACAAAATAAGATGATATTCATACGCGAACATACATATGAGAGTACATGAGCATGAGCAAAGATTGGTTCTCTCGGGCCTTATCGGCTTCGGGTGCCAATCACGTCCCGATGGGATTCGGGGCGTGACAAAAGTGGTATCAGAGCAGTTCGTTCTAAGGGTGTCTACAAAGCCGTTTCTGAGTAGAGTCTTGCTTATGGATGTGTTGCGCGCCACATTTATAAGTAGGAGGCTACGGGACATTTAGGAGTTGTTTCATTTCTTCATTCTAGATCGTGCAATAGAGCCATTGTCATAGGTGGGATTACATCTGACCATTGTAATTGGTTTTCTTTGGTATAGAAAAATGCCGATTACAAGACAAGGTATGGGTAAAGATAAGCAGGTTGATATGCAAGCGGGGGAAATAATTGGTAGATCTCCACCTAACCCAGATAGTCAGTATGGGGTTGAAACTGAGTTTACATCACGGGCACCTTCTCCTCCCCCTTCTCCAGGGAGACCATAAAAGAGGGAAGTATCCCCAGATTCACCTGTTAATGTTACTAGGCGGGAGTTAAAGGACTTGAGAAATGCGGTGCAAATGTTGACTCAGATAGTTATTGCCCAGAGTCAAGGACGAGTTGGTCCAGTGACAAGTGATGACGGTGCGGCTAGGATAGCTAGTCGGAGAACACAGGATTTCCTGAAATTGGATCCTCCCACATTTATCGGGTCCGATCTTAATGAAGATCCGCAAGACTTTATAGATCAAATTCAAAGGGCTCTCGATGTTATGCATGTGACTGGTGTAGAAACAGTGGAGCTTGCAGCATATAGACTAAAAGGAGAGGCTATATTATGGTACGAAGATTGGAAACGATCCAGAGGTATCGATGCAAATCCAGCTAGCTGGGAGGAATTCAAAGTGGCATTCCTTGATCATTATCTTCCATATGAGGTCCGCGAGGCTCGAGCGGATCAATTTTTAAATCTTCGTCAAGGAAATATGAGCGTCAGGGAGTACAGTCTTCGGTTTAATTCGTTGGCTAGATACGCTCCTCATATGGTAACGACTATGGCCGATAGAGTTCATCGGTATGTGGACAGATTGGAGCCCTACTTGGTAAGAGACTGTACTATTGCTGCATTAAATAAATACATGGATATAGCCAGAATACAAGCCTTCGCGCAAAAGATGGAGGATCAAAGGCAAAGGGGACAAATACAGGAATCTGAGACAGGGCCATCAAAGCGGGCTAGACCCATGGGACAGTTCATGACATCCCAAGGAGGAGTTAGGGCTCGGGTTTTCCCTAGACCACCTAGACCATCGTTTTCTCACCCTACAGCAGCAGGTACTCCACCTCTTGTTCGAGGATCTAGAGGTAGTCAGGTTGGGCGGAGTAGTGGAATACGGGGTTCACAGACAGTGGGCTCTGTTCGTCAACTGTGCCAGCGCTGCGGAAAGTTTCATTCAGGTGAATGCTGGTTTGAGATGGATGTTTTCTTTCGGTGTAAACAGCCAGGACACGTGAAGAGAGACTGCCCACAGAGGGCCACGAGTAGTATGACACGACCTACGGGGTCATCAGAATTCGGAGGCTCTTCTTGATATGGTGATAGGTACGTTATTTATATGTTTACCTAATGAATATGCATCAATCAATTTAGGTTCTACCCTATCATATGTTACTCTATTGACTGTGGGACAATTTGAAGGAACACTAGAGTTAATAGTCAAGTTAATTGGGGTGTTCACACCATTTGGTGAAGTCATTAGAGCTAAAAGAGTATGTCGCAAGTGTATAGTAAATGTTGTGATCACGTTACAGTGGTTAAGTTTACTGAGATGGATATGATAGATCTTAATGTTACCATGAGTACATTTTTCACTTTCTACAAAGAAATTTCTTGAATGGAAAGGTACATATATCGTCAGTCAGAGTGAAGGATACCAAAGTTAAAGCTACTAATGTGATAGATACTAGTCTACACCCGTAGGGTGTCCCAGTGTAAATTGTATCGACGAGGGATGACACGTCGAGAGTGTGCAGTAATTATAGGCAACGGATTGAAGTGGCAAGAAGATTTTACATATAGGATATATATATGAGCTAAAGAAATGCATTATGGTAAAGCACATCATTCACGATATGCTATTTAGTTGAGAGTAATCAATATGTACCATGATTTGGAAGCGACTTATTGAAAAGAATATTGCAAAATTTATACTTCAGTAATCGAAGTGATAACGAGTAAAGGTAAAGTACTTGGAATCTGAAGGTTATAGGCTATGTAGAGATTCTTTTAGTAAGAAATAGATGTGATGCCATATGGGAAATAATTGATAGGCTTACCAAGTTAACACAATTGTGGGAATCTTTTTAGAAGAAGTTAGAAACCCAAGTGAATCTAAGCATGGCTTTTCGTCTTCAGACAAAGGAACAAGCAAACCGTACTATTTAACCATGAGAAGTTAGATCTATATAGCGTATCTTATAAGAAGGTTCGAAGATGTGGTCAAGTCGTATATGATGTTGAGGTACCCCAAGAATTCTTTACAGTGCATGCAGTATCTCATATGCGATGCTTTAAAAGTATGTATGAGATTATCCCATGTTGCTCCCAGTGGAAATCCACTAGTTATGGAAAAATCTCATGTGTGAGGAAGTACGGCTTACTATTCTAGTTTGACAAGCGAAAGTAATACGAAGTAAAGAAGGAGCCTCTGTAAAAGCACAATAGGAGAAACGAACACAGGGAAGAAGTCACAAGGGAGACCAGAGAAATAATGAAATCTAAAGTAATCATAAGTCTTGGACACAAAAGTAAAGTTCAGGGTATGGAATTGGAATCATAATAAGTAAGTCTTTACAAGTATGCTATGTGTATATGATACTTGAAGAATTCATTTTGGCTTAAGTGTTACAATGATACAGTGTTACTAACATTCGAGGACGAATGTTCCTAAGGGGGGAAGAATGTAACACCCCGTACCTTCCCAACCCTACTTGATGACGTTGAACAATGTATACTTGAGTGTCGAGAGCCACACGAAACAAAAAAATTGAAATTTGGCCTTGGAAATGTGATTAACCTTGCGTCGTAGGTGTTTTGTGATTTTCATGGAGCATTTTTGGGGTTCAAAACGAGGCTAAGAGGACCTCTAAACAAAGTATGTTAAGGGTAAGAAGTGAGTTAAAGAATAGGACTTGAAGTATCTAACCGAACCCGCGAAGAAAAGCCGAAAACAAAAATTTTGGAAAAAAATAAGGAGGGGCGCGCCCAGGGGCATGCCACGCCGCTCTGGGATGAAATTTTCAGTCCAGAGGCAGCAAAGGGGTGCGCCAGGCAGCGTGCCACGCCACCCCTGCGCACCTTTCAAAAGTTGAAAGTTTTGTTTAAGTCCCAAGGGTTCCCGGGGACGTATTGAGCCGATTTTTGCCACAATTCTTCTACAACCATGAGAATATACATTAAATGAGTGAAATAATATATTGGGATGATAAAATTACTCGAGAACGAATTTGACGTCAAAATGACGATTTTACCCTTTTGGTCAAAATGGGTCATACGTGGCTAGAAGCACTTGGTTTTTGGATTGAGGCTACGGATATGAATAGCATGAGTGGGAATATTATTGTAATACGTATGAGATGACTTAAACACGTGAAATTATTGATTTTATCAGGTTAAGTGAATTGGGCCCAAAAAGGGCCCAAAAATGGAAAGAAGACATGGCCCATATGGGAAATTTGACCCATTCATCTTGGCCAAGTAGAGACTAATTATTGGACCAAGTGTGTGAGTAAAAAGGGTCATTAAGGGGCTATAAAAGTTGGAAAAAAATCAGATTTCTCTCATTTTAACTCTCATGCTATTCTAGAAATTTCCCAAAGATATTTCTCTCATTTTTCAAGAACCCTAAGCCAACTCTTTGGACAAGATCATCATTTGGAAAGTCTTGGTAAGTGTATATTATGATTTTTTAATATCTTATATGCATGAGAGACTATGTAGATCATATTGGTTATGCTAGAAAGTGTTGGATATTGCACTTGGGGTTTTTACAAAAAGATGTGTAATCCTTGTGAATTAAACTTGAAAAAGGACTTGATGTTTTGATGAAAGTGAATGGTGTTGATGATATCTCAACTTGTATGGTGTTGTTATGTCCATAATTTGGCTATTTTTCTACATGTGTAAATTATGGAATTTTGGACGATTTGTGCTATGAAGTGTTTTAAGGTGGCTTGATGGATTATTTGTGATATGGTGGGAATGAGAAAGTGTAAAGGAGAAGCTTTGTGGTGAAATGTTGTTGGGTTATCATGTGTTGGTAAATGTATGAAATATTGTGGTATTTTTGGTATGATAATGCCATGAATGGTATTGTAAAGGGTGAAATAATATTATAAGGGACTCATGTAATTCATGGTCATCTTAAATGCTTGGAATGTAACTTGTGGTTAATGTATGGCATGAATGGGGTATTGTTGGTATAACAATGCCGTAAATGGTATTGTTGGAAAGGAAATGACATTTTAAAGATAAACATGTAACTCATTGTTGTCGTATGCATGTGTAAGGTAGTTGGTGGTTAATGTTGATTCCGTTGTGTACTTGTGATGTAGAGTAAAAAAGGAGCGGGATTGTTGTGCTCACACATTGGATTGTGTATTTACATTTGGGAAGCTAAGGTATGTAAGGTTACTCTTTCTGTATCCTTCTGCAGCATATTGTTCATATTGTCACCGTACATGTTCCATCCCAAAATGTGCTAAGGTATCCCATACTCGGTTATTCATGGTCATGGTCATATATTTCCTATTCATTGATTATTGGTGAATCTCTTGTCCCGTATTCATGGTTAATGTTCCAAAAACAATAAGGTTATGTTCCTATGTTCCAATAGTGAGTATACTCATGTCCCTTATTTTATGGATTATGGTCCAATGGTTTCAATCGTGGTATGTTTCTCATAATGGGATGTTTCTCACACTGTTTACTCATATATCTCTTACCCATTGGTTAATGATCCGAAGCTTCGAGGAAAGTTGTCATAACGTCGAAATCTCTAAAGGACCTAGTTCAAGAGAATAAGAACATAGGAGAATCTATTCAATCTTGGATGGCATTTTCCAATTATGCCTTGTTCCAAAGTCCTTCAATATGATGATTATCCTTGTACCAATCTTTTATAAGTAAAAGAACCAATCTCATGCGAAGTGAAGAATGAGGTAGAGTGTTTGTGTTTTCAAAAGTATCACGATCCTCAATGTATCAATCTCTCAAATGAAATAAATTAGGTTATACATGTTGTTGGTTGCAAGAATGGAGGAAGATAATAGGGGGTGGACACAATTCCAAAGTTCCAATAATACTATGACTCCAAACTCCGATGATGTATGATCCAAGTTCTAATAATGTCACGACTATCTTTGTACCAATCTCATAGTTTTCATAAGAGAGGGTGTGTTAATCTCTCATAAGTTGAAGTATCACTCTCATAAGACTAATACGAAGGTGAGGTGCAAGTTAATTAATTATTCCTCATAAGTGAAGATGTCAATCTCATGTAAGTGTGTGCCTCAATTAAGGTCATGAACTCTAATGTGTCACTCTTATACGTGTGGAAAGGAAAAGATGTGCATATGGTTCCTTTATGTTTCTTTGAGTATGAATCACAAACTAAAAGGGTACAAGTTAAGAGGGAACAATCTCAATGCTATACATATACATATATATATATGATATCCCATCAAAGGTGGAGGCCCGGTACTATATATATCCCACCAAGATGGATGCCCGGTACTATATATACATAAATATATTAAATCCCATCAAAGGTGGATGCCCGGTACTATATCCCACCAAGATGGAGGCCCGGTACTATATACTTATTTATCATATCCCATCAAGGTGGATGCCCGGTACTATATATCCCACCAAGATGGAGTCCCGGTACTAAATAGATATATATACATCATATCCCACCAAAAGTGGAGGCCCGGTACTAATATAAGATGATGATCCATAAGGTGTTATGAATCACTAACTAGTTGAGTGACTAATAGTCAATATGGTTGTAAAAGAGATGAGAATATATCCCTTGCGTGTATCTCTAAATATGGATGTTATGATAAGAATGATGACGAGGCGACTGAATGACCAAGTAATGAAATAATAGACGTAATGAACATGGTTCCACATATTCATGACTGAGGTATATCCATATTATTATTCTCTTACGCTTCATTTCTTGGAAGTACTTATGTGCTTTTCTAGTTTCATATGGCCTTACATACTCAGTACTTTTTTTATACTGACCCCTCTTGGGGGACTTACCTTACATGCTGCAGGCACAGGAGGTAGTAGCTCTCCGCAGTAAGTGGCGTGATATTCGCAGATTGTTGGTGAGCTCCAGTTGCTTCGGGGCTTCCCAAGTCACATGTGTATAGTAGATTTTGGCATTTGTAAATATTGTATAGACATGGTCATGTATCTATTAGAGGCTTTGTAGACATATGTGGGGTATCATGAGGTAAAAGATATACGTTCATTTTGATGAAATGGCCCTAACGGCTAAGTTGCATATATATTACATATGTTGTCATGCCTTCCGCTATTGATATTTAATTACACAAAATAAGATGATATTCATACGCGAACATACATATGAGAGTACATGAGCATGAGCAAAGATTGGTTCTCTCGGGCCTTATCGGCTTCGGGTGCCAATCACGTCCCGATGGGATTCGGGGCGTGACATATCGGTGCACCCCATGGGGACGTACTAGGCCTAATGAAGCCCTTGTCCAGCAAATCTTTCAACTTCTCCTTTAATTCACGCAATTCTGCTAGAGACATTCTATATGGAGGAATAGAAATAGGGTGCATGCCTGGAAGCACATCAATGCCAAATTCTACTTCCCATTCTGGGGGTAAGCCTGGAAGATCCTCTGGAAATACGTCAAGAAATTAATTGACTACTGGAACCGACTGCAGAGTTAATGGTGCCACATCATTATCCTTCACTCGTACCAAGTGACATATGTACCCCTTGGCAATCATTTTTCTTGCCTTCAAATAGGAAATAAATTTTCCTCTTGGTGCTCCTACATTACCCTGCCATTCGAGAACATTGTCTTGGAGAAAATAAAAATGTACCTTCTTGGCTCGGCAATCCACCGTGGCGTAACAAGAGGCTAACCAATCCATTCCCATAATCACATCAAAATCCACCATGTCTAATTCGATGAGGTCGGCCAGTGTATCATGACCACACACAGTTACCACGCAATTACGATATACTCTTTTTGCAACAATACATTCACCAACCGGTGTAGACACTTCAATTGATTTAATTAATAATTCTGGTGCCTTTGTAAAGTTTGCAGCAACTAATGGAGTAACATAGGACAATGTAGAACCCGGGTCAATCAATGCATAGACATTATACAAAAATATGGATAATGTACCTGTGACTATGTTAGGAGACGCCTCTGAATTCTGCCTGTCTACCAAAGCATAAGTACGATTATGAGTTCTGCTGGAACTAGCTGCCCCTCTAGCACCTCTACCATGACCAGCAGGCTGTACACCCCTGCCTAGAGAGGGAACCGATGATGAGGATGCAACAGATGATCCTCTAGGTCGTGCTACACCACCTGTGCCCCTTTGTGGGCAGTCTCTCACTATATGCCCTGACAACCCGCACCAGAAGCAGACATTCGTCCCAATACGGCATGTACCTACATGATACTTTCTGCAACGCTGACATGGCTGACGAGAAGATCCCGATGTCTGTGATCCTGGCATACCACTGCTCTGCCCACTGTAACTGCCCCTGAACCCTCGCAATTGAGGTTGAGAGCCCACCGGGGAATAAGAGAATGAAGGTCTAGGCGGTCTAGGATACATCCGGGGCCTAGAGTCTCCTTGGGACACCATAGACTGTCCCATATGTCTATCCCTCTTTGAAGGCCCTCTCTCAAATTTGTGTACCCTTCTTCTCTGCCTCTGGTCTTCCATTTTCTGTGTAAAATCCTAGATTTGGGCTATGTCCATATCTTGGTTCAACGCAGCAATGGTGCAGTCTCGTACCAAATATGGATCCAACCTGTCCACATATCGATGGACTCTATCGATCATCGTGGCCACTACATTTGTAGCATATCTGGCCAAAGAATTAAATTGCAGACTGTATTCTCTGACACTAAGATTCCCTTGAGGCAGATTCAGGAATTGATTTGCACGAGCCTCACGGATCTCATAAGGAAGGTAGTGATCAAGGAAAGCCACTTTAAATTCTTCCCAATTTGGTGGATGCACCGACACCCCAAGATTTCTTCCAATCTTCATACCACAATATCGCCTCTCCTTTCAATTTGTATGCAGCAAGTTCAACTGTTTCTACCCCGGTTATATGCATAACATCTAAGGCCCTTTGAATCTGATCTATAAAGTCTTGTGGATCTTTATTCAGATCTGATCCAGTGAATGTAGGAGGATCCAATTTCAAGAAATCCTGGGTCCGTCGACTAGCTGCTCTCGCTGCGCTATCATCACCTGTCATCTGACCACCTTATCCCTGAACCTGTGCAGCGACTATTCTGGTCAACATCTGTACTGCATTCTTTAGGTCCTGGTCAGTAGTATTCACTGGTGGCTCTACCGGTACGTCTCTTTCTTTTGACTCTTCTGAAACTGGAAGAGTAGAAGAAGCCTGTGATGTCATCTCTGGTTCAGCGCCGCCTTGATTAATTGGTTCAGGCGGGGCTCTACTAGTTCCTTTTCCAGCAATTCTGTCTAGTCTCTTACTTTTACCTCGACCTCTTCTTGTCATCGGCATTTTCTATAATATACAAGAACAACAAAGTTTACGGTCAGAAACAAGTATACCTATAACTTTGGCTCTAATGCACGATCTAGAAATGAAGGAATGAAACAACTCCTAAATGTCCCGTAGCCTCCTACTTATAAATGTGGTACAAAACACATTGATATGTAAGACTCTACTCAGACACGGCTTTGTAGACACCCTTAGGACGACCTGCTCTGATACCACTTTTGTCACACCCCGAGTTCCAACTAGGCATGATTGGCACCCGAAGCCGATATGGCCCGAGAAAACCAATCTTTGCTCATGTCCACTCATATGCATGTCACTCAATAAGTAGAACCATCACGTAGAGATATAAGATTTCAATTGCGGAAGTTATGGAAACATGCAATTTATACATATAAGGAACTTGGCCGTTAGGGCCACCAAGTCAAAATGGATATACATCTCTTATAATACATCTCTTCCATTCATTTTCCCACTTATGTCTACAAAGCCTCTAATAGATGCATAACCATGCTTATGCATAACAACACAAAAACCCATGTACACATGTGACTTGGAAAAGCCCCGAAGAAATTGGAGCTCACCAATACTCAGCAAAAGATCAGCACCCTACTGTGGAGGTCTACTAGTACCTGCGCCTGGAGCAAGTAAGGTAAATTCCCCAAAAGGGGTCAGTACGAAGAATGTACTGAGTATGTAAGTTAAAAACTAATTGTGCAAGATATAAGAATTTTCAAGAGTTCAAGTACAAGTGAATGATTAATGTAAAATAAACCATGATTCTATGTACATTTGGAAACATGTATCTTGCTTTCTTTGCTTTCTTTGCATTTGCATTCATTTGTCAATAACCATTATCACGTGATACCCGGGCCCCAACTGATCAGTGGGTTATAACATATCATTGGGATCGTTCCAGCCAGGCTTACGCCCCTTAGAGTGCCACCCATAAATGATATATCAATAGGATCGTTCCAGCCAGGCTTATGCCCCTTAGAGTGAGATCCATGAATAATAATAGTGGGAGCGTTCCAGCCGGACTTATGTCCCTTAGATTGCACTCCCCAATTGAGCAATTATGTATCACTTCTTTGCTTTTGAGAAATCGATACATTGGTTACTATTGCATTATTGGAACATTTGGAATAATATTGGAATATTTGGAATAATATTGGAACATCTATGTAACACATAAATAATAAGTGATCAACATATGAGGAACATGTGAGTAACAAGATAACTACTTGAGTTGGACTACTTTTGGACATTTCAGAATAATACAAGGACATTGCCAATGTAATCAATATGAGCTGCAGAAGGATACAGACAGAGTAATCTTACATACCTCGTCTCTTCAATATGAATATACAATCCTATATGTGTACACAATATTCCAGCTCCTTCCTTTCGTTTCACTCTACAACACAAATACATCCCGGAGCTTATATTAACAACTAGTTACCATACAAGTGTACAAGACAACAATGAGCTATATGACAGTCGTATAATGTCATTTTACCCTTTACAATACCATTTACGGCATTGGCATATCAACAATACCACAACATGCCCAACATTGACCAAAATATCACAAACCAATAGCATTTCATATCAAGTTCATTCTTTACATTTCTTCATTAACACGACATCACAATTACTCTATCAAATCACCTCAATACACCTCATAACAACATATCGGCCAAAAATCCCATAATTTACACTTCTTACACGTATGGAAAAATAATGAGTTTAGAAACATAATCACACCATACATGTTGATATTTCATCCATACCATGCACTTTCATCCAAATCTCAAGTCAGTTTTCAAGTCCAATTCACAAAAATGGCACATCTTGAACAAAAAGCAAAAGTGCCCTATTCAACCTTGCCAACATAACCAACATGATTTACACCATAACTCATGTATATAATATATTAAATCACAATAATAAACACTTACCAAAGCTTGAGAAATGATGATCTTGCCCAAAAGATGACTTAGGGTTTGAAGAGCCAAAAGAGAATTGTTTTGAAAATTCTAGAAAAGTGATGTGTGTCTTTTGGAATAAAAATCTGATTTTTACACATATATATATAGTCCCTCAAGTCTTCTTGGCATTAAATGTCATGTTTAATTGGTCAATCGTAGAAGAATGGGTCATTTGGCCCATTTGGGCCATGTCTTTGGCTTCTTTTTGGGCCTCAATTGAGCCCAATAACACATATCCATTTAACCCATCCAATTCAATGTTTAATACATCATAAATATCATGTTTAAATAATTCCATAATGTCACGACAATATTCACTTACGCGATTCACGTTCGTAGCCTCAATCGCAAAAATAGAAATTCTAGTCGCTCATGGCTTCGTTGAACATTTTTGGTAATTACTTGTGTTTCATGATTTGATAATGTAGGAGTGTATTGAGGTATTTGAAACCTTAACCATGAGTAAATAAACACCAAATATCCAAAAGAAACCAAGAAAGAATCGTCGTTGAAATGCGTCGCAAAACAAGCACTGGAAGGGCCAAAGTGTTGTGCCTTGCGCCACTTGCTGCAAAGCAAGCAGTGGCGCAAGACTTGGCTTCTCTATGAATCAGGGGTCTAGTTCCACACCCCCTGAAACAGGGAGTGGCGCAAGTTTGGCCATCTTGCTGAATTTATTTTCTACTCCGTCTAATTCTAGCGTATCATCCAATGCCCCATCCAAACACTACAAAATACGTACTTAGTGATCTTAATCATCAAGTAAACATGACTCCAAGTTACCAAATGAGGTTGGAATATGTATGGGGTATTACATATTTGAAATGGATTCTTCTTATACTATTGTTCTTGTAATTGCATTACAATGTGCCTAATGAGGTATAAGGATCATTGAAATTGCTCACCAGATTATTTCACTTTCAAAGAGCACCTTAGATGGGTTCATTGACTATCAGCAAGAACTTTGAACAAGTCAAGGTGATTACTACTGACCATAGAGGAGAGTGGAAGGTACCTACAAATTGGAGCCCTTAATCTGTCCATTTATAAGCAAGTACTACTGGTTCTTTTATGTCACGCCCCGAACTCCCACGAGGCGTGATTGGCACCCGAAGCCGACAAGGCCCGAGAGAACCAATCTTTGCTTCTATTCATTCATATACATGTCATAGGAAACACTACTATCACATAGAAACATGAGGGGCTAAAATCGGAAAGCATAGAACATATGACGTATATACATATGAGAAACTTGGCCGTTGAGGCCATCAAGTCAAGATTTCATCTATCATCTTATACACATACACCCACATACGTCTACAAAAGCCTCTAACAGATGCATTGACCAAAATCAACTGAAAGTCGGGACAAGTCCCCGCTTTATACACAATGTACAATATCAAAGCATATGAACCACTGTGACTCGGAGAAGCCCCGAACTAACTGGAGCTCACCAATAAACCGCAAACAGCTGGCAACCTACTGTGGCGGCCTACTAGTACCTGCGCCTGCAGCAAGTAAGCTAAATTCCCCGAGAGGGGTCAGTACGAAATAAGTACTGAGTATGCAAGGCTCAGATGAAACTGTACAATACAAGAATATGTCAATGAAGTCAAAACATATGAATAATCAATGTGGGTAAATCACCATGTTGTATTTTGGAAACCATGTGGATTGCTTTCATTACTTTCATTACTTTCTTTATCTCAATGCTCACTGATAACAATGTACCCGGGCCCCTACTGATCAGTGGGTCTTTCATATCATATCATTGTGTAGGGATCGAGTCGAGCTAGGCTTATGCCCCTAGACTTGCCACCCATACATCAATGCATCGGGATCGAGTCGAGCTAGGCTTACGCCCCTAGACTTGCCACCCATAAATCCAAACCTCGGGATCGAGTCGAGCTAGGCTTACGCCCCTAGACTTGCCACCCGTACTTGATCATTGACCACATTTGCATTACTTTGTTCATTACTTTGAGATTGATACTTTGATAGTCATACCATCACTTTGGAACTTTGGAACATAACATTGTTGGAAACTTTGAATCATTGACCAATAAGTGAAGGACATGTGAATAAATATCAATAAGAAATAATGAGAAATATAACATTACTAGCACCATGATACCATTGGAACCATTGGACAATAATCCATGAACAAGAGACACAAGTATAGTCACTATTGGAATATTGGAACGTAACTTTATTTGAGCTTTCGGAACATTAACCATGAATATGAGAAATGAGATTCACAATTGATCAATGAGTAGGAAATATATGACAATGACCATGGATAAGTGCATATGGGATACCTTAGTACATTTCGGAATAGAACTAGAGAAGTGTCAATGTGAACAGTATTGGCCGTAGAAAGATACGGAAAAAGTAACCTTGCATACCTTGTCTTCCCAATGTAAGTACACAATCAAATATGTGAGAGCAACAATTCCGCTCCTTCTTTACGTTTCACTCTACATCACAAATACATAATGGAACCAACATTAACCACCAACTACCTTACAAATGCATACAATAACAACAAGTCACATGTTTGGATTTAACATGTCATTTCCCCTTGATAATATCCTTTTCGGCATGGTCATATCAATAATACCACAACATGCCCAACATTGACCAAAATATCATTTATGAATTTATTATTCCAATAATCCCACAATATTCCATACATTGACCAATACATGATAGCCAAGATCATGTCACACCAAGTTCATATTTTACACTTCTCCATCACCACAACATCACAATTATGCCATCAAATTACTTCAATACACCTCACAACAACAAATCGGCCAAAATCCCATAATTTACACTTTTATGGAAATAACAAGTTTCTTAATGTAATCACACCATACATGTTGGTATTTCATCCATACCATGCCTTTTCATCAAACCCACAAGTCATATTTCAAGTTTAATTCACAAGAATGCACATCTTTTATCAAAAACCAAAAGTGCACTATTCAACACCTTGCCACCATAACTACCATGATATACATAACCTCTCATGTACATAATATATTAAATTACAAGAATAAA
Organism: Capsicum rhomboideum; assembly: GCA_031232105.1. Lineage (NCBI taxonomy): Eukaryota > Viridiplantae > Streptophyta > Magnoliopsida > Solanales > Solanaceae > Capsicum > Capsicum rhomboideum. The sequence continues at coordinate 124,394,041 of CP124713.1, read as the reverse complement.
CACTTACCAATACTTGTAGGATGATGCTCTTGCCCAAGAAGTGGACTTAGGGTTTGAGAGTCCAAAAGAAGCTTTCTTGAGAATTCTAGAAAAAAAGATAGAAAAGCATGTGTGTTGTGTGTATTAAAAATCTGATTTTTGGGGAATTTATATAGACCCTCTTGGCCATCCTTAGCCACTAATAATGCATTTAATACTTTGTCTAGAAGGTCAATGGAAGAATGGGTCTTTTGACCCATTTTGGCCCATGCTTTTCTTCTCATTTTGGCTCACTTTGGGCCTCAAATTGGGCCCAATACTTATCTCAACTTAGCCCACCAAATTCCATGTATAATCAACCATATATATAGCATGTTTCAATAATTCCATAATCTCACGACAATATTCTCTTACGAGTTTCTCATTCGTAGTCTCATTCGCAAAAATAGGAATTCTAGTCGCCCATGGCTTTATTGAACATCTTGAATAACTATTTATCTTTCATGCTTTGATCATGTAGGAGTATGTAGGAGTGTATTGAAGTATTTGAAGCTTTAACAATGCTCAAATAACTCCAAAGAACCAAAAGAAACCATCTAAGAATCGACGTAGAATCGCGTTACAAAATGAGCGCGGAAGGGCACAATATGTTGTGCCTTGCGCCACTTGCTGCAAAGCAAGCAGTGGCGCGAGATCCTGCTGCCCTCTGAATCAGGTGGCTTGCGCCACACACCCTGAAACAGGGAGTGGCGCAAGTCTTGGTACTTTGCTGAATTTTTCGGCCACTTTTTCCAACACTTGCATATCGTCCAATACCCTATCAAAACACTACAAAATACTTACTTAGTGAGCTTTATCATCAAATAAACATGACTTCAAGTCACCAAATGAGGTTAGTATGTGTACGGGGTATTACCCAAATGCTCCACGAAAGCACAAAACACCTCCTACGAAGGTCTACTCGCATGTGCGTGGCCAAATTTAAATTTTCTCGTCATTAGCATTGCCAAATACATACTTATATCCCTCGACACCTAAGCAAACATTATTCAGCATCATCAAGTAGGGTTGGGAAGGTACGGGGTGTTACATTCTTCCCCCCTTAGAAACATTCGTCCTCGAATGTTAGTAACATTGTCTCAATGTAACAACATAAGTCAAAGTGAATTCTTCATATCATCATGTACACATGTATCACTTGTAAAGACTTACTTATTATGACTCCACTTCCGTATTTTGATCTTTTTCTTCCGTGCATAACAATGATAAATACTTTAAAAGGTCATTATTTCATAGGTCTCCCTTGTTACTCCGGCATCTCTTAATTCTTTCTTAATTCTTTCACTTATCGATTTATCATAACAATTAGTAACAATAAGTACCTTTTTCATATGTGAAATCCCCTGTAATTTGTACATTTCCACTGGCAACGATATAAGATAATCGCCTATACACTTTCAAAGCATCGCATATTAGATACTGAATGAACTGTGAAAAGTTCCTGGACTAGTGCTAATAGACACTCAATTTGCCCAAATCTTTGGACAATTTCCCTTTCTTTCCGATTCTCATTTTTTCTCTCCTTTTCATCTTTAATATCGGCATCTAATTTGTATTGACTTTGGGCCATTGTAGCTGTTGTTATATCACCTTCACTTTCTCGATACCCAAGCGAAGCAAATTCCGTCAACTGTAACCCATCCAATTGATGATCTATATTCTCTTTCACATAAAGCTTCGTAGATGCCTTTTGATACTTTTATTGTAAGCAATTTCAATAAACCATAGATGTTCATCCCAACTACCTGTAAAGTCCAATGTACAAACTCGTGATATATCTGCAAATGTTAGTATAATGTGTTCTGTTTGTCCATCCATCTGAGGATGACAAGCCGCACTTACATCTACCTGTGTACCCATGCTTTACTGAAAGGACTTTCAACACTATGCAATAAAGTAAGCTCTCCCCTTTGATATAGTAGTGAGTAGAATCCCATGTAATCGTACTATCTCCGTAACATACAACGTTACATAATGTTCAGCTGTATCGGTGGTCTTAACTGGTAGGAAATACACTGGCTCGGTAAGTCTGTTAACTATCACTGATATGGAATCAACCTTCGCAGTGTATGAGACAACCCTATGATGAAATCCATATTATTCATGTTCCACTTCCAAACTGGAAGGATAATATAGCATAAACCATACAGACTTCTGATGCTATATTGTCAATTAGTGACCGCGTGGACCTTGAGCTACAAGTTCTACAATGTGCTTCTCAAGTATCCTTCCCCAGACCTCTCTGCTACACCATGGTACATTGTGGTTGCTTCCGAGTAAATGAAATACTGTGAACGATGTTCCTCTGTCGTAATTCATTTTCTTAACTCGTTTATACCCAGTACACACAATCTGCATTGGTGTTAAAGTACTCCCCCCTTGTATTTGTTCAAATACTCTCGTCGACTTTGCTGTACACATATATTTTTTTTTCCAAGTGAACTAAAATGGCATTTACCTATTGCTTTTTCCTTTATCTCCAATATCAATGAAAATCCTACCACATTTGACACTATAATTCTTTCATCTGGAGTTTTAAGAAACAAAACCTCATATTTCCTCATTAATATAGATTTCCTGACTATATCTTTCTTTTCTGTGAGCTGGCCATTCATACTCTCTACTGCCTTGCAGCTTAATGTATCAACTACCCCATCTACTTTTCCCGAATGATACAAGATAGCAATGTCCTAATCTTTCAATAGTTCAGGCCACCTAAGTCCGTTGGCGTAGAAATATATTCCATTTTCTTATGACCAATATATGTCAATACGAACCCCTTACAAATAGTGACACCATAACTTTAAGCAAATAGCGCAGCCGCTAGTTTAGGGTCATGTGTTTGGTAATCATTTGTGTTCTCATGTGGCCGTCATTGTCGTGACGCATATGCTATTAATTTACCATGCTACAACAATATACCTCCGAGGCCAACCCCGGAAGCATTACCATACATTGCCTAACGTTCTGATGTCTTCGGAAGGCACTTACAGTTGGTGTGAAAGTTACTTTATCTTTCTACTCTTGGACACTTTTCTCACATGCATCATTTTATTGGAACTTGATTGACTTGTGTATAAGCTTTGTTAAGGGTATAGGGATAGCATAAAATCCTTCAACAATTCTCGTAATGGTCAGCCAACCCAAGAAAATGATGGCTCTCTGTAAGCATCGTAGGCCTTAACCAATTGTTCACCATTTCTATCTTTTGTGTAACAACTTTCATCTCTTCATCCTATACAATGCATGGTCCTCTTGTGATTTTTTGAATACCATCACCGAATATGGTCACACACATATTGAAAAGTGTCTTGAACACCCTATTCATTAAACCCATAACAACTACAGGTGCATTCGCTAACCCAATTGACATACTAGGAATTCATAATAACCATACCATGTTTGTAATGTTGTCTGTGGTATATCATCATCAGTTTTATTTTTATCGTCATTCGTTTAACCCCATAACTAACCAAACAAATCATCCACTCTATGGAGGGAATATTTATTCGTACTTGTCATCTTATTCAGTTGCCGATAATCGACACATATTCTCAACGTACTGTCTTTCTTTTGTACAATTATCACTAGTGCACCCCAAGGGAACATACTAGGTCTTATGAATCCCTTGTTCATCACGTCTTTTAACGTTTTCTATTATTTTATTTTTTTTCCATTCCCATAACTTTGCCGGGGCCATACTATATGAAGAAGTAAAAATAGGTCAAGTACCTGACATCACAGTAATACTAGCTCATACATCGAGGAATTCATTTACCACCAGAACTGATTGAAGAGTTGGTGGCTTCACATCAGTATCTTTCACTTTTACCAAGTGACATGTGTATGCCTTAGAGTATCCTTTTACGTGCGTTACTATAGGGAACAATTTTTTTCCTCTTAGTGCCCCCACATTTCTTCTTTTGGGGAAAACGACAATATAACTTCTTAGTTCGGCAATCTACTATGGCACAACCCCTTTATAACATTACAATCCACTATTTCCAGCTCAATAAGATCAACCGGTGTCTTATGACCATAAACAATTACTATGCACTTATGATATACTCTTTTAACTTCAATAGATTCTCCGACTAATGTATAGACCTCATATGACATATCTAGTAATTCTGGTGCTCGTTTGAATTTTCAACCCTTAATGAAATAACATATGCAATTGTCAAATATGGGTTAATCAATACATATACGGTACCTGCAGCTTCATCAGGATAAGCCTAATTTTTATGGCCCGACATATCACACCAATACCAACATTTCACCTAGATGATAACGTCCGCAGCACTAACACGGCTGACAAAGAGACTTCCGTTGGTTCATACTTTCTACGTGCTTGTCCTTAATGAATCCTGAATCTCACTTCTGTACCAATTCGATTGTCTCTAAACCCTTAGAATCGAGGTAAAACATTTACTATCGACTAAGGGAATGGTGATCTAGGCGGTCTGTTAAACACTCGAGACCTAACTTCTCCCTGGGACGCCGTAAACTGTCCCATAGGTCTAGCCCTCTCTCTTTGGCGACCCTTCTTCAAATAGTTGTGTCCTTTTCTGTTGCCTCTGTTCTTTTATTAGCTGTGCAAAATGCCTATATTCGGACTATATCCATATCTCTTTTCAAGGTCGCAATGGTGCAATCCATTTGTGTATATACCGATGCATTCTATCGATCATAATGGTTATCACTTTTGGGGCATACCTAGCCAAAGACTTAAATCGAAGACTGTACTTTCTGATACTCATAATCCGTTAGCAAAGATTTAGCGATTGGTCCGCATAAGCTTTTCGGACCCCATTACATCACTGCACGTGTCACATGCATAACATCTCTTTTAGTGTGATCTTATAAGGTCATGTGGGTCTTCATTCATATCCAACTCGGTGGACATGGGAGGGGAGTTTAATTTTTCAGAAAATCTTATGTGCGGCGACTAGCTTCCCGAGCCGCGCCATCATCACTCGTTATTGGGCCAGCTTGCCCATGACATTATACAACAACTATCTGAGTCAACATATCCCCTACATTTCTTACATCCCGTTCAGTGGCATTTATAGATGGTTCTGCGGATACTTCTCTATCTTTTGGATAAAGAGACCCGGATAACAAATTTCATGTCAGCTCCACCTTGACTAACTTGGTCACGTGGTGATTTACTCATTTCTACTTTGGCAGGCATATCAACCTGCTCACCTTTGTCTTTATCTTGTCTGATACACCGCATTTGACTATACAAAATAAAACCAATGTCAATACGTCCATATGTGCCCACCTACAACTTTGGCTCTATTGCACGATCTAGAGGTGAAGGAAAGAAACAACTCCTAAATGTCCCGTAGCCTCCTGCTTATCAATGTGGCGCGCAACACATCCATAAGCAAGACTCTACTCAGACACGGCTTTGTAGACACCCTTAGAACGACCTGCTCTGATACCACTTTTGTCACGCCCCGAACTCCCACGAGGCGTGATTGGCACCCGAAGCCGACAAGGCCCGAGAGAACCAATCTTTGCTTCTATTCATTCATATACATGTCATAGGAAACACTACTATCACATAGAAACATGAGGGGCTAAAATCGGAAAGCATAGAACATATGACGTATATACATATGAGAAACTTGGCCGTTGAGGCCATCAAGTCAAGATTTCATCTATCATCTTATACACATACACCCACATACGTCTACAAAAGCCTCTAACAGATGCATTGACCAAAATCAACTGAAAGTCGGGACAAGTCCCCGCTTTATACACAATGTACAATATCAAAGCATATGAACCACTGTGACTCGGAGAAGCCCCAAACTAACTGGAGCTCACCAATAAACCGCAAACAGCTGGCAACCTACTGTGGCGGCCTACTAGTACCTGCTCCTGCAGCAAGTAAGCTAAATTCCCCGAGAGGGGTCAGTACGAAATAAGTACTGAGTATGCAAGGCTCAGATGAAACTGTACATTACAAGAATATGTCAATGAAGTCAAAACATATGAATAATCAATGTGGGTAAATCACCATGTTGCATTTTGGAAACCATGTGGATTGCTTTCATTACTTTCATTACTTTCTTTATCTCAATGCTCACTGATAACAATGTACCCGGGCCCCTACTGATCAGTGGGTCTTTCATATCATATCATTGTGTAGGGATCGAGTCGAGCTAGGCTTATGCCCCTAGACTTGCCACCCATACATCAATGCATCGGGATCGAGTCGAGCTAGGCTTACGCCCCTAGACTTGCCACCCATAAATCCAAACCTCGGGATCGAGTCGAGCTAGGCTTACGCCCCTAGACTTGCCACCCGTACTTGATCATTGACCATATTTGCATTACTTTGTTCATTACTTTGAGATTGATACTTTGATAGTCATACCATCACTTTGGAACTTTGGAACATAACATTGTTGGAAACTTTGAATCATTGACCAATAAGTGAAGGACATGTGAATAAATATCAATAAGAAATAATGAGAAATATAACATTACTAGCACCATGATACCATTGGAACCATTGGACAATAATCCATGAACAAGAGACACAAGTATAGTCACTATTGGAATATTGGAACGTAACTTTATTTGAGCTTTCGAAACATTAATCATGAATATGAGAAATGAGATTCACAATTGATCAATGAGTAGGAAATATATGACAATGACCATGGATAAGTGCATATGGGATACCTTAGTACATTTCGGAATAGAACTAGAGAAGTGTCAATGTGAACAGTATTGGCCGTAGAAAGATACGGAAAAAGTAACCTTGCATACCTTGTCTTCCCAATGTAAGTACACAATCAAATATGTGAGAGCAACAATTCCGCTCCTTCTTTACGTTTCACTCTACATCACAAATACATAATGGAACCAACATTAACCACCAACTACCTTACAAATGCATACAATAACAACAAGTCACATGTTTGGATTTAACATGTCATTTCCCCTTGATAATATCCTTTTCGGCATGGTCATATCAATAATACCACAACATGCCCAACATTGACCAAAATATCATTTATGAATTTATTATTCCAATAATCCCACAATATTCCATACATTGACCAATACATGATAGCCAAGATCATGTCACACCAAGTTCATATTTTACACTTCTCCATCACCACAACATCACAATTATACCATCAAATTACTTCAATACACCTCACAACAACAAATCGGCCAAAATCCCATAATTTACACTTTTATGGAAATAACAAGTTTCTTAATGTAATCACACCATACATGTTGGTATTTCATCCATACCATGCCTTTTCATCAAACCCACAAGTCATATTTCAAGTTTAATTCACAAGAATGCACATCTTTTATCAAAAACCAAAAGTGCACTATTCAACACCTTGCCACCATAACTACCATGATATACATAACCTCTCATGTACATAATATATTAAATTACAAGAATAAACACTTACCAATACTTGTAGGATGATGCTCTTGCCCAAGAAGTGGACTTAGGGTTTGAGAGTCCAAAAGAAGCTTTCTTGAGAATTCTAGAAAAAAAGATAGAAAAGCATGTGTGTTGTGTGTATTAAAAATCTGATTTTGGGGGACTTTATATAGACCCTCTTGGCCATCCTTAGCCACTAATAATGCATTTAATACTTTGTCTAGAAGGTCAATGGAAGAATGGGTCTTTTGACCCATTTTGGCCCATGCTTTTCTTCTCATTTTGGCTCACTTTGGGCCTCAAATTGGGCCCAATACTTATCTCAACTTAGCCCACCAAATTCCATGTATAATCAACCATATATATAGCATGTTTCAATAATTCCATAATCTCACGACAATATTCTCTTACGAGTTTCTCATTCGTAGTCTCATTCGCAAAAATAGGAATTCTAGTCGCCCATGGCTTTATTGAACATCTTGAATAACTATTTATCTTTCATGCTTTGATCATGTAGGAGTATGTAGGAGTGTATTGAAGTATTTGAAGCTTTAACAATGCTCAAAGAACTCCAAAGAACCAAAAGAAACCATCTAAGAATCGACGTAGAATCGCGTTACAAAATGAGCGCGGAAGGGCACAATATGTTGTGCCTTGCGCCACTTGCTGCAAAGCAAGCAGTGGCGCGAGATCCTGCTGCCCTCTGAATCAGGTGGCTTGCGCCACACACCCTGAAACAGGGAGTGGCGCAAGTCTTGGTACTTTGCTGAATTTTTCGGCCACTTTTTCCAACACTTGCATATCGTCCAATACCCTATCAAAACACTACAAAATACTTACTTAGTGAGCTTTATCATCAAATAAACATGACTTCAAGTCACCAAATGAGGTTAGTATGTGTACGGGGTATTACCCAAATGCTCCACGAAAGCACAAAACACCTCCTACGAAGGTCTACTCGCATGTGCGTGGCCAAATTTAAATTTTCTCGTCATTAGCATTGCCAAATACATACTTATATCCCTCGACACCTAAGCAAACATTATTCAGCATCATCAAGTAGGGTTGGGAAGGTACGGGGTGTTACATTTTAGCATGAACTTTTATTTGGCTCCCACACTATGTTGCACGGACTCTTCACTTTTGATGCCTCACCCATTTTGGATCCACCAAAATTACACTACTTTTTAAGAATCTGACACACACCTGTTGACATTTTTGAAGAGTCCAAGCAACATAGCTCCTACATAGCTTTTTATTGAGTACTTAATTTCTCAATTCTATGAAGCATCACTAAAATGGCTTTCTCCAATGGAGATGCTTATGTGGGTAGTTTCAATGGGATGCTTGCTCATGAAAAAGGTAAAGAAACTTGGTCAGATGGATCTGTTTATGATGGTTATTGGGAAGAAGGAAAAATGACTGGAGAAGGACGGGTTGTTTGGCCTTGCGTCATATGAGGGTGATTTCTCCGGAGGTTGCCTCCATGGTTTTGGAGTATTTAGTGGATCTGATGGCTTAATATACAGATGTTTATGGAGGATGAATACCCAGCATGGAATATGAAGAAAGCAGTATCAGAATTCTAATATTTATGATGGTTGTTGGAAAGAAGGAGTACGCAAAGGCATCGGCCGATATGCATGGAGTAATGACAACTTGTATATGGGGAACTGGAAAGATGGAAAAATGTGTGGTAGAGGTGTTATGAAATGGTTAGATAAAGATCTTTTTGATGGATGTTGGTTAAATTGTTAAAGACATGGGTAAGGTTGTTATCACTTTGCTGATGGAAGTTACTACTTTGGGTACGGACTGAAGGGCAAGATGGACATGGAATGTTTTACCCGCTGGAATAAGCATCACTTTCTGAGAAATTACGGTGAGAGGTATGATGAGAAGAGGAACTTTTGTTCCTTTCATTTATTCCACACCATACTATAGCCCCTCTTACTTCCAATTCACCTGACACTAATCACAGCCTCCATCTTCTTTCGTTCAAATCCATTATATAAATATCCCCATGTTTCTCTTCTATTTCTCGATCCGTGAGGTAAATTTCCTTTTTCTAAATTTAAAAATTTTGCTCTTTTGTTTCATGTTTGTTGGGTGTGTCATATATCTTACAATCAACATCCTCTTTTTGAAGTTGTCCCTCTCACATTTTGTTTGCCTATGATGTATGTCTATATTCAATATTCTCAGAGTCATGCTTTTCAAGCTAACAACAAGCTTCAATTTGCCACTGTACATGCTGTTGCCTGCTAGGTACGACATAGTTGTTAGAATTAGTTTTATTTGTTCATGTAGTTTTGTGCAAATTTGTGCTGATTTGGAGTTTATTTTGGTGCCTTCTAGCTGTCGAGCATAGAATTTCTTTTAGTTTTCAGGAATAACTTTCAGTGGCAAACTGATTCCATTAAGTTACACATAGGTAAAGAAGATTTAACCAACTAATATTTGCAGATTGCGATTATGAAAGGAAGCCATTGATTAAGATTATCAGCGATACCCCAATTATATCATTTTGAACTGGTGGAAAAGGGCTCTACTCCGTTGTAAATATTCACTGTAAAGCTCAAGACAAGCTTCTAATTGATGTTGTTGGAACGTTAACATAGAATCCTACTGCTTCAGGATACAACGAAGACCTAAAATGGCCGGAGAGGCACATCCGCACTCTTCTACAAGCTGGTACACTATTGCAACTACACTATTACATGACAATAGAAGATGAAACTTAATTATGTCGGTAATAATTAAAGAAAAGATTCAGGACCTGGGGTGATTCTGATTGTTAATGGAAGGAAAAACTATCGTCTAACCTTTGTAGCACAATGGGGAACCTTGATATAGGGTACACAATTGTCAAGATGAATTGTAAGCACCGTTATTGGACAAACAACTAATGTGATTCTAATTCTTTTCTCTATTTTCTAGATTGTGGTTTTCCAGTAGGCAAACAACTAATGTGAAGATTGCAATGACCTTGGAAGGGTAACCATAATTGAAAAAGCAATATGTTTGGCAATTTCCAATCAACATTATCATTAAATTGAGCTTTTAGTCAATTTTATGTGCGTTGTTTATTAACAGTTCAACTTATTTAAACTAATTATTGATATTAACAATGATGATTATAGAAAACCTTCACATCATGGACTTCTGGATAACGAGTACAGTGTATATGATGAAGAACGAAATTTTCAATAGTTTTTGTGTAAACAAAGATAGAAGAACGTGAGAAATTCAACCATTTGAGGTTTTTGAGATATGTGGCAATGGCAATATTCTAATTCATGTTGGGATATTGTTGATGAGCAAAGTACTCTAATGAATGAGCAAAGTGGTGTTGAAAAAGGGTAGGCGGCGGAAACGCAAAATTTAAGGGGAGAATAGAAAAAGTTCAGGGAAGAAACGAAGAAGTTCAGAGAGGAGCAGGCGGCAGAAAGTTAAGGTTAAAAGAGGAGGAAAGGTTACGGCTAAGTAACCCTTTCTTGAGAAAAATCCAGATTAAATAAAGAATGATATTAAGCAACATATATTCCTAATATTTTGTCTTTGTAAGAATCAATCTTTTCATTATTTTTAATATTCAGATATTAGGAAAGGGTTATTCATAAGTTTAATGCAGTTATTCATGACCGCGCGAAATGCAGGCAAATTGCCTAGTAGTTACTATATAAGGAAAGTAGGTTTGTTTTTCACTAAGGTAAGATTCTTCAGATTTGTATACTAACGTAACTCACACTTTGCTGCAGCAAAGTAGTTACTATATTTGTATATTTCTCCCTTTGCACCTTTTTCTACGAAGCCCGTGCTTTTATTTGTGCTTTAAGCCCCAACAGGCCTTACAACTTTTTTGCGCTTTTCACTTTTGATAACACTGTACTAGACAGTAGAAAATGGAGATTCAAAACTTTGCAACCTTATTTATAATGCTTCTATCCACATGGCCAAGCCAAGGCAAGAGAACGCAACAAGAAGATATCAGCATGAAATTCATAAACAGAAGATCACCGCTTAACTCAAATGTTTCTACAGATGAGGTTAATTTTAAACAAGATCACACTGAAAACCTACAGATAGAAGAAATTAGATATATGTTACTCCTATCTTATAGTGTCCACAAGATTCAATATTTTCATAGACTACAAAACATCTTAAACAACAACTATGACAAAACTACACATGGAGACATGACATACAACAATTTCAAAATTCAAAACCAGTACAGAAAAAGAAAAGTTACAGCTCAGGTGTGGGTTTCTTTTATTAGTTTGGCTAACAGGCTAAGGAAAGTTGGACCATACTAGAACACATAACAGATCTTTTAAGCTGCTGAATCCCAGGGGTGGGGTGGGCTGCGGAACATATGGAAGGAGAGAAATGGTAGAATTTTTGAGGACAAATCCATTTCCAATAAGAAGATCAAATGGAATTGTATTAGTTTCTGTATGTATTTGGTGTAAAGAACATAGCATACAGGATGAAATACAGTTGGTGGGTTTCATGGGACTTCTGTAATTAATTCTTCTCTGTAGATCACTTTTTGGAGGTTGCCAGCATAGCCCTTAATGCCGAGAAATACAAAGTTACCAATTTCAAAAAAAAAAAAAAAAAAAAGACAGACAGACAGACAGACAAGAACCTGATATCCTGTGCAAGTTGATGAGATACCTCTTTCATTGATAATTCCAGCAAGTGATTCATTTTCCCCAGTTCCCAAAACCACCATGGTCCCAACATTATGGGGTGTCATCTGCATCGAAGCAACCAATCAGTTATCTCAAAACTCCCTACAGAAGCAATATTACATAAATGTAAATTTTCTATATGTAATGCCAATGGCGAGATGCAAAGTCATTTTAGACAAAGCATGTCATCGGTAGTTCACCAGAATTTTTACCCTTGTCTTTCAGGATAACAGATATTGTAGTGCTTCCAAAACCATGTTATCCCATACGAGCAGCTGAAGTCTATTCATGACATGAAAATACCGATGGGACTGAATTCACTAAGTTGACATGTCACAGAACATCATTCTTGAGTACTTTTCCATGAAACATGATTGCATGAATTCCTCTGTGCATTTTACAATGAAAACAATATTTTGGATTTGGACAGATAACGGTTCAAATTTGGCTACAACAGAAGCCTAAGGTCTTGTTCTAAAGACAGAACTACATATACCGAATATCAATTTGCCTTTAATCCAATAGGAGCTTATATCACAGAAACTGGTAGTCGTAGACGTACTTGCATTTAAAGAGGGTCTCAACAATATAAAGCGCCTTTATTTCAAGTATCCCACAAAAGATCCATTAAATTTTGAAGATAAGCAGCGGACTAAGATAACATCTGGGAAATATTCAACAAAAAGATGAAAGATTTAGATATTGCCTTTCAATCCAAAAATTGAAAAAAACAACAAAAAAACCATTATCTTATAGGGAAATATTTTGAACGTTACTGCAACATCCAATAAAAAAAAAAACTACAAAATTATTGTTCCATAAATTTACTCAAACCCTATGCTCTAATACTACCAGATTTTGACCTAATAAGAAATATCACGTCAATTGTTTTGATAAAAAAATAAATTTCATTAGAAAAGGGAAAGCTTGTTCGTGTACAAGAAAAAACCTTACAAAAGGACGTGATTTTCTACAAATAACACCCACCCATCAATACATGTAGGAATCCTATGGGTACTCCTCAAGTGTACAAAGTCTTTCTCTACTCCCTCAAAAGCTCCGCTATTCCTCTCTCGCCATATGATCCGCATAAGTTCTAGAGGAGCAACATCCCATTCCCTGCATCTTCTCTTCCTTCTTCTAGAATGCCCAACTAAACATTGTTTCTTTCACAGTGCTCGGCATCACCCGCCCAAGTCTGAACCATCTCAGAATTTCCCACCATAAATAAGAAGCTATCCAACAATGTAGAAGTAGGTGATTCACATCTTCACTGATTCTTTGCCCATGAAACACCAACTAACACAAGTTATTTTTTCTTCCTCAAATTCTCCGCCGTCAGGATCACTCTCCTCGTAGATAGCCAAATGAAATAAAGTATCTTTCTCGATACGCCAATAGTAACAGAAGAAATCTACTAAGCGTGGCCACCACCCCTTAGACATTTAGCAGTAAGAATGTTTGTTCTTCCATCTTTTATGTTCGTAGTTTTGTTGAATTTTTCCTTTTTCTGTCTCCTCCTTTTGTAGAAACCATGAGAATACAAAAAAGGGCAGAGGGTGCCTTAAGTTTCAGTCATCAGAAGGAATCTTCTGTATTAGCAGTTTTGCTCATTAATCAAAAACTAAAGAAACAATTAATACTACATGTCAAGCCTATTCCGCTCTATTAGGACACATTTTCATTCTTCAGCAATCAAGTCTAGCTATCATCCTTGGGTAAATAGAGAAATCGAACAAAATAGTTCCAGAGTGTAAGAAAGGAAGAAAAGAGCTCTTCTCAACAGTGAAAAACCATTTCTTGAATTGTGAGCCTAATCGCGTAGAAGCCACTAGACTGAACAAGATTCTTCCTGCACCATAGGTACAAGATTTTAAAACATCTACATTTAACCTGCTCTATGTTGTTTATCTTATCATTCCTTTCCTTCCATAAAGACTAGAAAAAATAGCAGTTGTGTAGTGCTTGTTCTACCTTGATGAGCACTGCTCATACCAGCTGCTCACTTCAAGTTTAAGGCATCCTGGCACGACCCACTGGACACCAAAAATAGCAAGAAACATTGTCCAGATCTGTCTAGTGAAGCATCTGCTGCACAAAACGATTCCTCTTTTTGCAAGTTGTCATGGGTTAAACAAGCTTAGTGAACCAGGAGGCTCTCGGAGCTGCAATTGTCTTCCAAATTGTTCTCCACTTTTGGTTTTTTTGAATTTCCCCAAGTAAACTAAACTGCCTTGCTGAAACTTCCACACAGTAAGCAACCTGATCATTGAGAGAGAGCCTCCAATATCAGCAACAATTCAGTTACATCTTCAAAATCCCAATCAAATAGGTCCTTCACAGGACCAATGAACTTTACATAGACAATATTACAGTTCTATGAAGATGTCAATTCCCAATAAGCATCAGTACTCTTGGATCATATATAAACTTTCAGAAATATATTCCTAAATAACTTGAATAAGATGTTGACCATTCATCTATAGTATATCCTATTAGATTCAAACTTGTTTTATTTCAATGTCAGGAAAACCAGAATTATTCATACTATATGGTTCAGGCAGAAGGATGGGGTTGATCATGACAGCTCTGGTGTTCCTTTGTGGATGATGTAACTACGACTTTTAGAAACTACCAAAAGGATAGTTCCTACAACAATTTCTAAGTTATAAAGCCAGTTATTATTGATGATTTGATTCTAAAAGAAAAAGAAAATGATAACACCTGAAAAAACAATTAAAAAAAATACCTGAAGATCATTAAATAGCACTGAAGAATGATATTACTAGACTTATCAAAAGACTATGTCCATTACTTGTACAAGGACACTTGGTGGACTTCCACATTTACTCTTAACATGTAGCAAAGTATTTAAAGCTTATCTTCTTGTGTTTGAAGCAAATACACTACAAAAAAGGCTAGAGGTTTGAGAAATGAAGCAGAAAATAGCACCTGTCATCAATTGTATCACTTTCAGTACTTTAGTTTCTACTGAGACCGTGATGAGCTTGTTCTGCAAGCCACACAAAAAAATTTGACATCATTGTAAAAGTATGTCTTATAATCCAACTACAGATCTAGCTACTAGAATAGCTTTTGACAGGAAGCACATTTCTATATACGAGAAGCCTTTAAATCTACCTCTTATGTCATAATGTCCTCAACTTTTGTTGTTTGAGTAACCTTCCATGTACTACAATATTCCAGAGATTATCTGATTAAAGTGAGTTAATGAGAGAGAGGAGAGAAGAGAGAGAGGGGGGGGAGAAAGAGAAGAAATTACAAAGATCATTTAACAGTAGATTACATATGTCTAACTATGAACAACTATTTGTGTCGGCATCTAGTAAATCATCTTGAAAATACTAGACAGTATAAAATGGAGATTCAAGACCATGTGTATTGTCATATCTCCCCTTGTATGTGAGTATGAGTCTAAACCTGTAGGGCTTTAAGGCTTTAATTCATGTCCCAAATTGATGTTTATCTTGTATTATTTTTTGTAAGTGTCGACTTATTGTATATAATGCCTTCTTTTTTTTTGACAATGGTAACAGTATTGTATATAATGCATATTGTTTTTTCGAAAGATATCTTTTTTGACAAAACAGTGTCAAATACTAAAACTTGTAACAAAAAAGGTAGGGCTTTGAAATAAAAAAATGACCCCTCTTCTTGACATAAAAGAAAACAAAAGGAAAGTACTAACAAAATCCTAATTTCAACAGATGATGTGTTTTTTCACCCTCAAAGACACAAAAGAGAATAAGCATTGGAAGCTTCAGACACGATATCGAAAGGACCCAACAGTTCATAAGATAAATAACATGACAAGTCTTCTTTGTGTTAAGGGGGCACAGAGTGAACCATCAATTTTTGTACCTTTAGTCATGCCCTGGACAAGTTTCTCAGTTCATCTGATTTTCTAGTTTGCACAGTGTCGCAACCTATTCATAAGTCTGAAACAGGATACGACTAAGTTGCTGTAACACAGTTTTTCAGTTACATTAACAAGGTCTTTGCAAACCACACCTTCGGAAGGTAAAGCATAAATTAGAGATGCAAAGGATATAAAAATGTATATCACACTCTATTCCGATGAATTGCAACTTTAGCACTGTAGGGGTTTGAACAAACTCTATTTCAATTTCAGGAAGATCACAAATATTCATACTATAGGGGTCAAGGAGCAGAAGAATGGTTTGCACTTGTCAAAAAGACTGTTTCTAAAAACTTTTAAGGTACAGGCAGTTGTTATTGATTCCCAAAAAGATATCAAATTGCACAGAAAATGATATTCCTAAACACATAAGGGAACTTAAATTATTACACATATTAAGAGTGCAGTGACATATGATATCTAAGGTAAATAAGAGAGGAAAAACAATCAAACTATCAAAAGTGAGGCTACAATCGAAAGGAACAGTGAAAACGCTAGAAAAACGTATAGGCAAGCCTTTCTTTATGATCATATGGATCGCTTTTTGTGATTTTCTTTCCATAGGCATAGATTGATGTACCTCCTACGCAAGCCTGTCTGGAATCCTCAAGTCATGCTGTAATTGCCATTTTTTCAACTTCTGCAATTGCATTGGATGCCATTTCTCATGCGGGATAAGAGAAAATTGTATCACAGAAGAATAAACAAAGCGAAAGAAATTTTCACTTCTTATTTAACGAGTGAAGCTCTGGTATCATGTCAAGGGCAGAAGGATTCTCCCTTATAACATTTACCAGTAACTCGGTTGTAGATGCATCAAATGAGAAGCCCCTTCCAGCCATTTCCTTCATAAATGTTGCCATTTCACTTATTTTGCTACACCTAAGAAATCCTTGCACAATGACATTGTACGTGACAACGTTTTGCAAATAACTGTTGTTCTCCATTTTTCTAAGCATATCTTTCGCTTTATCTAACAACCCTTGTAGACAAAATCCAGTTATCATTGTATTGTATTTTCTAACATTCGGAAGTAATCCAATTAAAGAAAGCTTCTCAAATACAGCAT
This sequence comes from Capsicum rhomboideum, assembly GCA_031232105.1. Taxonomy (NCBI): domain Eukaryota; kingdom Viridiplantae; phylum Streptophyta; class Magnoliopsida; order Solanales; family Solanaceae; genus Capsicum; species Capsicum rhomboideum. Next base: position 124,376,867 of record CP124713.1, on the reverse strand, counting down.
GAGCTTTGTCGAGTTTACCATTTTTGCATAATCCGTTAATGACAACATTATAAAATTCAATATTAGCATTTTCTCTCTTTCTTTCCATCTTATGAAAGAGTGACATAGCCTCTTCAACAAGTCCGTACTTAAAATAACCATTGAGCAACCCAAGATTTTGCTATGTGGAGATCGGATTATTAAGTAGCAGTTAGTTGAAAATCACAGAATCCACCTGAAGTGGTGAAATTTCATCCACGACATGAATCACGACACGTGAGGGAGTTCTACGCCACGTGGATGGTATCGTCAAAATCAGAGGAAAATTTCCAGGTTCTGAATCTCTTCCACGGAAGTAGTTCACGTGACGTGGATGGGATCCACGCCACGTGACTGGTGTCGTTGAAATCTGACACTCAGTCCAGTCTCAGAACACCAGTCACGACAGACCCCACGGCACGTAGATCACACCCACGTGGCGTGGGTCGTGGCGTGAAACTTAAAAAATCAGAAATCCAAATTCGACCCGACCCGAACCCAGTTTTTCCAAAATAAATCCGAAACCATTTCTTCCTTACCCAATATATACCTGAAAACCATTCTTCTTTCCCCACTTTCAAATCCTTCAACTAAAACCCTAAAATTCTAATCTTCTCTACTTCTCCCCATTAAATCCGAAACCCATCCTTTCCAAACTCCAAAAATCCGAAAACCCAATCCCAAACACTCACCACATCCGCCCCCATTCGAAAATCCAAACCCCGTTACCAAATAGGTCCGAAAATTCGAATCAAACATACCAAACCCGACCCAAATACCCAAAATTTGACCCAAACCCGTTACCATGCCTCCAAAATCCAATCCCAAAAGTGACCACCTTGATGCATCATCCCGGATTCGGACAAAAATCCCAGACTTACCGACCCGTCTGAGGGATGAACCCACTGAGTCTGAACCGAGTGGTTCTGTGGAGGAGTTTGATATTAGTCAGGCTGACATGGCCTTAGTCCCACGGGCTACGAGGTTACAGACGCGAGCCCGAGCGGCTGCCCGGGCTGCAATTCAGTCGGTCCCACCACCTATTGAGCCAGTTGTTCCGGCTGCGTCTTCTGAGTCTGCCCCTCAGTCTGAAGAGGGGGAGGATGCTTCTAAGTCAGGGTCTGCGGATGAGGCTACAGGTCAGGATACATCTTTGGCAGAGGCAACAGCTTCTCTTTCCGGTACTGGTGTCGAAAGTCTCCCTACTACTGCACAAGATAAAGAGGTTCAGCGGTGGTGTGTGCAGGGCATGCGCGTAATTTATGATCGAGATGCTGAGTTGACAGAGAGGGGTGTTTGTCGGAGGAGCATTATGGAGGAGCCCCGATATAGAGTGAAGGAGTTGAGAACATTGCCGGATATTTGGCCTGTTTTTTAGCGGTATGGCTTGGGTTGGATGGCGCAGCCCTCTGGTCATTATAGCTCGGAGTTGGTTCGAGAGTTTTATGCTTCCTATGCTGCGTCGGTTGGTCTGAGCACCCCAGTTGGGCAGCGATATATTTTGCGGCCAGTGCTGACTCATGTCATGGTGTGCTGTACCCGAGTAGACATTTCGGAAGAGACCATTCACCGCTTCCTGTTTGGGCCTGACCGTCCACTTCCGACTTCGACAGCTGAATTTGATCACAAGATGGACACGGTCAGAGATAGAATTCGGATGAGAGATGCAGAGCAGAAGTTGGAACTGATTAAATGGATTGCATGTTACATAGCCGAGAAGGGTGTAGCGGCTAGTAAGGTGACTGGGAAGTTGGACATCAAAAAGTCCACGCTTCATTTTGCTGGTCAATTCTGGTGGTCAGTGGTTCGTAGTAGGTTGGGTCCAACCAACGCTGATAACTCACTCACATTGGACAGGGCTGTAGTAGTAGCCAGCATCTTGGCTGGTTATGAGATTTATTTTGCAAGGTACATCAGCTAGGAAATCCACCAGCGGGCTTTCAGAGATAACACGAGTATACCCTTCCCATGCCTGATCTAGGGACTGTGTGATAGAGTAGGGGTAGCCAGGATACCGGCCGTCGATCATTCTATAGAGGTGACCCGGTTAGCAGATATTGCTATGATGCAGCAGCGGGGGTCACTCCCCATCCTATCACGCGGGGCACAGCCATCTGAGTCATCAGGTATAGCCTTGGATGAGCCGAGTAGTGTACCTTTGTCGGTTCCTGCACCAGTTAGGGTACCTGTACAGACTGAGGGCATTGGACCTATTGATGATGGGGTACCCAGTACTAGTGCGCCACCTACTCCTGCTGGGATGGTTTCAGTATCACGAGACTTTCTGCAGCATCTGGTTGACAGGCAGACGGAGATGTTTGAGCGCCAGGCTCACACTGAGACACAGATGGCTAAGTTGGTATCCTAGCTTAAGCCTTGGGTTCGATCTACAGTAGAGGCTGCAGAGACTAGGGTGGAGGCTCGGATGAATGCAGGCATGACCCAGCTTATGCGGGGCCTGCATGGGCGGATTTATAGTTTCGAGGCACGTATGGCTTCCCGCTTGAGTGCTGCACCGAGCCCTGATATGGCCGGCTTGACCCAGGAGGTAGCTACATTGAGAGAAGAGGTTCAGGCACTGGCATCGAGTAGCACTCCCATTATACCACCTATGCCTGTCCCGACCTCCGTGCGACCCGCCTTTGAGATTGATTTATTTGCTGATGAGGAGCCTCCGATGGATAGAGGCAAGCGACCCCGCAGACAGGAGGATGGGGGTGCGAGTGATGCCGACTATGAGAGTGATCTACGGAGGGCTGTTAAAGCCTCCTGTATAGAGTACCAAGCCAGCCAGAGTGAGGCGGAGCAGAGGGCGTGTGGCGCATCTGCCAGTCAGGCTACCCCTCCACCGGAGGCACCTACTGCTACACAGTCTGATGATCCCGCTGCTGGCGAGCCCACTTCTGACTCTTAGTGCGTCGCAGGTATGTATTCACTCCCTTGGTTTTTGATTTGATATTGGTGCATTGAGGGAATTGCACCATGTTTAGTTGGGGGTGGGGGTGTACCACCACTTGGGGTTTTTTGTTGCCGTGTTTCTTTTCCCCCGAGTGTGCTATCATAGTAGAACCGGCATGTTTAGGATGTTATTGTTGATGTTTTTATGTTTGTTGCTAAATTAGGAGAAAAATAAGGGAACTATAGTGCAGTCCAGTTGTGGATGATTTTTATGATTTTTAAGTGTTTTGACTATACCCCTCCTGAAATTCGCGAATTGTGTGAATAAATAGCATGCTTGTGTGTGACTGCTGTTGGATCTTGTTATGGCACTAGAATTATAGGCAAACAACCGTAGCTAGCATTGCATGAACGGATAGGTAGTAGTTGGTAATATAACCCTGTGCTATGTGCTTGTGAGGTCACTACTTAGTTAGCTGTGTGTATGCGATCCAGAACTTGCCCGGTTAGTCTTGCCTTCGTTAGAGGATAAAGGATTAGGAAAGGATCATAGGCCGTTTTTGAATAAAGTCCACTTTTAGCCTAAAAAGCCAAACCAAAGGAAGAAGTATCCCTTGATCCCAACTTTGAGCCATAATTGTCCTATTTCTTTCATTTAGCCTATTCACCTTCCCATGTTAATCACAATGAACCTGTCTTAGCCCTGGTCCCTCCTTGGATACTGTGTACCTCAACTCAGGCAAATCACCTAAGTTGAGGGTGGCTACTATAGGGGTGCGTAGATCGAGTGGGGTATGAAGAAGGGTTAAGAAAAGAAAAAGAGAAAACAGATTTGGGTGTGAAAAAGAAAAAAAATAATAAAAATAAATAAATATATATATGTGTTTAAAGTTTGAGAAGAAAAATCACACCCAAAATCTGGGGAAAAAAAAGGAGAATAAGGGAGAATAATGGAAAAGGGTTGGAAGTTGGAGCCAAAAAGTGTGTAATGTCAAGGAGGGTTGAGTCACTATACCTATATGCATCATACCCGTCCATAAGCCTACATTACAAGCCGAGTAAAGTCCTATAGTGATCCTAGTCCAACGTTTCAAAAACTAAGGCATAGAAAATAAGGGCAAGCCTATGGAATTTAATGCACACTGTCTTAACTTCTTTGTGAGCGTGAGTGTTTTGACCTCGTCCCTATGCTGATATCTATTAGTATACTGAGAGTGCATGGGACTTCTTTGATTGTGAGGGCATATGGGTTGCATAATTAGCTGCTAGTTGTTCGGGAAATGTCAATTGCATATACGCTTAGTTGTTTGTGCATAATCTGGTGCCATCACTTGATCGCTACTATGTCATGATTCTGTGTTGCTTACATACTGGTTTTACTTTGAAAATAGGAAGGGTCGAAAAAGTTTTGTATCAAAAGCAATAAGTTGGCTGCCATAAGTCCCTTAGGTTTCTCTTAGTTAAGCATCGTGTTGGTGCACTTTTATTTTGTTCGCCTGAGGACATGCAAACGTTCTAAGTTGAGGGTGTTGATGTTCCATGGTTATATGGCACTTTCGATGCTTAAAACAAGGAAAATATGCAATAACTTGGGTGTGTTTTGTTGGTATGATGTGGTTTCTGTCCTAATTTGCAGGAAAACAGGCTTTAAAGGCAAAATGAACAAAAGAGGAAGAATCAATCCCGAGAACAAAGTGACGGATGAAGAAAGAACAAGAGGCTGCAGAAGAGAGCCACTCACGCCACGTGAGTGGCTATCGTGACTCGAGTCCAAAGAATGAAAAATCCAGCCTGATTTCCACGGCAGGGGTCACGTGGCGTGACTGAAACCCATGTGACGTGGAAGCCTGCCGTGAGTCCACTTCAGAGATCCAAGAAAAGGCCTGATTTCCACGATACATGTTACGGGCCGTGACTGGGTTCCACGACACCAAGTTACGACACCGTGAAAGATGCCGACTCTGTTCTCCTATTTTGTTTTGGATAGGACTCGTTTTGTATCTATAAATACTCCTAGGTAGTCCTAAGTGCAAGAGTTGGACAATTTATTGCTTTGAGAGTTATTTCATACTGTTTCATACATATATTTGTTTTTGTATTCACAAACCCTATTTTGAGGTTGATTGATAATTGAAATTTTGATTTTTCTTCATTCTTGTGAGATCATAATTATGCTTTCATCTTTGGATTATTCTTATGTTCTTGCAACTATGAGCAGCTAAACCCATCAACTAGGGTTGTAAGTGCAAAGCAACTTTGTATTGTTGTGTATGCATGTATTGTTGTTTCCTTCGTTGTGATTGCTTTTCTAATGGTTGCAAACGTTAGAATCTCGCATGTATTCTAGACTTGCTCGAGAGAGAGGTAGAGAATGGGAAAAGGAGATAGCAACAGGGATTTGAAGCTATTAACCTTCATCTAATAACCGGAGCCTTAGCGGGAAAGGTTATCTGAAATCCAGAACAAGGGTCAGTATTGCGACACTCGGAGACCGAGAGGAGAAGAGTGAAATTCGTCTAATGAAGGTCGAGAGACAGTTAGATGAACCTAACTTGTTAGATTTTTCATGCAACGCAGCGGGGCAATCTTGTTAAGCACAAGTAACCGATGGAGTTAAGGAATCATTGGGGATCACGGTCCTAGTAAATTTCTCTTATTGATTACAAACTCAACACAACCAACATTCGTCATTGTTACTATTCACTAGCAAAAAACTCACGATTTTACTTACGTTCCTATTCCATCTGGTAGTCTACTCATACTTCGACCTATTCCCTGTGGGATCCAAGGGTTCTATATTTGATACAGCGACCGCCAAAAAAAACAACGGAACCACCACCAAAATGAAAACCTCCCAAAGCTTCATTTTTTTCCAGCAAATATCGGAGAATTCCGACGATACAGGTGGAGATATGGACAGATTTGATCGGAAAAGTTTGTTTCCTCTGTTCGAAAAATTCTACGAAATCTATGTATCTGATGGATTTTCATGTTGTTGATACGTAGTCTAATGTATTTGACTAATGGTGTGATGGTGAAGGACATAAAGATACATCACGAGAACGGATAAAAAAGTACAAATGTTATGTATCGTACTGATTTTTGCATACAGATACATAAGAATGATGTATCTGGTTAAAAATATGACAAAAAATATGTATCGAAATGCGCTTTTGTGTTACTGATTGTAGATGATAAAATTCGAGTCGAGAAAATAATAATCAAGACAGGAAAATATCGCAAAAATCATTTTATTTGATTTCAAATAGTAAGTGTTACAATCTTTATGAATCCTCTAATTCTTCTTTTCAAATATAAATCTAACGGCTTTTGAGCTTGATCTTGAATTTGATGAAATTGATCTTGACTTGTATTTAAATTCAAGGATTTTTGAGCTTGATCTTGAATCAGGTGGTCTTGATCTTGACTTGCACTTAAATCCAAGGACTTTTGAGCTTGATATTGGATCTGGTCAGGGACGGCGATAGCCCAAAGCTGATGAAGCAGGGGTTTTAGGCCCCCAATTTTTTGGGGCCCCATTTTATAGCACACTAGTTAATACTGTTGTAAGAAAATAAATAAATTATACAACCATTTTAATTCACTGAAAAGGTAAGAAAATATTACTAGGATTTGATTGACAAAAAATAGCTTTGAAAGAAGTAATTGGCCCCCTTTTATTTACCAAATATACGTTTGAAAAAAAATAAAAGAATGTACTTTTCTTATTCATTGAAAAAGAAATATACTTTTGGGGTTTGATTGACATAAATAAGCCTTAGAAAGGCAATTTAAGTACACAAACACAAGTAAAAAAATATGGAAAGAAGGACAAAAGTAATTACATTTTATTTTTTTCCTTTTTAATTAAAATTATACTTTTCATTTTCTTTCTTGGACTATGCATTAAGGTACATAATTTTTTATAGCTATTTATTTTCTTTCAATTCTTATACTTCAATTTTTCAAAAGATCTTCTGTTACAATATTATTATTGATCGGATTTTTCTTGGATTATCAAAATTGCTAATAGTTTATGAAGATTGAAGTTATTATTTTCAAGTCATGTTATTAAATTAGGTTCTATCATTTTAGTTTTATATTATTATTTTTTAGTTAAATAATTGTGTAGGCATATATTGGTAGACATATTTATTATTTCTAGAATATTTTGTCATTTTAAAAAAAAAATTATATGTCAATTGGAAAACATGAATCCGGTTCTTGAAAACTGAAAAAAAAACAAAAAACTGAAGCTTTGATACAATCTCAAAAAGGAGCTTTAGATAGATTTTTCATAAATAATGAAAAAACAAAATTAGAAAATATAAGAGAATGTTCTCGAGATGAGCAAGTTACTAGCTCAGTTGAATTAGATGATAATATTATAAGACGATTATTCATAACTATGCATCTCAAAAAGGTAGAAAAATAGATTTTAAATAAATACTATATACTTATTATTTTTTTTTGTGAAAATAAATAAATTAAGACCTCTCATCGGAGTTTCGCTTTAGGCCCCCCAATAGTGTTGAGCCGCCCTCGGATATGGTGGACTTGATCTTGAGTTGTATTTGAACTTGAGTGCTTGAATGCTTAAACTTGTAGCTTGTAGAGAAATATGCGGCTTTTGATCCATGAACTCTCTCTTGCTTCTTGTTAGAATTCTTGTCCTCTTTTCTCAATTATGAGATCCCTATTTATAGTTGTAGGATGGAGGAGTTGTGGTGATGACAAACTTCTTTTGGCCCATCAGATTTGAGTGACAAGGCAATATTTGATTGGCCGAAACATGTCACTTGTACACATGACACATTTTTATTGGTCTTTGATTTCACTAGGCATGCTACATCATTTTGACATGTGGCATGATCCTATTCACTCCTTCACTTGACTTGGCATGCCATGTCATTTGATATGTGGCGCGGAATTGGGCCTCTAGAATAAGATGGCATCTTCGGCCGGGAAATTACATGGAATGTCCCCCATAGAGGGTGGCTTTGTATTTTTGTCCCCCATAAGAAAAGTCTTTAAAGATTAGTCTTCCTTCATTTTATGTATACAACAAGTACATTTTTGCCCCTCTACACCTCAAATGTTTTTACTCTTTCCATGCTCATTTGTCTCTCAACTTTTTTTTACTTTTTTTTTTCTCTTTTTTACTGTTACTTGATTTTTTATCTTTTTTTTATTTTTTTTATTTTTCTTGTTTTAATTCATTTATATCAACCTTTATTTTTTATTTTTTTTTCTTCTTTTTTTTTTCCTTTTATTTCTCAAATATTATTTATTTTTCATTTCTCTTTTTTTAATTCATTGTCTCAACCTCTATTTTCTTTTGTTTTATTTTCACATTTTTTTTATTTTTCTCAAAATATATTTTTATTTTATTTTTTCTTCTCAAATTTTATTTTTTTTATTCTTTTATCTATTTTCTTAACCTTTATTTTTTTTCTTCTCTTTTTTTTCTTTTTTCTCAATCTTTATTTTTTTCCTTCTCTTTTTTCTTTTGTCTCAGCTTCTATTATATTTTACTAATGAACAGAAAGTTGGATAATCCGCAAAAAAAATCTTCTTTCTTTGACATCAAAGTAAGCTTAAGGGTGTGACTTGCCGTTTCGAAGTCCTTTGTGATAAGTCTTGACTCTAAGGAAAGAGTTACAGAACATTAACTTGTTGTTTGTAAATTTTTGAACTAAGTCTTTCCTCTAGGGCAAAAGTTATAGAGTATCTCATAAATTAAGACATAATGAAATAGTGTTAACTCTTGCCCATGAGTAGTAATTTTTTTTGTGGGGGGGGGGGGGGGGAGAGATTCTTGGGCTAAGTCTAGTTTTAGAGGCAAGACTTATAGAGCATCTCATAAATCAAGACACAATGTAGTAGTTTCAAATCTTGCCCATGGGACGTAACTTGTTGTTTAAAAGTCCTTTGGCTAAGTTTTGCCTCTAAGGCTAGAGTTATAGAACATCTTACAAATCAAGACATAATGTGATAGTGTCAGCTCTTGCCCATGGGGCATAACTTGTTGTTTGAAATTCATTGGACTAAGTCTTGCCTCTAAGGCAAGAGTTATAGAGCATTTCATAAGTCAAAATATAATGTGGTAGTGTCAATTTTTGCCCATGGGGCGTAACTTTCTGTTTGAAAGTCCTTGGGCTAAGTCTTGCCTTAAAGGCGAGAGTTATAGAGCATTTCATAAATCAAGGCACAACGTGGTAGTGTCAACTCTTGTCCATGGGGCGTAACTTGTTGTTTGAAAGTTCTTGGGCTAAGTCTTGCCTCTAAGGCAAGAGTTATAAAACATCTCATAAATAAAAACACAATATGGTAGTGTCAACTCTTGCCCATGGGACGTAACTTGTTGTTTGAATGTCCTTAGTCTAAGTCTTGCCTCTAAGGTAAGAGTTATAGAGCATATCATAAATCAAGACACAATGTGGTAGTGCCAACTCTTGCCCATAGGGCATAACTTGTTGTTTAAAAGTCCTTAGGCTAAGTATTGCCTCTAAGGCAAAGTTATAGAACATCTTATAAATCAAGACTCAATGTGGTAGTGTCAACTCTTACCCATGGGACATAACTTGTTGTTTGAAAGTCCTTGGTCTAAGTCTTGCCTATAAGGCAAGAGTTATAAAACATCTCATAAATAAAAACACAATATGGTAGAGTCAACTCTTGCCCATGGGGCGTAGCTTGTTGTTTGAAAGCCCTTGGTCTAAGTCTTGCCTCTAAGGCAAGAGTTATAGAGCATATCATAAATCAAGATACAATGTGGTAGTGCCAACTCATGCCCATGGGGCATAATTTGTTGGTTGAAAGTCATTGGTCTAAGTCTTGCCTCTAAGGCAAGAGTTATAGAGCATTTCATAAGTCAAAACATAATGTGGTAGTGTCAACTCTTGCCCATGAGACGTAACTTGTTGTTTGAATGTCCTTAGGTTAAGTCTTGCCTCTAAGGCAAGAGTAATAGAACATCTCATAAATCAAGACACAATGTGGTAGTGTCAACTCTTGTCTATGGGACGTGACTTGTTGTTTGGAAGGAAACGAAAAAAGAAAAGGAAAAAAATAAAGGTTGCGAAAAAATTAAAAAATAAAGAAAAAAGAAAAAAGTAAACAAAATGAAAAAAAGAAAAAGAAAAAAATAGAAGTTGAGAGAAGAAATGGAAAAAAAATAAAAGAAAAAAAAAAGGTTGAGAAAAAATAAAAATATAAAGAAAAAAATAAAAATAAAAATAAAAGAAAAATAAAGGTTGAGAAAAAAAATGAGAAAAGAAAAAATAAAACCCCAAAAAAAATTAAAAAGAGAAAAAAAAATAGAAGTTGAAAGGAGAAAAAGGGAAAAAAAAAGTAAAGGTTGATAAAAAATTTTAAAAAAGAGAAAATAAAAATAAAAAACCAAAGTAAAATAAAACAGAGAAAAAAACCCTGAAGTTAAAAGATAAATGAGCATGGAGAGTTGTTTGAAAATATTTGATATATAGAGGGGCAAATATGTATTTGTTCCATACATAAAAAAGAAGGAAGGCTAGTTTTCTAGGACATTTGTTATGGGGGACAAAAAAACAAAGTCACCCACTATCGGGGTTATTTATGTAGTTTACCCATCTTCGGCTTAGCAAAGTGGACTCATCATTTGTAGCTCGAATCAATAGACTAGCCCAATGAAATTGGACATTAATCAATCCGTATTTATTGGATTTAAATAATTAATTCACTTATATTAATCGACAATATTTATTTGGACTAATATAAATTTAATTTCAATAAAATTTATGTGATTAAAAATGCCCCCACTTCAAAACTTGTCAAGGTATTTAATCTTTTGAAGACTAGTTTTGAAGTATTTTTAATTGTGATAATATCCATGAACCAACATATATCAAATAATGAAAAGAAAAAAAAGTCACGTATATTGATCATTGAAACACATTAGGAAGGGGTTGACTTTTCCTTTCCCCATTTTGTTTGCATGCATTCATGTTTTCAACTTTGCAGGCAGTTAGTGCTTTTTATGGCAACTTTTATTTCTCTAATGACATGCAACTTCAATGCCATATTAGAGGCGGTTAGTCAACCACCCTAGATAACCTTCCCCTAATTGTATTCACTTCAGGACTCCTACCACCTCCTAATTCTATTCAATTTAGGAGGTAGACACCGCCCGGGTTGCCTATAAATAGGAGCATGTTCCTCATTCCTTTAGCATCAATTTTTTTTAAGCTCTTTGTGGAACGTTGAGGCTGATTTGCATCGTCAGTAGTGAGGTAGTTTTTTTGTCTTTCTTCATGGTCATTTTTGTTCTCTCTTTTTTTTTGTTAGGCTTGAAATAAATAACATTTATGAAGGGTTAGCTTATGGTGCAAGCATTTAACTTCGCCTTCGACACATTGAGACCTGACAAGTTCGGCTTCAAATTTGGTCTCTGTGCAACAATCAGCTTAAGGTGCGAGAGTTTAACTTCGCCTTCAACACCTTGAGACCTGACAAATTTGGCTTCAAGTTTTCATGACAAATTCATACGGCCAACTTAAGGTGCAAAGTTTTGTCCACCTTAAGGAATGGAAATTTAGAGATCCTTATAAGGGTTAATCCGTGAAAAAACCAGCTTAAGGTGCAAAGGGACAAGTTTTGTCCACCTTAAGACATGAAAATTTAGAATTTCTTTTAAAGATAAGTCCGTGAAAAGGCCAACTTAAGGTGCAAAAGGACAAATTCTGTCCATCTTAAGGCATGGAAATTTAGAGATCTTTTAAGTTAAAACTCGTCAAGTTTAAGGTGCAAAGAGACAAATTTTGTCCACCTTAAGGCATGAAAATTAATGTAATTAATTTAATTAAATATTTCATGATATTCTTAAAAATAATATAATTAATTTAATTAAAATATACTAATTTGAAAAATATATAACAATTATTTGAACATATGTTTATTAATTAATATATCTTCAAAATATAATATATATCTTAAACCTAATTTAATATTATTTATAAAGACTCTCATTGTCAAATATTAATTTTTAATTTTTGATAATTAACTTTAGTTTTAAAAATTTAATATAACCATGAGATTGCACTTGTGCAACTAAACAGTACACTAGTAATTACACTGTAATTACATTGTGGCAAACAAACAGGTCATCATAATTATATGCTGATATTTACTACCCTAATAATTACATCAATTCCAATTAGCAGGTGGCTTTCCAAACATACCCTTAGAGAACTCATATAGTCAATCCTAACTGACTTGTTTACAGAGAAATAAACGATTGGTACTTTCTTTTTATAACGGTGGTATCTAAACTACCTCAATTATTTTACTAGATACCTGTCATCTCAAATACTATTACTACAACAATATACTCAGTGTAATCTGAAGAGTTCTGAAAAGGATAGTATGAAAGATAGAGAGGATATTCCTAATAGACCCTCAGCTAAAACATAACAAATACTAGACGAAGAAAATTTCGGAATGTTATCTCTGTTGGAATTTGAACTCTTACTTCCCCTGGTTTTCTCAAAATATCTACACACTATATTAAATTGAACCACAGAATTACTAAGCACATAGTAGCCACATGCAGTAAAATGAGAATGGTAGATCTTTCTATCTGAAATGAATCACCATAATGTTGGGACCATGGTGGTTCTGAATTTTGAAATTTTATAGGAGACCATATCTCCATGTGTAGGTTTGTCACAGTTGCTGTTAAGATATTTTGTTGTGTATGAAAATACTGAATTCAGGGGTGGTTCAAGCCTATTGAGGGCCTAAGGCAAAAATTAAATCGGACGCCTTCAACTAAAAATAAAAATAATATTTATATGTTTTTATTTAAAAATATATTTTTCTAGCGTTTTGAGATGCAAAGTCGTTAATAATTTTTTTATAATCGATTTCTTCTAACAATTCCTTTTCAATTGATAATATAGCCAATCCACTTAATCTTTCTTGAGACATTGTTGATCTTAAATAAGATTTTATAATTTTTAGTTTTGAAAAGCTTCTTTCCACGGAAGCGACTGTTACAGGAATTGTTAACATTAATCTATAAGCAATATAAGCATTTGGAAAAGAATCAAGTGTTTTTATTTGATTGAGTATCTCGATTAGAGTATTATTTTCTACTTGTATGATTTTCCTCAACACTTTTAATTCAGAATACAAGTCTAAATCGTCAATATCAGAGTGAGTATTGTGTTTTAAGGAACATTCAAGATTAAGACAACATTATTTTAAACTCTCATCATCTAATGATCTCAACTTTTTTTCATTAAATAGAAAACCAAAAATATTTTCATACGCTTCAAATTGTTCAAATCTATTTTGAAGTGAAGAAATGGTTTGATCTACTATATATAAGAAGTAATCAACTCTAAAAGCTTCTTCAAGAGATTTTGTAATTTCATTACTAACATTCTCATCAAATTGTTTCTTTCTATAAATTACACGTTTATTACGAAATTCAGGTTCTATATTCATCTCCAATGCAATTTTCTTAGCTGAAATCATAGCAATTGTAAATCCTTCTTCTCTATATTTTAAAAAAAAACACAAAAAACTAGACCTCTTAATTGATCTATGGTAACATCAATGTAACACCCCGTATATTTCCGAACCTAATTGCTTACCATAACATTTATGGAATTATTTAAACATGAGATGGTTGGTGTATTACATATTAAATTTGATGGGCTGAATTAGTCTTATGCTAATGGGCTCAAATGAGACCAAAATTAGTAAGAAAAACATGGCCCGAAATGGAAATGACCCATTCTTCAAGTTGACCAAGTAAACATAACATTTATGACCAAAGTGTGGCTAAGGATGATATTTAAAGGGACTATAAAAGGGGAAAAAAATCAGATTTTTATTCATTACAACACACATGCCATTTCTAGAATTTTCCAAGACATTTCACACTTCTCTCAAACCCTAAGTTATCACTCTCTTGGACAAGATCGTCCTTTTGCAAGGTTTGGTAAGTGTTTACTCTTATGGTTTAATATATTATATGTATGATAGGGTGTATAAATCTTGTTGGTTATGTTTAAAAAGTGTTGGGCAGTTCACTATGTGTGAAACAGTCTATGTTTGCTTAATCGGTAAAGGATTTGGCCTTATAAACTTGGAAGTGGACTTGTGGTCTTGAAGGAAATGAATTTGATGGATTAAATATCAACATGTAATATGTGGTTATGTCCTTAACTTGCTTTCTCTTTGGGTATAACATTTGGAATGGTTGTTGTGAAATTGTGCATGAAATTGGTGACGTAATGAAAGGAAAATGTAGTTTTGGTGATGTTCATGTGTGTTGTGAAACCATGATTGTTAGTTGGCATCCAAGTTGACCTAAAAAAAATGAAAAGAGAATCTTACTTATGTCCATGGACCATTTATTACGAAAAAGGACCCAAAAGAGACCCATTTTGGCCGAACCGGGCATCCGCCCTCGCGTCTGGAGCACCTGCGGGCGCAGATGCCAATGCAGGTGGCTCTGGACAAGGGAAGGGTAACCTTCGGCCGCACCTCATCCACTTGCGGGCGCAGGTGGCGCCACATCCCATTCCAGAATTTCGTTTTGTTTGTTTTTGCTTCTTTTTGACCCCCCCCAAGGCCCCTATACCCTTTTTGGATGCAATTATAAACTTATGGTACCTTTTGAATGGCTTCAAGGGGTCGTTCGGAGGCATGTTGGATTATATCAATTATGTATTGTTGTTAATGTGTTACTGTGAAAGGTATTGAGATGACTTGATGGAGTAATTGTGACGTGGTGTTAATGAGGAAGTGTAAAGTATAAACTTGGTGGGAAATGCTATTGGTTTATGATGTTTTCGTCAATGTGTGTAATGTTATGGGTTTGTTGGTATGGTAATGCAGTGAGTTGTATTGTAGAAGGAATAAATGAAGCTTTATAGCAGTCACGTAGCTCATTATCGTTTATGCACTTGTAATTTAGTTAGTTGTTAGCGTGAGCTCCGTTATGTACTTGTGTTGTAGAGTAACACGTAAGAAAGGAGATGGATTGTTGTATTCACATATAGGGTTGTGTATTCATATTTGGAAGATAAGGTATGTAAGGTTACCCTTTCCGTATCCTTTGGCAGCATCTCTTGTTCTCATTATTACCGACTAGTTCTCATTTCAAAATATCTCAAAGTATCTCATTTCAGGTTATCGTATGTTTTTAATCACATGTCTCTTATTCATTGACTGAGGTTCCAAATCTCCCATAATGTTATGACTACCAAAAGAACTATCTCAAAGAAAGTAATAAAGTAAAGAGAATCTGTTTATTCTTGGGTGGCATCCCATGGGGTAATATACCTAGCATGGGTCGATTCTAATATCACGGGTGGCATCCCAGGGGTGGAAGTAACATCTATCATGGGTTAATCCCGATATCACGGGTGGCATCCCAGGGGCAAGAGGAAAGCCTAGCATGGGTTGATCCCGATTGATTATTGATTTATGATCTCAATGTTATTATTTCCCACTAATCAGTTGGGCCCGGGCTTATTATATGAATGATATTGATGAATGATAATGAATGAACGTATAAGCAAAGAAAATAATAAATGTAATGTACATGGTTCCAAACACATACAGAACAGTGGTTTATCCATATTGATTATTCACTTGTATTTGATTCCATTGAAGCTCTTATATTTCATGCAGTTGTTCATAGCCTTGCATACTTAGTACATTTTTCGTACTGACGTCCCTTGGGGGACTTACCTTACTTGCTGTAGGCACAGGTACTAGTAGACCTCCACAGTAGGTCGCGGGTCATCTACGGATTATTGGTGAGCTCCAGTTCGGTTCGGGCTTTTTGAGTCATGTGTACATTTGTTTTGGTATTGTATAAATGTTGTATAAAGCGAGGATATGTCCCGACTTTAGGCTTGGATCTGTAACTGTTAGAGGCTTTGTAGACGTTGTGGCACAAATGAAGGAATGTAAGGAATGTATGCTTTTGGTGTGGCGGCCCTAACGGCTAAGTTTCATATCCATTGAATGTTTTTCCATGACTTTCGCCATTGGCATCTTGTATCTATATGTGATAGAGTGTTGTTCATTTAGTGTCATGTATATGAGTGTACATGAATGAAGATTGGTTCTCTCGGGCCTTAACGGCTTTGGGTGCCAGTCCATTCCATTGGAATTCGAGGCGTAACAAAAGTGGTATCAGAGCAGGTCGTCCTAAGGGTGTCTACAAAGCCGTGTCTGAGTAGAGTCTTCCTTATGGATGTGTTGTGCACCACATTTATAAGTAGGATGCTACGGGATATTTAGGAGTTGTTTATTTTCTTCATTTCTAGATCGTGCAATAGAGCCAATGTTGTAGGTGGAATCATATCTGACCATTGAAATTGGTTTTCTTTTGTATAGTAAAATGCCGATTACAAGACGAGGTAGGGGCAAAGGTAAGCAGATAGATATGCTTGCCGGAGAAGGAACGAGTAAATCACCACCTGACCAAGCTTGTCAAGGTGGGGCTGACACTGAGTTTGAATCGTGGGCTTCTTCTACTTTTCCATCTCCAAAAGAGCCGAGAAGGAGAGAAGAACCTGCCGAACCACCTGTTAATGCTACTAGGAAGGATCTAAGAAATGCGGTGCAAATGTTGACTCGTATAGTTTCCACACAAAATCAAGGACAAGTTGGCCCACTGATAAGTAATGATAGTTTGGCTAGGGCGGCTAGTCGAAGGACACAGGATTTTCTGAAATTAGACCCTCCCAAGTTCACTGGGTCAGATCTGAATGTAGACCCACAGGACTTTGTGGACCAAATTCATAGGGCTCTAGATGTTATGCATGTGACTGGTATAGAAATAGTTGAGCTTGCAGCATATAGGTTGAAAGGAGAGGCTATATTATGGTACGAAGATTGGAAACGATCGCGTGGTATCGGTGCAAATCCAGCTAATTGGGAGGAATTAAAAATGGTATTCCTTGATCACTATCTTCCCTATGATATCTGAGAGGCTCGTGCAGACCAGTTTCTAAATCTTCGTCAAGGGAATATGAGTGTCAGAGAGTACAGTCTTCAGTTTAACTCTTTGGCTCAATATGCTCCTAGAGCAGTAGCCACGATGGATGACAGAGTCCATCGATATGTGGACAGATTGGAGCCATATTTGGTAAGGGACTGTACCATTGCTTCTTTGAACAAGGATATGGATATAGCTAGAATACAGGCTTTTGCACAGAAGATGGAGGATAAAAGGCAAAGAAGAAGGGCACACGAATTTGAAAGAGGGCCGTCAAAGAGAGCTAGACCTATGGGACAGTCCATGGCATCCCAAGGAGAATCTAAGCCTTGGATTTTTCCTAGACCGCCTAGACCGTCATTTTCTTCCCCTATAGCAGGTACTTCATCCTAGTTCCGAGGGTTTAGAGGCAACCATTTTGGGCAGAGTAGTGGGATTCGAGGTTCGCAGACAGCAGGATTTTCTCGTCAGCTGTGTCAGTACTGCAGAAGGTTTTATTTAGGTGAATGCTGGTTGGGGACAAATGTTTTCTTTTGGTGTGGTACGACGGGGCACATAATGAAAGAATGCCCACAAAGAGGAACGGGTGGTATAGCACGACCTACGGGATCAACCGTTGCATCATCATTATCGGTTCCTTCCCTAGACAGAGGTGTACAACCTTCTAGTCATGGTAGAGGTGCCAGGGGAGCAGCCAGTTCTAGTGGAGTCCAGAACCGCATTTATGCTCTAGCGAATCGGCAGAAGTTGGAGGCTTCTCCTGATGTGGTTACAGGTACATTATCTGTATTTTCACATAATATATATACACTGATTGATCCTGGCTCAATGTAATACCCCATACATTTCCGACCTTACTTGATAACTTTGAGCCATGTGTACGTTAGTGGTGAGAGCAATAAGTACGTATCTTGGATGGTATGCTAGTATTAGCAAGGAGCAGTCAAACTTCAGCACAATAGCAAAACTTTCGCCACTCCTTGTTTTAGGGGGGGTGGCGAAAGTCTTCAGGTTCAGATCCCCTGTAATTCTCGCGCCACTGCTTGCGTTGCAACAGTGGCGCAAGGCACAAGTATTTTGGCTCTTCCGTGCTTGTTTTGCAATGCATTGCAACGTCGATTCTTCCTTGGTTTCTTTTTGTTCCTTGGTGATTCTTTTATTCTTGTTAAGACTTCAAATACCTCAATACACTCCTACATAATCAAATCATGGAACACAAGTATTTTATCAAATTATGCTCAATTAAGCCATGGGTAGCTAGAAATTCTATTTTTGCAATTGAGGCTACGAACATGAATCTCGTAAGTGAATATTGTCGTGACATTATGGAATTATTTAAACATGAGATATATGATGGATTACACATTGAATTTGGTGGGCTAAGTTAACATGTGTTAATGGGCCCAATTTGAGCCCCAAAAGGAAGCCAAAATGCAAGGCCTAAAGTGGAAAATGACCCATTCTTGTGTTGACCAAGGGACCATGGCATTTAATGCCCAAAGAATTGGCTAAGGATGACTTGAGAGGATATATAAGACAAGGAAAAATCATATTTTATTCACACAAACTCTCATGCCTTTCTAAATATTTCTAAAAACCTTTCTCTATTTTCCAAACCCTAAGGCAACCATTTTCTTTGGAAAACTTTGGACAAGATCATCACTTTGTAAGATTGGGTAAGTGTTTATTCTTGTGATTTAATATATTATATGCATTAGAGATTGTGTATATCATGATGGTTATGTTGGCAAGGTTGAATAAGAAACTTTTGCTTTTTGCTAAAAGATGTGCCATCTTTGTGATTTAAACATGAAAAGAGACTTGAGGTTTTGATGAAAATGCAGGGTATGGATGAAATATCAACATGTATGGCGTGTTATGTTTCTTAACTTTTTATTTTTCTATGAGTGTAAATTGTGGGATTGTTGTCGATATGTTATTATGAAGTGTATTATGGTGATTTGATGGAGTAATTGTGACATGGTGTTAATAAGGAGGCGTAAAGGATAAACTTGGTGTGAAATGATATTGGGTTGTGATGTTTTGGTCAATGTGTGGAATATTGTGGTATTGTTGGTATGACAATGCCTTGAATTATATTGTGAAGGGGGAAATGACGTTATAAGGCAATCATGTAATTCATTGTCGTCTTATGCACTTGTAAGGTAGTTGGTTGTTAACATAAGCTCCATTATATACTTGTGATATAGAGTGATACGTAAGGAGGGAGCTGGACTATTGTATTCACATATAGGATTGTGTATTCATATTGAGAAGATAAGGTATGTAAGGTTACTCTTTTAGTATCCTTCTGCAGCACATATTGTTCACATCGTCATTATACTTGTTCTATTCCAAAACGTGTCAAGGTATCTCATTTAAGGTTGTCATCTATTGTTAGTCACATGTTCCTCATTCATTGGTCATTTGTTATTCATGTGTTACATAATTGAGGATATGGTTCCAAAGTTCCAATAATGTACAAACACCAATGTATCACTCTTATAGCTAAAGAATGAAGTAATGTATAATTGATGAGTATTCTTGGGTGGTATCTCATGGGGTGGCAGGAACACCTGCATGGGTCGATCCCAGTATCACGGGTGGTATCCCTGGGGTTAAAATACCTAGCATAGGTCGATCCCGATTTATGTATTTAAGAGGACCGTATCCCAGGGGTGGAAGGACCTAGCATGGGTCATCCTCTTTACCACTGATCAGCTAGTCATTTGTTTACAGTAAAGTAATGAATGTAATGTACATGGTTCTACACATACAGAACGACGATTTATCCATATTGCCTACTCTCTTAAATTTGAATTCCATTGATGTTCTCATGTATTGATACAGTTTCTTATGGCCTTACATACTCAGTACATTCTTCGTACTGACGTCCCTTGGGGGACTTACCTTACTTACTGCAGGCACAGGTACTAATAGACCTCCACAGTAGGTTGCGGATCATTTGCCGATTGTTGGTGAGCTCCAGTTGGTTCGGGGCTTTTCGAGTGACATATGTACATTTGTTTTGGTCTTGTATATATGTATAGAGCTGGGTCTTGTCCCGAATCTAGGTTGGTTATGGATATGCATCTGTAGAGGCTTTGTAGATGTTGTAGGATAGATGAAGGAAATGTAAGGAACGTATGTTTTTGTCTTGATGGCCCTAACGGCCAAGTTTCATAGTTACCATGTATTTGCCATGATTTTTGCTATTGGCATCTTATATCTATTTGTGGTGGTGATGTTTAGCGAGTAGCATGCGTATGAGTGTATGTGAATGAAGATTGGTTCTTTCGGGCCTTAACGGCTTCGGGTGCCAGCCCGCCCTATTGGAATACGGGGTGTGACACTCTACCCTATCGTATGTTACTCCATTGATTGCTGCAAAATTTAAAAGAACACCAGAATTATTAGTTAAGCCAATTGAAGTATCTATACCAGTTGGTGAATCTATTATTGTAAAAAGAGTATATCGTAATTGTGTAGTAACTGTGTGTGATCATGATACGTTGGCTGATCTTATTAAACTGGAAATGGTGGATTTTGATGTTATAATGGGTATGGATTGGTTGGCTTCTTATTATGCCATGGTAGATTGCCGAGCTAAGAAGGTCCATTGCCATTTCCCACAAAAGGCTGTCCTGGAATGGAGGGGTAATGTTGGAGCACCGAGAGGTAAATTTATTTCCTATCTTAAAGCAAGGAAAATGATATCCAAAGGGTACATATGTCACTCAGTAAGAGTGAAAGATACTGATGTGGAACCACTAACTCTTTAATCGGTTCCAGTGGTAAATGAATTCCTTAATGTATTTCCTGAAGATCTTCCAGGTTTACCTCCAGAATGGGAAGTAGAGTTTGGTATCGATATGATGCCAGGCTCTCAGCCTATCTCTATTCCTCCATATAGAATGGCCCCAGTAGAGTTACGAGAATTAAAGGAGCAATTAAAAGACTTCCTGGACAAGGGATTCATAAGGCCTAGTATGTCCCCTTGGGGTGCACCAGTGTTATTCGTACGAAATAAAGATGGCACATTGAGAATGTGTATTGATTATCGACAACTGAATAAGGTGACAGTTAAGAATAAATATCCCCTCCC
Source organism: Capsicum rhomboideum (assembly GCA_031232105.1). Lineage (NCBI taxonomy): Eukaryota > Viridiplantae > Streptophyta > Magnoliopsida > Solanales > Solanaceae > Capsicum > Capsicum rhomboideum. The sequence continues at coordinate 124,355,841 of CP124713.1, read as the reverse complement.
CAGAATCGATGATTTGTTTGATCAGTTACAGGGCGCCAAATGCTTCTCAAAGATTGACTTGAGATCTGGTTATCATCAAGTAAGGGTTAGGGAGAAGGATATACCCAATACATCTTTTCGAACACGGTATGATCACTATGAATTTTTGGTTATGTTATTTGGGCTAACAAATGCACCAGCTGTTTTTATGGATTTGATGAATAGGGTATTCTATCCATTTCTAGACGTGTTCATGACAGTATTTATAGATGATATTCTAGTTTATTCAAGATCACAAGAGGACCATGCTATTCATTTACGGCAGGTGTTACAGATTCTTCGTGAGCGTAAGTTATATGCAAAATTCTCTAAGTGTGAATTTTGGTTAAAATCTGTAGCATTCTTGGTTCATATTGTGTCGGATGAAGGAATAAGGGTTGATACACAAATGATAGAAGCGGTGAAGAATTGGCCAAGGCCTACGATGCCTATAGAGATTCGTAGTTTTCTTGGATTGGCAGGCTATTATAGAAGGTTTGTTGAAGGGTTTTCCTCTATTGCAGTGCCTTTAACAAAGTTAACACACAAAGCAACCAAGTTCCAGTGGAATGATGCATGTGAGAAGAGTTTCCAACAGTTTAAGGATAAATTGATGACTACACCCATATTTGTACTTCCGGAAGGCACAGAACGGTATGCAGTATATTGTGATGCTTCCAGAGTTGGCCTAGGATATGTATTGATGCAGCAAGGTAATGTAATAGAGTATGCCTCACGACAGTTGCGTCCACATGAGAGAAATTATCCAACACATGATCTTGAGCTAGTAGCTGTGATATTTGCTCTAAAGATATGGCGCCACTACTTGTATGGGGTTCATGTTGATATATATACTGATCACAAAAGTTTGTAATAAATATTTAAGCAGAAAGACTTAAATCTGAGGCAGCGGAGGTGGCTCGAACTATTAAAAGACTATGATATTGATATCTTATATCACCCGGGGAAAGCAAATGTGGTAGCCGATGCATTAAGCCACAAGGCGTTAGGAGGCACTAGTGGCTAGTTGACGAAAAAGCAAGATATTTTCAAGGATCTACATCAAATAGCTAGCTTGGGAGTTCGTCTTCTTAAATCTCCATACGAAGGGGTTATTGTGGAAAATGCAGCAGAATCTTTATTAATAGTTGAGGTGAAAGAGAAATAGGATGGGGATCCTATTTTATTTCAGCTGAAAGAGAATGTACAACAAGGTTTGACAAAGGCATTTGATCTCACGCAAGAGAGAGTACTTCAGTGCCAAGATAGATTGTGTGTACCGGATGCAGATGAGCTAAGGAAACGGATTATAACAGAGGCACATCATTCACGGTATTCTATTCATCCGGGAGCTACCAAAATATATCATGATTTGAAAGACATGTATTGGTGGGTAACATGAAGAAGAACATTGCAGAATTTGTAGCTCAATGCCCGAATTGTCAACAAGTAAAAGTAGAGCATCAGAAACCTAGAGGTTATATGCAATGTATCAATCTTCCAGTCTGGAAGTGGGACATGACTAATATGGATTTCATCATAGGTTTGCCTCGTACACTTCAGAAATTTGATTCCATATGGGTAATAGTTGACAGGCTTACCAAGTCAGCACACTTCCTACTGGTCAAGACCACCTATACAGCTGAAGATAATGCACATAATATGTTAAAGAGATAGTGCGATTACATGGGATTCCAATCTCTATTATATAAGACAGGGGAGCTCAATTTACTGTACATTTTTGGAAGTCTTTTCAAAAGAGTTTGGGGACCCAGGTGAATTTGAGTACGGCTTTTCATCCTCAAACAGATGGACAAGCAGAACGTACTATACAAACACTTGAAGATATGCTACGAGCTTGCACATTGGACTTTAAAGGTAGTTGGTATGATCATCTACATCTTATTGAATTTGCCTACAATAATAGCTATCATTCAAGTATCAAAATGGAACCTTATGAAGCTTTATACAGAAGAAAGTTTAGATAACCAATTGGATGATTTGAAGCGGGTGAAACTGCTTTACTTGGGCCAGATCTTGTTCATCAAGATATGAAGAAAGTTAAGGTGATACAACAACGACTACAAATGGCCCAAAGTCGACACAATTCATATGTTGATGTTAGAAAAAGAGGGCTCGAATTTGCCATAGGTGATTGGGTATTCTTGAAGGTGTCACCGATGAAAGGGGTAGTGAGATTTGGAAAGAAAGGAAAGTTGAGTTCACGTTATATAGGGACATATGAAATTGTCCTAATATTTGGGCAAGTTGCGTATTAATTAGCACTACCCCAAGAACTCTCCACAGTTCATCTAGTGTTTCATGTTTCGATGCTTCGAAAGTGCATAGGAGATCCATCTCGTATTACTCCCATTGAAGATGTAAAAGTTACGGAGGATCTCACCTATGAAGAGATATCTATTGCTATTCTGGATCGACAAGTAAAGAGGTTAAGGAATAAAGACGTAGCTTCCGTAAAAGTACTTTGGAGAAATCAACAAGTAGAAGAAATCACATGAGAAATCGAAGAAATGATGAACTCCAAGTACCCGTATTTGTTTCAAACGGAAGAAAAAGTTCAAGGTGCGGAATTGGAGCAATAAAAAGTAAGTCTTTACAAGCATTATGTGTATATGATAACATGAAGTATAAACTTAAACTTAAATTTGTTTAAATGGGATAATGTTACTAACATTCGAGGATGAATATTTCTAAAGGGGTAAGGATGTAACACCCCGTACATTTTTAAACCTAATTGCTTACCGTAATATTAATGGAATTATTTAAACATGAGATGGTTGGTGTATTACACATTAAATTTGACGGGCTGAATTAGTCTTATGCTAATGGGCTCAAATGAGGCCCAAAATTAGTAAGAAAAACATGGCCCAAAATGGAAATGACCCAGTCTTCAAGTTGAACACCAAGGTGTGGCTAAGGATGAGATTTAAAGGGACTATAAAAGGGCACAAAAATCAGATTTTTATTCATTACAACACACATGCCATTTCTAGAATTTTCCAAGACATTTCATGCTTCTCTCAAACCCTAAGTTATCACTCTCTTGGACAAGATCATCCTTTTGCAAGCTTTGGTAAGTGTTTAATCTTATGGTTTAATATATTATATGCATGATAGGGTGTATAAATCTTGTTGGTTATGTTGAAAAAGTGTTGGGCAGTTCACTATGTGTGAAACAGTCTATGTTTGCTTAATCGGTAAAGGGTTTTTCCTTATAAACTTGGAAGTGGACTTGTGGTCTTGAAGGAAGTGAATTTGATGGATTAAATATCAACATGTAAGATGTGGTTATGTCCTTAACTTGCTTTCTCTTTGTGTATAACATTTGTAATGGTTGTTGTGAAATTGTGCATGGAATTGGTGACGTATTGAAAGGAAAATGTAGTTTTGGTGATGTTCATGTGTGTTGTGAAACCATGATTGTTAGTTGGAATCCAAGTTGACCTAAAAATGAAAAGAGAATCTTACTTATGGCCATGGACCATTTATTATAAAAACGGACCCAAAAGAGACCGATTTTGGCCGAACCGGGCATCCGCCCTCGCGTCTGGAGCACCTGCGGGCGCAGATGCCAACACAGGTGGATCTGGACAAGGGCAGAGGGGCACCTTCAGCCTCACCTCATCCACATGCGGGCACAGGTGGCACAGCCCATTCCAGAATTTTGTTTTGTTTGTTTTTGCTTCTCTTTGACCCCCCAAGGCCCCTATACCCTTTTTGGATGCAATTATCAACTTATGTTACCTTTTGAATGGCTTCAAGGGGTCGTTCGGAGGCATGTTGGATTATATCAATTACGGATTGTTGTTAATGTGTTACTGTGAAAGGTATTGAGATGACTTGATGGAGTAATTGTGATGTGGTGTTAATGAGGAAGTGTAAAGTATAAACTTGGTGGGAAATGCTATTGGTTTATGATGTTTTGGTCAATGTGTGGAATGTTGTGGGTTTGTTGGTATGGTAATGCAGTGATTTGTATTGTAGAAGGAATAAATGATGCTATATAGCAGTCACGTAGCTCATTATCATTTATGCACTTGTAATTTAGTTAGCTGTTAACGTGAGCTCCGTTATGTACTTGTGTTGTAGAGTAACACGTAAGGAAGGAGATGGATTGTTGTATTCACATATAGGGTTGTGTATTCATATTTGGAAGATAAGGTATGTAAGGTTACTCTTTCCGTATCCTTTGGCAGCATCTCTTGTTCTCATTATTACCGACTAGTTCTCATTTCAAAATATCTCAAAGTATCTCATTTCAGGTTATCGTATGTTTTTACTCACATGTCTCTTATTCATTGACTGAGGTTCCAAAGTTCCCATAATGTTATGACTACCAAAAGAACTATCTCAAAGAAAGTAATGAAGTAAAGATAATCTGTTTATTCTTGGGTGGCATCCCAGGGGTTAATATACCTAGCATGGGTCGATCCTAATATCACGGGTGGCATCCCAGGGGTGGAAGTAACACCTATCATGGGTTAATCCCGATATCACAGGTGGCATCCCAGGGGCAAGAGGAAAGCCTAGCATGGGTTGATCCCGATTGATTATTGATTTATGATCTCAATGTTATTATTTCCCACTAATCAGTTGGGCCCGGGCTTATTATATGAATGATATTGATGAATGATAATGAATGAACGTATAAGAAAAGAAAATAATGAATGTAATGTACATGGTTCCAAACACATACAGAACAGTGGTTTATCCATATTGATTATTCACTTATATTTGATTCCATTGAAGCTCTTATATTTCATGCAGTTGTTCATAGCCTTGCAAACTCAGTACATTCTTCGTACTGATGTCCCTTGGGGGACTTACCTTACTTGATACAGGCACAGGTACTAGTAGACCTCCACAGTAGGTCGCGGGTCATCTACGGATTATTGGTGAGCTCCAGTTCGGTTTGGGGCTTTTTGAGTCATGTGTACATTTGTTTTGGTATTGTATAAATATTTTATAAAGAGGGGACATGTGCCGATTGTAGGCTTGGGTCTGTATCTGTTAGAGGCTTTGTAGACGTTGTGGGACAAATGAAGGAATGTATGTTTTTGATATGGCGGCCCTAACGGCCAAGTTTCATATCTATTGAATGTTTTTCCATGACTTTCGACATTGGCATCTTGTATCTATATGTGATAGAGTGTTGTTCATTTAGTGTCATGCATATGAGTGTACATGAATGAAGGTTGGTTCTCTCGGGCCTTAACGGCTTCGGGTGCTAGTCCGTCCCTTTGGAATTCGCGGCGTGACAATCAGTATGCATATCTTTTGATTGTAAACTTTTACTAATTGAATTAACAACATATAATACATCATACCAAATAGTTATACCTAATAAAAATTTAAAATTTTCAAGCTCATAAATTGCTAAACAATTAGCTTCAACTTTAGTTTTTGGATCATCACTAACTTCCACTAATTTCAATAAAGCATCTCTTATCTGTGGAGTTTGAAATCTTATTTCTTTAATACTTTCAATACGACTTTCCCAACGTGTTTGTGACAATGAGTTAAGAGTTAAACCGGGTACACTATCTTTTAAAATTTTCCATCTCTTAGTGGAAGAAGATAATAGTGAATATATGTGTTGTACAGTGCTCCAAAGAATGATATAGCTTTTGTACAAGAATTAGCCATATCACATAGTACCAAATTTAGATTATGACAACCACACGATGCATAAAATGATCTAGGATTTATATCAAGAAATCTTTTTTGCACTCCTTGGTGTTTTCCCTTCATATTATTAGATCCGTTATCATAGCCTTGTCCTCTTAAGTTATCAATATCAAGTCCAATGCATTTTATTTCATCTAAAATAACTTCAAAAACACCTTTTCCACTTGTATCATCCACTTTTAAGAATTCTAAAAAATATTCGTTAATTTTTATTGGAGTTGTTGAAATATCCAATAATATAAAAGACATTTATTCTTGATGACTTGTATATGGGGTGCAGTCAAGTATGATAGATAAATACTTTGCTTCTAGATTTTTTTCAATAATTTTATTCTTCATTTCACTTGCCAACAATCTTATTAATTCATTTTGTATATTATGCCCAAGATAATGATTATGAATTTCATCATGTTTGATTCTCCGAATATATTCTTGCATGATTGGATCAAATTCTGCAATCATTTCAATAAGACTCAAGAAGTTTCCATTAGTTTCTTGATAAATCTTTTCATTTCCCCCCCTAAATGCTAAATTATTTTTTCCAAGAGTTTTTATGACGGAAATAATTCTTGATAATACATTTTTTCAATGTTCTCTATCTCTATTAATTTGGTCTTGCACATTTTTATCAATTATTTTATTATTGCGCAATCTAACTTCTAAATCAATCCATGAACTCATATTGATAATATGTTGGTTGGTCGTTTCATGAGTTCTAAGCTAAGTACTAAGATTTTTTCAATCTCTACTACCCTCCTTAGCTAATTTATTGTTCTTAGCATTAAAAGTAGTATTAAACAACTTGCAACAAAAACAAAATACTTTATTCAAATCTTTGGAATAAACTAACCATCTTCTTTCATGTCTTTCTCCATTTGCCAATTTTTTGAAAATAATATGTAGTAGAAAAATGCCTTGAAGAGTTATCTTTTGAAAAATCTATGTCAGTAATTCTAATTGGTCCCTTTTCTATTAATAAATCTCTTAACTTTGTATCAACATTATTCCATTGACTAGGATCATAAATATTTTTAGGAGTATAATTATTTAATTCATTTATAAATTCTTGATCTTCTTGAGAATCTACATCTGATTTTTCACTAATTTCCTTTCTTTCTTCTTCTCTTTGGATTATTTCATCATCTAACTCAACTAAGTTAGTGACTTGTTCATCTAAAGAACATTCTCCTATATTTTTTTTAAATCTAATTTTAGTATTATTTATCAAAAATTTATCAAGAGCTCCTTCTTGTGATTTTATCAAATTATCGGCTTTTCTTTTTCTTTTAAGTTTTGAATGACCGAATTCATATTTTCTAGTTGACATGTTAAAATTTCAACAAATATTTTAAACACTATCTACAATATCAAATTAAAAAAGAAAACAAATATAAGAAACAAAAATAATATTAGAAAGTTAGAATAGTATTACCTGATTTAAGAAATATGAAAACTTGATTCCGAAATATTTTTTGGATGCTCTCTTCAAGTTAAAATTATCAAAATCCTTAACCTTTGAATTTTTGAATTATTCAACTAAGAACTCTTGAACTTAAGAGGAAGAGAGTAAGAATAGACTAGAGCGAGAATGAGAGTAGAATCTGAAAATTGAGAAAGAGGTAAAAAAAAAAAATGGTAACGTAAAGAGCTAAAAAAGGAGACCAACATATTTTTTATGGGAAAAGTAAAAAGTGATTGGCCATTCACTTATCAAATCATCTTTTCGTTGAATTTTCCTACATTTTACTCCCTTAGTTCCATTTTACTTGACCTCTTTTGACTTGGCACACCCATTAAGAAAATATTAATTAGAAGTGTATTTTACAAAATTAACCTTATTAATTATGTTTTGAAACACTAAATCTAACTATGACTATTTTCTTTAGTTATTTAATACTGAGAGTAATATAGGAAAGAAGTAATAAAATACTCTTGATTTGCGAAAATGAACAACTAATTTGAAACAAACATATTTAGAAAAAAGGCCAAATAAAATAGAATGGAGAGAATAGTTTTTTCTGATTTAGTACTACTTTTAAGCCACTACTGTCTACTTTATTAACCAAAAGGCTCCTTCCTTTTATATAGAAAAAGTTGCCTATTGTAATGTAGTATAATTTTTTATTTTTTTTAAAATCTACTTCAATAATCTCTAATATATTAAAAGTGTGAAGGTCCTTATAAATGTTGTTTGAACTTTTTGCCCTTCATTAAAAGTCTCCGCTTTAGACAAAATCGTCTTTTCACCTTTTTCCTCAAATTATTATTTAATTATTAGAAAATAAAAGATTCCTCCAATATATGAAAAATTAATGTTAGTAGTTTTCTTTTTCCTTATTTATGTGAAAAAGGAGTCCTAAAGGAATATATATATATATATATATTATAAGAAAGAAAAAAAAGGAAAATATTCAAACTTGGTTGTAAAATAGTTCCACGAATAAAGGATTATAGTACTAAATCCCACTTTTATTAAAATTGATTATGGTAATATTTGAGACTTTACCTTATATAGGACTTTTTCATATAATAATTCTTTTGAAGTTAGATCTTCTTTAACTAAAATAGAATTCTAATTGCATAGCATTTGTAGTGCCAAATATATAAATATATATCCCCATGCTCATAATAATAATTATCCTTTCCGTGTCTTCTTTGTAACAGACGGAAAAAAAAAAAGAGCAGATACATACAACACGCAAAGCAAAAAGGGAGAAACTCATTATTTAATTCTAATTCTCATACAAGTATGGCTTTCCGGTAAATTTTAGTTTAGTTATTCTTTGATTTGATTATTATTATTATTATTATTATTTCTTCAGTCGAGGATCTATTGAAAATACCTTCTTACTCATAAAAATAGTAATAGTAGGGTAGAGATAGGTTCTATTTACATGCATATTATTGTTATTGCATATATTAGATATGCTTATTACATCTAGGATTTTGCTTTGGACGTCTACCTGCGCCATCAACATTGAAAAGTTAGACATTATCTCATATCTTTTTTTTTCCTATCTATGCTCTCGATCAAGTAAATATTTATTATTTGGAGATTTATTTATTTTTTAAGATATAATTGAATACTCCGAGAGAAGTATCTATGCTTTGATCATGTGCTTTGCTCATAGCTCCAGGTTTTGAACATAAGGGAGGGTCTGATGAAGGTTTGAATAGCATTATGTTTATCGAGCTATTGTCATAGCTTGCAACTAAAAAGTTGTTTTCTTTCTTCTTTGGCATATGTAAGTGAGATTGTGGAACTCATTTAGAGATGATCTGGAATCGCAAATGGTAGTGTTGGATTGGGATTTCGTTTCAAAGGCATGTTCTAATTGGTTGAGGAGTTGTGGCAAGGAGATACTGAACAAGATAATTGGTAAATACTTGATCGATGTTATCAGCTGTGGAAAAGACCTTGCATCTGCTGAGTCATTGATACGGGAAATCACGAAAAATAAGCAGGTCTTAGAAGGGAGTTTGGAGTGGCTTAAGAGTGTTTTTAGGTCTAAAATTGAGTTGCCATGGAAAAGAACATGTGAGCTGGTATTGAGAGGTGATTCGGACCTGTGGGACGAGATATTTGAAGATGCTTTTGTTAGAAGGATGAAAGCAATTATTGATAATGGATTTGATGAGTTGAGTGGATTAGTTGATGTTGTGGCGTCAGCACAGGCCATCTCAGGAACTCCTGGTGAGCAAGTCAGTTTTCAGGCATACTTGAATAGATCTTTAAATGGTGGAGGTGTTTGGTTCATGGAGCCAAATAGTAAAAAAGTAATGATTTTCGCAGTTGTCTCAATGCTTACTTCGGGGATGAAGTCAGTAGGATTAGAAATGTTGTGGACACAGCTGCTGTGAGAGTGTTCTAAAAGACCTTCTAAGCTTCCTGGAGTGTGCAAAGGCATCCTTTAGACTTAAAGATCTGGCCCCATATTTAAAAAAATAAATGTTACCAAAGTATGTCAGCTATACTAATGGAACTGAAGAGTGAGTTGGTTGCATTGTCTGCTAACCTTTAAAACAAAAACCCAAAGGACGAGTCAATGCCATCACCTGCTATACTTGTTGAGAGGTCAGTATTTATAGGGCGGATTTTGTTTGCATTCCAGACACACTCCTGTCATACTTGGTTCACCAAAGTCATGGGTGATAAACTAGAGGGGCTTAATGATGGTCATGATCTTTCCTGGTTGGCAAGTTGCAACACCACTTATGACCAATGTCTCTTCTTAAAGATCATGCTCATTCATAGTATGCATTCTTGTACACTAGCCTTGATATGCAACTCTGATTTTCACAGAATCAAGTTTCATCTGAAATTCAACTTAAGTTGGTACGTGTCTTTGTGAAGTTTGCAGGAGCACAACATTGTATACTTAGAAATTCTGCTCGAGATCACATTGAAACTTAGAGGTTCGATTTAAGTGAGCTAAACCTAAGACATGTCTCCTATTACAATGAGGTTTTTTTCATTGGCTTAAATTGTTAAACATCATAGGTATGCTAACAATAGTTGGTTAATGCTTGATGTTGTAATGATTTGTGTGTGCTGTGTGTTTGCTATTATGATGTTTTGTCTGCTTTGTCGTTATCTTTGTTTTTTGTCGCACTATTTTTTGTTGAGTGGAGAGTCTGTCGGAAACCAACTTCTCCACTTTCAAGATTAACGATACGATCTGCGTACACTTTATCCTCCCCAAATCCTATTCTATGGGATTACACTAGAGTAGTAGTGTTGTTGTTAGATCACTATATTACTAGATTTATTAAAAGGGCTCAATGGAGGAGCTATTTCAATAAATTATGTATTTGATTTTGGATAAATATTTTCACAAAATCGGTATATTAATTTTCTTTTCAACTTATCAATTGTTGTGTTTGCTTTTGCGATTTCTATTTGCTTTTGCTTTTGCTGTTTTAGAACTTTAGGAATTGATAATACATGTACTTTTATTATTATTCTTATTATTTTTCCTTCACCCTCTAAATTTTATCTTAATCTTGAAATAAATAAAAATAAAGAAAACAATAAAAAATGAAGAAGAGAAGTGTATTGTTGTTTGTAGGGTTCATATTTATATGGCATAAAAAAATAATTTATTTTGTTATGCCATGGAAGGTAAAAAAACCTAAGTTGAGTGATTTTATTAATATAAAACAAAGTTTAGTACCTTTCCTAGATAAATTCCATAGCAATAGACAAATTGTCTTTTCACTTATTTCCTCCAATTATTCTATCATTATATTTATAATACTTAAAATTAAGTAGTCCTAAAATATATGGTAAAAGAAAAATCTATTTTAAAAATTGAAAAGTGAGAAAAATATATTTTAAAAACTAAGGAGTCTTGAAATATACCGTAAAAGAAAAATACATGATAAATTATTAATTAAAAATCCTAGAATAAATTGTAAGAGAAAAAGAATATATTTTAAAAATTAAAAATTTCTAATTTTATGGTAAGAGGTCTAATATTTACTTAAAAAATATTTCCCGTACATCAAGATAAAGTCTTTCAAACATGTAAAGAGTCTACAAAGCATCCACGGCCAACAACAAACTGTTAGGGATTTTGCCCTGATTTTCTTACCAAATTTAAGTTTTACTTTTCTTGAAAGGAAAATATAAAACTCTTTCATATTTGACTAACCTCTTTCTTGGAGGAAAGGATTTGAACCTCTATAAATAGAAGACCCCCTTCTCATATCACAACACAATAGCATCCACAATGTAGTCATCAAAGAGTCTTGTTTAGGGGGAGATTTCTCCCAATAGGTTTTATACTTTTTGATATTAGTTTCATAATATGTAGGTCGTTTGACCAAACCATATTAATAATATGCTTTTAGTATGTTTTTATTTGTCATCCGATTTATCGTCTACATAGTTTGCAACTACTAGCTTCCGCATGACGCCCTCTCGATTTCGAACCCAACAAGTGGTATCAAAGCCTATGGTTCAAAGGTCCTATGATTCAGATTGAGGATAAGTTATGATGAAAGTTGCAACCAATTTGATGATAATGAAGATTTTGTCCAACTACATGTAGAGACGAAGTTTCAATCATATTTTCAACATTCCTACTGCTGCATCTTTAAAAATAAAAATAAAATATTAATTTTTTAACCCGTTTTTAATCATGATATTTTAAACCTTATTTTTAACCATGGCAAGCAGCAGTGATGAAGATTATGTGAAGAACAAAGATCATATATGGAAGTGAAGAAGGCGGATCAAGTTTGCCAAGAAAATCCAGCCAAAAAGGGGAGATTTGTTAGGGATTTTGCCCTGATTTTCTTACCAAATTTAAGTTTTACTTTTCTTGGAAGGAAAATATAAAACTCTTCCATATTTGACTAACCTCTTTCTTGGAGGAAAGGATTTGAACCTCTATAAATAGAAGACCCCCTTCTCATATCACAACACAATAGCATCCACAATGTAGTAATCAAAGAGTCTTGTTTAGGGGGAGATTTCTCCCAATAGGTTTTATGCTTTTTGATATTAGTTTCATAATATGTAGGTCGTTTGACCAAACCATATTAATAATATGCTTTTAGTATGTTTTTATTTGTCATCCGATTTATCGTCTACATGGTTTGCAACTAATAACTTCTGCATGACGCCCTCTCGATTTTGAACCCAACACAAACAACAAATTGTACTTGAAAAGTTTTCTAGCTAAAAGTCAACCAGGGTGGAGATTTAAGAGTATGTCTTCCGATTCAGGTACCCCATTAGTATTTAGTTCAATATATGTGAAGCACGAAGCCCTCTTATAAGAACAAAAATGCCTACCCGCAAATCCTATAAAATAGAGCTAAAAACACTTCCTATAAAATATGGTTAAAAAAGTAATCAAGGAAAGAAAAAAACTTATGCCTAAATCCTACAAAATAGGATTAAAAAAGTAATTAACCAAATAAATAATATGTTACTTAAATCCTGTTTGACCAAACTTCTAAAATCAACTTATTTCAAAAGTGTTTTTCAAAAAAAGAAAAAAACACTTTTAGTGAGAAGTAGTTTGTGTTTGACCAATAAATTTTAAAAACACTTTTAAACAACAAATAGTGTTTGACCAAGCTTTTTAAAAATGTTTTTAATAGCTTGTTTGGCCTAACTTCTAAAATCAGTTTATTTTGAAAAGTGTTTTTTTCAAAAGTGTTTTTCAAAAAAGTACTTCTGGTGAGAAACGGTCTGTGTTTGACCAATAAATTTAAAAAACACTTTTGAGCAACAATTAGTGTTTGGTCAAACTTTTTTAAAGGTGCTTCTAAGTGTTTTTTTTTTCAAAAGTGTTTTTCAAAAAAATTCTTTTTAGGAGAAGCTACTTTTTTAGTTTATGAAAAACTATTTTTTCTGCTCCCCCAAAACACTTATTTTCTTTCAAAAGTTTGGTCAAACAACTCATTTTTTTTTTTTAAAAAAAAAGCACTTTTGAGAAGAAATAAGCACTTTTGGAGAAAAATAAGTTTGGCCAAACAGGCTATAAGTGTATTTGTTTTCAACGATGTTTTTCAAATAATTGCTTTTAGGAAGAAACTATTTTTTTAGCTGATGAAAAACAACTTCTACTTCTCCTAGAAGCACTTATTTTCTCCCAAAAGCTTGGTCAAACACCTCTTTTTTAAAATAAGCTTTTTTAAAGAAAAATAAGCTAAGCCAAACGGGCTATTAAAATAGAAAAGCATATATAAAAAGTACCTATGCTTAGGGTAAGCTATAAGGTGAGTTGATACAAATATATTTAACCATTATTGATATTTATAAAAAATAAGGTAAGCAAATTATATCTAAAAATACTATAATTATCTAATGGATTTCAGAATTATAAAAATAAGAAAGAGATATATTCCAAAAGTAATACCATTTATATTTAAATTTAATTGTTATATATAAAAAGTAAGAAGATTTAAAGTAAAATTTTGACATTTATATTTATCCTCCAATGGTGTTTTGTGTGTAGTTTTTATTTTATCATTTTGAAAAATTGATTTTATGTATTTCATTATTTATCTTTTGTATTTGTGATATGTGTTGTGATAAAACTATAAGGGGTCGTTTGGTTGGAAAACAAGTTATCCAGGAATTATTAATCTCGGAATTAGTTAACCCACCCTCAAGAAGGAATAAGAAAAACACAACAATCCTGGGATAACTAATCTCGGGTTGAGCTATCCCATGCATTTTGTCCCAACCAAACATGGGATTAGCTCATCTTTACATTAATCCCGGGATTAATTATCCCTTATACCTCCTACCAAACGACTCCTAATGGTGTTAGCCTTTTGGTAGATGACTTTCAATTTTCTTTCATCATAACTTTTAGGGTGTCATCTTCTACTTTACCATAATCTTTTCTGTATTTTATATTTTTTTTAAAGTAGTTGTATTATATTATTATGCTCATTTATAATGTACTTCATTTTTTCTTTATATTGTTTAGAGTGTGTTTTCGTGTATCAATACCAACATAATTTTGACTTTTGATATTAATAATAAAATTTCGTGTATCAATACCAACATGTTGACACGCTTTTTATTTATTTAAATTGTTTATTTTTTAATAATGTGATTTTGATTTAAGTTACAGTGTATTCATGGCATAATTCATGAACTCTGCCTTGGAGAACACACTTGATATGCCGCATTTAGACTATCCACCTGACTACAATTAATAAAATTGTGGCTTCGGAGAATTCTTTGAAGATTAAGTTCTATACCTAATATTTGATTTCTAGAAATAACAAAATTTCTAAATCTATTTAGTATGAAAATCTTGGCACAACATGGCATGAAATAGATTTGCTAACATGAAAGAGACTTCCAGATAAAAATTTCTCAAACACAAAAATTAAAGTCATAGAAATTACGCATATTTTAAATTTTATGTCGATTACATTACTCTCTGTTGTACTATTTTTTTGCTTTTTAGGTTGTGTCAAATTGTGTCTATCGTTTGATTTCAATGGAAATGTAAATAAATTTGTCTTATTAAAAAAATATTCTAACGCTTAGCTAAACAGTTCACCTTTTTCTATTATCTCTTATAAATAATTTTAGAAATATTTAACTTAGTAACTTAAGGCCTATGAATAAAGCATTAACTATAAGAAATCGACGGACGAAAAAACAAATAAAAAGTAAAAAGGCACTAAATAATTTTGTAAATACAAAAAAGTCAAAGTTATATGTCTGATTGACTGTTTATCATTTAAAAATAGAAAGAGAGAACGAATTGTGATTGAAAGGAGTAAAAACAACAATATCTTTTATTTGCAACTTCTAATAGTTCAGAAATATTTAATTTTTCAAGAGTTTATATCTTTTTCTTTGATATTTAAAATTTATTTATATATATTTTTAAAGTCGTCTATTCATTGATTTGAATATATTGAATTTGTTCTTTTTATACATTCAACTTTCTTCTTTAACATTGAATACACGTACACTAATTTCATTGATTTGAACATAAATGAATTTATTTTTTTATACATACAACTTTCTTTTTTAACGTTATACACACGTGCAACGCACGTATCCTAAACTAGTTATTAAAAAATAGGGCCCCAAATTTGGGTCTAAGGCAATTCCTTTTTGCCAAAGCTATCCAGCCGCCCCTGGTGAGTTTTAGACTTCTCTAACGTGATAGAACTTTAGATAAGACCTGAGAAGATGAATAGGTTTGAAGTTAATGTGGAAAACAAAAAGTCTCTGTAACTAATAAGAAACTAAATGATTTTATTGATTAATATTTAATGAAATTCAATAAATAAGATCGACTATGGTTAATCTTTTAATATTAGAAAATAACAATTTCCTTCATTAAATAGGATATATATATATATCGATTATTCATTTATCTATTAGTTCTCAATGTATCGAAGTTCAACAGAAACGGACAAAAAGATGTCATTAATATAATATGTACATAATTAAAATAACATTAACTTTTAGAACTAAACTTTGGCTCATTTTCCTGATTGAAATAAGCTCCAGAAACGTATTAAAGGTATAGAAATTTGAAAAGTTTTTAAGAGCAACCATTGACTTCACATAGAAACAGCTTAAACGTATAGGAATTTGAAAAGTATAACTTTAGAAATTATAAAGACTTCACATAAATGCCATAATAAGTTATTTAAAAAATCAAGAAATATTATTAAATTTGAAGACAAACATAGGTGATATTTTGTATATTAATGTTAAATGATTAATTTAATTCTTAAAGGGTATAAAATTCAACTTTTGAGGAGCATTATGGTAATCTAACTTTGCATTAAGGGGCTTCCCACTTTTAGTTTAATATGATACGATATGTCAGTTACTTATTCCAGGACACTTGGTGGACTTTCCATATTTGAACTTTCAAAAACGCCTTGGCGGGACTTCCACTGCTCAGGAAACCAGTACAAACAACTATAACAAGTCGCAAAATATTCAAGCTATTCTTCTTGTGTTTGAGCAGAAATAAAGAACCTATCATCAGTAGCATCACTTTCAGAAATATACATATTTGACATCACGTAATAAAATGTCTCACAATCTAACACACATTACAGTGCTGCAAATTTCTTTTCTGATGAGAAGAGGCTTTTAACTTATTGACTGGGATGATCTACCCTGTGCTGTGATTTCCCTGAGAAGTGTTCGAGCGGGGGGGTAAGAAAGAGAAGCATGTCTAACCATGATCAACTATTTGTGTCAGCATTTAGTAAATCATCTTCCAAATACTAGACAGTAGAAAATAGAGATTCCAAGCTTTCCAGCCATCAACATCTAGTAAATCTCTGGGAAAATCATATCTTTAATTCCCAGAGAAAATATCAGCATGAACTTCATACTTCAAATTCACTTTATTACGATAATGAAGGAGAACTAAATTAACAAGACCAAAGTTGACATTCAAATGATTCCAGAAATGGGTAATTCTGTGACAAAACATGATCACACTGAAAAAACAAAAACATAAAAGAAATTAGATATATTTTATCCCTATCTATTTTCATAGGATTCAAATTTTCATAGACACCTAATATCTTAGACTAACAACTATGACTAACTATATGTCGAGACATGATCATGGAAGGCTCTACTGTGTTTATCTCAATAACTAAAGTTACCAGCATTATAATGCAGTGCTGAAGTATAAGATAAGATAGGGGTCCCTTTTCCCCTAAATTCTTAAAGTAACAAGTAGATCATACACTTAAAAATTGAAGAAACAAACAATTTCAGTAGAGAATTGCAAACAGATGTCTATGTCTTCAAACGAAATCCCTTCCCCCATCTTCTACGTTAGTTGACAATTATGATATGGAGTACGATCCTTTTCGAATGCAATGACAATATTCCAAGTAATTTGGATGTGGTGTTGACTGTTCGTCTATATTGGGTCTTGGCTAGGTACACGTCCTTGTATTTCTACACGAGGTTGTTTCCACAATGTAGACATCAAAAAATTGTGGGACTCTACAAGATGAGTCCAATCCTGTTAGGGTTCTTAGAGGCTACTCTACCCTAAACCCTAACTCATGTCTATTTTAAGGATAACATATCCCTTGAAGAGGCATCTCTGAAATCTCGTAAACTTTGGGATATTCATAAAGAGATCAAGATGTGAGCGGATTCTTTTTGAATATCAAATACTTCAAGAAGATCCACAAATCCTCCTTTCATGGAGATCAAATCCAGATCTTCCTATGTTAGAGAAATAGGCTACTAACGGCCCTCGAATTATGGAGAAAATCAAGAGAGAAGAATCAAGGGAGGAACAGAATTGTACCCGCAACTTATCAATAAAAAACCTTGTTTCTTTAGATTTTTTTTGTGGTTGTTTATTTTTCATGAATTAAATTTTGTTGTAAACAAAATGGCACGCCCAGTGGGACAATCTCTACCTCTCATCTCAACTTTTCCAATATCAAACTATTCCACTATAGAAGAACAATTAGTCAAAGCAAGCTTGACTAAAACAATGGAAGGCTTGACAAAGTGCGTGCAAGAACAAGATGCTAAACTTTCCAAGCTGACAAATAAGATAGATGGCATGAATGAGAGAGAATCAAGTCAAGTACCTATGAAGCTTCCTGAAATTCAAGAGAAAGGAGAGTCTTCCATAAAGCAAACAATAACAATCAAAGAGATCCAAGTCTCCGCTGAAGGTTTAATTCCTATTGACCAATTAAAGGACTTCATCATAGAGGCTATTGAAGATAAATCCAAGTCTTCATCCTAATTATCTCTCACATATGCAAGGTCGTATGCACAAAGGATTGATTACGTGAAGAAGCCTGATGGATATCAACCTCCTAAGCTCCAATAATTTGATGGAAAAGGAAATCCCAAACAACATATAGCGCACTTTGTCAAGACTTGCAATGATGCTGTGACGTATGGTTATTATCTTATCAAGCAGTTGTACGATCTCTTAAAGAAAATGTTTTTGATTAGTACACAGATCTTGAACCTGGTTCCATAGATAGTTGGGAGTAGTTGGAGCAAGATTTCCTCAATCGTTTCTATAGCACAAGACATGCCGTTAGTATGATTGAACTTACAAAGGCTCTCCAAAATGAAGATAATCCAGTTGTTGACTTTATCAATCGCTGGAGAAGTTTGATCCTCAACTGCAAAGATCGCCTTAGTGAATCATCTAGCATTGAGATATGCATTCAAGGAATAAATTGGGGTTTCACTACATCTGACAAGGATTGAAGCCCAATACATTTGAAGAGTTGGAAACCCGTGCATATAACATGGAATTAAGCATGAATACAAGAGGAGATCAACGACTGCCTTTCTATGAGCATCACGAGGATGATAATATAAAAGAACTCCATAGTGGGGGCAAATCTGCATTCGAAGATGTTTCAGCGCTCTTTAACGCATGAGCTTAGAATGCAAGTTACAAAACTCCTTAACGCACGAGTTTAAACTGCAAGTTATAATGCTCCTTGATGCACGAGCTTAAACTGCATATCACAGAGCTTCTTAAATTCAAGACAGGTATTGAAGTCACGAGGCTCCTTAAATCCAAGCTAAATCTCAAGTTAAATTGCTCCTGGACACATGAGCTTAAACTTCATGTCACGAAACTCTTCAAATTTAAGCCAAATCTCCAAGTTATAAAGCTCTTCAAACTGAGCCAAACCTTCAAATCAAAAAGCTCTTCAATTCTAAGCTAAATCTTCACGACATGAAGCTCCTCAAATTACGAGCCAAATTTTCATGTTGCGAATGCTCATCAAATTTGAACTAAATCTTCAAGACATGAAGCTCATCAAATTGTGATCCAAATATCCATGTTGTAAATGCTCATCAAATTTGAACTACGTCTTCAAGTTATAATGCTCCTCAATGCATGAGACTAAACTGCAAGTTACAAAGCTCCTTAGACGCACGAGCCTAAACTGCATGACACAAAGCTCTTCAAATTTGAGTCAATTCTTCAAGTTGGAAAGCTCTTAAAATTAAAGCTAAATCTCCAAGTTGTAAAGCTCTTCAAATATCAGCCAAACCTTTAAATCAAGAAGCTCTTCAAATTTGAGTTAAATCTTTATCTCATAAAGCTCACCAAATTATGAGCTAAATTTTCCAATCATGAAGCTCTTCAAATTTGAGCAATATCTTCAAGATTAAATTCTCCTCAAAACACGAGCCTAAACTATATACCACTGATATCGCCCAAAAAATACCTCCAGAAAAGAATCACGCGGTCGATGTATCAAATATAGAACCCAACTAGGTTGGGGTCGATCTCACAGGGAATAGGACGAAATTTGGTCGAGTGCTTGTCTGAGTAATTGTAAAGTAAGTAAAACTGGGGGATTTTTGTAAGCAAGTAGTAATAGTAACGATTGTTGATTATTGGATTTGTTATCAATATGAGAAATACACTAGGACTATGATCCCCAATAATTTCTTAACTCCACCGGTTACTTATGTTGGCAAACTGTCCCACTGCGTTGCATGCAAAATCTAACAAGATAGGTTCATCTAAACGTCTCTCGACCTTGGTTAGACAAATTTCACTCTTCTCCTCTTAGTCTCCAAGTGTTTCACTACTAACCCTTGCTCTAGATCTCAGATAACTATCCCTGTTATGGCTCAAGTTATTAGATGAAGGTTGATAGCTTCAAATCTCTGTTGTTATTTCCTTTTCCCAATCTCTACCTCTCTCTCGAGAAAGTCTAGAATACATGCAATTTTCTAATGTTTGCAACCGTTAAAAGATCAATCACAACGAAAGAAATAACAATACATGCATTCACATCGATTCTAAATTGCTTTGCACTCAACCCATTTCATTAATTCCTCATGGTTCACACAAACCTAGTTGATGGGTTTAGTTACTCATGATTGCAAGAACACAAGAAGAATTCAAAGATGAAAACATAATTGTAAGCTCACAATAAGAAGAAAACTCTGAAATCTCAATCTCAATAAAACCCTAGAATTTTTGTGTTCCAAGATTACAAAATCAATAATGTATTTATGAACTCTAAATAATGAAAATATATCTCAAAACAATGTAATCACACACTCCTAAACATAGGACAACATAGGGGTATTTATAGATACAAGATGAATCCTATCCTAAACAAAATAGGAGAACAAAGTCGGTAACTTTCCACAATTTCGTGGGTTGGTTCCGTGTGTTCAACTCACGTGACATGGATCTGTTCCGTGGAAATCAGGCCTCCATGTAAACTTTTAGGAGTGTGCCGTGGGTCACTTTCCATGTCACGCAGGTCAGTACCGTGGGTCACTTTTTTTTTCTTTTCAACTCCGCTCTTTTTGTCTTCAAAAACTTCATTCTATTGCATGCTTCTTCCCATCTTCTCCATTTTGCTTCTAAAACCTATTTTCCTACAAGATAGAACAGAAAACACATCATACCTACTAAACATACCCAAGTTATTGCATATTTTCCTTGTTTTAAGCATCGAAAGTGCCATGAAATCATGACACATCAACCACCAAGCTCCTCAAATTTGAGCTAAGTATTCAAGCCTAAATGTTCCTCGAAACACGAGCCTAAACAGTATGTCACAAAACTCTTCGAATTTAAGCTAAGTATGCAAGTCTAAATGCTTCTCAAAACACGAGCCTAAACTATATGTCACTAAGCTCTTCAAATTTGAGTTAAATCTTTAAGTTGAAATGCTCCTGAAGGCACTAGCATAAACCAAATGTTCACTCCTGGCCCACAAGAGTATAAAACTTTGTATAAAAAATACTCAATGCATGAGACTAAACTGCAAGTTACAAAGCTCCTTAGACGCACAAGCCTAAACTGCATGATTTTGTCAGAAATCTACATGTACTCTTCTCATCAAACCTCGGACTTGCACCAAGTATTGATGACTCGATGGGGGGGGGGGGGGGAAACCTCTATGAAAAATGAATTTCTTCAACAATATTTGAAGTCCCTAAATTCTCCAAGCCTAAAGGTTTAAACTTAATATGTACCAAGTCTATGAGGTTGAAGCAAATAATCTACCAAGCACGCGCAATGGTTTCAAATATATCAAGTCTTCAAGTTGAGACCTTCTAGATTTCCATGCCCTAAGCTGGACAAATTTTTTTCCTTTGCACTTTAAACTGGCCTCTCACGGAGAATATCCATATCAAATCCAAATTTTCCTACATTCAAAAAATACGCTACTAATGGCCCTCAAATTACGGAGAAAATCAAGAGAGAAGAATAAAGGGAGGAATAGAATTGTACCCGCAATTTATCAATAGAAATTATTGTTTCTTCAGATTTTGTTTGTGGTTGTTTATTTTCCATGAATTAAATTTTGTTGTAAACAAATTGTCACGCCCAGTGGGACCAAATTTGCCCTTTATCTCTTCTCTCACAAATCAGATCTACAAATCTAGAGGCACAAACCCGATGGAAATTACTTCAAGCCTTGTCTTTGAATTTCATCAAATCTACACTCTGACAAGTCATGAAGTAGGGGGCATTTGCAGACATAAAAAATTTGCGAAATTCTATAAGATGAGTCCAATCCTGTTAGGGTTCTTAGAGGCTACTCTACCCTAAACCCTAACTCATGCCTATTTAAAGGGTAACATATTCCTTGGAGAGGCATCTCCAAAATCTCATAATCTTTTGGATATTCATAAAGAGATCAAGATGTGAGTGGATTCTTCTTGAATACCAAATACTTCAAGAAGATCCACAAATCCTCCTTTCATGGAGATCAAATCCAGATCTTTCTACATTCGAGAAATACACTACTAATGGCCCTAAAATTATGGAGAAAATCAAGATAAAAGAATCAAGGGAGGAATAGAATTGTACCCGCAATTTATTAATAAAAAATCTTGTTTCTTCAGATTTTGTTTGTGGTTGTTTATTTTCCATGAATTAAAATTTTGTTGTAAACACACGGTTTTAATGTATGACCTGCTTGGTCACACCATGACAACTTTTACTGTTGCACTAAGGCTCCCCTCACAATGTAGATATGTTACAAAAAAAAGGTTACTTGTACAAAGAGAGGGCAAAGTCACAATTTTGGAAGTACAGAATTGCAAAGTGCAAACAAATTTCTATGTCTTTAAAAGAAGTCCCTTCCCTCCATCTTCTAAGTTAGTTGGAAATGGCGATATGCAGCACAACCCTTTTTAAATTCTGCTGATAATTAGTCCAGTACAATTTTATTGTTCTATGAAAAAGTGAATTTCCAATAAAGCATCCAGTACTCTTGGATCATATATAAATCTTCACAAATATATTCTAAATAACTAGAACATTGTGTTGACCGTTCATCTATAGTATATCCTATCAATTTTGCACAAGATTGTTGCCCTGTTTTGTAACACTTTTTGGAGGTGTCCGATAGACCCTTAATGCTTAGAAATACAACAGTACTAGCTTTAAAATTAAAAAAAAAAAGATTGCTCCAACAAAATTTCAAGTTACATGTAGTTATTATTGATTCACAAAAAGACAGAAAAATGATAGTACATGAAGATAACTATATAGCACTGAAAATGATATTCCTAAACTTATAACATGGGGAACTCACATTATCACTCATATTGAGCATGCAATGACATCTAATTTCCCAGATAAATAAGAGTGGAAAAAGAATGAAATATCAAAAGTGATGTACCACCTCTATAAGCCTATAGGCAGAGCCTGCCTAGAAAGCTCAAGCGATGTTCTAATTGCCATTTATTTAGCTTCCGTAATTGCATTGGATGCCACTTCTCATTGTGATAATAATAAACCAAGAGAAAGAAATAATCACTTCTTATATTAGAGTGAAACTTCACTATCATGTCAAAGACAAAAGGATTCACCCTCATAACATTTACCAGCAACGTAGTCGTGTCTCCATCACATGAGAAACCCTTTCTAACCATTTCCTTCATAAGAGTTGCCATTTCATTAATTTTATTGCACCTTAGATATCCTTGCACAAATACATTGTACGTAAAGTTGTTTGGCATACAACCATTGTCCTCTATTTTTCTAAGTATGGGTTATCTTCATCCAAAAACAGTTCAAGATAAAATTCATTTATCATTACAGTGTATGTTCTCACATCCAGAAGCAATCCAATGAAAGGAAGATTCTTGAAAATAGCATGAGCTTCATCGACTTTATCATTTTTGCACAATCCATTAATGATGACAAAGTAAAATGCATTATTAGTATTTTCTCTCTTTCTTTCCAACTTATTAAAGAGTGCCATAGCTTCTTCAACAAGTCAGTACTTAAAATAACCATCGAGCAAAGTGACATGAGCAGAGGTGAAGCCAGGATTTGAGGTTTGGGTGTTCCAATCATGAGGTTTGAACTCTGACAAAGGATGAGTGGTAGGTGGGCAAACTTACAAAGACTTATGTAGTTTTTAGAGAAGACCGAATAGGTTTTGGTCTCCATAAAAAATGTATTTTTGTTTCATTTTAAGAGTTGAATTTTTTTTTCTGTTTCTAATAGGTAATCTTATGTTTTTTTGTTTTTTTTTTAAAAACAATATTAGAAAGAGAAAACATGCAGAGAAAAGTTAGAGAAAACATGTATACTTCTTAGAAGAAAGAAAAAAGGAAAAAGTTAAATGATAATTGGGTTCGAACCCACATCCTGCACAAATGGAGGATTTTTCCCACTTCCCTTCTTGCCACTGTACCATATGCCTGCTATGTTTGTGGGTTCTCAATGTTATTTTGTTATATATTTATTGGAGTTTTTAATACAAATACAAAAGCTACTGGGTTTGACCGAACCCCTACCGTACACTGTAGCTCCCCCTGGACATGAGTGTATATTTCAAGTTTGGGTTCCACAGATAGCATCTCAGCATAAATTTGTTCAGCATCACAAGTTCTTCCAACTTCAAATAGACCTTGCAAGATAGTAGTGTAGGTAACAATATTAGGTTTTGATCCCTTTTGAGAAACTTCACGAAACAATTGCATGGGCTCGGTTAGTTTTTTTTCTTACAATATCCATTTATTAGTATGGTATAGCTAGTAATGTTCGGCTCAATTCCCTTATCGATCAAGATATTAAAGATTCTCATTGCTCTATCCTGTTGACCACATAAACAATATCCATCCATTATCGCATTATAGGTGATTAGATCAGGTTCAAAACCTTTTCTGACCATGTGTTTCATTACTTTCTCGCCATCTTTTACTTTTCCTTCTTTACATAGTCCATCTATTTACAAAGTATTAACCTTTTCCCACTGACCAAGCTTACACAAACCATTAATTAATGAACTATATGTGACTATGTCTGGAGGAATGACTTTCTACTTCATCTCGTTCAGAAGGTTGATAGCAACATCTGAGTTTCCATCTTTACAAAAGGCATCTATGACAATGCTGTAGATATATATATGTCAGGCTTTGTTCTCCCTTATTCCATTAACTGAAGCAAACTTAAAGTTTTCTGAGTATGACCCTTTTTGCTGAGCCCATCCATGACTGTTCCATACATGACTTTTTCCGGCTCACAGATCTTTTCTCACACTAATTTCTTGAACAATTCAACTGCATCTTTGACCTTATTTTTTGCAAATAATCCTCTTATAAGGGTGTTAAAGGTGACAACATCAAATGGAATGCCAGTTTTCAAGTAAATGGGTAACACAGAAAACCAACAATCAGCATGATGCATACGACAGTAACTGTTGATCACACTATTCATGATGAATCCATCAAGCGGGATACCCATTTTTTGTATTTCACAAAAAAGGGAAACAACAGTAGAGTAATGTTTCATATTTAGCATAATGTTATACAATTTACAGAAGACGAGATGAGAAGGAAGAGGATTCATTGTAACCATTCGATGGAAGAGGGTCACAACATCATCTAAACACTTGACCTCATTCTCACCATTAATGCATAATCCAACTTTACCTTTTACTGTGTTGTTACTATGGCATGAAGAATAAGCTCTAATTGCCGAAATATCAAAGAATGAGAGAAAGGGGGAAATAACTGTCACGCCCCGAATTCCAACGAGGCGTGATTGGCACCCGAAGCCGATATGGCCCGAGAGAACCAATCTTTGCTCATGTACTCTTATTTGTATGTTCGCATATGCATATGATTTTATTTCATGTAATTAAATATCAATGGCGGAAGTCATGGCAATATGTGCAATATATGAAACTTGGCCGTTAGGGCCATTACGTCAAAATGAATGTACATCTTTTACTTTCATCTCCCCACATATGTCTACAAAGCCTCTAATAGATACATGACCATGTCTATACAATGTTTACAAAATACCAAAACCTAGTGAACCCATGTGACTTGGGAAGCCCCGAAGCAACTGGAGCTCACCAATAATCTGCGGATATCTCATCGCCTACTGTGGAGATCTACCGACACCTGTGCCTGCAGCATGTAAGGTAAATCCCCCAAAAGGGGTCAGTACGAAGAAAGTACTGAGTATGTAAGGCCATGTGAAACTCCAATAATACATAAGTACTTCCAAGAAATTAAACATAAGAGAATTATCAATATGGATATACCTCCGTACAGAAATATGTGGAACCATGTTCATTACTTCTAGTAGTCTCAATACTTGATCAATCAGTCGCATCATTATCACTTTCTTATAACCATCTTCATGTTTATTTACATCTATACACGTGAGGAATATATTCTCATCTCTTTACAACTATTTTCATTACTGTTCACTCAATTAGTTAGTACCGGGCCTCCACCTTTGGTGGGCTATAAGATATAAGTATAATACCGGACATCCACATTTAGTGGGCTATCATATATAAATATAATACCGGACATCCACATTTAGTGGGCTATCATATATAAATATAATACCGGACATCCAGCTGATCAGTGGGCCATAGTCATATATATATCGTAATAATACCATAACATGATATTGGGATTGTTCCATCTTGAACTGACTGACACCCTTTGGATTGTGATCCATACTCAATGTAACATATAGTAACCATATGTACATTAGTTCTCTACAAACCTTATACCCTTTAGATAGTTATCCATTCTCAATGAAACATAACATAAAGTAGTCATTGGTGCATTACTTCTTCACAATCTTATTTCCTTGACATAGCCAGGTGAGTGATACATTAGAGATCATAACACTAAAGCTCACACTCATATACACATCTTCACTTATAGGGAATAATTATACTAACTTGCACATCGCCTCTTATTACTCTTATGAGACTGATACTTTTACTTGTGAGAGATTGACATAATGATAGTCACAACTTTCTAAGCTTTGGGACCAATAATCAATGAGTGAGAAACATGTGAATAAGCATTATTGGAAACATAACCTTTATGGAAATATAACACTGTTGGAACCATTGGAACAATGACCAATGAACAAGATACATGAGTATAACCACTATTGAAACCTTGGAACATAACCTTATTGGACTTTTGGAACATTACTAATGAAGAGAAGACATGTGTATAACTCTATTGAAACTTTGGATCATGACATGATTGGAATAATGTTATTCAAACTAAACAAGTCCTCTTTACCTCCTTACTCTTGTTGAGATAGTTCTCTTAGACTTTGAAAAAACGTTATGACAGCTTAGTATCCTCAGTCAATGAATAAGAAATAGGTTAATCATAATTCATCTAGGAGTAGGACACTTATTCCCCTTCGGAATAGAACACTTGTGGAACCTTAGGATAATGATCACTAAATACTACACAAATGGATATCAACTGTTCACCAACCTGAGATGCAATCCCTTACAACATTTGGAACTCTTGACATAGTAGACGATGAACGTGAGTCAACCAATGGACATGAGTCAATCAATGAACATAAGTCAACCAATGAACATGAGTCATATGATTCACCATTGACCAATGAATAAGGAACATATGAGTAACTCTAGCCAACTTTCGGATACGGAATACCTTAGGGCATTTCGGAATCGAATGAGTATTCTAACAATATGAACATTCATGCTGCAGAAGGATATATAAGAGTAACCTTACATACCTTATGTACGCAATGTGAAAGTACAATCCTATATGTGATTACGATGAGCCATCTCCTTCCTTACGTCTTACTCTACATCACAAGTTCATAATAGAATTCTTGTTAACAATTATTAACTTTACAAATGCATAAGTGTCACAATGAGTTACGTGGCTGCTTTATAGCATCGTTTCATCCTTCACAACACAAATCACTGCATTAATATGCCAACAATATCATATCATACCACACATTGGCCAATACATCACAACTCAATAACATTTTACATTACACTTACTCCTTACGTCCCTTCATTGTTATTCCGTCGCCATTACCCTTTCATACTAACATGTGAAAATTAACCCATACTTAATAAAGTCCAACATGCCTTCATTCGACACTTTAAAGTCATTAACACGACATCACAAGTTCATAATTTCATCCAAAAAGGGTATCGGGGCCTTCGGGGATCAACTAGGGACGAAAACACACAAAACCAAAATCTGGGATTGACCTGCGCTGCCACCTGTGCCCTCAGGTGGCAAGGTGCGCACACAGGTTCCCTATGGCATCAGCCAGAGGCATCTGCGTTGGCATCTACGCCCGCAGGTGCCTCCGTCTGCGGGGGCGGATGCCCGTTTGGTACGAAATGGCTTCTTTTTGGGTCTTTGAATGCCATGAATGGTCCATGATCATAACCAAACTCATTTTAACATATTTTTGATCATCCAACATTCCAACAACCAGCCATGGTCTCCCAACACACATACAACACCCAAAACGACACTTTACGGCCAATATGCCACCAAAATCATAACCAATTTCACAATAGAAATTCCAAACATTATACATCATGCCAAGAAAAGTCAAGACTATAATCACATATCACATTTCAATATTGAATCAATCAATTTTATTTTCTTTAAGATCACAAGTCCATATTCAAGTTTTCAAGACAAAAATCATCCTCCGATTTAGAAAACACAAAGTGTTTTACACATAGTGGCCTTCTCACTCTTCACCAACATAACCAACATGATATAAACCATCTTACATGCATATCATATATTAATTCATCATAATAAACACTTACCAAGCCATGTACAAGGATGATCTTGGCCAAGAAAATGCCTTAGGTTTCTTGAGAGTCAAATAAGAAATATGTGGAAAAATCTAGAAAAGGCATGAGAGTTCAAATGCCTTAAAATTCTGATTTTTTCCTCTTTATATAGGCCCTCATGTCTCCCTTATCTTTTACTTAGCATTTAATGCTATGTTATTTTGGTCAATTGGACCAAAATTGGAAGAATGGGTCAAGACCCCCTTTTTGGGCCATGTCTTTCTTATATATTTGGGCCTCATTGAGGGCCCAATTGTATAAGCCTTTACATGCCCACAATTAAATACAAAATTCATCAATTCTCCTATGTTCTCATATTTTCATAAGTGTTACGGTTGTTAATTAAACTTAGAAACGTACGGGGTGTTACATTCTTCCCCCCTTAGGAACATTCATCCTCGAATGTTAGCAACAACGTCTTATGTACCACACATACATCTTTATATGAGCACCGCTCTGCATATACTCATATAGATACTTACTTAGTCTTGCTTCACTTCTGTTTGCTTGTTCCTCGGTATGAAGACGAAAAGCCATGCTTACATTCACTTGAATACCCAACTCCTCATTTACTTGTTGTCACTTCAAGCATTGAAGTATAAATTTAGCAATATTCTTTTCATGCAATCTTGTCAATAAGTCGCTTCCAAATCATGGTGCATAAATAGAATACCATGAATGATGTGCATTACCATAATGCATTTCTTTAGCTCGTATATATATATATCCAATACATAAAATCTTCCTGACACTTCAATCCATTGCCTATCATTAGTGTACATACTCAACGTGTCATCCCTTATCGATACAATTTATACTGGGACATTCTACGGGGGTAGACTAGTATCTTTCACATTGGTATGCATATTAGTATCCTTCACTATGACCAAGTGACATATGAATGGAAAATTCTTTATGGAAAATAAAAATAAAATTTCTTCGCTCGGCAATCTATTGCGGCCTAACAAAAATCCAACCAAGACATACCCATGGTAACATTAACATCTATCATTTCCATCTCAATAATATTCGTCAATGTAACGTGATCACTACACTTACTATACAATTGCGACATACTCTTTTAGCTATAATAAATTCACCGACTGGTGTGGACATCCCAACTGACTTAGATATTAACTCTAATGTTCCCTCAAATTTTCCCACAGTAATTAGAGTAACATCTGATAGGGTAGAACCCGGATCAATTGATGCATATTCATTAGGTAAACATATAGATAACATACCTGTCACCATATCAAGGAGGGCCTCTGAATTCTTCTGACCCCGTAGGTCGTGTCATACTACCCGTGGCCCTCTGTGGGCATTCTCTCTTCACGTGTCCTGGCTTTTTATACCAAAAGCAAACGTCCGTCTCAAACCGGCATTCTCCTGAATGAAACTTTCCGCAGCGTTGGCACTGCTGACGAAAAGATCCTGCTGTCTGCGAACCCCATATTCCACTACTCTGCCCCATCAGAGTGCCTCTAGACCCTTGAAATGGAGGTGGAGTACCTACTGTAGGGTAAGACAATGATGGTCTAGGTGGTCTTGGGAAAACTCGAGGCCTAAATCCTCCTTGGGATGCCATGAACTGTCCCATAGGTCTAGCCCGCTTTGATGGCCCTGCCTCAGATTCTTGTATCCTTCCCCTTTGCCTTTGATCCTCCATCTTTTGCGCGAAGGCTTGTATTCTGGCTATATCCATGTCTTTATTTAATGCAGCAATAGTACAGTCTCTTACCAAGTAGGGTTCCAATCTTTCTACATACCGATGAACTCTATCGGCCATAGTTGCTACCATATGAGGAGCGTATCTAGCCAATGAATTAAACCGAAGACTGTACTCCCTGACGCTCATATTTCCTTGACAAAGATTTAAAAACTGATCCGCTCGAGCCTTGTGGACCTCATATAGAAGATAATGATCAAGGAAGGCCACCCTGAATTCCTCCCAACTAGCTGGATTTGTATTGATACCTCTGGATCGTTTCCAATCTTCGTACCATAGTATAGCCTCTCCTTTCAGTCTATATGCTGCAAGCTTCACTGTTTCTACACCCGTCACATGCATAACATCTAGAGCTCTTTGAATTTGATCGATAAAGTCTTGCGGATCTTCATTAAGATCGGATCCGGTAAATGTGGGAGGATTCAATTTCAAAAAATCCTGTGTCCGCCGACTAGCTTTCCTAGCCGCACCATCATCACTTGTCACTGGACCAACTCGTCCTTGACTTTGGGCAACAACTATTTGAGTCAACATTTGCACCGTATTTTTCAAATCCTTTAGCTCCTGCCTAGTAACATTAACAGGCGATTCTGGGGATATTTCTCTTTTTTGTGGTCTCCCTGGAAAAGGGGGAGGAGAAGGTGCCCGTGATGTAAACTCAGTTTCAACCCCATATTGACTAGCTGGATTAGGTGGGGATTTACTAATTCCTTCTCCCGCATGCATATCTACCTGCTTATCTTTGCCCATACCTTGTCTTGTAATCGGCATTGTACTATATCAAAGAAAACCAATTACAATGGTCAGATGTAATCCCACCTATGACAATGGCTCTATTGCGCGATCTAGAATGAAGAAATGAAACAACTCCTAAATGTACCGTAGCCTCCTACTTATAAAGGTGGCGCGCTACACATCCATAAGTAAGACTCTACGCAGACACGACTTTGTAGACACCCTTAGGACGAACTGCTCTGATACCACTTTTGTCACGCCCCGAATTCCAACGAGGCGTGATTGGCACCCGAAGCCGATATGGCCCGAGAGAACCAATCTTTGCTCATGTACTCTCATTTGTATGTTCGCGTATGCATATCATTTTATTTCATGTAATTAAATATCAATGGCGGAAGTCATGGCAATATGTCCAATATATGAAACTTGGCAGTTAGGGCCATTACGTCAAAATGAATGTACATCTTTTACTTTCATCTCCCCAGATATGTCTACAAAGCCTCTAATAGATACATGACCATGTCTATACAATGTTTACAAAATACCAAAACCTAGTGAACCCATGTGACTTGGGAAGCCCCGAAGCAACAGGAGCTCACCAACAATCTGTGGATATCTCGTCGCCTACTGCGGAGATCTACCGACACCTGTGCCTGCAGCATGTAAGGTAAATCCCCCAAAAGGGGTCAGTACGAAGAAAGTACTGAGTATGTAAGGCCATGTGAAACTCCAATAATACATAAGTACTTCCAAGAAATTAAACATAAGAGAATTATCAATATGGATATACCTCCGTCCAAAAATATGTGGAACCATGTTCATTACTTCTAGTAGTCTCAATACTTGATCAATCAGTCGCATCATTATCACTTTCTTATAACCATCTTCATGTTTATTTACATCTATACACGTGAGGAATATATTCTCATCTCTTTACAACTATTTTCATTACTGTTCACTCAATTAGTTAGTACCGGGCCTCCACCTTTGGTGGGCTATAAGATATAAGTATAATACCGGACATCCACATTTAGTGGGCTATCATATCTAAATATAATACCGGACATCCACATTTAGTGGGCTATCATATATAAATATAATACCGGACATCCAGCTGATCAGTGGGCTATAATATATACTGGACATCCAGCTGATCAGTGGGCCATAGTCATATATATATCGTAATAATACATAACATGATATTGGGATTGTTCCATCTTGAACTGACTGACACCCTTTGGATTGTGATCCATACTCAATGTAACATATAGTAACCATATGTACATTAGTTCTCTACAAACCTTATACCCTTTAGATAGTTATCCATTCTCAATGAAACATAACATAAAGTAGCCATTGGTGCATTACTTCTTCATAATCTTATTTCCTTGACATAGCCAGGTGAGTGATACATTAGAGATCATAACACTAAAGCTCACACTCATATACACATCTTCACTTATAGGGAATAATTATACTAACTTGCACATCGCCTCTTATTACTCTTATGAAACTGATACTTTTACTTGTGAGAGATTGACATAATGATAGTCACAACTTTCTAAGCTTTGGGACCAATAATCAATGAGTGAGAAACATGTGAATAAGCATTATTGGAAACATAACCTTCATGGAAATATAACACTGTTGGAACCATTGGAACAATGACCAATGAACAAGATACATGAGTATAACCACTATTGAAACCTTGGAACATAACCTTATTGGACTTTTGGAACATTACTAATGAAGAGAAGACATGTGTATAACTCCATTGAAACTTTGGATCATGACATGATTGGAATAATGTTATTCAAACTAAACAAGTCCTCTTTACCTCCTTACTCTTGTTGAGATAGTTCTCTTAGACTTTGCAACAACATTATGACAGCTTAGTAACCTCAGTCAATGAATAAGAAATAAGTGAATCATAATTCATCTAGGAGTAGGACACTTATTCCCCTTCGGAATAGAACACTTGTGGAACCTTAGGATAATGATCACTAAATACTACACAAATGGATATCAACTGTTCACCAACCTGAGATGCAATCCCTTACAACATTTGGAACTCTTGACATAGTAGACGATGAACGTGAGTCAACCAATGGACATGAGTCAATCAATGAACATAAGTCAACCAATGAACATGAGTCATATGATTCACCATTGACCAATGAATAAGGAACATATGAGTAACTCTAGCCAACTTTCGGATACGGAATACCTTAGGGCATTTCGGAATCGAATGAGTATTCTAACAATATGAACATTCATGCTGCAGAAGGATATATAAGAGTAACCTTACATACCTTATGTACGCAATGTGAAAGTACAATCCTATATCTGATTACGATGATCCATCTCCTTCCTTACGTCTTACTCTACATCACAAGTTCATAATAGAATTCTTGTTAACAACTATTCACTTTACAAACGCATAAGTGTCACAATGAGTTACGTGGCTGCTTTATAGTATCGTTTCATCCTTCAAAATACAACTCACTGCATTAATATGCCAACAATATCATATCATACCACACATTGACCAATACATCACAACTCAATAACATTTTACACTACACTTACTCCTTACGTCCCTTCATTGTTATTCCGTCGCCATTACTCTTTCATACTAACATGTGAACATTAACCCATACTTAATACAGTCCAACATGCCTTCA
Organism: Capsicum rhomboideum; assembly: GCA_031232105.1. Classification (NCBI taxonomy): domain Eukaryota; kingdom Viridiplantae; phylum Streptophyta; class Magnoliopsida; order Solanales; family Solanaceae; genus Capsicum; species Capsicum rhomboideum. The sequence goes on along the minus strand of CP124713.1, from coordinate 124,322,358 downwards.
TACAACACTTTAAAGTCATTAAAACAACATCACAAGTTCATAATTTCATCCAAAAAGGGTATCGGGGCCTTCGGGGATCAACTAGGGACGAAAACACACAAAACCAAAATCTGGGACTGACCTGCGCTGCCACCTGCACCCGCAGGTGGCAAGGTGCACGTGCAGGTGCCCTCTGGCAGCAGTCAGAGGCATCTGCGTTGGCATCTGCGCCCGCAGGTGCCTCCGTCTGCGGGGGCGGATGCCCGTTTGGTACGAAATGGCTTCTTTTTGGGTCTTTGAATGCCATGAATGGTCCATGATAATAAACAAACTCATTTTAACATATGTTTGATCATCCAACATGCCAACAACCATCCATGGTCTCCCAACACACATACAACACCCAAAACGACACTTTACGGCCAAAATGCCACCAAAACCATAACCAATTTGACAATAGAAATTCCAAACATTATACATCATGCCAAGACAAGTCAATACTATAATCACATATCACTTGTCAATATTGAATCAATCAAGTTTATTTCCTTTAAGATCACAAGTCCATATTCAAGTTTTCAAGACAAAAATCATCCTCCGATTTAGAAAACACAAAGTGTTTTACACATAGTGGCCTTCTCACTCTTCACCAACATAACCAACATGATATAAACCATCTTCCATGCATATCATATATTAATTCATCATAATAAACACTTACCAAGCCGTGTACAAGGATGATCTTGGCCAAGAAAATGTCTTAGGGTTCTTGAGAGTCAAATAAGAAATATGTGGAAAAATCTAGAAAAGGCATGAGAGTTCAAATGCCTTAAAATTCTGATTTTTTCCTCTTTATATAGGCCCTCATGTCTCCCTTATCTTTTACTTAGCATTTAATGCTATGTTATTTTGGTCAATTGGACCAAAATTGGAAGAATGGGTCAAGACCCCCTTTTTGGGCCATGTCTTTCTCATATATTTGGGCCTCATTGAGGGCCCGATTGTATAAGCCTTTACATGCCCACAATGAAATACAAAATTCATCAATTCTCCCATGTTCTCATATTTTCATAAGTGTTACGGTTGGTAACTAAACTTAGAAACGTACGGGGTGTTACAATAGCATTGCATTTGCATAGAGAAATTCTCATTATCGTCAATTGTGGCTAAGGGGAATCTCTATTGACTATCAGTGAATTTGACACAATTTTGGAGCCCTAATTTTGTAGAAAAATGATTACCAACAAGTGTGACTCACACCACTTTTGTGGTAAAAATGTGGCGAGAATTTCTCTCAAGTCTCCAATTAATTAAAAAGTATGAGTGAGTCCTACAATATTAGTGAGTCATGTATTTTAAACAATTGTACACAGTTGTTCAACAATTGCATTAGTTGTCTCAACAACTATTTCATTGTCCAACAACTTCGCATAGTTTTTGAACAACTTCTATAGTTGCTGAGACAATTTTTATAGTTGTTGGGGTCAAAGTGTAAAAATAAAAAGCTATTTTTTTTTTGTCACTTTTATCCAATTTTTAAAACTTGAAGGACCCTCGCTTAATTGACAAACTTATTTGTCCCTTTTAATTGCATCTCCCACTTTTGTGTTAGCTGAGAGTGACTAGTAAATAGATAAAATTAAGGCTACATAGCACGAGCTTATCCCATATTTGGTTGTGATAACTCATTTTAGGATTAATTATCCCAAAATTATAGTGTTATTTTTATCCATCTTGAGGGTGGGGTAACTAATTCCATGATAGCTGATTCTGGGATAGTCCATCCAAATAACCCCTTATAGTATTCTCATGTTCACTTTTTAGTCGCACATTATTAACTTCCTCCATCTTTATTTGTCCAGTAAATTATTTTCTTGTCCAGTATGATAAAAATACAGTCAAACCTTTTTATAGTAGTCTCAAAGTTTCATAGCCGCTATAGTGAGGTTTTGTTACATATGTATAGTATCATTTGACGTTTAGATTTTATTTAACAGTTATAAACATTAGTATGTAAAATTAGAAAGAGTATAAATCTAAAATAAAACAAATTTCAGTAGCCTTTCTGTGTGAAGTTATGATGTAACTGATGACACCATTTAAATACAATTTTTTTCTCTTTAATTAGATATTCGTACCTGAAATTTACTATGTGTATGGCATTAATGATGATTACCATAACTATTATGATATTTTATATATAATATTGTAACAATAGTGGTGGTGATTTTTTTGTTTTTTTTGCTGTGTTTTGACTATTTTTCCCTTCCCCGTAGTTACTATACGCTATTTATGAGTTGTAGGGTTGGTTGGCACGATCCCCGATGCATTCGGGAGTGATTTGAGTGAGTTTGAAACCCTTAGAGGCTTTAAAAGTGGTTTGTTTGACTTCGGTCAATATTTTGTGATCCGAACGTCAGATGGTGATTTGATCAGTTCCACTAGATCCGGAATGTAAATTTTTGGTTAGTAGCATAGTTAGTTTGGGTCCCGAGCCTTTATATTGTATTTTGACCTTTTAGACGAAAACTAGTAAAATAAGCTTAAAAGGGGTCCTGGGGGCTAATTCATTGTAAATAATCTCTTTTAAAAAATCTGAAGATTTCATTGAGTCTAAAATGTCAAAATTATCCTAGTAGCATTATTAGTTTATTTTTGTGGGGTCCTGAACAAATCCCGAGGATCTAATTGGGACTAATTTTCCAAGTCCGAACTGCTGGTTTGCAATTTCTGGTGCAACATAAAAACCTTCTTTGTGTTTGCGGGCCTATGATCGCGTTCATGGAGAAGGAATTAATCTTTCATCTTGAATACGATGGAGGGACCGCATTCGTGAAGGATTGTTTGATTCGTTCATCACGAACGTATGGTGGCGACCATGTTCGTTAAGGGTAAATTGGGCCGGGGATGGGTCGGTCACTTATCGCGTTCACGATAGGCCGCCCGCGATTGCAATGGTTCCGGTTTAGGTCAGGTCACAAATGCGACCAATGGATCGCGTTCGCGTAGGGTATTTTATACCTGGACAAACTTAAATCATTTTTCTCATCCAAACCCCCATTTTCACCATTATTAGACTTTGGAAGCTCGGTTTTTGACTATTTCAAAGGGGGGTTTCATCAATCTTGAGTGAGTAATCTCTAAACTCCTCTTTTCATATTTTTCTATTGATTTCATCTTCAAAACAAATTCAAATCTTTGATCTCAAACTTGAATTTTAGGGTTACCCGATAAACTATAAAATTAGTTTTTCTTCGATTTGAGTCCTATTTCAACTCATTTTCAGTTGGATTTTCATATTTACACTCCTATTGATATAGAGAACATAATTCTTAAATAAAATTACAGATTTTTCCCTTTTCCATTTTGAGCTGATTTTTGAACTATTTTTGGACGTGAAATAAATTTAGCCAATATGGATATCGTTGGACTCGTTTTGACATATAGATTATGTTTTTGATAGATTTAGTCTATTTTGAGACCATTCTTGAAGGGAAGGCTCTGCGTTAAAGCGGTTAGGCCTGGATTTTGACTTTTCAAGGTAGGTTATAACTTAACTTTCTTCAGACTGGGCTGGATAGTTAACCCTTCATGTAAATAATGCTATGGGTTGGGGAATTAGTCGTTGGAATTATATCTTGATAATATTATCGTTATTGTGTTGCCCGTGTGGGGGATTATATGCATATTGTTGTTGATTTGAGAGAATATATATGTTGTGATGCCGTGTAGGTGCTTTATTTGATATTATAGGCCTTATTTCTGCATTAATTGTCATTATTATCATTGTGATACCTGTGCGGGGCTTTGAATAGATATTATAAGCCTTATTTGAGTATTATTTGTCTCTATCATTATAGTGATACGCGAGAGAGGGACTTAAAATGAGATTGTTGATGTCTTACATGACTATTTATTCCAGTGATGTCATGCGATGACTTATATCATGAATTATTGACATATTGAGTTGATTTTGAGCTCATTTATACCTGTATTGAATTGTTTATTATCTTCATACTGAATGGTTGTGAGCATTACATCCTTATTTCATCCATACATATTCATGAGATTGGTACCACTGAGAAACACTGGTTTTGACAGAAAATAAAATACTTTACAAAGCCCTTGAAGGAGGGATGTGCCGGTAAGGTGATTGAGATATGATATTGAGATTGTGAAAGTATATGAGTTGTAAACCCCCCATGGGTCCTGTCCTGGGAGCTTTAGCTCAGAAGGTGTATACGAGAGCCATGTGATGTCTAATATCATCATCATTCTACTATCATTCCATTGCATTGCATCATTTGTACTTTCATTTATGTGTTTGTTACTGTATATTTAGATTTTCTTATATATTCGTGAGTAGTTATTATATAGATATTATACTTGTAGAATTGTTAGGAGATACAATGTGAGCTATCATTTGGTAACTTTTTAGAATGCAGGTGGAAGCGTGCTCATAGTATTCTTTACTTGTTTAGTTTCTACTTTGCTCAGTCGGCCTATGATACCTACTGAGTACAAGTGGACCATACTCACTCCTACTTCTATATGTTTTTGTTGTAGATCCCAGTACGAGTACGACTTGTTTTGGTTGATTTGTGTTGTGAGAGACTGATTTTGAGGTACTGGTGAGCTCTAGCGTTTGGGGCAGATTCCAGACCTCATCCTATCTTATTTTGTCTTTATTTGTTATCAGAGATAGATTCATGTATTTCAAATTTCAATATTATATTAAATGCTCTTCACACTTATGACACCAAGTTTTGGGGATTGATTCTATTTCTTTTGGATATTCCAATTTTATGAGTATTATGGCCTGATTTTGTTCTAGAAGTCTTGTATTATTTCATCTCTTTTCTATTTCAATTTTCTATTCTATTGTGAGTTTTCGGCTTACCTATCAAGGCTGGATCGGGGTAGGTACCATTACGACCTCAACTTTTGGGTCGTGACAAATATATTTCTTACAAAATATTATTATATAATATTTAAGTATGACTGTTATAGAGGGATAATTTTACAAAGAGCATACTACTATAATGTATGTCATTGTTGTTATAGGTAGAATGCTATTATAGACAAGTAAAATATAATATGAAAAATCAGTTATGTAGAAAACCAGGCCATTATAATGAAATGTGGTTATAACGAGGGGTCGTTATAGAGAGATTTAATTGTAATTGTTTAACTTTACTTGTCTAATTTAAAAAATCAAAGGAGAATTTATCATTTTGTGTCTATTTTACCCTTATTATTAAGTACTATTGATTTCCCAATTTTTAGAGGAAATATTGTAAAATTTTATCCCTTAGTTTATAGTGCGCCAAATCAATCATGGACAAGTAAACATGGTCGAAGAAAGTATATCAAAATACATTTTCATTTTTAGTACATCAAGAGGGAACTTTTTTATTTCATGTTTAACTATTACTCCCTCCATTTCATATTACTAAAAATAATTGTGTCAAATTACTTGTAATAAATTACTTTGGATCACTTTTTAAAAAATGATATAAAAATGACATGATTTACTGTTACTCCCTAACCTTTTTTTTTTTGATCCAATTTTTTAATTGGATCCAATATTACACAAGTTACTATTGGATCCAATAAGAAAAAGTTATTACCCCCATGAACTAGTAAGGTTTTATTTAGAGAACACCTTAACTATAGGTTGTCTTAAATACCCCCTCTCCCCACCCCCCACCCCACCCACCCCCCAAAACTTGTTATTTTAATACGATGGGTATACCCTTATGGTCCACCTGGCACGAAAATTGAGTACAAAATCAACTGGGCGCTTGAGGGAGTAAAATATTTGCCACATCCTATTATTCCAACGGTAAAAAACTTAAAAATCACTATTTTTCTTTATTTTTTTCCATACTTTCATAGCCTTTCTCTCTCTCTTCTCTTACTATTTATTCTCCCTTCTCCTCCATCACTTTCAAAATTTCTAAATAATTTTCTTTCAATTTCCTCTATCACTTTGAATTGCTTCTATCTTGCCTACTAAAATTTTAATTTTTTGCTCCATGAATTATAATAGGAGGCTTGTTTGTGGATGTGGGTCTCCTCCAATTGTGAGAATTTCATGGTTAGATGACAATCCCGGACGTAGATTCCTCGGTTGTATGCACTATGGTGTATGTAATATTCATAATTTTCCTTTTTTCTTTTATTTTGTATTAAGTAATTTTTATAACTTTGTTTTCTATGAACTGCAGTCCCTATTTCGAACACTTTGCAAGTATCTTGATTGGTATGATCCAGAATTTCCACGTCAAATAAATGGTGTGATTTTGGGTTTGTTGAAAAAGACCAACAAGCAGCAAAAGGAGCTGAAGTGCAAAAGGATTTTAAAGCTAATTTTTTACATTAGTTTGATATGTAATGTGATGATATTCTTTCACCTTTTGTGTCGTTGAAAGGGAAATTAGTGTTGGTTGTAGTTACGGCTGGCTAGATGAAAGGAGATTTAGGATAACTTTTTGTGTTGGTGTATGTATGATGGTGTATTTTGATGGATATAGTTGTATTTTTTTTGCTGATTAAAGCAATATATATGCAATTATGGTTCTCATATTTCTTGTTTTCAGTTGCCTTTTCTCTAAGAACATGATAAACAAGAGGTAATACATTCAGAAACCATAAGCAGAGGTAATAACACACTGATGTACATAATACATGCATTCCATAAATCTTGATCATGAACATAACAACACCATAGTGCTTAATTGTTTCAACCAAAACAGTACTTAAAACACCAAATGCCAAAACACATAAAGAAAGACTAGTTTAAGTTTGGTTTTACAAAACAACAATTACTTAAAATACCAAAAGAACACTAACAACCACTAGCACCACACATGAACTAAGAACTTTTCTTTGATGGAGATTTTCCCTTGCCTTTTGCCTTTGTCTTTGATGAAGTTTTTGCCTTGATAGTCTTTGAGGATGATTTTTTTCGTCACTTGTTCTCTTGTCTTAATTCCTGCAGTTTTTGATCTGATTTGAAGTCGAAGTTTCCTTTGAGTAATAACACGACTACCTTTCCACTTCAGTCCCTTGGTAGGTTGATAACCAATATCACCAGTGACATGTGCAGAATTCACCATATTAGTATTAATTTTTCTACTGCTAGCCAATCCTTGCTGAAACATAAAGAGCTTGGTTATTTTTTCCCTAACTTTTGCAAAATACTAAAAAGTCTCAATTTAATAAGATTACATTAACACAAGTATATCTAGTTTCAGAAACAAATACACCTTGAGCCACAACTCTTGGCTTCTTGTAACCACTTTTTGCAAGTATTGCTAGTACTTTCTCATCCTTTGTTTTCTAATAGAAAACTGTTGTGAGGAAGCATACTAGAACAAGATACTAGTTTGTAAGTAATCTAATGATAAAAGTCTAAGTAAGAGTATTACCTCTTATGTGGGTGCTGTTGTGGATTTATGATTGGAATTTTATGGACAACCCCTCTTGTTATGATTTGCTCCTTTGCAGACTGAACATGTCATTGGCATCCCAAATTTTGGTAACTTTCCATCTTTTCTCACTTAACCAACCTCTTTCTTTTTGTTCTTTGGTGGCCTACCAGGCATTTGTCTTACTTCAGGTTGCTCAACTATAGGATTTCTACTCTTTGGCCACATTTTCATGTTTGGAACTGGTTGAATGAAGTAAGAATAGGCCTTCAGATATGTCTCTTTTTTGTTCCAGCTAGAAATTTCTTGTGATTCATCCAAATTCAAGTATCTCATTGCTGTTATACCATGTGCACATGGGATTCCTTTTAGTTCCCAAGATCTACAACTACATTTTTGTTAACTAAACATCACAGTATGCTTGTATGCCCCTTGTAACACTTCAAACCCTTCATCACCATTACATTAGATGTTGCACTACATTGATCTTTCTACATTTGAATCCACAGATTTGAATGCACCAATGGACTTGTCTTAAGCCCTTGTGCAGTTTCATAACTTTCTGATGACTCTATTTGAAATGTTCACATCGTTAGGGCCCTAAGCTTTAACACTTCTATCACCTCAAAAATGAGGCATAGTTAGCGGAATTAGAGCTAGACAGGAATTTGGATAAGATTCTTATAGACAACTCTATTACAAGATCTGGAGTATGAAAGAATAGGAAATATTTCCTAAATGCCTTGTAGCCTCTGCTTTATAAGTGTGGCGCGCTACACACCAATAAAAAAGACTCTACTCTACACGACTTCGTAAACATCGTGGGACCCTGAATCGTGCTTTGATACCAAGTTTGTCACAACTCGAGCTGAGAACCCGAATGCAACGGTCATCCTAAACCAATGATGGCCCTAGAAGACCTCTTAGCATTACATCATAAGCATAGTTATAAAAAAATTGCAGAAATAGGCCCATAATTTCTTAAGTCCAACTAAAAGGAAAACTTGAAAACTCCAAGTCTGAAAGTTTGACATAAAAATATTTAACTGACTCAGTCTACGAAGCCTCTAACAACATGAATGAAAATATCCTACACCGGAACATGGCCTTGGTAATACCATAAAATCAAAATACTCATAGTCTACTGAATGGAAACATAATGCTTTTCGGAGGATGGATGGCTCACCACTTATTAAATGTTGGTCCGAGAGAATCCTAATGCTGAGCAGGATCGCTGGAAAATGCTTTGAAACCTACACATAACATAAAAAGATGTAGAGTCCGGGGATGGTCAGTACAATGAATACTGGCATGCGACCTAGGAAAAAGGGACCAAAGCAGTTTGTAAAGTAGTTCATAACATTCATATCATGAGAAGAAATAGAGAAAACATGGGCCAAGTAACAAAAAATGTAAAGAGATGACCATTTGAAACATTAAGCCTGAACTGTGTAGTTTGCACCGATATTTAGTAATCCACGGGCTATATGGATCTGGTATTCACCCAATTGGCGGGCCCCTAATCTATGTTTGCCGCATGAACTGATATTTACATAATATGGCCATCATAAAATCCTCATTGAGGACAACATCATTAGGTCATCCCATTTGGGAGCGAACCACCCCTGCGTCCGCAAAATATAGGTTTCGGGCGTTATGCCCCCTTCCAAGCCTAACCCTTCTCAGTGTACTACACAATTCCCTTTAAGACCAAATTAAAACATCATTCATAAACATTTATTTAAAGAGTCATTTCATAAAGGCATTCACATTTTGGTATCGTCATACCAAAACTTGCAAGTCACTCATATCATGCCAAGATCATTATCATAAGACATTATAGACTCTTTATACCGTCGTTTGAAAACATTAGTATAATCATAATTGAATTATTCATAACAACTTCAAAACATTTTTCATATATAATACCTTCAATGATACAAAGGACGGGAAAATAATGTTATTTCCTGTTAAACTCAAAACTTTCAAGAGACTCAATATTCATGGATTAAATGATTTATACTTTCAACATTCAATTTCAAAACATAAGGGTTCATCATTTTCAAATAACCATCTTAGTCTCAAAACTCCAAACACATGTTTAAAAATCCACCCATAGAGAAAAGGGAAGAATTGACATAAGCTTTCATAATAGAATCCTTAACCCTACCTTCAAATCACAAACATAATATACATATATAATAATTAAATTCATAATTTATACAGTAATTGAAGTAGGGAGTGTTCAACACGCCTTTTTGATGGAAAGAGATTGAGAAAAACTTGAATTGAGAATTGAATTTGAAACCCTAGTTGTTCTTGCTTCTAAGAATTTTTTTGGGGAAGAATAGGATAAATTTTGGACTGATTAAATTCGTTCTTAGGGTTTTGGGGTTGTTTTGAATAAGTGGGGGATGGTTTTAACTAAGGAAAGGACCAAAAATCACTCAAAAGGTGTTTTAAGAGTGCAGAAATTTCAATCTGACGGCTTGGTTAACGGCCCATCAACCCGTTGATGAATCGTCAACCATCTCATCACTTCTGAGCCATTTTTTGATCTTACTGGTTAAGGTTGATGACTTCATTTAATGGATCATCAACCAGTTGACGGCTCGTTAACTCAGGTCGTCAATCTTTGGAAGACAGACACCTTTTGGTAAACTGAGCATAACTTTTTACTCCGATATTGGATTGACGACCGGTTGGAGGTGTTGGAAATAAGACTTGAAGATCTTTCATTTGGTGGTATTTATGTACAAAACTTTTTATATTTTAGGAGTTATTACCCTTTGAAGTTGACATTAGTAAAATCGTATACATAAATTCAATCAGTAAAGAGGCTTTTAACTTAACTTTGCGCTAGAGGTTTTGTAGGACCTCAATTCATATCCAAATCTCTTCACACACTAAGTAATTGATTTTAACACCTATATACCATTTGAAATCATTAGGTTTGGGTCTATACACCTTTGATAAAAGGGTCAAATATTAGTATAGGATCTTTGGGGTGTTACAATATCTCCCCCTTGGAATCATTCATCCTCGAATAATGGCTAAGGACTTTGAACTGTATAAGCATGAGGTAAGGATTTGCATTTAACATTATAGACTCATCTTAAGATCTTAAACATCAAACGAAAATTCCATGACAACATCAATCCATAAAAATAAATAACATCATGGGACTTTGGAATTTCATCTAGGCGCATATGCTAAGGCATGAATACAAAAAGATTAAGGATGGACATAGGATTGGTACCTTCAATACATCATCTGAAGATGAAATAGGAAACGAGATCTAGCCTTTATGTCCTCGAGTGAGGGATGTGAAATTATTAAAGCTCTATACGTACGGACATAGGGGAAAATTTTCACATCAAGACTTTACCTCTAACTCACATACACCAAGAAGAGCTTCATGCCAACACCGAGCAACTGTGGTAAGCATGAAACATGAAATACTGGAGACTTAACATAGACATGCCCTAGGACATGAGTTCTTCGAAACTTGATCATAGAGACGTAAGGCATGAATTCCATGGAATCATAAACATAGATTAAGATGGATACATAATAAGAAATATGATAGTGCTGCACATAGGAACGAGAGTATTTCCACCTTAAATGATGTAACTAAAAGCCCCTAAGCTTAGCAATCCTTCTCGACTATGCTTATCCTATGAATACCACACTTCATTAATTCCATCTTATAATATTCTCTCCAACACATAATTACCAAAGCATGAGTCTAACTTCATATTGTTTCCATTTTCAAGCCTAATTGGGAGTCACAAGGTCCTACATATAGTGTAATCATACTAGTCTAAGTTACGAAAATTTCTATTATGATTTATATCTATCTCCAAACTTTTGCCCCCAAGAATACTACTCCATCTTATCATTATAATCAACCAACTTCAAGCTCTAATGAAGGTGTACTAGCTACAAAATCAATGGTCTACATATCTACAAATCACAACATTCAAGCCTATCATTACTACACTCCCTTTATGGACTTTCACACCTAAAACCAATATCTTTAATCACTTTCACAAGGATTTACACTATATACCCCCTTTCTAACCATTTCACATAATGAAAGCTCATCTCCCAATTCCCCTTCCACCTATAACCTTAGCTCGAGTTGTCACACCATAATTTTCATAATAAAGAACATTTACTCTCTTATCTTAAAACATTACTATGTTGCCATCACCATTATCATCCTAACATAAGGAAGGTCACTGAGGGACTGGAGTATGAGCTTTAGGAATAAGAGTGATACTACTTAATTATGAGTCATACTTGTCATACTACTCAAGATGGGGCCTGTAGAGTAAGATACAATACAATAGGCACGACTTGCGTCATATATCAAACACATATATCATGAATAGAGGGTCGTCCCAACATAAACACAATCCTAACATAACACAAATTCTTAAGATTTGGCATACCGAGAAACATGAGTGCATATAACAAGAGCTGTATAACATAAGGCTAGAATTCGTAAATTCAAGGAATATGACAAAGATTTCTGCCTTAAGCTATTGCTTCTCATTTTGGAACTAAGAATGATCATGAGTTTACATAGAAAGTATGGAGTCGGTAATATATAGAAAGTATAGTTTCTTAGAACTGAGCATGACGTGAGACATGGGTTCATGGATCATGAGCATCGTAATATAGAACATATATCCCTAGAATCTTAGAGAAAAATTTGGATTGCTGAGAGACACCATTACTTCCAATTCAAGGAATAGAGCAAGAACATAGGTTTAAATAGAGAATTCAGATCTCATACATAAGCATGGCTAGGAGATATAACACATGGATAGGGGGATCATCTTAGGCTGAAAAATGAGAGGAATACACTAGATAAGAATGAATCGCTAAGGCACACATCATAACTCTTTTCTAAAACTCACCACCACTAGAAATATCAAGACTTGCCCTGGTTCAACACCTTATCATCTCCCCTTTAGCTCAAAGCCGCTACCTAGGACTGTGGACCTATTCTCTAAATAGAGCTATATGCACAACACTCAACAAGATGGGGTATCACTACGCACGTGAATTATAATCTCGCCCTAATAAACTATTATAGGAAAAATACTAACTTCTTGCTAACATTCCTTCCAAAGGTACTACTCTAAACTTCCTCTATCCCCCAACGTCATTATCATATAACTTACATTTTCTTTGGCATACATATCTGTTCCCTCTAACACTTAACAATATGACCTCTACTTCATAGTCTACTAACATCACACCTCTAATCTCATATCCACCTAGCTCAAAGGAATTTAAAACTATATTAAGAGGCTTAACCTCGTCTATCTAAAATATTCCCCTCAATCAGCTTTATAAAAGACCATACTTTATTTCCCTAGCCTTCTTCACACGAAACAACTCAACATACTACCTCATCTAACAACATACTACCTGGGTACAACTTATTCTTATAAACTTAAGGCTTTTATTCATCTAATGACTTAGCCATAATTTACTGCTTCAACACTAGCCCTCCTGTATATATCATAATTACACATTCAAATTTTCCAAATGTTAGCCTCTTGTACACATCATATCAAGCCTACTAAACCCACTTTTCACAAAGCTTGCATCACTATCCTCAACCTACCATTCTTTTCACTACAGTCAACACCTAATATTCAAACTTAGTGTCTAGAACAAACATGGGGTTCAAAAGAAATATCCCACATACTAGTCCATCAAAATTTTGACAAATTTATCAACCTTAATTTCCTATTCCACTCAACTGCGGCTTACAAGTACATTTTTCTTCACAACATTACTACTACACAACTTCTCACATACTAGGCTGGCTTACAACTACTAGGTAAAATCAAGAAGCACCGGGTCTACTAAAACATCATGATAAGAATAGTCAAACTTAGTCCTACAGCCGATCTAATTACAGTCCATTAACACATTTTTTTTTTCACATCACATCTACTTACCTGTCATGACCTAATTTCTCAGGTCATGATGACACCTACTCTAACCCACCAGCAGGTAAGCCAATCTGTAGTTCGAAACAGCTAGTAACGGACTATCGAGAGAAATAAGGAAAGCAACGAAAGAGAATATAAGAAAGACACTAATATATAAAGCCTACAATCCTAAAACCGGGTAGAGGCAATACAAGAGCTTCTAATACAACAGGAGTACAAGGTAAGGTATAGAATAAATACAAATATAAGTATAAGCCATCTTTGTTATAAAAAATTAGAGATCAGTTTAATCAATAAGAGGGAGAGTAGCGATACTCTAAATGCCAGGAGCTCACCTCGAATCTCTGATCCATAGCTGCTCCGCACGATGCATATATCAACGGTGATAACTCGTACTATAACTTGCAGGCTGCAGAAGTGTAGTATGAGTACCAAACACGTGGTACTCAGTAGGCATAGGCCAACTGAGCTCCAAAAATAATGCAAGCATAAATAACATGTAAGCAGAAATATGAACTACAGGCAACTATCCAAGAAGCTAAACAAAGTAAGGCAATGGAGTAGTAAGGATAACTATTGTATTCTAATAGTAATTAGAGTTTAAGGTGTAATACCGTATATGAATAGCCAATATACAAATAAAGAGTGAAAGAAGGATATATAGTAGTATACAAGGCCAAAGAATACATATGCAATATGAATAGGGAAAGAGAGAGGGATATACAGTAATACCATTTATATGTATATGTATATATATATATATATATATATACATCTAGGACTATCTCAAAGCTAATAACATGAGGGAATCAACCTAACATCTCAAGGATCATAACCAAGTAAGGAAGCTAATACTAGCATAAACAGGGTCCCTAATCAAGTATGACTAAACTTGAGAAAACTTAACCATAATGCAACTCGCCAAAATAGAGAAAGGAATCAAAAATGTACCGCCAATCTCGAGTACCAGTCCATACTCATCCTATCACGAACTAACCATAATAACAAATAAATAAGTAACCGGCTAGTTCGGACAAACAAATACCTAATCTGGCCCCCATAAGCTCGGAAGGTTCACGAAAGAACTCAGTAGACAAAAACCATAACTTGTACCTATGTAGCCCCCCATAAGACCGATAGATACAGGTGTCAAAAAATTATATTGGTGATAGGCAATGCACATGAATGAATGAATACAACATAAACCATAAGTATCATACCTGATCCAAGTGCCATAACGTAACAAGTGTATACACCACATCCAGCTTAATAGCTTGTAAAGGTAGGACCTACGGTGACCATCCTTCTCTGGCACGATGGCTCTCGAATAAAGGGGGCCCTAAAGGGACTCGGGATATCTGTATACACTGCCTGGTCCCAAACCAGGACTTCCACTAACCATCATAATTAATCTACTTCGTCCAGTACTAGAGAGATATGTAAATATAATAAGTGCATGGACTCAAACCACGACTAAAAGAGTGTAAATCTATAAATCCATTGCCCGAGATCAAGTTTGGGACTAAATTATCATAATTATGTATAAAGAGTTAGAATCTCTCTCGACCGAAGTAAATAGTAGTGGTAAAAGAGAGTGCATCAATAATGGACCAAAATCATCCTCGGTCGAATTTTCAAAGTGACATACTTCATTGAAATGCTTATAAACCCATAATAGAGGTGGTACAACTTCCGTTGTAAAAGAATTAATTTTAAAGTGAAAAGTGGAAATAAATCTCTTTTTAGAAAACAGTAATAAAATCAAGGTTTTGGTCAGAATCATACCACTAAATGAGCATGAATGCACCTAAAATTATGCATGCCATCACCAGAATCCAAACAGTACAACCATCAACACCTAAGCATCTATAAACTAGAATCACATCCTCTTTAAGGATAAAATACTCACCTAGAGTCCAACTGATATCGTAACCACGACCTCGGGCCCAACAACATATAAGAAAGCCTTATAACTGCGAAATCAACGGCATAAAGCCACTGCAAGGATCTAATCGGGAAAAATACCTCTCAAATCACTCAGTCAAATGGTAAATCTTATACTAATGGATTTTTAATATCAAACTATGATTAAAATTGTCACGCCCCGAATCCCATCGAGACATGATTGGCACCCGTAGCCGATAAGGCCCGAGAGAACCAACCTTTGCCTATGCTCAATCATATGCATATAATATTCATAACCACCATTGCATAATATTACGAAATACGAATAAAGGAGAACATGGGACATATTTAGGCATACATATGAAACATGGCCGTTGAGGCCATCTAATCCAAACAACATGTGTCTTTTACACTATTACACCCCCACATCGGTCTACAAAAGCCTCTAACAAGAGCATTGACCAAAATGAACCATAAGTCGGGACAAGTCCCCACATTATACAACACGTACAATACCAAAACATATATACACTTTGACTCGGAGAAGCCCCGAATGAGCTGGAGCTCACCAAAGAACCGCTAACACTGGCAGTCTATTGAGGAGGCCTACTGGGACCTGCGCCTGCAGCAAGTAAGGTAAATTCCCCGAGAGGGGTCAGTACGAAATAAGTACTGAGTATGCAAGGCTTAGATGAAACAGTACAACAC
Source organism: Capsicum rhomboideum (assembly GCA_031232105.1). Lineage (NCBI taxonomy): Eukaryota > Viridiplantae > Streptophyta > Magnoliopsida > Solanales > Solanaceae > Capsicum > Capsicum rhomboideum. The sequence goes on along the minus strand of CP124713.1, from coordinate 124,306,355 downwards.
ATGAATATTTCAATGAATATGTCAATGAACTCAAAACATATGAAGAATCACTGTGAATAAGGCACCATGTTACGTTTTGGAAACCATGTGGATTGCTTTCATCATTTTCATTACTTTCTTTATCTCAATGCTCACATGTCATTACATATCACAATGTACCCGGGCCCCGACTGATCAGTGGGTCTTTCATATCATCATATAGGGATCGAATCGAGCTAGGCTTATGCCCCTAGACTTGCCACCCTTGGGATCGAGTCGAGCTAGGCTTACGCCCCTAGACTTGCCACCCATAAATCCATATCTCGGGATCGAGTCGAGCTAGGCTTACGCCCCTAGACTTGCCACCCGTACTTGATCATTGACCACATTTGCATTACTTTGTTCATTACTTTGAGATTGATACTTTGATAATCATAACATCACTTTGGAACACAACATTGTTGGAAGCTTTGAATCATTGACCAATAAAGGACATATGAATAAATATCAAGGAGAAATATAATATAACTAGCACCAGGATACCATTGGAACCATTGGACAATAAGTCATGAACAAGAGACACAAGTATAGGCACTATTGGAATATTGGTACGTAACTTTATTTGAGCTTTCAGAACATTAACCATGAATATGAGACATGAGATTCACAAATGATCCATGAGTAGAAAATATATGACAATGGCTAGTGATAAACGGATATCGGATACCTTAGCACATTTCGGGATAGAACTAGTGACATGTCAATATGGACACTATTTGCCGCAGAAAGATACGGACAAAGTAACCTTACATACCTTAGATTCACAATACGAATATACAACTTTAGATGCGTATACAATAAGCCCACTCCTTCTTTATGTGTCACTCTACAAATATATAACGAAATTCACATTAACCACCAATTACTTTACAAATGCATACCATGTCAATGAATTACATGTTTGGCTTTAAACATGTCATTTCCCCTTGACAAAACCATTGATCATACTATTATTCCAAAAATTCCATAAAATTCCCAACATTGACCAATACATGAAAATCAATACATTTCACCACAATACTTCTCCTTTACACTTTCTTATCCATAACACATCACAAATAATCCATCAAAGCACCTTAATTCAACTCATAACACATATCGGCCAAAATCCTATAATTTTCACTTTTAGACAAGAACAAGTTTTATACCAAAAATAACACCATACATGTTTATATTTTGTCCATACCATGCTTTGTCTTCAAAGGCACAAGGCCTAATTCACACTTGAATTCCATATACCACAAATCTCATACAAAATCACCAAGTACCATGACCAACTTTTCCAAGCACCACCAACATGATATACATATTCTTTTATGCATATAAGATGTTAATCCATGAGGAGAAATACTTACCAAGGCTTGGAATATGTTGATCTTGTCCAAGGAGTCCAAAGGGATTATTTGCTTTAGGGTTTGGAAGAGTAAAGAAATGTTGTGAAAAATATCCAAAAGGCATGAGAGACTTTGATGATAAAAATCTGATCTTGGGGCCTTTATATAGAACCCAAGTCAAGCTTAGCCTTTTCTTTGGCATTTAATATGGTCAAAGTGGAAGAATGGATCTTTTTGCCCTTTGGGCTAATTCTTTTATTTCCATTTTGGGCCTAACTTTGGGCCCAAGAACTCATATCCATGCAACCCATCCAATTTTATGTATTAATCACCATATCTCTCATGTTTACATAATTCCATAACATTACGACACTATTCTCTTAAAAGATTCTCATTCGTCCTTTCGGTCGCAAAAATTGGAATTCTAGTCGCCCTTGGTTTCATTGGACATTTTGGATCACTATTCACCTTTCGTGATTTGATCATGTAGGAGTATGTAGGAGTGTATTGAAGTGTTTGACTCTTTAACAATGCTCCAATAACTCCAAAGAATCAAAAGAAACCATCTAAAAATCGTCGTAGAATTGCGTTACGAAACGACTCCGGAAAGGCATAGTTTTTGTTCCTTGCGCCACACCCCTGAAACAGGGTAGTGGCGCAAGAATGCAGCCTTATCTGAAGTTTATGCAGGCTGGTGGCTTGCGCCACACCCCTAAAACAGGGTAGTGGCGCAAGTTTCAGCATTTTGCTGAAATTGCCGGCCACTAATCCGACGTTTTCGTATCGTCCAATCCTTTATCCAAACACTACAAAATACTTACTTAGTGATCTTAACCATCAAGTAAACATGACTTAAAGTCACCAAATGAGGTTAGAATGTGTACGATTTCTTGCCCAAATGCTCCACAAAATCACAACACACCTCCTACGACGATCTAATCGCACATGTTACGTCCGATATCAAATGTTTCACCAATAACACTATAAAACACATATGCATGGCATCTCAACACCTATGTATATATGATCCCAAGGTATCAAGTTAGGTTATAAAGTACGGGGTGTTACATTCTTCCCCCCTTAGAAACATTCGTCCTCGAATGTTCCCAACATTGTCTTATATACAACAAATGCATCTTTACTTTAACATACCTATACTCATTCACATAATGCTTTTAAATACTTACTTGTTATTGTTCCACCTCCGCACTGTGAACTTCTTGGTCCATTTGGAATAAGTGGGGATACTTGGATTTCATCATTTCTTCCGCTTCCCATGTGATCTCCTCTACTTGTTGGTTTCTCCAAAGGACTTTTACGGATGCTATGTCTTTATTTCTCTATCTCTTTACTTGTCGATATAGGATAGCAATGGGCACCTCTTCATAAGTGAGATCCTCTGTAACTTGAACATCCTCTACGGGAACAATACGAGACGGATCTCCTATGCATTTCCGAGGCATCGACACATGAAAGACAGGATGGACTGAGGAAAGTTCTTGCGGTAAGGCTAATTCATATGCGACTTGCCCAAATCTTCTAATAACTTCATAGGGGCCTATGTAACGTGGACTCAATTTTCCTTTCTATCCGAACCGCATTACCCCTTTCATTGGTGACACCTTTAAAAATACCCAATCACCTATGGCAAATTCAAGCCCTCTTCTTCTCACATCGGCATATGACTTGTGACGACTTTGAGCCGTTTGTAACCGTTGTTGGATAACTTTAACTTTCTCCATGGCTTGGTGAACAATATCTGGCCCAAGTAAAGCAGTTTCACCTGCTTCGAACCATCCGATTGGTGATCTACATTTCCTTCCATACAAGGCTTCATAAGGTGCCATTTTAATACTTGAATGATAGCTATTGTTATATGCAAATTCAATAAGAGGCAAATGGTCATCCCAACTACCTTGAAAATCCAACGTACATGCTCGTAGCATATCTTCAAGTGTCTGAATAGTACGTTCTGCTTGTCCATCAGTTTGAGGATGGAAAGCCGTACTCAAATTCACCTGAGTACCCAAACTCCGCTGAAAAGATTTCCAAAAGTGTGCTGTGAACTGTGCTCCTCTGTCTGATATAATAGAAAGTGGAATACCATGCAATCGTACTATCTCCTTTACATATAACTTCGCATAATCCTCAGCTGTATAGGTCGTCTTGACAGGTAGAAAATGAGCTGACTTGGTAAGTCGGTCCACTATGACCCATATGGAATCAAACTTCCGCAATGTACGAGGCAAGCCCGTAATAAAATCCATATTAATCATATCCCACTTCCAGACTGGAATATTGATACATTGCATGTAACCTCCCGGTTTCTGATGTTTCACTTTAACTTGTTGACAATTTGGGCATTGCGCGACAAATTCTGCAATGTTCTTTTTCATGTTGCTCCACCAATACACTTCTTTCAATTCATGATACATTTTAGTAGCACCCGGATGAATGGAATAGCGCGAATGGTGCGCCTCTGTCATTATTCGTGTCCTCAGCTCATCTAGGTTTGGTACACATACTCTTCCTTGACATTGAAGTACCCCTTCTGGTGTAATATCAAATGCCTTGGTCAAATTCTGCTGCACATTTTCCTTTAGCTGTAATAAAGTAGAATCCGCATACTGCTTCTCTTTCACTTCAGCTATCAAGGAGGATTCTGCACCATAACTTTATCATCGGAGGACTCAATAAGGCTAACTCCCAAGCTGGCTAATTGACTCAAATCTTTGATTATCTCACGCTTTTCATGCAACCGACCACTAGTGCTTTCTACTGCCTTACGGCTCAATGCATCAGCTACTACATTTGCTTTGCCTGGGTGATAAAGAATATCAAGGTCATAATCTTTTAAAAGCTCTAACCACCTTCGTTGCCTCAAATTGAGTTCCTTCTGCTTAAAAAGATATTGCAAGCTTTTGTGATCCGTAGAGATGTCAACATGAACTCCATATAAATAATGACGCCATATCTTTAAAGCAAAAACTACGGCTGCCAATTCAAGATCATGTGTGGGATAGTTTTTCTCATGTGGCCGCAACTGTCGTGAGGCATATGCTATCACCCTACCATGCTGCATCAACACACATCCGAGACCAATACCGGAAGCATCACAATACACTGCATAGCCCTCTGTGCCCTCAGGAAGTACTAACACTGGTGTGGAAGTCAACTTATCTTTCAAGTTTTGGAAACCTCTTTCACATGCGTCATTCCATTGAAATTTAATTGCCTTGTGAGTTAACTTTGTCAATGGTGCCGCAATAGAAGCAAAACCTTCTACAAATCTTCGGTAATAACCTGCCAAACCCAGAAAACTGCGAATCTCTGTGGGTGTCGTAGGTCTTGGCCAGTTTGTCACTGCCTCTATCTTTTGGGTATCAACCTGTATGCCTTCATCTGATACAATATGACCCAAGAACGCAACTGATTTCAACCAAAACTCACATTTGGAGAATTTTGCATACAACTTACGGTCACGGAGAATTTGCAACACTTGCCGTAAGTGATAAGCATGGTCTTCTAGTGATCTTGAATAAACAAGGATGTCATCTATAAATACTGTCACGAACACGTCTAGGAATGGCTTGAACACTCTGTTCATCAAATCCATAAACACAGCCGGTGCATTTGTTAGCCCAAATGACATAACTAAAAATTCATAATGGCCATACCGTGTTCGAAAAGCTGTCTTGGGTACATCTTCTTCTCTAACTCTGACTTGATGGTAACCCGACCTCAAGTCAATTTTTGAAAAACACCTGGCACCCTGTAACTGATCAAAGGGGATATTTGTTCTTGATCGTTACTTTATTCAGTTGCCGATAGTCGATGCACATTCTCAAGGTGCCATCTTTCTTGCGTACGAATAATACCGGTGCACCCCACGGGGACATACTAGGCCTAATGAAGCCTTTATCTAGCAAATCTTTCAACTGCTCCTTCAATTCACGCAGTTCCGCTGGAGCCATTCTATATGGAGGGATAGAAATAGGCTGAGTGCCTGGAATCACATCAATGCCGAATTCCACTTCCCGTTCTGGGGGTAAACCTGGCAGATCCTCTGGAAATACATCTAGAAATTCATTGACTACCGGTACTGACTGTGGAATTAATGGTTCCACATCATTATCTTTCACTCGTACCAAATGACATACGTATCCCTTGGCAATCATTTTTCTGGCTTTCAAATAGGACATAAATCTTCCTCGTGGTGCCCCTACCTTACCCTGCCATTCTAGAACATTTTCCTGCAGAAAACAAAATTGTACCTTCTTGGCCCGGCAATCTACCGTAGCATAACACGAAGCCAACCAATCCATTCCCATAATTACATCAAAATCCACCATGTCCAAGTCAATGAGATCGGCCAACGTATCATGACCACACACAGTTACCACACAGTTACGATACACTCTCTTTGCAACAATATATTCACCAACCGGTGTAGACACTTCAATTGGCCCAGAAAATGGAAGATCAACGACAGAGACGAAGGGTACATGAATTTGATAGGGGACAGTCCAAAAGGGCTAGACCTATGGGACCACCTATGATGTCCCAAGGAGGATCTAGGCCCTGCATGTTTCCTAGACCACCTAGACCGTCGTTCTCATATTCCACAGGTGGTGCTTATTCGCAGTCTCGAGGGTTTAGAGGTGGTTCAGCAGGGCAGAGTAGTGGGGTTCACGGATCACAGGCAGCAGGTTTCCCTCGTCAGCAGTGTCCGCACTGCGGGCGTATGCACACAGGTCTATGTCGTACAGGTATGAATGTCTGCTTTTGGTGTGGTATGCCGGGACATATAGCGAGAGAATGTCCACAGCGGAGCATGGGTGGTATAGCACGACCAGCTGGGTCGGCTGTTGCGTCTTCAGCATCGGTTCCTTCACAGGGCCGAGGGGTGCAGCCTATTGGTCGAGGTAGAGGTGCCAGAGGAGGAGCCAGTACTAGCGGGGTCCAGAATCGCACCTATGCTTTGGTGGACCGCCAGAATTCAGAGGCTTCCCCTGATGTGGTCACAGGTACATTATCCATATTCTCACATAATGTATATGTCACGGGATTTCTTCCAATCCTCATACCACAGTATTGCCTCTCCTTTCAACCTGTACGCAGCAAGTTCCACTGTCTCTACCCCTGTCACATGCATAACTTCCAAGGCCCTCTGAATTTGATCCACGAAGTCCTGTGGATCAGCTTTTGGATCTGCCCCTGTGAAAATAGGAGGGTCCAGTTTCAAGAAATCCTGTGTTCTGCGACTTGCCATTCTAGCCGCATCATCATCATGTGCCATAGCACCAGCTCTTCCCTGGCTTTGTGCCGCCACTAACTGTGTCAACATCTGTACAGCATTCCTAAGATCCTGATCTGTGGCATTTGTCGGTGGTTCCACGGGCACTTCCCTTCTTCTCGGCTCTTCTGGAGCTGAAGAAGTAGAAGAAGCTCGCGTTGCGAACTCAGTTTCAGCCCCACCTTGATCAACTTGCTCAAGTGGTGGTCTACTTGCTCCTTCACCAGCAATTCTATCTATCAGCTTACTTTTACCTTTTCCTCTTCCTCTTCTAGTATTCGACATTTTGACTATACCAAAGAAAGACAATTACCAAGATCAGATACAATGCAACTGACAACATTGGCTCTATTGCACGATCTAGAGTGAAGGAAAGAAACAACATCCTAAATGTCTCGTAGCCTCCTACGTATAAATGTGGTGCACAACACATCGATACGTAAGACTCTACTCAGACACGGCTTTGTAGATATCCTTAGACCGACTGCTCTGATACCACTTTTGTCACGCCCCGAATCCCATCAAGACATGATTGGCACCCGTAGCCGATAAGGCCCGAGAGAACCAACCTTTGCCTATGCTCAATCATATGCATATAATATTCATAACCACCATTGCATAATATTACGAAATACGAATAAAGTAGAACATGGGACATATTTAGGCATACATATGAAACGTGGCCGTTGAGGCCATCTAATCCAAACAACATGTGTCTTTTACACTATTACACCCCCACATCGGTCTACAAAAGACTCTAACAAGAGCATTGACCAAAATGAACCATAAGTCGGGACAAGTCCCCACATTATACAACATGTACAATACCAAAACATATATACACTTTGACTCGGAGAAGCCCCGAATGAGCTGGAGCTCACCAAAGAACCGCTAACACTGGCAGTCTATTGAGGAGGCCTACTGGGACCTCCGCCTGCAGCAAGTAAGGTAAATTCCCCGAGAGGGGTCAGTACGAAATAAGTACTGAGTATGCAAGGCTCAGATGAAACTGTACAACACATGAATATTTCAATGAATATGTCAATGAACTCAAAACATATGAAGAATCACTGTGAATAAGGCACCATGTTACGTTTTGGAAACCATGTGGATTGCTTTCATCATTTTCATTACTTTCTTTATCTCAATGCTCACATGTCATTACATATCACAATGTACCCGGGCCCCGACTGATCAGTGGGTCTTTCATATCATCATATAGGGATCGAGTCGATCTAGGCTTATGCCCCTAGACTTGCCACCCTTGGGATCGAGTCGAGCTAGGCTTACGCCCCTAGACTTGCCACCCATAAATCTATATCTCGGGATCGAGTCGAGCTAGGCTTACGCCCCTAGACTTGCCACCCGTACTTGATCATTGACCACATTTGCATTACTTTGTTCATTACTTTGAGATTGATACTTTGATAATCATAACATCACTTTGGAACACAACATTGTTGGAAGCTTTGAATCATTGACCAATAAAGGACATATGAATAAATATCAAGGAGAAATATAATATAACTAGCACCAGGATACCATTGGAACCATTGGACAATAAGTCATGAACAAGAGACACAAGTATAGGCACTATTGGAATATTGGTACGTAACTTTATTTGAGCTTTCGGAACATTAACCATGAATATGAGACATGAGATTCACAAATGATCCATGAGTAGAAAATATATGACAATGGCTAGTGATAAACGGATATCGGATACCTTAGCACATTTCGGGATAGAACTAGTGACATGTTAATATGGACACTATTTGCCGCAGAAAGATACGGACAAAGTAACCTTACATACCTTGGATTCGCAATACGAATATACAACTTTAGATGCGTATACAATAAGCCCGCTCCTTCTTTATGTGTCACTCTACAAATATATAACGAAATTCACATTAACCACCAATTACTTTACAAATGCATACCATGTCAATGAATTACATGTTTGGCTTTAAACATGTCATTTCCCCTTGACAAAACCGTTGATCATACTATTATTCCAAAAATTCCATAAAATTCCCAACATTGACCAATACATGAAAATCAATACATTTCACCACAATACTTCTCCTTTACACTTTCTTATCCATAACACATCACAAATAATCCATCAAAGCACCTTAATTCAACTCATAACACATATCGGCCAAAATCCTATAATTTTCACTTTTAGACAAGAACAAGTTTTATACCAAAAATAACACCATACATGTTTATATTTTGTCCATACCATGCTTTGTCTTCAAAGGCACAAGGCCTAATTCACACTTGAATTCCATATACCACAAATCTCATACAAAATCACCAAGTACCATGACCAACTTTTCCAAGCACCACCAACATGATATACATATTCTTTTATGCATATAAGATGTTAATCCATGAGGAGAAATACTTACCAAGGCTTGGAATATGTTGATCTTGTCCAAGGAGTCCAAAGGGATTATTTGCTTTAGGGTTTGGAAGAGTAAAGAAATGTTGTGAAAAATATCCAAAAGGCATGAGAGACTTTGATGATAAAAATCTGATCTTGGGGCCTTTATATAGAACCCAAGTCAAGCTTAGCCTTTTCTTTGGCATTTAATATGGTCAAAGTGGAAGAATGGATCTTTTTGCCCTTTGGGCCAATTCTTTTATTTCCATTTTGGGCCTAACTTTGGGCCCAAGAACTCATATCCATGCAACCCATCCAATTTTATGTATTAATCACCATATCTCTCATGTTTACATAATTCCATAACGTTACGACACTATTCTCTTAAAAGATTCTCATTCGTCCTTTCGGTCGCAAAAATTGGAATTCTAGTCGCCCTTGGTTTCATTGGACATTTTGGATCACTATTCACCTTTCGTGATTTGATCATGTAGGAGTATGTAGGAGTGTATTGAAGTGTTTGACTCTTTAACAATGCTCCAATAACTCCAAAGAATCAAAAGAAACCATCTAAAAATCGTCGTAGAATTGCGTTACGAAACGACTCCGGAAAGGCATAGTTTTTGTTCCTTGCACCACACCCCTGAAACAGGGTAGTGGCGCAAGAATGCAGCCTTCTCTGAAGTTTATGCAGGCTGGTGGCTTGCGCCACACCCCTGAAACAGGGTAGTGGCGCAAGTTTCAGCATTTTGCTGAAATTGCCGGCCACTAATCCGACGTTTTCGTATCGTCCAATCCTTTATCCAAACACTACAAAATACTTACTTAGTGATCTTAACCATAAAGTAAACATGACTTAAAGTCACCAAATGAGGTTAGAATGTGTACGAGTTCTTGCCCAAATGCTCCACAAAATCACAACACACCTCCTACGACGATCTAATCGCACATGTTACGTCCGATATCAAATGTTTCACCAATAACACTATAAAACACATATGCATGGCATCTCAACACCTATGTATATATGATCCCAAGGTATCAAGTTAGGTTATAAAGTATGGAGTGTTACAAAAATGCTTATAATTAAGGGTAATAGGATTCTAGGGCCATAATGGGCATCCAATGCTAAGGCTCGGATCACATTTCTATCTCGAATTCCCTAAATAGGCTAAGTAATGATACCCTAGTCATAATCACACTCTATAATCCCTACCTAGAATGCAATCTATACTATACACAATCTCATAGATAAAAGTAGACCGAAGCCTACCTTGATGCCTAATCGCAATCTTGAATCGTCCATAATTCGCTCATCTTCACTCTACAACCCCAAACTGCCACCCCACTATCAAAATAATAATCTACACTTCAACATGAGTAAAACAAGACCCATATTGCTATATAAAAGGTCGGGTCAAAATTTGGGTCAAGAACGAGGCCACAAACGAAATTCAAAATTGAATTCGTCATGAGTTCCCTCGAAGGACAAGGAATGTGTGCTTAAAATTTGAGTACAAATGGGACACAAATCGAGGACCACAAAGTTATCGGTTTAAAGCCCTAATTTCTAAGAATTTATAATGAAAAGGGACGGAATCTGATGAGAAAAATAATGGAAAACGACCAAAGAGTGTTGGGCTAACTTACCTTAGCTTCAATGGATGATTCCCTACACTTTCCCTCTTTTCAAGCTCTCAAAAATGGTGGAAATAGGTTAAGAAAATGAGGGAAAAATCAGGTGAGAAAGAGGATATAACAACCCTAGGAGTGGCTAAAGTAGTCACCTGGCCGGTTAAGCAGCTACCGCTAAAGCGGCACATGACCGCTAAAGCGGTCGGGCAAAGAAAGGCAGAGGGCGCTAAAATAAAACTTGGCTGCTAAAGCGACATTCGCTTAAGCGAACCTTGACTGCTAAAATGAACCTCAGTCAAATAGCCAAGACCACTAAAGCGGCTCGAGGTTGCTAAAGCGGACCTCAACTGGTAAAACGGTCACACTAGATATCAGGCACCAGATTTTTAGCTAAGTCTGAATGGACTCTGATCGGGTGGTCGAGATTCGTTTGGAACCCTGTGCGTGCAAACGAACTATGCTACCATACCAAATTCGACATTTTGGACTCAACAAAATCATTAAAATTTCCATCCAAGGTCATTTAGACAAAATCTAGGGCCCATGCCTGTGGTTCTATTTTTCATCAAATCTATCCAATAGCCCAAAACGAGTTCAGAAGCCTCGAGAACTGAACCAAGGGTCACCCTAGCCTAGAATTAATGTTCTGGAGCTAATCACTCTTCCTCTACTAACAACCATAAAATCTACAAATTTGCTACACCTTAGCCAACACCATAAGAGTATACCACCCCAACACTCGAGTAATGGGTACATGAATCTAGCTACATTCTTTGATTAATTACTATCGCCAAATCTTTAGTTTCTAAGCTTATGACTGTATATTTCTGGCAATGGGATCATCATACTACTCATAGTTTATAAAACTCTAACTAACACTATCTCATTGAGTATCAACATTACCCCAACATTCAGCTACCCACCTTCCCCCATAGCGTGACATCTACAACAAACCTTTTGAAAGGGTTAAGATACACATCTTACCTTAAATCATTGCACGATTAATGTAGGTAGGGGTATATGCTTTGAATCCATAAATTTGATTGCACCAATGGACTTACCTTAAGCCCTTGTGCAGTTTCATAACTTTTTGATGACCCTATCCAAAATGTTCATATCGTTAAGGCCCTAAGCTTTAACACTTCTATCACCTCAAAAATAAGGCACAGTTAGCAGAATTAGAGCCAGATAGGAATTTGGATAAGATTCTTATGGACAACTCTATTACACTATATGGAGTATGAAAGAATGGTATATATTTCCTAAATGCCTTGTATCCTTTGCTTTATAAGTGTGGCGCACTACACACCCATAAAAAGAACTCTACTTGACACGGCTTTGTAAATATCCTGGGACCCTAAATCGTGCTCTGATACCAAGTTTGTCACGAACTGAGCCAAGAGCATGGCCGCGACGGGCATACCAAACCAATGATGGTGTAACACCCCGTACTTTATAACCTCACTTGATACCTTGGGATCATATCTACATAGGTGTTGAGATGCCATGCATATGTGTTTTATAGTGTCATTGGGGAAACATTTGATATCGGACGTAACATGTGCGATTAGATCGTCGTAGGAGGTGTGTTGTGATTTCATGGAGCATAAGAGTCAAACACTTCAATACACTCCTACATACTCCTACATGATCAAATCACGAAAGGTGAATAGTGATCCAAAATGTCCAATGAAACCAAGGGCGACTAGAATGCCTATTTTTGCGATCGAAAGGACGAATGAGAATCTTTTAAGGGAATATTGTCGTGACCTTATGGAATTATATAAACATGAGAGATATGGTTAATAATGCATGAAACTTGTTGGGTTAAATGGATATGTCTTCTTGGGCCAAAATAAGGCCAAAAAGTGGAAGAAATCCATGGCCCAAATGGGTCAAAAGACCCATTCTTCCATTTGACCTTCTAGACATATTATTAGATGCCAAGAATTGGATAAGGACAACATGATAGGCCTATATAAAGAGGCAAATCAGATTTTTATTATACAAGACCTCTCATGCCTTTAACACATTTTTCTCAACATTTCTCATTTCCAAACCCTAAAGCAAAATAATTCCTTGGGACTTCTTGGACAAGATCAACATATTCCAAGCCTTGGTAAGTATTTATTTTCATGGATTAATATCTTATATGCATAAAAGAATATGTATATCATGTTGGTTGTGCTTGGAAAAGTTGGTCATGGTACTTGGTGATTTTGTATAAGATTTGTGGTATATGGAATTCAAGTGTGAATTAGGCCTTGTGCCTTTGATGAAAAAGCATGGTATGGACAAAATATGAACATGTATGGTGTTATTTTTGGCATTAAATTTGTTCTTGGCTAAAAGTGGAAATTATGGGATTTTTGGCCGATATGTGTTATGAGTTGAATTAAGGTGCTTTGAAGGATTATTTGTGATGTGTTATGGATAAGAAAGTGTAAAGGAGAAGTATTGTGGTGAAATGTATTGATTTTCATGTATTGGTCAATGTTGGGAATTTTTCGGAATTTTTGGAAGAATGGTATATCAATAGTTTTGTCGAAGGAAAATGACATGTTTAAAGGCAAACATGTAATTCATTGACATTGTATGCATTTGTAAAGTAATTCGTGGTTAACGTGAATTCGTTATGTATGTATGTTGTAGAGTGAAGGAGAGGGATCATTGTATACACATCGAAGGTTGTCTATTCGTATTGTGCATCCAAGGTATGCAAGGTTACTTTGTCCGTATCTTTCTACGGCCAATAGTGTTTACATTGACATTTCTCTAGTTCTATTCCGAAATATACTAAGGTATTCCATATGCAATTATCTATGGTCATTGTCATATATTTCCTACTCATTGATCAATTGTGAATCTCATTTCGCATATTCATGGTTAATGTTCCGAAAGTTCAAATAAGGTTATATTCCAATATTCCAATAGTGCCTATACTTGTGTCTCTTGTTCATGGATTATTGTCCAATGGTTCCAATGGTATCATGGTGCTAGTTATGTTATATTTCTCATTGATATTTAGTCATATGTCCTTCACTTATTGGTCAATGATTCAAAGTTTCCAACAATGTTATGTTCCAAAGTTCCAAAGTGATGTTATGATTATCAAAGTATCAATCTCAAAGTAATGAACAAAGTAATGCAAATGTGGTCAATGATCAAGTACGGGTGGCAAGTCTAGGGGCATAAGCCTAGCTCGACTCGATCCCGAGATATGGATTTATGGGTGGCAAGTCTAGGGGCATAAGCCTAGCTCGACTCGATCCCAAGGGTGGCAAGTCTAGGGGCATAAGCCTAGCTCGACTCGATCCCTATATGATGATATGAAAGACCCACTGATCAGTCGGGGCCCGGGCACATTGTGATATGTCATGACATGTGAGCATTGAGATAAAGAAAGTAATGAAAATAATGAAAGCAATCCACATGGTTTCCAAAGCGTAACATGGTGACTTATTCACATTGATTATTCATATGTTTTGAGTTCATTGAAATATTCATGTGTTGTACAGTTTCATCTGAGCCTTGCATACTCAGTACTTATTTCGTACTGACCCCTCTCGGGGAATTTACCTTACTTGCTGCAGGCGCAGGTCCCAGTAGGCCTCCTCAGTAGATTGCCAGTGTTAGCGGCTCTTTGGTGAGCTCCAGCTCATTTGGGGCTTCTCCGAGTCAGAGTATATATATTTTGGTATTGTATATATTGTGTAATGCGGGGACTTGTCCCGACTTATGGTTCATTTTGGTCAATGCTCTTGTTAGAGGCTTTTGTAGACGGATGTGGGTGTATGAATGTAGAAGGGATATGTCGTCCTTGACTTGGTGGCCTCAACGGCCAAGTTTCGCATATATGTACATATATCATGTTCCATGACTTCCATTGTTGGTCTTGATAGTTGATATGTGTTTATGGGTTTCTTATGGCATGCATATGATTGAGTAAGTAAAGATTGGTTCTCTCGGGCCATGTCGGCTACGGGTGCCAATCACGCCTCGTTGGGATTCGGGGTGTGACAAAAGTGGTATCAGAGCAGTCGGTCTAAGGATGTCTACAAAGCCGTGTCTGAGTAGAGTCTTACTTATCGATGTGTTGTGCACCACATTTATAAGTAGGAGGCTACGGGACATTTAGGATGTTGTTTCTTTCCTTCACTCTAGATCGTGCAATAGAGCCAATGTTGTCAGTTGTATTGTATCTGATTTTGGTAATTGTTTTTCTTTGGTATAGTCAAAATGCCGAACACTAGAAGAGGAAGAGGAAAAGGTAAAAGTAAGATGATCAATAGAATTGCTGGTGAAGGAACAAGTAGACCACCGCCTGAACAAGTTGCTCAAGGTGGGGCTGAAACTGAGTTCGCAACGCGAGCTTCTTCTACTTCTTCAGCTCCAGAAGAGCCGAGAAGAAGGGAAGTGCCCGTGGAACCACCGACAAATGCCACAGATCAGGATCTTAGGAATGCTGTACAGATGTTGACACAGTTAGTGGCGGCACAAAGCCAGGGAAGAGCTGGTGCTATGGCACATGATGATGATGAGGCTAGAATGGCAAGTCGCAGAACACAGGATTTCTTGAAACTGGACCCTCCTATATTCACAGGGGCAGATCCAAAAGCAGATCCACAGGACTTCGTGGATCAAATTCAGAGGGCATTGGAAGTTATGCATGTGAGAGGGGTAGAGACAGTTGAACTTGCTACGTACAGGTTGAAAGGAGAGGCAATATTGTGGTATGAGGATTGGAAGAAATCCCGTGACATTGGTGCAGATCCACCTACTTGGGAAGAGTTTAAAGTGGCTTTCCTTGATCATTACTTGCCCTATGAGATCCGTGAGGCACGTGCGGATCAATTCCTAAATCTCCGTCAAGGAAATTTGAGCGTCCGAGAATATAGCTTGCAATTTAATTTCTTGGCTCGATATGCGCCAAATGTTGTGGCTACGATGACAGACAGGGTCCATAGATACGTGGACAGACTAGAGCCATACTTGGTAAGAGATTGCACTATTGCGGCCTTGAATAGGTACATGGACATTGCTCGCATACAAGCCTTCGCCCAGAAAATGGAGGATCAGAGACAAAGACGCAGGGTACATGAATTTGATAGGGGACAGTCCAAAAGGGCTAGACCTATGGGACCACCTATGATGTCCCAAGGAGGATCTAGGCCCCGCATGTTTCCTAGACCACCTAGACCGTCGTTCTCTTATTCCACAGGTGGTGCTTATTCGCAGTCTCGAGGGTTTAGAGGTGGTTCAGCAGGGCAAAGTAGTGGGGTTCATGGATCACAGGCAGCAGGTTTCCCTCGTCAGCAGTGTCAGCACTGCGGGCGTATGCACACAGGTCCATGTCGGACAGGGACGAATGTCTGCTTTTGGTGTGGTATGCCGGGACATATAGCGAGAGAATGTCCACAGCGGAGCATGGGTGGTATAGCACAACCAGCTGGGTCGGCTGTTGCGTCTTCAGCATCGGTTCCTTCACAGGGCCGAGGGGTGCAGCCTATTGGTCGTGGTAGAGGTACCAGAGGAGGAGCCAGTACTAGCGGGGTCCAGAATCGCACTTATGCTTTGGTGGACCGCCAGAATTCAGAGGCTTCCCCAGATGTCGTCACAGGTACATTATCCATATTCTCACATAATGTATATGCATTAATTGACCCAGGCTCTACATTTTCCTATGTTACTCCATTGGTTGCTGCGAAATTTGCAACGACACCGGAAATATTAATTAAGTCAATTGAAGTGTCTACACCGGTTGGTGAATATATTGTTGCAAAGAGAGTGTATCGTAACTGTGTGTGGTCATGATACGTTGGCCGATCTTATTGAATTGAACATGGTGGATTTTGATGTAATTATGGGAATGGATTGGTTGGCCTCTTGTTATGCTACGGTAGATTGCCGGGCCAAGAAGGTGCAATTTTGTTTTCCACAGGAAAATGTTCTAGAATGGCAGGGTAAGGTAGGGGCACCACGAGGAAGATTTATTTCCTATTTGAAAGCCAGAAAAATGATTGCCAAGGGATACATATGTCATTTGGTACGAGTGAAAGATAATGATGCAGAACCATTAACTCCACAGTCTGTACCGGTCGTCAATGAATTTCTTGATGTATTTCCAGAGGATCTTCCAGGTTTACCCCCAGAACGGGAAGTGGAATTCGGCATTGATGTGATTCCAGGCACTCAGCGTATTTCTATCCCTCCATATAGAATGGCTCCAGTGGAACTGCGTGAATTGAAGGAGCAGTTGAAAGATTTGCTGAATAAAGGCTTCATTAGGCCTAGTATGTCCCCGTGGGGTGCACCGGTATTATTCGTACGCAAGAAAGATGGCACCTTGAGAATGTGCATCGACTATCGGCAGCTGAATAAAGTAACGATCAAGAATAAATACCCCCTTCCTCGCATTGATGATTTGTTTGATCAGTTACAGGGTGCCAGGTGTTTTTCAAAAATTGACTTGAGGTCGGGTTACCATCAGGTCAGAGTTAGAGAGGAGGATGTACCCAAGACAGCTTTCCGAACACGGTATGGCCATTATGAATTTTTAGTTATGTCATTTGGGCTAACAAATGCACCGGCTGTGTTTATGGATTTGATGAACAGAGTGTTCAAGCCATTCCTAGACGTGTTCGTGACAGTATTTATAGATGACATCCTTGTTTATTCAAGATCACCAGAAGACCATGCTTATCACTTACGGCAAGTGTTGCAAATTCTCCGTGAGCGTAAGTTGTATGCAAAATTCTCCAAATATGAGTTTTGGTTGAAATCAGTCGCGTTCTTAGGTCACATTGTATCAGATAAAGGCATACAGGTTGATACCCAAAAGATAGAAGCAGTGAAAAACTGGCCAAGACCTACGACACCCACAGAGATTCGCAGTTTTCTGGGTTTGGCAGGTTATTACCGAAGATTTGTAGAAGGTTTTGCTTCTATTGCGGCACCATTGACAAAGTTAACTCACAAGGCAATTAAATTTCAATGGAATGATGCATGTGAAAGAGGGTTTCAAAACCTGAAAGATAAGTTGACTTCTACACCAGTGTTAGTTCTTCCTGAAGGCACAGAGGGCTATGCAGTGTATTATGATGCTTCCGGGATTGGTCTCGGATGTGTATTGATGCATCATGGCAGGGTGATAGCATATGCCTCACGACAGTTGCGGCCACATGAGAAAAACTATCCCACACATGATCTTGAATTGGCAGCGGTAGTTTTTGCTTTAAAGATATGGCGTCATTATTTATATGGTGTTCATGTTGACATCTATACGGATCACAAAAGCTTGCAATATCTTTTTAAGCAGAAGGAACTCAATTTGAGGCAACGAAGGTGGTTAGAGCTTTTAAAAGACTATGACATTGATATTCTTTATCACCCAGGCAAAGCAAATGTAGTAGCTGATGCATTGAGCCGTAAGGCAGTAGAAAGCACTAGTGGTCAGTTGAATAAAAAGCGTGAGATAATCAAAGACTTGAATAAATTAGCCAGCTTGGGAGTTCGCCTTATTAAAACCGCAGATGATAGAGTTATGGTGCAGAATGCAGCAGAATCCTCCTTGATAGCTGAAGTGAAAGAGAAACAGTATGCAGATTCTATTTTATTGCAGCTAAAGGAGAATGTGCAGCAGAATTTGACCAAGGCATTTTATATTACACCGGAAGGGGTGCTTCAATGTCAAGGGAGAATATGTGTACCGAATGTAGATCAGCTGAGGAGACGAATACTGACAGAGGCGCACCATTCGCGCTATTCCATTCATCCAGGTGCTACTAAAATGTACCATGAATTGAAAGAGGTGTATTGGTGGGGCAACATGAAAAAGAACATTGCAGAATTTGTCGCGCAGTGCCCAAATTGTCAACAAGTGAAAGTGGAACATCAGAAACCGGGAGGTTACATGCAATGTATCAATCTTCCAGTCTGGAAGTGGGATATGATTAATATGGATTTCATTACGGGTTTGCCTCGTACATTGCGGAAGTTTGATTCTATATGGGTCATAGTGGACAGGCTTACCAAGTCAGCGCATTTTCTACCGGTCAAGACGACCTATACAACTGAGGATTATGCAAAGTTGTATGTGAAAGAGATAGTACGATTGCATGGTATTCCACTTTCTATCATATCAGACAGAGGAGCACAGTTCACAGCACATTTTTGGAAATCTTTTCAGCGGAGTTTAGGTACTCAGGTGAATTTGAGTACGGCTTTACATCCTCAAACTGATGGACAAGCAGAACGTACTATTCAGACACTTGAAGATATGCTACGAGCATGTACGTTGGATTTTCAAGGCAGTTGGGATGACCATTTGCCTCTTATTGAAAATGTAGATCACCAATTGGGTGGTTTGAAGCAGGAGAAACTGCTTTACTTGGGCCAGATATTGTTCACCAAGCCATGGAGAAAGTTAAAGTTATCCAACAACGGTTACAAACGGCTCAAAGTCGTCACAAGTCATATGCCGATGTGAGAAGAAGAGGGCTTGAATTTGCCATAGGTGATTGGGTATTTTTAAAGGTGTCACCGATGAAAGGGGTAATGCAGTTATTGAGTCCACGTTACATAGGCCCATATGAAATTATTATAAGATTTGGGCAAGTTGCGTATGAGTTGGCACTACCCCAGGACCTTTCGTCAGTCCATCCGGTATTTCATGTGTCGATGCTCCGGAAATGCCTAGGAGATCCTTCACGTATTGTGCCCGTAGAAGATGTTCAAGTGGCAGAGGATCTCACTTATGAAGAGGTGCCCATTGCTATCCTAGATCGACAAGTAAAGAGATTGAGAAATAAAGACATAGCATCCGTAAAAGTCCTGTGGAGAAAACAACAAGTAGAGGACATCACGTGGGAAGTGGAAGAAATGATGAAATCCAAGTATCCCCACTTATTCCAAATGGACCAAGAAGTTCACAGTGTGGAGGTGGAACAATAACAAGTAAGTATTTAAAAGCATTATGTGAATGTGTATAGGTATGTTAGAGTAAAGATGTATTTGTTGTATATAAGACACTGTTGTTAACATTCGAGGACGAATGTTTCTAAGGGGGGAAGAATGTAACACCCCGTACTTTATAACCTCACTTGATACCTTGGGATCATATCTACATAGGTGTTGAGATGCCATGTATATGTGTTTTATAGTGTCATTGGGGAAACATTTGATATCGGACGTAACATGTGCGATTAGATCGTCGTAGGAGGTGTGTTGTGATTTCATGGAGCATAAGAGTCAAACACTTCAATACACTCCTACATACTCCTACATGATCAAATCACGAAAGGTGAATAGTGATCCAAAATGTCCAATGAAACCAAGGGCGACTAGAATGCCTATTTTTGCGATCGAAAGGACGAATGAGAATCTTTTAAGGGAATATTGTCGTGACCTTATAGAATTATATAAACATGAGAGATATGGTTAATAATGCATGAAACTTGTTGGGTTAAATGGATATGTCTTCTTGGGCAAAAATAAGGCCCAAAAGTGGAAGAAATCCATGGCCCAAATGGGTCAAAAGACCCATTCTTCCATTTGACCTTCTAGACATATTATTAAATGCCAAGAATTGGCTAAGGACAACATGATAGGCCTATATAAAGAGGCAAATCAGATTTTTATTATACAAGACCTCTCATGCCTTTAACACATTTTTTTCAACATTTCTCATTTCCAAACCCTAAAGCAAAATAATTCCTTGGGACTTCTTGGACGAGATCAACATATTCCAAGCCTTGGTAAGTATTTATTTTCATGGATTAATATCTTATATGCATAAAAGAATATGTATATCATGTTGGTTGTGCTTGGAAAAGTTGGTCATGGTACTTGGTGATTTTGTATAAGATTTGTGGTATATGGAATTCAAGTGTGAATTAGGCCTTGTGCCTTTGATGAAAAATCATGGTATGGACAAAATATGAACATGTATGGTGTTATTTTTGGCATTAAATTTGTTCTTGGCTAAAAGTGGAAATTATGGGATTTTTGGCCGATATGTGTTATGAGTTGAATTAAGGTGCTTTGAAGGATTATTTGTGATGTGTTATGGATAAGAAAGTGTAAAGGAGAAGTATTGTGGTGAAATGTATTGATTTTCATGTATTGGTCAATGTTGGGAATTTTCCGGAATTTTTGGAAGAATGGTATATCAATAGTTTTGTCGAAGGAAAATGACATGTTTAAAGGCAAACATGTAATTCATTGACATTGTATGCATTTGTAAAGTAATTCGTGGTTAACGTGAATTCGTTATGTATGTATGTTGTAGAGTGAAGGAGAGGGATCATTGTATACGCATCGAAGGTTGTCTATTCGTATTGTGCATCCAAGGTATGCAAGGTTACTTTGTCCGTATCTTTCTACGGCCAATAGTGTTCACATTGACATTTCTCTAGTTCTATTCCGAAATATACTAAGGTATTCCATATGCAATTATCTATGGTCATTGTCATATATTTCCTACTCATTGATCAATTGTGAATCTCATTTCGCATATTCATGGTTAATGTTCCGAAAGTTCAAATAAGGTTATATTCCAATATTCCAATAGTGCCTATACTTGTGTCTCTTGTTCATGGATTATTGTCCAATGGTTCCAATGGTATCATGGTGCTAGTTATGTTATATTTCTCATTGATATTTAGTCATATGTCCTTCACTTATTGGTCAATGATTCAAAGTTTCCAACAATGTTATGTTCCAAAGTTCCAAAGTGATGTTATGATTATCAAAGTATCAATCTCAAAGTAATGAACAAAGTAATGCAAATGTGGTCAATGATCAAGTACGGGTGGCAAGTCTAGGGGCATAAGCCTAGCTCGACTCGATCCCGAGATATGGATTTATGGGTGGCAAGTCTAGGGGTGTAAGCCTAGCTCGACTTGATCCCAAGGGTGGCAAGTCTAGGGGCATAAGCCTAGCTCGACTCGATCCCTATATGATGATATGAAAGACCCACTGATCAGTCGGGGCCCGGGCACATTGTGATATGTCATGACATGTGAGCATTGAGATAAAGAAAGTAATGAAAATAATGAAAGCAATCCACATGGTTTCCAAAGCGTAACATGGTGACTTATTCACATTGATTATTCATATGTTTTGAGTTCATTGAAATATTCATGTGTTGTACAGTTTCATCTGAGCCTTGCATACTCAGTACTTATTTCGTACTGACCCCTCTCGGGGAATTTACCTTACTTGCTGCAGGCGCAGGTCCCAGTAGGCCTCCTCAGTAGATTGCCAGTGTTAGCGGCTCTTTGGTGAGCTCCAGCTCATTCGGGGCTTCTCCGAGTCAGAGTATATATATTTTGGTATTGTATATATTGTGTAATGCGGGGACTTGTCCCGACTTATGGTTCATTTTGGTCAATGCTCTTGTTAGAGGCTTTTGTAGACGGATGTGGGTGTATGAATGTAGAAAGGATATGTCGTCCTTGACTTGGTGGCCTCAACGGCCAAGTTTCGCATATATGTACATATATCATGTTCCATGACTTCCATTGTTGGTCTTGATAGTTGATATGTGTTTATGGGTTTCTTATGGCATGCATATGATTGAGTAAGTAAAGATTGGTTCTCTCGGGCCATGTCGGCTACGGGTGCCAATCACGCCTCGTTGGGATTCGGGGTGTGACAGATGGACCGAGAATACTTAGCATTACATCATAAGCATAGTTATAAACAAAGTGTGGAAATAGGCTCATACTTTATTAAGTCCAACTGAAAGGAAAACTTGAAAACTCCAAGTCTGAAAGTATGACATAAAAATATTTAAGTGACTCAGTCTACGAAGCCTTTAACAACATGAATGAAAATATCCTATGTTGGAACATGGCCCTGACAATACCATAAAAATGAAATACTTAAAGTCTACTGAATGGAAATATAATGCCTTTCAAAGGATGGATGGCTCACCACTTATTAAATGTTGATCCGAGATAATCCTAATGTTGAGCAGTAGCGCGGGAAAATGCTTCAGAATCCACATCCTAAAAAGATGTAGTGTCTGGGGACGGTCAGTACAATGAGTAATGGCATGCGACCCAGGAAAAAGGGACCAAAGCAGTTCATAACATTCATATCATAAGGAGAAATAGAGAAAATATGGGGCAAGTAACAAAAAATTTAAAGGCATGACCAATTGAAACATTAAGCCTGAATTGCGTAGTTTGCACCAACATTTAGTAACCCACTGGATATATGGATGTGGTATTCACCCAACCGACGAGACCCCAATCCATGTTTGCCGCATGAACTGAGATCAATATAATTTGGCCATCATAAAATCCTCATTGAGTAAAACAGCATAAGGTCATCCCATTTAGGAGCGAACCACCCCTACGTCGGTAAATCATAGGTTTCAGGTGTTATGCCCCCTATCGAGCCTAACCCTTCTCGGTGTACTACACAATTCCCTTTAAGCCCAAATTAAAACATCATATTCATTTATTCAAAGAGTCATTTCATAAAGGCATTCATATTTTGGTATCGTCATACCAAGACTTGCAAATGCATCCCATGCAAATGCAATAAAGGATTTTACATGCACCAGATATCAGTAATCAGCTGAAGTTGTATGTTCTCAAATTCTTCGAACGGACTCTCGAGATTCATTTGGGACCTCGTAAAAGTAACCCATATTTGCCACTAGATTAATTTCAACGTTCCGGACACAATGGCATCGTCTGATTTTCAAAAAGAGATTGTTTAGAACAATTTAGCCCTCGGTACCCCTTTTTGGCTTATTGCACTAGTTTTTGAAGGAAGGATCGAAATGCAAAATAAAGGCTTGAGAGCTTAACTAACTATGCTCCTAACCCAAAATTGACATTCTGAATCTAATAGAACTGTCCAAATCAACATTCGACACTCAAAACACAAAATATTGACCAAAGCCAAACTCATGGCATCTAAAGCCTTTAAGAGTCTCAAACTCTTCCAAATAACTCCCAAAAGTATCGGGGACCATGCCAACCATCCCCACAACTCAAAAATAGTATATAACAACTACGAGGAAGGGAAAAATAGTCAAAACACATATAAGGGGAAATTCATAAATGATGTTGTTATATTATCCACCACTAAAATACTTGTTCGCCCTTGAACTAAAAAGCAAATAAAGTATCTGAAGCGGTAAATAGCTCTGGGTATCTGAAACTCATATCATACTCGACCTCCTAAGTAGTCTTCTCAATAGGGCGATGTCTCCACTGGATCTTTACTAAATCAATATTCTTAGACCTCAGCTTCCTAGTCTGCCAAACTAGGATAATAATGGGCTCTTCCTTGAAGAATAAATCATGATCTAATACATTAGAATCCCACCGAATCACATGTGCATCATCTGGGTGGTATCTCTTGAACATGGAAATATGGAGTACAGGATGAACAACTAACAGATGTGGAGGGAAATCTAGCCTATGCTCCACATCACCATACTTCTCAAGGATTTGTGAAGGGTCAATGAACTTTGGACTAAGCTTTCCTTTCTTCCTAAACATAAACACACTCTTTATGGGTGAAACCTTTAACAGAATTTGATCTCCAATTATAAATGCTACATTCCATGTTTGATGGTCACTATTACTCTTCTGCCTATTCTGGGCAGCCGCTAATCTCACTCTATCCATCGAGTCCCTAAATAAATCGATACCCCAAGACCTCACCTAAATGATTTAAACTATCCCATGGGGGATTTACACTTTTTCCCATACAAAGCCTCAAAAGGCGCCATCTGAATGGTGGAATGGTAACTATTGTTGTAGGCTAACTGTGCTAAGGGAAAGAACCGATCCTAATGACCACCAAAATCACTAACATATGCCCGAAGCATGTAGTCAAGAACTTGAATAGTCCTCTTGGACTAACCATCCATCTAAGGATGAAAAGTTGTGCTCAAATAAAGCTGAGTACACAACTCACTTTGTATAGTACTCCCAAAACTCGAAGTAAACTTAGTACCTCTATCTGATATAAAAAATACAAGGACACCATGCAATCGAATGACCTCTCCAATGTAGATCTTTGCCAACTTCCCTGCATATAATTCTCTTTCATAAGTTAAAAATATGCTGATTTGGTCAATCCATGTACAATCACCCAAATAAAATCATACTTCCCCAAGGTCGGGTGTAGGTCAATAATGAAATCTGTGGTGATCCACTCCCACTTTGACTCAGGAATGGGCATCATTTACATTCCACCACCTAATCGTTTATGCTCATACTTCACCTGCTGGCAATTTAGGTATTTAGCCACAAACTCCACAATATCCTTCTTCTTATCAACCCACCATTAATGCTGCTTTAGGTTATGATACATCTTAGCCGCTCCTGAAGGAATGGAATATCTAGAACAATGAGCTTTCTCCAAGATCAATCTAACCCATCCACCAACTCTCAGCACAGAAACTCAGCCACTAATCCTTAAAATACCATCAGAATCAAGAGATACCATCGTTGCCTCACCACTTAACACCCTATCTCTAATCACCCTAAATTTATCATCATTAAACTGATGAACTGAAATATGCTCCATCAAAGAAGATCTAGCCTCAACAAAGGCTAACATATGCCCGATGTCAAAATATCAATCCTAACCAATTGGTTATCTAAAGACTAAAACTCCAAGGCTAAAGGTTACTCATGAGTCAAAAAATGAGCTAAAATCCCCATACTCGCCACCTTTCGGCTCAAGGCATCCACTACCACATTGGCCTTGTCCAGATGATAAAAGATAGTGAAATCATAGTCCCTGAGCAATTCAAGCCAACATCTGTGTCTCATATTAAGGTCTCACTGAGTGAAGAAGTACTGAAGGCTACGATGATCAAAGAAAATCTCACAATAGACTCCATACAAGTAATATTTCCACAGATTCAATACAAAGACAATAAAGGCCAACTCCAAGTCATGGGTAGGGTAATTCTTCTCATGAGGATTCAACTGTTGAGAAGCATAAGCAATCACCTTACCCTCCTGCAACAATACACCACCCATACCAATACCATAAGGATCACAAAATATGGTAAAACCTACGCTTTACTTCGATAAGGTCAATATAGGGGCCTAAGTCAACAACTCTTTTAGCTTTTGAAAGCTCTTCTCACAAGCATCTGACCATAGAAATACACAAGAAGTAAACTTGGTAAAAAGAGCCGTAATAGAAGAGAAATCCTCCTCAAAGTGCCAATAATACCCTGCTATCCCAATTGAACTCCGAATCTCGATAGGAAAAGTAGGTCTAGCCCAATCACAAGCATCCGCTACCTTGGTCGGATCGAGCATAATACCATCCTTGGTCACTATGTGACCCAAGAAAAAAATAGAATCCAACAAAACCTCGCACTTTGAGAACTTGGCATATACCTTCTCATCTCCCAACCTCTGAACTACAGTCCTCAAGTATCTCACATGGATAGCCTCATTCTTGGAATAAACCAAGATATCGTCTATAAATACAATCATGAAGGAATCAAGATATAGTTGATATACTTGGTTCATCAACTCCATGAATGCTGCTGGGGCATTAGTCAATCCAAAAGACAAAGAACTCATAATGACCATATCGAGTCTGAAAAGCCATCTTTGGAACATCTGAAGCTCTAATCCTCAATTGGTGGTACCTACATCTCAAGTCAATCTTGGAAAACACTGAATCACCCTGAAGCTGGTCAAATAAATCATCAATGTGAGGAAGAGAGTACTTATTCTTGACATTCAGCTTGTTCAATTGCCGATAGTTAATAACCATTCACATTGATCCATCCTTCTTCTTTACAAACAGGATAGGAGTACCCCAAGGGGATACACTAGGTCTAATGAATCCCTTACCCAATATATCCTGCTATTGTTACTTTAATTCCTTCAACTCAGCTGGGATCCTATAAGGAGGAATGGAAATGGGCTTGGTGCCCGGCTCAACATCAATAACAAAGTCAATATCACGATCCGATGGCATACCAGGCAAATCTGTAGAAAACACATCCTTGAACTTACTAACAACCTGAACAGAGTCCAAGAGAGGCGGTGAAGCAATACTAGTATCACAAACATAGGCCAAATATGACAGATATTCTATTTCTACCATACAACGAACATATAGAACAAATATAACTCCTTTCAAACTTGAACTAGGTATACCTTTCCATGCTAACCTTGGCACACCTAAAGAAGCTAAAGTCACAGTCTTGGCAAAGTAATCCAAAATTGCATGATAGGGAGCTAACCAATCCATACCTAAAATAACATCAAAAACAACCATATCTAGGATAATATAGACTACCGAGGTCTCATGCCCCGCAAAGGTCACTATACAAGATTGGTACACTCAATCCACCACTAAAGAATCTCCTATAAGGGTAGAAACATGAATAGACATAGCAAGAGACTCACATGCAACATCAAAACCAGTAGCAAAGTATGTATACCTATAGGAGAATGTAGTCCAAGAGACATATAACATGAAAGTAGAATGATGGAAAATTGGGACTATACTTGTGATAAATACATCAGAGGATTCTAACATAGGTCTCCGCGGTATAACATAGAACTGACCATGCGTGCTCCAAGACAGGGAAACCCTGCATCCACTACCACGAGCTCCTCGAGCTCCACCTTGAACACCCTAACACTACCCCTACCACTCTATGAACCACCTCTAATCTCAAAAATAGGAAAAGGGCAAATATGGAGCTGAGAACTCTATTTGGTAGGACCCACTACATGCCGAGGATAGTACTTTGAAATATGACCAAGCTTATCATAAGCATAACACCCTCTTACTACCTGCCTCATGCTGAGAAGGCCTAGAAGAGCTAGAATGACTTTCCTGCATTGAAGAACCAAAATTAGAGCCTCTACTCTCATGACCTAATCCCTGGCTACCTGAAGTCGTAGAAACCATATACCTACTACCCAAACTCTGTAATGCTGCCTGAAATGGTCTACCATGATAACCGTGAGCACCTATGCTGGTGAAATCCCTACCTCAGGATGCATGTCCACTGAACTTATCCTATCAATGGATCTTCTTGGTACCGCTACCAATCTGAGTACCATGATGAATCGACTCAAGCATCTTGGTATGCTCAACTATACTCTTGAAAGAATCCCCTAACACCACAATTTGTGTTGTAGTCAATAGATAAAAGTTTGCCAAACCCTTAACAAACCTCCTAATCCTCTCAGACTCGGTGGAGATACTGGCAGTGGAATATTTGGATAATGCATAAAAGCGTGCCTCATACTCAGTAATAGTCATGGAGTCCTGCTCTAGGTTATCAAACTTATCTCTCAGCTGATCCCTCAAACTGTAAGGCACGGACATCTACAGAAAAGCCTTAGAAAATTATATCCATGTCATAGCAGGCGAACCCAATAGTCTACAACTAGTAAAAGACCTCCACCACTGTCTGGCTATGTCATTCAACTGATAAGTCATATAAGCAACACCATCGGTCTTAAGGGATCTGAGTTTATACAATCTCTCCTGATATTCAAGCAAGAACTCATAGACATCCTCTCCACTGACCCCACTAAACTTGATAGAAGCCAAGCGAATGAACTTTTCAAACCTCTTCTGATCATTATTAGACATCATAGAACCTGAAGTAACAACAAGTTTAGTAGGCAGTGAATCAACACATAGGGGTAACAATTTAGGGAACACTATCAAAACATCCCAACAGATGAATCAATAAATCCTATAACACCGGGGTATCAACTGAACCTTGTGGAACCCGATCTAGTCTCGCATCCCCTGACTGATAGTCATTCTCAACATAGTCATTCTCAAGCTCAAGAGAGGCAGCCCTGGCACATCTTTTAATTGGGGTAGCTTCTCGTACCCTTTTTCTACCTCTGGGTCGGCTAAGACCTCTACCTTACCCCCTGACTGGGGTTCTAACGGTGGGTTCTGGCTCAGTGTCCTTAATATTTCTAGATCTAGTACTCACTATCTACGTATAAAAGAGTGGAATACATGTTTTGAATATTAGGCATGAACAACCCGCACGAAGGAATCAAATTAAATAAGTTTTTCCTAAAGATATCGCATAGCTTTCCTAAGATATATACGAACGACAACGTATCTATCCGCGAGACTCTATTGGACATCCAACTCTTTTACTTATGAGATCGATGAATCCAGCACTCTGATACCAATTTGTCACGACCCAAAAGTTGAGGTCATATAGGTAAGCCGACACCCCACAATAGATAGAGAATTTAAAAAGAAGGAAATCTAGATAAATACTAGACTTCTAGGATAAAGTCAGGCCATAATACTCATAATAATGTAAATATCCAAAGAAATACATCAAACCCCAAAACCTGGTCTCATAAGTGTGAAGAGCATCTAGTCCAATACAAAAAATCTAAAATACATAAATATCTCTCTGAACATAAATAAAGACATAGAAAGATAAAAGAGGTCCAGAATCTGCCCCAAATACTAGAGCTCACCAGTACCTCAAATCAGACTCTCTCCGTACAAGTTCAACCACCACAGATAGCACACGTACTAAGATATACAACGAAAAGGCACAAAAGTAGGAGTGAGTGAGGTACACTTGTACTCAGTAGGTATCATAGGCCAACTGAGCAAAGTAGAAAACAAGCAAGTAAAAGATACTATGAGCACGTCACTTGCATATAGAAAAGTTTCCAAATAGTAGCTCACATCGTTTTGACTAACTGTTCTATGATATAATAAGGTAAAAAGGAAAGCTACACATGAAATATATATAGATACAGGAACTAAGTACATAAAAACAACACATAATGGAAATACAATATATGCAAATGCAATGCAATGATGGTGGGACATTTGTATACACCTTTCAAGCCTCAATGAAGTAGGACATGAACAATGGGGGCTTCACAACCCATATACCTTTATAATCTTAATCTCATATCTCAATCAACCCTACCGACACATTCCTCGGTATAGGCATTTCATAAAGTGTCTCATTTTCTTACAAATTAGTATTTCTTAATCAACCTTACCAATACATCCCTCGGTATAGGCATTTTATAAAGTGTCTCATTTTCTGTCACAATAAGTGTTTCTTAATTGTACCAACCTCATGACATATAGATGAAATGATATTGTAATGCTCACAAACAATAAGTATGAAGATAATGACCAATTCCATCCAGGTATGAATAAGCTCAAAATCAACTCAAAATGGCATTATTTCATGATAAAAGCCATCGCATGACACCACTGGTATAAATAGTCATATGAGATATCAATAATAACGACAAATAATGCTCAACTAATGCCTATATTAACAAGTATACCCCCCCACTTAGACAATACAATACTAGATAAGGCAATTTAATGCACAAATAAGGCCTACAATGTCATGTAAAGCCCCCACTCGAGCATCATAATAATTATATTCTCTTAAGTCAATAATAATGTACAAATAAGCCCCCACATGAGCACAAGATTATAATAATATTCTCGAATTAAAACTCCTATGGCTAAATTCCATACCCCATAGCATACATTACATGATCGTTAATTACCCAGCCCAGTTTGAAGAAAGTTAAGCCATAACCAACCTCGAAATATCAAAATCCAAGCCTAGGCCTTTCAACGTGGAGCCTTTCCTTCACGAACGATTTCAGAATGAGCTAAAACTATCAAAACATAATCTACGTATCAAAAGGAAGCTAATTATACCCATATTAGCTATATTTAAATTGGATTCAAAATGGGTTTGAAAAATAGGTTTGAAATAGAATGGGGTAAGATTGAAATTTTTATTTTAGAAACATGTTCTCCATACCCATAGCTACAACTGAAAACCCATGTGAAAATGGATTGATATCGATGCTCAAATCGATGAATAACCATTGTTAGAGTTTATCAGAAAAATTCCTAAATTCTAGTTTGAAAACAAGATTAAAAGGTATTTTTGAAGATATAATCTATAGGAATCAATGAAATTAAGAGTTTAGAGATTACCGAAGCATGAATAATAAAGAAAATCCTAGAAACTGCCCCTTCCCGATGCTCCCAAGTCCAAAAATGGTGAAATCATAAAAATAGGAGTATTTATACTGTTCTGTGAACAGTACCTCGCGATCGCAAGGATTAATATTTGACTGGGTATTTAATTTCCCTTCACAATTACCGCCCATACCTCACGAGCACAAAGGCTAATGGCTCAGACTCACACAAATGTGATGGCCCGGTCGCAAATACGTAGAAGGTGAGACCCGACCCGTTCCCCACTTACCCTTCACAATCGTGGCTACTATAACGCGATCATGATTGACTAATTATTTCCTTCACCATGAATATGATGTATCCTATGTGGACACGATGAAGGTTTTTACATGTACCAGATATCAACAATCAGCTAAAGTTACATGTTCTCAAATCCTTTGAACGGACCCTTAGGTTTCATTTGGGACCCCACAGAAGTAAGCCATATATTCCACTAGGCTAATTTTGACTTTACGAACTTGATGGCACCATCAAAATTTTGGAAAGAGATCGTTTACAATAATTTAGCCCTAGGGACCTTGTTTGGCCTATTTCACTAGTTTTTAAAGGAAGGGCTGAAATGTAAAATAAAGGCTCAGGACCTTAACTAACTATGTTCCTAACCAAAAATCAACATTTTGGTTCTAATGGATCCGTCCAAATCGCCATCCGACACTTGAAATACAAAATATTGACTGAAGTCAAACTCATGTCTTGTAAAGCCTCTATGAGTCTCAAACTCTTCCAAATCACTCCCGAAAGCATCGGGACCATCCCAACCATTTCCGCAACTCACAAATAGTATATAAAAACTATGGGCAAGGGCAAAACAATTAAAACACATATAAAGAAAAAATTCACAACTGAGTACCATACCAAGAATGAACTTAGTATAATAAAGGAAAAATAGTACTCCCTCCTTCCCATTTTATGTGACCTACTTTCCTTTTTGGTCCGTCCCAAAAAGAATGTCACATTTCCTTATTTGGTAACTTTTTTAAAGCACAATTACTCTTTTACCCTTATTGGTCCCACTTATAAGGTCCCACTTTATTAAAGATAGTAGTACTACATTTTTAATAAAGGACAATTTGGTAAACATCACCAAGTCTTCCCTTATTTCATAAATTTCGTGCCCGGTCAAAGTAGGCCACATAAAATGGGACGGAGGGAGTAATTTTTATTATGTGTGTGTATATAATCTAAATGCATGTTCTAGTATGTTTTATTTTTATAAGAAGCTTCAATTCAGTATTAACATCTTCTATATCATTAAGTGACTAGATTAAGAGAAAACCTTGACAATCTACTCAAAATATTGTCCTTTCCCTTTCTCAACATTTGTCACGCCCCGAATCCCATCGAGACATGATTGGCACCCGTAGCCGATAAGGCCCGAGAGAACCAACCTCTGCCTATGTTCAATCATATGCATCTCATAATCATAACCACCATTTCATAATAATATGAAAGACGAATAAAGGAGAACATGGGACATATTTATACATACATATGAAACTTGGCCGTTGAGGCCATCCAATCAAAACAACATGTGTCTTTTACACTGTTACACCCACATCGGTCTACAAAAGCCTCTAACAAGAGCATTTACCAAAACAAACCAAAAGTCGGGACGAGTCCCCGCTTTATACAACATGTACATCATCAAAACATATATCTACTATGACTCGGAGAAACCCCGAATTAACTGGAGCTCACCAAGGAACTGCTAACACTGGTAATCTACTGGGGAGGCCTACTGGGACCTGCGCCTGCAGCAAGTAAGGTAAATTCCCCGAGAGGGGTCAGTACGAAATAAGTACTGAGTATGCAAGGCTCAGATGAAACTGTACAACACAAGAATATTTCAATGAATATGTCAATGAACTCAAAACATATGAATACTCAATGTGAATAAGTCACCATGTCGCATTTTGGAAACCATGTGGATTGCTTTCATTACTTTCATTAGGGTGTTACAACATTGCGGTACTATAGTTTCGGATTCGATCGTCAAATAATGTATCAGCCATAGTGATCTAATATGCCCATATTCAGATAGTGTTGTTGTTTTGTTACTAAGGATGTTTGTATACCTTGTTCTACTTATGATACCTCTGTGTACGTATTAGGCTATTAACAGATAGGGATTAAATTTTAGTTAGTTTTTAAAACATTTTACTCCATAGTCAACTTACTGTTAAAAATTTAGTTTGAAAATAGTTTAACATCAATTCATACTGCACGATGGTTGGGTTTTTCTTTTTCTTTTTGCTGCAAAGATAAAGATTATATTATATAGTGCATTTTTAGAAGGACAAGTAGAGTGGAGAAATTTATTTTGTGCATCAAGGTTAATACTCTAGCTACTACAGTTTGTAATTGTTGTTCTAAAAAATCCCCTTTCCTGTCCAAAAGAAGATGTAGGGGAGGATGTTAACAGCAGCGTAAGTTGTGTCCAATGGTAAAAGATTAAATTACAAACGAATAAACTCAAATAGAATAAGCATTTAAGCTAAAAGAAGACGAGAACTTGATTATGTTCAATGGTAATCTTAATTTTATGCAAAAAAAAAAAAAAAGCCGAATGGAGCAGTTTGATAGTATCTATATCCTTGTTCATTGCCAAAACCAGATGGCAATATGAGCTTCACTTAAGTTGGATCAAGAGTCGGTCAACTTCTGAATTTCCTTTGTTTTTGGTATGAACTTGCAAGAACAAATTTATGAAATTTGCGATGATAAAAGTTTTCAAGAAACAATTATTACCTGCTATAAGTGTAAAAATGTTGAGGTATATAAGTAAGTTCTATCTCTCTCTCTCTCTCAATTTTCAGCAAGAAAGGCAGTCAGGCAAGCTGAAAGCCATGACTGTCTGATCCGTACTTGCTTCATCACCTTGTGACGTATTTGTATGTTCTTTGTAAACCTCAAACATTGTCCCAATACCAAACCTCTTCTCTTTTGGTTGACTTGCCATTTCTAAGGGAGAAGTTGATCTTTTCACTCAAGGGGCGGCTCCTCTGCGAAGAAAATTGATGACTGTCTGATCCGTACTTGCTTCATCACCTTGTGACGTATTTGTATGTTCTTTGTAAACCTCAAACATTGTCCCAATACCAAACCTCTTCTCTTTTGGTTGACTTGCCATTTCTAAGGGAGAAGTTGATCTTTTCACTGAAGGGGCGGCTCCTCTTCGAAGAAAATTGCTAGTTAAATTATCAGCTTTATTGTCTTTTTTGGAATCTTAAATAGGGATGAAAAATGGAATAGAACTAGAAGCCTAAATGGAAGTGATATGACCTCTTAGGGAGAATAAGGACCTTTTTGAGTTCTCTAATCTTTTTGGCATTCTTCACTGCTGGATACTAAATGATATTGGATATTGGGTTCCACCTAAAGGATACATAGATTCTTTATTAGAATGTTGTGCTATTTATTTCTCTTAATACTGACTGTATTTTTTATGCATATCTTCCTGTTTTTAAGGATTCTACTATTCTCTTCCTTTCAAATATTGCGAACTGGGTTATCGTGAAGAAGCACGAAAGGATTGGTGTTTCCAAGAATGTGATAAGGGAAAGGGGTAATGTCTGTTGTAAGACTTACGAAAAATAATTTATCACGAACACCTATAGGAAATCCATGAAAAATTGAAGCATGTCAAATGCACTGTCCATAAGGATATTTCATCCGGTATAGGTGTATCCTCCAGGATTCAACAAGCTCTTCTAGAGCTAAACTAAGAGGAAGAAACTAACAAATATTCAATAAAATTGAAAACCCATCACACTATCCTCTATAAGAAAGACTATACTTTATGGGAGGAATTACAATTACTCTTTTCCTCTTTCCTCTACTGGTAATACATATATATATACATAAAATGAATGCAGAGGAAGTCAAAGTCTTAGTAACACTTAACATTACTATTTTTATTATTCATAATGGTTCTTTAAAGAGTCATTAAGACACAAAAAGAATTACCAATGTCCACCAACGGATGAAAACGTTATGACTGAATTAAAGGTATAATATAATAATGATTTATAATTAAATGACTAATAAAGAAAATAAGTAAAAGTCTAGCCATTATGAGAATTAAGAATAATAGCCAATTAAGGGTCTAGTCAAATAGAATAATAAAACCCATTTAAAAAACATTGATGAATGAATTTACACACTTCGTTTTTTGTTTTTTTAGAAAATCCAACAATCCCCCATATATTTCAAAAATAATATTAAGGAATATAATGTACGATAATAATAAGTTTTGCTGAGTTTTCTTATATGAGTACAATATGTCGATTCTGATGTCGTGTAGACTATGAACCAGACCTAGATAAAACAAGATTAAACTTACAAAATAATTGGTGAAGTTTAAAACATCTATGAACTATGAACGCTTTTGTAAACCTAAAGTCTTATTCTATCACATTATACCTACACAATCTTTATCGTTATCGTGGTTTTACGCTAAGAGGTCATGCGCATGTCCTGGTCTTACAAAAACTTATCTCTATGCCATCTTAAAATAACAATAAACATATAAAAGAATATATATGGAATAAGGAAGTTGACCTCAAATTATATGAGAGTATCTAAATGTTAAATTGCAATAAAGCTTTTAAAAACTGTTTAAATAACTAAAACATTGTGTTCACAAATTTATTCTAAACAAACCATCATATACATTTACACCATAGAATTCAAAGCTAATTATATTATTGCGGGTATATAACAAGTAACTATAGTGATGCTGGAAAATATATAATATAGTAACACTATTAATCATAAACACAATACTCATAGCCAAGAAATTTATCTTTGTAATACCAAATCAAACTCAAATAAAATCACATTCATTTTTTCTTAATAATAATCTCATAAACATTAAGTTGGTTCAAATATTATCACCTCTATACTACCTCAATAAATACAAATGTTTCATGTGTGAGTATAATAAGAAGAATTTTTCATTGTAAGAACCTGGGTAGTTTAAAACCACCAATATATAAAAATTCTTCTTCTTCTTTAACTTGAGTGTAGAACACAAATTTAACTTTGATGCTTAGTAGCACCAAAGTCTAACACCCAACCTTTTACATATTAGTCACAAGACTCATGTCACACCCCGAATCCCAACGAGGCGTGATTGGCACCCGTAGCCGACATGGCCCGAGAGAACCAATCTTTACTTACTCAATCATATGCATGCCATAAGAAACCCATAAACACATATCAACTATCAAGACCAACAATGGAAGTCATGGAACATGATATATGTACATATATGCGAAACTTGGCCGTTGAGGCCACCAAGTCAAGGACGGCAACTTGTTCAGGCGGTGGTCTACTTGTTCCTTCACCAGCAATTCTATTGATCAGCTTACTTTTACCTTTTCCTCTTCCTCTTCTAGTGTTCGGCATTTTGACTATACCAAAGAAAAACAATTACCAAAATCAGATACAATACAACTGACAACATTGGCTCTATTGCACGATCTAGAGTGAAGGAAAGAAACAACATCCTAAATGTCCCGTAGCCTCCTACTTATAAATGTGGTGCACAACACATCGATAAGTAAGACTCTACTCAGACACGACTTTGTAGACATCCTTAGACCGACTGCTCTGATACCACTTTTGTCACACCCCGAATCCCAACGAGGCGTGATTGGCACCCGTAGCCGACATGGCCCGAGAGAACCAATCTTTACTTACTCAATCATATGCATGCCATAAGAAACCCATAAACACATATCAACTATCAAGACCAACAATGGAAGTCATGGAACATGATATATGTACATATATGCGAAACTTGGCCGTTGAGGCCACCAAGTCAAGGACGACATATCCCTTCTACATTCATACACCCACATCCGTCTACAAAAGCCTCTAACAAGAGCATTGACCAAAATGAACCATAAGTCGGGACAAGTCCCCGCATTACACAATATATACAATACCAAAACATATATACACTCTGACTCGGAGAAGCCCCGAATGAGCTGGATCTCACCAAAGAGCCGCTAACACTGGCAATCTACTGAGGAGGCCTACTGGGACCTGCGCCTGCAGCAAGTAAGGTAAATTCCCTGAGAGGGGTCAGTACGAAATAAGTACTGAGTATGCAAGGCTCAGATGAAACTGTACAACACATGAATATTTCAATGAACTCAAAACATATGAATAATCAATGTGAATAAGTCACCATGTTACGCTTTGGAAACCATGTGGATTGCTTTCATTATTTTCATTACTTTCTTTATCTCAATGCTCACATGTCATGACATATCACAATGTGCCCGGGCCCCGACTGATCAGTGGGTCTTTCATATCATCATATAGGGATCGAGTCGAGCTAGGCTTATGCCCCTAGACTTGCCACCCTTGGGATCGAGTCGAGCTAGGCTTACGCCCCTAGACTTGCCACCCATAAATCCATATCTCGGGATCGAGTCGAGCTAGGCTTACGCCCCTAGACTTGCCACCCATACTTGATCATTGACCACATTTGCATTACTTTGTTCATTACTTTGATATTGATACTTTGATAATCATAACATCACTTTGGAACTTTTGAACATCACATTGTTGGAAACTTTGAATCATTGACCAATGAGTAAGAAAGAGACATATGAATAAATATCAATGAGAAATATAACATTACTAGCACCATGATACCATTGGAACCATTGGACAATAATCCATGAACAAGAGACACAAGTATAGGCACTATTGAAATATTGGTACGTAACTTTATTTGAGCTTTCGGAACATTAACCATGAATATGAGACATGAGATTCACAAATGATCCATGAGTAGAAAATATATGACAATGGCTAGTGATAAACGGATATCGGATACCTTAGCACATTTCGGGATAGAACTAGTGACATGTCAATATGGACACTATTTGCCGCAGAAAGATACGGACAAAGTAACCTTACATACCTTGGATTCGCAATACGAATATACAACTTTAGATGCGTATACAATAAGCCCGCTCCTTCTTTATGTGTCACTCTACAAATATATAACGAAATTCACATTAACCATCAATTACTTTACAAATGCATACCATGTCAATGAATTACATGTTTGGCTTTAAACATGTCATTTCCCTTCGACAAAACTATTGATATACCATTCTTCCAAAAATTCCGGAAAATTCCCAACATTGACCAATACATGAAAATCAATACATTTCACCACAATACTTCTCCTTTACACTTTCTTATCCATAACACATCACAAATAATCCTTCAAAGCACCTTAATTCAACTCATAACACATATCGGCCAAAAATTCCATAATTTCCACTTTTTGACAAGAACAAATTTAAAAACTAACACCATACATGTTCATATTTTTTCCATACCATGCTTTTTCATCAAAGGCACAAGGCCTAATTCAAGTTCAATTCACCAAGATAGTATATCTTACACCAAAAGCAAAATACACTATTCATCACTTTGCCAACACCACTAGCATAATATACATAATCTCTCATGCATATAATATGTTAATCCATGAGGATAAATACTTACCAAGGCTTGGAATATGTTGATCTTGTCCAAGGAGTCCAAAGGGATTATTTGCCTTAGGGTTTGGAAAAGAGAGAAATGTTTTAAGAAAATATCCAAAAGTTATGAGAGCTTTTGATAATAAAATCTGATGTTGGGGACTTTATATAGACCCAAGGTCATTCTTAGTTACATGTGGCATTAAGGGATATGTTCAATTGGTCAATTATTGCAAGAATGGGTCATTTCCTCTTTGGGCCAAGTCTTTTAATCCCATTTGGGCCTAATTTTGGGCCCAATAATACATATCCATGCAACCCAAAGATTTCATGTATTATTCACCATATATCTCATGTTTACATATTTCTATAATGTCACGACAACATCCTCTTAAAATATTCTCATTCGTCGCCTCGATCGCAAAAATTGGAATTCTAGTCACCTTTGGCTTCATTGAACATTTTGGATCACTATTCACCTTTCGTGATTTGATCATGTAGGAGTATGTAGGAGTGTATTGAAGTGTTTGACTCTTATGCTCCATGAAATCACAACACACCTCCTACGACGATCTAATCGCACATGTTATGTCCGATATCAAATGTTTCCCCAATGACACTATAAAACACATATGCATGGCATCTCAACACCTATGTAGATATGATCCCAAGGTATCAAGTGAGGTTATAAAGTACGGGGTGTTACAATTCACTTTTGAGAAATAACTACACTAATTAAATCATCTATTTAGCCATAAATTTTACTTAGCAGAATTATCATTTTTCGAATCTTTCTACTACTTTAAGGGATATGACATGACAATTTACCGTACGCAAAATAATTTTCATCTTTGAGCTTATAACCATATCTCTTTATTATTAATAAATAAAAAAAC
Organism: Capsicum rhomboideum; assembly: GCA_031232105.1. Lineage (NCBI taxonomy): Eukaryota > Viridiplantae > Streptophyta > Magnoliopsida > Solanales > Solanaceae > Capsicum > Capsicum rhomboideum. The sequence continues at coordinate 124,267,212 of CP124713.1, read as the reverse complement.
TATAATATCGCTACATACCTCAGAATCACATGGAGGATATGTGACCTACGCATTAGTCAATTATGTCGGCACCCCAAGAAGAAAGAGGCGGAGCCCAATCAATCAACTATTTCTCAAATCAATGTAAGGACCTGATTTGTGAAAACTTACTTTTACGTGTTTTGATCATTTTTTGCTTTTTTGTAGTTGCAACATGTTTGTTTTGGGGTGTGGGAATGATTGACACAGTTACCAATGCGATCAAGAGTGATTCGAGCGAGTTTGAGGTTTTTAGAGACTTTAAAAGCCATATTGTTGACTTCAGTCAACATTTGATGTTTTGGGTCCCGGGTGGCAATTTGGACAGTTTCATTAGATCCAAAATATCAAATTTGGGTTAGTAGAGGGGTTGGTTTGGGTTCAGAACCTTTATTTTGCATTTTGACTCTTCGTTTGGAAATTGCCAAAAAGAGGTCCCGGGGGTTAATTTGTTGAAAACGATCCTTTTTCAAAAATTCGATATCGCCGTTAAGTCTGGAACATTGAAAATATCATGGTAGCATATATGTTTTATTTCTGTAGGGTCCCAAACGAATCCCGAGGATCTGTTCGGAGAATTCAAAGACATGCAAAATTAGCAAAGTTGTTGATATCTGGTGCATGCCAGATCCTTCTACACGAACGTGGACCCCTGGCCGCAAACAAAGAGAAGTAAATTCTCGTTCATCACAATTGCGGGGTGGTGTGTAGGATCGTGTAACACCCCGTACATTTTCGAATCTATTTAATTACCGTAACATTTATGGAATTATTTAAACATGAGATTGTTGGGGGATTACACATTAACTTTATTGGGCTGAATTTAGTCTTGTGCAATTGGGCTCAATAAAGGCCCAATAATTGAGCAAAAGACATGGCCCAAAATGGAAAAATGATCCATTCTTTCTTTGACCAAGTAAACCTATGAATTATTGATCAAGTGTGGCTAAGGATGAGATTTAAAAGGACTATATAAGGTGAAAAAAATCAGATTTTTATTCACAACAGGGCATATGCCAATTCTAGACTTTTCCACAAAAAGAGATATTTCTCTTCTCTTGCAAACCCTGAGGCAACCATCTCTTTTGGACAAGATCATCACTTTGCAAGCTTGGGTAAGTGTTTACTCTTATGATTTAATATATTATATGCATGAGAGATTGTATAGATCATGATGGTTATGTCTAAAAGTGTTGAGTAGTGCACTTTTGCTTTTTGCTAAAAGATGTGTCATCTTTGTAATTTGAATTTGAAAGGAGACTTGAGATTTTGATGGAAGTGAATGGTATGGATGAGATATCAATATTTAATATGTGGTTATATCCTTAACTTGCTTTCTCTTTGTGTATAGCATTTGGAATTGTTGTTGTGAAAATTGTGCGTGGAATTGGTAGTGTATTGAAAAGAGGATGTAGTTTGGTGATGTTTATGTGCGTTGTGAAACCATGGCTGTTCGTTGGCATACAAGATAACTTAAAATATTAAAATATAATCTTAATTATGACCATGGACCATTCATTGCGAAAAAAGACTCGAAAATGACCCCTGGAGGCTGAAACGGGCATCCACCTTAGCGGGAGGGGAACCTGAGGGTGTATATGCCAACGCAGGTGGATTTTTACATGGACAATGCTCACCTGTGACAGTACCTCACCCACCTACGGGAGCAGGTGGCTTCACAGGTCAGTCCAGAACTCCGTTTCAATTGTTTTTGCATCTCTTTGACCCCCCAAAGCCCCTATACTCTTTTTGGATGCAATTATCAACTTATGGTACCTTTTGAATGACTTTAGATAAGTAGCCCGGAGGTATTTTGAATGGTATCAATTATGGATTGTTGTTAATGTGTTATTGTGAAAGCTATTGAGATGACTTGATGGAGTAAATGTAACGTGGTGTTAATGAGGAAGTGTAAAGTATAAACTTGGTGTGAAATGCTAATGGTTTATGATGTCTTGGTTTATGTGTGGAATGTTGTGGTGTTGTTGGTATGGTGATGCAATAAATGGTATTGTAAGAGGGTGAAATGACATTATATGGCAGTCACGTAGCTCATTGCCGTCTTATGCACTTGTAATGTAGTTAGTTGTTAACGCGAGCTCCGTTATGTACTTGTGTTGTAGAATAACACGTAAGGAAGGAGATGGATTGTTGTATTCACATGTAGGATTGTGTATTCATATTGGAAAGATAAGGTATGTAAGGTTTCTCTCTCCCGTATTCTTTGGCAGCACCTATTGCTCTCATTGTTACCGTACTGGTTCCATTTCGAAATGTTTCAAAGTATCTCATTCAGGTTTGACATATATTGTTATTCACATGTTTCTTATCATTGATCAATTGTGATTCACATGTCTTTTATTCGTTGACTAATGTTCTGAAGCCCCAATAATGATGTTATAACCACCAATGTATCAATCTCACACAAGTAAAGGAATGAAGTAATGTATATATATGTATTTCTTAGAGTCCGGGTGGTAGCTCAAAGGGGTGAAAGCCCCGCTAGAGACGATCCCGATGATTGTTGATATAATACATTATTTCATGTTATGGCCCACCGATAAGGTGGATGATTATGCTATGGCCCACTGATCAGCTGGATGAATGGTAATGATGACGAACGTAAAAGCATAGAAAGTAATGAATGAAATGTATATGGTTCCACACATATACAGAACGGTGGTTTATCCATAATGTTTATTCACTTGTATTTGATCCCATTTGAGATCCTATGTTTCATACAGTTTCATATATCCTTACATACTCAGTATATTCTTCGTACTGACGTCCTTTAGGGGACTTACCTTACTTGCTGCAGGCACAAGTGCTAGTAGACCTCCACAGTAGGCTGCGGGTCATCTACGGAATATTGGTGAGCTCTAGTTGGTTCGGGGCTTTCCGAGTCACATGTGTACACTTGTTTTGGTATCATGTAAAGGTTGTATAAAGCGGGGACTTATCCCAACTTTAGGATGGTTATATCTATGTATCTGTAGAGGCTTGGTAGATTGTTGTGGGATAAATGAAGGAAATGTAAGGATTGTATGTTTTTGACGTGGTGGCTCTAACCAAGTTTCATATATGTATCATATGTTTTCCATGATTTTCGCTATTGGCATCTTGTATCAATATGTGATGGAGTGTTGTTCATTTAGTGACTTGCATATGAGTGTACATGAATAAAGGTTGTTCTCTCGGGCCTTAACGGCTCCGGGTGCCAGTCCGCCCCGTTGGAATTCGAGGCGTGACAGATCGCAAAGGGAATTCAGGGTCAGGATGGGTTACACCTTCTTCTCGAACGCGAAGGCCACATTCATCAGTATTCACGAACGCAAAAGCCAAACTTTTGGCTGGTCAAATTTTACCCTCGCGAAGGCAAACGGTTGACCACATTCGCCAGGTACTGTTCACAAAACAATATAAATACCATATTTTTCTAGATTTTCACCATTTTTGAACCTCCAAGCTTAGTGAAGAGGCAATTTCTTGGTGTTTTATCACCATTCTTTCTTGGGTAAGCTCCTAAATCATCTTTTCATTAATTCCTATCAATTATATCTTCAAAAATACCTTAAAATAATGATTTCAAAATTGAATTTCAGGGTTTTTGTCGGTGAAGCTTTAAAATGGTATTTTTCTTCGATTTAGACCTCATTTTAAACTCATTTTTTTGTGGGTTTTCAACTGTAGACTCCTATAATCTTGGGTAATATGTTTCTAAAGAAAACTTTTGGTTTTACCCCTTTCATTTTTGAACTCATTTTTTAAATCTGTTTTGGACCCGGCTTAAATTTGAACAATATGGGTATTGTTGGCTTTCTTTTAATGGGTAGATAGTATATTTGTCTATTTTAGTTGATTTTGAGGCCGTTTGAAAGGAGAAAGCACTGGGTTGAAGGACTTTAGACTTGGATTTCATTATTTCGAGGTAGGTTATAACTTAACTTCTTTCAGATTGAGCTGGGTAGTTAATAAATAGGTAAAGCATGCTATGGGTTGGGGAAATAACTCTATGATTTATATTTTGAGATTATTATTATTGTTGTGTGCCCAAGTGGGGGCTTATAATCTGTTGTTGTTAACTTGTGATATTTGATATTGCGTGTTGCCCGGATGGGGGGTTTATTTGAGATCATTGGCCTTATCTGTGCATTTAAATGCCTTTATTCTACATATGATGCCTATGCGAGGGCTTAAATTGTTATTATAAGACACATTGAGCATTGGTTGCCTTTATCTGATTAGAAATACCCGAGTTAGGGGTTGATATAATATTAATGATGTCTTACATGCATATTTATTCCGATGGTGCCTAATTAGAGTTGATAATCATGAATTGTGGACATATTGAGTTGATTTCTAGGCTCATTTATATACGTATTAAATGGATTTGATATCTTCATACTGATTTTATTGTGAGCATTACATCCTCATTCTATACATATACATTCATAAGATATTGGTACCATTAAGGAACACCATTTTTGAAAGAAAATAAGCCATTTTTCATAAAAAAAACCTCTGCGTGAAGATGATCCAGAAAGGTGAGTTGAGATTTGAGGAATAAGTTATAGTACATGGGTTGTGAACCTCCCATGGGTCCTATCTTGAGAGTTGCGAGCTTGGTAGGTATATATAGAAAGTCATGCGATTACTTTCACCATTTCATCCCATATTCATTACATTTCATCGCATATGCATCTTTCGTGGTTTCTTAGTGTTATTTGACTTGTGTTTAGTTTTTGTGTACTTTTCTTACATATTTGTGTGGTCTCATTTCAACATTATATTAGAATTAATAGTGGAGATAGTGTGAGCTACCGTTTGGGAACTTTTCTATTTGCAGGTAACATGCTCATAGTTTTCTTTACTTATATTATTTTTTGATTTTTTTAGTCTGTCTATGATTCCTACTGAGTACAAGTGGGCCATACTCACTCCTACTGTGCCCTTTTAGTGCAGTTCCTAGCGTGAGTACGATACACAGAGGCTGAGTTTGTTTTACTGTTGGTGATCTTTTGAGGTACTGGCAAGCTCTAGAGTTTAGAGTTACTCCCCGGACCTCATCTTATCTTATTTATGTCTTTATTTTGATTTTAAGAGGCATAAATGTATTCTCAAATTCAGTTTTGTATTAGATGGTCTTATATTATAACCCCAGATTTTGGGTGGTTTATGAGATTTCTTTCATACTTCTATTTTCAATGTATTGTATTGTCCTGACTTTGTTTTAGAAGTCTCGTCTTATCTTTATTTGTTGTTATGATTGAGATTTTCTTTCCTTTGGGGGTAACAGGCTTACTTATAAAGACTAGGCCTCGATAAGTGCCATCATAACCTTTTTGGGTCATGACAAATTAGTATCAGAGCATCAGTTTCATCGGTCTAGTAAGTGTAAGAGCAGAATATCTAGTAGAGTCTTGCGGATTGGTACGTAGATTCTTATATCTATCTTCAAGAGGCTATAAGATGTATTTAGGGAAAAAATTCTCTAATTTGATTCCTTTTTGTGCGGGTTGTCATACCCAAGGTTATAAACTTGTATTCCACTTTTTTCTACACATATGGTAAGGACTAGGTACAGAGATACTAGGGATACCGAGCCGACATCCGACAAGGGAGCTCTGGTTTGAGGATGGGGCAAGGGTCGTGGATGACCCAGAGGTAGAGCTCGGGGACGAGGAGCTGCCCCAGTCAGAGGATGTACTAGAGAGGCTTCTTCTGAGCCCGAGGTTGAGTATGCTAGAGATGATCATCATACAGGGGGTACAGGGCCAGCTCAGGTCCCACAGGGTTCAGTTGACACCCCAGTGCTTCAAGATTTGTTGGTTCACCTTTTTAGTTGCTTGGTTGGTGTTCCTTTGAGTGTACCGAGTGTTCATTAGACTTAGAGTGGTGTTCTGCCATCTGTACAGGCATCTGCTTATGGTATTCCTACTTTTTGGGTGCAGCCATCATCTATGGTTACCCCATATTTTGACTATTTTCCTAACAAACTTACTATTCCTCCGATTGCTTTGGGTACATTGATGTCTTCTAATGATCAGAAGAGGTTCGAGAGGTTTATTTGCTTGGGTTCACCCAAGTTCAATGGTGCTATTGGCGGGGATGCCTATGAGTTTCTGATTGATTGCTAGGAGAAGTTAGATAATCTTGGATCCCTTGAGTCTTACAGAGTTACTTATACTACTAATCAGTTGATGGATGTGGCTAGGGTTTGGTGGAGGTTTCTTTCTAGTTGTAGGCCTTAGGGTTTGCCTGCTATAACTTGGACTCAGTTTTTTGAGGCATTCTAGGAGAGGTTTATATCATATAGCTTAAGAGATCAAATAAGGGATTAGTTTGATTATTTGGAGTAGTACTCCATGTTTATTGCCGAGTATGAGGGACGTTTTCATGCTCTATCCAGATATTCCTGTGCTAGCATCTCCACAGAGTCTAAGAGGATCCAGAAGTTTATGAAGGGGTTAGTTAGTTCATATTAGTTGGTGATATCACCCAAAATATACCTCCAGAAAAGTATAATGAGGTCGTTGTATCAAATATAGAACCCAACTAGGTTGGGGTAGATCCCACAGGGAATAGGACAAAACTATGTAGAATGCTAGTCTGAGTAATTGGCAAGTAAGTAAAACTGGGGGTTATTTGTGAATAAGTGGTAAAAGTAATGATTGCTGGTTTTTGGATTTGTAAACAATATGAGAAATACACTAGGACTGTGATCCCTAATGATTCCTTAACTCCATCGGTCGCTTGTGCTAGCAAAAACTATCCTGCTGCGTTGCATGCATAATCTAAAAAGATGTGTTCATCTAAATGTCTCTTGACCTTGGTTAGACAAATTTCACTCTTCTCCTCTCGATCTCCGAGTGTCGCACTACTAACCCTTGTCTGGATCTCAGATAACTATTCCTGTTATGGCTCAAGTCATTAGATTAAGGTTGATAGCTTCAAATATCTCTTGTTATTCCTTGTTCCCAATATCTACCTCTCTCTCAAGCAAGTTTAGAATACATGCGAGTTTCTAATATTTGCAACCGTTAGAAGATCAATTATAATGAAGGTAATAACAATACATGCATTCCCAATGGTTCAGAATTGCTTTGGACTTAACCCGTTTCGTTAATTCCTCATGGTTCACACAACCCTAGTTGATGGGTTTAGCTACTCATGATTGCAAGAACACAAGAAGAATTCAATAATAAAAACATAATTGTAAACTCACAATAAGAAGAAAACTCTTAAATCTCAATATGAATAAAACCCTAATCGATGTTCCATGATTACAAAATCAATAATATGTTTATGAACTCAGAGAAAATGGAAAATATCTCTCAAAACAATGTAGTGACCCACCCTCAACATAGGAAAATAAAAGGGTATTTATAGATACAAGATGAATCCTATCCTAAACAAAACAGGAAAATAGATTCAACAATTTTCCACGGTACCGTGACTTGGTATCATGGAACCAAGTCACGTCATGTGGGTCCTGTCATAGAAATCAGTCTGCCTTAACTAGCTGTGGGAGTCGAACTACGGCACAGACCCATGCCACGTAGGTTGACTCACGTGACGTGGGTCCTGCCGTGGGTCACTCCTCTAGTACAGGACTTAGTTCTTTCATCTTCAGATACTCCGTTTTCGAGCATGATTCTTCCTTGTTGATCATTTTACCTCCAAAAACCTATTCTCCTGCAATATAGAACAAAAAACACATCATACCAACTAAACATACCCAAGTTACTGCATAATTTCTGTGTTTTAAGCATCGAAAGTGTCATGTGATCATGACTCATCAACACCCTCAACTTAGAACATTTGCATGCCCTCAGGCGAACAAAACTAAATAAACACAATCGATGCTTAACTAAGAAAAACCTAAGAGACCTACGACAGTCGACTCATTGCTTTTGGCATCAAAACTTCTATGACCCGTCCTATTTGCAAATTAAAACCACGGTGTGTATACATGTAGCATATTATCATGATACAAAAAGGATCTAGTGATGGCATCAGATTATGAACAAACAATTAAGCATATATGCAAATGACATTATCTGAACAAATAGCAGCTAACAGTGCAACCCAGGTACTCTCACAACAAAGAAGTCCCATACACTCATAGTATACTAATGAATATCAAAGTAGGGACTAGGTAAAACACTCTCTCTCACAAAGAAGTTCAAACAGTGTGCATGAAATAACATAGGCTTGCCCTTATTTTCTATGACTTAGTTTTTTGGACAGTTGGACTAGGATCACTATAGGACTTTCATCGTCTTGTAACGTAGGCTTGGGGACGGCTGTGGTACATATGGATATGGTGACTCAACCCTCCTTGACACTACACTATTTTTGGCTCCAGTTTCCAACCATTCTCATTTCATTCTCCCTTAATCTTCTTCATTTATTTTCAGATTTTGGGTGTGATTTTCTTCATACTTTCAAAACACAATTTTTTCTTCTTTTTGCAATTTCTATTTATTTCACTCTTTTTTTTTCACACCCAAATCTATTCTCTCTTTAGTTTACTAAATCGTTCTTCATACCCAAGTCAAACTATGCACCCCTATGATAGCTACCTTTAACTTAGGCGATTTGCCTGAGTTGAGGTACACAATGTCCAAGGATGGACTAGGGCCAAGACAGGTTCACTGTAAGTAAAAATGGGAAGGTGAATAGGCTAATTAAAGAAATAGGTCAATTAATGCTCAAACTCGGGATCAGGGGATATTTAATTCAATTGGTCGGGCATTTAAGCTAAAAATGGACTTATTAAAAAATGTCCTATGATCCTTTCCTAACCATTATCCTATAACCTATGCAAGACTAACCAGGCAAGTTTTGGATTGCACACACAAAGTGAACTATGTAATGACCTCACACACACGTAGCACAGGGTTGCACTATCAACAACTACCTATTCATTTCATACATAACTAGCTACAATTATTCTGCATATAATACTAATGCCATAACAAGATCCAACAACTCTCACAGACTAACATACTACCTACACAGTTTAAAACAAAATTTTTTGGAGGGGTCTCCTTTAAACAATCAAAAAGCATCATGTTGAAAAACTTATTCACAACTGGACTGCACTAAGGTTCCGCTAATTTTCTCTTAATTAAATAAGAAAACACATAAACAATATGAGTAACAACCTAAACATGTCGGTTCTACTATGATAGCACACTTGGGGGAAAAGAAAATACGACAACAAAAAAACCCCAAATGGTGGTATACCCTCACCCCAACTAAATAATGGTGCACTACCCCTAGTGCACAACTATCAATAGAGTAAGTGTAAGGGAGTAAAGACATACCTGACGGGACCTAGGCACCGGATATGGGCCCGTCCATAACAGGATCATCTGCATGCTCTCTGGGCTCTCTGCTAGGTGTGACCTGCATAGTAAGTACCTGACTAGAGGATGCACCTCGTTCCCTCTGCTCCTGAGCAATCTGACTAGCATGGTACTCTACTCTAGAAGCCTTAATAGCTCTCCAAAAATCACCCTCGAACTTGTCACCACTATTAGTCTGATTCTCTGAACTACGTGGCTTCTTGTCTCTATCAATAGGAGGCTCTTCGTCAGCAAACAAATCCACCTAAAAAGCGGGCCTCATCAGGGATTGAACGGGCATAGGTGGAATAATAGGAGTGTTGCTCAGTGCCAAAGCTCTAACATCCTCTCTCAATACAGCCACCTCCTCTGTCAATCGTGCCATATCAGAAATTTGTGCCAAACTCAAATGGGTAGCCATTCGTGTCTCAAAACTATCAATCCACCCATGCAGCTCTCTCATAAATCTATCCATAACTGCAGTCATCCGGGCCTCCACTCTATCTTCTGAAGCCTCTACTATGGTCCGAACCTATGGCTTAAGCTGGGATACCAACTTAGACATCTGGGCCTCTGTGTGAGCCTACCTGTCAAACATCTGCATCAACCTATCAACCAACTGCTGCAGAAATTCCCTCAGAACTGAGACTATACCAGAGGGGGGCGGTGGTGCTGTAGTGCCTGTTACCTCATTATGAATCACCGAGTCTGTGCCCTCAGCAGGTACACGAACAGTCTAAGGTACACTCACTAGTGCTGGAGTACTAATCGGCTCCTCTCTATCTCCACACCCTTAAAAAAATATTGCTCCTGATGACATGGAAGGTTGAGACCTCTGCGGAAAAAACTGGGTGAGCTCCCAGCTGCTGCATCAACCCTATATCAGCAATGTAGGTCACCTTAATATGATGATCTACTACACACTTAGTGAATACATATGAACTAACACATTAGCCATGAATCAGATACGGGAAAGGGATGCTGGTAAAATCTCTAAAGGAGCGCTTATGAATTTCCTTACTGATGTAGCGGGCGATATTGATGTTATATTTGGCAATGATGTTTGCTACTAGAATAGCCTGATCAAGAGTAAGTGAATTATCAGCATTTGTGGAACCCAGATGGTGCCTCACAACAGACCACCAAAATTGTCCAACAAAGTGAAGCGAGGACTTCTTAATGTATAGCTTCCTAGATACCCAACCAGCATCCACACCATCCTCTACTATATATACCGCAATCCATCGTAGTAACTCCAACCGCTGATCGACATCTCTCATTTTACCCCTATGTCTCACAGTCTCCATACGGTGATCGAATTCTGCAGTTCTAACTAGAAATGGATGTTCAGCACCAAACAAAAACCTGTGGATAGTCTGGTCAGAGATGTCTACTCTGGTCTCCCAAAACAAAGTGTGACTCAATGGTGGTTGGTCCCGATATCACTGCTCATTTGGTGTGATTAATTCAATAGAATTAATATAGGAAACATAAAACTCACGGACCAACTCTGGGCTATAGTGATCAGGAGGCTCCATCATCCACCCTAATCAATAATGATCAAATACTTCCTTAATCTTGGGTAGTGCCTTTAACTCATCTAGATGATACTGAGGCTCCTTAGTGATACTTCATCTACACATGCCCCACTCAGTAAGTTCGGCATCCCTGTCATAAATGTCCCTCATACCCTGAAGATATCATCTCTTGTTTTCCTTTCAAACCATAATTGTGGAAAGCTGTGCAGCCACTAGTCCTTGTGAGTAAGTCATGGAGTTTTGACCACCAGTGCTAGAAATAGATATTGTCACCTCAACCGCAGAATCATTTGTACTGTTGACACCCAATTTTGACCCTCCTATTTATCATTTTTACTTATTCAGGCGTCTATTTTGTTCACGAGGCCAAAATCTCTATTTTTACTAATTTTTATCAAAATTTGTGATAATAGATACTATTCACATTATTTAAGTATTATTATTTTAATTATTATTTTCAATTATTTGTATGAATTTTCTATTGTATAATAGTCTCCACTCGCAAGGTAATTGTTACTTAATCTTTTACATTTTTTTTAAATTTATTTTAAAAGTAGTTGATCAAATATTTTAAGAGTTATTCTTTATTGTGAATTATTTTTTTTTACTATAAAATATAATGGTTAATTTAATAATTTAGTATTATTTTCTTTCACTTAGTAATTTAGTAGTTATCCATTTTATGTATTTTTGGTAAAATTTTATTTAGTCACAAACAAGCTCAAATTTTAAATTTCAAATTCAAATTTTGTCAAATCTTTTCATAAGTAGAAAAAATCCTTCTCACTATTTTTTCCTTTCTTGTGAAGAATATTTTTATTCTCAAAATCATTTCAAGTCCATCTTACCTATTTTATTTTACTCCCTCCATATCCATGAAATCCTCCCACAAAATCAAAATATATTTTATTAGGGGAAGAATATTACTTTCTCCAAAATGGTCATTCTTATCATTCTTTGAGATGGAAAAAAAGAATTCCTTTCCATTGGTAACTCCCTCCCCCCTAACGTCAATATCACTCCCTTCTCTACCTATTTGGGGGGCATCTCTTAATCATTTTTTCGGACAACACATAGATACACCTACACACACATCTTTCACGGAGAAGAGAAAAATGCATACTTTTTCACCAGCTTTTGGCCCAAAACCAGCAAATACTCACTTCTCTCAAGTTACAAGAAAGAGTGACTTTTGATTGAGAAGTAGCCGAGGCATCATAGTTTTCTTAGAATTCGGGAAAGGTACATTCTCAATCCGTTTCTTTACTTAGGCCACCATAAATATTACATGTCTCGATCTTCAATTGGTAAGTTCTTAAAAGTACGATTTAAAATAGCCTTGTTCTCATATGTTTAGCAAAGTATATTCACAAAGCTCGGTTAATTTGTGATAAGAGAACTTATTGTCCTCGTTTATAACTCAAATTCACAGTGATATATACTAACCCAATATCTCATTTTGTCATGCTTTGGTTTAGTTTCACCCAGAAAGTTTGTATGGGTTAGATTTCCTTAGTATTACATTAGTTACTAGCGTTTAGATATAGATTTTTGTCTTTGTTTTCATTAAATGAAAACAGACAAAGGTATAGTAATATTATTATCTTGGTATTCTTAAAAAAAATGGTATCAAGTAGTCATGTCTGTTAACTTGGATCCAGGTGTTAATATTTCTATTAATTAGTTATTTTCTTTTAGTGTGAGACTATGCCTCTGTAATGAAGACATTAAATTTGGTTGAGTATTTTGGGTATTTAATCTAGTGTTACGATTTATTGTCGTAGCCTTCATTTTTGTTTTGGGTATATACCCGCATTGGTATAATTGGAGTGCTACAGGTTTTGTCTTGCTGCTACGAGGACCGAAATCTCATAGTATTTTTGTGCTTGTAATTATTTTTTTTCAATATTGTATAAACTTCAAAATAATGGAATGTGTCTCTCATTTTTGGAGACTAATGGGCAAGGATTCCGATAGTATTAGAGCTACCTCGTATATGCTATCTCTTTGTTGATCAATTGATATTTTTACCTCCATGTCACTACTTTATTTGAGTCGATTTTCTCTATGAACAATGGTTTATCTTTTTAGAATAATGATCCGTAGCTAGTTACTTGTATATTTATTTTGCTACATATCTTATCTAAATCTCCTTATATGCTTATTTTGATCAAGAATTGTTATATTTTATTATTTTCATTTTTTTGATTAGTTAAATATCAAGAACAGACATACTCTCACCTTTTTGAATATTTTTACATGTACATCAAAATGAGACGACATCTCTTGGAATTCAACCACGGAAGGGGAGGAGTAAATGCATGAAGTGGAGCTCAAATAGAGTTGTCACCCCGTCGGGGGTCAGGTACGTTTTGGGAAATGACGACTAAAAAGACAGGCAATAGCTGACTTCTCGTATGAAGCACATAAAGCTTTATTAGAAAATATAAAGCACCTCGTTACTCCCTTCTTTTCTTATTTAATATGTCACCCTTTTAGAAGTCTCAAAGACTTGACAACTATTACAATTATATTAATTGTCGACATGCTTTGATATAAATTATATATTATACCAACATACCTTTTTTGATTTACATGACTTTTGAATGCTAAAATATTTTATTTAGTACTCTTAAATAAGTTTCTTTAAGAATTATATTCGTCTTGTCTTGAGGCGTTTAAGAGAATTGATCATATAAAAATAGAGAAGAGGGATGTAACATCGCATTGGGCCTGTAGCAACCTTGTCATACCCTGATCCCACATTCTCTCACTCTTAATCTTAATTTTATGTATTGTTAATTTAGTATCCGTTCTCTTACATTATATTTACCACCAAATTAAGGTGGCATACATTTTACTAACAATTTCTTTTCTTATGTGAGATTTTATAATTTATGAGAGGTCTAGAACACTATGTGAAATAGAGGACAGATCGGAGCTCTTTGGGAATCTCAGCCGACTTATTGGAGTCCCGTCATTATTCGTAACTCAATATTTTGAATACTTTAGCATTTTTATTAAGTTGACGCTCCACAAACCAGGTCAGTCCCTCGACTTTCGTAATTATTTTGGTATAGTATAAATTAATTAACTTAATTTCTCTCGTCTCTTTATGCTTATATAATGTAACTAAGTAACAATTGAATTTGTACATTTTTTTTAAGTTATAAAATAGGTTGTGTGTCAACTTGCATGATAATCTTAAATTGTGTTTGTATTTAAAAGTGCATGTATTTTGTTAGGTTTTTATTCATCTTTTCATTACTCTTTCACTTGCTTTTATTCTTCATCTAGAATAATTAAGTTAAATATTGCATGCTTTGGCACTTGGTTATTTTAGATTAATTAATTATCAATCAGCCTTTGCTTATCACATAGAATTTCCCCACGTAATAAATGAGTTCGGTCGGGACCCACATTTGTGGACCTCGAAAGGTGCCTAACACCTTCCTTTCGAGGTAACCTGAACCCTTACCCGAATTTCTGGTTGACGTAGACTAGACTATTAAAATAAGTTCATATTTAGTCTAGAATGGTGCCCTAACGCACCTTAATTCGTTAGGTGGCGACTCTTCACTCCTTAAATCCCAAAAAGAGTTTGTCACGTCGAATCCCGCTTTTCGAGAGAAAAATGGGGCGCGACATGTACCCTCAACATTTTTCTCAGACCCAGATACATTAACCTTGGCATCATCCGTACGCTCAGTATTCTCCTCAGACCTAGATACATCTACCTACTATTTATCATCGGTTGCTGAAGGATCCTCCCCCTCTTCAGTCTGGGGAGAGAAATTGGAAGAATGAACATGAGCAATCGGTTTGGTAGGTTTCAGGGGCTGTGAAGTAGGCTGATGTGCAGCCCAAGCAACAGCTTGTGTCCTAGTTTGTAGCCTCGCATACCAGTGAAGAATCATCAGTGGCAAGCTCGTATACTTTTTTGGACCCATTTTTATCTGACCCCAAAGGTTCCTCATGCAACCTTATTGTAACTTCAGGATTTTTGATTTGGATTCTCAATGAAGAACCCATGTATCCATGTATGGTGTTTAATTTGGGCGGCATGTCGAAACAATTGGGTCAATTTTGGGTCAGATTTGGGTTCTAGGGTTTCAAAAATTCGGGGATTATGGGGTTTAGGATTTTAGGCTAAATGGTGGTTAGGATTTTATGAATTTTAGATTTGGTATATGGGAATTTGAGAGGAGAGTGATTGCAAGTGAGTGATTTGATGAATTTTTTTTTGAAAATAGGGTTTATGTTAGGATTTGGATTTGAGAGTGTTTAATTTGGATTTGAGGCCGAGTTTATGGTGTACCGAAATAAATATAGTTGGGTCGGGTCGAATCTCGGGTTTAAATTGGTCTCTGATTTTCATGGTACAAACCCATGTTACGTGGGTTGACCTACATCATGTGGGTCCCTGCGTAGGTCGAGTTCAGCCGTTATAAAATTTTCTCTGATTTGCACGGCACCAACCCAAGTGACGTGGGTTGACCTACGTCGTGTAGGTCCCTGGCGAAGGTCGGTTTCTGTAAGTGTAAAATTTTCTCTGACTTCTAAGGCACTATCCCACGTTACATGGATGAACTTACGTTGCGTGAATCAGTGTCGTGGGTTGTACTGAACATATTCAGTTTAACATTGCAAATTCCAGCTAACTTATCCTCCAATGATCAGATCATAACCAAATCAGAACTTGGGTTTCCTCCCAAGCAGCGCGTGATTTAACGTCGTGGCTTGACATGGCTAAATTGGATACTCAGGCTTCATTAACCAGTCCATGGGTTGACTCCCATGAAACGCCTGATTTAACGTCGCGACACGACATGGCTAACTTGACTACTCAGACTTCATCAAGACTAAGCTCCTCACATGTCCTTATTTCTTTCGTGATTCCCACATAGTTCTTTACACGCTGCCCATTAACCTTGAATAGAACATTATCATCACCTTTCAGCTTGATTGCTCCATGCGGGAACACCCTAACAATAGTGAATGGTCCAGACTATTTCGACCGTTGTTTTCTAAGAAAAAGGCAAAGCCTAGAGTTATAGAGCAACACCAAATCTCCCGGGTGAAACTCTCGTTGCTCAATCCTTCGATCATGATATAGTTTCATCTTCTCTTTATACAGTGCTGAGCTTTTATAAGCCCGGAGACAAAATTCATCCAACTCATTCATTTGGTCTAACCTCAAGTTAGCCCCTTCACTCCAGTTTAGATTTAACCTCTTCAATGCCCATAATGCCTTATATTCAAGTTCGACAGGCAAATTCCAGGATTTTTCAAAAACTAACTAATATGGTGAGGCACCAATCAGTGTTTTGAATACAGTTCTATATGACCATAGAGCATCATCCAATCTTTTTGCCCAATCAATCCTATTGACATTTACTATCTTTGCCAAAATAGACTTAATCTCATGATTTGACACTTCCACTTGCCCGCTCATCTGAGGATGGTAAGGTGTTACAACCTTATGTTTGACACCATATTTTTCAAGTAACGTTTTGAACAACCGATTACAAAAGTGGGATCCTCCATCACTAATGATTACTCGGGGTGTACCAAATCATGAAAATATGTTCTTTTTCAAGAATGCCGTGACACTTCTTTCTTCATTATTGGGAAGCGCAATCGCCTCCACCCACTTAGAAACATAGTCAATAGCTACCAAAATGTATTTCATCCCATATGAGCTCACAAAGAAGCCCATAAAATCAATTCCCCATACATCAAACAATTTGAGCTCAAGTATAGTTTTCATAGGAAGTGATGTCGCCCAAAATATGCCTCCTAAGAAGTATAAAGCGGTCGCTGTCAAATATAGAAACAAACTAGGTTGGGGTCGATCCCACAAAGAATAGGTCAAAGTTTATGTAGAATACTAGTTTAAGTAACTGGTAAGTAAGTAAAAGAAAGGGGGGGGGGTGAATAAGTAATAGCAGTAACAATTGCTGATTGTTGGGTTGTAAACAATATGATAAATACACTAGGATTGTGATCCCCAATGATTCCTTAACTCCACCGGTTACTTGTGATGACAAAACTGTCCCACTATGTTGCATGTAAAATTTGACAAGATATGTTCATTTAAACGTCTCTCGACCTTGGTTAGACGAATTTCACTCTTCTCCTCTCAGTCTCCGGGTGTCGCACTACTAACCTTTGTCCTGGATCTCAGATAACTATTCCTGCTAAGGCTTAAGTTATTAGATGAAGGTTGATAGCTTCAAATCTCTATTGTTATTTCCTTTTCCCAATCTCTACCGCTCTCTCGAGCAAGTTTCGAATACAGGCGAGTTCTAATGTTTGAAACTGTTAGAAGATCAATCATAATGAAGGGAATAACAATGCATGCATTCATAGCGGTTCAGAATTACTTTACACATAACCCATTTCGTTAATTCCTCATGGTTCACACAACCCTAGTTGATGAGTTTAGTTACTCATAATTGCAAGAACACAAAAAGGATTCAAAGATGAAAACATAATTGCACACTTACAATAATGAAGAAGAACTGAAATCTCAATTATGAATAAGACCCTAGAATCGGTGTTCCATGATTACAATATAATAATATGTTTCTGAACTCACAATAATGAAAAACTATCTCAAAACAATGTAACTGACTCACTCCCGCACATAGGACTATATAGGGGTACTTATAGATACAAGGCTAATCCTATCCTAATCAAAATAGGACACCAGAGTCTGAAACTTTCCACGGTATCGTGACTTGGTGTCGTGGTACAAAGTCACGCCACGTAGGTGAGTGTCGTGGAAATCAGGCTCAATTAGGCATCTTCAGTAGTTGACTCACGCCACCCTTTCATGGCACGTAGGTGGAATCACGGCACAAGACTCCTATCATGGGAATCAGGCAATATTTACTAATCTCTGAAGTAGACTCACGACAGCCACTCACGTCACGTGAGTGGACTTCACGGCACGTGAGTTGTAACACCCCGTATATTTTCAAAATTTATATGACCAACCTAACATGGATAAAAGTATTTAAACTTGAGATAATAAGGACATACTTAAGTGTAAAGTTAAAGTTAAGTGGTGGATTAAGGTAGAAGGATTAAGACGTTGGAAAAAGGAGAGAACATAAATGAGGTGCTTCCGTGACTTAATTAAGATAGTAGGTGTATCACTTAATTAAACTATTGGGCTGCATTTGGATATAAGTTAATGGACTCAATTGATGCCCAAAGTAAGTACATAAAAATGTAAACATGACCAGCCCAACACCTACTATTAATTCAATCCCAACAAGACATGATCCAAGTAGAACTTAAGTGAGAAAGTGGACTGTTTTGGACAGCTTGTATAGCCAAGTAGGTGCATCACCTATTTGGATTATTTTTGACCGAAAATTGGATAAGAATGAGCTAAAAGAGGTGGATAATAGGGAGTATAAATATCTTAAATTCATCTCATTTATCCATTCACTTCACTTGCCAAAAACAGAAAATTAAAACACTCTCTCCTCTCTCAAACCCCAATCAGCCGCCCCAAATTCCCTAGGGTTCTTGGGTGAATCCTCCACTTTGAAAGCCTTTGTAAGTGTTTAAAATTGTATATTAATGTAATATATGTATAATAAAGTGTGTAAATCAGGTTGGTTATGTTTAAAATGTATAGGGCAGTCCCTTAATTAGTTGGCAGTCCACTTGTGTTAATTTTGATGAATTTGTCTTCCTTGTGGTTTGGACTTGTATAGGGGCTTAAGGTGTTGAATAAATTAAGTTATTATGATGAAATTTCAGTATATTAAAGTGTGGTTCTGCCCCTAAATCTTTCCTTTTATGTATGGCTTGATGGGAATGTTTATACGTGTTTATAAATGGAACGTTTGGTGTAGTGAAAAGAGAGTACTCTCTTGGTATGTTAAACTGAATTTTGGAACTATTGTGGATTGTTTTTGGTATATTTTTGTGTAATTTATTTATGTGACTTGATGGAATAAATGTGTGGAGTTGTATTTAGGCGAAAATGTAAAGTAGAAACTTGGTGTAAAATTCTATCTGTTTGCGATGTCTACGTTGATGTGTGGACTGTTTTGGTGGTGTGTGGACTGATTTGGTTGGGTTGTTTTGAAAAAGCAGTAAGTTATAGTGTAATATAGTGGAATAGTGTTATTTGGTAGTATAATGAAGGAGGCAGTGATGCACCATGTGTTTTGGAGGTTGGACGGTTTCTACTTTTCGTTAAGCACTTACTTACCGTCTTGTGAACTTATAATGTAGCTAGCCGTTAATGTTCGCTCCATTATGTACTTGTGTTGTAGAGTAACACATAAGAAAGGAGCTTAATCATTGTAGTTACGTGTTGGGAAGATAAGGTATGTAAGGTTATTCTTTTCCGCATTCTTCTGCAGCATCTATTGTTCATATTATCATAACACTTGTCCTATCCCCAAAGGGTTGTACAGTGTCTCCTTTCTCTAAATGGTTTAGAGTATTTCATTTCAGAGTTAGTAGTGCTTGTTATTCACTTATCTCTCATTCATTGAACATGGTTCTAATGTTCCAATAATGTTATGTTCTAAAGTTCTAAAGTTCCAATAAAGCACAATTATCAATGTATCACTCTTATAGCTAAAGGATGAAGTAATGTGAGTAATTGTGTAATGGTTAATTTTGAGAATGGGTGGTATCTCATGGAGTGAAAGAAACACTCGCATGAATGTCGATCCCATTATTACGGGTGGTATCCCATGGGATGAAAGGAACATCCGTATGGATGATGATCCAGATTATTATGTTATTTCCCACTGATCAGTTGGGTCCGGGCATGATATGATTGATGATTGATGATGTACAGTATAGTAAAGTAAAGTAAAGTACAATAAAGTAAAGAAAGCAATGTACATGATTCCACACATATACCATATGGTAGTTTATTTATATTGTTCGTTCACTTGTACTTAATTCCATTAAAGTTCTTATATCTCATACAGTTACTTATAGCCTTGCATACTCAGTACATTCTTCGTATTGACGTCCCTTGGGGGACTTACCTTACTTGTTGCTGGCACAGGTACTAGTAGACCTCCACAGTAAGCTGTGGGTTATCTGCGAATTATTGGTGAGCTCCAGTTTGTTCGGGGCTTTTTGAGTCGTATGTACATGTTGATTTTCGTATTGTATTACAAATGTATAAAGCGGGGACTCGATCCGACTGTAGGTTTGGTTATGTATCTGTTAGAGGCTTTGTAGTTGTTGTATAGTTAAAAGAAGGGATGTTGTACCTTTTTGACCATATGGCCCTAACGACCATGTCTCATGTTTATAAAATGTTCTTATTGGATTTTTATTATTGATATGTTATGACCATAAGTGATTGAATGCTAGCCCATTGACGACAAGTATATGAATGTATAGAATGGTTCTCTCGGGCCTTTACGGCTTCGGGTGCCATGTCCACCCCAATAGGATTTGAGGCGTGAAAAAAGTGGTATCAGAGTGGGTCGTCCTAGGGTGTCTACTAAGCCGTGTCTGAGTAGAGTTTTTCTTATGGATGTGTTGTGAACCACATCTATACGTAGGAGACTACGGGACATTTAGGAGTTGTTTCTTTTCTTCATTTCCTAGATCGTGCAATAGAGCTAAAGTTGTAGGTGGAATCATATCTGACCATTGAAATTTTTTTCTTGTGTTATAGTAAAAATGTCGGTTACAAGAAGAGGTAGAGGTAGAGGTAAGAAGATAAACAAGCTAATCAAGGTGAAGCTGAAAATGAGTTTGCATCACAGGCTTCTTCCACTCTTCCATTGTCAGAAGAGTCAAGAGAAAGAGAAGTACCTGCAGAACCGCCAATAAATACTACTGACCAGGATTTAAAGAATGCAGTGCAAATGTTGACCCGAATAGTTGCTGCACAAGTTCAGGGACAAGGTGGTCCGACGACAAGTGATGATAGTACAGCTAGAGCAGTTAGTCGATGGACATAGGATTTTTTGAAGTTAGATCCTCCCACATTCACTGGATCAGATCCAAATGAGTACCTTCAAGATTTTATAGATCAAATTCAAAGGTCTTTGGAGGTTATGCATGTGTCCGGTGTGGAAACGGTTGAGCTTGCAGCCTATAGATTGAAGGGCGAGGCTATTTTATGGTATGAAGATTGGAAATGGTCGAGGGGTATTGATGCACTCCCAGCTAGTTGGGAAGAATTTAAAATGGCATTCATTGATCACTATCTCCCATATGAGGTTTGAGAGGCTCGTGCTGACCAGTTCTTGAATCTGAGGCAGGGTAACATGAGCATCCGAGAGTATAGCCTTCGATTTAACTCTTTGGCCCGGTATGCTCTGAATGTGATAGTTACGATGACCGAGAGAGTTCATCGGTATGTGGACAGACTGGAGCCATATTTGATTCGAGATTGCACTATTGCTGCATTGAACAGGGATATGGACATAGCTAGAATGCAGGACTTTCCGCAAAAAATCGAAGATCAGAGGCAACGGAGAAGAACACAAGGGTTTGAAGAAGGGCCATCGAAGAGAGCTAGATCTAAGGGACAGTCTATGGCATCCCAAGGAGAGTGCAGGCCTCGAAGTTTTAATAGACCGCCTAGGCCACCATTTCCTCATTCCACGACAAGCACTTCATCTCAATTCCAAGGGTTTAGAGGTAATCAAGCCGGGTAAAGTAGTGGGAATCGTGGTTCATAGACATTGGGATATTTTTACCCACCGTGTCGGCATTGCAGACGATATCATTCAGGTGAATGTTGACTGGGGATGAATGTTTGTTATTGGTGTGGTATGACGGGGCACATGATAAGGGAATGTCCACAAAGAGGCTCGGGAAGTATGGTACGACCTGCGGGATCCACTGTGGCATCGTCATCATCTGTGCCTTACTTAGGTAGAGCAGTCCAACCTATGGGACGAGGTAGAGGTGCTAGAGGAGCAGCTAGTTCCAGCAGAACTCAAAATCGCATATATGCTCTAGTGGACCGTCAGAATTCGGAGGCATCTCCTGATGTAGTTACAGGTATCTTGTCCATATTCTCACATAACGTATATGCGTTGATTGATACGGGTTCTACATTATCATATGTTACTCCTTTGATTGCTGAAAAATTCAAAAGAACGCCAAAATTACTAGTTAAGTCAATTGAAGTAACTACACCGGTTGGTGAATCTATTATAGCAAAGAGAGTTTATCATGATTGCATAGTCACTGTTGGTGGTCATGATACGTTGGTTGATTTGGTTGAGCTAGACATGATAGGTTTTGATGTTGTAATGGGAATGGATTGGCTAGCTTCTTGTTATGCCACAGTAGATTGTCGAGCCAAGAGGGTACAATTCCATTTTCCACAAAAGGATGTTCTTGAATGGAAGGGTAATGTAGGAGCACCGAGAGGCAAATTTATTTCCTATCTTAAGGCTAGGAAAATGATATACAAGGGATATATATGCCACTTAGTGAGAGTGCATGATATTGATGCGAAACCACCAACTCCTCAATCGGTTCCAGTGGCCAATGAATTTTTTGACGTATTTCCAGAGGATCTTCCAGGTTTGCCCCCAGAACGGGAAGTGGAGTTTGGTATCTATGTAAATCCATACACTCAGCCTATCTCTATTCCCCCGTATATAATGGCTCCAGCAGAATTGCATGAATTGAAGGAGCAATTGAAAGATTTCCTGGACAAGGGCTTTATCAGGCCTAGTATGTCCCCGTGGGGTGCACTGGTATTATTTGTACGGAAGAAGGAAGGCATATTGAGAATGTGCATTGACTATCGACAATTGAATAAGGTGACAATTAAGAACAAATATCCCCTCCCTAGAATTGATGATTTGTTTGATCAATTACAAGGTGCTAAATATTTCTCAAAGATTGACTTGAGGTCGGGTTACCATCAAGTAAAGGTCAGAGAAAGAGATATACCCAAGACAGCTTTCCGAATACGGTACGATCATTATGAGTTTTTGGTTATGTCCTTCGGGCTAACAAATGCACCAGCAACTTCTATGGATCTAATGAATAGAGTGTTCAAGACATTTTTAGACGTGTTCGAGATAGTATTTATAGATGATATTCTGGTCTATTCATGATCAAAAGAGGACCATGCTGGTCACTTACGACAGGTGTTACATATTCTTCATGATCGTAAGTTATATGCAAAGTTCTCTAAATGTGAATTTTGGTTAAAATCTGTAGCATTCTTGGGTCATATTGTGTCGGATGAAGGAATAAGGGTTGATACTCAAAAGATAGAAGTTGTGAAGAACTGGACAAGACCTACAATGCCTACAGAGATTCGTAGATTCCTTGGGTTGGCAGGTTATTATCGAAGGTTTGTTGAAGGGCTTTCTTCCATTGTTGCACCTTTAACGAAGCTTACACACAAGACAGTCAAATTTCAGTGGAATGATGCATGTGAGAGAAGTTTCCATACTTTCGGAAGGCACAGAGGGGTATACAATATATTGTGATGCTTCCGTAATTATCCTAGGTTGTGTATTGATGCAGCTCAGTAATGTAATAGCATATGCCTCACGATAGCTGTGGCCACACGAGAGAAACTATCCCACGCATGATCTTGAATTAGCAGCGGTGGTATTTGATTTAAAGATATGGCGTCATTATTTATATGGAGTTCATATTGACATCTATACTCATCACAAAATTTTACAGTATATCTTTAAGCAGAAGGAACTCAATTTGAGGAAACGAAGGTGGCTTGAGCTATTAAAAGATTACGATATTGATATTCTATATCATCCAGGAAAAGCAAATGTGGTAGCTGATGCATTGAGCCGCAAGGCAATAGGAGGCAATAGTGGTCACTTGACAGAAAAGAAAAATTTAGTCAAAGATCTACATCAATTAGCCAGCTTGGGGGTTCGTCTTATCGAATCCTCAGATGAAGGGGTACCAAATGCAGCTGAATCTTTATTGATAGCTGAGGTGAAGGAGAAGCAGTTTGTGGATCCTATGTTATTGCAGCTAAAGGAAAATGTACAACAGGGTCTGACTAAGGTCTTTGATCTTACACAAGAAAAGGTGCTTCAATGCCAAGGTAGATTATATGTACCGGATGTAGATGAGCTGAGGAGACGAATTATGACAGAGGCACATCATTCACGATATTCTATTCATCCGGGAGCTACCAAAATGTACCATTATTTGAAAGAAGTGTATTGGTGGGGAAATATGAAGAAGGACATTGCCGAATTTGTAGCTCAATACCCAAATTGTCAACAAGTTAAAGTGGAGCATCAGAAACCTGGATGTTACATGCAATGTATCAATCTTCCAGTTTGGAAATAGGATATGATTAATATAGACTTCATCACAGGTTTGCCTCGTACACTGCAGAAATTTGATTCTATATGGGTCATAGTTGACAGGCTTACCAAGTCAGCGCATTTCCTACTAGTCAAGACCACCTATACAGCGGAAGATTATGAAAGATTGTATGTTAAAGAGATAGTGCGATTACATGGAATTCCGGTCTCCATTATATCAGTCAATGGAGCACAATTTACTGCACATTTTTGGAGATCGTTTCAGAAGAGCTTGGGTACACAAGTAAATTTGAGTACGGCTTTTCCATCCTCAGACAGATGGACAAGCAGAACGTACTATCCAGACACTTGAATATATGCTACAAGCGTGCGCATTAGACTTTAAAGGCAATTGGGATGATCATTTACCTCTTGTTGAATTTGCCTACAATAATAACTATCATTCAAGTATCAAGATGGCTCTTTACGAAGGTTATATGGGAGGAAGTGTAGATCACCTATCGAATGGTTTGAAGCAGGTGAAACTGCCTTATTTGGATCGAATCTCGTCCATCAAGCAATGGAGAAAGTTAAGGTAATACAGCAGCGACTACAAACAGCCCAAAGCCGCCATAAGTCATATGTTGATGTTAGAAGAAGAGGGATCGAATTCGCCATAGGTGATTGGGTATTTTTGAAAGTGTCACCGATGACAGGGGTAATGCGATTCGGAAAGAAAGAAAAATTAAGTCCACGTTGTATAGGGCCCTATGAAATTATTAGAAGATTTGGGCAAGTTGCGTATGAGTTGGAACTACCCCAAGAACTCTCCACTGTTCATCCGGTATTTCATGTTTCGATGCTTCGAAAATGCATAGGAGATCCATCTCATGTTACTCCCATTGAAGATGTACAAGTTACGGAGGATCTTACCTATGAAGAGATACCTATTGCTATTCTGGATCAAAAATTTAAAAAGTTAAGAAATAAAGAAGTAGCTTCCGTAAAGGTACTTTGGACAAACCAACAAGTGGAAGAAATAACATGGGACGCCGAGGAAATGATGAAGTCTAAGTACCCACAATTATTTCAAACTGAATAGAAAATTCATGATGCGGAATTGGAGCAGTAACAAGTAAGTATATATAAGTATTAAGTGTTAGCATAAATATTAAATTTAGGCTTGAACTTGTTTAATCTGCGTAGTGATGGTACTAACATTCGAGGACGAATGTTCTTAAGGGGGGAAGGATGTAACACCCCGTACATTTTCAAAATTTATACGACCAACCTAACATGGATAAAAGTATTTAAACTTGAGATAATAAGGACATACTTAAGTGTAAAGTTAAAGTTAAGTGGTGGATTAAGGTAGAAGGATTAAGACGTTGGAAAAAGGAGAGAACATAAACGAGGTGCTTCCGTGACTTAATTAAGATAGTAGGTGTATCACTTAATTAAACTATTGGGCTGCATTTGGATATAAGTTAATGGACTCAATTGATGCCCAAAGTAAGTACATAAAAATGGAAAAATGACCAGCCCAACACCTACTATTAATTCAGGCCCAACAAGACATGATCCAAGTAGAACTTAAGTGAGAAAGTGGACTGCTTTGGACAGCTAGTATAGCCAAGTAGGTGCATCACCTATTTGGATTATTTTTGACCGAAAATTGGATAAGAATGAGCTAAAAGAGGTGGATACTAGGGAGTATAAAGATCTGAAAGTCATCTTATTTATCCATTCACTTCACTTGCCAAAAACAGAAAATTAAAACACTCTCTCCTCTCTCAAACCCCAATCAGTCGCCCCAAATTTCCCTAGGGTTCTTAGGTGAATCCTCTACTTTGCAAGCCTTGGTAAGTGTTTACCCTTGTATATTAATGTAATATATGTATAATAAAGTGTGTAAATCAGGTTGGTTATGTTTAAAATGTATAGGGCAGTCCCTTAATTAGTTGGCAGTCCACTTGTGTTAATTTTGATGAATTTGTCTTCCTTGTGGTTTGGACTTGTATAGGGGCTTAAGGTGTTGAAGAAATTAAGTTATGATGATGAAATTTCAGTATATTAAAGTGTGGTTCTGCCCCTAAATCGTTACTTTTATGTATGGATTGATGGGAATGTGTATACGTGTTTATTAATGGAACGTTTGGTGTAGTGAAAAGAGAATACTCTCTTGGTATGTTGAACTGAATTTTGGAACTATTGTGGACTGTTTTTGGTATATTGTTGTGGAAGGTATTTATGTGACTTTATGGAATAAATATGTGGAGTTTTATTTAGGCGGAAATGTAAAGTAGAAACTTGGTGTAAAATTCTATCGGTTTGCGATGTCGACGTTGATGTGTGGACTGTTTTGGTGATGTGTGGACTGATTTGGTGGTGTTGTTTTAAAAAAGAAGTAAGTTATAGTGTAATGTGGTGGAATAATGTTATTTGGTAGTATAATTAAGGGGGGAGTGATGCACCATGTGTTTTGGAGGTTGGACGGTTTCTACTTTCCGTTAAGCACCTACTTACCGTCTTGTGAACTTATAATGTAGCTAGCCGTTAATGTTCACTCCATTATGTACTTGTGTTGTAGAGTAACACATAAGGAAGGATCTGAATCATTGTAGTTACGTGTTGGGAAGATAAGGTATGTAAGGTTATTCTTTTCCGCATTCTTCTGCAGCATCTATTGTTCATATTATCATAACACTTGTCCTATCCCAAAGGGTTGTACAATGTCTCCTTTCCCTATGGTTTAGAGTATTTCATTTCAGAGTTAGTAGTGTTTGTTATTCACTTATCTCTCATTCATTGAACATGGTTCTAATGTTCCAATAATGTTATGTTCTAAAGTTCTAAAGTTCCAATAAAGCACAATTATCAATGTATCACTCTTATAGCTAAAGGATGAAGTAATGTGAGTAATTGTGTAATGGTTAATTTTGAGAATGGGTGGTATCTCATGGAGTGAACGAAACACTCGCATGAATGTCGATCCGATTATTACAGGTGGTATCCCATGGGATGAAAGGAATATCTGCATGGATGACTATCCCGATTATTATGTTATTTCCCACTGATCAGTTTTGCCCGGGCATGATATGATTGATGATGTACAGTATAGTAAAGTAAAGTAAAGTACAATAAAGTAAAGAAAGCAATGTACATGATTCCACACATATACCATATGGTAGTTTATTTATATTGTTCGTTCACTTGTACTTAATTCCATTAAAGTTCTTATATCTCATACAGTTACTTATAGTCTTGCATACTCAGTACATTCTTCATAATGACGTCCCTTGGGGGACTTACCTTACTTGATGCAGGCACAGGTACTAGTAGACCTCCACAGTAAGCTGCGGGTTATCTGCGAATTATTGGTGAGCTCCAGTTTGTTTGGGGCTTTTCGAGTTGTATGTACATGTTGATTTTGGTATTGTATTACAGATGTATAAAGAGGGGAATCATCCCGACTGTAGGTTTGGTTATGTATCTGTTAGAGGCTTTGTAGACGTTGTACAGTTAAAGGAAGGGATATTGTACCTTTTTGACCATATGGCCCTAACGGCCATGTCGCATGTTTATAAAATGTTCTTATTGGATTTTTATTATTGATATGTTGTGACCATAAGTGATTGAATGCTAGACCATTGACGACAAGTATGTGAACGTATAGAATGGTTCTCTCGGGCCTTAACGGCTTCGGGTGCCATGTCCTCCCCAATGGGATTTGAGGCATGACATGAGTAGCGTCGTGACTTCGTCTCTGGTGCAGATTATTGTTCTTTCATCTTCAAACACTTCGTTCTCAGGATTGATTCTTCCTTTTGATCATTTTTTTTCTTCAAAACCTATTTTCCTGCAATATAGGATAGAAACAACATCATACCAACCAAATACACCCAAGTTATTGCATATTTTCCTTATTTTAAGCATCGAAAGTGCCATGTTACCATGGCGCATCAACACCCTCAACATAGAATGTTTGCATGTCCTCAGGCGAATAAAACCAAAAGAAAAATATATGATGCTTAATTAAGAGAAACCTAAGGGACCTATGGCAGTCGACTCATTGCCTTTGGCATAAAAACTTTTCCGATTATGAACAAATACAGGTATACAGGTAGCATATTATCATGAAACCATGGTGTGTATACAGGTAGCATATTATCATGAAACAGAAGGGATCAAGTGATGGCACCAGATTATGAACAAATAACTAAGCATATATGCAAATGACATTATTCGAACAAACAACAGCTAATAATGCTACCCATGTACTCTCACAATCAAAGAAGTCCTATGCACTCACAGTATACTGCTAAATCTCAAATTAGGGACTTGGTCAAAACACTCTCTCTCACAAAGAAGTTCAAATAGTGTGCATGAAATACCATAGGCTTGCCCTTATTTTCTATGCCTTAGTTTTACAGACAGTTGGACTAGGATCACTATAGGACTTTACTCGGCTTATAATGTAGGCTTAGGGACGGGTATGGTACATATGGGTATGGTGACTCAACCCTTCTTGACACTACACTAATTTTGGCTCCACTTTCCAACCATTCTTATTTTTATTCTCCCTTATCCTCCTTCATTTATTTTCAGATCTTGGGTGTGATTTTCTTCATATTTTCAAAACACAATTATTTTCTTCTTTTTCTTTTTCTCTTTTCTCAATTTCTATTTATTTCACCTAAAAAAAATCTTCTTTTTCTTCACACCCAAATCTGTTTTCTCTCATTTTTTTTACTAACCCCTTCTGCATACCCAAATCAATCTATGCACCCCTATAATAGCAACCCTCAACTCAGGCGATTTTCCTGAGTTGAGGTACACAATGTCCAAAGAGGGACAAGGGCCAATACAGGTTCATTATAAATCAAAAAGGGAAGGTGAATAGGCTAAAGAAAGAAATAGGTCAATTAAGGCTCTAAATCGGGATCAAGGGATACTTAATTCATTTGGTCAGGCATTTTAGGTTAAATATGGACTTATTCAAAAACGGCCTATGATCCTTTCCTAATCACTATCCTCTAACCTAGGCAAGACTAACCGGGCAAGTTCTGGATTGCACACACAAAATATAACACCCCGTACCAACTACACCCTACATGACAATGTTGAACAATGGTTATGCAAGTGTAGAGAGTCAAAGTATGAATTTTGCAATGTTATTAATGAGACAATTGATAGTGGGCCTAGTACATGGGATTAGACCTTTGTAGGAGGTGTAACACCCGTATGTTGTCAAACCGCTACGACTACGTATACATTTATGGAATTAGTAAAACATGGGAGATTTGATGAATTATACATTAATTTTTGGGTATGAATAAGTCTTGCATCATTGGGCTCAAAGTAAAGCCCAAAAGTAATAAGAAGACATGGCCCAACATGAAAATTGACCCATTCTTCCAATCTTCCATTTGAAGCAAGCATTTAATGCCAAGATATCGATAAGAGTGACTTGGGGGATATATATGTATATATGAGGAGTTATTCATACAATTGGTGGACTCAATTTACAATTTGTTAATGGGCCAAATGAGGCCCAAAACAAGAACAAAAAGATTAGGCCCAATGGGGCAAAACATGATCCATTCTTCCTTTGACCAAAATAATTATTGGTTCCAAATGGCTAAGGATAACCATGAGTACTATATAAAGACATAAAGGTCTGATATTTTTTATTCATACAAACACACATGCCTTTTGAGATATTTCCAAACCCATTTCTCTCAACTCCAAACCCTAAGGCACCCTTTTCTCTTCGGTAAAGATCATCCTTTTCCAAGCTTTGGTAAGTGTTTACTATCATGATTTAATATATTTTATTCATGGAAAATGATTTATACTATGTTGGTTATGTTGGTGGAGTGTGAGAAGTTCACTATGTGTGAAGTGTATGTGTTTGTTAATTCGGAGGATGGTTTTGCCTTGTAAACTTGAACTTGGGCTTGTGGTCTTGAAGAAAATGAATTTGATGGGTTCAATATTGTCATGTGATATGTGACTATAGTCTCCCCTTGTTTGTTCATGGTGTATAATATTTGGAATTTCTATTGTGAAATTGGTTATGATTTTGGTGGCGGATTGGCCGTAAAGTGTCGTTTTGGTGATGTTATGTGTGTTGTGAGACCATGGATGGTTTTTGGCATGTTATATGATCACAAATATGTTAAAATAAGTTTGGTTATGATCATGGACCATTCATTGCATAAAAAGACCCCAAAAAGACCATTTCGGACCAAAATGGGCACCCGCCCTCAAAGACGAAGCACCTGCGGGCGCAGGTGCCAACGCAGATGCCTCTGGCTACTGACAAAGGTCACCTGTGGACATAGTTCATCCACCTGTGGGCTCATGTGGCTTAGCGTATCAGCCCAGAACTCCGAATTGCTTGTTTTTGCATCCCTTTGGCCCCCCGAAACCCCTATACCCTTCATGGATGTAATTATCAATTTGGGATGTCGTTTTAATGACTTTAAAATGTAGTATGAAGGCATTTTGGACTGTATTAAATGTGTATGGTTGTTCATATGTTGTTATGAGGCAAATTGATAAGCTTAAATGTGACGAAATGGAAATGAGAAGGCATAAAGGGTAAGTGTGATGCGAAATGCTATTGTTATGCGAACTCTTGGTCAATGTGTGTAATATTAAGGTGTTTTTGGTATGATAATGCAGTGAGTTGTATTATAAGGAGTGAAATGGAGTTATATGGCGGTCATATAGTTCATTGTCGTTTCGTACACTTATACGGTAAATGATCGTTAACAAGAGTTTCATTGTGGACTTGTATTGTAGAGTGAAACATAAGGAAGAAGCTGGACTGTGGGGTTCATATATAGACTTGTGTACTCGTACTTGGAAGTAAAGGTATGTAAGGTTACTCTTTTATATCTTTCTGCAACATATGGTGTTCACATTGTCACAGTACTCATTCGATTCCAAAATACCCTAAGGTATTCCGTATCCGAGAATTGGCTAGAGTTACTCATGTGTTCCTTATTCATTGGTCAATGGTGAATCATATGACTCATGTTCATTGATTGACTTATTACCATTGGTTAACTCACATTCATTGGCTAATATGTCAAGAGCTTCAAATGTTCTAAGGTATTGCATCTCAGGTTGGTGAGCTGTTGATATCCACATGTGTCTTATTTAGTGCCCATTGTCCTAAGGTTCCAAAAGTGTTATATTCCAAGGGGGTTCTATAGTATTCCAACTAAGGTTGATATAATGTTATTCATATGTGTTTTACTCCTAGACGAATCATGACCCACTTAGTTCTTATTCATGGATGGAAGTTCTTAAGTTGTCATATGTTGTAAAGTCTAAGAGAACTATCGCAACGAGAGTAATGAGGTCAAGAGAGCTTGTTTAGTTGAATAACATTATTCCAATCATGTTATGTTCCAAAGTTCCAATATATTTATACACATGTCTCATATTCATTAGTAATGGTCCAAAAGTCCAATGAGGTTATGTTCCAAGGTTTCAATAGTGGTTATACTCATGTATCTTGTTCATTGATCAATGTCCCAATGGTTCCAACAGTGTTATGTTTCCAGGAAGGCTATGTGTCCAATAATTCTTGTTCACATATTTCTCACTCATTGATTATTGATCCAAAGCTTCAAAGACAGTTGTGACTATCATTGTATTAATCTCTCATAAGCAAAAGTACCAATCTCTCACAAGTTAAAGTATCAATCTCAAAAGTAAAGAATTGAAGTAATAAACACTTGTTGAGAACGGGTGGCAACCCAAAGGGGCATAAGCCTAGCTAGGGGCGATCCCGAATGATTATTGGATACAGGGGGCAGCTCAAAGGGGCATAATCCTAGCTAGAGACGAACCTGCTTTATTGATTTATGGGTGGCAGCTCAAAGGGGCATAAGCCTAGCTAGAGACTATCCCAATGTTATTTCCCACTGATCAGTTGGGCCTGGGCATTACATGATTGATGATCACATGAATGATGAAGAAGTAAAGTAAAGTGAAATGAAGTAAAGGAAGTAATGCACATGATCCCACACTTGTACACTATAGTAGTTTATTCATGTAACATGTTCACTTGTACTTGATTTCATCAAAGTTCCTATACCTCATATATTTACTTATAGCCTTACATACTCAGTACATTCTTCGTACTGACCCCCTCGGGGGACTTACCTTACATGTTGTAGGTGCAGGCACTAGTAGATTTATAAGAAGACAGTAGTTGGTGGTTAATTGCGGATCTTTGGTGAGCCCCAATTGCTTCGGGACTTATCACAGTTGTCCACTGGTTTTGATGTTGTAAATGTTGTATAAAGCGGGGACTTGTCCCGACTTCAGGATGGTTATGTATTTGCATCTGTTAGAGGCTTTTGTAGACAAGACGTATGTGGGTATGTGTATGTACGGGATGTATGTCCATTTGACTTGATGGCCCTAACGGCCAAGTTTCATATACAGTATGTTTTACATGACTTTAGTAAAATGGTATGAGATTTAACGACGTTCAGTCATAGGCATGCATACGACTGTACGTGAGCAAAGGTTGGTTCTCTCGGGCCTTGTCGGCTTCGAGTGCCAATCACGCCTCAATAGGAATTTAGGGTGTGACACAAAGTCAACTAAGTAGTGACCTCACACACACATAGCACAGAGTTACATCATCAACTACTACCTATCTGATTCATACAATGCTAGCTACAGTTATTTTGTCTATAATCCTAGTGCCATAACAAGATCCAACAACTGTCACACATAAACATGCTACACACACATACTTCAACAAAAAAAAATTCAGGAAGGGTATACTTAACATTTAAAACGCATAATAATTTTTTTTTTCAAAACTAGACTGCACTACTGTTCCCTTATTTTTCTCCTAATTCAACAAGAAACACATAAATACTATAAATAACACCCTAAACATGCCGGTTCTACTATGATAGCACACCCGGGGGAAAAGAAACACGACAACAAAAATCCCCAAGAGGACCTATAGACCCATAAGTACCTACGCCCCCACCAAATAAGCATGCATTGTACCTAATGCATTAGACTAAAATAAAATAAGGAAGTTAGGGACATACCTGTGGCATCCTAGGTGCGTGGGTCTAATGTCGATCAAAATAACAAAAATCAAATCAAATGTAGAAATAGTAAGACACCTTGGGTTGCCTCCCAAGCAGCGCTTGATTTAACGTCGCGGCATGATGGGGGTATCTTGATTACTCATACTTCATCAAGATATCCCCTGAGTTGGCCTCCAAGGTCATCTAAAATATTTATTTCTGAAACCACCCTCATGTCCTTTGGCTGCTTCATAGTTCTGCAAACATTGAATGTGACTTCCTTATTATCCAGCCTAAATTTCAGCTCACCCCTCTCCATATCTATCAATTCTCTGTCGTAGGCTAAAAATGATCTCCCCAAAATTATAGACATCTCAAAATTGACCTCACAGTTCAATATCACAAAGTCAGTAGGGAAGATGAAATTTTCAACCTTGACCAAACCATCACATATTATGCCCATGGGCTTATTGATCGTACGATCAGCCATCAATAACCGTATCTTTGTTGGCTTGGGGGCTCCCAAACCTAATTTCTTGAATACTGCCAGCGGCATCAAGGTAATGCTAGCACCTAGGTCACACAAAGCTCTGGTGAAGTTAACTGACCCAATTGTGCATGGAATTGTGAAGGCACCTGGATTATCTTTCTTTTGCACCAGAGAATGGGATGCAATTGCACTATAATGGTGCAAATCATCAACAGACTCATAACTGCCAATTCTCTTCTTCGTGACCAAGTCTTTCATGAACTTCGCATATCCTAGTATTTGTTCCAAAGCTTCAACCAATAGAATGTTTATAGAAAGTTGCTTCAATATGGATATGAACTTATGAAATTTTGCATCCTCTTTCTTTTTCTTCAATCGCTGAGGGAATGGAGGTGGCGGCTTAGGAATGGGGTTTACCATTTGTGGGGCTTCCTTTTCTTTCTAGTTTTTAGCATTCACCTTGTCTTCATCTGTCTGAGGTTATTCAACTTCTTTCCTGATCTCCCCACTAACAATTTTATTTTCATTCACTTTTTCATTAGACGTTGAGGGAAAGGTAGAGGAAGTTTTGGGAATGTAACATATTTCTTTAGAGCTTCCTTTACTTTTTTCGTGGCATTTGTTTGTTCTTCCAGTGTAGAATGAACACCCTCAACTTGTTTGGGTGCCTCAATGAGAGTCATTCCACTTCCTGTTGTGATAGCCATGCAATGAGCATCATTTTTTGGGTTCTGGATAGTGTTGCTTGAAAGTGTACCTGGTTGACGTTGGTTCAGTGCCAACGATATCTGACCGAACTGTTACTCCAACTGTTTAATGGCAGTCGAATGGGAATCTACTTTCTGACTTATTCCCAAAATATCTATCTTGATCTCTTTTAGACAGTTTTCTTGGCTTTCTGACCTTGTAACCAGTTTATTAAGAAGGTCTTCAATTCTTGAATTTCCAGAGTCAGCATCGCGGTTCCTTGGTGGAACATATACGCCACTCTTCTCTCTATAATCATCCTTTCTCCTCCAATCACCGTCACGATCTCGTTCTCTATCTCTATATCCCAACTTGTTGTAGTTGTCACCATAGTAGTTCCAACCTTTATTCCCTTGCCTCGAGTTCCAGGAGTCTTGGTTAGACCCTTGGCCCTTGGCTCGGAAACCCGCCACTTCTCAATCTAGGTATTTAGCCTTCTCATAAGATTCACTATCATCATGTCTAGGCATTTTACCTTGTGCACCTACAGTATGCACTTTTTCAGCATCTCTAGCCGCAATATTTTTAGCCAGAAGACCAAGTTTTGTCCTTAACTGAGCGACCTCTTTAGCTACAGAGTCGTCCAAAGCCCATTCTGCTACTGAGGCTCTAATAGCATATGTGCTAGCTGGTGTATCTGCTTTACGAGTATGCCATCCTCAGTTGGACTTAGTGATACGATCTAATATTTCTGAAGTTTGTTCCCACCTCATACTCATAAGTGCTCCACCAATGATAGTATCTGCTACAGCCTTAGTATTGACGTTTAAGGCCCTGTAGAAGATTTCAAGTAAGTCACCCTATGATTTGGCACATTATGCAGCTTCTTCTTGAACCTTATCCATGTCTCATAAAGTGCTTCAGAATGTAGTTGTCTGAAGTTGTAGATCTCGTCTTTCAACTATAGCATCTTGAAAGGTGGGAAAAATCTCTCCAAAAATTGATTTCTCAATTCTTACCAAGTAGTGATGGATCCTCGTGGTAATTCTGCCAACCACAAAGTAGCTTCTCCTGTTAGAGAGAATGGAAATAATCTTAATCGAATAGCCTCTTAGTCAACTCCAGGAAAATTATATGAGGTCCATACCCCCACAAAATTCATCACGTGCATGTTTGGATCATTAGTACGAAGATCGAAAAACACTCCCTTTAAGTTTAGCAGGTGAATCATGGCACTGATAATGTCAAACTTAGTGCCCGAAGGTAACTCAGGTGGAATGATGGCACCAGTATCTATTGGCTCAAAGTAGGCCACGTCTTCTTCCTCAGGGCCAGTATAAACTGGCACATGCGCTCTTTGAAGTGGTTGTTAAGCTCTCAATCTTCTTTGTCTCTCTTTAGCCTCAGCCAGTCACTGAGTTGCCTCTTGCATAGCTCGATTATCTCTTTCTGCTTGTCTAGCATGCTCTTCTCGTGTCAATCGACCAGTAGTTTGGTTTGCTATTTCATGACCAACTGGCTGAATTGATTGATTATGAATATCTCCTGCAGTTGCGGCATCCTGCACCCCGTCAGTATTCACCATTATTTTCTTAGCTCTCGGTGTTCTTTCTATCTCAAGATCAAGTGGAATCAGGGAATTGCCTTGACTCTTACTATTTGGCATACACCGACGTATGCCTATAAAAGTATAGAAAAGCAAAACCAGTCAAATCCAACAAGTAAACAAATCAACTTCGTAACTGTATTCCCCGGCAACGGTGCCAAAATTTGATGTTGCCCAAAATATGCCTCCCAAGAAGTATAAACTGATCACTGTCAAATAAAGAACCCAACAAGGTTGGGGTCGATCCCACAGGGAATAGGTCAAAGTTTATGTAGAATGCTAGTTTGAGTAACTGGTAAGTAAGTAAAAAGGGTTTTTTTTGAATAAGTAATAATAGTAACTATTTCTGATTGTTGGGTTGTAAACAATATGAGAAACACACTAGGACTGTGATCCCTAATGATTCCTTAACTCCATCGGTTACTTGTGCTGACAAAACTGTCCCGCTATGTTGCATGCAAAATCTGACAAGATATGTTCATCTAAAGGTCTCTCGACCTTGGTTAGACGAATTTCACTCTTCTCCTCTCGATCTCCGGGTGTCACACTACTAACCCTTGTCCTGGATCTTAGATAACTATTCCCGCTAAGGCTTACGTTATTAGATAAAGGTTGATAGCTTCAAATCTCTATTGTTATTTTCTTTTCCCAATCTCTACCTCTCTCTCGAGCAAGTTTCGAATACAGGCGAGTTTCTAATGTTTGAAACCATTAGAAGATCAATCAAAATGAAAGGAATAACAATGCATGCATTCACAGCGGTTCAGAATTGCTTTACACATAACCCATTTCGTTAATTGCTCATCGTTCACACAACCCTAGTTGATGAGTTTAGTTACTCATAATTGCAAGAACACAAGAAGGATTCAAAGATGAAAACATAATTGCACACTTACAATAATGAAGAAGAACTGAAATCTCAATTATGAATAAGACCCTAGAATCGGTGTTCCATGATTGCAAAATAATAATATGTTTCTGAATTCACAATAATGAAAAACTATCTCAAAACAATGTAACTGACTCACTCCCGTACATAGGACTATATAGGGGTACGTATAGATACAAG
This sequence comes from Capsicum rhomboideum, assembly GCA_031232105.1. Taxonomy (NCBI): domain Eukaryota; kingdom Viridiplantae; phylum Streptophyta; class Magnoliopsida; order Solanales; family Solanaceae; genus Capsicum; species Capsicum rhomboideum. The sequence goes on along the minus strand of CP124713.1, from coordinate 124,230,109 downwards.
GCTAATCCTATCCTAATCAAAACAGGACACTAGATTCGGTAACTTTCCATGGTATCGTGACTTGGTGTCGTGGAACCAAGTCACACCACGTAGGTGAATGTCATGGAAATTAGGCTCAATTAGACATCTTCAGAAGTTGACTCACGCCACCCTTTCACGCCACGTAGGTGGACTTACGGCACGTGAGTCTTGTCGTGGGAATTAGGCAATATTTACTAATCTCTGAAGTAGACTCACAACATCCACTCACATCACGTGAGTGGACTTCACAGCATGTGAGTGGTGTAGTGACTCCCTCTCTGGTGCAGATTCTTGTTCTTTCATCTTCAGACACTTTGTTCTTGGGCTTGATTCTTCCTTTTGATCATTTCTTGCCTTCAAAACCTATTTTCCTGCAATGTAGAATAGAAACCACATCATACCAATCAAATACACCCAAGTTATTGCATATTTTCCTTGTTTTAAGCATCGAAAGTGCCATGTAACCATGGCGCATCAGAAAGTTTGTATCTGCATGAGATATTTCCTTATCTGTGACATTGGTCATAAGATCGAGCATTTTCATGAGTATCTTTATATATGGTGGGCCAATAATATCAACATTGTAAGATCTTATGCGCAGTTCGCGTACCGCCATGATGACCCCTAACTGAAGATGATTGACATACTTCCAAAATACTCATCATTTCGACCTCTGGGATACACCTTTAAATCATACCATCTGTACATACCCTAAATAGGTAAGGCTCATCCCAGAAAAATTTTCTCACCTCATGCATGAATCTTCACCATTATTGGTACGACATATCTTTCAGGACTACATCACTTGCCAAAAAGTTGTCAAAATCTGCAGGACATGGGATTAAGTCTTGTGATACTGCTAACACTTGCTCGTCTAGAAAATTATCATGAATATCGAGATCATCCCTTAATTTAAGAATGGATTTTTCCTCAAGACGTGATAGGTGGTCTACAACCTGATTCTCAATCCCCTTTTGGTCCTTGACCTCAAAATCAAATTCTTGTAGTAGAAGTACCCATCGAATCAGCCTCGGCTCGACATCCTTCTTTGACATAAGATATCTAAGTGTGGCGTGGTATGTATGTACAATCAGCTTCGTACCAATCAAGTAAGATTGAAATTTTTCAAAAGCAAAAACCACAGCCAATAGCTCTTGCTCAGTTACAGTGTAATTCTTCTGGGCTGGTTTAAGTGCCTTGCTAGCGTAGTAAATAGGATGTAGAATCTTTTCATATAGCCAAGGAATTCACCCAAAGCTACTCCACTAGCATCACACATAACCTCAAATGGCTTCGTCCAGTCTGGTATGACAATGATAGGAGCTGAAATCAACTTCTCTTTCAGACTTTTGAATGCTTTTAGGCACTCTCCATCGAACATGAACTTCACCTCTTTCTCCAAAAGTTTGCATAACAGATGTGCAATCTTAGATAAATCCATGATGAATCTTCTATAAAATCCAGCATGACCTAAAAAACTTCAAATCCTTTATTTTTCAATTACCTCAATCTTTGCTCTGTCTACTTCGATACCCTTCTTTGAGATTCGATGTCCCAATACAATACCTTCTTTAACAATAAAGTGGCATATCTCCCAATTTAGCACTAAGTTTCACTCTTGACATCTTTGTAACACATTAGCAAGATGTGACAGACAGTCATCAAAAGAATCTCCCACTACATGACTACCTCAATAGTGTCTTCCACCATGTCGGAGAAAATAGACATCATGCAATGTTGAAAAGTGGATGGCACATTGCATAACCCGAACGACATCCTTTTGAATGCCAAAGTCCCATATGGACAGGTGAACGTGGTCTTCGCTTGGTCCTCGGGAGCAATGAAAATCTAATTATATCCTGAATAACCGTCAAGAAAGTAATACCACCCCCTTCAAAAAAGATGGTATAACATCTGGTCCATGAAAGGCATGGGAAAGTGATCCTTTTCGGTCCAAGAATTTAACTTTCTATAGTCCATGCAAACTTTCCATTTGGTGACTGGACTCATTGGGATTAACTCATTCTTGTCATTTGGAACCACAGTGATTCCTCTCTTCTTTGGCACACACTACACTGGGGTTACCCACTTGCTATCAGCAATGGGGTAAACTATGCCTGGATCTAACCACTTAATGATTTCTTTCTTTACCACTTCCTGCATAGGTGGGTTCATACGATGTTGGTGCTTAATGGTTGGTATACACTCAGGAACAAGCTGAATTTTATGAGTGCAGATGTTGGGTCTAATCCCTATAATATCAGCAATGGACCAACCAATGGCCCTCTTAAAATTCTTCAATATCGAAACCAGAGCTTCTACCTGCCATCCTACTAACTCAACAGAAATGATTATGGGCAAGGTGTTATTAGATCCCAAAAATGCATAGCGAAGGTGAGAAGGAATAGCCTTAAGCTTTAAGACTGGGGGCTCCTCAACATAAGGGCGAGCCGGTGGGGTCACCCTATTCTTTAAATCGAGATCAAGTTTCTTTGTAGTATAAGTGTAGGATCCCATACTAGCAAGCGCTTCTACTATCTCATCATATTCTTCAATACCATCACTGTCAAAATTCATAACCACAGCTGCAAGATCTTCTACCCCCAACCTTTCTTCAATTGGAACGACTATGGCACTCTCATCAAGTGTATCAATTACAGAAATCACCCGCATATCTCTCGGTTGATTCATGGAATGACAAACATTGAAAGTAACATGTTCATCATTTAACTTGAATTTTATCTACCCAGTTTCCATGTCAACCAACTCACGACCAATGGTAAGGAATGGTCTCCCCAGAATAATAGAAACCTCGAAATCAACTTCACAATCTAGAATCACAAAGTCAACTGGAAAGATGAAAGATACAACTTTCACCAAAACATCATATAGAATGCCCATCGGCTTTTTCACAATTCTATCAGCCATAAGAAGACTCATAGAAATTGATTTTGGTGCTCCTAACCCCAACTGCTTGAAAACGGCTAGCGGCATTAAGTTAATGCTAGCACCCCAATCACACAATGCCTTTGTAAAGTTGTACGACCTGATAGTACAAGGAATTTTGAAAGCTCTGGGATCCCCCTTCTTTTCTACTAGGGAACACGAAGCAACTGCACTACAATAATGCAAGTTATTTGTCGGCTCGAAACTGGCAGTTCTCTTCTTCGTCACCAAATCTTTCATGAACTTCACGTAACTGGACATCTTCTCCAATGCCTCAACAAGAGATATATTTACCGATAGCTCTTTCAATATCATAATAAACTTCTGGTATTTACCTTTCTCAGCCTTTTTTTTGAATTTTTGAGAAAAGAAAGGAGGAGGTCGTGGGATAGTTTTCAACATTTCTGGGGTTTGTGAGCTGCATTGTTGTCCGCTGCTAAATTTTTTGGCTCCATCTTAACTCTTTATCACCCACCACTGGCTTATCTTTCTTATCATTATCCGTAGGAATAGATGGGTTGGTCATGCTCTTTCTGCTTCTTGTAGTAATAGCTAAACAATGACTGTCGTTTTTAGGATTTTGGATGGTGTTACTTAGAAGAGTGCCTGGTTGACGTTGGTTCAATGCCACCGATATCTGTCCAAACTATTGCTCCAACTATTTTATGGCAATTGAGTGAGATTCAACTTTCTGACTTATTCCCAAAATTTTTGCCCTAATTTACTTAAAGCAATTTTCTTGGTTTTCTGATCCTTTAACTAATTTGGTATGAAGGGTTTCCATTCATGAATTTCTGTAGTCAGTATCACGGTTCCCTAGTCGAACATAAGCACCGCTCTTCTCCTTGTAATCCTCTTTTCGTCTCTAGTCTCCATCACGATCTCGTTCTCTGTCTCTATATTTTGACCTGTTGTAATTTTCTCTATAATAGTTCCGACCTTGATTCCCTTGCCTCAAGTTCTAAGAGTCTTGATTAGACCCTTGGCCTTTGGCTCAAAAACTTGCCACTTCTTGATCCAAGTACTTAGCTTCCTCAACAGATTCATAATCGTCATGATTAGGTGTTTTGCCTTGTGGACCTACGGTATCCAGCTTCTCAGCATCTCTGGAAAAAATCTGTTTAGTTAAAAAACCAATTTCTGTCCTCAGATGTGCGACCTCTTAAGCTACAAACTCATCCAACACCCATTGTGCTGCTGATGCTCCAATAGTGTATGCACCAGCAGGTGTATCTGCCTCCTGAGTATGCCATCCTCGATTGGTCTTAGTGATACAATCTAAAATTTCTGAAGCTTGTTCCCACCTTAGACTCATAAATGCTTCGCCAGTGATAGTATCTGCTATAGACTTATTATTTGGGTCTAATGCCCTGTAGAAGATTTCAAGTAAACTCCTACCACTAATTCTATGATTTGGAATATTCTGTACCTTCTTCTTAAACCTTAACCATGTCTCGTAAAGTGCTTCAGAATGAAGTTTTTTGAAGTTGTAAATCTCATCCTTCAACTATAGCATCTTAAAGGGTGGAAAAAATCTCTCCAGAAATTAATTTCTTAACTCTTACCAAGTAGTAATAGAGCCTCGTGGTAATTCAGCCAACCACAAAGTTTCTTCTCCTATTAAAGAGAATGGAAACAATCTTAACCAAATAGCCTCTTGGTCCACTCCAAGCAAATTATATGAAGTATATACCCCCACAAAGTTCATCACATGTATGTTTGGATCATCCGTCGAAAGCCCGGCGAATACGGCTTTCATGTTAAGTAGGTGGATCATGGCACTTATAATGTCGAACTTAGTGCCCTGAGGTAATTCTGGTAGGATAATGGCACTAGTCTCTATCGGCTAAAAATAAGCCACATCCTCTTCTTCTAGATCATCAAAAATTGGCACATGTGGTCTTTGAGGTGTTTGATGTGCCCTCAATCTTCTTTGTCTCTCTTCAGTATCAGCCAGACGTTGTGCTGCTTCTTACATAGCTCGATTATCTCTATCTTCTTTCCTAAGAGCAGCTTTCCTAGCTTGTTCTTCCTATGTCAATCAAATGGTAGTTTGGTCTGCTATTTCACAACTAACTGGCTGAATTGGTTGATTATGAATGTTTCCCGCGGCTGCGGGATCCTAAACTCCGTCGATATTCATCATTCGTCGATTAGATCTCAGAGTTCTTTCTATTTCAGGATCAAGTGGAATCAGGGATTGCCTTGACTCGTAGTATTGGTCATACACTGTGTGTGCCCTTAAAAGTATAGTAAAATAAAAATAATCAACTCTAACAAGAAAAATACTCAACTCCGTAATCGTATTCCTCGGCAATGGCGCCAAAATTTGATATCGCCCAAAATATACCTCTAGAAAAGTATAATGCGGTCGTTATATCAAATATAGAACCCAACTAGGTTGGGGTCGATCCCACAGGGAATAGGACAAAATTATGTAGAATACTAGTCTGAGTAATTGGCAAGTAAGTAAATTTGGGGGGGGAGGGGGGGGGTGTTGTGAATAAGTGGTAACAGTAACAATTATTGGTTTTTGGATATGTAAACAATATGAGGAATGCACTAGGACTATGATCCCCAATGATTCCTTAACTCCACCAGTCACTTGTGCTAGCAAAAACTATCCCGTCACGTTGCATGCAAAATCTAACAAGATATGCTCATTTAAACGTCTCTTTACCTTGGTTAGACAAATTTCACTCTTCTCCTATTGGTCTCCGAGTGTCGCACTACTAACCCTTGTCCCCGATCTCAGATAACTGTTCTTATTACGGCTCAAGTCATTAGATGAAGGTTGATAGCTTCAAATCTCTGTTGTTATTCCTTATTCCCAATCTCTACCTCTCTCTCAAGCAAGTCTAGAATACAAGCGAGTTTCTAACATTTGCAACCGTTAGAACATCAATTATAATGAAGGTAATAACAATAAATGCATTTCTAATGGTTCAGAATTGCTTTGCACTTAACCTGTTTCGTTAATTTCTCATGATTCACACAACCTTAGTTGATGGGTTTAGCTACTCATGATTGCAAGAACATAAGAAGAATTCAATAATGAAAACATAATTGTAAACTCACAATAAGAAGAAAACTCTTAAATCTCAATATGAATAAAACCCTAGAATCGATGTTCCAAGATTACAAAATCAATAATATGCTTATGAACTAAGAAAAAATAGAAAATATCTCTTAAAATAATGTACTGACCCACCCTTAATATAGGAAAATAAAAGGGTATTTACAGATACAAGATGAATCCTATCCTAAACAAAATAGGAAAATAGATTCGACAATTTTCCACGATACCGTGACTTGATATCGTGGAACCAAGTCACGTCATGTGGGTCTATCATAGAAATCAGTCTGGCTCAACTAGCTATGGGAGTCGACCTACGGCACAGACCCATGCCACGTAGGTTGACTCACGTGACGTGGGTCACTCCTTTGGTGTAGGACCTAGTTCTTTCATCTTCAGGTACTCAATTTTCGAGCATGATTCTTTTTTGTTGATCATTTTGCCTCCAAAAGCCTATTATCTTGCAATATAGAATAGAAAACACATCACACCAACCAAACATACCCAAGTTACTGCATAATTTTCGTATTTTAAGTATCGAAAGTGTCATGTGATCCTGACTCATCAGTTAGCTATAACCTAGATTGTAGTTTCAGAGGCTTTTTTGCAGAGTATTATTGAGAACGCTAAGATGAGTGAGTCTATTATCCAGGAAACTCAGGGAGGCACCAAGAAGGTGTATCATCAGGACGAGTTTAATGGACACACCTCCCGAGGTAGGGACTTCTCTAGTAGAGGTTCTCGTGGTTATCATGGTAGACCAATTCAAGATGCGTTATAGGGATCGGGTGGTAAACTTTTAGGTTCTGCAATTTTTGGTAGCTAGGTATCAGGTCATGTGAGTGGAGGTTCCAGGTTTGGTTCTTCAGGCCAGGGTGGTCATTCATGTTTATCCGCACCTCTTCAGATTGAGTCGGGTTGTAGAAGATGTTTTATATGTGATGAGTTTATCCATATAGCTAAGGATTTCCCTCTATGTGTGTTTGGGCTTATTCAACAGGGGTCTCAGCTTTAGTTTTAACCTACTCCTATATTTGCAGTCAGAGGTGGTTCACAGAATAGTAGAGGTAGTATGAGAGGTAATCGAGGTAGACGTAGGGGAGCTTCTGGCAGTGGCCACGAGGTTGATCAGTGATGTAGCCCAAAATATACCTTTAGAAAAGTATAATGTTGTTGTTGTATCAAATATAGAACCCAACTAGGTTGGGGTCGATCCCACAGGGAATAGGTCGAAGTTTGAGTAGAATACCGAAAGGAACAATTGGGAAGTAAATAAAACTGGGGGGTTTATGTGAATATAAAGTGACAGTAATGATCGTTGGTTGTATCTAGTTTGTAGACAATAAGAGAGATACACTAGGACCGTGATCCCCAATGATTCCTTAACTCCATCGATTCCTTGTGCTAACAAAACCGTCCCACTATGTGGCATGCAAAGATCTGACAAGATATGTTCGTCTAAATGTCTCTCGACCTTGGTTAAACGAATTTCACTTTTCTCCTCACAGTCTCAAAGTGTCACACAACTAACCCTTATCCTGGATCTCAGATAACCATTCCCGCTAAGGCTCCGATTATTAGGTGAAGGTTGATAGCTTCAAATCTCTGTTGTTATCTCTTTTTCCCAATCTCTACCTCTCTCTCGAGCAAGTCTATAATACATGCCGGTTTATAACGTTCGCGACCGTTAGAAGAGCAATCACAACGAAGGAAACAACAATACATGCATACACATCGATTCAGAGTTGCCTTGCACTTAACCAGTTTTGTTAATTCCTCATGGTTCACACAACCCTAGTTGATGGGTTTAGTTACTCATAATAGTAAGAACATAAGAAGAATTCAGAGATGAAAACATAATTATGATCTCACAATAATGAAGAAAAACCGAACTATCAATTATCAATAAAACTCGAATTAGGGTTTGTAACTACAAAACCAAGAACATGTTTATGAACTCAGAAAAAGTATAAAATAACTCTCAAAATAATGTAATGACCAACTCCCACAGTTAGGACTATACAGGGGTATTTATAGATACAAAAACTAATCCTATCCAAAACAAAATAGGAGAACAGAGTCGGCAACTTCCACGGTATCGTGACTTGGTGTCGTGGAACCCAGTCACACCACGTAGGTTGGTGTCATGGGAATCAGGCTCAATTAGACGTCTTCAAAAGTTGGGTCATGGAATGTTTCCACATCACGTGGATGGTAGTCACGTCACGTGACTCCTGCCGTGGAAATTAGGGTTTTTTTCAATCTCTGGACTTCGAGTCACGACAGCCACTCACGTCACGTGGGAGGTGTCGTGACTCCTTCTCTGGTGTAGTTTCTTGTTCTTTCTTCTTACGACACTTCATTCTCGGGCTTGATTCATCCTTTTTGATTATTTTGCCTTTAAAACCTGTTTTCCTGCAAAGTAGGACAGAAACCGCAAACACACCCAAGTTATTGCATATTTTCCTTGTTTTAAGCATCAACAGTGCCATGTACCCATGACACATCAACACCCTCAACTTAGAACTTTTGCATGTCCTCAGGCAAACAAAACAAAAATACACATACACGATGCTTTACTAAGAGAAACCTAAGGGACCTATGGCAGTCTACTCATTGCCTTTGGCACAAAATTTTTCTGAACCCTCCTATTTGCACATCAAAACCAATATGTGTGTTCAAGCAGCATAGTATCATGACACAGAAGGGATCGAGTGATGGCAATAGATTATGCATAAATAATTAAGCATATATGCAATTGACATTTCTTGAACGACTAGCAGCTAATAATGCAACCCATGTGCTCTCAAAATCAAAGAAGTCTCATGCACTCACAGTATCAAAGTAGGGAAGAGGTGAAAACACTCACTCTCACAAAGAAGTTAAAACAGTGTGCATGAAATACCATAGGCTTGCCCTTATTTTCTACGCCTTAGTTTTCGGACAGTTGGACTAGGATTACTATAGGACCTTACTCGGCTTGTAATGTAGGCTTAGGGACGGGTATGGTACATATGGGTATGGTGACTCAACCCTCCTTGACACTACACTATTTTTGATTCCAACTTCCAACCTTTCTCATTTTTACTCTCCATTATTCTCCTTTCGTTTATTTTTAGATTTTGGGTGTGATTTTCCTTCACTTTCAAAACAAAACTTTCTCTTCTTTCCTTTTTTTTTTCTTCTTCTTTTTGCAATTTCCCTTCTTTTAACTCTATTTTTTTTTTCACACCCAAACCTGTTTTCCCTTTTTCTTTTATTAACCTCTCTTCATACCCAGCTCAATCTACGCACCCCAATAATAGCCACCCTCAACTTAGGCGATTTGCCTGAGTTGAGGTACATAGTCCAAGGAGGTACCAGGGCCAAGACAGGTTCATTGTAATTAAAATGGGAAGGTGAATAGGCTCAATGAAGGAAATAGGTCAAATACGGCTCAAAGTCGGGATCAAAGGATACTTCTTTATTTGGTTTGGCATTAAGGCTAAAAGTGGACTTCATTCAAAAATGGCCTATGATCCTGTCCTAATCCCTATCCTCTAACCTAGGCAAGACTAACCGGGCAAGTTCTGGATCGCACACACACAGTTAACTAAGTAGTGACCTCACACACACATAACACAGGGTCGTATTATCAACTACTACCTATTCGGTTCATGCAATGCTAACTACAGTTATTTGCCTTTAATCCTAGTGCCATAACAAGATCCAACAGCTGTCACACACAAACATGCTATTCACACAATTAAAAAACAAAACTTTTTAGGGGGGGTATCCTTAACATTCAAAATATAAAACTTTTTTTTTAAAATTGTACTGCACTACAGTTCCCTTATTTTTCTCCTAATTTAGTAAGAAACACATAAACATCATAAATAACGCCCTAAACATGTCGGTTCTACTATGATAGCACACTTGGGGGGAAATAAACACGGCAACAAAAAAACCCAAGTGGTGATACACCCTCACCCCCAACGAAACATTGTGCATTTCCCTCAATGCACAGATATAAATAAAATGCAAGGGAGTGAAGACATACCTGTGGCGCTTTAAGCGCCGAAAGGCAGCCCGCCCACAGCGGGATCATCAACCTTCTCAGTAATAGGTGCATCCGATGAAGGGACTGCCTGGCTAGAAGATGCACCACGCGTCCTATGCTCTACCTCAATCTGGATTGCATGGTACTCTACCCGGGAGGCTTTAACCGCCCTCCACAGATCACTCTCGTACTCAGCATCACTATTACCCCGATCCTCCGGACTGCGGGGTCTCTTGCCTCTATCCATCGGAGGCTCCTCATCAGAGAATAGATCAACCTCAAATGTTGGTCGTACGGGGGCCTGGTCGGGCATAGGTGGTATAATAGGAGTGCTACTCGATGCCAATGCCCGAACCTCCTCTCTCAATGTAGCCACCTCCTGGGTCAAGTCGGTCATATCAGGGCCTGGTAAAGCACTCAATAGGGAGGCCATACGTGCCTTAAAACTATCAATCCTCCCATGCAATCCTCTCATAAGCTGGTCCATCGCCACAGTCATCCTATCCTCCACCGCCTCTACAGTCGTCCTAACCCAAGGCTTAAGCTGGGATACCAACTTAGACATCTGGGTCTCAGTGTGGGTCTGTTGCTCAAACATCTACGTCTGTCTGTCAATCAACTACTGCAGAAAATCCCTAGACACTGAAACCATCCCAGAAAGAGGTGGTGGAGCACTAGTACCAGGTGACCTTATCATCAATAGGGACAACGCCCTCAGTCTATACTGGAATAGTCATAGGTACCCCACCTGGTACGGGAATAGGCATGGGGGCCTTACTCGGCTCATCCAGGGTGGCGCCCGATGACTCAGAAGGCTGTGACCCTCGTGGAAGAATGGGTTGTGGACCCCTCTACTGCATCAGTCTAATATCCGCAATGCGGGTCACCTCTATATAATGGTCGAGGGCAGGTATCCTAGCCACCCCTGCCCTATCACACAGCCCCTGGATCAGGCATGGGAAGGGTATGCTCGTGTGATCTCTGAAAGCCCGCTCGTGGATCTCCCGTATGATGTACCTCACAAAATGAATCTCATAGCAGCCAAGATGCTGGCTACTACAACAGCCCGGTCCAATGTGAGTAAGTTGTCAGCATTTGTTGCACCCAACCAATACCGAACCACGGACCACCAAAATCTCCCAGCAAAATAAAGCGTGGACTTTTTGATGTCCAGCTTCCCAGTCACCCAACTAACCGTTACACCATCTTCGGCTATGTACCCCGCAATCCATTTAAGCAGCTCCAATTTCTGCTCCTTATCTCGCATCCGAACTCTATCTATGATAGTGTCTATTCGGTGATTAAATTCAGCTGTCGAAGCTAGAAGTGGATGGTCAGCCCCAAATAGAAAGCGGTGAATGGTCTGCTTCGAAATGTCCACGCGGGTATCGCGAACCATGACGTGAGTCAAAAAATGGCTGGAAAAGATATCTCTGCCCAACAGGAGTGCTCAAGTCAACCGACGCAACATAAGAAGCATAAAACTCTCGGACTAACTCTAAGCTATAACGACTAGAAGGCTGCGCCATCCAAGCTAATCCATATATCTCAAAGACAAGCCATATTTCATTAAGTGTCCTCAACTCATCAACCCGATATCGCGTTGTTTCATAATGCTCCTCCGACACACACCCCTCTCTGTCAACTCAGCGTCTCTATCATAAAAGGCATGTATGCCCTGTACACACCAACGCTGAACCTCCATACTTTGCGCTAGAGTTGGAGCACTCTAGGCACCAGAACCAGTAATAAAAGTTGTAGGCTCCGCCGCAGATGTACCCTGACTTATAGCATCATCTGCTAAGCCAGACACAGAAGCATCCTCCCTCTCTTCATACTGGGGGGCGGACTCAGAGGACTCATCCAGAATAATCAGCTCGACAGGGGGTGTGGCAGGCTGACGGTTTGCCTGGGCAGCAGCTTTGGCCCACGTCTGTAACCTCATGGTCTGAGGTACCAAATTAGTATCATCATGGCTCACATCAAAATTCTCCACGGAACCACTTCTCTCAGACTCAGTCGGTTCATCATGCAGACGGGTCGGTAAATCCAAATTTTTGGTGCAAATTTTGGATGAGGAATCAAGATGGTCACTTTTGGGGTTTGATTTAGGAGGCATGGTAATGGGTTTGGGTCGTATTTTTGAGTGCAAGGGTCGATTTTGGATCGTATTTTGGTGTTATGGGTCGGGTTAGGTCAATTTACAGACTAGGGAGTGAATTTGATGAGATTTGAAAAGGGGTGTTCGGATTTTGATAAATTGGCTTGGGGAGGGGGGGGTGGATTTTAGCAAAAGAGGTGGTGGGAGGGTCAGATTTATGGTAATGGAGTAGAGATATTAGGGTTTAGGAGTAAAAGATGAACTTAGAGAAGTAATGCGGAATTTTGGATTTTGTTACGGGTAGAGGAGATGGGAACCGATTTTATATCCAAAAATGGGTCCGGGTCGGGTCGGATTTTGCCCAACTGCATTTTTTAAACCTCACGATACAACCCACGTGATGTGGGTTGGACTCACATCACGTGGGTCCTGTCGTAGGTGCGATCCTGAGGTTTATGGTTTTTCTCTGATTTCCATGATACGACCCACGCGACGTGGGTTATACTCACGTCACGTGGGTCCTCTGCCGTAGGTGCGATTCTGAAACATAAAAGTTATCTCTGAATTTCACGACACTATCCACGTGGCGTGAGTCGACTCACGTGACGTGAGACCTAGCGTGATTGGTACTGAAAGTTATCTCCTCCAATAATCAGATCTCCAAATAAAAAATATCTTGGGTTGCCTCCCAATCAGCACTTGATTTAATGTCGCGGCACGACGCGGCTAACTTGGATACTCAGACTTCACCAACTAGCCCATGGGTTGCCTCCCATGAAGCGCCTGATTTAACATCGCGGTACGACATGGCTAGCCTGACTACTTAGACTTCATCAAGCTCAAGTTCCTCAACTGACTTTATCTCTTCCGTAATTCCCACATAATGCTTAACACCCTGTCTGTTGACTTTAAATAGAACATTATCTTCTCCTTTTAGCTCAATATCACCATGTGAGAATACCCTAACTACCGTGAATGGGCCAGACTATTTGGACTTTAATTTCCCAGCAAACAAGCGAAGCTTGGAATTATACAGTAGCACCAAATCTCCCGAGTGAAACTCTCGATTCTCAATTCAACGATCATGATACAATTTCATCTTCTCTTTATACAATGCTGAACTTTCATAAGCCCGAAGAAAAAATTCATCCATATCATTCATCTGCTCAAGTCTCAATTTAGCCGATTCGCTCAAGTCTAAATTCAACTTTTTTAACGCCCATAGAGCCTTATGTTCCAGTTCAACGGCCAAATGGCAAGATTTTCCAAAAACCAACTGATATGGTGATGCACCAATTGGTGTTTTCAAAGCAGTTCGATATGCCCATAATGCATCATCCAATCTTCGAGCCCAATCAGTCCTATTGGCATTAACTATTTTCACCAAAATAGACTTGATTTCACGATTTGACACCTCAACCTGCCCACTTGTCTGAGGATGGTAAGGTGTTGCCACCTTATGTTTAACACCATATTTTTCAAGCAGGGATTTGAACAGACGGTTGCAAAAGTGGGATCCTCCATCACTAATAATAACTCGGGGTGTCTCGAATCGTGAGAATATGTTTTTTTTCAAGAATGTTATGACACTTCTCCCTTCGTTATTAGGAAGCGCAATTGCGTCCACCCATTTAGAAACATAGTCAACGACTACCAATATGTATTTCATGCCATGCAAGCTCACAAATGGACCCATAAAGTCAACTCCCCACACATTGAACAATTCCAGCTCAAGTATAGTTGTCATGGGAAGTTCGTGTCTGCATGAAATGTTCCCTTGCCTTTGACATTGGTCACAAGCGTGAGCATAATTGTGAGCATCTTTGTAAATACTGGGCCAGTAGTACCCACATTGCAAGATTTTATAGGCAATCCACACACCTCCATGATGACCCCCAATTGGAGATGAGTGACATGCTTCCAAAATACTCATCATTTCGGCCTCTGGGACACATCTTCGAATTATGCCATCAGCACACACCCTAAATAAATACGGCTCATCCCAGAAGAATTTTCTTACCTAATGCATGAATTTCTTTCTTTACTGATATGTCATATCCTCCGAAACTAGATCACTTGCCAAAAAGTTGGCAAAATCAGCGAACCAAGGGATTAAGTCTTAGGATGCTGCCAGTACTTGCTCATCTGGAAAAATATCATCAATTTCAAGATCATCGTTCAATTTAAGCATGGCCTCTTCCTCAAGGCATGATAGATGGTCAGCAACTTGATTTTTGATCCTTGACTTCAAAGTCAAATTCTTGCAACAGAAGTACCCATCGAATCAGTCTTGGCTTAGCATCCTTCTCTGATATAAGATACTGAAGAGATGCATGGTCTGTATGCACAATCACCTTCGCGCCTATCAAGTAAGATCTGAATTTTTCAAAAGCGAATACTATGGCTAACAATTCCTGCTCAGTCACAGTGTAATTCTTCTGAGCTGGATTAAGCACTTTGCTAGCGTAGTAAATCGGATGTAATATCTTCTCACATCTTTGGCCAAGGACTGCACCCAAAGCCACTCCACTAGCATCGCACATAACATCAAAAGGCATAGTCCAATCTGGTGACACAATAATAGGAGATGAAACCAACTTCTCCTTGAGACACTCAAATGCTTTTTACATGCTTCATCAAATGCAAACTTTACCTCTTTCTCTAAAAGTTTGCATAAGAGATGTGCAATCTTGGAGAAGTCCTTGATGAATCTTCTATAAAAAACAGCATGACCTAAGAAACTTCGAATACCTTTTACAGAGATAGGTGGAGGTAGCTTCTCAATTACCTCAATCTTCGCTTTATCCACCTCAATGCCATTCTCTGAAATCTGATGCCCCAATATGATGCCTTCATTGACCATAAAGTGACATTTTTCCCGATTCAGCACTAAGTGGCACTCCTCGCATCTTTGGAGTACATTAGCAAGATGAGCCAAACACACTTCAAACGAGTCTCCCACAATAGAAAAATCATCCATAAAGACCTCAATAGTGTCTTCCACCATGTCGGAGAAAATAGATATCATGCAATGTTGGAAGGTGGTCGGTGCATTACAGAAGACGAAAGGCATCCTCTTGAATGCGAATGTACCATATGGACAAATGAAAGTGGTCTTCTCTTGGTCTTCGAGGGTAGTAAAAATTTGATTATACCCTGAATATCCATCAAGAAAACAATACCATCCTCTTCCAGCAAGACGGTCTAACATCTGATCCATAAAGGGCATAGGGAAATGATCTTTCTCAGTCCAAGAAGTCAGCTTTCGATAATCCATGCAGACTCTCTATCCAGTCACCGGCCTCATTGGAATCAACTCATTTTTGTTGTTTGGAACCACAGTGATTCCTCCCTTTTTTGGCACACACTGAACTGGGCTCACCCACTTGCTATCAGCAATAGGGTAAACCACTCCTGCATCTAACCACTTGATGATCTCTTTCTTCACCACCTCTTGCATAGGTGGGTTCAGACGACGCTGGTACTCAGTGCTAGGTATACACTCAGGAACAAGCTGGATCTTATGAGTGCAAATGTCGGGTGGAATACCTATAATATCAGCAATGGACCAACCAATGTCTCTTTTAAATCTTCTCAATACTGAAACCAAAGCCTCTACTTTCCAATCCACCAGTTTAGCAGAAATAATTGCAGGTAAGGTATTGTTGGCTCCCAAGAATGTGTAGCGAAGGTGGGCTGGGAGAGCCTTAAGATTTAAGACTGGAGGCTCCTCAATGGACGGACGAGCTGGTGGGGTTACCCTATTCCTCAAATCGAGATCCAGTTTCTTTGGAGCATAAGTGTATGCTTCTTTACCAGCGAGTGCACCCACCATCTCATCATATTCTTCAATACCATTGTCATAAAAATTCATAATCACGGCCGCAAGAGATTCTACCCCCAACCTTTCTTCAAGAGACATAACAACCTCACTATCATCAACTGTATCTATCACTAAAATCACCCACTTATCTCTTGGCTGCTTCATTAATCGGCAAACATTGAAAGTAACCTGTTCATCATTCAATCTAAACTCCAGCTGCCCTATTTCAATATCAACCAATGCATGACCAGTGGCAAGGAATGGTCTTCCCAATATGATGGGAACCTCAAAGTCAACTTCACAATCAAGAATGACAAAATTGGTCGGAAAGATGAAAGATGCAACCTTTACCAAAACATCATACAGAATGCCCACCGGCTTTTTCACATTCCTATCGGCCATGAGAAGTCTCATAGAGGTTGGTTTTGGTGCTCCCAACCCCAACTGCTTTAAAATGGCTAATGGCATTAAGTTGATGCTAGCACACAAATCACACAGTGCTTTAGCAAAATCGTAGGACTCGATAGTACATGGAATTGTGAAAGCTCCTGGATCATTCTTCTTTTCAACTAGGGAATGTGAAGCAGCTACACTACAATGATGAATGTTATCTGCTGGCTCAAAACTGACAGTTCTCTTCTTTGTCACCAAGTCTTTTATGAACTTTGCATAACCTGGCATCTGCTCCAATGCCTTTACAAGAGGGATGTTTACTGACAGCTCCTTCAACATGGTGATGAACTTCTGATATTTGCCTTCCTCAGCCTTCTTCTTCAACCTTTGAGAAAAGGGAGGGGGAGGTCGTGGGATAGTTTTGAGCACTTGTGGTACCTCTTTTTCCTTCCTTTTTCAGATTTTACATTATTGCTATCATCATGATGATTTAGAATTGTGTCACCCTTGGAATTATCCGGCTGTAACTCAGCTTTTACATCAATAACCACTGGTTCATTAGTCACACTACTGTCGACAGGAATAGGTGGATCTGTCGTGCACTTCCCACTTCTAGTAGTAATGGCGAGACAATGACTATCATTTTTTGGATTCTGGACGATATTGCTTGGAAGGGTGGCCGTCTGACGTTGATTCACTGCCACTAAAATTTGCCCAAATTGTTGCTCCAACTGTTTAATGGCAGTTGAATGAGACTCCACTTTCTGACTTATGCCCGAAATATCAGTCCTAATCTCCTTCAAGCAATTTTCTTGGCTCTCTTCCCATTGGACCATTTTATTGAGAAGGGCCTCCATCCTTGAATTACCAGACTCCTCATCACGTCTTCCTGGCGGGACATAATGGTTATTCTTCTCTTTATAATCATCTTTTCGCCTCCAATCATCGTCACGATCTCTTTCTCTATCTCTGTATCCCGACTTGTTGTAGCTGTCTCCATAGTAGTTTCGACCTTGATTCCCTTGCCTTGAGTTCCAAGAGTCTTGATTAGACCCTTGGACCTTGGCTCGGAAACCCGCCACTTTTCGATCTCGGTACTTAGCCTCTTCATCCAACTCACTATCATCATGTCTAGCGGATTTACCTTGTGCACCTACAACTTGCATATTTTGAGCATCTCTGGCCACTATCTGTTTAGCCAGAAGACCAATTTCTGTCCTCAACTGAGCGACCTCTTGAGCCACAGATTCATCTAAAGCTCGTTGTTCTGCCGAGGCTCCAATAGCGTATATGCTAGCCGGCGTGTCTGCCTCTCGAGTATGCCATCCTCAGTTGGTCTTAGTGATACGATCTAATATCTCTGATTCTTGCTCCTATCTCATTCTCATAAATGCTCCACCAGTTATAGTATCTGTGACAACCTTAGTATTAACATTTAGCGCCCTATAGAAGATTTCAAGCAACTTTCTACCACTCATCCTATGATTTGGCACATTCTGCAGCTTCTTCTTAAACCTTATCCATGCCTCATACAATTCTTCGGACTGTAATTGTCTGAAGTTATATATCTCATTCTTCAGCTGCAACATCTTGGAAGGTGGAAAAAATCTTTCCAAAAACTGATTTCTCGAATCTTCCAAAGTAGTGATGGATCCTCGTGGTAATTCTGCCAACCACAAGGTTGCCTCTCTGGTTAGGGAGAATGGGAACAACCTCAGCCGAATAGCCTCTTGGTCAACTTTGGGCAAATTATATGATGTGCAGACCCCTACAAAATTCATTACGTGCATGTTTGGATCATCCGTAGGTAGACCGGCAAACACACCCTTTAAGTTTAGCAGGTGAATCATAGCACTGGTAATGTCAAACTTAGTGCCTGGAGGTAACGCAGGTGGAATAATGGCACCAGTCTCAATTGGCTCAAAATAAGCCAAATCGTCATCTTCAGGATCATCATATAGGCACCTGTAGTCTCGGTTGTGCCCTCAGTTGACTCTGTCGCTCTTCAGCCTCAGCCAGTCGTTGTGCTGCTTCTTGCATCGCTTGATTATCTCTTTCTGCTTGTCTAAGAGCAGCTTGCCTAGCTTGCTCCTCACGTGTCAATTGAGCGGTAGTTTGTTCCTCTGTTTCATGATCAATTGGCTGAATTGGTTGGTGATGAATGTCTCCCGCAGCTGCAGGATCCTGAACTCCTTCAGTATTCACCATTCTTCAATTAGATCTCAGAGTCCTTTAAATTTCACGATCAAGTGGAATCAGGGGATTACCTTGACTCTTAGTGTTTGGCATACACCGATGTATGCCCTCAAAAGTGTATAAAAACAAAAACCAATCAACTCCAACCAGTAATAGTCAACTTCGTAAACATATTCCCTGGCAACGGCGCCAAAATTTGATGTCGCCTAAAATTTACCTACAGAAAAGTATAATGCGATCGTTGTATCAAATATAGAACCCAACTAGGTTGGGGTCGATCCTACAGGGAATAGGTCGAAGTTTGAGTAGAATACCGAAAGGAACAATTGGGAAGTAAATAAAACTGGGGGGGTTATATGAATATAAAGTAACAGTAACGATCGCTGGTTGTATCGAGTTTGTAGACAATAAGAGAGATACACTAGGACCGTGATCCCCAATGATTCCTTAACTCCACCGATTGCTTGTGCTAACAAAATCGTCCCACTATGTGGCATGCAAAGATCTGACAAGATATGTTCATCTGAACGTCTCTCAACCTTGATTAGACGAATTTCACTCTTCTTCTCCCGGTATCTGAGTGTCACACTACTAACCCTTATCCTGGATCTCAGATAACCATTCCCGCTAAGGCTCCGGTTATTAGGTGAAGGTTGATAGCTTCAAATATCTATTTTTATCTCCTTTTCCCAATCTCTACCTCTATCTCAAGCAAGTCTAGAATACAGGCCAGTTTCTAACATTCGCGACTGTTATAAGAGCAATCACAACGAAGGAAACAACAATACATGCATACACAGCGGTTCAGAGTTGCCTTGCAATTAACCGGTTTCATTAATTCCTCATGGTTCACACAACCCTAGTTGATGGGTTTAGTTACTCATAATAGTAAGAACACAAGAAGAATTCAGAGATGAAAACATAATTATGATCTCACGATAATGAAAAAAAACCAAACTATCAATTATCAATAAAACTCGAATTAGGGTTTGTAACTACAAAACCAAGAATATGTTTATGAACTTAGAAAAAGTATAAAATAACTCTCAAACTAATGTAATGACCAACTCCCGTACTTAGGACTATACAGGGGTATTTATAAATACAAAACTAATCCTATCCAAAATAAAATAGGAGAATAGAGTCGGCAACTTCCACGGTATCGTGACTTGGTATTGTGGAACCAAGTCACGCCACATAGGTTGGTGTCATGGGAATCAGGCTCAATTAGACGTCTTCAGAAGTTGGGTCACGACATGTTTCCACTTCACGTGGGTAGTAGTCACGCCATGTGACTCCTGCCATGGAAATCAGAGCTTTTTTCAATCTCTAGACTTCGAGTCATAACAGCCACTCACATCACGTGAGTGGCTTCCACGTCATCTAGTGCAGATTCTTGTTCTTTCTTCTTTCGACACTTCATTCTCGGGCTTGATTCATCCTTTTTGATTATTTTGCCTTTAAAACCTATTTTCCTGCAAAGTAGGACACCGCATCATACGAACAAAACACACCCAAGTTATTGCATATTTTCCTTGTTTTAAGCATCAACAGTGCCATGTACCCATGACATATCAATCAGTCCATGAGTGGATGCAGATAGTCTTATGCTATACATATAAGACTTGAGAGAGAGGCCTCTGATGTAGTCATTATAGGTATCATCCC
Organism: Capsicum rhomboideum; assembly: GCA_031232105.1. Lineage (NCBI taxonomy): Eukaryota > Viridiplantae > Streptophyta > Magnoliopsida > Solanales > Solanaceae > Capsicum > Capsicum rhomboideum. Next base: position 124,209,846 of record CP124713.1, on the reverse strand, counting down.
AGTTTGCTATAGATCTATTTTCGTGTTATTTGATCTTGGATCTACATTCTCCTAGTTTCTACATATTTTGCTTCTAGTTTTAATGTTGCATGTGAACCTCTTGCTATGCCTCTTCATATATCTACCCCCGTAGAAGATTTTTTAGTGGTGGATCGAGTGTACTGATTTCGTGTGGTTACCTTTGCAGGGCGTGAGACTTGGGTAGACTTGATTCTCCTAGATATGGTTGACTTTGATGTTATCTTGGATATGGATTGGTTAGCTCCTTATCATGACATTTTAGACTGTTATGCCAAGATCGTGACCTTATCTACGCCGGGTATGCCAAGGTTAGCTTGGACGGGTATGTTTAATTTGGGTCTAAATGGAATTATATCTTTTCTACGTGCTTGTTGCATGGTAAAAATTAAGTGTTTGTCTTATTTGGCTCATGTTTGTGATACTAGTGTTGTCTCACCGCCTTCTATGGATTCTATTTGGGTTGTTTGTGAGTTCATAGATGTGTTTCCTACTGATTTACCCGATATGTCTCTAGATCATGTTATTGATTTTTCTATTGATGTGGAGCCGGACATTGAGCCCATTTCTATTTCTCCTTACAAGATGTCCCCGGCTTAGTTTAAAAAGTTGAAGGAGCAATTATAGGATTTATTGAGTAAAGGGTTCATTAGGCGTATTTTATCTCCTTGGGGTATGCATATCTTGTTTTTGAAGAAGAAGGATGGTCCTATGCACATACGTATTGGTTAATGGCAGTTAAACAAGATGACAATTAAAAACAAGTATCCTCTTCCTCGCATTGATGATTTATTTGATCAGCTTCAGGGTGCTTTCGTGTTTTTTGAGATTAATTTGAGATCTAGGAATCACCAGTTAAGGATTAGAGCTTCGTATGTTCCGAAGATAACTTTTCAGACTCGATACGATCATTATGAGTTCTTAATCATGTCATTTGTGTTGACCAATGCCCTAGCAGCGTTTATAGAGTTGATGAATCAGGTATTCAGACAGAATCTCAACTTCCCCAAGTGTGAGTTTTGGTAGGATTCTATCTCTTTCTTGGGTTATGTGGCGACCAAGGATGGTATTATGGTTGATTCGGCTAAGATTGCGGTGATTCGTGGTTAGGGTAGGCCCACTAGTCCTACTGAGATTCAGAGTTTTATTAGCTTGATAGGTTATTATTGGTGTCTTATTGAGGGTTTTTCTTTTATTGTGGTTTCTTTAACCAAGTTGACTCAAAAAAAGATTACCTTTTAGTGGTCGGAAGCATGTGAAAAGAGCTTCCAAAAGCATAGAGAGTTGTTTACTCAGGCTCCTATCTTGACTTTACCCAAAGAGGGCATGGGTTTTATCGTGTTTAGTGATACTTACGATGTTGGATTGGGTGCAGTGTTGATTCAGGAGGGTAAGGTGATTGCTTATGCTTCTCATCAGTTGAATCCTCATGAGAAGAATTACCCTACCTATGATTTAAAGTTGGCTGCGGTTGTGTTTGTGTTGAAGTTGGTGAGCCACTACTTGTACTGAGTTTGTTGTGAGATCTTTTTGGATTATAATAGTCTTCAGTACTTCTTCACCCAGTGAGAGTTTAATATGAGATAGCGGTGTTGGCTTAAGTTGCTTAAGGATTATGATCTTACCATTCTCTATCATTCGGGTAAGGCTAATGTGGTTACGAATGCCTTGAGTCAAAAGTCGACTAGTATAGGGAGTTTAGCTCATCTCTTGACTCAGACATAACCTTTAGCCTTAGCGGTTCAGTCTTTAGCTAACCATATAGTTAGACGTGATGGATGCTTGGACGTGTCTTGGCCTTTGTTGATGCTAGATCTTCTTTGATGGAGCAGATTTGAGCTCCTTAGTTTGATGATGATAGTTTGAGAGTTATTCAGGATAAGGTGTTGAGTGGCGAGGTAAAGGAGGCATCTCTTGATCCTAGTACCATTTTGAGGATTGGTAGTCGAGTTTGTATGCCGAGAGTTGGTGGATGGGTGAGATTGATTTTGAAGGAGGCGCATTGTTCCAGATATTTTATTTATCCTGGAGTGACTAAGATGTACTGTGATTTGAAGCAGTTTTACTTGTGGGGTGGTATGAAGAAGGATGTAGCGGATTTTGTATCTTTTTGCTTGTGTTGTCAGCAGGTCAAAGCCAAGCATCAGAGATAGGGTGGTTTGCTTCAGAGATTACCCATTTTGGAGTGGAAGTAGGAGCGGATCACTATGGATTTCATGAGTAAATTGCCTCGTACTTCTTGTGGTTCTGACAGTATTTGGGTCATCGTGGATCTATTGACAAAATTAGCTTATTTCATCCCTATTTAGATTTCATCCAGTGCCGCGAGGTTAGCTCATATCTATGTTCAAGAAGTAGTTCATCTTCATGGAGTGCCCGTGTCTATTATTTTAGATAGAGGTTCAGTGGTCACTTCTAGCTTTTGGAGGATGTTTAAGGAGGATTGGGCACCTAGGTTGACCTTAGCACAACTTTTCACCCCCAGACCGATGGTCAGTCAGAGCAGACTATTCAGGTTTTGGAGGATATGCTCCGCACGTGTGTATGGTCTTTGGAGGTTAGTAGGAGCAATTTTAGCCTTGATGGAGTTTTCTTATAATAATAGCTATCATTCGAGTATTGAGATGGCACCTTTTGAGGTGTTGTATGCTAGGCATTGTCGATCTCTGATTGGTTGGTTTGAGACTTTCGAGGCTAGACCTCGTGGTACCGACTTGATTTGCGAGTCTTTGGATAGAGTTTGGTTTCCAGAATAGGAAAAAGAGTTATGCCAATCGCAGATTTCGTTCTTTGAATTTTGGTATTAGAGATCGGGTTTTCCTTTGTGTGTCGCCCATGAAGGGCATGATGAGATTCGAGAAGAGGGGCAAGCTTACCCCGAGGTTTATCAGAACTTTTAAGATTTTTCAGACAGTTGGGGAGGTTGCTTATGAGTTGGACTTGCCTCCATATTTTTCAACCGTTCATCCTATTTTTCATATATCTATGCTCCGACCCTATATTCTGGATGAGTCTCATGTGCTTCGTTGGGATTCGATTCAGTTGGTTGAGAGGTTGACCTTTGTTAAAAAGGCCAGTTTAGACAGTTTTATTCTAGAGATATTCCTATAGTTAAGGTTCAGTGGGGATATTATTTGGTTGAAGAGGCTACTTGGGAGGTCGAGTTTGATATGGGTAGTAGTTACCCTCAGCTTTTCACCAACTCATGTATTTCTTTGCTTTTTAGTTCGAGGACGAACTAGAGTTTTAGTGGTAGATACTGTAAGGACCTGATTTTTGAAAACTTGCATTTTTTGTGTTTTGACCATTTTTCCATTCCCTGTAGTTGCGACATGTTTGTTTTGGGGTGTGGGGATGGTTGGCACAATTCTCGATGTGATCAGGAGTGATTTGAGTAAGTTTGAGGTATTTAGAGGCCTTAAAAGCCATATAGTTGACTTCGGTCAACATTTGATGTTTCGTGTCCCGAATTACCATTTGGACAGTTCTATTAGATTTGAAATGTCAAATATGGGTTAGTAACAGGGTTGGTTCGGGTTCAATATCTTTATTTTACATTTTGACCCTATGTTTGGAAATGTCCAAAAAGGGGGCCAGGGGGTTAATTTATTGAAAATGATCCTTTTTTCGAAAATCCAACGTCTCCATTGAGTCTGGAACATCAAAAATAGCCTGATAGAATATATGGTTTATTTCAGTGGGGTCCCGAACGAATCCCGAGGGTCCATTCGGAGAATTTGAGGACATGCAAAATCAGCAAAGTGGGTGATATCTGGTGCATGCCATATCCTTTTTCGTGAATACGAGGCCCTAGACATATACGTAGAGAAGGAAATTCCCCTTCATAGCAATCACAGGGTGGTTGTCGCGATCGCGAAGGGCATTCGGGGTCAGGTCGGGTTATGCCTTTTCCGCGAATGCGATGAGGCTGTCACGAATGCAAAGAAATAATTCATCAGCCTTCGTGAACCTGAAGCCTTGGTCGTGAATGTAAAGTCCTAACTTTTGGCCAATCAAAGTTGAACCTCCCGACCTCGAAGGGTTGACCATGTTTGCGAGGTACTATTCACAGAACAGTATAAATACAACATTTTTTGTAATTTCCACCATTTTTTGACCTTCAAGCTTCAGGAAGAGGGAATTTGTTAGGGTTTTATCACCATTCTTGCTTAGGTAAGCTCCTAAATCATCTTTCCATTATTTCCTATCAATTGTATCTTCGAAAACACCTTAAAATCATGATTTCAAAATGGAATTTTGTGGTTTTTACCTGTAAAGCTTGAAAATGGTCTTTTTTTCGATTTGGACCTCATTTTTAACTCGTTTTTGTATGGGTTTTCAACTGTAGACTCCTATAACAATGGGGAATGTGTTTCTAAAGAAAAATTCTAGTTTTATATTTTTTGAGTTCGTTTTGGACCCAGCTTAAATATGGGCAATATGGGTATTGTTGACTTTATTTTAATGCAGAGATGCTATATTTGTATGTTTTAGTTGAGTCTGAGGCCGTTCAAAAATGAAAAGCGCCAGGTTGAAGGACTTTAGGCTTGGATTTTGTCATTTCGAGGTAACTTATGGCTTAACTTCTTTCAGATTGAGCTGGGTAGTTAATAAATAGGTAAAACATGTTATGCGTTGGGGAAATAACTCTAGGATTTATATTTTGAGATTATTATGATTGTTGTGTGCTCGAGTGGGGGCTTATAATTTGTTATTGTTGACTTGTGATATTTGATATTGAGTGTTGCCCGAGTGAGGGCTTTATTTGACATCATTGGTCTTATCTGTGCATTTAAATGCCTTTATTCTAGGTATAATTTCCATACGGGTGCTTAAATTGTTATTATAGGCCTTATTGTGCATGGTTGCCTTTATCATGATAGAAATGCCCGAATTAGGGATTGATATGATATTAATGATGTCTTACATGCATATTTATCTTGATGGTGCCTAATTAGAGTTGATAATCATGAATTGTGGACATATTGAGTTGATTTCTGGGCTCACTTATATACGTATTGAATGGATTTGATATCTTCATACTAATTAGATTGTGAGGATTATATCATCATTCCAAACATATACATTCATAAGGTATTGGTACTATTGAGGAACACCATTTTTGAAAGAAAATGAGGCATTTTCATAAAAACCCTCTATGTGAATATGAGCCGGAGAGGTGAGGTGAGATTTGAGGTATGAGTTATAGTATATGGGTTGCGAATCCCCAATGAGTCCTATCTTGGGAGTTGCGAGCTCGGTAGGTATATATAGAAAGTCATGCGATGACTTTCACCATTTCATCCCATCTTCATTGCATTGCATTGCATATGCATCTTTCGTGGTTCATTAGTTTTCTTTGACTTGTGTTTAGTTTCCATGTACTTTTGTGTATATTTGTGTGGTTTCGTTTCAGCATTATATTAGAACTGTTAGTGGAGACGATGTGAGCTACCATTTGGGAACTTTACTATTTGTAGGTGACGTGCTCATAGTTTTCTTTACTTATATTATTTTCTGCTTTACTCAGTCAGCCTATGATGCCTACTGAGTAAAAGTGGACCATACTCACTCTTACTGTGCCCTTTTGGTGTAGATCCTAGCATGAGTACGACATGTGAAGGCTGAGTTCATGCTACTGTTGGAGATCTTTTGAGGTACTAGCGCGCTCTAGAGTTCAGAGATACTCCCCGAACCTCATCTTATCTCATTTATGTCTTTATTTTGGTTTTCAAATACAAGTATGTATTCTCATATTCAGTCATGTATTAGATGCTCTCGCATTATGACACCAGATTTTGGGTGGTTTATGAGATTTCTTTCAGACTTCCATTTTACTATGTCTTGTATTGCCCTGACTTCATTCTAGAAGTCTCGTCTTATCTTTATTTGTTGTTATGATTGAGATTTTCTTTCCTTTTTGGGTAACAGACTTACTTAGCAAGGCTAGGCCACGATAAGTGTCATCATGATCTTTTTGGGTCGTGACAACAATGTAGTGCATCTATTACCTACTTCTAACTTTGTATTTTGCCCACAAATTTTTTTAAGATTGGTTCCTTCCAAGCCATAAGCAACCTGGAAAATCAACAACAATACAACAAATCAAGTCCCAAGCAACACAATGCTTTTCTCTCAAACCAGTCACCCCTCAAGTATTTTTCGTAAGAATAGAATTGAAAATATCCTTAGGATTTTTATTTAAAATTTTTTAAAAAATATCCTTAAGATTGTTGTAAAAATTACGAAAAATACTTTATCAGGAATCCGTGTAGGAAATCCATGAAAACTTGAGGCTTGTCAAATGCCCTGTCCTAAAGGATATTTCACCCGGTATAAATGTATCACCCAGAATTCAACAAACTCTTCTTGCATAAACTTGGAACCAGAAACTAACAAAGATTCAATAAAATATAAAACCCAACACACTATCCTCTATAAGAAAGATTATACCTTATATACAAATATGGGAGGAATTAAAATTACTCTTCTCCTCTTTCCTCTACCGGTAATACATATATGTACATAAAATGAATACAGGGGAAGTCAAAGTCTTAGTAGCACTCAATATTACTATTTTTACCGTCCATAATGGTGCTTTAAAGAGAAATTAAGACACGCAAACAATTACCAATGTCCCCCAACGGATAAAAATATTATGATTGAATTAAAGGTGTAATATAATAAAGATTTATAATTAAATGACTAATAAAGAACATGACTGAAAGTCTAGCATTATGAGCATTAAGAATAATGACCAATTACGGGTAGAGTCAAATAGAATAATAAAACTCATTTACAAGATATGGAATAATAAATTTAGACCCTTGTTTTTTGAACTATCCAACAGTGTATTCATCTCCTGGAAGAGGAAACGAGTATTCTGAGGGATCCAAGCTAGCCTCTGCAAAGATTTGTCAGAGTACTGTGCAACCAAAAAAACACAGTAAATTTCCTGGTGCGTATTGTATTAACTGGGAAAAGGAGGTACAGACTGGGAAAACAAGATATCTACATGTTAAAGATCCACTCGGTCTATCATCATGCATTAAGAAATATGGATATCTACTAAAAATTACTGGCTTTTCAAGACTTGTGGCAACAAAATCCATGGCAATCGTGACTCGAGGGAATTTTAGCAAGCTTGGAGCTCAAATTTCAATTTCTTTTCCTGAGATGAGTTCAATGCAATGGTCTTTAGGACCAACAGGATATGCAAAACCTTAGGATCTTAATAATGCCAAAATCACTGAACAACGCCAAAACTAATACAATTATATAAAGTTTAAGTGTTCACGAACATCTCTTGTATTCATTACATGTTTTGATTTGTACTCTTCTTATATGTTTATTCATCAAAAATTTCATTTTCGATCATATACTCCAATTACTTTTATTTTAAAATGACGTTGATATTATCTTTCAAAATGATTTCCCTTATACCATCAATATCTGTAAAGCTTTAATAGAAAAATTTATTTACTTCTGCACTTCCATCCAATTGATGTAGCCTTCTTTTTAGGTCCTGGTGGTTCTACCATACTGGAGCTTAGGAGTTCTGATGCTGTGATTGCGAGTGGAATGATGAATCCACTTATGACACACCCTAGCTCATTCCTGGAAGTAAGTACCCTTCATCATGTACATTAGTTACTAACATAAGTTAACACATGGTAAACTGAGCACGAAAAAAGTTCAAATTCAGCGCATCTCTGTTTGGGATGCTAGCTTTTTGGATGGCCCACCGTATGCTATGGGTTCGATGGGCCATTCAAAAAATTAATCAATAGGGAAATTACAAAGAAAATATTAATCATTCCACTGACTACTTGCAAATATGGGCCATCCAAAACTCTAGCAAGCAAAAATAGAGATGAGCTGAATTTGAACTTTTTTGGAGCTCAATTTATCCTATGTTAACTTATGTTAATAATTAATGTGCATGATGAAGGGTTCTTTTTTCCATGAAGGAACTAGAGATGGATTAAAAGAGTGTGTCAAAGGTACCATTTGACTCTCATTCATAGAATCAGGACTCCTACTCTCCAGAATGATAGAACCACCAGGACATAAAAAGTAGGTTACATCTATTGGATGGAAGTATAAAAGTAAATAAATTTTTCTATGAATGCTTTACAGATGCTGATGGTGTAATGGAAATCATTTTGAAAGATAATATCAACTCTATATATACATCAATATCATTTTTTAAGATTATAATTAGAGTATATGATAGGCAATGAAAAATCTGATGAATATAGATATAAGAAGAGGACAAATCAAAATAGGTAATGAGTACAAGAGATGTTGGTGAACACTTAACATATAGATGACTGTACTAGTTTTATGTTCATTCAGATTTAAGGACAAATCGAAACAAGTAAAGACCGTTGTACTGTACTTTTCTCCGAAAAAGAATTTGAAATTTAAGCTCTAGACAAGCTAAAATTCTGTTGAATCATGATTGTCATGTATTTGTTGACACAACTCTTGAGGAGCTAGTATTTTTCACCGAACATCCATATTTCTTAATTACTGATGATAGCCCAAGTTCTTCTTCAAAAGGTGGATACTAGATATCTTATTTTCCCGGTATGTACCTCATTTTCCCAGTTAATACAATGTCCACCAGGAAACTTACTATGTTTCTTTTGGTGCACAGTTCTCTGAAAAATATTTGCAGGGGCATGTAATTTGGATCCCTCATAGCACTCATTTTCTAGTCCATGTGATGAAGTCATTAACCCCCTTGACCTTATCACATTCTTCACAATACCAATCCTTTGGTGCATCTTCAAAATAACCCAGTACGCAATATCTTAAAGGAAGAGAAAAAGCAAAAATTTTGAAAACAAGAAGGGAACTACATATGCATAAAAGATACAGAAAGTATTTAAGAGAATTAAATACCAAAAAGATTAGACAACTCGAACAGGTCCTTATATTCTCCCTAAAATTCAGAACCTGACACAGTCTTGATCCAACTTAAGTGAAGCTCATATTGCCTTGTTGAAGAAAGCTAGTACCAACTACTTTTCTCAGGGATTAGGTTCCTAGAAGATATTACTTGAGAAATAAATAAATTAACACTTAATTTATGTGGAAAAACTTCCCCTCTCAAGGAGTAACAACCGTGAGCTCAAATCCACTAAATCAAACAAGTTTTATGATTACAACTCAATGATCAAAGGAGCTACCTCTAGCACCTAGACTCAAACAGTTAACTATAACTAGTTCAAATGATAACTCTCTAAGAAGCCAAACCTACATCTTGTTACAAACCTCACCAATGGAAAACTCAACAACTATTAAAATAACAAAGCTATAACTAAATAGCCATATTCTAACAATACTCTAGAGCAAACTCACAAACTCTTACTACAAACAAAAACTCAGCTATGCTTTGCCTTCAATGGATGACTTTTTATGTGCTTATTATGATCTCCTATTTCTTGAGAATAATGTCTTCTCTGCGTATGTAATAGGTGTGTCAAATTCTTCCTTGTAACCTCATTTAATAGATGTAGCATACAATCCTATATTTATAAAGAAATCGACTAAGCCTTTACTTGTTGGCCAAGGATACAAGCTTTCCTTGTCTAATATGGACACATATTGTACCATGAATAGAATATTTCCATAAATAGACTTATAACAAAATATAATTATTCTTAATCATCAAACCTTTTCCACCAAGGGATCTTCAATTTTACCCTTTTTGATGATGGCAAATCCATATTCAATTTTTGTGTGTAAGTCCAGTGCCTGCTAATTCATACAAGGACCACAACGTACATACAACACATTGCAAAACACATATTGCTACACATTCTTCCCCCTTTTGACATCATTAAAAATAAGATCAAGACAAATGCTTAGCTAAGAATAGATAGGAAGAAACTCAAAGCCATTGAGGCAACAAAGCCATAATCCAAAGAGACACATCATCAAAAAATTGAGGATGCTAAAAAAAATAATTCACAAAAAAAGAAACAAAGATAAGGCAACAATATCAATAAGGTAAGCACAAATTAAGCCAATCATTGGCCCAAAAAAAATCATCCAAATATTAGTTACAAAATTTCAAGAAAATATTGTTTGTCATCATAACCATAAAAATTGATTGATAAAGAACCAAAACAATTGGGGTTTAGGTGGATAAGGAGGGGAGGCTTGGGTTTGGGGAGAAGAGCCATAAGGGACTAGATGTTCTCAAAATGTTTGCTTTACGGCTAAATTATTTCAGTCGTTAGAGGGTCCACTTGAGCTTGTGAGCTTGCAAGACATTCCTTCAGACCAACATTCTCTTTCTTTAGTAGAGCAATCTCCTTGTTTACAGTCTCCAAATCCAGTAACATTTGAGTCATAGGGCTTGGGCTACTCTTTCTAACAGGCTTTTCAGGTAGACAATTACATTTCTCTAAGGTTGAGTTAGTAAATATATCATTTCCTATAGCTTCTATACCTTTCCCCAAGGGCACACCACAACTTTCAAACTCAACTAAGAGAAGGAATCCATAAGCAAGGTCATGAGGACCCCTCTTAGGTGCAGTTACTCTCTGCATATGTTTGATCATTAGAGTAGGGAAATTTATCTTCTCATTCATATCCAGGAACTTCTTGATCCTTAGATTCCTAAAGCTAGCCTCGTACCTTTTTCCCCCTCTAGGTAGTATATCTTTGTTCACAATTTCAAACAACAACTTATGACTTAGAGCCATTTCTTCCTTGTTCACTTTCCTAGACCTCCTCTTCTCTCTCTCTTGAGAAAACTTTCTTGTCAACAAATATCCCTCATTTGTTATCCACACACACTCCTCTAATCCCTCAGTAGAAACACTTAGGATTTCTCCTAATTTGATAGGGTGAAGGACAATCTCTACCCATTAACATTAGAACTCACCACCCATCCTTCTAGAAATTTCAAATTAGCATAAAACTCTATAACCTCATTCCTAAACAGTACTGGATTTTTCATTTTGAACAAATGTTCCCATCCTTGGTACCTAAGCTTATCAAGTAATTATTCAATAAAGAGATTGTTAAGTACCTCATCATCAAAAGTTTAGCCCCTCAGAATGAGTTGAGTAGAGTAATATCCAATTAGACCCAGCCTTAATAACTTCTTATAGTTCTTGTTGATCCTACCTTTCTACACAAAAACATATTTTTCTTCTTCATCAATCTCCTCCTCCTCTTCTTCAACCTCTAGTGGTTCATCATCATCTCAAATCTTTTTCTTTCTTCTTGCCACTCTAGCTCTCTTCTCTTCTTTAGCCTACCTTACCTATATAGTCTCTTCCTTGTGTTAGGGATTCTTGGTGGCAAATAAGATAAGGTTTGGGTTGTGATTTTGGTTTAGGTTTGTGAGCATCCCTTTTCTTGCACCCACAGATAGCAGATGAGACACCTTTTGTGTATTTGGGGGATATAACAATGTCCCCATCACTCTCAATCTCTTTCTCATCTGAAAAAAAGGTTTAGGCTTATCCAAAGGGGTTGCAGCAGTAGTTCCCTCTTCAGAGGTCCAGGAATAGTTCAAGGAATCAGATTTTTGGACTTGAGGAGATGAGGGTTTTAGAGAGGAACTTAAATAGTGAGTGGGAGAGGGTGATCTTAGAGGATCTAAACGAAGAGAAGGTGATGAAGAACGAGACCTTGGTTCCCCCTGAGCAGGTGCACCAGATGAGAAATACTCATCATCAAAATAATCCACAAGAGAGTGGAATGGAGGAGTAGCAGGATTTATAGAAGAGGAAGAAGGATTTTTGAAAGCCATTTGAAGAATTTTTGTAGTATTTGTGAAGAGAAAATCAGGAAATCGGAGTGAATTTTTAAGTGAGGGTTTCATGAAGATGTATAATTTTGGAAAAAGAAAACGTATTGAAGGTTTGTAATGGTTGACGTGACGGTTGTCAGCTTTTGAAAAGAGGTAATAATGATTAAAAGGCACCTTTATTTGATTTTCCTGCTTAGGAGTAACATCTCATTAGGTGTAGGTGGTTTGACACTGACGATCAGGTTCTCATGAGAAAGACAACTTTTTTTTATTTAATACATGCACTTAACATTTGAATGCATTGTAAAGGATGTGCGTACCTATTTTAAGGACCAAGTCCTTATATGCTTTCTCTGAATTGTAAGTGAATTATCAATTAGAACAAAGATAATATCATCAGATCCTAGAACTGAACTCTCAAATTGTGGATGTGATCCTGTAAAGAAACAAATACTGAGTTAACTACAATATTTAACAATTAACGCATCATGACAATTAACGCATCATCTCATACCTTAGTTGCATAGTCAATTATTGTGGAAAAGTCGCATTCTTTCTTTTGTCAGAGTTGGTTGATTATCCCAAACGCTAACCTATTTTTCTCAAAGTGTTCTCTTCCTAAGGTTTCGGTGAAGATTTCAGAAATTTGCTCATCAGTACCACAAGACACCATTTCAATCAACCCCTTCTCTCCACAATCTTTGAGAAAGTGATGCCTCATCAATATGCTTAGTTCTTTTATGTTGAACTGGATTTATTTCCATGTTGATTGCACTTGTATTGTCACACAAAATAGGAATATTCCTAGATTGATTCCAAAGAAGCAACAGCCACATATTTAGCCTCAACAGTTGAGAGAGCTATTGAATATTGTTACTTGGTTGCCCAAAATACAAGACAAGGTCCTAAGAAGTGTGCCATTCCAAATGTACTTTTTCTATTCACCAAGTACCCAGCATAATCAGCATTAGCATAACCAATAAGATTAAAAAAATCTCCAGTAGGATACCAGAGAACCAAACCTTGAATGCCTTTAAGATACTTGAGGATCCTTTTGACTGCCTTCAAGTTAGATTCCTTGGGAGAGGATTTAAACCTACCACATTAACCTACACTGTACACAATATAAGGTTTGCTTGCAGTAAGATATAATAGGGAGCCTATCATTCCTCTATATTTTGTCTCAGCAACAGCTAAACCTGCTTTAGCTTTGCCAAGCTTTATGGTGGTAGCTATTGGAGTATTGTTTGTCTTGGCCTTTTTCACTGCAGAGGTCCCTTCATGAGAAGTTTGACGAGTATCCCATATCTATTTTGCATTGAGATAGGAGGAGATTCTATTATATTCATCAGGTCTAATTTCGTAAATCAATATCTTCTTGGCCTTATCATTGTTTTGAACAGAAATCTTATCCTCGGGAGTCCAATATTTCCTATCCTTTGGAACTGGTTCCTTCCCATCAGTAGGCTCTATCATAGGATAGTAGAGCTATCTAATACAACATTCCACATGTCAGCACTATCAACAATGATATGGTCTATCATTCTATTTTTCCACCAGCCATAATACTTACCATTAAACAATGGTGGTCTTGTTTAAGAAGAACCTTCCTGAGCAGTTGAAGGAGTAGCCATAGGTTCCCGATATTATATTGTACCGGGTTGGTACCCGACCCTATATCATATTGTACCGACATCATACCCGGCCCAATATCATAACATACCGTGTTGTACCGGCGTGGTACCTGACCCATCATCTCAATATCTCATCCCGATGCAAATGGATGTGTGCAAGAAATCAACAATCATAATTCATGCAAAAATAATCACGAGTGTTAGGGCAAAATGCATTACGGTTCAATCTAGTCTACCATTACATCAACCATCTAATTCATTTATTCGGTGATCTTAGGCCTCACATAAATATCACAACCATGACTTACCAAGCACCCCAATGGGACTGTCATCACCCGAATTCACACTATTACATGCTTTATCTCCGGTCGTATACTAACTTTGAGATTTCACCTTACCCTTTAACTATGGCAAACACTAACTGCAACAACATGGCAAGCAATGCCAACACTGTAGACCAGTTAACCTCAATACCTTTTACTCACTATATGGTCTTCTAACAATACCATTTTTACTCATTAACTCATCTTTTAAACTCTGAAAAACATCAATCATGACCACCAAGACATTTGGACTAAACAAGTTCCCCTAACTAAATTCGAACATTTAAGCATTTATGCACTAGTCGGGGAGCCCTAACTTTCCATTTTACAATTTTATATTATTTTGTTCAACTTTCCACCATACTCCACCATGAGTGATAATAAACTACGCCTCTCTGCCCCGTATGCCTAACCGTCACTTAATTTGACCAACCTTAAGACAAGACACAATAAATCAATATATTCAAGCCTATACGAATTTTAACATATTTATCCAACCAAATCAGTACCTGAAGGCCTAATGCATGATGCCCCCGACATTACTATTAATATTAAATGCATCTAGCCCAAGTCTAGTAGCTACAAATTAAACCTTAGCTTACCTGTTAGATGAAACATACTGCTACGGAGAGGAGTGAGTTGTCCCACGTATGCTAGATGTATTCCCATGTTAGGTTCCCTCTGGGTGTACCTCGAAACCACTCTCATGAACCTTGGCCTTTGAAAGCTCATGGTTGGGGAGTTAGGATTTTTTGAAGTGTTTTTGAAGAAAGGGGGAGACCTAGGGAAATAAAACAAATAGGGGTTTTAAAAATCCCTCAGCTGGCACACTCCCTGTTACCACTGCATCGGTACTACTGCAGCAGTTATCCGACCACTGCAGTGGTTGCAAGCAGTTCGGTCCTGCCCCGTATTGTGCCTCTTGTCCCAAATTGCCTTAGTCCCCGATTTTCTCCCCAATTTGAATTTTTCCTGGTCCATTTCGAGCCTATTCTTTATTATAAATTATTTATGAGGCATTTTCACATGTAACAATGGTTTGGGTCATTACAACTCTACTGGAGTTTGTTAGTTCCTATCAAGTATTGGTTAAAGAGGCCACATGAACATAGATTGTATTAGGTAACGGGTTTTGTTGAGCCAAGACATGTGAAAACAATGATCCAAGAAGCACCACCCTCTTATATTTGATTAATAAAAAAGAGTATTGATTATTTTGATAGAGAAATAGTCTAGCAATAAGTAGGTGGTGGTGCAATTTGTATTCTCTTATTTTCTCTGATATTCTTTTATAATATTTGGGTTCACCTAATCATGCGAGTACTATTTCACATGTACTCACTTCCTTTTGTCAGGATACTGCATCTCTTTGCGCGTATGAACTCTCAGGATAGTACAGATCCTTGCTAGGCACTCTACTCATTCCATTGGTTTGTGGTGAACCCCATTTATCATTTGGGGAACTTTTACTTATGACATTTGTGTATCTTTGGATCTCGGTATTTCTTTTCCTCATGTATGACTTAGAAGCTCCATAGACACCATACTCATGTCATGTTTTGTTTTGTAAAATTCCTAATGTAGCTTCGCATGTCTTTTTTAATGACATTATCTATTTTTTGATTTTAACTTTCCACTTGATGAATTACTTAATGTTTTATGTGATGCTTTCCGTTCAGCATCTATGTACCTATCATGTTCACAAGTTCATATAGTGTTGGTCTGCTTAGTCAAGTTAAGGCACCGGTGCTGTTTCATCCGACCAAGAATTTGGAGCTTGACAAACTTTGTACCATAGAACTAGAATTTGTTAACAGCCACATCTATAATTGGGAGGCTACACAGACATTTAAAAAGTTACCCATTCATTCTACTATGGATCGTGCAATTGAGCTTCAAGCAATAAGTCCCAATTCCTATCAAATCCCATATGCGTCGAATGGGTAAGTGAAGAGAAATAATTGCAAGGCTCAGTGATGACACCACCCATTGGGCAAGATTATGAAGTGATTGTTGGTAAGGAATGAGACTCAAGGATGAAGTTGAAAGTTTAGTAAGGTGCATGTTGTCTGTGAGGAGGCAGTATTAATGACTTACTTAAGAAGGAGAATGTGATAACATCATTAATTATTGTTGGAAGAACATTGAGGCTTATGGAAAGACGTACTATAAGGTATGAATAAGGGCACTTGTAGGAATGAAGTAGATGACGGTCAGAATTTGATAGCATACAATGAGAAACAATGTGGACTGATCGAGTCAACTAAGTTTGAACATAATTTTCTTATGTAATGTGGACTAAGATTTCACTATGAGCGGGTCCATAGTATGCAACCTTACCTTGCACTTCTGTAAGAGGATGTTTTCACTGCTCAAAACCATGACCTCCTGATCACATGACAACACATTTACCATCTACGCCAAGACTTCCCTTCCATTACTGGAACAAGTATTTAGATTATATACACACACATAATAAAAAGTATTATGTTTCCTTTATAATGCTGAAGTACCTTCTTGGAATTGTAATCAAAGAATCTTACCAGTTCGGTTAATTGACTATCAAAACTTTCACGTCGGGGAGTGTTCGATTCTCACCCTATAAACCCTCATTTTCACTTCACGTACCCCTCTATAAAATTAAAAATAAAAATTACAACCTCGCCTTTTTTTCTTTTTATAAACGTGATGTTCGGGTCATCTTTTGCGCACCTCAACTAAATCTACGGATAGCTCAACCTTGCCTTTTAAATTTTTCATTAATAAAAATAAGAACACACGCTTAATCCCCCACTAATGCAGAATCGCATGAATATTAAAATGCAGATTGCATGAACATTAAAATAAGTTTATATACTATATGCTCAACAAAAAACTAGGGTTTGACTAGAGTTATACCTTGTGGGCCTTATGAATGTTGTGTGGTTACTTTTGCCTCGGACAGTGAGTGGCCATTTGAGCTCCACGGCGGTACACCGACAAAGAAAAAAGTGAAAAGGGTCCTACACAATTTTTGGGGACAAATGGGAATTTTGGACTATGGGAATTTTAGAGAAAAAAATATGGAAATAATTATATCACCACCATATAGCTATATATGCTACAATATGGTGGTTGTACTAGTACTACTTCCCTTCCATGTGGAGGTGAGGTATCAACACCATGTCTTTGCTTATTTCCTTATTTTTAATGTGGTCCATGCCAACCTATTCACTCAGGTATTGCGTAACTTCGTGATAAAATACTCATAATTTTTTACATACATTATAAATAATAAAATTGTTACCTTATATGATAATAATTGCTGCACTTAGATGGACTTGATATCTTTGTTAAAATATTAATAAAATATAAAAAAAAATTATAAAATAAATACATACATAAATATATCGTAACTAAAGAATTTTTTCGTATATAGTTAAGGAATTTTAGGAACAAATTAAAAATATACTTTTATCAAATTTTAATTTAAATCAGACATTCTTGAACATGCACAATATTACAGTAAAACTCTCAAATTTAGTTTAGTAAACTTTAGAATATATGCTTTACAACTACAAATGTTTTTATAACAATAATTTTATTAAGTTAGACCTAGTCAATTAATTAGACCTAGTATTTATAGTTGATTTTTATTGTTTGTTATGCAGTTGATGAAAGTTAAAACATTGGATGTAAATATATTTTTCAGCTAGATTTTTAGTCTTTAAATATATATCATTTGTTAGTCAAAGGAACGTGTTCTCTAATGCATTAAAATGTTATTCTTCAATTTTTATTCCTCTGTTATTTTCCTGTATTTCTTTTCTTTCAAAAATCAACAATTGGTATCTGAGTCATTTTTGTGAAACCTGTGACTAAAGAGATGGATTCTGAAAATAGTATCTCACAAATGACTTCTATTTTGGCTTGTGAAAATTGTCAATTATAGGTCGTGAGAATAAAAACTTAGTTTGAGTCCCTTGATCATTGGAAAGTTGTAGAAGAGGATTATGAAATTAATTAGCTGCCAAATAATCCCAACGCAACCCAAATCAAGAGTCAGAAAAAATCATGAAGTCGAAGGTGAAAACAACTCTGTTTGCTACTTTTTCAATAACTATTTTCACAAGAATCATGACTTTTACATCACCAAAAGAAATTTGGAATTATCTTAAAAAGAAATACGTGTGAGATGAAATAATTCGAGGGGTATGGGTATTCAATCTAATAAGGGAATTTGAGTTGTAGAGAATGAAAGACTCCGAGATAGTCAAAGAATACTCAGACAGATTGATTGACATTGTTAACAAGGAAAGACTGTTAGGCTCTAAATTTAAAGATTAAAGAATTGTTGAAAAAAATTCCTGTAACAGTGCCTGAAAGATATGAAGCATGTATAACTACCTCAAAAAAAAAAAAAGATCTGTCCAAGATTACCTTGGTGGAGTTGTTAAATTCCTTCCAGGCATAGGAGCAAAGAAAACTTATGAGGCAAGATGATATGGTTGAAGGAGCCTTAGCAGCAAACCACAAAACTCAAATTAGGGGTAAAATTTTGAAAAATTACGACCTTGTCAGCACTATGGAAAAATTGGTTATCCACCATTTAGATGTTGGAAAAGGCCAAATGCAAAGTGCAGCTAGCTTGTCATGAAGCATTGATTTGCAAAAAATAAGTCTGAGAATAACGAAGGAGATGCATGTGTCGTTGATGAAGAAAAAGAAGACCATATTTCTATTGTAACAATGTATCTCAAACAAGGTTTCGACAAACTTTTGATTGATTGATATAGGTTGCACTAACCACATGACTTATGGCAAGAGTTTGTTCAAAGAGTTAATGCCAATCAAAATATCTAAGTTAAGATTGGAAATGGTGACCAGATTCTTGTTGGAGCAAAAGGAAATTTCACCATCAAAGCACGTTCAGGTAATAAGGCGATTTCATATATTCTTTATGTATCTAATATTGATCAGAACTTATTGAGTATTTGTCAATTGGTAGAAAAAAGATTCAAAGTATCCTTTAAATATTAGTTATGGGATGCAGAACTTTATTTCAGGACTTGGGGTTCTCAACACCATATCCAAGCCACTGAAGATTTATTGTGATAATACCACAACAATATTCTTTTTCAAGTACGATAAGTACTCTAAGAATGCCAAACATATGAAATTGAAGTACATTACCATCAAGGAGAAAATTTAGAAACAGAGTGTCACTTTAGAATATTAGAACTGATCTTATCATTGAGATCCCTTAACAAAGGACTTACAACCAAAGACATTTAAAGAACATGTTCAAAGAATGTGTCTTGGTTGTACTTATAGTTAATGCATTTATGATGTTTTAACACTCTGAGATCAATTATGTATCTCTAATATAAATTAATGAATTTCTCGTTTTTCATAGTTGTGTACACATTATTGTTGTGAGATATTTCAGGGTAACTTATGAACCTACTATGGTATGTGTCTAATGTCGTAGTATATAGAAGGGAGTATTCAACACCAAAATTATGTATAACCTTCATAGCTCGCATTAGTGATTTCTCATATTATGGTATGTATGGACATTATAGAAGAAATTTATTTTATGCGCAACTAATGTTTATGTCATTAAATATTAATGTTATGTGGTTATTGGGACAAGTGGGAACGTCTTATTATTTTAATTGTGCCACAATTAATGTGAAGCCCATAACTTATATTTAATTAAAAAAAATAGATCTCGTCCATACACCAATTATTTGATGGACTTACCCGATTAAGTCTTAACCTCTATAAATTGGTTTTTCCTGCGCCCATAAGGGTTACCACATATTCTCTATACAATTTCATTGTCGGCGGCTCTGATAACGTGAAGATAGATCAAGCCGGTAGAAACCAAATTTGTAACTAAAGCTTTGTCTCTCCTCTGCGATAATTTGTTCTGAATTAGGTATATTTTATATAACATTTTTTCTATGAGATTATTGTGTTTAATACCCTGACATCCATCAAGTTTAAGTTTACAGTTCAAGGATTTTGATTTTTTACTATTAAACTAGATTTTTTTCTATTTATTCCAATATGTGTTAACATTTGTGTGATATTACTATGCTAAACATATTCAATTTTTACCTTTTCCCGAGTCTCCTCTTTCTTTATTTTCATCGATGAGTAAATAGAGTAGCTACTTTGTGTTCACATGTCATTTGTCATGACTTTCAGATATTTTATTTTTAATAGATGTGTCTAAATACTACTCATCTATTAAATAAAAAATCATTTAATAATTGTAAACGAAAATGTTATTTGACTAAATTACACTTTCTAATTTCTACTAGTTTAAGGACTTTGAGCTTTTACTACTAGGCTAGAACTTTTTCTATTTATTTCAACATGCGATAAGAATAATGTTTTATTACTAGGCTACAATGATGTTGAAATAGTGCTTAAATGGTGCAGAAACTGTATTGCAATGATACTTAATTTGTGCTGAAAATGGTTGTTGAATGGCAGCCAAAAAGCACTTGTAAAGTAACCAATTTGCTGTTGCATTTTGTGCAAAAATGCAGCCGAAAAACACTTGAAACTGCAGTGTAAATTTACTAAATACAGCTCAAAGAACACCTCAAATGCAATTTTATCTCAATCGATCAATGTTTTTCTAGGATAGGAAAGTGGAGAAAGTGGAGAGAGGGGGGGGGGGTCACGACCCAATTTTCTCAGGTCATGATGGCACCTACCATAACCCACCAATAGGTAAGTCAACCCATAGTTCGGAACAGCTAGTAATGGACTTGTAAGAAAAATGGAAGCAAAACTAAATAAAAGAGAAGAAGAGATAAGAAGGAAGTGAATACAACCCCAAAACCTGTTAAGGTCAGTACAAGAGCTTCTAATACAACAAGAGTACAAAGTAGAACACAGAGTAAATATATACAAAGTCATCTCTGAAATACAAAAATAGAGATCTGTCTAACAGTAAGAAAGAGAACAGGAACAACTCTGAATGTCAGGAGCTCACCCCAAATATTCGATCCATGGTTGCTCCAAACAATGCACACATCAACGGCGAGAGCTCGCACTATGATCTGCCAGAAGTGTAGTATTAGTGTCAAACACGAGGTACTCAGTAGGCATCGGCCGACTGAGCTCCAAAGATAATGCAGGTATCAATAACATGTAAAGTAGAAATAAACTATAGGAAACTACTCAGGCAACGAAACATAAAAGTTATAACAGAAAAGTAAAGGTAAACTATCAGATACTACCAGTAATCAGGGACGAAGCACGGTTCTGTGGGTAACTAGTCAATGAAGAAAGAGATATACAATATACAATTATAGTAGGAAGGAAAGGAATGATATACAAATAGTAGCCAAAGAAGAATATATATATATATATATATATATATATAACTGTGCTATATGGATAACCAAATATGAAGGTACTACTCTGAGGGAGCTCATCTAATATTACTGGGGTTATAAGCAGTAAGGAATCTAATACTAGCATAATCAGGATCTCTAACTGAAATGTGCATAGGCATGAGATAGTCTAACAATAATTAATTCTTGTCATAATAACGAACAATGGAACTCAGAAGAGTACCTACAATGTCGGGTACCAATCCGTAACCAACCTTCCAGGAGCTATACAATAATAACTAGTAAATATGTAATCGGCTCGCCCGGACAAACAATAACCTAATCGGACACCCATAAGCCTGGAAGGTACAAGCAATCACTCAGCAAACAACAACCATAACCTATACCTATCCATTCCTACATAAGACCGATAGATATAGGTGCCAAACAATTATACTGGTGGTAGGCGATACATATAAAGGAATGACAGTAATGTAAAGAACCAGATGATGCAAGATAAACCAAGTGACATACCCAACACAAGTGTATACACCTCCTCTAGCTTAATAGCTCACAACGGTAGGACCTACAACGACTATCCTTCTCCAGTACTGTGGCCCATCAGATGAAGGGGCCCATAGGAGACTCGGGATATCCAGATATACTGCCTGGTCCTGAAGCAGGACTTCCATAATCCATAACCAATCCACTCTGTCTAGTACCGTAGAGATACATAAAGTATAATAAGAAATGTTGGACTTGTACCGGAACTGAATAAATGTATCTATGTAAATCCATTGCCCGAGATCGAATTCGGGACTAAAACAATATAGTAATGTAGAAAGGGTCGAAATCTCCCTCAACCGAAGTGAATAAGTAGTGGTAAGAAGAGTGGATCAATAATGAACCGGAATAAGCCTCGGTCGAATTTTCAAAGTGAACTGTTTAGTTAAACCTATCATAATTCCATAATAAGGGTTGTACGACTTCCATTTTAAAAGAAATAATTTTAAAGTTAAGAAAAGGGGGAATAAATTCTTTTTTAGAAAACAGTAGAAAAATCAAAGTTTTAACTGAAATCGTACCACTAAATAAGAATAAATACGCCTAAATGTATGCATGCTATCACCAATATCCAAACAATACAATCGTAAGCATCTACGCATCCACAACTATAATCGCGTTCATTCTAAGGATAAAGTACTAACATGGTGTCCAACTGGGATCGTTGCCACGACCTCGGGCCCAAAAATATATATAAATTAACATATGCCAACACCATAAATCCGGATACTAAGGTAAACGGGGCATAAAGCTACTAGAAAGATCTAATCAGGGAATATCGTTCAATTCACTAAGTAATAAGGTAAGTCTTATGCTAAAGGATCCCTCATGTCAATCTATACAATACACAATCTCTTAGAGAAAAGTAGACCGAAGCCTACTTGGAGTACAAATGCTAATCTTGCAAACACCGCACCGAAGCCTGGCCTTATCGAGAAGTCTTCAAATGATGTCCCACTTAGACCCGAGCTTGAATAATTAGATGTAGATAATTGATTTTCTTTTGGGATTCAAATAAAACATCAAAATATCTTCTTTCCGCAAAATCTCTTGTACGTAAGCATGTGTGAATATATGAAATATGTCTACGAATGAGTACTATACTCAGTATAAAATGAGTAAATGGAAGTGCAAATGGCAGTAGCATATATATCTAAAAATATAATTATGAGTAAAAGGGTATCTTTATGCCTACTAAATCTGTATATTGAAAATTACAAGTTAGGCTAATTAATGGTTAAATGGTAATACTTAAAGCATAAACAAGACAAGTGGCAACATTTTAAATATTAACAAAACAAGTGGCAACAGTTTAATCATTAAAAAGACTTGTTATCCACCTTATTTACGAGGTACCCATACAAGAATTAAATTTATCTTGTTACCTATGTATTCGGATATTGCTTAGGTTCGTTGTAAAATAAATATAATTTTTAAATATATCATAATTAATATAAAATTATTTCGAATAAAACCTCTCATGTAATTAGAATTTTTCAACATAACTAGACTCACTATCTCCGTTTAAAATATTAATAAATTATAAAATTATTATAAAATAATATAAATATGTCATAACTAAAGAATTTTCATAAAGATCAAAACTATTTTAGAAAGGCAGTAAAAATAAAAATAAAAATTTACTAAATTCTAATTTAAATCAAACATTTCAGAATATGTTCGGTATTGATAAAATTCTCAAACGATTTGCTAGGAAATCGAACCACCTTTCCCAACAGGCCATAAATTACAGGTAGCAACTATTGGGATGCTTGAAATGTAGGAAACATACGAAAAGTCAGAAAATGACCTAGAGAATCGTTACAATATCCACTACTAAAAGGACTGTCGTCCTCAAAAGTCGAGGAACAAAAAGAGCCTGAAAGCTCGAGAAGATGAGGGTATTGGGTCTGCATGCCCATTAAGGTTCCCCAAATACCCTCCCAGACAGAATGATGCCTCTATGGAACATAAGCTAAAGGAATCCCTTAGATTTCAACTACCTTACTCCATTGCCCAAAATAACCACTAGCTCATCTTCAAAAGCAGACTAACTTCAAATTGAAGCGAGCTCAATTAAAGTACGCAAGACCCATATCAATGTATACCGACATCACACCGATACGTGCATAACTAAGAAAATACTCAACCACTCTAAATGCAATCAAATACAGGAACCATACCACCAACTCAAAACTGGAAATCTAACATTCTCTTATCTTTCCAAACATGTTGTCTGTTCTAAACTACAAAGAATCACTCCAACATCATTCGCTTGTCTGCATAATCACATCACAACTAACCTCGAATAAATGAAGATGACCCACCAAAAATTTGTGCGTACTAGCATATGTATATTACCTCATAAGGTCCCACCTGAATACCCAAATGGTGATGACTAATGTCTGTAATCTCAGCTAAAGCCAATAACTGGTCTGGATGACCCTCGAAACCAATAATCATGAGTTCGAAGCACAAGCTCTCGAAATTGAACAATTCTCTCCAGGATGCCCCACCAACTATGGGTGAAATCATGCTAAGCCCAACAAGAATACACTACTTCTGCTGAGTAGACAATAAAAATTCTAACGAACACTGAGAACCAAGGTCGAAAGCCATAGAAACCAACACTGTATACCAACGGACTATCCTTAGAGCATCCATCAAGTACAATCTACCTGAACTGAAGAAAACTGAGTCGGTAGGTAATGAGTAGGCCTAGTCAACCTGTTAACAAAGGTTCAACTGAGTCAAACTCTAAAACGGGGCTCCAACCAAGTTAAACCATCCCTAGCCATAATCTCAACACTGGAGCTGAACCACTCAACCTCAACTATCCAGGTCGTTCCTGTAGACAAATAAGTATCCATACTCCAAAATCTACAGAGACTAAGCATATACCCAATGGTTCCCGCAAGGGCTGAAACTAAAATATAGCCAAAGAGCATAATCACAATAAAGGAAACCCTCTAGCTACAGATACGAGAAATCAAATACATATCTGTTGAGGGGCAAAGTACACCAAGGTATAACCAAGAATTTATTGGGACTACAAAGAGTCCTGATGATAGCCAAATCTCGAGCAACTCAAAAGATTATGATCTTAGCCTGAATCTGGTCAAACAAATACTTAATCTATGACAACTAATACTCACTCCTAAAAGGCACCCATTTTGATTACCGACAACTAATACAAAAGCATATATCGCAGAAGCATCCCACAAAGTCATATTAGGCCGAACAAATACCGAAATGAGAAATTTCTGAATTAACCCATTTTAACCAACCTCAACCCAACTAGACCATGAACCACATCATAGAATGGACGGAGTACCAATCTTAACACCAATACCAAGATTAAGACTACTACATGAAGAGAAACCAGACCAATCTGAATCTCAAACCTCAAACTTATCAAGAATAACAATGGTCTATAAAACAAGGATCACCAATGCAAAAATCACAAAAAAGTCATGGAAGGCGAAACCTACCTTCACTTTCACAACCCACTCAACAACCGATCTAACCTTACCAATAGAGAAGAGAAACCAACCAACCAAGGTAGCCGTCTAAGCCAAACAGACAAAAATTACAACAAAGGGACACCAACTAGATAAGGCTAGTCTAGCCGTCTATCAAGTAAGAATCAATCAATGTCAAAACAACAACAATAGTAACACCGATATAAAGTACAGGTGGCACAAAAATGAAAAATATAACCAGCACTACTCTAAGATCATAACAAGGCTGAAATGCAAAAGGAAAGGGACTCTAACCCAAGTGTTATGATGTGTCATGGTTTCATGGCACTTTCGAGGCTTAAAATAAGGAAAATATGCAATAACTTGGGTATGTTTAGTAGGTATGATGTGTTTTCTATTCTATCTTGCAGCAAAATAGGTTATGGAGGCAAAGGAGAAGAAGGGAAGAAGCATACACTAGAATGGAGCATTTGAAGATGAAAGAACCAAGTTAAAACCAGAGAAGTGACTCATGGTTGGGACCCACATCACGTGAGTCGACCTACGTGATGTAGGTCAGTGCCATAGGTCAACTCCTGAAAGTGTGTGATGATGACTGATTTTCATAGCATGGACCTACGTGACGTGGTTTGGTTCCACGATACCAACCCACGGAATTGTGGAAAGTTGCTGACTTTTTTCTCCTGTTTTGTTTAAGATAGGATTATCCTTGTATCTATAAATACCCCTATATTGTCCTATGTTTAGGGGTTGGTCATTACATTGTTTTGAGATACATTTTCATTATTTTGAGTTCGCAAATACATTATTGATTTTGTAATCTTGGAACTTTGATTCTAGGGTTTCTATTCATATAGAAATTTCAGAGGTTTCTTCTTATTGTGAGTTTACAATTATGTTTTCATCATTGAATTCTTCTTTTATTCTTGTAATCATGAGTAGCTAAACCCATCAACTAGGGTTGTGTGAACCATGAGGAATTAACAAAATAGGTTAAGTGTAAAGCAATTCTGAACCGGTGTGACTGCATGTATTGTTGTTACCTTTGTTATAATTGATCTGCTAATCTTTGAAAATGTTAGAAACTTGTTTGTATTCTAAACTTGCTCGAGAGAGAGGTACAGATTGGGAAATGGGAATAACAACAGAGATTTGAAGCTATCAACCTTTATCTAATAACTTGAGCCATAACAAGGATAGTTATCTTTGATCTAGGACAAGGGTTAGTAGTGCGACACTCTGAGACTAAGAGGAGAAGAGTGAAATTCGCCTAACCAAGGTCGAGAGACATTTAGATAAACATATCTTGTTAGATTTTGCATACAGCGTAGCAGGACAGTTTTGCCAGTACAAGTAATCGGTGGAGTTAAAGAATCATTGGGGATCACAGTCCTAGTGTATTTCTCATATTTATAACAAATCCAATAATAACCAATCGTTACTGTTACTACTTGCTAACAAAAATCCCCCAATTTTACTTACTTGCCAATTACTCAGACTAGCATTCGACAGACTTCTGTCCTATTCCCTATGGGATCGACCCCAACCTAGTTGGATTTTATTGTTGATATATCAATCACGTTATACTTTTCTAGAGGTATATTTTAGGCAACATCAAATTTTGGCACTGTTGTCGGGGAATACGATTATGAAGTTGATTAGTTTACTTTTTGGAGTTGATTG
The DNA here is from genome assembly GCA_031232105.1 of Capsicum rhomboideum. Lineage (NCBI taxonomy): Eukaryota > Viridiplantae > Streptophyta > Magnoliopsida > Solanales > Solanaceae > Capsicum > Capsicum rhomboideum. Next base: position 124,183,026 of record CP124713.1, on the reverse strand, counting down.
GTTTTATTTTTTTTCTTTACTTTTAAAGGCACACACCGGTGTATGCCCAACACTAGAAGTCAAGGCAATCCTCTGATTCCACCTAATACTGAGATAGAAAGAACACTGAGAGCAAATCAAAGAATGGTAAACACCGATGGAGTTCAAAATCCTGTAATCACGGAAGGTATTCATAACCAGTCACTAATTCATCTTGCTGGTCATAAAAATGCGGAGTAAATCACTACAACAACTGAGGATAATATGATACAAGAAACTCTCAGACAAGCAGATAGATATCATCAAGGAATGCAAGAAGCAACACAACGTCTTGCTCCACTTGAAGAGAGACAAAGAAGACTGAGGGTGAAATAACCACATCAAAGACCATATGTGACGGTTTATATGTGTCGGTTTATGATGATCCCATAGAAGAGGATGTGGCTTATTTCAAGTCGATTGAGACTAGTGCCATTATTCCACCAGAGTTACCTCAGGGCACTATGTTTGACATTACAAGTGCCATGATCCACCTGTTAAACTTAAAAGGTATGTTCGCCGGTCTTTCTACAGATGATCCGAACATGCATGTGATAAACTTTGTGGGGGTCTGCACTTTATATAATTTGCCTGGAGTTGACTAAGAGGCTATTCGGTTGAGATTGTTTCCATTCTCTCTAACAGGAGAAGTGACTTTGTGGTTGGCTGAGTTACTACGAGGTTCCCACCCTCCAACATGCCACAGTTGAAGGATGAGATTTACAACTTCAGACAACTACATTCTGAAACACATTACCAGACATGGCTAAGGTCTAAGAAGAAGCTACAGAATGCTCCAAATCATAGGATGAGTGGTAGGAGTTTACTTGAAATCTTCTATAGGGCGTTAAATGTCAATACCAAGGCTGTAGCAGATACTATCACTGGCGGAGCATTTATGAGTCTGAAGTGGGAACAAACTTCAGAGATTTTAGATCGTATCACTAAGACCAACCGAGAATGGCATACTCGAGAGATAGATACACCTTCTGGGACATATGCTATTGGAGCCTCGGCAACACAATGGGCTTTGGATGAATCTGTAGCTTAAGAGGTCGCACAGTTGAGAACAGATATTGTCTTGCTAGCCAAAAGATTGCGACTGGAGTCGCTAAAAAGGTGCATGACGTAGGTGCACAAGGGAAAACACCTAAGTATGAAGATTATGAATCTGATGAGGAGGATAAGTACTTGGATCGAGAGGTGGTGGGTTTTTGAGCCAAGGGTCAAGGGTCTAATCAAGCCTCTTGGAATTTAAGGTAAGGGAATTAAGATCGAAACTACTATAGAGACAATTATAACAAGTTAGGATATAGAGACAAAGAATGATATCATGATGGTGATTGGAGGTAAAAGAATGATTATAAAGAGAAGAGTGGCGTATGTGTTTCACCGGGGAACCGCGATGCTGATTATGGAAATTCAAGAATGGAAGCCATTCTCGATAAATTAGTTAAAGGTTCAGAGAGTCAGGAAAGTTACTTGAAGGAGATTAGTTCAGACATTTCGGCAATAAGTCATAAAGTAGAATCTCATTCGACTGCTATTAAATAGTTGGAGCAACAGTTCGGGCAGATATTAGTGGCAATTAACCATCGTCAACCAGGTACCCTTCCGAGCAACACCGTCTTGAATTCGAAGAATGATAGACATTGTTTGGCCATTACTACTAGAAACAGAAAGTTCACAACTGAACCATCCATACCTGTGGATAGTGGTAACAAAGATAAGCCGATGATAGTTGATGTAGAAACTAAGATAGAGCCAGACAATTCAAAGAGTGATGCTGTTCAAAAGACTCATGATGCTGACAAAAAGGCAAAATCTGATAACCGAAAGGAAAAAGAGGTCCCTCAAGTGTGCAAACAAATTCCTCGACCTCCCCCTCCCTTTCCTTAAAGGTTGAAAAAAAAAGTTGAAGAGCATAAATATCAAAAATGTATTTCAATGTTAAAGGACTTATCGATAAATATTCCTCTCGTCCAGGCTTTAGAACAGATGTCAGGTTACGCAAAATTCATGAATGATCTGGTGATAAAGAAGAGAACTGTTAATTTTTAGCCAGCAGATAATTTACGCCATTGTAGTGCAATTGCTTCTTGCTCACTTGTCAAAAAAAAAAAAGAAAGACCCGAGAGCCTTCACAATTCCTTGTACTATTGGGTCCTATAATTTTACAAAAGCTCTGTGTGACTTGGGTACTAGCATTAACTTGATGCCGCTAGCTGTTTTCAAGCAGTTAGGATTGGGAGCACCAAAATCGACTTCTATGAGACTTCTTATGGTGGATAGAACTGTGAAAAAGTCGGTGGGCATTTTGAATGATTTTTTGGTGAAGGTTGCATCTTTCATCTTCCCAGCTGACTTTGTGATTCTAGATTGTGAAGTTGATTTTGAGGTTCCCATCATCTTGGGAAGACCATTCCTTGCCACTGGCCGTGCATTGGTTGACATGGAACTGGGCAGATGAAATTCAGGTTGAATAATGAATATGTCACTTTCAATGTTTGATGTTCCATGAAGCAACCAAAATATATGCGAGTGATTTCTATAATAGATACAGTTGATGAGAGTGACATTGTCGTGCCTATTAAAGAAAGGTTGGGGGTAGAAGCTCTTGCAGCCATGATTATGAATTTCGATAGCGATGGCATTGAGGAATACAATGAGATGGTTAGTGCATTTGTTGGTAGGGGATCATACACTTATGCTCCTAACAAACTTGATCTTTATTTAAATAATAGGGTGACTCCATTGGCTCGACCTTTTATTAAGGAGCTTCCAGTTTTGGAGCTTAAGGCTCTCCCATGTCACCTTCGCTATGCATTCTTGGGAGCCAACAACACCTTACCGTGATTATTTTTGCTAAGTTAGTGGAGTGGCAAGTAGAGGCTCTTGTTTCAGTGTTAAAAAGGTTTAAGAGGGCCATTGGTTGGTCCATCGCTAACATTATCAGAATTTCACCCAGTATTTGCACTCACAAATTTCATCTTGATCCTGAGTGCATACCAATCATCAAGCACCAACGTTGTATGAACCCACCTATATAAGAAGTTGTGAAGAAATAATTCATCAAGTGGTTAGATATAGGTGTGGTGTCCCCCATTATTGATAGCAAATGAGTGAGCCTGGTTTGGTGTATGCCAAAGAAGGGAGGAATAAATGTGGTTCCAAAATACAAGAATGAGTTAATCCCAATGAGGTCGGTTACTGGATGGAGAGTTTGCATAGATTATCGAAAGCTGAATTCTTGGATCAAAAAAATCACGTTTCTATGCCCTTCATAGATCATATGTTAGACCGTCTTGCTGGTAGAGGATGGTATTGTTTTCTTGACAGTTATTCGACGTATAGACAGATTTTCATTTCTCCCAAGGACCAAGAGAAGACCACATTCACTTGTCCATATGGGACATTTGCGTTGAAAAGGATGCCCTTTGGTTTATGTAATACACCGGCCACTTTCCAGTGTTGTATGATGTCCATTTTCTCCGACATGGTGGAAGACATTATTAAGGTTTTTATGGATGATTTATCTGTTGTAGAAGACTCATTTGATGACTGCTTGGCCCACCTTGCTAATGTGTTGCAAAGATGTGAGGAGTACTTAGTGCTAAATTGGGAAAAATGTCACTTTATGGTTAATGAGGGTATCATATTGGGGCATCGAATCTCAAAGAAGGGTATTGAAGTTGACAAAGCAAAGATAGAGGTGATTTCAAAGTTACCTCCACCTATTTCGGTTAAAGGAATTCAAAGTTTCTTGGGACATGCAGGGTTTTATAGAAGATTCATCAGGGATTTCTCTAAGATTGCATATCCATTATGCAAGATTTTAGAGAAGGAGGTGAAGTTTGTGTTTAATGAGGCTTGTCTAAAAGCGTTCGAGTGTCTGAAAGAGAAGTTGATTTTGGCCCCTATCATTGTTTCTCTAGATTGGACGATGCCATTTGAGGTTATGTGTAATGCTAGCTGTGTGGCCTTGGGTTCAGTCCTTGGCCAAAGGCGTGAGAAGATTCTACATCCGATTTATTATGCTAGCAATGCATTTAATCCAGCTCAAAAAAATTATACTATAATCGAGTAAGAATTATTGGCAGTGGTCTTTGCTTTCGAGAAATTTTGATCTTACTTGATTGGTATGAAAGTGATTGTGCATACAAACCACGCAACACTTAGATATCTTATGGTAAATAAAGATACCAAGCCAAGACTGATTCGGTGGGTACTTCTATTGCAATAATTTGATTTTGAAGTCAAGGACTTAAAGGGGACAGAGAATCAGGTTGTAGACCATCTATCACGCCTTGAGGAGGAGGCCATGCTTAGATTAAGGGATGATCTTTATATTGATGATACTTTTCCAGACGAGCAAGTGTTGGCAGCATCACAAGAATTAATCCCTTGGTTTGCAGATTTTGCCAACTTTTTGGCAAGTGATCTAGTCCCGAAAGGTATGTAGTATCAGCAGAGAAAGAGATTCATGCATGAGGTGAGAAAGTTCTTTTGGTATGAGCCTTATTTATTTAGGGTGTGTACGGATGGCATAATTTGAAAGTGTATTTCGGAAGTCGAGATGATGAGTATTTTGGAAGCATGTAATTCATCTCCAGTTGGGGGTCATCATGGAGGTGCGCGGACTTTTCATAAGATCTTACAATATAGGTATTATTGGCCCACCATCTATAAAGATACTCATGACTATGCTCGGACTTGTGATCAATGTCAAAGACAAAAGAACATCTCGCGCAAACACGAACTTCCTATGATAACTATTCTTGAGCTCGAATTATTTGATGTATGGGGAATTGATTTTTTGAGCCCATTTTTGAGCTCACATGGGATGAAATACATTTTTGTAGTTTTTTACTATGTTTCTAAGTGGGTGGAGGCAATAGCGCTTCCCAATAATGAAGGAAGAAGTGTCACGACATTCTTAAAAAAGAACATATTTACATGATTCAGTACACGACGAGTTATCATTAGTGATGGAGAATCCCACTTCTATAATCGGCTGTTCAAAACCCTGCTTGAAAAATATGGTGTCAAACATAAGGTGACAACACCTTACCATCCTTAGATGAGCGGGCAAGTTGAGGTGTCAAATCGTGAGATTAAGTCTATTTTGGCGAAGACGGTGAATGCCAATAAGACTGATTGGACAAGAAGATTGGATGATGCATTATGGGCATATCGAACTGCATTCAAGACAATGATTGGTGCATCTCCATATCAGTTGGTGTTTTGTAAATCGTCCCATTTGCCTATCGAACTTGAACATAAGGCATTATGGACATTGAAGAGGTTGAATCTGAAATGGAGTGATGCGACTATATTGAGACTAGAGCAGAAGAATGAGATGGATGAATTTCGTCTCCATGCTTCTGAAAGTTCAGCACTATATAAAGAGAATATGAAATTATATCATAATCGGAAGATTGAACGATGAGAGTTTCACCATGGAGATTTGGTATTGCTTTATAACTCAAGGCTTAGCTTGTTTCCTGGAAAATTAAGGTCCAAATGGTCTGGACCATTCATGGTGGTTAGGGTATTCCCGCATGGAGCAATTGAGCTGAAAAGTGATGATAATTTTCTATTCAAGGTCAATGGACAGCGTGTAAAGCACTATGTAGGAACTACGAAAGAAATATCGACATGTGAGGAGTTTAGTCTTGATGAAGTCTGAGTAGTCAAGTAAGTTGGGTCATGCCGCGACGTTAAATCAGGCGCTTCATGGGAGGGAACCCATTGCTGGTTGGTGAAGTTTGATTAACCAACTTAGCTATATCGTGCCGCAATGTTAAATCAATCACTGCTTGGGAGGCAACCCAAGGATTGATACCAATCGCAATTTGAAAATAAAGATGTGAACTAAAAAATTTGCAGCTTAAACTACGGTGTGACCCATGTGATGCAGGTCAATCCACATGACGTGGGCTGATAACATAGAAATCAGACTAAATATTCAAGTTGCAAAATCTAACCCACGCTAGGGACCCACGTGACGTAGGTCAACCCACGTGACGTAGGTCAACCCACGTGACGTGGTTTGGTACCATAAAAATCAGAGGGAATTTTTCGATTGAGGAATCCAATCCACGATAGAGACCCACGTGATGTAGGTCAAACCACTTAGCGTGGGTCTGGGCCGTAGGAATCAGAACAACCCATAGAAATTGGATTTCGACTCGACCCAACCCCTTATATTTCCTCACAACTTTATAAACCGAATTACATCCAACCCAAAACCGTAAAACCAATCCTTCTCCTCTAAATACCCAACCTCTTTCCCAAAATTCATCCAAATTAACACTTCCAATCCTACATTCACTAAATTTCCCAAGTACTAAACACTCCAATTCGTACATTCCCACCACTCCGATTGCAATAAATTTCAAATACCCAAAACCCATACCTGACCCAACTAAACTCCACCAATGACCCAACTGCTTCAAACAATGTCGCCTAAAGGAAACCCCAAATGTGGAGATATGGGTTCCTCTTCGCAATCCACACCAAGAACCCAGAATTTACAACAATGCTGCGAGATGAGAATTTGAAGTCAGAGAAAAGTGGGTCCGAAGAGGTTTATGAGGTCGCTAGGGATGATTCCACTCTTGTTCCTCGCTCCACAAGACAACAAACTAGGGTACAGGCTGTAGCTCGGGGCACACCTCATCCTACTATACAACTCTCGCCTCCTACAACATTGGTGACTCCTATTTAATCATCTGATTCCTCCCCCCAATATGAAGAGGGGGTGGATACTTCTGCAATCGGTGGTACTGAAGATGAGGCTGATGAACCTGGGACCGATTAAATGGATAAAGGTACGGATGATTTTGAGTCCGGTGGTAGTGGTGAGGTTGATGAGACAGCATCTATTTCAGGAAATGGTGTTCAGGATTTAACGAATTTCTCACAGAGACAGGTGGTTGTACAGCGGGCTGCAGCTGCAGTACGAAGTGAAAATAAGTGGTGGTGTGTTTAGGGTATGAAGACCATTTATGATAGGGATGCATATTCAACTGAGCAGGTGTGTGTAGACGAATTATCGTTGAGGAGCCCCAGTATCGGTTAGATGAGTTAAAGGCACTACCCAAGATTAAGGCAGTGTTTGATCACTATCAATTCGGGTGGATGACGGAGCCTTCTAGTAACTATAACCCAGTGTTGGTCCGTGAGTTTTATGTTTTATATGCTACTTTTATTGAATTAATTACACCAAATGAGCAGCGATATCGAGACCAACCACCATTGACTCATACTTTGGTTCGTGGTACCAGAGTAGACATATCCAAGCAGACTATCCACATGTTCTTGTTTGGTGCCGAACGTGCACTTCCAGCTAGTACTTCTGAGTTTGATCACCACATGGAGATGGTGAAAAATAGAAACAAAATGAAGGATGTCGATCAGTGCTTAGAGCTACTATGGTGGGTTGTCCAGTATATCACTAAGGATGGCATAGATACGAGATGAGTAGCTGAGAAGTTGGATATTAAGAAGTCCTCGCTTCCCCTTACTGGCAGGTTTTGGTAGTCAGTTGTATGTCACCATCTCGGTCTCACAAGTGCAGATAATTCACTTACTCTTGACCGAGTTGTTCTGGTAGCGAGCATTATCGTCGAATATGATATCAACATCGCATGATAAATTATTGAGGAGATTCATGAGCGTGCCTTTAGAGACTTTACCAGCATCCCTTTCCCCTATCTGATTCAGGGACTATGTAATAGTGCAAGGGTGGTTACGATGCCTGCAGTAGATCATGCCAATAAGGTGACCCGCATAGCTGATGTAGGGTTGATGCAGCAGCGAGGTGCTATCTCAATTTGCCAGAGGGGGTCTTATCCCTCTACTTCATCAGGCGTCGCTCTTTTTGAAGGGTAAGTGGATTGAGAGGAACCGGTTAGAACTTCAGCACAAGTTAGTGACCCCGAGGCTGGGAGGTTGCCTAATGAGGGCACAGGCCCCGTGACTGATGAGGGGTCAGCAGGCAATACCACACTACCACCTTCATTTGGCATGGTTGCAGTTTCACAAGTGTTTTTGCAGTAGTTAGTGGATAGACAAACGCAGCTTATTGAACGACAGGTTCACACAGATGCCCGGATGGCTTAGTTGGTATCTCAACTTAAGTCATGGGTTAGGACGTCGATAGAGGCTTCTGAGGCAAGAGTTGAGGCTCGCATGACTTTTGTTATGGAGAGGTTTATGCATGAGCTTCATGGGCGGATTGACTGTTTTGAGCACCAAATGGGTACCCGATTAAAAGAGGCCCATATCCCAGATTTAACGGGGTTGACCAAGGAGGTGGATGTGTTAAGGGCAGAGGTTTAAGATTTAGCAGCTAGCCATACTCCTATCATTCCACCTATACCAACACTGGTACCTTCAGCACCGATTTTTAAGGTAGATTTATTTGCTGACGAGGAGCCTCTTATTGCTAAAGGCAAGGGGCCACAGAGTCCTGAGGGTCAGACTAATAGTGGAGACGAGTTTGAGAATGATATGTGGAGGGTGACTAAGTCCTCCCGGGAAGATTACCATCTCAGTCAGATTGATCATGAGTAGAGGACATGGGGTGCATCCTCTAGTCAGCCACCCCCTCTATCGGATGCACCTAGCATGGAGCCCAGAGAGAATATAGATGATCTCGCTATGGATGGGCCCATATCCAATGCCTAAGGCACCGCAGGTATGTCTTCACTCCCGTACATTTATCATATTGATAGTTGTCCACTGAGGGCAGTGCATCATTATTTAGTTGGGGGTGGGGGTATACCACCACTTGGGGGGTTTTGTTGTCCTGTTTTTGTAACACCCCGTACCTACGAAACCCTATACGACGACGTTGAACAATGATTACCCAAGTGTCGAGAGTGTAAAGTGTGTGTTAGTGAGGAGATAATTGATATTGGGCCTAGTACATGGGATTCAAACTTTGTAGGACATGTAATACCCCGTATGTTGTCAAACCTATATGACTACGTGTACATTTGTGGAGATATGAAAACATGATAGAAAATATGAATTATGTGTTCAATTGTGAGCATTTAAAAGTCTAAGACAATTGGGCCCTTAAATGAGGCCCAAAAACTTCAAGACAAACATGGCCTAAAAAATGAAAAAGGTCCATTCTTGCTTTGACCAAAAGAGGACCCTTAATTCTTGATTAATTGGATGGATAAGGAGGACCATGAGGCATTATATAAGGCCCCAAATCAGAATTTATTCATCAAAAAGACACATGCCATTTTCTAGAATTCTCCACAATTCTCTCTACACACAACCCTAAGCTATCATCTTCTTTGGGAAAGATCACCCTTTTTCAAGCCTTGGTAAGTGTTTATTATTGTTATTTAATATATATTATGCATGATAGATGGTGTATAATATGTTGGTTATGTTGGTGAAGTATGGAGAAGTTTACTATGTGTGAAGTGTATGTGTTGGTTAAATCGGAGGATGATTTTGCCTTGTGAACTTGAACATGGGCTTGTGATATTGAAGAAAATGAACTTGATGGATTCAATATTGATATATGGTATGTTATTATAGTATTTACCTGTTTTATTCTTATGTATAATGTTGGGAAAAGTTATTGCGAAATTGGATATGGTTTTGGTGGCGTATTGGCCGTAAAGTGTAGTTTTGGGTGTTGTATGTGTGTTGTGAGACCATGGCTGGGAGTTGGCATGTTATATGATCAAAAAATATGTTAAAATGAATTTGTTTATGATCATGTACCATTCATGGCATTAAAAGACCCAAAACGGAGCCATTTCGGACCAAACGGGCATCCGCCCCCGCAGACGGAGGCACCTGCGGGCGCAGATGCCAACGCAGATGCCTCTGGCTGCTGCCAGAGGGCACCTGCGCGCGTACCTTGCCACCTACGAGTGCAGGTGGCAGCGCAGGTCACTTCCAGATTTCAGTTTCGTATGTTTTCGGACCTAGTTGATCCCCGAAGGCACCGATACCCTTTATGGATATAATTAGCAACTTGTGATGTCGTTTTAATGACTTTAAAGTGTCGTATGAAGGCATGTTGGACTTTATGAAATATGGATGGTTTTTCATATGTTGTTATGAGGAAAATTGATGGGGTTAAATGTGACGGAATGATAATGGGAAGGCATAAAGGGTAAGTGTGATGCGAAATGATATTGTTGAATGAAATCTTGGTCAATGAGTAGAATGTTATGGTAGTGTTGGCATGTTGATGTGATAAATGACATTGTAAGGAGACGAAATGATGTTCTAAAGTAACTATGTGATTCATTGTCATCTTGTGCACTTGAAAGGTAGTTGGTTGCTAATATAAGCTTCGTTATGTACTTGTGATGTAGAGTGAAACATAAGGAAGAAGCTGGATTGTTGTGTTCATACATAAACTTGTGTACTCATACTTGGAAGTAAAGGTATGTAAGGTTATTCTTCTATTTCCTTCTGCAACATATAGTGTTCACATTGTCATGGTACTCATTCGATTCTGAAATACCCTAAGGTATTCCGTATCCAAGAGTTGGCTAGAGTTACTCATATGTCCTTTACTCATTGGTCAATGGTGAATCGTATGACTCATGTTCATTGATGGACGCATGTCCATTGGTTGACTTATGATCATTGTCTCGTATTATAGTTGGTGACAGTTGAAATCCACATGTATAGTTTTTGGTGCTTATTATCCTAAGATTACAAAAGTGTTCTATTCCAATGGGGATCTATAGTATTCCAACGAAGGTTGATATATATGGTAATTCATAGGTGTATTATTCTTAGATGAACTAGGATCCACTTGTCTTCTATTTATGGGCGGAAGTTCTTAAGTTATCATTGGTTGTAGATCCTAAGAGTATGATCCCAACAAGAGCAATGAGGTAAAGAGGGCTTGTTTAGTTTGAATAGCATTAGTCCAATCATGTCATGGTTCAAGTTCCAATAGAATTATATCCATGTCTCATATTCATTAGCAATGTTCCAAAAGTCCAATGAGGTATGTTCCAAGGTTTCAATAGTGGTTATACTCATGTATCTTGTTCATTGATCATTGTCCAATGGTTCCAATAGTGTTATGTTTCCAATACTGCTTATTCACATATTTCTCACTCATTGATCATTGATCCAAAGCTTCAAAGAAAGTTGTGACTATCATTGTAATAATCTCTCATAAGCCAAAGGATCAATCTCTTACAAGTTAAAGTATCAATCTCAAAAGTAAAGAATTAAAGTAATGAACACTTGTTGAGAACGGGTGGCAACCCAAAGGGGCATAAGCCTAGCTAGGGGCGATCCCGAATGATTATTGGATACAGGGGGCAGCTCAAAGGGGCGTAAGCCTAGCTAGAGACGAACCTGCTTTATTGATTTATTGGTGGTAGCTCGAAGGGGCATAAGCCTAGCTAGAGACGATCCCAATGTTATTTCCCACTGATCAGTTGGGCCCGGGCAATCACATGATTGATGATTACACAAGTGATGATAAAGTAAAACAAAGTAAAGTGAAAATAAAGAAAGAATGCACTTGATCCCACATGAGTCCTTGATGGCAATTATTCACATGATGTGATCACTTACACTTGATTTTATTAACGTTCCTATATCTTTCACAGTTACTAGAACACTCTTAAGTGGTACTGACAGAAGGAATATATACACCTGGTTCCTTACATATAGAAAGAGAGTTTATTCACATTGTCTATTTCTCTTATATTGGTTCCATTGCTGTTATGATTTATGACACAGTTCTTATGAGCCTTACATGCTCAGTACATTCTTCGTACTGACCCTTTCGGGGGACTTACCTTACATGCTGTAGGTGCAGGCATTAGTAGACCTCCACAGTAGGCTGCGGATTTTATACAGGTCTTTGGTGAGCTCCAGTTGCTTCGGGGCTTCCCAAGTCACATGTGAACACTAAGTTTTTGGTATTATGTAAATATTATATAGACATGGTCATGTATCTGTAGAGGCTTTGTAGACAGTTGTGGGAAGACAAATGTAAGAGGTGTATGTCCATGTTGACTTGATGGCCCTGTCAGCCAAGTTTCACATATATATATATATATATATATATATATATTTAGCACATGTTTCATGAATGTCATTATTAGCATGGTAAATTCTCACGTGGTAATGATATTTCTTATGGCATGCATATGAATGAATATAAGCAAAGATTGGTTCTCTCGGGCCTTATCGGCTTCGGGTGCCAATCATGCCTCGTTGGGATTCAGGGTGTGACAGTTTTCTTTTCCCCCAAGTGTGTTATCATAGTAGAACCGGCATGTTTAGGTTGTTAGTTAGATTATTTATGTGTCTTCATGTTTAATTAGGAGAAAAAAATAGGGGAACCTTATTGCAGTCCAATTTTGAATACACTTTGAATGATAATGACGCTTTTTGATTGTTTAAAGGACACCCCTCCTAAAAAATTTGTTTTGAACTGTGTGTGTAGTATATTAGTTTGTGACAACTGTTGGATCTTGTTATGACATTAGTATTATAGGCAGAATGACTGTAGCCAACAATGCATGAACTGGATAGGTAGTAGTCGATAGTGTAACCCTGTGTTATGTGTGTGTGAGGTCATTACCGAGTTCACTTTGTGTGTGCAATCCAGAACTTGCCTGGTTAATCTTGCCTAGGTTATCGGATAGTGGTTAGGAAAGGATCATAGGCCATTTTTGAATAAATTGACTTTTAGCCTAAATGCCTAACCAAATGAAGTAAATATCTCTTGATTCTGATTTTGAGCCTTAATTGACTTATTTATTTCATTAACCTATTCACCTTATTATTTTGACTTACAATGAACCAGTCTTGGCCCTCGTCCCTCCTTAGACATTGTGTACCTCAACTCAGGCAAATCGCCTAAGTTGAGAGTGGCTTTCATAAAGGTGCGTAGCTTGATATGGGTATGAAAAAGGGGCTAGTAAAATAAAAAGAGAACAGATTTGGGTGTGAAAAAAAAAGTGAGTGAAATTAAAAAATAAATAAATATATATATATATATATATATATATATATATGTTTTGGAAGTATGAAGAAAACCACACCCAACCTCTGAAAAAATAAATGAAGGAGAATAAGGGAGAATAAAATGAGAATGGTTGGAAAGTAGAGACAAAATAGTGTGGTGTCAAGGAGGGTTGAGTCACCATATCCATATGTACCACACCCATCTCCAAGCCTACATTACAAGCCGATGAAAGTCCAATAGTGATCCTAGTCCAACTGTCCGAAAACCTAAGGCATAGAAAATGAGGACAAGACTACGGTATTTCACGCATACTGTTTGAACTTCTTTGTGAGAGAGAGTGTTTTGACCAAGTCCCTACTTTGATATTCATTAGTATACTGTGAGTGTATAAGATTTCTTTGTTGTGAGAGTACATGGGTTGCATTGTTATCCGCTATTTGTTCAGATAATGTCATTTGCATAGATGTTTAGTTGTTTGTTCATAATCTGATGTCATCACTTTATCCCTTCTGTGTCATGATTATATGTTTCATATATACACATCGTGGTTTTTGATTTACAAATAGGAGGGGTCGGAAAAGTTTTGGTGCCAAAGGCAATGAGTCGACTATTGTAGGTCTCTTAGGTTTCTCTTAGTTAAACATCGATTGTGTTTATTTTGTTTCATTTGTATGAGGACATGCAAATGTTCTAAGTTGAGGGTGTTGATGTGCCATGGTTTCATGGCACTTTTGAAGTTTAAAACAAGGAAAATATGCAATAACTTGGGTATGATTGGTAGGCATAATGTGTTTTCTATTCTATCTTGCAGGAAAATAGGTTAAGGAGGCAAAATGGAAAAGAGGGGAAGAAGCATGCACTAGAATGGAGCATTTGAAGAAGAAAGAGCCAAGTCAAAATCAGAGGAGTGACTCACGGTAGGAACCCACATCATGTGAGTCGACCTACATGATGTAGGTTAGTGCCATAGGTCAACTCCTGAAAGTGTGTGATGACGACTGATTTTCACAACATGGACCTATGTGATGTGGGTTGGTTCCACGATACCAACCCACGGAACCGTGGAAAGTTGCCGACTTTTTTCTCCTATTTTGTTTAGGATAGGATTCACCTTGTATCTATAAATACCCCTATATTGTCCTATGTTTAGGGGTTGGTCATTACATTGTTTTGAGATATATTTTCATTATTTTGAGTTCGCAAATACATTATTGATTTTGTAATCTTGGAACTTTGATTCTAGGGTTTCTATTCATATTGAGATTTCATAGATTTCTTCTTATTCCCTGTGGGATCGACCCTAACCTAGTTGGGTTCTATATTTGATACATCGACGGTGTTATACTTTTTGGAGGTATATTTTGGGTGACATTAAATTTTACACCCTAAGGAAATCACAAAACTGATCTACTTAATCCACTACTAAAAGAAATCATCTACGGGGGTAGTCATATATGCATAAATCCTCACAAAGGCTCACAAAAATCAATTTAATAATTTCAAGGAGTAAAACCACCGATGGGTATGAAAACCCCAACACAATTCAAATGGAATCTAAAAGATTGTAAACCAATGGCACACCTGTAACGATGGAATCCGAAGTCATAGTCCTGGACCTGATCGAAGAAGTACGAATCTGAATGCGTCTGACCCCAAACTGAGCATCTGAACAACCAACTAAAATACTAAGTGCACAGCCTATAACCGAAGGTGTCACAAACTAATGGGAATAATCTGTCTGCGGTGACTGCTCGATAATCCCACCCCGAGGACACTTTCTGGACTAATGAACAACCTCTCCACAATCATAACATGCCCCTCGAATTCTCTGATGCAATGTTTCTACTAACCTGGAATGGCCGCCATGGCCTGAATACCTAGACTAAGAACCCCTTAATACCTAAACAGAACTCTATCCACTGTGACCACCATAACCTACTTAAAAGCCACCCATAATCTGAGATGCTACCTATGCAGACTGTAACACCCCGTACCTTCCCAACCCTACTTGATGATGCTGAATAATGTTTGCTTAGGTGTTGAGAGATATAAGTATGTATTTGGCAATGCTAATGACGAGAAAATTTAAATTTGGCCACGCACATGCGAGTAGACCTTCGTAGGAGGTGTTTTGTGCTTTCGTGGAGCATTTGGGTAATACCCCGTACACATACTAACCTCATTTGGTGACTTGAAGTCATGTTTATTTGATGATAAAGCTCACTAAGTAAGTATTTTGTAGTGTTTTGATAGGGTATCGGACGATATGCAAGTGTTGGAAAAAGTGGCCGAAAAATTCAGCAAAGTACCAAGACTTGCGCCACTCCCTGTTTCAGGGTGTGTGGCGCAAGCCACCTGATTCAGAGGGCAGCAGGATCTCGCGCCACTGCTTGCTTTGCAGCAAGTGGCGCAAGGCACAACATATTGTGCCCTTCTGCGCTCATTTTGTAACGCGATTCTACGTCGATTCTTAGATGGTTTCTTTTGGTTCTTTGGAGTTCTTTGAGCATTGTTAAAGCTGCAAATACTTCAATACACTCCTACATACTCCTACATGATCAAAGCATGAAAGATAAATAGTTATTCAAGATGTTCAATAAAGCCATGGGCGACTAGAATTCCTATTTTTGCGAATGAGACTACGAATGAGAAACTCGTAAGAGAATGATTATGGAATTATTGAAACATGCTATATATATGGTTGATTATACATGGAATTTGGTGGGCTAAGTTGAGATAAGTATTGGGCCCAATTTGAGGCCCAAAGTGAGCCAAAATGAGAAGAAAAGCATGGGCCAAAATGGGTCAAAAGACCCATTCTTCCATTGACCTTCTAGACAAAGTATTAAATGCATTATTAGTGGCTAAGGATGGCCAAGAGGGTCTATATAAAGTCCCCAAAAATCAGATTTTTAATACACACAACACACATGCTTTTCTATCTTTTTTTCTAGAATTCTCAAGAAAGCTTCTTTTGGACTCTCAAACCCTAAGTCCACTTCTTGGGCAAGAGCATCATCCTACAAGTATTGGTAAGTGTTTATTCTTGTAATTTAATATATTATGTACATGAGAGGTTATGTATATCATGGTAGTTATGGTGGCAAGGTGTTGAATAGTGCACTTTTGGTTTTTGATAAAAGATGTGCATTCTTGTGAATTAAACTTGAAATATGACTTGTGGGTTTGATGAAAAGGCATGGTATGGATGAAATACCAACATGTATGGTGTGATTACATTAAGAAACTTGTTATTTCCATAAAAGTGTAAATTATGGGATTTTGGCCGATTTGTTGTTGTGAGGTGTATTGAAGTAATTTGATGGCATAATTGTGATGTTGTGGTGATGGAGAAGTGTAAAATATGAACTTGGTGTGACATGATCTTGGCTATCATGTATTGGTCAATGTATGGAATATTGTGGGATTATTGGAATAATAAATTCATAAATGATATTTTGGTCAATGTTGGGCATGTTGTGGTATTATTGATATGACCATGCCGAAAAGGATATTATCAAGGGGAAATGACATGTTAAAGCCAAACATGTGACTTGTTGTTATTGTATGCATTTGTAAGGTAGTTGGTGGTTAATGTTGGTTCCATTATGTATTTGTGATGTAGAGTGAAACGTAAAGAAGGAGCGGAATTGTTGCTCTCACATATTTGATTGTGTACTTACATTGGGAAGACAAGGTATGCATGGTTACTTTGTCCGTATCTTTCTACGGCCACTAGTGTTCACATTGACATTTCTCTAGTTCTATTCCGAAATGTACTAAGGTATCCCATATGCACTTATCTATGGTCATTGTCATATATATTTCCTACTCATTGATCAATTGTGAATCTCATTTCTCATATTCATGGTTAATGTTCCGAAAGCTCAAATAAAGTTATGATCCAATGTTTCAATAGTGACTATACTTGTGTCTCTTGTTCATGGATTATTGTCCAATGGTTCTAATGGTATCATGGTGCTAGTAATGTTATATTTCTCATTGATATTTATTCACATGTTCTTCACTCATTGGTCAATGATTCAAAGTTTCCAACAATGTTATGTTCCAAAGTTCCAAAGTGATGGTATGACTATCAAAGTATCAATCTCAAAGTAATGAACAAAGTAATGCAAATGTGGTCAATGATCAAGTACGGGTGGCAAGTCTAGGGGCGTAAGCCTAGCTCGACTCGATCCCGAGGTTTGGATTTATGGGTGGCAAGTCTAGGGGCGTAAGCCTAGCTCGACTCGATCCCGATGCATTGATGTATGGGTGGCAAGTCTAGGGGCATAAGCCTAGCTCGACTCGATCCCTACACAATGATATGATATGAAAGACCCACTGATCAGTAGGGGCCCGGGTACATTGTTATCAGTGAGCATTGAGATAAAGAAAGTAATGAAAGCAATCCACATGGTTTCCAAAATGCAACATGGTGACTTACCCACATTGATTATTCATATGTTTTGAGTTCATTGACATATTCTTGTATTGTACAGTTTCATCTGAGCCTTGCATACTCAGTACTTATTTCGTACTGACCCCTCTCGGGGAATTTACCTTACTTGCTGCAGGCGCAGGTACTAGTAGGCCGCCACAGTAGGTTGCCAGCTGTTTGCGGTTTATTGGTGAGCTCCAGTTAGTTCGGGGCTTCTCCGAGTCACAGTGGTTCATATGCTTTGATATTGTACATTGTGTATAAAGCGGGGACTTGTCCCGACTTTCAGTTGGTTTTGGTCAATGCATCTGTTAGAGGCTTTTGTAGACGTATGTGGGTGTATGTGTATAAGATGATAGATGAAATCTTGACTTGATGGCCTCAACGGCCAAGTTTCTCATATGTATATACGTCATATGTTCTATGCTTTTCGATTTTAGCCCCTCATGTTTCTATGTGATAGTAGTGTTTCCTATGACATGTATATGAATGAATAGAAGCAAAGATTGGTTCTCTCGGGCCTTGTCGGCTTCGGGTGCCAATCACGCCTCGTGGGAGTTCGGGGCGTGACACAGACCTGATAGACTACTAGTGATGCTGACCTCTATTGGGAGGATCCCTGCCACTAAATGGAATACCACAAATGTTGTACTATTGGCATGTCCTCTTACTTCCACCACTATATGTATCTATACATTCCCATTAATAACCTGAAGGAAAGAGGCCCAGTTGTTATAAAATGCTCTGAAGCCAAGTAGAGTGGTACAGTCAATCCTTTAATAAATATCTACACCATCTCATGCTCTATAGGATATGACACAGAAGTATGTCTGGTCTACTCGAGCAACACAACCTCATATTCTAAAACTGAAAAGGGCCCTACTGAATACCAAAAAACCCAACTCTGGCCTGAAAACCACTCGACGTACCAGGCACTACCGCTGACTGTGAAGTATCCATGAAAAGATGGAATCCCCAACATAGTATCCCCAATAGCTGAGGCGGTTAGACTCTGTCGGAGCTTGGGTTAGCCCCAGACCCTCTAAATGATGCTGAGCATCCCCGATATTAATCTCTAACTCCGCAGCCCGACATTGAGCTAATACTTTTGTAACACGACGTAGAAGTTTCGTCTGTTTCTATCGATAACCGCTTGCTATCCATCTGGGATAGACTGGAGTCAAAGAAATACTTAGAGGTTCATAGAAGTATGAATACGCGACAAGGGTTCAAGGAATAGAATTTTCTAATAATGCCCTGTAGCCTCCCAAAGATAGAATACAGACGTCTCGTACATATCCGCAGGACTCTACTAGGCACTTATTTTGTACAAAAAACACCGGTGAACCTAGGTTCTAATACCAATTTGTCACGACCCAATTTTCTTTGGTCATGATGACACCTACCATAACCCACCAGTAGGTAAGCCAACCCATAGTTCGTAACATCTAGTAATTGACTAACAAGAAAAATAAAGAGAAGAAGAGATAAGAAGGAAGTGAATACAACCCCAAAACCTGGTGAGGTCAGTACAAGATATTCTAATATAATAAAAGTACAAAGTAGAATACAGAGTAAATCTATACAAAGTTGTCTCTGAAATACAAAAATAGATATAAATCTAACAGTAAGAGGGAGAGCAGGGACAACTCCGACTGTCAGGAGCTCACCCCGAATCTACGATCCATGGCTTATCCATATAATGCACACATCAATAGCGAGAACTCGTACTATGATCTACAGGCTGTAAAAGTGTAGTATGAGTACCAACCACAAGTTACTCAGTAGGGATCGGCCAACTGAGCTTCAAAGATGATACAGGTATAAATAACATGTAAATTAAGAGTATAACTAGAAGCAACTACTCAGACAACAAAACATAAAAGTTGTAAAGGAAAAGTAAAGGTAATTTATAAGGTACTACCAATAATCAGGGGAAAAGCATGGTTCTGTGGGTAACTAGTCCATATACAATAGTATAATGAAGAAAGTGATATATAATATACAATTGTAGTAGGAAGGAAAGGAATGATATACAAATAGAAGCCAAAGTAGAATATATATATAACCGCGCTATATAGAAAACCAAATACGAAGGTACTACTCTGAGGTAACACATCTAATATTACCGGGGTCATAAGCAGTAAAGGGTCTAATACTAGCATAATCAGGATCTCTAACTGAAATGTTCATAAGCATGAGATAGTCTAACGACAAAATCGTAATAAAGAATAAGTGAACTCAAAAGTGTACCTAGAACCTCGGGTACCAATCTATAACCAACCTACCATGAGCTATACAATAATAACTAGTAAATATGTAACCAGCTAGCCCAGACAAACAATAACCTAGCCGGGCCCCCATAAGCTCAGAAGGTATAAGCAATCACTCAGCAAACAACAACCATAACCTATACCTATCCATCCCCCCATAAGACCGATAGATACAGGTGCCAAATAATTATACTAGTGATAGATGATGCATATGTATGAGTGACAGTCATACAAAGAACCATATGATGCAAGATAAACCAGGTACCAAAACCAAGTACCATATCCAACTCAAGTGTATACACCTACTCCTGCTTAATAGCCAGCAAAGGCGGGACTACAGTGACCATCCTTGTCTGATACTGTGGCTCATCAGATGAAGGGGACAATAGGGGAATCAGGATATTTGTATACACTGCCTAATCCTTAACCAGGACTTTCATAATCCATAACCAATCCACTCCATCCAGTACTGAAGAGACATATAAAGTATAATAAGAATTTTCAAACTTGAACTGAAACTGAATAAGTGTATCTCTGTAAATCCATTACTCGAGATCGAATTCGGGACTAAAACAATATAGTAATATAGAAAGGGTCAAAATCTCCCTCGATCAAAGTGAATAAGTAGTGGTAAGAAGAGTGGATCAATAATGGACCGGAATAAGCCTCGATCGAATTTTCAAAGTGAATTGTTTAGTTAAACCTATCATAATTCCTTTTTAGAAAACAGTATAAAAATCAAGGTTTTAATTGGAGACATATCACTAAATAAGTATAAATACAGCTAAATATATGCATGCCATCACCAGTATCCAAACAAAATAATCATAACTGTCTACGCATCCACAACTTTAACAGCATCCGTTCTAAGGATAATGTACTAACCTAGTATCCAACTGTTATCTTAGCCACGGGGCCTCGGGCCCAACAATATATATAAATTAACATATTCCAACACAGTAAATCGGGTTACTAAGGTAAACAGGGCATAAAGCTACTAGGAAGATCTAATCAGGAAATATTGTTCAATTCACTAAGTAATAAGGTATGTTTATGCTAAAGGATCCCTCATGTCAAGCTATACAATACACAATCTCATAGAGAAAATTAGACCGAAGCCTTCCTGGAGTCCACATATTAAGCTTGCGAATATCGCACCAAAGCTTGGCCTTATCGAGAAGTCTCCAAATAATGTCCCACTAAGACCCGAGCTTGAATAACTAGATGTAGATAATTGATTTTCTTTTGGGATTCAAATAAAATGTCAAAATATCTTATTTCCACAAAATCTCTTGGACGTAAGCATGTGTGAATATATGAAATATGTCTACGGATGAGTACTATACTCATTCTAAAATGAGTAAATGGAAGTGCAAATGGTAGTAGCATTTATATATAAAAATACAAATATGTGTAAAATATATTGAAAATTACATGTTAGGCTAATTAATGGTTAAGCGGCAATACTTTATGCTTAAACAAGACAAGTGGCAACATTTTAAATATTAACAAAACATGTGGCAACATTTTAATCATTAAAAATACTTGTTGTCCACCTTATTTACCTCCAAGTGTTGTGGAGGTGCTCATACAAGAATTAAATGTATTCTGTTACGTATGTATTCGTGTATTGCATAGGTTCATTGTAAAATAAATATAACTTTTTGAATATACCATAATTAATAAAAAAATTATTTTTAATAAAACTTCTATCATATAATAAGAATTTTTCAACATAACTAGATTCACTATCTCCATTTAAAATATTAATAAATTATAAAACTATCATAAAATAATATAAATATGTCATAAATAAAGAATTTTCATAAATATAAAAAAAAAAATTAGAAAGGCAATAAAAATAAAAATAAAATTTACTAAATTCTAATTTGAATCAAACATTTCAGAATACACTCGGTATTGATAAAATTCTCAAACGAACTGCTAGGGAATTGAACCACCTTTTTTGGCAGGCCATAAATTATGGATAGAAACTATTGGGATACTTGAAATGCAGGAAACATACGAAAAGTCAGAAAATGACCTGGAGAGTCGTTACAATTGTGTATTAAAAACTGGGTTTATTGGGGTTGTTGGGTCGAGATCAAGAAATGACAATTGGGTTTATTGGGATTGTTGGGTCGAGATGATTATAAACCCAACTGATGAAGAATAAGATGAACTATAAAAGTTAGTTCTTACCTCACTTGTTTCTCCAATTGCCATGAAGCAGACATTTCCAACATTGTCATTATAATCATCTGAATGATCTTCATCCCTCTAACTGCTGAATGCCCTATGTTTGGAGTTTCCTTTAGAAGATCTTTTCTTCCCTTCAGGACATTCATTTGCAATATGACCATATTTTCCACAACTATAGAATTTTCCATCATTTTTGTATTCTTTCATCTTGCATTTTGAGAAACTTTTTCTACCTCTTCTTTGGTTTCTAGATCTTTGAAGTTATCCACCACAGTTCTAGTGATGAGAGCAATTTCATCTTCACATAATGATTCATCTTCTTTTTCATTAGTTGTGGCTTTGAGATCAAGAAACTAGGAGCATTCATTAAACAAATTCAGGCTGAAGACTCAAATTCAAGAATTCAAGAAGGAAGATATTAGAGGTTGAAATCTGCCATTAAAAGTCAAGGTGTGACTTTTTATTATTCTTGGAAAGGGAATTCTCAATTACTTTTCCAAGGATCAAAATCTCTTGGGTTGCTTTCTCTTCAAGTCCTCCAATGGCTAGTTTTCTCCATTATATTAAGAAGCCATTGAAGTTTTAGAAAATAATACAAATAGTCTTAGCCAACTACTATCTTTGCTCTACTTTTAAATAAGCATTGTATTACTTAGTGTTTTACTATGTAACAAAAAAAGAGAGGAGAGAAAAGAATTATTGGTGAGGCATTGTATCAAAGAAAGAAAAGAAAAGAAAGAGAGAGGAAAAGAAGAGAGAAGAAAAAGATTGAGAGTAGCAGTAGGATCTCTATTCTCAAAGTTGTACCAAACCCAAACCCTGTGAAGCCTTAGAAGAGAACACCCATACAATCCAACGGGACTGGATGTAAGATCCACATTGCATCCCAACCAGTATAAAAACATTTGGTGTCATTTTCATTAATGCTATTTACTTTCCAACATTAGTTTTTACAGTTCACTATCTGTCAGTCGACTAATTGTCTGAACCGTCGACTAAGAAAAAGAATAATAGCAATTCACCCCCCTCTTGCACTTTTAGTTTCATATTTTTATGTTCTTTGTAAGCCTCTAACATTTTCCCAATCTCAAACCCCTTCTCTTTTGGTTGACTTGCCATTTCTAAGGGAGAAGTTGATCTTTTCACACAAGGGGTTGCTCCTCTTCGAAGGAAGTTGCTAGTTAGAATATCAGCGTTATTTCCCTTTATTGAAATCTTAAATAGGGATGAAAAATGGAACATAACTAGAAGCCTAAATGGAAGTGATATGACCTCTTAGAGAGACTAAGGACCTCTTCTAGTTGTCTAATCTTTCTGGTATTCTTCACTGTCGGGTCCTAAATGATATTGGATATTGGGTTCCACCTAAAGGATACATTGATTCTTTTCATTTTCATGTTGTGGCATTTATATCTCTTAAATACTGTCTGTATTTTTATGCACATCTTCCTGTTTTCAAAGATTTTACTTTTCTCTTCCTATCAGATATTGCAAACTGGGTTATCGTGTAGAAGCACCAAAGGATTGGTGTTGTCAAGAATGTGATAAGGGCAAACACGTAGTGTCTTTATAACCTGGATGAGAAAATGAGTCTTCTGCAGGATCCACGCTACATGCCTCTGCAAAGATTTGTCAAATTACTACGCAACCAAAGAAACACAGTAAGTTTGTGCAACCAAAGAAACAAAATAAGTTTCCTAGTGTGCATTGTATTAACTGGGAAAAGGTACAGACCGCGGAAACGAGATATATACCTGTTAAAGATGCACTCAGTCTATCATCACACATCAAGAAATATGGATATATTCTGAAAATTACTGGATCCTCAAGAATTGTGGAAACAAAATCCATGGAAGCCGTGACTCGAGGGAATTTTCGCAAGCTTGGAGCTCAAATTTCAAATTCTTTCAAATTTTTGGCATGTGGAAGATTCTGAGGTGTTGTATATCCTACTGATCTTAAAGACCATTGCATTGTACTCTTCTTAGGAAAATAATTTGAAATTTGAGCTCTAGGCTTACTATTCCCCTGAGTCATTGTTGCCAGGGATCTAGTTGACACAACTTTTGAGGAGTTCGTATTTTTCTGTGAACATCCATATTTTTTTATGCCTGATGACAGATCAAGTGCTTCTTCAACAGGTAGTTACTAGATATCTTGGTTTCCTGGCCTGTACCTCCTTTTCCCAGTTAATACAATGTGCACAAGGAAACTTACTATGTTTCTTGGGTTGCACAGTATTCTAAAAAATATTTGCCGGGGCATGTAACTTGGATCCTCAGAATACTCATTTTCTAGTCCACGTGATGAAGACATTAACCCCCTTGCCCTTATCACATTCTTCACAACATCAATTATTTGGTGCATCTACACAATAACCCAGTACACAATATCTGAAAGGAAGAGAAAACAGGAAGAGGACTACACATGCATAAAAGATACAGGAAGTATTTAAGTGAATTAAATGCCAGAACATGCTAACGGAAGAATCAATGTATCCTTTAGGTGTATCCAATATTCAATACCATTTAGGATCAAGCAGTGAAGAATTCCAGAAAGATTAGACGAATCGAAGATGTCCTTATATTCTCCCTAAAATTTAGAACCTGATCAACTCTTGATCCAACTTACGTGAAGCTCATATTGCCTTCTGGTTTTAGAAATGACCAAGGATCAAAGTTATATCAAAGTGCTCCATTAAGCTTCTTTTGTCACACAAAATCAAGATTACTATATGAACATAATGAAGAATGAGGATACAAATTGTCATTAGTTACACAAAGCTAAATCATAATCAACAAATAAAGCTCTCCTCTTTTTTTAGCTCACATGATTATATTTCATAATAATCCCTCTTTTGCAGCAAAAGCATATCCACCAGTCCAAGTACTATCCAATCAAAAAATTTCCAAGTATATTCTTGGTTACATCTCATCCAAACATAAACACCTCCAGTACAACTCCTTAAAGAAGCACTTTAAAGAGGTAAAGGACAGTAAAATCCAATGGTACAGTATCAGTTTGTTGGTTTATACTTAATACTTTGATATTTTACCATTGTACAAAATTTGTGCTGCTATTAACATCCTACCCTACATCTTCTTTTGGACAAGAATGGGAATTTTTTAAAACAACAATTGAACAGCACTCAAAACAATTAGGAAAAACATCCAACAAACAGCAGCATATTGATTACTATAGCCTAATGGAGATAAAACCGAATTTGCTAATAGTTGTGGGACAATGATATACATCATAGATCACTACAGCTGATACATTGTTTCATGATTAGATCCAAAAATTTAGTACCATGTTGTTGATGAAGGGAAAGGGAAATATTTTGAGTATATTGTCAAGGTTTACTCTTAACCTAGCCACTTAATGATATAGATGATATTATCTTAGCACTTGTACTGAATTCAAGCTTCTTATAAAAGGAATACATACTAGCCAAATTATTGGTTAAAGGGGCCATATGAACATAGATTGCATTAGGTAACTGGTTTTGTTAAGCCAAGACATATGAAAACAATGATCCAAGAAGCACCATCCTCTTATATTTGATTTTAAAAAAAGCGTAGTGATTATTTTGATAGAGAAATTGTCTAGCAATAACTAGGTGCTGGTACAACTCATATTCTCTTATTTTTGTCATGCCCCGAGTTCCAACGGGACGGACATGGCACCCGAAGCCGATAAGGCCCGAGAGAACCAATCTACATCCATAAACACCCATACACATACCACGCAATAGTCATTACCACCACAATTAGAAATAAGAAACCAATAGCGGAAATTATGAAAAATATATAAGAAATAAGAAACTTGGCCGTCAGGGCCATCAAGACAAAACATACATTCATCACCTTCCCTTCATCTATCCCACAACATCTACAAAGCCTCTACAGATTCACAACCAAAACCAACCTAGAGTCGGGACACACCCCGCTCTATACATAAGACCAAAACAAATGTACATATAAGACTCGGAAAGCCCCGAACCAACTGGAGCTCACCAAATGTCCGCAAACGATCCGCAACCTACAGTGGAGGCCTACTAGTACCTGTGCCTGCAACAAGTAAGGTAAATTCCCCCGAGGGGGTCAATACGAAGAATGTACTGAGTATGTAAGGCTATAAGAAACTGTACCAATAAGTGAGAACATCAAAGTAACTCAAAGATAAGAGAATAGACAATATAGATAAACCAACATTCCATACGTGTGGAATCATGTACATTACATTCTTTATTTCCTGTATCATCTCAATATCAACAATAATCATATCATGCCCGGGACCAACTAATCAGTGGTAAAAGAGGATGACCCATGCTAGGCATTTTAACCCCTGGGATACGGTCCTCATCAATATATATATATATCGGGATCGACCCATGCTAGGCTTTCCTTTCACCCCTGGGATACCACCCGTAATATTGGGATCGACCCATGCTAGGTGTTCCTTCCACCCCTGGGATACCACCCAAGAACACATAACTTCTCTTTACAACATTACTTTAATCTTTAGTTATGAAATTGAAACATTGTTGGTTATCGCATTATTGGAATTTTGGGACAATGTTCAATGTACAAGAGACACATGAATAAATATATATATAGGTAACCAACCTGACATGAGATACTTTGGAACATTTCGACATAGGTACAAGTACAATGGCAAAGGGAGCAATATGTGCTGCAGAAAGATACGGACAAAAATAACCTTACATACCTTGGCTTCTCAATAATAATCCACAATCCTATTAAATATAATGATCCAGCCCCTTACTCTACAACACAAGCACATAACGGGGTTTACATCAACATCTAACACCTTACAAGTGCAAAAGACGACAAAAGGTACATAATTGCCTATAACGCCATTTCCCCCTTTATAATGAAATTTCGGCATGACCATTCTAAAAATACTACAACATGCCATACATTGACCAAACATCATAACCAATAGCATTTCGCAACAAAGCTTCTTCTTTACACTTTCTCACTCACACCATATCACAAAGAATCCATTAAGTCACCTTAATACACCTCATAGCACATATCGGCCAAAATCCCATAATTTACACTTATGGAAAATAACAAGTTTAATAACAAAATCACACCATACACGTTGATGTTTCATCCATACCATGCTCTTTCATTAAAACCACAAGTCACCTTTCAAGTTTAATTCACAAAATGGCACATCTTTTACCAAAGGGAAAAAGTGTCCTATTCAACCTTTCCAACACAACCATCATGATCTACACAATACTTCATGCATATAATATGCTAAATCACAAGAATAAATACTTACCCAAGCTTGAAAAGTGAGGCTCTTGCTCCAAAATTGCCTTTGAGTGCTTAGGGTTTGAAAAGAAGAGAAATAGTTTCAAGAAATGTTTAGAAAGGCATGGAACATTAGAATGACTAAAAAATCTGATTTTTCCTCTTTATATAGTCCCTCATGTCTCCCTTATCTTTTCTTTAGCATTTAATGCAATGTTGTTTGGTCAAATGGACCAAATTTTGGAAGAATGGGTCAAAAATCCCTTATTGGGCCATGTCTTCTAGTTCTTTTGGGCTTTATTTTTTTGGGCCCAATATTATGAGACCTATTAAATGCCCACAATTCAATACAAAATTCATCAATTCTATCATGTTGTCATTTTTCCCTAAATGTTATGATTGTCAGCTAAGCGTAGAAACGTACGGGGTGTTACATTCTTCCCCCCTTAGAAACATTCATCCTCGAATGTTAGTGTGATCATTTCAAAGTAATAGTTACAAGTTTAGGAATAATTTGCATCTCATCATATGGATATACACAAAGCTTATAAATACTTACTTGTCATTCTTCTCTTTGAAACAAATGAGGGTACTTGGATTTCATCATTCCTTCAGCTTCCCACGTGATCTCCTCTACTTGTTGATTTCTCCATAAGACTTTCACGGAAGCTATGTATTTATTCCTCAATCTCTCTACTTGTCGATCTAGGATAGCAATGGGTACCTCTTCATAAGTAAGATCCTTGGTAACTTGGACATCGTTAACGGGAACAATACGGGATGGATCCCCTATGCATTTCCGAAGCATCGAAACATGGAATACCGGATGGACGGAGGAAAGCTCCTGGGGTAGTGCTAATTCATAAGCAACTTGCCCAAATCTTCTAATAATCTCATATGGTCCTATGTAACGTGGACTCAATTTCCCTTTCTTTCCGAACCGCATTACCCCTTTTATCGGCGACACCTTTAGAAATACCCAATCACCTATGGCGAATTCAAGTCCTCTCCGTCTAACATCAGCATATGACTTGTGGCGACTTTGGGCCGTTTGGAGCCGCTGTTGGATCACTCTAACTTTCTCCATAGCTTGATAAACAAGATCTGGCCCAAGTAAAGCAGGTTCACCCGCTTCAAACCATCCAATTGGTGACCGACATTTTCTCCCATATAAAGCTTCATAAGGTGCCATTCCGATACTTGAATGATAGCTATTGTTGTACGCAAATTCAATAAGAGGTAGATGTTCATCCCAACTACCTTTAAAATCCAATGTGCAAGCCTGTAGCATATCTTCAAGTGTTTGGATAGTACGCTCCGCTTGTCCATCTTTCTGGGGATGAAAAGCCGTACTCAAATTAACCTGTGTACCCAAGCTCCTTTGGAAAGATTTCCAAAAATGAGCGGTAAACTGTGCTCCTCTATCTGATATAATAGAAAGTGGAATGCCATGTAATCGTACTATCTCTTTCACGTACAACTTCGCATAATCCTCAGCTGTATAGGTCGTCTTGACTGGTAGAAAATGCGCTGACTTGGTAAGCCTGTCCACTATGACCCATATAGAATCAAACTTCCACAATGTACGAGGCAAACCTGTAATGAAATCCATATTAATCATATCCCATTTCCAAACTGGAAGATTGATACATTACATGTAACCTCCCGATTTCTGATGTTCCACTTTCACCTGTTGACAAGACATTGAGCTATAAATTCCGCAATGTTCTTTTTCATATTTCCCCACCAATATATGTCTTTCAAATTATGATACATCTTTGTAGCTCCCGGATGAATAGAATACCGTGAGTGATGTGCCTCTATCATAATCCGCTTCCTTAGCTCATCTATGTCCGGTACACATAATCGACCTTGGTATTGAAGTACTCCCTCCGGTGTAATATCAAATGCCTTGGTCAAATTCTGCTATACATTTTCCTTTAGCTGCAATAAAATAGAATCCGCAAATTGCTTCTCTTTCACTTCAGCTGTCAAGGAGGATTCTGCTGCATTTTGCACAATAACTCTATCATCTGAGGATTCAATAAGGCGAACTCCCAAGCTGGCTAATTGATTCAAGTCTTTGATTATCTCATGCTTTTCATTCAACTGACCACTAGTGCTTTCTACTGCCTTACGGCTCAATGCATCAGCTACTACATTTGCTTTGCCTGGGTGATAAAGAATATTAATGTCATAGTCTTTTAAAAGCTCTAACCACCTTCGTTGCCTCAAATTGAGTTCCTTCTGCTTAAAAATATATTGCAAGCTTTTGTGATCCGTATAGATGTCAACATGAACCCCATATAAATAATGACGCCATATCTTTAAAGCAAAAACTACCGCTGCCAATTCAAGATCATGTGTGGGATAGTTTTTCTCATGTGGCCGCAACTGTCGTGAGGCATAGGCTATGACCTTACCATGCTGCATTAATACACATCCGAGGCCAACCCCGAAAGCATCACAATACACTGCATAACCTTCTATGCCTTCGGGAAGTACTAATACTGGCGTGGAAGTTAATTTCTCTTTCAGCTCTTGGAAACTTTTCTCACATGCGTCGTTCCACTGAAACTTGATTGCCTTGTGTGTTAACTTCGTCAATGGTGCAGCAATAGAAGAAAACCCTTCCACAAATCTCCTGTAATAACCTGCCAAACCAAGAAAACTACGAATCTCTGTAGGCGTCGTAGGTCTTGGCCAATTTTTCACTGCTTCAATCTTTTGCGTATCAACCCGAATTCCTTCATCCGACACAATGTGACCCAAGAATGCTACGAATTTTAACCAAAATTCACACTTAGAAAACTTTGCATATAACTTACGATCCCGGAGAATTTGTAACACCTGTCATAAATGATTAGCATGGTCCTCCTGTGATTTCGAATAAACCAGGATATCATCTATAAATACCGTCACGAACAAGTCTAGAAATGGCTTAAACACCCTATTCATCAAATCCATGAAAACAGCCGGTGCATTTGTTAGTCCAAATGACATAACTAAAAATTCATAGTGGCCATACCGTGTTCGAAAAGCTATCTTGGGTACATCATTTTCTCTAACCCTGACTTGATGGTAACCCGACCTCAAGTCAATCTTGGAAAACCATTTGGCACCCTGTAACTGATCAAACAAATCATCAATTCTGGGGAGGGGATATTTGTTCTTGATCGTTACCTTATTCAATTGCCGATAATCGATACACATTCTCAAGGTGCCATCTTTATTCCGTACAAACAATACTGGTGTGCCCCACGGGGACATACTAGGCCTGATAAAGCCCTTGTCCAGCAAGTCTTTCAATTGCTCCTTCAATTCACGCAATTCTGCTGGAGCCATTCTATACGGAGGAATAGAGATCGGCTGAGTGCCTGGAATCACATCAATGCCAAACTCCACTTCCCATTCTGGAGGTAAACCTGGAAGATTATCAGGAAATATGTCGAGAAATTCATTGACCACTGGTACCAACTGAGGAGTGGGTGGTTCTACATTGATATCTTGCACTCTTATCAAATGGTATATATACCCCTTAGCTATCATTTTCCTAGCCTTAAGGTAGGAAATAAATTTGCCTCTCGGTGCCCCCACATTACCCTTCCACTCGAGAATATTCTTTCGTGGAAAATGAAAATGTACATCCTTAGCTCTGCAATCCACCGTGGCATAACAAGAAGCCAACCAATCCATCTCCATTATTACATCAAAATCCACCATGTCAAGTTCAATAAGATCAGCTAATGTATCAGGACCACACACAGTTACCACACAATTACGATATACTCTTTTTGCAACAATAGATTCACCAACCGGAGTAGACACTTCAATAGACGTATCTAAGAATTTCGGTGTTCTTTCAAATTTTGCAGCAATCAACGGAGTAACATAGGATAAAGTAGAGCCCGGATCTATCAATGCATATACACCATGTGAAAATATGGACAATATACCTGTGACCACGTCAGGGGATGCCTCCGAATTCTGTCGGTCCACTAGAGCATAAGTGCGATTCTGAGCTCCACTGGAACTAGCTGCTCCTTTGGTACCTCTACCTCGACCAACAGGCTGTACACCTCTACCTAGGGAAGGAACCGATGATGATGATGCAATGGCCGATCCCGTAGGTAGAGCTACACCTCCCGTGCTCCTCCGCGGGCATTCTCTAATTAGGTGCCCTGTCATACCACACCAATAGCAAACCGGAGACCCCATCCGACATTAAGCCAGATGATGCCTTTCGCAGTGCTGACACGGTGGGCGAGAAAACCCTGTTGTCTGCGATCCTTGAACCCCACTGCTTTGCCCAACATAACCGCCCCTAGACCCTCGAAATTGGGAGGAAGCGCCTGCTATGGAATGAGAAAATAATGGTCTAGGCGGTCTAGGAAACATCCGGGGCCTAAACTCTCCTTGGGACACCATAGACTGCCCCATAGGTCTAGCCCGCTTTGATGGCCCTCTTTCAGATTCCTGTGTCCTCCTCCGTTGCCTCTGATCCTCCATCTTTTGTGCAAAGGCCTGGATCCTGGCAATATCCATGTCCCTGTTCAAAGCAGCAATGGTACAGTCCCTTACAAAATACGGCTCCAATCTGTCCACATATCGATGGATTCTGTCCGTCATTGTAGCCACTACATTCGGAGCATATCGAGCCAAAGAATTAAACTGAAGACTGTATTCTCGAACACTCATATTCCCTTGTCGAAGGTTTAGAAACTGATCTGCACGTGCCTCTCTGATCTCATAGGGAAGATAGTGGTCAAGGAATGTTGTTTTAAATTCGTCCCAACTGGGTGGATTTGCACCAATGCCCCTCGACCTTTTCCAGTCCTCATACCACAATATCGCTTCACCTTTCAACCTGTAGGCCGCAATTTCTACCGTTTCTATACCAGTCACGTGCATAACATCTAGGGCCCTTTGGATTTGGTCCACGAAGTCCTGTGGATCTGCCTGTGGGTCTGACCCAGTGAATGTAGGAGGGTCTAATTTCAGAAAATCCTGTGTTCTGCGGCTCGCTATTCTAGTTGCATCATCCTCATTTGTCATTGGATTAGCCCGTCCCTGCGTTTGTACAGCAACTATCTGCGTCAACATATGCACTGCATTTCTCAAATCCTGATTAGTAGCATTCATAGGCGGCTCTGCGGGTAAAGTAGAAGAAGCCCACGACGCAAACTCCTGTTCAACACCGCCTTGATTAACCTATTCCGGTGGTGGTCTACTAGTTCCCTCTCCAACCAGCCTGCCTATTCTTTTACTTTTACCTTTCCCTTTTCGTGCAATCGGCATTTTCTATAACATAAGAAAACCAATGGTTAGGTACGATTCCACTTACAACAGTAGCTCTACTGCACGATCTAGAAATGAAGAAAAAGAAACAACTCCTAAATGCCCCGTAGCCTCCTACTTATAAATGTGGTGCACAACACATCGATAAGCAAGACTCTACTCAGACACGGCTTTGTAGACACCCTTAGGACGACCCGCTCTGATACCACTTTTGTCATGCCCCGAGTTCTAACGGGACGGACATGGCACCCGAAGCCGATAAGGCCCGAGAGAACCAATCTACATCCATAAACACCCATACACATACCACGCAATAGTCATTACCACCACAATTAGAAATAAGAAACCAATAGCGGAAATTATGAAAAATATATAAGAAATAAGAAACTTGGCCGTCAGGGCCATCAAGACAAAACATACATTCATCACCTTCCCTTCATCTATCCCACAACATCTACAAAGCCTCTACAGATGCACAACCAAAACCAACCTAGAGTCGGGACACACCCCGCTCTATACATAAGACCAAAACAAATGTACATATAAGACTCGGAAAGCCCCGAACCAACTGGAGCTCACCAAATGTCCGCAAACGATCCGCAACCTACAGTGGAGGCCTACTAGTACCTGTGCCTGCAACAAGTAAGGTAAATTCCCCCGAGGGGGTCAATACGAAGAATGTACTGAGTATGTAAGGCTATAAGAAACTGTACCAATAAGTGAGAACATCAAAGTAACTCAAAGATAAGAGAATAGACAATATAGATAAACCAACATTCCATAC
This sequence comes from Capsicum rhomboideum, assembly GCA_031232105.1. Classification (NCBI taxonomy): domain Eukaryota; kingdom Viridiplantae; phylum Streptophyta; class Magnoliopsida; order Solanales; family Solanaceae; genus Capsicum; species Capsicum rhomboideum. The sequence goes on along the minus strand of CP124713.1, from coordinate 124,149,731 downwards.
GTGTGGAATCATGTACATTACATTCTTTATTTCCTGTATCATCTCAATATCAACAATAATCATATCATGCCCGGGACTAACTGATCAGTGGTAAAAGAGGATGACCCATGCTAGGCATTTTAACCCCTGGGATACGGTCCTCATCAATATATATATATCGGGATCGACCCATGCTAGGCTTTCCTTTCACCCCTGGGATACCACCCGTAATATTGGGATCGACCCATGCTAGGTGTTCCTTCCACCCCTTGGATACCACCCAAGAACACATAACTTCTCTTTACAACATTACTTTAATCTTTAGTTATGAAATTGAAACATTGTTGGTTATCGCATTATTGGAATTTTGGGACAATGTTCAATGTACAAGAGACACATGAATAAATATATATATAGGTAACCAACCTGACATGAGATACTTTGGAACATTTCGACATAGGTACAAGTACAATGGCAAAGGGAGCAATATGTGCTGCACAAAAATACGGACAAAAATAACCTTACATACCTTGGCTTCTCAATAATAATCCACAATCCTATTGAATATAATGATCCAGCCCCTTACTCTACAACACAAGCACATAACGGGGTTTACATCAACATCTAACACCTTACAAGTGCAAAAGACGACAAAAGGTACATAATTGCCTATAACGCCATTTCCCCCTTTATAATGAAATTTCGGCATGACCATTCCAAAAATACTACAACATGCCATACATTGACCAAACATCATAACCAATAGCATTTCGCAACAAAGCTTCTTCTTTACACTTTCTCACTCACACCATATCACAAAGAATCCATTAAGTCACCTTAATACACCTCATAGCACATATCGGCCAAAATCCCATAATTTACACTTATGGAAAATAACAAGTTTAATAACAAAATCACACCATACACGTTGATGTTTCATCCATACCATGCTCTTTCATCAAAACCACAAGTCACCTTTCAAGTTTAATTCACAAAATGGCACATCTTTTACCAAAGGGAAAAAGTGTCCTATTCAACCTTTCCAACACAACCATCATGATCTACACAATACTTCATGCATATAATATGCTAAATCACAAGAATAAATACTTACCCAAGCTTGAAAAGTGAGGCTCTTGCTCCAAAATTGCCTTTGAGTGCTTAGGGTTTGAAAAGAAGAGAAATAGTTTCAAGAAATGTTTAGAAAGGCATGGAACATTAGAATGACTAAAAAATCTGATTTTTCCTCTTTATATAGTCCCTCATGTCTCCCTTATCTTTTCTTTAGCATTTAATGCAATGTTGTTTGGTCAAATGGACCAAAGTTTAGAAGAATGGGTCAAAAATCCCTTATTGGGCCATGTCTTCTAGTTCTTTTGGGCTTTATTTTTTTGGGCCCAATATTATGAGACCTATTAAATGCCCACAATTCAATACAAAATTCATCAATTCTCTCGTGTTGTCATTTTTCCCTAAATGTTATGATTGTCAGCTAAGCGTAGAAACGTACGGGGTGTTACAATTTTCTCTAATATTCTTTTACAATATTTGGGTTCACCTCATCATGCGAGTACTATTTCACATGTACTCACTTTCTTTTATCAGGATACTGCATCTCTTTGCGATGCGCGTACAAACTCTCAAGGTAGTATAGATCCTCACTAGGCACTCCGCTAGTTCCATTGGTTTGTGGTGAGCCCCATTTAACATTTGGGGCACTTTTGCTTATGATATGACATTTTGTATATCTTTGGATCTCAGTATTTCTTTTCCTCTTGAATGACTTAGAAGCTCTATAGACACTATACTCATGTCATGTTTTGTTTTGTAAGATTCCTAATGTAGCCTCGCATGTCCTGTTTTAGACGCGTTTTGTAATGTATTATATATAGAGGCAGGCAGATGAAGAGGAAGGCAAGCAATCTTGCTTACCTATAACTCTCATGTGTTGAAACCCACAAAATAAAAAGATATAAGTTTTTCAGATATAGCTATGGAAGAATCCAACATAACCGCATCCATATCACATACTACTGAGGAGATAACAACAACGGTACACACGAACCAGAGAACCTACATATTGGACAGTAACAGATGACAATAGATATGAAGCAATATGGCAAAGTAGATTAAATAAATGGACACCAAATAAACCTCCAGAATCCTCATTTTTCTTAGATCTAGATTGTACCACAGATGTAAATAAAACAATACAAGTATGGATAGGACAACTTGCTAAACAACTAGTAGACAATAAAATATCAGTAGCAGATACACCAGGATACATAGAAAGAACATTAATAGGAACAGTAAAATTATGGTTATTATAGGTGTATCTGTCCAATATGTAGGTTCTCTGGTTCGTGGATTATTATATCTTCTTTTCTCATATGAAGTTCTACTTGTACTAGGTTGTTCATTTTTAATTGTATTTATATTTGGTTTAGAATTTGTTGTATAAGTTAAAATCTAAGTATCCATCGGAATCTATGTCGTAGTATATATCATTATTTTTATAAGTATCATCTTCCTCCGTGCTATTAAGTATATTTTCTAACCATGATTCTTTCATTAGATCTATAATTTCATGGGTTAGTAATAGGTTATAGATTATCTGTACTGGGTCTTTATTTAATTTTCTGAGTGTATATAGGAGTAATATTTTATAGTTGTTGTAAATGCTACAACTGTGGCAAATTAGGACATTTGGCTAAAGATTATAAAATACTGAAAGCTGAAAATAAAAAACAAATAACAGAAATAAGAATAGAAGATAATATTTATACCGAATTACCTTATATTGATTATGACCTAGAAAGTAATGATAGTATATATGAAATAAATGAACTATCGGATATAAATTTATTATATACAATATATGGTTCAAATGCTAATAAACATTTATATAAAGCAAATAATTCTTTTCTATTTATTTCCCATTTTTCGTCCATTGGACTATCTTGATCTGTCTATGTAGCTTTGTCTTGATAAGTAGTCTGCAACAATATTCTTGTTAGTACTAATAACTTCTATTGTAAAAGTAAAATTTTGTATATTTAATACAAGCCTTCGTATTTCTTTTGTTGTTACTGAATTTTCTAAATTTCTTGTTAGCCATCATTTTACCTGTGTATTGTCTGTTCTAACTATAAATTTATTATATACAATATATGGTTTAGCATTAGATAAACTAACTATAGCAATAAAACAAACCATTAATGGATAAACCAGAATCAAGTAACTCAACTTACATATATCCAGAAACAGAAAAAATTCTTAGAAAGGTAGAACTATTTAAAGAAATAATAGACATACAAGAAGAAATTAAATATAGGCAAGAAAGACTAACATATAATATATTTGCAGGAGTATGTAAACAATCACTAGAAGCCCAGAAACATGAAATAACAAAATTAAAATTAAAACATTATGAATTAAAACAAAAGTATACAGATGAATAAAGAAGAATACCCCATAGACGAAAAAACATTTATCTGTTCACGCGTTTTACTTTTCTTTTAACGCGTTTTCCACTGTTTAGACGCGTTTTGTAATGTATTATATATAGAGGCAGGCAGATGAAGAGGAAGGCAAGCAATCTTGCTTACCTATAACTCTCATGTGTTGAAACCCACAAAATAAAAAGATATAAGTTTTTCAGATATAGCTATGGAAGAATCCAACATAACCGCATCCATATCACATACTACTGAGGAGATAACAACAACGGTACACTTTCATTCACCTATGTGTAACTAATCTTTCAATTCCCAATAATCTCTAGTATATTATTGTTATTTATCATATAGTAATTTGATTATGTTATATTATCCTTATTAGTTTGCTATGGTTAATAAGTAAAGAGTAAGTTAAGCCCAGACTAAGCTGACCAAAATGGTTGAACCCAGAAAAGGCGAGGAATGCCGTGAATAGGGTAGTAAACCAAGTGATGAAAGCATTGTTAGGGTAAACTGATTGATGCTGAAACCCATAGTAGTGACCAAACGGATAATTAAACATACTGAATTACTAAGTGATAAAGATAATAATACTAGTAGAGGTTAAAGGGAATAATGATTAAAAACACAAAATGAAAAGAATGACAGAACCCGAAGAAATTTCCATAGATATACCTCAATCTAGTGAAAACATAGAAAAATACAAAATGAAAACACCTAAATATCTAATCAATGAAGACAACAAGAAAATTATATAGTAACTACGAACCTACTAAAATAGATATAATCTCGTATATAGAATATAAATACATTAAAACTTTGCGAAAACAGAAATATGACACATAAACAGACATCTATGAGACTAATAAAACCAATTAGATTAAACCACTTAACAACAAAGATTCAGAAAAAATATAAATGCAAACTCCAAAGAAAACATTTATTAGTACAGAAGGAACACAGATAATGATAATACATTCAAATCTAGGAAGAAGATATAGAAAAATAGGTACAAAATTATACCTGTCATTCTTTTCATTTTGTGTTTTTAATCATTATTCCCTTTAACCTCTACTAGTATTATTATCTTTATCACTTAGTAATTCAGTATGTTTAATTATCCGTTTGGTCACTACTATGGGTTTCAGCATCAATCAGTTTACCCTAACAATGCTTTCATCACTTGGTTTACTACCCTATTCACGGCATTCCTCGCCTTTTCTGGGTTCAACCATTTTGGTCAGCTTAGTCTGGGCTTAACTTACTCTTTACTTATTAACCATAGCAAACTAATAAGGATAATATAACATAATCAAATTACTATATGATAAATAACAATAATATACTAGAGATTATTGGGAATTGAAAGATTAGTTACACATAGGTGAATGAAAGTGTACCGTTGTTGTTATCTCCTCAGTAGTATGTGATATGGATGCGGTTATGTTGGATTCTTCCATAGCTATATCTGAAAAACTTATATCTTTTTATTTTGTGGGTTTCAACACATGAGAGTTATAGGTAAGCAAGATTGCTTGCCTTCCTCTTCATCTGCCTGCCTCTATATATAATACATTACAAAACGCGTCTAAACAATGGAAAACGCGTTAAAAGAAAAGTAAAACGCGTGAACAGTGCTAGTCACTGTGCACTTTACGACTTTTTACATCTTTTTACATATTTTTCAAAAAGTAAACAGTAGTGCTACTGTGCACTTTTTGACTTATTCCTAAAAGAAAGAAAAGATAGAAAATCTTGTCCATCTGGTGTATATACGGTTGATAAGAGTCCAAAGTCATAACATGTTCGTACTAGATTTGGATTTGTTCCTGGTTGTGCAATAAGCTTATTATATCCTTGTAATTTTTGGGTTAAATAGTCTCTTGTGGGATCAGTGGTTGTTGTGGATCTTGGATTTTGATTTAGATGCGTTTGGGTTTTGTGGATATTATAGATGTAAGCTGTGGATATATGGTCATAAATATTTTTGGTATTATTTAAACTGGATGCGTATGTAGAAGTCTGGGGACTTGGATAATTTGTTGACTGGAATTTTTGTTTAAATGGTTTTGTAAACTGACTATTTAAATTGGTATTTGGTCTTTTTGTAGGTGGGGTAGCTGAACTGCTTGGTCCTGCTTTAGTTCCTGTGCTAGTTCCTGCTCCTGCAGCTGTATAAATAACTTTGTTATGAGTTTTTAGGAGTTTCTCAACGTCTCCTTCTAGTTCTGGATGTTTAACGTCTTCCGATTGATGTAGATCAGCATATTTTGAGTCATGCGGCTGACTTATAGCTTTTTCCTTCTTTAGCTGTTTTAATTCTAGCTTAAAACTGTCCACTTTGAGACAAAGTGTAGTCATAGCTTTTAATAATTCGTCCATTGGACTATCTTGATCTGTCTGTGTAGCTTTGTCTTGATAAGTAGTCTGCAACAATATTCTTGTTAGTACTAATAACTTCTATTGTAAAAGTAAAATTTTGTATATTTAATACAAGCCTTCGTATTTCTTTTGTTGTTACTGAATTTTCTAAATTTCTTGTTAGCCACCATTTTACCTGTGTATTGTTTGTTCTAACTATAAATTTATTATATACAATATATGGTTCAAATGCTAATAAACATTTATATAAAGCAAATAATTCTTTTCTATTTATTTCCCATTTTGTTTGAGGTTCTGTATATGAGCCTGAATAATATCGACAGTGATGTTCTATATTTGTATCTAAATATTTATATTTTAAAATTCCACCATAACTATGATTACTTGCATCTGATTCTACTATATATATAAATTCTTTTGTTGTGTCTGGAAAATGTAATTTTGGTAATTTTTGACATAACTCTTTTATTTTTTGTATATGTTTTTTATCTGTTTGATCAAAATGATATTCAATATTCTTTTTTAATTTTTTATGTAACGGTTTTAAGTGTTCTGCTAATTTTGGTATGTATTCTCGTACTTGATTTACTAATCCTAAAAAGGATTGTAACTTTTTCTTTGTATCTAATATTTCTTCTGAGTTTATAATTTTCTGGACTATATGTGTCTGCATTTTTATTCCGTCTTTATCTATTTGTATGCCTAAAAATTCTATTTGATTTTTCATTATTTCTGCCTTGCTTTTACTTAGACTAATTCCTGCTGTATCTATAATGTTTATGAATTTTGTTAGTAATTGTATATGTTCTTCTTCTGTTCTTGAGTATAAGAGGATATCATCGATATATATAATACAATTTTCTAGTTGAGTAAAATGTGTATCCATAAAATGTTGAAATCTACCTGGTGCATTTTTATATCCAAATGGTAAGACATTCCATTCATAAAATCCTTGAGGTACTGTGAATGCTGTTAGTTTTTTAGAGTTATCTTCTAGTTTTAAATGATAAAAGCCTGATTTGCAGTCAAATTTACTAAAGTAGTTATATCCTTGGATTTGTCTGATTTTGAGTATTTTGTTTGGTATTGGATAATTATAAGTTTTAGTTTTGGCGTTTAAATTTCTATAATCAATAACCATCCTACTTTTCCCTCTTTTTTGTTCACTATGTTTATTAACAATAAATGTTGGGCTAGAGTGTTTACTATTACTTTCTTGGATATAGTTGTGGGTTAGTAATTCATTAATATGTAAAATAAATTCCTTTAAATCGTCAAAGTTATATTTTAAAGGTTTTTGGGTGATTATACTATTGTTGTCTATAAGTTCTATAGTAACTATTGTTTTATGTTTGTCCCATTCTTTGAGTGGATTATCGCTATATAAGTGTTCTAACTTGTCATAAATTGGTTTTAATATGTTTATATTAAAAGTTATTATTTCTATTGTTTTGTCTGTGTTGGGTTGGTTTTCTAACTTCTGTGTTATAGTTTCTGGACCTTTTATCCATGGTGTTGTTTTTCTCATTTTATTTTGTGCTCTTTTTGCTCCTACTTTTTGTTTACAAGGTGTTGTAAACCAGCAATGTGTTTTTGTTAGTATATGTGGGTATAAATTATCTATAAAGGGCATTCCTAATATCATATCTCGAGTTGTGAAGTCATAATTGTACATTGTTTGTATTATTAGTATTTTATCCCATATTTGTATTTTTACATCTTTTGCATAATATTTTACCATGCTTCCTTCGTCATTAAATCCGGTGAATACGGTTGGATGTTTTATTTGTTTCCATTTTGATTCTGGTAAACAATTATATCTACATAGATTTGCTTCTGAGCTTGTATCTATCATTGGTGTGTAGTATCTACTATTATATCCTTCTACTATTATTTTTGCTAGTATGTATACTTTTGTCATATTATTTAGATTATTGTTCTTGCTCTGCTTATGATTACATTCTTGTTTTGGTAATGAATTATTAATCTTGTATCTTCGATTTTATATGGTTTTACTTGTTCTAGCCAATTTAAGCCTAATACTATATTTGGATTTATTTGTCCTATTGTAAATTGTATATTTATAGGTATTCCTCCTATGATTAATTCCTGGATAGTTATTTCTTTTGTCTGTTTTAACTCTTTTGGTAAGCCGGGTATTTCTTGTTCTTGTAGTATAATATCGTTTTCTGTTATTAATTCCTGGGTTATCCAATTATCTTGAACACTTATATAGCGATAATCCACTCAAAGAATGGGACAAACATAAAACAACAGTTACTATAGAACTTATAGACAACAATAGTATAATCACCCAAAAACCTTTAAAATATAACTTTGACGATTTAAAGGAATTTAGTTTACATATTAATGAATTACTAACCCACAACTATATCCAAGAAAGTAATAGTAAACACTCTAGCCCAGCATTTATTGTTAATAAACATAGTGAACAAAAAAGAGGGAAAAGTAGGATGGTTATTGATTATAGAAATTTAAACGCCAAAACTAAAACTTATAATTATCCAATACCAAACAAAATACTCAAAATCAGACAAATCCAAGGATATAACTACTTTAGTAAATTTGACTGCAAATCAGGCTTTTATCATTTAAAACTAGAAGATAACTCTCATGTGTTGAAACCCACAAAATAAAAAGATATAAGTTTTTCAGATATAGCTATGGAAGAATCCAACATAACCGCATCCATATCACATACTACTGAGGAGATAACAACAACGGTACACTTTCATTCACCTATGTGTAACTAATCTTTCAATTCCCAATAATCTCTAGTATATTATTGTTATTTATCATATAGTAATTTGATTATGTTATATTATCGGGTAGTAAACCAAGTGATGAAAGCATTGTTAGGGTAAACTGATTGATGCTGAAACCCATAGTAGTGACCAAACGGATAATTAAACATACTGAATTACTAAGTGATAAAGATAATAATACTAGTAGAGGTTAAAGGGAATAATGATTAAAAACACAAAATGAAAAGAATGACAGAACCCGAAGAAATTTCCATAGATATACCTCAATCCAGTGAAAACATAGAAAAATACAAAATGAAAACACCTAAATATCTAATCAATGAAGACAACAACTATAAAATATTACTCCTATATACACTCAGAAAATTAAATAAAGACCCAGTACAGATAATCTATGTGGGTTAGTAATTCATTAATATGTAAACTAAATTCCTTTAAATCGTCAAAGTTATATTTTAAAGGTTTTTGGGTGATTATACTATTGTTGTCTATAAGTTCTATATGACGAAGGAAGCATGGTAAAATATTATGCAAAAGATGTAAAAATACAAATATGGGATAAAATACTAATAATACAAACAATGTACAATTATGACTTCACAACTCGAGATATGATATTAGGAATGCCCTTTATAGATAATTTATACCCACATATACTAACAAAAACACATTGCTGGTTTACAACACCTTGTAAACAAAAAGTAGGAGCAAAAAGAGTACCGCATTTTCAACATATCAAAAAATTACCAAAGGAACCTTCTTTTATATCAGATTTTATGCAGCCCCAGCAGAAATACTTTTCAATGAAATAAAACCTATTATACAAGTTGTAAAGATAGGATTGACCCGAGATATGTTAATACCAGATGACATAGGACCACAACCGGAAATATCCAGAGAAGACATACCAGCATTTTATGCAAACAAAAGAATAGTAGGACTACAAACTATTTTACAAGAACTAGAACATAATTATACTACTGGACAAGCACTATGGTGTTACCACTGTAGAAATCAGAATATGATATATGCAAATTCAAGAGAACTAAGACCAGGAGATATGGAAGAAATACGACAATGGATACTCTCTTTACAACACCTTGTAAACAAAAAGTAAGCTGACCAAAATGGTTGAACCCAGAAAAGGCGAGGAATGCCGTGAATAGGGTAGTAAACCTAGTGATGAAAGCATTGTTAGGGTAAACTGATTGATGCTGAAACCCATAGTAGTGACCAAACGGATAATTAAACATACTGAATTACTAAGTGATAAAGATAATAATACTAGTAGAGGTTAAAGGGAATAATGATTAAAAACACAAAATGAAAAGAATGACAGAACCCGAATGACATTATCTATTTTTTGATTTTAACTTTCCACTTAATAAATTACTGAATGTTTTATGAGACGCTTTCCATTCCACATCTATGTACCAATCATGTTCATAAGTTCGTATAGTGTTGGTCCGCTTGGTCAAGTTAAGGCACTGGTATTGTTTCATCCGACCAAGAATTTGGAGCTTGACTAACTTTGTACCATAGAACTAGAATTTGTTAACGGCCACATCTATAATTGGGAGGCTACACAGACATTTAAGAAGTTACCCATTCATTCTTCTATGGATCGTGCAATTGAGCTTCAAGCAATAAGTCCCAATTCCTATCGAATGGGTACGTGATAAGCAAGAATCGCAAGGCTCAAGTGATGACACCACCCATTGGGCAAGATCATGAAGTGATTGTTGGTAAGGATGAAGTTGAAAGTATAGTAAGGGGCATCGTGCATGTTATCTGTGAGGAGGCAGTTGTTGAATGGATTAGGAAGTCAAATATTAACGACTTACTTAAGAAGGAGAATGTGATAATATCATTAATTATAGTTGGAAGAACATTGAGGCTTGTGGGAAAACCTACTATAAGGTATGAATAAGGGTACTTGGAGGAATGAAGTTGATAACGGTCAGAATTTGATAGCTTACAATGAGAAACAATATGGACTGATCAAGTCAACTAAGTTTGAACATAATTTTATTATGTCTGGTGGACGACTAAGCGTTCGCTATGAGTGGGTTCCACTGTATGCAGCCTTATCCTACATTTCGTAAGAGGCTGTTTCCAAAGCTCAAACTCGTGACCTCCGATCACATAACAACACCTTTACCATCTACGTCAAGGTTTCACCTTCCATTACTAGAACAAGTGTTTAGACTATATACACACATAATAAAATGTATTATGTTTCCTTTATAATGCTACAGTACCTTCTTTTTATTGTAATCATATTTAATAATATTATCTTCTACTGATAACAAAGAATCTATACTAAGAAAGCAAAAGAGCAAATAGATATGAAGGTTAATGAAGTTTAAACCTATCCAAGTTACACTTATTTATCATGGAAACTGCAAATCAATGCCAACGACAGGGAATTGCTCGGATGGTAAACACCTCTCACCTCCAACCCAAAGGTTGTGGGTTCGAGTCACCAAAAAGGAGAAAAAAGGGCGGAAAGCAATACCAGTGGAACGTTATATCCGTGTAGATAATACTACTACTCTGATTGTTGCACATTAATGTTCTTTTAAAGTGTTGAACACTCGTTTAATTTTTTATAACATGGTATCTGGATTATCATAGGCATTTCTATCCATCTTTATGAAAGATATTCAATAGAGTATTTATCTATCTCTTTTTGAGAAAGATATTCAATAAGTATTTATCTATCTCTATTTAAACATGTAACTAATAGTCGATTGAGTTGATCAGTAAGGATAGAATTAGAAAAAAAAATTATGACTTCTAGTTAAATACTCCATATTTACAACCTTGGTCAAAATCTTACTAATTCGGTTAATTGACTATCTAAACTTTCATGTCGGTGAGTGTTCGATTCTCACCCTATAAACCCCCATTTTCACTTCACATACCCCAATATATAAAATTAAAATAAAAATTTCAACCTTGACCTTTTTTTTTTTTATAAAAGCGATGGTTGAGTTAGCTTTCGCGCACCTCAACTAAATCTACCGATACCTCAAACTTGCCTTTTAAATTTTTCATTAAAAAAAATGAGAACACACGCTTAATCCCTCAGAATCGAATGAACATTAAAATGAAGAATCGCATGAACATTAAAATAAGTTTATATAATGTGCTCAAAACTAGGGTTTGACCAGAGTTATACCTTGTGGGTCTTATGAATGTTGTGTGGTTCATTTTGTCACTGACAGTGAGTTGCCATTTGAGCTCCACGGCAGCACACCAGCAAAGAAGAAAGTCTGAAAAGGGTCCTACACAATTTTTGGGGAAAAATTGGAATTTTGGACAATGGGATTTTTAGACAAAAAAATATGGACTATGACAACTTTGATTAATCAAATGGGAATTTTGGCATTGACTAGAGGGAAATTCTTTCTTGTTGATGTCCTCCATTTTTTATAATTGTTCTTTTGTCACCATGTGGTTTTGATAATTTCACTTATACATTTTGCTTAGTACAATCTTAGCTAACCCAACAGTTCATAACATAAATGTGTAAATCGTTGTGCAGATTAACAGGACCATCATGATATTTATATTTATTTAAAATAGTTTTGCAGGCCAACAAGACCACCATAATATCCATATGTATGCGAAGTGGTAATAACGTAGATAACATGTATATAGCCATGCTTCCTCAACTTCACAATCAGAATAATACGATAAATCCGACAATCATCATAATGCGTTAATCACAACAAAGTATACACCATCGCCTACTCCATAACTTGACATGGAATCAACATCATCAAATATAAATTTTTGACAAAGACTAACATCAACCCCAATTTAGAGACATCTAACTATTGACACTTCAAAACATGCTATACCTAAAAATCATGAACTAAAAGAATCACTAAAACAAAGAAATTTACTCTCTCCATCTAAAAATAGTTGGTATCTTTACTAAAAATACTTGTCTCAAAATAGTTGTCAGTTTAAAAGTTCAAGAGAGCATTAATTTTTCTTTTCCAACTTTGCCCTTAACATTAATTATTCTAGAATTAAAAGGCACATAAATAAATATAGATTAAAAAAATTATAAGGGATATATTAGTCAAATCACACTCCTAATTAATATTTTCTTAAGAGTGGTGCAAAACCTAAACCTGCCAACTATTTTGAGATGGAGGGACTAATAGCTTTCGCATACCTTAAGTTCGAGCTTGAACGAATTGATTTGGATATTCAGTTTTCTTTTGGCGTTCAAATATCACATTAAATAATTTTTTCCCAAAAAAGTCATCTTAGCGTGAAAGAAACACATTAATAATTAATGCGATTAATGTCGCCTCCATATAGCTATATCTGCTACTTCACTTAATTAATTAATAATTAAGCTTATGTAAGATAGTCCAAAACTGTTTCTAAAAGCTTAGTGTTTTCGATTTGTATTCCTATACTAGTTGTCATGCTTCTTAGAAGTTGTTCTTGTTTATCACACTACAGACTGGTGATCACATCATAAACTTCCAGACTTATACAAATCGTAGACAAAAAAGGAAGAAGATTCTTTTGGCATCAGTATGTAGTTTAAACTAGCTATTAGTAAACTTTACTCAAACCACAGATGTAAAGAAAATAGAAGTCGTAACATTAGAAACGACCTAATAATACAATCTACAAAAACAAATTCAACAAGTCCTAGGGACTAGGAGAAAATTACCAAACACACCCTATGTTAAATTGTTACATAGTATCCTTGTAATGCCCTTGTAACGATCAAGACTTACATTCTAGTAAAACTTGTGAGCGTCTCTCACACGACAGTTTGATTTAATTCTCATTGACCCCTTGATCTTCCGATGTAATAGAAAATCTTTTTTAAGAATAAATGTGTCTTTATGTGGCCTATAGATCGTGTTCCTTACCATGATATTTGCTTTAGGATAAGCTGTGTGCATCACACTTCCTTGAGGTGCGACCCATTCCAAACTTGTGTGAATGTGAAATGCTTTGTGCACCTGACTATTCTTTTTTGCATTATTCAATTGCTACTTACATTTTCCCTTTCAAACTTTATAATTACCTCCGAAGACTCCAATCTATGGATCCTGAGTTTGTTGCTTAATCTATATTCTCTTCACCTGTTTTTTATCTTGACCATATTTTTTGGATTATACATTGCCAGTTTCATTCTTTCACACTTATCATGCGTGTAACGCAGCTTTTTGGTTCCATCTTTTCCCGTCTGTTCATTATTTGTTATTGTGCATGCTTATTTCACAGAGATTTTTAGACAAATGTTTTTTGGATCAATCTTGATATTCATCTGTGTTCAACATACTGGAGTTAGATCCATTAGATAAGAATATATGACATATGAATTAGTTTTTGATTTGTAGATGCAAAGATTGATAGAAAATTAACTGCAGCAAAAATGAAAAGAAAAGGCTCGCAAGTGTAGAATTTTTTTTTTGTATTGAAGAAGCAAAATACTAAGTTACAAGAGTCTTAAATAGACAAAACTAGTAAGCAAAAGAACACGTTTATTCTCCTAAAAAATCTAAATCTAAAAACTGACTGCACATTAACTTGTAGCCTAAAGACTAGGAACAACTTATTGACTCCTAAATAAACACAACCACCAAACTACTACTCCACAAAGCTAGTCACGTTGCCAACATTCCCTCCCTCAAACTGAAGTATCTTTCAGTTTAATTTGCAAACACCGAGCTAATCACGTAGCTTTAGGAATGACGCTGGATTTAGGGGCTTCTTGAACATGTCTACGACCTGCTCCTTCTGCAACTTAGATCACTCAAGAAGTGATACTTCACATCTATATGCTTACTTCGTCCATGTTCAACTGGATTCTTTGAAAGATTAATCGCCGAATTATTATCACAATAGATTGGCATTGGTCCTCCCTGCTTAAAATGAAGTTCTTCAAGAATATTCCTCATCCAAACAGCTTGACAAGCGCATGAAGTTGCAGCAGCATACTCTACCTCGGTAGTCGATAAAGTTACAATAGGTTGTTTCTTTGAAGACCAAGAAATAACTCCAGACCCCAACATAAAAACATATCCTGATGTACTTTTCCTATCTTCAAGATTTCCAGCATAGTCACTATCAGTGTACCAACCAAATCTTCAGCTGCTTTCTTCTTACAAAAAATTCTGAAGTTACTGGTACCATTCAAGTATCGCAGAATCCTCTTGGCAGCTTGTAAATGCATTTCTTTTGGACTCTCCATGAACATGCTAATGAGACTTACAACGTGAATAACATCAGGCCTTGTTACCATCAAGTACATCAAGCTTCCCACGATTTGCTTGTATAAAGTGATGTTCACTTTTCTCCCTTCAGGTTCTTAGATGAACTTCAAACCCTTCTCCATTGGTGTGCTCACAGTGTTGCAGTTTTTCATCTGGAATCTGTCCAGAATATCTTGCACAAATTTCTTTTGAGAAATAAAAATGTCATCAGCAAATTGATTCACTTCTAGACCAAGAAAATAATGCATCATACCCAAATCCGGCATGTCAAACTCAACCATCATGGATTTCTTTAAATTCTCAATCATGGCCATATCACTTCCGGTATAAATTAAGTCATTCACATATAAACACACCATTAAGATCCCTGCATCCTTCATTTTTATATAAAGATTATGTTCATATGGACACTTTCAAAATCCCTTCTTTAAAAAATAAGCATCTATACAACTATACCAAGCTCTTGGAGCTTGTTTTTGTCCATACAGAGCCTAATTCAATCTAAACACTTTATTTTCAGCACCAACTTTCACATAGCCAAGAGATTGTTCGATAAATACCTTTTCTTGTAGTTCATCATATAGGAAGGCAGACTTCACATCCAATTAGAAGGTTTTCCAAGCATTTTGAGCAGTAAAAACAATCACCAATCTTATGGTATCTAACCGAGCAACGGGAGCAAACACCTCTTCATAGTCAACACCATATTCTTGCTTATAGCCTTTTGCTACTAAGCGAGCTTTGAACTTGTCGACCTCTTTATTTTCCTTCAACTTTGTTTTGTAAACCCATTTGACACCGATGGTTTTCTGATTTCCTGGAAGATTTGTCAACTCCCAATACCATTCATACTAGAGGATTCTCTAACCTTTACCTTTTTAGAAAATGTAGAAGAACGAATCTTGGTGACAGTTCCGCCTCCAATTTCAAAAGCTTCGATCAGTATCAGATCATACCCACTGGACCATATCCATCAGTGTACAGTACTGATAGAAGCTGCATAGAGAGAGTAATGCGACTTTTCGCTATTTCACAAACAAGTTGCACTCAACTTTGAGATGACCCTAGCTCCAGGAAGGATATCTACTTCTAAAAACCTCTCATCTATGACGATTATTGTGTGTGACTGTAGGGGTGCAAATAACCCAGCTTTTAGGAGGAATATGATGGATATAATAGCATCCAACTATCCAACAGTTTTAGTATTAATCAAAACTAGGATGGCTGACCATGAAGCTTTGTTGCACATGCTTCCATTTACTATCCTCATGCAGGTTCCTGCATCTGATTACTCAGGCGGAATTGCTATCTTCTGGAAAAATAATGACTTGATGATGAATCCAATGGTACTCACTGAACAGGAAATTCATGCAAGTCTTCGAGTCAGCCCTAATACCCCTCCATGGACCTTTTCAGTTATATATGCTAGGAACAATTACTACTTTAAAAAATTATTATGAAAAAATTTAAATGAAATGTCAACCAAAATAAATGAACCTTGGCTAATGTGTGGAGACTTTAATGAGGTTACAAATGCATCAGAAAAATTTGGTGGAAATTCTATCGACAATAGAAGAGTCTCTAGTTTTTAGATTACATAAACAACCTAAATATGATTGATTTAGGATTTACGGGACCTAGATTCACATGGACTACTATGAGAAGAAATAATAGAAATATTATAATGGAGTGTCTAGATAGATTTTTGTGTAATCCTCAATGGTTGGATTTATTCCCTGATTCAAAAGTTTTTCATCTCCCACGGGCTCACTCAGATCATTGTCCTTCGTTACTCAATCTTATTAAAAGTAATGGACACCATCCTTAATTTAAATATATTGTCAAAAGCTTATGGAACTCAAACTATATTTACTTGAATGCTTCTCAATCTTTCTCTTTAAATAGGCAATATTTTTAAAAATAAGAAAAGAATTCTAGCTTGATTAGGGGGAATACAAAAACTGAACCCTAATAGGAAGAATGTCTACCACTATAATCTAAAAACCACTCTAATGCATGAGTATAATAATATACTCATGCAAGAAGAGGATTTTTGAAAACTTAAATCTAGAGTCCAATGGTTACTAGAAGGTGATGCTTATACTAAATTCTTTTATACATCGAATATTAAAAAAACACGTCGAAATTGAATTTTAGGGTTGATGGATTCTGTGGGTAATTGGACCTTTGACATAGATAACATAAAATACACCATCCTCAAACATTTCCAAGGTGTTTATTACACTGATCTCTCTAGTTGCCCCTTAACTAGTATTTCTAAAGCTGTGAATAGCCTTAAAGAGGAAGATCAACTTATTCTTAATTTACCTCTCACTATTGAAGAGATTTATAAAGCTATTAACTCGTTTAAGCCGTTAAAAGATCTGGGGACTGATGGTCTTCACCCTATAATCTTCCAAAAAATTTGAGAAGATACAAATTTCTCCATTATTCACACATGTATGGAGGCATTCAACTCCAATATTATTCATCATGAAATTAACAAAACTCATATTGTTCTTTTCCCAAAGATTAATATTCCTGAACAAGTTTCTCATTACAGACCTATTAGTCTCTGTAATACAGTTTATAAGACTATATCAAAAATATTAGTAAATCGAGCCCATTCCTAGAAAAGATCATAAACCCAACTCAATGTAGCTTTATGCCTGATAGATGAGCCTCAGACAATGCGATTATAGTTCAGGAAGCGATCCACTCTTTCAATAAATCAAAAGGAAATGTGGAAAAATGATGATTAAAATAGAGCTTGAGAAGGCGTTCGATAAAATTGAATGGTCTTTCATTCATTATTCTCTAACTAGTCTCAATTTTCCAAAAGATACTATCAATCTCATAATGGAGTGTGTCACTGCTTCTGCTATATCTATTCTCATTAATGGTAATCCAACAAATTTCTTTAACCCTACGAGGGCCATTAGACAAGGAGATACACTATCCCCGCACTTGTTTATTATTTATATGGAATCTCTATCTAGACTTATTAACAAGCTATAGACCAAAAGACTTGGAATCCTATGAAAATTAGTCCTGCCCCTCCCCCCCCCGCTCTTTCTCATTTACTTTTTGCGGACGACTTAATCCTTTTTGCAAAAGCAAATATTGATAATACCAACACTATTAACTCTATATTCAAAAACTTTAGAGATATGTCGGGCCAAAAAATTAACTACAACAAATCAAGAGTATTTTTTTTGAAAAATGTGGATTCTAACATTTCTAATTCCATCGCTTCTCTACTACAAATAAAACCCTCCTTGGAATTTGGAAAATATTTAGGTTTACCTATGAAAAACATAAGCCCTAAGATCAAAGATTACCAATTTATTCTAGATAAAATGAATAATAAATTAAGTGGTTGGAAAGCAAAGTCTCTTTCCTTCGCTGGAAGAACCACTTTGATTAAATCAGTTCTTGCTTCAATACCGACTTATGTTATGCAAATCAACCTATTACCCAAGAATATTATTAATCATATTGATCGCACTCAAAGAAATTTTCTATGGGGATCCTCTGATGAAAAACGAAAGATCCATCTAGTTAGTTGGGACATATTCACGCTTCCAAAAAAATCAGGGCAGATTGGGCATCTAAAAATCCCATGGAAAAAACTCCGCTTTAATCTCTAGTCTCAACTAGCATCATGAAAAATAAAACTCATCTTTGGGTTAAGATCATGCAAAGTAAATACAAAAAAAAAATGCTTAAATAACTCATTCACCACAAATCTTGCGAGTCTTACATTTGAAAAAGCTTAAGCAAAAATCAACACATATTTCAACAAGGTCTTTCATGGAATGTGGGAGATGGAACAAAAAATAATCTTTGGATGGACATATGGCTATACAATAACAATTTAAGAGAACTCATTCAAGCACCTCTAACAATCTATAACACCCCGTACCTTCCCAACCCTATTTGATGACGTTGAACAATGGTTACCTAGGTGTTGAGATGCCATGAGTATGTGTTTTATAGTGTCATTGGTGAAACATTTGATATCGGACCTAATATGTGCGATTAGACTTTCGTAGGAGGTGTTTTGTGATTTCGTGGAGCATTTGTGTAATGCCCCGTACACATTTTAACCTCATTTGGTGACTTGGAGTCATGTTTACTTGATGATTAAGATCACTAAGTAAGTATTTTATAGTGTTTTGATAAGATATTGGACGATATGCAGGTGTTGGAAAAATTGCCGAAAAATTCAGCAAGACATGGAAACTTGCGCCACTCCCTGTTTCAGGGGGGTGTGGTGCAAGACCCTGATTCAGAGGGCAAGGAAAACTTGCGCCACTGCCTTGCTTTGCAGCAGTGGCGCAAGGCACAAAGATTTTTACCTTCCCGGGCTCGTTTCGCAACGCAATTCTACGACGATTCTTGGATGGTTTCTTTTGGTTCTTTGAGCATTGTTAAAGCTTCAAACACTTAAATACACTCCTACATACTCCTACATGATCACCTCATGAAACATAAATAGTTATCCAAAATGTCTAATGAAGCCATGGGCGACTAGAATTCCTATTTTTGCGATCGAGACGATGAATGAGAATTTCGTAAGAGAATATTGTCGTGACATTAAGAAATTATTTAAACATGAGATATATGGTACATTATACATTGATGTTAGTGGGTCAAGATGATATGGGTTATTGGGCCTAATTAGAGACCAAAAATGAACAAAACATGAAAGGCCCAATGGGTCAAAATGACCCATTCTTGCTTTGACTTGTCAATGATGGAAATTAATAGCTAAGGATGACTTTAAGAGGTTATAAAAGGTGGCCAAAAATCAGATTTTAATTCATTAGCCACACACATCACTTTCTCTCATTTTCTAGAATTTTCAAGAGAGCTCTTTTAGCTCTTCAAACCCTAAGGCACTTTTGGAGAAAGATCATCATATTCCAAGCTTGGGTAAGTGATTATTCTTGTACTTTAACATATTATGAGCATGAGAAATTATGTAGGTCATGTTGGTTATGCTTGGAAGTGTTGGACATGGCACTTTTGGTTTTGTTAAAAAGATGTGTTATCCATGGGATTGTAACTTGAATTATGACTTGTTGTTTGATGAAAAAGCATGGTATGGATAAAATATCAACATGTATGGTGTTATTATGGTCCTAAACTTGTTATTTTTCTATAAGTGTAAATTATGGGATTTTGGCCGATTTGTTGTTGTGAGGTGTATTGAAGCAATTTAATGGAATAATTGTGATATAATGCTTATGAGAAAGTGTACAGGAGAAACCTTGTGGTGAAATGCTATTGGTATGTGATGTTGTGGTCAATGTATAAAATGTTATGGTATTGTTGGCATGAAAAGGGCCATGAATGGTATTGTCAAGGGTAAATAGGGAACTCATGTAACTCATGGTTGTCTTATACACTTGAAATGTAGCTTGTGGTCAATGTATGACATGAATGGGGTATTGTTGGTATGACAATGCCGTAAATGGTATTGTAGAGAAGGGAATGACATTTTAAAGATAAACATGTAACTCATTGTTGTCATATGCATTTGTAAGGTAGTTGGTAGTTAATGTTGGTTCCATTATGTACTTGTGATGTAGAGTGAAACGTAAGGAAGGAGCGGAATTGTTGTGCTCACATATTGGATTGTGTACTTACATTGGGAAGATAAGGTATGTAAGGTTACTTTGTCCGTATCTTTCTGAGGCAAATAGTGTTCACATTGACATGTCACTAGTCCTATCCCGAAATGTGCTAAGGTATTCCATATCCGGTTAGCAAGGGTCATTGTCATATATTTCCTACTCTTTGATCATTTGTGAATCTCATGTCTCTCACTCATTGGTTAATGATCCAAAGCTTCAAGGAAAGTTGCCATAACGTTGAAGTTTCTAAAAGAACTACCTCAAAGAAAACTAGATGAAGAGAATCCAGTTATGCTTAAAAAGCATTTTCCAATTATGTCATGTTCCAAATTCCTATAGTATGAGGACTATCTTAGTACCAATCTCATAAGAGTAATAAGAGAGGTAATGTGCAAGTTAATATAATTATTCCTCATAAGTGAAGATGTCAATCCCATGAAGTAAGATAGTGAGGTGAGATGTGTATATAAGTATGAGCTTTAGTGTCATGATCTTTTAGGTGTTTCATTGAGTATGGCTCACAATCAAAAGGGTATAAGGTCAAGATAGAAGAATCCCAATACCATGCTATATTTATATATGATAGCCCACTAAAGGTGGATGTCCGGTATTATATTTATATATGATAGCCCACCAAAGGTGGATGTCCGGTATTATATTTATACATGATAGCCCACTAAAGGTGGATGCCCGGTATATATTTATATATGACAGCCCACTAAAGGTGGATGTCCGGTATTATATTTATATATGATAGCCCACTGAAGGTGGATGTCCGGTATTATATTTATATATGATAGCCCACTAAAGGCGGATGTCCGGTATTATATTATATATTATAGCCCACTAAAGGTGGATGTCCGGTATTATATTTATATATGATAGCCCACCAAAGGTGGATGTCCGGTATTATGTTCATATATTATGGCCCACCAAAGGTGGAGGCTCGGTACTAATTAGTTGAGTGAACACTAATAAAGATAGTTGTAAAAGAGATGAGACTATATTCCTTGCATAAATATAAAGGTTATGATAATGATGAAGATGATGCGATTGAATGACCGAGTAATGAAATAATAGAAGAAATGAACATGGTTCCACATTCAGGTTGAAGGTCTATTCACATTGATTATTTCTAGTACGTTAAATTTCTTGGAAGTACTTATGTATTGTTCTAGTTTCATATGGCCTTACATACTCAGTATATTCTTCGTACTGACCCCCTCGGGGGACTTAACTTATCTGTTGCAGGTGTAGGGCACTAGTAGACCTCCGCAGTAGGTTGACAGTATTTGCAGACAGTTGGTGAGCCCCAGTTGATTCGGGACTTTCCGAGTCATAGTTGTACAGTTGTTTTGATGTTGATAATGTTGTATAAAGGCGGGAACTTGTCCCAACTTTTAGTTGGTCTTGTATAAGCATCTGTTAGAGGCTTTTGTAGACGTATGTGGGAAGCTGAATGTAAGATGTATACGTTCATTGTGACGCAATGGCCCTAACGGCCAAGTTTCAGATATTGCATATGTTGCCATGACTTCCGCCATTAATATTTAATTACATGAGATAGAATGATATTCATACAGGAACATACATATGGGAATAGACATGAGCAAAGATTGGTTCTCTCGAGCCTCATCGGTTTCGGGTACCAATCACGCCTCGTTGGGATTCGAGGCGTGACACAATCTCCGATTTCAACCAAACAGTAGATCAAATCCTGATTAATGGATCATGGAATTTTTCAAATATATTTATCCAAGTTCCACATGATATATCGGAAATCATCAATAATACCTACATCCAACAATCGAACCCAAAATCAGACTCTTTCTTCTGGAATAGTTCTACTAGAGGTTCATTCTCTTCAAAAGATGCCTACATGCTCTCCCTAAAATCCTTAGACAGCATGTACTATAAAAGTACTTTATTTGATTATTGGATATGAAATATAAAAGCAACAAATAAAATAAAACACTTTATGTGGCTCTTTGTAACAAAAAGGCTCCCCACTGCAGAATATCTTTATGGAAGGCACATTATTAATAACTCAAATAGTTGTCACTCATGCCCCAACATTACGGAATCTACCCACCATTTATTCCGACTTTGCCTCAAAGCTAAAATAATTTGGGATCACTTCAAATACATCCCCTCAAATGATCACATGGTTCGAGATATAAAAAATTACTGCTCTGCGGTAAATTTACTCAAACTGAAAGGTAACATTTACGTATCCTTGTCCGTTATTACTCCTCTTATCCTTTGGTCCATTTGGAAAAATCAAAATGCCACCATCTTCAATAACTCTTCAACCCCCATTTCTCCTAAAATGATAGAAATACAAGCTATAGAATTGTATCATTTAGGGCCGTCCAAGCTTCCAAATAACATCATTCAAAACTCTATCCTAATCAAATGGGAACCTCCTCCAATGGGCTTCTTCAAATTGAATATAGATGGAGCATTTCACGCTAGCAGTAAACATGGTGGAAGTGGAGGAGTTATCCAGAACCAAGATGGAGATTAGATTTCAGGCTTTGCCTCTCAAATGGCAATATCAGCACTCCATATGGAAACTTTAGCTCTTCTACACGGGCTAAAATTGATTTTTAAAAAGAACTTGACTCCTATAATAGTGGAGACTAACTCACAGGTACTTATACAAATATTAAAAGATAATAACCAGAATTTCTGACACTTAATTATAGATTGCAGGTCACTCATCAGGGATCTGGATGAATCACAAATCTGCCACGTCTACTGGAAGGCAAATGTTGTGGTGGATAAACTTGCTTCTTTTGGAAAGCTCCAACTTCATAGGATGGGAAATAATGTTGTGTCATTTGATTCCCCTCCCCCTTTTATTTTGCAAGAACTTTTTGGATATTTTCATGTTTCAGGAACTTCCCGGATAGTTCCTTGTATGTAATAAACACACTTTATGTTTGTTTCAATATATCGTTTTTAAGCCCAAAAAAAAAAAGAAGAAGAAGAAGCCAATACTTAGCTTTTCTTCTCCAATGCTAAAGCAAGAACTGAGGTATTAGTATTACCTATAGGAAATCAAAATTACTCTTTTACAACATGGAAAATTGCATTTCTAGAAGTGAAATCAGGTGCCACAAATTAAGAACGATATTAAAACTGTATAAACTGGATGACCAAGAAGTTCATTATCGGTTTTGGGCAATATCTTATTGGGTGCATAATACACTAAATAGAGTGTGTTTGGTATGGAGGAAAGTTATTTATCAAATTTTTTTAATATTTGATTGACTTAAAAATTACACTTTTCTCTAGTTTTGGAAAATAACTTCCTGGCAAGAGGGAAGTCATTTTCCAAAACTCTCCGATCTCATGTCATTTCCATTTGATAATTTCCACCCTCCAATCGAGTGACGGAGCCAGGAATTCGGAAGGGTGTGCAAATTTTCTTCTTAATTATGTTAAGAATATGTAAAACTTAAATATGCACTCATATAATAGCTAACATTTAACCTTTGTACACTACATAATTTTCCGACAAAGGGTGTGCATGAATCACACTTCTCTTAAGCTTGGAGGCTCTTCTAATATATGTTGCAAAGAGCAATGACTCAATTCCTAGCAAGTTTTGTCTCTCTCCCTCACTTAAAACACAACCTATGATGATTCTCAATGCCTTTTTCAACTTCAACTTCATACATTTCAAATAAAATTAAAAAAAAATTGAAATTGATAACAACAACATATCTAGTATAATCTCACAAATGAGACTACTAAAAAACGATGATGTTTTACATTCTGGATCACTTGATTGATGGATAAAGTTACGCTGGGAGCATAATTTTGGGATTATGTGAGACTTCTCCTATTTCACAATTTAGTGGATTCAAATTTTATACTTTCAAGTACACCAATTTATAAAATTAGTTTTTGGACATACTCTTTGCACTTGTATATCTCGTGCAAGTTATGAAGAAGGTAGTATAAAAGATAAAAACAAGAAAATGCGGCAGGTTGTAAATCTCATGTGAGAACACATTAATTTTTACAAGACAATGCAACAGGTTATAAATTATTTTCCCTAATGCTTCAACATCCAGCTAAATGTCCAACCAAAAGTTGACGTTGTCCGCATTGCTCTTTCATAGAATATTCTTTTCAATTTTGTCCCTAACCCAGTGGCGGATCGAGAATTTTTATTTAGGAGATTCGAAAAATAAAAATGAAGTGCCTAAGATTTGAACTTGGAACATCAAGGTAAATTTTGAACCTCCTAAACTATTGAGCAAACCTCTTGTTTTATGTTTAAGGGGATTCAAAATCTATATATATACATAAAATATTTAAAAAATTACCTTACATATATGGTGTAAATTTTTCTCGAGTGGGTTGGGGTGGAACACCCCCGACACCCTCTAGATCTGCCCCTGCAGCCTAACCACAAGGAGTCTTTTCTGTTAGGGTTTTTGCCCTGATTTTCTTTCCAAAATTGAGTTTAATTTTCTATTGAAGGAAAGTCAAAATATTACCATAATTGCTTTTACTTTTCCTAAAAGAAAAATATAAAACTCTTCCATATTTGGCTAACCTCTTAATTGTAGGAAAGGTTTTGGACCTCTATATATAGAAACCCCCCTTATCATATCACAACACAATAGCATCCACAATGTAGTCTTCAAAGAGTCTTGTTTAAGGGGAGATTTCTCCCAATAGTTTTTATGCTTTTTAATATTAGGTTTTTATATGTAGGTCGTTTGACCAAATCATATAATAATATTAAGTTTTTAGTATTGTTTTATGTGTCATCTGATTTGTCACATTGATGGTTTGCAACTATAAGCTTCCGCATGACGCCCTCTCGATTTCGAACCCAACAAGTGGTATCAGAGCTTACGGTTCAAAGGTCCAATGGTTTGGTGAAACGAGATTAAAATCAGGTTCAAAGCGGTTTCAAATCAAGTTGCAACCAATTTGATGATAATGAAGATTTTGTCCAACTACATGTGGAGAAGAAGTTTCAATCATATTTTCAACATTCCTGTTGCTGCATCTTTAAAAATAAAAATAAAATATTAATTTTTAACCCATTTTTAACCATGATATTTTAAACCTTATTTTTAACTATGGCAAGCAGCAGTGATGAAGATTATGTAAAGAACAAAGATCATGCATGCGAAATGAAGAAGGAGGATCAAGTTTTGTCAAGAAAATCAAGCCAAAAATAGGAGATTTGTTAGGGTTTTTGCCCTAATTTTCTTTCCAAAATTGACTTTAATTTTCTATTGAAGGAAAGTCAAAGTATTACCATAATTGCTTTTACTTTTCCTAAAAGAAAAATATAAAACTCTTCCATATTTGGCTAACCTCTTAATTGTAGGAAAGGTTTTGGACCTCTATATATAGAAACCCCCCTTATCATATCACAACACAATAGCATCCACAATGTAGTCTTCAAAGAGTCTTGTTTAGGGGGAGATTTCTCCCAATAGTTTTTATGCTTTTTAATATTAGGTTTTTATATGTAGGTCGTTTGACCAAATCATATAATAATATTAAGTTTTTAGTATTGTTTTATGTGTCATCTGATTTGTCACATTGATGGTTTGCAACTATAAGCTTCCACATGATGCCCTCTTGATTTCGAACCCAACATTTTCTAGTTGTGAGATTGTCCTTTGCTTCATATCTTTTTTAGCAAGGTGAATTCTACTGCAATACTTGGTCATAAGAAACTCACTCGAGTGATTGAGAAGTTTTAAATCTCCCCCATCTTTTTATGCCGAGTGCTTATCTAATTGATTCCATATCCCTGAATCTGACTCCCCTCTCTCCTTTTGGAAAAGATAAGTTGTTCAAGGAGCTCTAGTGGTGTTTCTGCCTTCTGTCTGATGTATCCCAAAAGAAACTATCTAAATATTTCTCTATCTTCTCGAAAGATCCTTTGAGGGAGCCATGACCGCTAATAGATGCCGTGGTTGGGATTGAAGAACATGTTTAATACAAATACAATCAATTCTGAATATAAATACATTGAATGCACATACAATCAGTTCTACGTATATAGATACCATTTGAATACACATATATATGATCAATTTTGTATATATAACTACCAATTAAATATACTCAGTTCTATATACAAATATACTTGTATACAAATACAAGTTGAATACATCATATACTACATTTTTAAATACAAATAAACTAATGCATTCAAATAGTAAGAAAAAGCATAATACAATCAATTTTTTAGTAATAAATACACCATTATACAAATAAATTGATCTGATAGCATTTGACCTCTTAACTTAGAATTGAAACCTTTTAGCAAGTGAATAGTTCCCCATCACAACCTATATTGTTGTTTTATCCTTGTATACATGTCCTTCCATTACCTCTTTTTGGTATGGTTCGAAATAATCAAATCTTTGTCCTTTTTGGAGACTTAGTTGATTCATTGGAAGTTGACAGCGCCAGTGGTAGCACATCAACTGTATATAGCATGTATATTATGCGTGTATTCAAGTGGTTCTAATTCACCCTGAATAACACTTTCTCCTAACGCAGTGTATTTCCATTTCTTTATCCACAGTAGATATACACAATGGATACATTCCGAATTCTCTATTATCTTTCTTCAACTTAACATAAACCCTGATACCCATGTCATTATGTATTTTCAAAGGCATACAACTACTTTCTACTTTGTATTCAATTTTAATAGATTTAAAACTAAAATCAATACCAAGTTGCTTCGAAATTGCATCAACTAAATCTCTATATGAAGCATACTCTCTTATCACAATCCCTTAAATAATGTAGTCAACATAACAATTTTGATCATTTCAATTTCTGAAATGGAGAATAAACATTGTTATGATTGACATTGTTGTCTTCTATTTCAGAATTCGAATTCAAAGAAAAGAACAATTGAATTGTTGTATAAATGGTCGAACAAGGAAATTGTTGTATCAAAGGCGGACAAAGAACAATTAATATGATTTTGTATCCGCGAATTGATGTAAAAATGGTAATATTGCTACTTCAATGGCCAACGACAGAACATCCGATTTGATTTACGTATCTGCGAAATCTCAAATAGTCGTATCAATGGGCGACGATGAACAATCAAGTCAAAAACATTGTAATTGAATAACGTAATTAAATAAAGTGCAAACACACAGCTGAAAAATATTTTTTGATTAGATGAATTGGGTTTATGAATTTAGGACTTATTTATAGTTCAAATACAAATTAATTCGTTACTTTAAACCTAACAAATAATAAATGAATTGTAATATATAATTTATTTATCCATTTAACTACTTTAAGAAGAGGCCGGTAGAGGTAGATCAAAGAGGTATGGAGAGAGGTGATTAGATAGGACATAACATAGCTTCAGCTTACCAAGGATATGACTTTAACAATAATGCTATGGAAAGCATATATTAGGGTAGAAAATTAGTAGATAGTTGTGTGTTGCTTAACTCCTCCATTCATACTAGTAGTGATAGTATTTGACTTGTTAGGTTCTTGTTCGTTAATTTTTGTTACTATATGTTTTTTTTACTTCGATTATCTTATTATTGCAGTTACAGTTCATTTCTTTTTAGCATACTTTGTAATGCTTTCTTTATTTTTATGTCATGGCTTCACTTCTCATTTCTTTTTTCAAATTATTTTGGAATGCTATTTCTTGAGCCGTATCTCTTGCACTGTATAATTGGTTTGAGAAGCGTCAAGAGACTTATTATCATAGTAAATGGAGTGGATTTTTTTCTCTCCTCTGAGCTAGTATGACACCTACAACTAAGTCACTAGCATTGCACATCAACTCAAATGACAATGTCCAATCCAATGCAATCATAATAGGTGCAGTCAATAACTTCTGCTTCAGATCCTCAAAATCTTTCGTGAAATCTTCATCAAACAAGAACCTCATATCTTTCTCAAGTAGCCTGCACATAGAAAACTACAACAACATACCTAGTATATTCTCATAAAGTGGGGTCTGAGGATGGTAAGTGTACGCAGTCCATACCATTACCTCAGACGTGAGCAGGGGCGGCTCAACAAATTTGGTGGCCTAAAGCCAAACTTTCATGTGAGGCTTTTAATTATGTTTTTTCCTAAATAATAAACAAAACGTATCCCCTCTCCCCTCTCCCCTCGCCCTTATGTATATATATTATGCAGATTTGTTGCTTACTTAGATGAAGTAATTAAAAACCTAAAAGTGAAATCTTTTAGTAAGAAAGAAAAACGAGAAAATATAACTTGCCTCATCTATTTCAAATGTCAAATGTAAATGATCCAAAAAGATCTATATTCACAGAACGAAAGGATCTAAATTAATGAGTTATACATATTACCTAAGAAAAAATAAAAAAAATTCAGTGGTACTATCATCATAATTTCAAAAGTCTTCATTCTTATTATACTTGCTTCATACCAAAAATACTTGTCATGTTCATATACCTTGAAATTTACAATTCACAGTGTTTTTGTATAGTTTATGAATATCTACCATTTAATTTTAGTATATTGAATTAATCTAATCCAATTTAACTCCAAAAATTAATCAAATTAACTTTCAAAAAGTGAAATGTACCCATTATTTTAAATGGAGGGAGTATATATTTTGTAATTTCTATACTATCTATTTTTAAAAAATAAATAAATAACATATACATATACTATTATTAAAAAACGGGGCCCCCAAAATTTGGGGGCCTAAAGCAAAGGCTTGGGAGGCTTTACCCTCCAGCCGACCCTGGACGTGAGGTAGAGGGGCAGTTTCTGATAGCCCCCTGACTCAAGACAAAAAAAAAGTTTATAAAAGACATAGTATAAGAACAAGAAACAATAGGTATTAACACAACAAATAATAACAAAAACAAGACCACCACAAAGTAATACTATAATCAATTTATCCAAAACAACAAACATTACCAAATCTCCACAAACAAGAAACTACAAGTATAACACTAAGACTACTAACATAGATAACAAAACAAGCACCCCTACCTACTAGATCAAGGACATACTCCTTTCTACTAATATTCTACCCTAATTCGCATCCTCCACACTTTTCTATCTAGGGTCATATCCTCGATAAGCTGTAGTTGCTCCATGTCATGTCTAATAATCACCTCCCTTCAATATTTCATTGGTCTACCTCTACCTCACCTGAATCTACTCATACCTATCATACCTTCGCACTAGGGCATCCGTGCACCTCCTTATCACATTCCTGAACCATCTCAACCTCGCTTCCCTTATCTTGACATCCACCAAACCACTATCATATTTTATCGAATAACCTCATTTCTAATCCTATCTTCCTAGTAAACTAACACATCCATCGTAGCATCCTTATCTCCAACACCCTTATCGTTTGGATATGAGAGTTTTTGACTGGCCAATACTCTATCTCGTACAACATAGCAGGTCTAAACGCCACTCTGTAAGACTTATCTTTAAGTTTATGAGGCACCTTCTTATCACAGAAGGCTCCATATGTGAGCCTCTATTTCACCCCCTGCACCAATATAGTGAATGACATCCTCGTCAATCTCTCTATTATCCTGAATTATAGACCCAAGATACTTGAAACTATGGGCTTTCTGGTCAGTTTTAACGGTGAAATAGTGTTGACCGGCAAGCTCCTCCTCCGATTTTTGCTCCTATATAACGCCGAAAGGGGTTTTCCGGTCTTATCCTTGCGGATCTGAACGGTAGGGCTCAGATCTGACCGAAAAAAAGTCGCCGGCGTCTTTTCGGGTGATATCTCCGGCGTGCAGACCTTTTCCTTTTCCTGCCTCTCTCTTCTCTCTTTTCTTCTTTTTCTTTGTAACCCATTTCAGGTGCAGCAAGCCACGCACATCATCAAAGGCAGCTCGGGCCGTATATTTCTCTGGTGACCAATTTTGGGGGCGGAATCGGCAGCGGATTGAGGTTCACTCCACATTCTCGCCAGGCCAGGTGCACTCGTTGCATATTCGTATTTCTTTCATATCTCTTGCATACCTCTCTTAGTTTCTTTGTCTTGTGGACTTTCTGTTTTCTCAGGTAGTTTAGTCCTTGTTACTGACTGTTGTTGAATAAACTTGCGTTTTAGTAATTTGGTTACTTGCGTTTTAGTAATTTGGTTTAGTGCCGTTGGCTGTTTGGCATACGCTGTTGAATCGGGTTTTTTTTACTTTTATTTTGTACCTTCTATTTATTTTTTCACGTGGCGTCTTTAGCCTACTTGCCCTCCTTCTTTTCGGATTGAGTAGTGGCTGTGGTGGTCGATGGTAGACTAGGGTCATGTCATAGGTCGGGGTCCGGGTTGGGGTTGGGTTTAGGGCCTGGGTCTACGGTGAGGGCGGGTTCAAGGTCTGGCCTAGGGTCGAGTTCGGGGGCAGGGGGTACTAGGGGTAAGTGGGATAAGGGAACCTCTAAGTTGAGAGTTGGATCTTGGAACATAGGGACTCTTCAAGGGAAATCCGTAGAGCTCGTGAAAATTCTTAGAAAAAGGAGGATTAGTATAGCGTGTGTCCAGGAGACTAAATGGGTAGGTTTTAAGGCGAGGGACGTGGACGGGTATAAGTTGTGGTACTCTGGTAGCGTGAGGCATAGAAATGGGGTAGGTATCTTAGTAGATGATGAGCTTAGGGGGCAGGTGGTGGAGGTTAAGCGGGTCAATGATAGGTTGATGTCGATTAAGTTGGTCATTGGAGGGTTTACGTGGAACGTTATTAGTGCCTACGCGCCGCAAACGGGCTTGGATGAGGAGAAGAAGAAGAGTTTTTGGGACGTGTTGGAAAAGGTGGTGAAAGGCATTCCGAGCACTGAGAAGTTGTTAGTATGAGGGGACTTCAATGGGAATATTGGGTCTTTATCGAGAGGTTATGATGAGGTGCATGGAGGTTTTGGTTTCGGGGTAAGGAATGAAGGAGGAACCACACTTTTGGATTTTGCTAGGGCCTTTGGGTTGTGGGTGGTGAATTCGAGCTTCCCGAAGAAGGAAGAGCACCTTATTACATTTCGTAGTTCGGTGGCCAAGACTCAGATAGACTTTTTGCGCCTTAGGAAAGGGGATAGAGTGGTATGTAAAGACTGTAAAGTCATACCTAGTGAGAACCTTTCGGCCCAGCATAAGCTGTTGGTGATGGATTTGGAAATCAAGAAAGGCAGAAAAAAGAGGGGCATGGAGGATCGGCCCAGGATTAAGTGGGGTAGCTTGACTTTGACAAGTGCTTTGAAAATAGGGGAGAAGCTAACGAATATGGGAGCTTGGGAGAGTAGAGGAGATGTGGATAGTATGTGGGAGACGACTGCCAGTTGTATCAGGGAGAGCGCTAGAGAGGTGTTGGGTGTTTTGAGAGGCCGATCTGGCAAACACTGGGGGGACTGATGGTGGAACGCAGAAGTGAAAAAGAAGGTGGAGACTAATAAGGTGGCCTATGCTAAGTTGGTTGAGAGCAAGGATGACGAGGAGAGGTGGACAAGTAGGGAAGAGTATAAGGTATCCAGAAAAGAGGCTAAGTTAGCGGTTACGGCGGCTAAGACAACAGCTTTTGAGAGTTTATATGCTGCCTTAGAGGATAAAGGAGGGGATAAGAAGTTGTATAGGTTGGCCAAGGCTAGGGAGCGGAGGGCCCGCGATCTTGACCAAATGAGATACATCAAGGGGGAGGATGGCGAAGTGTTGATGGAGGATGCCCTCATTAGGAGAAGGTGGCAGTCCTATTTTTATAGACTTTTGAATGAAGAAGGGGATAAAAGTCTCGTGTTGGGGGACTTGGAACACTCAGAGAGGCGTCGCGATTACGGTTATTTTAGGCGTATCAAGGTGGAAGAGGTCAAGGGTACTATTCATAGGATGCGTAGGGGTAGGGCGACTGGGCCCGACGAGATTCCGGTGGATTTCTGGAAGTACACTGGCGGGCCAGGTATAAACTGGCTGACAAGGTTGTTTAACATCATTTTTGGGGAAGCGAAGATGCCCGAATCTTGGAGATGGAGCACGATGATTCCTTTATATAAGAACAAGGGGGACATTTGGAGTTGCAACAACTATAGGGGTATCAAGTTGTTGAGCTATACTATGAAGGTTTGGGAGAGAGTGGTAGAATGGAGACTGAGGAGGGTAGTGACTATATCAGAGACTCAGTTCGGTTTCATTCCAGGTGGCTCGACTACTGAGGCCATTCACCTGGTAAGGAGATTAGCGGAGCAGTTTAGGTAGAGGAAGAAGGATTTGCATATGGTGTTCATTGATCTTGAGAAGGCATATAACAAAGTCCCCAGGGATATTCTGTGGAGGTGTTTGGAGGCTAAAGGTGTGCCCGTGGCGTACACTCGGTCGATCTAGGACATGTACGACGGTGCGAAGACAAGGGTGAGGAAGTTAGGAGGGGATACAGAGCACTTTCCCGTGTTGACAGGGTTGCACCAGGGATCGACTCTTAGTCCGTTCCTATTTGCCTTGGTGATGGATGTTTTGACGCGGCGTATTCAAGGGGAGGTGCCTTGGTGTATGTTGTTTGCTGATGATGTGGTACTGATTGACGAGACCCGGGGAGGAGTGAATGATAAGTTGGAGGTTTAGAGACAGACCCTTGAGTCTAAAGGGTTTAGGTTGAGCAGGACTAATTAAAACTTCAATAGTAACAGTTGTTGGTTTCTTTGGATTTGTAATCAATGGATATGAGGCATTAGGACTGTGTTCCCCATGACTTCATAACTACACAGATTGTTTGTGCTAGCAATCTATTCCAATACGTTGCATTCAAAATCTAACAAGATAGGTTCACTAAATGTCTCTCGAACTTGGTTAGATGAATATCACTCTTCTCCTCTTGGTCTCTGAGTGTTGCACTTATAACCCTAGTTCTTGATCTCAGATTAACTTTTCTTTCTATGGCTCAAGTTATTAGATGACGGTTGATGGCTTCAAATCTCTGTTGTTATTTTCTTTTCCTAAACTCTACTTCTCTCTCGAGCAAGTCTAGAATTCAGGAAAGTTCTAACGTTGCACACCAATTAGAAAGCAATCACAACAAAGAAAATACCAATACATGCATGCACACAGGTCTAGAATTTCCATGCACTTAGTCTGCTTTGTTAATTCATCATGGTTCTCATAACTCTAGTTGTGGTGTTTAGCTACATATAATTGTAAGAACACAAAAATAATTATAATGAGAGAGAATAATTATGAACTTACAATAATAAGATGAAAAACTCCAAAATCTCACTTTAAATTAAAACCCTAAAAAATGGTGTTTGTAATTTCAAGAACAAGAATATGCCTTTGAACCTTACAATAATGTAATAGAATGTAGCCCTTACATAAGTTTGATATAATTTGACCTTGTGGTCTCAGTTTATCATGAACCCTTGATTTTCAAGTATATGATTCACGATTAGTATGACAGTCAGGTATTCCATCAATGCTTATGTAGTATGACATCAGGATTCGCCATCAATGATCTATGAAACAGTAAAAAAGCATGACTAGTTTTCAGCATGTCAAGACTACAGTCATCAATTTACTTTAAAATTTGTTTAGTTCTTCTTTTCATGATGAATTTTATATATTATGAGCATCAATATGGTTTTGGGAGTAGTATTTAGCACTAAGAGGACACAGGTTCAGTGTACCCAAGTCCCAAACTACGTGCCACCGTAGGTTAAGGGGTCCTTGCCAGTTGAGAGTATCTCCTTTTGCCCAAAATAGGCTCATGAGTGAATTCATGCTAATCATGATTCTTTACCCCTTACAAGGTATTGAACACCCTCCACTTCATATTGCTCAAATGGGGCATGTCGGTTATGAGAAACTTTCATAGAAATAGTTTTAACATGAATTATGTACTTGACCCACAACATCAATTAAATTAAATTGTTCATGACTTACAATTATACCACATGTATATAGTTTATGATTAATGTATAGGTCATTGTACTAAAGTTTTGATATTTCCATGGCATCAGTTTTAAATCATATAAAATACATATGCTTTCCTCAACCTTCCAGTTTGAATTGTTTTAGCTCATAATTTATGTCTAATTACTTTATATAACATATTCATTGAATGTTTGCATCCTCAGATTTCAAATGTAGTTTTTCCATGATTTTACTTCTTGCATTCAAACACAAATTTAAAACTTGTTTTAAGTGTTGTTCATGATTATTGCATATCTCACATACTCAGTACATTCAAAGTACTGATCGCATACCTCTTCTGCCTATATTTTTTATGTGATGTAGATTTAGGTGCTTACTATCAGGTTCATAGTCAGGTAGACCATAGCTTCCAGTCATTAGGTGATGAGTTTTCTTTATTTGAGGACTCAAGTCAGTTTGCAGTTCTAGTATTTTATTTCTATTCATATGCATTGATGAGGGATATTTGGGGTCATATCCCGGCTACCTATAGTCAGTATTGGTAGAGACTTCATACATAGTCAGCCAAAGTTTTTGTATTTAGTGT
The DNA here is from genome assembly GCA_031232105.1 of Capsicum rhomboideum. NCBI lineage: Eukaryota > Viridiplantae > Streptophyta > Magnoliopsida > Solanales > Solanaceae > Capsicum > Capsicum rhomboideum. The sequence goes on along the minus strand of CP124713.1, from coordinate 124,114,753 downwards.
CAATTTTTTTTTATTTTGGATTACAGTTGTTGTAAACTATTTAATAGTAATGAGTTAAATCAGTTTATTTCATGATTAAGCTTCCGCTTAGTCATTTTAGCTCTCATATATGTTTATATTCAGTTGCTCATGCACTATGCCAGTATCATGAGTTAGCTTGGTATTACTCATGGTTCTAAGAACCGTGTTGCGACTTAGGGGTAATCTCAAGTCAAGACAGAACCAAAGTTGTTCCTTCCATGAAAGATCAGTTGAGGAAGCAACATGGGAGATGGAGGCGGATATGCGCAAGCATTATCCACAATTGTTTATTGACTCAGGTATTGTCTTATTTCATTTTGCATCATTTTGGGCTAGTTGTCATTTGGGGATGAACGAGGGGTAAATTAGTATCTAATGTAATGACCCAAATCATCTTTACACTACAATAGAGAATAGAACCCTTGCGCAATTTTCCTTTAGACTAAAAATTAAAAGTTTAGGGCTGGCCTAGTGTGATGTATATTTTGAGGATATGATGGTCTAGAGAAATTTGATAGTGATTTGAGTTTTGGTTGGTGTTTTTGATTTGATTTTGTGTTAGAAGACAATTTTAGAAAGTCGTAGCAAATTCTGGTACGTAAAACAAATTTGTAAAACTCCGGTTATAGCGATTACCATGAAAGGGTTAGTTTGTGATATCAGATTTTAGGATTTGTGTTGTGAAATGGCTAGAACTAGGAACAAGTCCCGAGTTACTGGTTTGGGCCCACTATAGTGGACAAAAGTGTCGCCCAGGAAATATCTCATTTGGCCTGAGGGCCGCTGCAGTAGTAAAAATATAGGATTTCAGATTTAAAAACTAGAAAACATGTTTTCATTCCCACTTTTAAAAAAACATTCCATAGAGAAGGGAGATTTTCTATAATTTTTGGGGTTTTCATCTTTGGAGATAAGGTTTTTTTTATGTTCTAAACTTGAATTCCTTCTTTAAATTCATAGAAATCGCAAGAATCTTGATCATGGTAGAATTGGATTTTAGCCCTAATTTATGAACTAATGGGAATTGGAGGGGATTTAATTTATTATCTGTTGTTATCGATTCTAGAGTGTTAGAAAATACTTCCTATGGTAGAATTCTTGTTGATAATGCTAACTTATGTGAAATTCATGAGGTTTAAAAGGTAGAAAACCCTAAGATGATGAACTAGGGCAATTCCATAGGTTAAGTTGATAAGTGTAAGTTCCTAATGTCTAGGAAGGGTGAAATATTGTGTTGAGAATTTTGTAATTATTGCTTATAGTTCAAGAAAATACTAAGATTTAAAGAAAGGGCAAGTTTGTGACTATATAGTGTTGACGAGCAAGGAATCTAGGTATGTTGTGGTTTAATTATAGTAAAGACTTGCTTGACTCTATGCTTATATATGAATTGGGTGTTTGTGATTCGCTTTCGGGCATTACTTATGATTATTGATCCACTTTGCATTTGTATATGATATTGAGATAATATAGAAATGATGTTGCGATGATATTGATTATGATATTAAGATAATGTTGAGATAATGTTGCGATGATATTGAGAAAGATATTGAGAAAGATATTGAGATGATATTGAGAATGATATTAAATGTATACGATATCGAGATGAAATTGATATGATGTTTGAGATGATATTGAGATGATGTTGAGAGGATGTTAAGAAGATATGTACATCTTACATGCATGCACTCATCATATTTATTGAATTCTTATGCATATATATATATATATATATATATATATATATATATATATGTTATGGTGAACCTTATTGAAGAATCTGCCTAAGTGTAATTGGTGAACTTGCGTACTTGTATTCTAGATAAGATGAAGTGGTATATCTGTATTTGGTTGTCATTAATTGTAAGTTGAGTCTTGATTGTTGCTACTTGCATTTGGTTTCCCTATTTGTATAGTGTTGGGTAGAGTCAGTCGATGATGTCTACCAATACTTAGTTGTTGTACTGATTCTACCTGTACGCTTCTTTTTGTTGAGTGTAGAGCGTGTTCCGGCATTTGAAATGTAATGACCTAATTTGTGAAACTTTACTCTCAATGGGATTTGACTATTTTATCCTAGCCAGTAGTTGCTACATGTTGATTTTGGAGTGTGGGGGATGGTTGGTACGGTCCCTAATGCGATCAGGAATGATTTGGAAGAGTTTTTTTATTTTTAGAGGCTTTAAGAGTCCTATAGTTGACTTCAGTCAACATTTGGTGTTCCGAGTCCCGGATGACAACTTGGAAAGTTCCATTAGATCCGAAATATCGAATTTGGGTTAGCGGCAAGGTTGGTTTGCGTTCGAAACCCTTATTTTTCATTTCGACCCTTCGTTTGAAAAACTAGTGAAATTTACCTAAAGGGGGTCTCGGGGCATAATTTATTGAAAATGATCCTTTTTCGAAACCAACGTTGTCATTGAAATCAGAACATCAAAAATAGTCGAGTAGCATTTATGGTTTATTTCTATAGGCTCCAGAACGAATCTCAAGGGTCCATTTAGAGAATTTGAAGGCATGTAAAACTCAGTACTTTGCTGATATCTGGTGCATGCCAGAACCTTCTTCAAAATGCAAGCCCCTAGATGCAAATGTGGAGAATGAATTTCCTATTAATTGCAATCGCGAGGTGGTGGCCACGATAGCGAAGAGTAATCGGGTTAGGATCGCGTCGGCTCTTTTTTCGTGAACGCGACAAGGCTGTCGCAAATGCAAAGGCCTGATTTATCATCTTTCGCGAACATAAAGCTTTGGCCGCAAACGGAAAGGCCAAACTTTTGGTTAGTCAAATGTTGACCCTCATGAACGTGAAGGTTTGACCGCGATTGCGAGGCACTGTTCACAGAACAGCATAAATACCTCATTTTTGCATTTTTCCTCTATTTTTGGACTTTGAGCTTCGGGTTTGGGCTATTTTTGAGGATTCTTAACCATTTGAGCTTGGGTAAGCTCCGAAACCTTATTTCCATTACTTTACATTAATTATACATCAAAAACACTCTTTAATCTTGATTTCAAAAATGGAATTTTGAGGGTTTTTCCGATAAAGCTTAAAATTGATTTTTCTTCAATTTGGACCTAATTTTTAACTTGTTTTTGCGTGGATTTTCAACTACAGACTCCTATAACCCTGCGAAAAGTTTTCTAAAAGAAAATTCCAGTTTTGCCCCTTTTGTTTTCAAACTTATTTTTCGAGTCCATTTTGGACCCGTCTTAAGTATGGTCAATATGGGCATTGTTAGCTTTCTTTAATGCATAGATGCTATATTTGTATGTTTTAGTTGATTCTGAGACCATTCAAAAGGGGAAAGCTTCGTGTTGAAGGACTTTGGGCTCGAATTTCATCGTTTTAAGGTAGGTTATGGCTTAACTTTCATCAGACTGGGTTAGGTAGTTAATAAATAAGTAAAGCATGTTATGGGTATGGGAAAATAATGGTGAAAATGGTATTTTGAGATTATTATTATTGTTGTGTGCCCATGAGGGGGATTATATTCTTGTTATGGTTGACTTGTGATATCATATATTGCGTGTGGTCCGGGCGGGGACTTTATTTGACATTATTGGCCTTATTTGTGCATTTATATGTTTTATTCTTAATGCGATGCCCGTGTGGGGGTTTGAATAGTTATTATAGTCCTTATTGAGCATTGTTTGCATTTATCGTGATAAAACACCTAAGTTATGGGTTAATATGATATGAATGATGTCTTGTATGCATATGTATTCCAATGGTACCAAATTGGAACTGATATCATGACTTATTGGCATATTGAGTTGATTTCAGAGCTTACTTACACACATATTGAATGGATTGGTTATCTTCATACTGATGTGATTGTGAGCATATCATCCTCATTTCATACATACGTATTTATTAGCTATTGATATCATTGAGAAACACTGATTTTTGAAAAAAAAATGAGACACTTTTAAAATGCCTAGACCGGGGGATGTGCCAGTCAGGTAGATTGAGATAAGATTGATGGAAATTCTGAGATATAGTATACGAGTTGCGAACCCCCCCATGGGTTCTATCTTGGGAGCATTGAGGGTTGGTAGGTGTATACAGAAAGTTATGTGATAACTTTCAAATCATGACATCATTATCATCATTAGATTTTTTTTATATATATACATACATTTTTGGTGTTATCTACATGTTTCCTTGGTGTTTACTCTATCTATGCTTGCTTTTGTGATAACTTGTCTTCCTTTTTTACCTTCCGTATTTATATTAGAACTATTAGTGGAGACAGTATGAGCTACCATTTGGGAACCTTTCTATTTACAGGTGATGTGCTCATAGTATTTCTTTACTTGTATTATTTCCTACTTTGCTCAGTCGGCCTATGATTCCTACTGAGTACAAGTGGACCGTACTCACTCCTACTTCTGTTTTCTTTTGGTGTAGATCCCAGTTTGAGTGTGATCTGCGGTGGCTGATTCTTGCTGTAATATCGGACATTCGAGGTACTGGTTCACTCTAGTGTTCAGGGTGGATTCCAGATCTCATCCTATTTTTTACCTTGTCTTTATTTTGGATCAGAGATAGATTTTGTATTTTAATTTTGGATATTGTACTTAGATGCTCTTACATTTGCGACACTAGTCTTGGGGAGTTTATGATATTTCTTCAGTTTTTCATTTTTATTATTGCATATGTGACTTGACTTTGTTCTAGGAGTTTCATTTGACTTATTTCCTATACTATTTCATACTTCTTTCTTCTTTGGGTGATTGGCTTACTTATCAAGTTTGGGCCGCGATTAGTGCCATCATGACCTTGTTTTTTAGATCGTGACATAAAATGAGACCTCAACTCTAGCCGGTTCTTTCAGACTTCGATTCAAGGGTGAGCACCATGACCGGGTAGCCATTGGATCCTCTTCTTATCGTTCATGTACTTTGTTTCAAGACTAAGACTTTCCTCTTATTTTGTATTTTTGGATAATCTGTTAGACTTGGTATTGGATATTGTTAGATGTTCTTGTATGGTGACTTCAAATCCTGGGGATTGTAATAATTAGAGATATTTCGCACTCTATTTCTTGGTTATGTTTATTGATTAAGTTATATTTTACTTGAGTTGATTATTATTGTGTTTTAGTGATTTTCAAGATAAGAAACTGATGAAAGTGACTTGTGAAGGGTCTGACTTAGTTGGTAAGTGTTGGTTTATATGGTTCTCCCACTATAGTGTTAGTGTGGGTGCCAACCATGACCACTTGGATCGTGAAAATATATATATATGTCTATATTATATTAAAAGTGTCTCATATTGTTATTCCATTACATTAGTAGTGATAGTATTACCTAGAGAATTTCTGTGACTATTTGATATTTCTTGTACTGAGATTATCATAGTATTTTTTCCTAATGATTGTTCCTTTTTAGGATACTTTGTCGTGCTTTTTTTAAACATTTTTCTTGGCTTTTTCTCTCTCATTATTTTCCTTTTAAGCTACTTGGTAATATTTTTACTTGAGCCGAGGGCAGTGATGGAGCTAGCTTGAAACCATGTGGTTCGGAGCCAGGGGTTTCATCTGAACCTCCTCGATAAATTATACATGGTTGAAATTATTTTTTTATGTATATATAGTATACGTTGAACCCTCTTCGGCTAGTTCGTGTGTTACTTTCTTATATTTTGAACCCCATTAGTAAAAATCTTAGCTCCACCACTGATCGAGGATCTATCGAAAACAATCTCTCTACCACACAAGTAGTGGTAAGATCTGTGTGTACCCTCCCCAGACCCCACATTAGGGGATTATAATAGGTTTAATATTGTAGTTGTTGTAGTGTTATCATGTACAAACTTTGTAGGGGTTTGACCATGAAACTTTTAAAAAAAAATCATTTTACTTGGAATTTTCAAAATTGAAATTGGAATTACATTTGGCCATAGTGTTTGCAATAAAAATTTAAAGTTTGAATGTATTTTTTTAAAAAAAAAAACATAAAATATAATTTAGATTGAGTTATTTTATAAAAATAAAAAATTTAAGATTTTTTCGAAAATAAATTTAAAAAGTGAAAAAAAAAAAAAAGTAAAAGTGAAAACAAGTATTGGGCTGTATTCTAAATCTCAATTACAACTTCAAGTTGTAATTGGTATTTTTATGGCCAAGAAAAGATTGTGAAATAAATTGAAAAATATGCATGACCAAATAGCCATAAAAACTCTATGAATTAGCAGGTGGGTAGATCCCTTTACATAACGCACAACACAAGTTAATAAAATGATCCATTTCACCCAAACTACACCATAAATTACTCTAATTAAATGGCGCAATGGTCGCTATCAAATATAAAACCAACTCGTGCTTAATCTTTTTTAGCTTTTCATTTAATGTTTAATTTTTAGAAATTTTTGTATGATTTTTTCCTATTTCCAGGTGGTCTTTAATTTTTGCCCTCAAATATGAGTCTTTAATTTTTGCCCATGCTGCTCATCTAGGGCCGTTTGAAAAGCCACATGAAAACTAAATTTAAGTGTAGTCGTATGTAATCACACTATTTGATCTGTTTGTTTGGCCAAATAATTACTTTGGTAGTAGAAAATTGTGTAATTGAGAATTGGTAATTACACACTCCAATTCTCAAAGGGATGGGGCGAATCGATTGTAATTACATGATATAATTATAATAGTACTTTTTAATTTCTTTCTTTTTATTTTTATTTTATTTTTATCTCTATATTTTAACTTCTTTTTTCATTTTTAATTTTTGAATTATATCAAGAAGATAAAGAAACCAGGGGCTCTTGGCAAAAAGACCACTTTGCAAGTCTCAATATACTTTTTTAGATGCAAGTCTTGGTCAATTGGAGAAAAGGTCACCATTTATGATGTCATCGTTTGAACTTTCAAAGATCACATCTCTGCACTCAAGTTTTAAAGAAATACAAAAAGGCCCTACCATCAAAGTCTTATAAAATATTCAACCCTAGCACCAAAATTTTAAAAAATACAAACTAGCCACTTTTTGTAAATATCTTATATCCCCATTTAGAAATTAAAAAAAATTAGAAAATTGTTTTTTTTTCCCCTCCAAAACCTCTCCATACAGGTCAATTCTCTGACCTCTAGGTTGATTTTCGGACAAAATCTCAAGCTTTTCACTGGAAAATTACGCCACACAACAAACCTGCTCAAAAAATTTCATTCATTATAGAAGAAGCTCATTTTCGGCAGCCTCTTTCTGATTATTTTCATATGATATTTTGGTGGTTTATTTTACCATTCCATTAGCACATCTGATCTGTTAAGAGATCCATCCCTGTGGTTTCTTCTTTTGTATTAATTTACAATCATCAAGAAGTGAACAGCAGCCTCGATCATTAGTAGTATATTATGTCGATTGCTGAATATATTATAGTGGGTGGTGATTATGGTGGTGAATGGGAGGAGACTTCAAAGTGTTGGAAGTGAAAGTCTCTAAATAAGGTGAAAGTGCCGATTACGCTGCATTGCAATGGTACATATGACGACATAGTTGAGAGCATAATTGAAAGCAGGGAATTAAATTGTGAGACTAGCAACTTGATCATCAGTTATTTGATGAATGTTAAAGGAAAAGTCCATCCATCTTTCATAACAAATGATAGACAAGTGGGGTTATACATGCTTGATGTTTCTCCTGATGGCTCTAGGCCATTTTTGAGGATAAAAGTTGTTGAGAGACATAAAGAAGAAGAAGAAGGTTCAACAACACCATCAGACCCACCCACACCCCTGAACCCTACCCAACCGATAGTCGATGAGGATCCATTTCCAAACAACGACATTGGTGATCATGGTCAAATGGATATGATAAACCTTCAAGTGATGATGAAGAGCATGATGATTATTTTAGGAAGCCTAGTGGATCACAATCCAACCACAGCTTCAGTGATAGAACTAATTTTTACATTGAACAGACATTCGAAAGCAAGCGACGAATGAGATTATTATTAAAGAAAGCTTCGGTGAAAAAGTAGTTCTGTTGTAAATCCGTAAAGAGCTGTACAAAATAATACAAGGTGAAATATAAATTTGACAATTGTGGATAGATGTTACGAGCCAGTAAGTGCGGCACTTTAAATAGGTTTTACATTTACAAATATGTCGGCGATCACAGGTACGGGGTCAAACATATTGTGGCAGCTACAAGCAAGCTTTGACAAATTTAATTGCTTCAGTCATGTTGGATGAATATGTCAATGACAAAGGGCCAACACCAAAAGAAATCAAGAGGATTGTTTTTAGGGAGTTGCGGTATAGTCCGGGCTATTGGAAGTGTTAGAAGGGCGGCGTAATTGTGAAGAACATAATTAGGGGTACACCATAGCACGGATATTCTATCCTACCAACTTATACCTACATGATTAACACTGTGAATCTGGGTTCTATTAATGTCATTATAGTTTATGAAAAGCATAGGTTCAAATATTATTTTCTAGCTTATGGACCTTCAGTTTGAGGATGCTTTCACATGAGAAAGGTCGTTTCAGTCAATGGCACACATTTATACTGCAAGTATGATGGTGTGTTATTTACTGTCATCGTACAAGATACCACGAAGCATATATATCCAATTGCATTTTGTGTGGTGGACAAGGAAAATGATGCGACGTGGAAATTCTTCTTTAGGAAGTTGCAGTTGATAGTAGCTGATGATCCAGAGTTGTGCATCATCTCTGATAGGCACAAGAGCATAGCTAATAAAATTGCCAAAGTCTATGAGCAAGCTCATCATGGTCTTGCACGAGACACCTCGGTGAAAACCTTAAAAAAAAATCACCATTGTAGAGATTGTCTTGATGTCTTCTTTGATGCTGCCAATTCATTTAGTATCAACAAGTTCAATGATCATTCCCAACACTTCAAGAGTATATATCCAACAGCCGTTGCATGTCCTGGAGGAAATTGGATTTGAAAAATGGAACAGGGCATATTTCCAACCAACAGGTACGATGTAATGACGACAAACATCTTCGAGTCGCTTAATTCTATGTTGAGGGCTGAAAGGGAGTATCCCGTGACTGCTATATTTGATTTCATTTCTCAGAGATTTGAAAAACAATTAGTAGAAAGGCACAGAAAAGTCATCAAATCAAAAAATAAATTTGTGCCCTTGATGGAAAAGCACATAAGGGAAAATATGACAGAAGGAGACTCGGTACATATCAATAATGTAAATGGAGATGACAATGAATTCAATAAAATTGGTTGTGGCCTGACTGCCAAGTCAATTTAATTGACAAGACATGTTCCTGTAGAGAATATAACTTGGTAAAAGTATCGTGCGGTCACGTGATAGCAGCCTTTAGATTGAAGTATGATGGCGAATATGGTGAAAGCATAGACGAGTATTCCTTTCGCATATATCTGGTTGAATCATACTTTCTCACATATGTTGAACCTATCAATTTAGTCCCTCCGGATAAATAGAATGTGCCCAAAGAGTTATTAGACATGAAACTTCCTCCGCCGGCTTACACTCCCAAACCTAAAAGGAAGAGAGTGAACAGTATTCACGGCGTCATGAAACCTTTGAGGCCGAAGCCTGCTAAGATAATAAACAAGTGTTCCATATGCAAGGTACATAGCCACAATACAACAACATGCCCATTTTTGGGATAGTATCCCAGTTAATAAATTTTTACAAACTTCAATGTTTATTGTTGTAACTGTCTCTGAATGTGTAAGCCGATTTTATTTTAATCAATCGTATCTCATATCTATTACTCAACTGGCTTTGCTTATATACCATGCGTGTTGTAAATGATAATCAAAAGCATAACTAAGAGATAATATATAATAACACTTGGCCTTAGTCTAGGATCAATGGGCAAACCGTTGTTATATAAAATTGAGGAGATGTAATGATGATGATTTCAGAATGATGTACATTCATCCAATCAAAAAGCATGATACTTTTAACATATATAATACACAAATGTTACCTCCACATGTCCATTATTGGTTGGTTGGCATTTCTCTTTCCTCTTCTCTATTGGTCTATAAAGTAGAAACAATTCTATGTCTTCTATAATCAAGTACAGAAAAGCAAATTCAAAACTCAACATCAACAATGGCGAGAAGAGATCAGGTACCAAGAATTGCAAGAAACCCCGACCATCAAAATAACCGCCACCATCGTCCGTCTATGCGAGACCTTCTCCTTCTCAGAAATGACTATCAAAGACTGTTTCGAGGGCTCGGTAAGGATCGAGCAAGAATGGAAATGCATCTCTGATGAATCAACCACTTTCTGCACACGATTCTGGAGAGGATGGATTTTGACCCAGAAAATCTTACCACTACCATCTCCCTAGGTCTTAGTTTGTTTGTTTGTTTTTGGTATTTTTAATGTTCATGTTGTTTACTGCTAAGCTTTCACTTATGAACGTGGTAGATGAAAGCTTTTGAACTTTCATATATGAAAGCTTTTTTTACTCTTTTTAATGCTATGGTATATTGTGGTAGATATTTTGATGGGGTGATGATGCAGCAATGATGTAGTGAAGTGAAAATTAATGAAATTACATGTTCTTGTTTTTCCCCCATTTTTAAATTTTATGCAATCTTCTTCTCTTAGTTCTTGCCAAGGATCAACTGCTAACAACTGCAAATCTAATAAAATGATACTCCCTCCGTTTCAAAAAGAATGACCTAGTTTGACTTGGCATGAAGTTTAAGAAAATGAAGAAGACTTTTGAATCTTGTGGTCCTAAATTAAAGTTATGGAAAATGTACCAAAATACCCTTTAATCTTGTGGTCTTAAACATGCCATGTGGAAAGTTGGAATTAAAGTGTTGCCAAAAAAGGAAAGGGTCATTCTTTTTGAAACAGACTAAAAAGGAAAGTAGGTCATTCTTTTTTAAACGGAGGGAGTATCATCTATCATAATCCATCAGTAATAATTATAAATTAGTAATGGTTGATTAGAAGGGCGACATTAAGTATTTGATATAGTCTAGCTGGATTATTCATTAATGGGAAGCATGAGCTAATTTCACAAGTCTAATAAATTTCAATCCAAAAAATGCTATATAATACATCGGCATGGTTTATCATAATACGAATAGTCTATCATGGACATCCTGTAATGCTGATACTTACTTACTAATATATATAGATCGAGGCATGAATGTGGCTTTAAAAAGGCAATTAAAAATAAATAAAATTAGAATAGGGGACTTTCCCCTAATTAAACATCATGACACTACTTAGTTACATCATATGGGAGTTCTTATTAGGTGGTGACATGATCCAAAGAATTTAAGGACAAGTAATGGTCCCTAGATAAATAATAATTAGCTAAAAAAATGATAAAAAAAAATAAATAAAATTAAAACAAGAGACTTTTCTCCAATTAAACATCATGTCATCACTTAGTAATATCATATAGGAGTCCCCATAAAGTGTTTACATGATCAAAAGATTTTAAGTACAAGTAATGGTTCATGGATCAACAACAATTAGCTAAAAAGATGATAAATAAATTAAAATCAGAGACTACCGTCATTAAAACATTATCACACCACTTAGTTACATCATATGAGAGTCCCCATCAATTGGTGATATAATCCAAAGGATAGTTGAGACTAATTAGTGGTTCTTAAAGCAATAATATTCAATTAGTCTAAGGACAAGTAATGGTTCTCAAAGCACAATCCTGATCTAAGAATGTGCTTTAAATAACCATTACTTGTCCATGAACTCTTTGATTCATTTCACCACTTGATGGGAACTCTCATATGATGTAACTAAGTTGTGTCATGATGCTTAATTAGGGGAAAGTCTCTTGTTTTTATTTTATTTATTTTTTTATCATCTTTTTAGCTAATTATTCTTGATCTAGGGACCATTACCTGTTCTCACACTCTTTGGATCATGTCACTATTTAATGAGGACTCCCATATGATATAACTAAGTGGTGTCATGATGTTTAATTCGGGGCAAGTCTCTTATTCTAATTTTATTTATTTTTTAATTGCCTTTTAAAACCACATCCATGCCTCGGTCTATATATATTTGTAAGTGAGTATCGATGGTACATGACGTCTATCATATATAGAGCTATTAGATATTAATAATGACCAGTTGAGTATATGCTTATTTTGGGGTTTGGGATTAAGGGTTAGCAATTTGGGGTTTGGGGTTTGCGATTTGGGGTTTGGGATTTGACAGACGTGTTCAAATTCAATAGATTATTCTTTAATAATCATTTTCTAGAGTCCATCCCCGGCCACTAGTCGATGATAGATCATTGCTCTATATGTGTACTTGTCTTTAGTGATATATGCTTAACCAATGTTGTGGTTTAGTAAATATTATGTGTGGTCTATTCTTAACGACTGCTATGGTCTAGGATACCTTAGATATTGTCTATTTAAAATTTTAACTGCACAAAAATGACTGTTCTAATGGTAATAAAAACACTAGCTCAAATCAAGGGCAGCACTGTTAGAACGAAAATAAATCAATGCATCCGCAGTTGCAATGGCACTAGGCAGATCTTTAACTTTCTGCCTACGCAGTTCGTTCAGTGCCCAGCCCTGCATTCCAAAAATGATGTTGTACAACTTATCTTCATCAGACATATTCTAAATATCAAGCATCAAAGACAAAAATTTCTTCACATAGTCCCGGATGGAACCAACATGTTTCAATCACTTCAGTCTGTCCCTAACAACCTAAGACTAGTTACTTGGCAGAAATTTCTCACAAAGTGCATCCCTCAATTTTTCCCACGTATCATACTTGGGTTTGTCAGCACTTTTGTCATCAGCATTCTTTGTACGCCACCACAGCACTGTATTGTTCCTAAAATACGAACTGTCATGGTCAATTTGTCATTTTCAGGCACATGAGCAGTAGCAAAATAGTGCTCCAAGTCCCACAAAACATTTTCCAGTTCCTTAGCACTACGAACACCATCAAAGTACTTTGGTTCCAAAATTTTAATTTTGGCATGTTCTTCACCACCACGTGATGAACCAACAACAGCCCGGTAAAAGACCACCACCTGCGCCTTCAAATCTTCATTTTTATTCAAAAGACCCTCAATTCGTGTACCGACAGTTTCACTAAAAGTGACAAAACCAGTCAATTAACTGTCAACAACAGCATGATAACTTTTCAGTTCTGTGCTAATGCCATGGATCTGAGTCATGACATTAACTAGTTCGTCAGCATCATCTGTCAAGCCAACCAGTGTCTCCAACCTTGCAACTTTTTCATGCATTTTATTATAATTTGTTCCGCAAGCTATCGCAACACAAAGCTCTGATATCAATTGACAGAGGGTCAAATTTTTATATCGAACCCACTTCAGCAGCCACACGTACAATGGCTTCAGCCCTTACTTTTTTCACTCAACACTTAGTTTGCCTAGGCTTACAAAATAAAACAGACATAAGCCCATATAGGAATCACTTCCCAACTTTATATTTAAATAGTGCCATAAAGAAGCACACAAAAAAGCCTTATAAAAATCTGACCAACGCAGCCAAATTTGGTTTGAGACAGCCTGCGTGTGCCTATTTATAGGCCACAACTTCTGTCATATATCAGTCACATGTTCAGCACATAAGTCTATCCTAATTCAGTTGACATCCCCAACTAATAGGATAATTTGAAATTCAAATACAACATTCAAATTACAACAGCAAACAAAGCATGCCACATATCCAAGGCGATTGTAACTATCCAACTGTTGGCATGTGCAAGGCGCACGCCCAGTGCCAGTACATCTTTGGCAGCACTTGTGCCAATTTCGTACTAGGGCCCTGGGTGCCTGTGTGTGTGCCCATGCCACTGCCTTGTCTTCACCCAAGCCGTCTTGTCCTAGCCGTGTCAACTCCGATTGCCTTGCCTTAGTCACGTTATCACACCATGACTTGCCTTTGCTTTAATTAGCCTTAGCCCTTATCTGCCTTAGCTTGCCAGCCCTTGTAATGCCTTAGCCACGCCACTGCCAAGGTCTTGTCATGCCCTGACGACACGTGCCATGCCCTACTGACATGCTTATGTCGGTAGACTGGCCTCAAGCGAATCTAACCTTGACCGAAGTCATTGGGTCTTTGCTACGTTGATCATGTTAATTTCTGAACAAACTCGAGCCGTCCGAACCATCAAGTTAAGGGTCTAACAGGTATCCGCTCATTTAAAAGTATGCGAGGGTGTAGGAACCTCTTAAAAGTACACTTAGTAAGGGTGTGTTATATGTGAAGAAAAATAATTTTCAATTTTTCATGTTTTGTTAGCTTAAATGTTTTAAAAAATATTTTTCAAATGGACGAATTTTCCTCTAATTTAAGAAAAATGAATTCCCTACGCAAAGTAAGCAAAATATTTTCAAAAACTTTTCTTAAATCTTACCACCTCGAAACAGGTCCTAACCCAAGACCGAAAAATCAACCTTGACCAAGACCCCAAAGCTGACTATGACCTCGATCGGGACCTAACCCTTGACTACGACCCTGACTCCCATCAGACATAATATCCTATTTCACCTACAACCAGACTTCTGGTACTGAACGGGGATCCAACTCCTGACCCTGACTCCTACTAATAAAAAAACATCCAATTCAACCTTTAGAGGTCAATTTTCAAAAATTCGATCTAAAATCGTAGGTCGACAGTACTGATTGATTTTTTAAAAAATAAGTCAGTTTTTTGTACAATTTTTATTTTGAAAAAACCATCCTCATGAGTTCTGTTTTAAAATTATTTCATTTTAAAAAAAAAAAAAAATCGACCTCAAATGGTTGTTTTGCATTTCCCAGTTTTTGGCGCTAAAATAATCGACATCTAGAGGTTGATTTTGTTTTAAAAAATATTTTTAGGTCAATTTTAAGCATTTTTTATAGTGTCCCAACCCCGACTCTGACTTAAGACACGACTACAACTATCAACCCAACTTGCAGTTTGATCTGAGACCCGAATCTTGACCCCGACACGACTCTGGACCCGAGACCTGAATATCAATCCTGAACCAAGACTTGACCTCGAATCCCAATTTGGAATCCGACTCTAGATCATGAGTTGGGACCAGACTCCCAACCCGATACCTGATTTCTAACTTTTGACGCCAATTTGGGATCCGAACCAAGACCTGGATTCTTACTCCGAACCGGCACCCAACTTTCGACCCCAATTCAGGACCACCTATTTTCCAAAAAAATATTATTTAAAAAAAAAAATCCTTCATACCTAACAAACCCTAAAAGGAGAAAAATAAGAAGAAAAAATGCTCGTAAATTGAGCGTACTTATTTATATACATAATAAGAAGCAATGGACAATAAGGATATTGAATTACCCATTTTTTATCTATATCAAAAAATGGATGGGTCAAATATTTTATCTGTTTTCTCCTGATCCGACTCGACCTGCCCGTTTGCCACCTCTAACATCAACCATGTTAGGAAATTTAAAGAGAATCTTCTGATTGGGGCAAAAATTGAGATAAAAAATGACTTGAAATTGCAACACCCAAAAGAAAAGATGATGTCAAAGAGCAGTCCTATGATAGAGAAAAGATTTATTATGAAGACTTGTGAAGAAATCTGATGTTTCTCCTTGTTGGAACTGAAGAGATTGTGAAAAGTCGATGTTTCTCTTGTTCAAACTAAGAGATGAATGATTTGACTCTTTTAGAACAAGAGTGAAGAAAAGCCACGTGGATTGAGCTTTGAAACTATATTTTTTCCCTTGATCATCCAATCACGGTTCCTCTATATAATATATATTAGAGGATATGGCCCGTGTCAGCACGTGTAATGACCTTCCCGGTCATTTTCCCATTTTCGTGAGTTCTCATCGTTTAGAGCTTTTCTATAACTGCCCCAAGTTATTTATGACTTGCTGGGACTGACAGTTCGGTTCCCAGGAAGTTCGTTTGAGAATATTATTTAGACCGAGCACATTGTAAAATATTAAATTAAATTAAAATTTGGTAAAATGACATAGTTAATTACCTTTCAAAAATGTTTTGAAATTTATAAAATGTATAAAAAATTTTAGTTATGATATATCTATACTATTTTATAATAGTTTTGTAACCTATTAATAATTTAAGCGGAGATAGTGAATTTAAATATGTTAAAATAATATTATTATTTTATAGAGGTTTTGTTAGAAATAATTTCTTATTAATTATGGTATATTCAAAATATTGTATTTATTTTACCACGAACCTATGCAATACCCGAATAGATACGTAACGGAATGAAACGAATTAGTAAGAAGTTGCCACCACATAGCCACGTGGACCTTGGCAAGAATGAATTGGCTACCAATTGTTAAAGTAATCATGACACTTAAGTTAGGTAAATTGATTTCAATTTTTTGTTTTGTCGGTTAAGATTACTACTGTCTCTCTCTCTATATATACATGACTATTAGTATAATTTCTGTCCAATCCTTTTCACTAACACATAGTTACTACATATATTCCTTTAACACAAATTGAAAGAAGAGTTGCGGAAAACAGTACCTTTTGAGCTTATACTTAATGACTGCTAGGAAATTAATTATCCACATCAAGTTATTCAAGTTCGGGGATCGCGTAGTTGATAGTATAACGTCTTTATATCGTAAGTCTTTCCGATTAATTTTAGCTTAAAATCGCGTATTTGAATTGTTATTTAGTGGTTGTTGGTGCTTATTTAGAGCTTAATATGAGCTCTGATTGGATAGCATATGTTGTGACTATTGGTCACAGAGTTATTTACAGTGACGGTTTCAATTTTACGAAACCGCAAATGGGCCCCACATGGGATTTTCGGACATTTTTCGAACTAATGCAATATGGGTATCAATAGCCTTGTTTTGACATTTAGTTTATTATTTTGGTAGCTTGGCAACAGTCAGAGGTCTCTCGAAAGGGGAAGGCTCTAATTTAACTGGCTTTAGCAGGCGTTCGGCGGCGTCCAGGTAGGCTAGGTTTACCTTCCTTTACACTTAGACTGGGCTTATGTGTGATATATGTATGCTATTGTGCTGGTATTGTGGGCTGGTATTTTATACTTGGTGGTGGTGGTTTGCTGTGATTTAGGCCTTCTAGGCCGGATAGGGCTATTCGGATATATTCCAGGCCCGTTATCCTCGTGGTACCCCACAAATGACCTATTTGGGGTCGGATAGTATTGTTGTTGTTGTTTCTAGTCTGGGAATGTTATTGTTGGACCTTAGTCCAGGCTTAGACAGACTTAGCCCAGACTTAGACAAGTATAACCAGACCTGATTTTCGGGACTCGGTAGCGGGCCCCATTATCCTTTTTGTCGACTTATCGAAACTTTGACATCTTTGGGCTTAGATAAGCCCTATATGACTATTAGGGTTATGACGGGATTGAGTCACCCCGATTATACCCGGTTGGCCTGTCTAGCTTTGTTCGTCCCTGATAGCACCGTATTTGATTGGGGTCGGCTAGTTTGACTTAGAACGCTGAACCACCTTTCCATGACTTGTAATGTATACCCAGACTTTTATATACATATTTTTATAGTAGGTAGTTGACCTAGAAGGACCCCGAGATTGACTTGTAGCATGTTGTAGAGTTAGCTTCTGTACCTATATAATAATATTGACT
Source organism: Capsicum rhomboideum (assembly GCA_031232105.1). Classification (NCBI taxonomy): domain Eukaryota; kingdom Viridiplantae; phylum Streptophyta; class Magnoliopsida; order Solanales; family Solanaceae; genus Capsicum; species Capsicum rhomboideum. The sequence goes on along the minus strand of CP124713.1, from coordinate 124,097,139 downwards.
TGGCACTAGGGCGTTCCTCGTTTATTTGATATGATATGACCTTTGGTTCTGTTCTGGTTACTGGCTATGATGAGTTCCGATTCGAGTCCGGCTACTGATTCAGGTATGATGATTTTGGTTATTGACTATTGGGTGTTCTGGTTCGAGTCCGGCCCCGGATTGTGATACACTATGAGTTCCGGTTCGAGTCCGGCCACTGATTATTATGAGTTCCGGTTCGAGTCCGGCATCTGATTATGATATGATTGGAGAGTTTTGGTACTGGGTACCGTGATCATGATACTGTTGTTCTATGAGTTCCGGTTCGAGTCCGGCAGATATGATATATATGTGGCCTCTTGTTATTACCCACTACTTCCGGTTCGAATCCGGCATCTGGCCTCTTGTTATTACCCATTGGTGCCGGTTCAAGCCCGGTGCACTCTTGTTGGTTATTGTGGTTACTGGATACTGATACAGCTTCGAGACATTGATGACTATGCATTTACTATTTTTGTGTGTCCCACCGGTTTATGGGGGCCAGGCTGGGTTATTGTTTTCTTCCGTGTGCCTATCGGGCTTATGGGGGCCCAGATAGGTTATGTTTGACTTGTGTGTTTACTTACGCATTTATTTACTCGTTATTATGTATCGCACTTATATTTTCCTGAGCATATCTATACGCCTCGGCCGTTACTTATGTATCTATTGCTTGTACCCCGGACTTAGCATGCCCCCTGCACTTTAGCTTGCTTATATTATATTAAGCTCAGTCGACCGATGATGCCTACTGAGTACCCGTTGCCCTGGTACTCATACTGCACTTCTGCATCTTTTTTCCCGATGCAGATCCAGGCACCAGTCGACGGTTTTGACGTGACTCTTTTCTCAGCACTGATTCCGGAGCAGGGTGAGCTTACTGACGTTCGAGGCAGATCCTTCTCCATCTTCTACTGTATAGTCTTTTGCTCTCAAGACTATTGTACTCATTATACATGTTTGGTTTCTGTCTTGTATTTTGGGTATGTTAGTAGTGGCTCATGTACTGACATCACCAGGTCTTGGGAAGGGTTCTTGACTTTATATATTGTCCTCTTCCTTCTCAGTCTTGGCATATATATATATTCTGACTCTGTCTTTAGCATTATAGCATGTTTATAAATATGGTTACTTCCACTTCTTCTCTGTTTTATGAGATTCCGCCCGTTAGCCCGTCGCTTGTCGCACCGGGCTAGGGTTTGGCTTGCCTATTGGTGGGTTACGATAGGCGCCATCATGACTCAAATATTGGGTCGTGACAGCTTGGTATCAGAGCCCAGGTTGTGTAGGTAGTGTCGGTACATGAGCCAATGTTTAGTAGAGTCCTGTGGATCGGTGCAGGGACGCCTGTATCCTATCCTCGGGAGGCTACGGAGCAGTTTTAGGGGAGTCTCTCATTTTCTTGACTCATGTCCGTGCATTGGGTCTGTGTTGGTTTCTGATCTTCATTTGGTTCACTCTTTACGCAGATGGTTAGGACGCATGGTGCGAGACCCGAGGGTCAGGACCCCGAGCCTACAGCAAGGGCTCCAGTTAGGGGCCGAGGTCGACCCAGAGGTCGGGGGCAGGGTAGAGCAGTAGCCCCAGGACTGAGATTGCCACTCCGCAGAGCTACCCAGAGTTTAGTGACTTCAGGGAAGTCATTCGCAGAGATTACCGAGCATGTATACTCTATTGAGGAGATGGATCGCGAGGCCCAAGGGGGCAGCGATAAGAGACCTCGTGTTCAGGGTAGTTTCAGTGGGAGCCATAGTGGTTCGCAGTTCAGAGGTCGTGGGTTCCAGTTTCAGGGTAGGTACCCTCAGCAGCAGCAGCAGTCTTTTCAGCGACAGGGTCAGCCCAGTAGGCCCGTACAGTCAGCTTTGCAAATATTTGATAGGGGTCAGCCCACCTATAGTGGTTCTGTTAGCCAGCCTCAAGGACGTGGTCAGTCCAGTTCATCGACTAGAAGTGGTCATACCAGCTCAGCCGGACCTTCTAGGCCGAGTAGGGAGCCAGGAGCATGCTACACTTGTGGGGTTGTCGGTCATTTTGCGCGTGAGTGTCCTCAGCGCATGGCGATTGAGCCTTCAGTTCAGACAGCACAGCCCCTCAGATCTATACCTCCAGCAGGTAGAGGTGGTGCACAGGGTCATCGGGGTGGTCCCCAGGGTTCTCGAGGTAGAGCGCAGGGAGGTCGGACTGGTTGTCAGGGCGGTGCTCAGACTAGTGGTAGCCAGCGTCAGTTGTATGCCGTGCCGGCTAGACCGGAGGCTGAGGCTTCGGATGCAGTGATTACAGGTACGATTTCCGTATGCCATCAGCCAGCCTCTGCATTATTTGATCCTGGATCCACGTTTTCTTATGTATCTACTTATTATGCACCACGGTTGGGTTTGTGTTCTGAGTTATTATTTATGCCCTTACGTGTATCTACCCCCGTTGGTGATTCCTTAGTAGTGGATCGGGTATATAGATCTTGTCTGGTGACTATTCAGGAGTTTGAGACTCAGGTTGATTTTATTGTATTGGCCATGGTAGACTTTGATGTGATTCTGGGCATGGACTGGTTGTCTTTTCATCATGCAGTCTTGGATTGCTTTACCAAGACTGTTACCTTAGCCATGCCTGGTGTACCCCCGGTGGTGTGGCAGGGTTCTGTTAGCCGCACACCGACAGGGATTATTTCATATGTTCGTGCTCGTAGATTGATGTCGAGGGGATGTGATTTATTCCTTGCTTATGTTTGGGATGCTAGCATTGAGAGTCCGTCACTTGACTCCGTCCCGGTTGTTCATGAGTTTTCTGATGTATTCCCGACTGACCTACCTGGCCTTCCTCCTGAGCGTGATATAGAGTTCATTATCGACCTTGAGCCGGGCACTCGACCTATTTTTATGGCTCCTTATCGTATGGCTCCTGCTGAGTTGAGAGAGTTGAGTAGTCAGCTTGAGGATCTTCTGGGGAAGGGTTTTATCAGGCCAAGTGTATCTCCGTGGGGTGCTCCAGTTCTGTTTGTAAAGAAGAAGGATGGATCTATGCGTATGTGTATTGATTACAGGCATCTAAATAGGGTGACGGTGAAGAATAGGTATCCTATGCCTCGTATCGATGATTTGTTTGATCAACTTCAAGGTGCAGCGGTATTCTCAAAAATACATTTGAGATCTGGATACCATCAGTTGAGAGTTAGGGCTGAGGACATCCCAAAGACAGCCTTCAGGACTCGGTACGACCATTATGAGTTCCTGGTGATGTCTTGTGGGTTGACTAATGCCCCAGCAGCTTTCATGGATTTGATGAATCGTGTATTCAGGCCATACTTAGACTCTTTTGCTCTCAAGACTATTGTACTCATTATACATGTTTGGTTTCTGTCTTGTATTTTGGGTATGTTAGTAGTGGCTCATGTACTGACATCACCAGGTCTTGGGAAGGGTTCTTGACTTTATATATTGTCCTCTTCCTTCTCAGTCTTGGCATATATATATATTCTGACTCTGTCTTTAGCATTATAGCATGTTTATAAATATGGTTACTTCCACTTCTTCTCTGTTTTATGAGATTCCGCCCGTTAGCCCATCGCTTGTCGCACCGGGCTAGGGTTTGGCTTGCCTATTGGTGGGTTACGATAGGCGCCATCATGACTCAAATATTGGGTCGTGACAGCACGGACCCAACATCACTTATGTTTTGAGCTAAATACCCAAAACATGATATCAATTAGAAGCTAAATTGGAAATGTGAACCATAAGTTGTGAAACATAAATATATTAAGACTGAGAAGAAAAACCTATTACATTTACTGAGAAGCTAAGTTTCACAAAATAGTTATGTACATTTTATTTACATATAATAGCAAAATGCAATGCATTGCATTGAAGGCCAGCTGAGGTGCAATCTTAGTTGTTTTGAAAATTGACCATAAGAGTGAGATCTGTTACACAAGGTAGAGAAGGTGAGCAATTTTTATTCATTGCCTAGGAATAGTACATTAAGGTAATGACATATGCCTGTAAAAAGAAGCTTATCAAAATGAACAATTTCTAACTATTGCTATAGTTGTATGGGAACAAATAAATCTTCAGCAGAAGCAGACAATTAGGTAGGTTAAAAAGAGTAAAAAGGCAAGAAGATAATCCACAGTTTTTAAAAAGAAGAATGATAAGAGAATTACTTGAGATAAATCAATGTCATTGAGAATTAAGTCAATTAGAAGCTTTTTCAAGTGTGTGTATTGTTGGTGAGTGCGTGAAGCTGCTAGATGACCTGATTGAACCAACCCTTTGAAAGCTTTTCTATTTATTTCTCTTTCAAGAAAACCTTCCAAAATTTTATTTTTCCTTTTCTCAAATCCAAGTAACTTCAGATCCAAAACAGAGAAAGATTACCGCGAGATCTTAATGAAAAAATGGGACTTTAATTCTATTATATTCTTCTTTATAAGATAATATGGTGAGGGGAATGGATTTGTTCTTACCAATTCATGCTGATAGGTTTAACCTCGTGAAACTAACATACAAATACTGAGATAGAATCGAAATTTGAAGTTAATGGAAAATCGAAATTTGAAGTTAATGGATTCTGAAATTTCCACCTAAATGGATTCATCAAGAAATTAACAATACCTATTAATTGGAATATTATTCAACTATACGAACACAAAGCTAACAAGCATAAACTACAATCACTAAGAAAGAGAAATAGAGAAAGAGAACAAACTAACATTTACCAAGGTTACAAGCAAAGCGATGAATTATATTTATTAGTCCAAAAAATCACACCAATAAATTAGTTTTGCGTTATTTTCTACTTTATCCTTTGACTTTACAACACTTGCGAATAACTGTTTTTCATCTACTTAACAAAATAATTACATGTTAGCTGGTTACAACTCCAGCTGTTCTTGATAGGCAGACATAAGATGTCTCTTATTTGTTTTCGATTGAATTCCACTTTTTCATATCCTCCTTTCTCGTATATATATTTCTCTCTTTTCTTCATCCATCTTTTGTTTTCTTTCTCCACATTTGTGATGTGTCTTCACATAAATAGGGAAAATTTGGAACGAAGGGAGTATTATTTTTCAAATTCAGGTTCATCACATTGCTTGCAAACAATGTTTCATTATTTTGTCTACTTGTTTCCCATGGACATTCACCCGACCTTCCTCCTAAAAAACTAATCCATAAAATTGTTCAGCGTCACACTCGGGCTAAGTGAAATTCTCAAATTAGACAAAATAGATAACAACACAAACATACAACCATAGATCTTACGAAAACAACCCACATCTCTATAAAAGAATCAGAACAGCGAAACTCGGATATTGAAAAATAGAATGTCACGACTCAACTAATCGACTCATGCGGGCACCTACTCTAATCCACCTAGATAAGAGAAACCTTACCACCCTTTCAAAATAATATGGAATTTATAAACAATTTTGATTAGTGATTTCAAAATCTGATAAGCATACAACCTTTTTTACAAAAGTACAATGAATAAAAACATCTTTCCCAAGGACCTAGTCTAGACAATGTACAAGAGCTTCTAATAAGTAAATGATAACGCAAAGGACACAGCTCCCACCATAGGAATGAGAAGAGTAGAAGCTGCTGGAAATCACTATCCACTTCACCGGAGAAACATCAACTGATTTTGCAATCAGACTATACCCCAAAAAGGGTATAGCAAGAGTAGTATCGATACAACCACATGTACTGGCAGGTATCATAGACTGACTAGGGTTAGATCACGTAAATACAATATAGAAATCACAGAAAGAGAGCATGACAAGTTATATAATAATTTTATTCATATCACTTTCATCCACTTATATATTACCTAAGAATATTCTATTCTTATTCTTGCAAATTTAGTTGTATCCAATTCATTACTAGTAGTCAATATGTACCATTGACATTCCCCTTACACCATTCACACTTAACCTCTCTAATCATGCATCACCCTTTACAGCAAATGTCATCCATCATAACTCTTTAACACTACCTTTACCTCAAATATATATACACCATTTAGCCTTTCTCAAACAACACTAAATAGTTTAGTAAAGATAAGGCCCTGACTATCAATCATTAACCAAGTTAACAACCATGACTCCACGATAATAACTTACACCTTGTATCAAATACACAAGTAAGTAGACAATAACAGAATATATGGCAGTCTTTTATATTCTTAGCCCGGACCACTCAAGGATCCAATATAATCAATAATAACAACAATGATCAAAAATTTTGATTCTATCAAGGAACCAAATATAATATATCAAATAGCACATAAACTCGGTTCACTCAAGGAACCAATATAACAAGTAAACACATAACCCAGTTCACTCAAGGAACTGTCACACTTACATGTACCTTGTACATACATGCTAAGGGTCTTATGGTCTCCTACTAGCCATGACCTACAGAGGACAAGCTCTTGTCCATCTACCAAATTCCAGGCATCTAGTGTCTGCCAACCTTATAATGACCAATCCCGTGAAAATATCCAAATACTGGTACATCCCACAATAATAAGTATAACTTTTGTGAAGATGTCCAAATAATGGTACATCCCACAATAATAAGTGTAAATCTCATGAAGATATCTAAATATCGCCATGTTCCACAATAAGAAACAGATATCCCAACAATATCAACCACAATGAAAATAAATAACCACACTTGTATAATCAACAAACCTTTAATATAACCTCATTATATGTGATTAACACTTAGGATATCATTCAACAATTTACTTTCTTGAACATGCATTAAAAAGAGGAGACAACATTCCAAACACTTGGTCAAACTCAAGTTAATCATTTCATGTAAACAACAATTATCCTTTCACACATGAAATCACAAGTATGCCCAAAGGCCAGCCAACAACTCATAATTCAGGCCTTATCAATTCATATTCATCAATTACAGCATACCTAAAGACTAATCCATGGCTTATTCAAATAAGCATTACCCAACCATATTCATTAAATTCAAGTATTCATTTTAGGAGTGCACATTCAACCAAAAGGAGTCTAAACTCTAGTTCAACAATTATAAATTCATTCACTAATTTAAACCTCCTTTATTCCCTTCGAGACCTGTGATTCAGCTATTATCTAGCAACTCTTACTTTCAAGTCATCACTAGGTTCAAGTCCCTACTCCATTAGCCAACCATTCACCATTTTATACCATTTCTAAAGGATACTATCAATCGATAATTATTCTCATCTAATAAGCATATAAGCAATGTCAAATCATATTCTAAACACACATAATATCAAGTTCACCCATTTTATAGTATTTAGGTCGAATCACTAGAGTATAGACTCAAATAATCTCCTTATCACCATTTATATTCACATAATTCACGTTACAATGCACTATGGAGTCATACTAACACAAAACACCCATCAAGGATTCAGACATTAACATAATAATACACAATTAGGTCTTTCTTACGTTAATCTCATAGTTTATCCATCCAACTCCATGCCCGCGGGGCTAAGGATGATTTCTCCCGTCAAATCTATATTATGAATATGATTTTTAACCACAGTCTACTACTCATAAACCATAACCTACCTGGGTGCCAAGTTGCTGCAATAAGCAAGCTACACCATGAATGATCTTCCTTTCCCTTCACGTTTCTGAAGGCTAAATCATCTAATAAACAACAAGTATAACAGTAATTAATCAATTACTCTTCAAATAGATACTTTGAGAATTCAACCCATTAATTCTACCCTCATTTATGGTGTATAACAATACTCAAGGGTCAATTAACCACCAACTAGCTCTATCATACTCAACACATTTCCATTAATGGAGTTTTAGAGTTAAAGGTCCCATCTTTATAGAATTCATGATCCCCAACTATCAAAGTTCATGTTCTTGAACCACAATTTCATACTAGGAAGAGTTAATTTATAATCTAAAATCAATTCTAGGTGAAAATACATACACCCATAGGTTTTCCTCATAATTTCATGAACCTAGGGTTCTAAACCACAAGAATTTCTCCATAATTCCCCATTTTAATGATTCTAGAAGATGAACAGATTAATCAATGTTAAAAGGGAGTAAAAATCATACCTCAACGAAGGATTTCCACCCCAACTATAAGCAAATCGCCCCTTTAGGGTCTAGGAATGAAATTTTAGGGTTTATGGACTGAAACCTGTCAAGATAAGCTTATAAACTGTTGTTGTCCTGCTATAGTGGTAAAATTCTTGCTATAGAAGCCCCGCTATAATGACCTGATCCCACTACGGCGGCCTCAACTTTTCAGCACAGACAGTCTTCAATAAAACGGTCATAACATTTTACTCAGGAAGCGGATTAACGAACGATCGATTGCATTTGAAAGAAGTATCAAAGATCTTTAATCTGGTGGGTATTGGGCCCCACAACTTCTTATATTCTAGGAAGAGTGCTCATTTGTAGTTGACCCTAGTTTAACCTTAGTCTGAAACTAAATCGGTTAGGACACTTTCAACTTAACTTTGTGTTAGGTTAGGGGTATTGTATGACCTTCATTCATAACTAATGTACTCCCATACCAAAAAATTGATCCTAACACCTATGAAGAATGATATTTATATACCTTTACCGTAGATATTTTTCAGTAACGGCGGAATGGGTCGTTACGTAGAAGGACAAAAAAATAGAACTAAAATTACCTTGCAAAAATTGGAAAAAGGATCCAAGAATTTAAGCCCCAAGTCAAATTGGAGAGTGAATCTAACAACAAAGATCTAAAATGAGAAAGGAGACAAACAAAAATCTGCTAGGAAGAGTTTGTCCGTGAGAGTGCACTTTGTCCAAGAAGAAGAAGCCAGAATGTTGTATAATGATGAAAGATAGGTTCAAGTAATATTCTACATCACACGAGAGGAAAGTGTTAGCCAAATCTTAGAGGAGGTATTTGAAATAATTTCATAGTTTTAGGATGAACACAAACTAATAAGTAAAAAATCACTTATTTTCCTACAAAATATTTTTTTTCATGGAAAAAATGTTTGTCCATAACAAAAACACCCATAGTATCAGAAATACATTTCCTTTCTCGGAGAAATTACTAATCCAAATAAAACATATATATATATATATATCCATAATTGTGGTGGAGATCGCAATTAAAACACAAAAACAAAGACATAAATAGAGCAAAACATAAAGACTATTCAAGAAAGGAAAAGTAAAAGAAAAAAAATACCCATATGATAATAGGAAGAGTTTTTAGGTCAACTGCCGGAAATTCAGCCTCAAATGTTTTGTCCATCTTCAACAAAACAAGTGCATGGCAATTTCTAAATATTTTTTTCAAAATCTCAACCTTTACCAAAGGCAGAGGAATGTCTCTCTCTTGCTCCATATCATGCATCAGCACAGGTGATACCATAGTCACATGTTTTTCCACCTCGAAACATACCATCAACATAGGTGGTTGATGTAACGGGATTTCACGGCACATGTTACATCAACACCTTTTACTAAAGGATTTTATGATTCTTAAGTGTTTTTTTTTGTGATATGATGGTATTTTGTGTTCATGTGCAGGAAAATAAGTTGCGTATGCGAAAGTTGGAATTTGAGATGCAAATAACAGTATGAATCAGTAAATATAAATGTTGGACTGTGAAATTAATCCACGGACTTTTCTGTCAATCATGGACAAGATCTGCAAGGTTACAAGTTGATTTCAAAATGATGGTTGTTTGATGGCCCGTGAAATAAAACATGATCCGTCATGTTAATCGTAAAAAAGGATCTGCAAAAGTGCAAATCAAACTTCAGTCTACAGGCCTTTTTACAGACTCTGAATCCAATTCACAAGTCGTCATGTCAGTCGTCGACCAAGGTTCTGTGAAGGTGTAATTTTGAGTCTCAAACAACGGTTCAAGATGACGAATTGACAAAAGCCATTCACAAATCGTGGAATGAGTCGTGAATACCTGCAAATCCCATACTTAAAAGTAGAAGATGATGGGTTACGTCCAACTTACATGGACGGTAGTTTTGAACGACGGTCCGTGAGAGTGTTGAAGCAACCAGTTTTTCTAATTTTTTAAGGATGAAATTGTTATGTCTATAAATACTTTTGTTAGATTTTCTTTTGATGATTAGGCATTATTAATCTTGTTACATATTTTTCTTGTCTTTTTGAGCAAAGACGCAACTTGTTGGTTTTGTTCTTGGATCTTGAAGTTTGATACTTAGATTATTGTTTGATAATACAATTTTATTTTTCTTATTCTTCTCTTGTAAGTTGATTACTATGATTTCATATACATCTTCTGATATTGTTAGTGAAATCATGAATAGCTAAACACCATAACTAGGGTTATGAAAATCATGATGGAATAGCGAAAGTAGGTCAATGGTAATAGTGATTCTTGAATGGTGACTATGTATGCATTGTTAATCTCTTTGTTATGACTGCTTTTGTAGTTGTTGCAAACGTTAGAACTCGACATAAATCTTAACTTGCTTGAGAAAAGAAGTAGAAATTCGGAAAAGAGATTAAGAATGGAGATTTGAGGTTTCCAATCCTCATCTAATGACTTGAGTTTTTTACGAGAAAAGTCAATCTGAAACAAATGATGAGGTCTAATACTTAAACACTCAAGGACTGAAAGGATTTAGAGTGATAGTCATTTGGTTGGGTCGGATGACTGTAGATGAACCACAATCGTCAATTTTGCATGCATAACACTGAGATAGATCACTACTACCATAGACGTGCTAAAGTTATGATATCATGTGGAACAAAGTCCTAGTTCATTCTCATATATTGAATACAACAAGTTCTTAAACATCGGTTACTGATAATTACAAAGCTTGAAATTTGTTACTTTTTATGCAATCCCCCTTCAGAAATACTGACTACCAGTTGAAATAATCGTATTGCGCTTATTTCTCATCATATTCTCTGTAGGATTCGATCTCAATATTGTTGGGTTCTATATTTGACATCGATTGCATTATACTTCATTGAGAGGTGTAATTTGGGTATGGCATATCAGTGGTTCAAGGCTGAAGCTAGTAAAATATTTATTTTAGACTCCCAAATTATTGAGGTCCCAAAAAATTTAATAATGAATTTAATATAATTTTCTTCACTTAAAACAATATTGAAGATTGTAAAATAAAAATAAAAAAGGTTCAAAATTTATATAAATAAGGAAAGAAGAAAGACTATCTACCTTTTACAAAAGAATATTTTAGAACTTTAAATTAAATAACTCAAATCTTCAAATTAATAAATAAAATTTTACAATAACATTCAAGATAATGTATTGTAAACACATGATGAACTTCTTATTAACTAGAATTAATCCTTAGTTCAATAAAATTAATCAATACCCTGCAAATTATTTTCATTCCACTGAAAATTATTATGATTGAGTTAAAGAAAAAAGAGAAAAATTCACCCTAAGTAGTTTTTTAAGCAATTCCATATCAAGTTTGTACAGCGCTGGAGCTTTCCAGAAATAACATCACCCATTTTGTTCATGGTTTCTTCAGGGATTGGAAGTACAACGTTATCCCCCATTTCCCATGCAAAATTCAGAATCGGAGATTTTAATTTGTAACTTGTAAGTTTGTCAAATCTAAGAATGAATAAGTTGGAAAAAAAAAAAAGGATAGTTACATTGTGGTTAGAAATTTGCTTACTATTGAATAATAATTTACTTGCATTTGAATAAATATTAATTATATAACTGTTACTTTAACATAGTATTGTTGATGTACTTAGTAATAGAGCCTACATAATGGATATTATATCTTAAATTGAATCGAGCCGAACTAGCTCAACCGAGTCAAGTTTTGACCGAGCTGAGTTTGATTGAGCTTTGATCGAGTCGAGCCGAGCTAGGCTAAAATTTAACATAAATAGAGTCGAGCAGAGCCGAGTTTTTTTTTTTTTCAAATGAGCCGAGTCAAGCCGAGCTAAACATATGCGAGCCAAGTCGAGTTTCGAGCCAACTCGGCTCTTTGCCCAACTCTAGTTCTTACCCACTTCATTGACCACTAGGTCACACCCTTAGGTTACTTTCATTTTTATTTATTCACTTTCAACTTTGCACGCCCCAAAATACAAAGAGTTAGAAGTTCTGTGTAATTGGCCTTCATAGCCACTCAACTTCGGATAATTGGTCTTCATAGTCACTCAATTTTATTTTGTGTTTCAAAAATCACTCAACTTTGTCAATTAGCTCCCATGGTCATTATTCCCACAGATTAAAAAATTTTATACCTATTTAATGATGTAACAGATGTAAATATTTAAAAAAATATATTTAAAAATTTAAAATGAACATTGAATTATTGAGTTCTCAATCAATTTTTTTATTCTTGTATTCTTGTTTTTTACTTTGTTTTATTTTTCTTGTTATTTTTCACTAATCATACTTAATATGTTGTTATCTTAAATATGAATATTTTAGATATGTTACGAGATGTAGTCAAATTCGTATTTTCTAAAATTGATTATATCATCTTATCTAAGTAGTTTCGTAATTTTTATTTTATTTTCTCTAGAGTTATTCTTTATTAATTAAATTGAAAAGGCTTTATTTAAATATGACTTAAGATATTTTAAAGGGATATACTCATATAGTCACATTGGTGTTTTATGTAATTGATTATATCATCTAAATTTAGTAGTTCCATAATTTTTTATTTTTTTATCGCATTATTCTTCATTAATTAAATTAATAAGGTGATATTTTAAATATGATTATTTTTAGATATATTATCGAGATATACTCAAATAATTAAGTTCGTATTTTATGTAACTAACTGATATCATCTTATCTCATACGAGCAATTTTCTAAAATTGAATTTCATAACTATTTAAAAAATTTAATAAAAAATACTTTTTTTCAAGATAAAATACTAAAAGTACAATATTGAATTTAAGAAAAGAAGTTCAAGTGCTACAAATCCAAGTAGGAGAAGAAAACAATGAAGAGCAATTAACAAGGAAAACAGTACAGAACCTACGAGAAAGGAACAATAAAAATAACAAAATGATGTGATAATATAAACACAATAAACAACATATAATGAGAGATATCAAAAGCAAGAACTACAAGAATACGACTAGCAATACGACAGATACCAACAAGCATAAACCTTCAAAAAATAAGACAAACATTCCACTACCTAACAGGGGCGGACCCACATATGTTCAAGAGGGTTCAATTGAACCTGCATCATCGAAAAATTACACCATGTTTAAATCAATTTGTAAGATATTAAAATGTTAATAAGAAGATTGATTTGAACCCACAAGATGCAACTCGGCTCTCTGCTCAGGCTGTCAAGTGGGTTGAATTTTACTTCTTTGGTTGATGGTTGATCACGATTTCTAATCCCGTTCTTTGCTTTTCTACTACTTTATTTTCGTTGCAAGTTGCAACATGTGTAATGATTGGCCAAAGTAAAACTCTCTAAAACATGGCTTTCTCGATTTATTACTCCACTACTCCTACTTTTCTTGTTTCCATAAACAATTTATTACTTTCTTCTTTTTTTTTTTTTTTTTTGTAGACACAATTACTTACACTTCATTTTAAATTTGTCACATTTCAACAAATAAACCTCTTGAAAGTGAATTTTGATTTATCTTCCAAAAAATGCTAAAACATGCAAGTATACTTGTATAAATTCGTTGTAATTTTTAGTTTAATTTTTATTGTGTTGAAAATTGTTATTTATTTTATATCGAAATTTCTAGATTAATATTAGTATATAACTCTATTTCTTTAATTATATTTATTAATTTAATTTGGTTGTCTAACTCTTTTTTATTATCTTCTACTACAAATAACAACTCTTTAGGAGTACTTCTAAACAAGAAAAAACATTTAAATTTTGTTAAATTTCATAAAAGTTAATAAGAATATAAATTAATTTTTTTGTTGAAATATATTTTTTAAAATTATCTATATTCAATCCTCCCCAGACTTCACTTTCCCACAGGATACGTCTTTTTTATTGTTGTAACTTTTTTCAAATTTAAGTGATTTAATTGTTAAAAAATAGTAGATAATTTTTTCCTTTTTAAAAAAAAAAAAATCCAACTTTGTTAAAACTCTAAAGTGTTCACCTTAAAGTGACTATCTTGTGATCGTAATAAAAAAGAATAAAAAGAAGTCCCCAAGTCCTACTTGTCGCATCGAATACTACTTATACTATTAGTTCTAGATATTTCTGGTTAAACTTGCTTGTGCAAAATTTTGTGTCCGTCACTGCCTACTAATTACTTCTACCTTAATACGCGACCTCCATACATTTCTATTCAAACTCATGTCCTCAGTAATATGAAGTTACGCTATGTATTGTCTAATCACCTCTCCCCAATATTTTTGGTCATATTTTCACACAAAAATGAAAAATGAGAACAATATTTAAATAACAACACAAATATTGCTATTTTTATTTTATTTTGTGATTAATTTTTTATTTATTTATTTTTGAAAGAAAGCCGCCCTAAAGGGCTGAAATATTCCACGGAGAACGAAGGCCTCGACTAAGGAGAACATATGGAGAACAAATTTAAGGTTTGCTTTTTGGGCAAGTTCAAATGGGTCTTGGATTTTGTAAACCTTGTTAGTTTTGGAGTTGGAATAGCTAAAGCTATTATAAACTTCTGGTATCAACAAATTTAGGGTTTGCTTGGTCTTGGATTTTGTAAACCTTGTTAGTTTTGGAGTAGGAATAGCTAAAGCTATTATAAATAATGAAGTTACTTATGGAATTTAGTATCAATTTCAGAGGACGCCAAAGTGATGGAGATGCAGAAGCTTCCGGATGATATAATGTTTGACATCATGAGCTATTTATCGCAATCGTCTTTATTCAAATTCAGAAGTGTTTGCGCAAGCGTTGGAATATGTTAAGTGTGTGACCATCTCATCTAAAAGCTTAAGTTGTTAGAGAGAGCACGCTTTTGCTTTTATTATTTAACTAGCAACAGAGCATACGAAAAATAAGAAAGCATAAGAGTATGCAAAGTTGGCGAAGTCTAATTAACATTACAATTAGAGAGTGGTGGAGTGTTGTCGCATTTGATGCGGAAGTTTTAATGAATTTGCGTGAGAAAGGGTAAGTAGTATACCTTGGTTGTTCGGAGGGTTTTACCGCAGAGGGAAAAAGAACAGGGAGAGCGTGAGCGATGTGATTGTTTAATTTCAGTAGTTATTCAAATTCAATGGATGAGGAGGGTGAATTGTTCAAATTCAAATTCAAATTGACCCTGCCGAAGATGGATGAATTGAATTCACCGTCCATAAACTACCAGCCATCAAAACCACAACCGCATCCCAAAAACAAAAAAATAAGAAAAAGGCAGATTATGTAAAGTAATAATTTAAGTGTGGTATGGGATATTGTAATCCGTGAAAGGGAATGAGAAAGGCTTGTTTGGTACAGCGAGTCTAAAGATTAGTCAAAACGACAAATGAATAAGCATTCAGATTTGTTAGCAGGGAAAGTAATACAGAGGCTCATTGTTGTTAACCTTAAAGCATATAGCCAGCGGCGGATCTACATAGTCCCGTGGGGGTGCCACGGCACCCGCAAGCTTCGGGGGAAATCTGTATATATGTAGGTGTATGTATAGAAGATGTAGATAAATAGTTAAAAGTGGCACCCAGATAACCAAGGGGTGCTGTGGTGCCACTGGCAAAAGCTGAAACTACCATACCTTCCATGCGGGATCGAATCTGGTTGTGAACTTTTTATTAAAAAAAAATTAATTTGAATATAAAGCGAATTCATTTTCGGCGGAGCAAGTTCTGAAGATTATATTCTCTTTCTTTTTCCTTCTAATTCTCGTCCACTGTTGACATATTTAATTATTAATCTTTGAATGTTTTATCTATTATTATTAGTTACAGTATTTGTTTACAGGAAAGTGTAAAAAATATTTTAAAACTATTCAAAATTAAATAAAAAAAGTCTTCCACTAATAGTTTAGTTAAAAAATGTCCTTATTGTTAATAGTATGGACCAAAAAAAGCCTCATTATTAGTGGTTTGACCAAAAAAATGTCTTTATTACTCCCTCCGTTTCAAAAAGAATGACCTGTTTTGACTTTGCACGGAGTTTAAGAAAATAAAAAAGATTTTTAAAACTTATGGTCTTAAATTAAAGTTGTGTCAAATATACCAAAATGCCCTTTAATCTTGTGGTTCTAAACATGCCACGTAGAAAGTTGGAATTAAAGTATTATCAAAAAAAAAAGGGTCATTCTTTTTTAAACAGATTAAAAAGAAAAGTAAGTCATTCTTTTTTAAACGGAGGGAGTATTACTTAAATGGGTCAAAAAATCTTTTTTTCTAATAAACAAAATGTTTCTTTTCTTTTTAAACATATTATTTTCCTAATAAAGTGTTGTTTTAAAGAACCCCTTTTCTTGTTTCTGTTCTCTTAAATCTTGTTAACTAAAAAAAGTGGAAAGTTATGTACTTTTTAACTGATAATATATGGTAAATATATAAGATCATAGTAACCCCATCATTAATTTTCATTTAGATAACAATAAAATTGTTTTCCTAATGAAATAGAAAAGATTTTATTTTTTAAATTTTTTCGAATTGAGTAAGAAAATTTTTACCTATTGCTATAAAAGATGAAATACGAAACAGTGTTGGTGATCAGAATTTAGATGATTGTTTCGTTTGTTACATAAAGCATGATGTATTTACAAATGCAAGTAATGATGCTCTCATTGGCCATTTTCAAAATATAAAAATTCGTCGAGGACAATTGTTAATGTTCATACAAGGAAATTTGAGGTTGATAACTCAACTTTCTTCTTGGCTTTTATATGTTTACATTATTTAAGCATCCTCATTTGTAATATCATCATAAAGTGTATAACAAACTCTGTGACGATCATAGAATACCTAGTTCTCTCTAGTTCTTATTTTCTTCATGCTTGTTAATTAGTAGAGGTTCATTACCTCATTAGGATTGGTAAGGTAAGATGTAACCTCCCTTGCTTGTACTTATTCCTATTGAGGATTTTATTTTTATTTTAATAAAAAACTGCTAGACACTCCGTCTAGTGGTATAAATTTGCTTAAAAATAAATAAAAAATGAATGATTTATATTTATAGTATTAGTAATATTATTGGAAATTTTATGCTTTCTGTGCTTTGTGCGGAATCGGAGCCCAAGGTTGTTCTAATGAACTAATTGATATGTCTGTTTGGCACCTGGAAGCTTCAAATCCTGGATCCGCCTCTGCATATAGCGACAGAGAGAACAAAAATAAGAAAGCGGCAGAATATGTAAAGTAGGAAAAGTGTAAACATTGCGATTAGAAAGTGGTGAAGTGATGTGGTATTTGGTTAGAAAGTTTCAATGATATGCGTGAGAAAAGGCTTAGGAGTGTACCTTGATTGTTCGGTATATGAAAGGCCGATTGAAGAAAGCCCTAAAAGTAAGAGACGCATGGCACAACTACAGGTAAGTAAGAGTGCAAATATGTTAGCGACAGAGCATACCAAAAATAAGATATTGGCAGAGTGTGTAATGTTGGTGAAGTCTAAACATTACGTTTAGAGAGTGGTGAGTGTGAAAGTTTCAATAAGTTTGAGCGAGAAAAGGTAAGTAGTATACCTTGATTTATCGGAGGGATTTACCGCAAAGGGGAGAAGAACAGGGAGAGCGTGAGTGATGTGGTTCTTCAATTTTAATGGATATTCAAATTAATCGATGAAAAGGGTGAATTGTTCGAAGAATTGGGAGAGAAGTTTGGAGAGTAATGGTATAGGGAATTGGACGTGTCCTTTGGTGAGGTGCCGGTTTAGGTAATGATCAAGTTTACTATCTTCAATGGTATATAAACCCACTGGCGTTATGAATGTAATACAGTTCCGCATCTATGCACGAGTAACTATGACGTAGTAAATCAAAGATGGACTGGATTAAAATTTGAGAGCACACATAAGAGTAGCATGAAAAATTAAGATGACAATAGGTGAAAAACGTAGATAATTAGCAGAGAGAATCAACAAATAGAACAAATTGAAGCAGGAGAACACATTAAAAAGATATAAAAGGAACAATGCAAAGAAAGATGAAAGAAGTAAGAGAAAAGAATTGGGCGAGAGTTCCTTTCAAACCTTCAACAAAGAAGAATCCACTGCCCCTTTGCTGCCTCAATCAACGAATGGTGGTTGCTCCCTCTCTGTTTGTAGATGATTTCCTTTTAAAAAAAAAAAAGAGAATTAAAGTAAAAATAAACCACGATTGTTGAAAATGGTCCAATACATTGAACCTTCAACTTGTTTCTGCTTCTTCCCTTCTTGTTGAACTCTTTCTCTTAGCCATGGTTCAATAAACCTGTTTTGTTTTTTGAAGCGATTTTTAATGGGCGAGAATGAGGCAACAAAGAGAGACTAAACAACGGTAATAGACTGTTTGGGTCGTTGAAGCGGTGTTGTAGATGTGCGAAAGGTTTCTTTTTATTTTTGTTTTTAGATTTATTTTTTTTTTGCAAGAGAAAAATTGTGATAAAAAGGAGGGGATGCCACGTCACCTGAACTATGACCCTCTTTTATATATATATATATATAGATTATATTCTCAACACGCCCCTTCACGTGTGGGCCTGATTTTTTTCATGGGTCAAGCACGTGGAAATTCTTTTTAATAATGGGTGGCGGTGAGATTCAATCTCAGGACCTCTGCCTGCTCTGATACCATATTAAAGAAATGGACCTTAGTCCTAACTCAACTCCAAAAGTTAGCTCATGAAGGAAGGATTGTTCAAGACCATATAAGAGACCAATGACCCTTTAACCCACCAATGTGGGACTCCAACAGAATACCCTATTTATGCACCCTCATTTCTCCCTACTTTTCTTACACCATTCCTACCTTAGTGGTTATGATTTGATGATGGATGTGACCATTGAGAAGGAGACGGAACATGATGACAGGAAAGGAGAAGACTTTACCAAGACTGCTCAGAGTAGTCATGGCTTACATCTAGAGCAAGATTCTGATCCTTCGAGATACCGCATAAGATGCCCTATATTGCGCCAAACTCTTGCAATCCCCAATCCGTAAAATCTTAGTTTGTGCATGGCCTTGGAGTTTGTTCCATCTAACCAACCTGCAGTCAAGTTGGTTTTTGTTCGTTCATGAAGATGATGAAAATCACTATTCACTTAGTTATGAAATTCCCGCTCTTGGGGTTGGTAGTGATCAAACTGCTTATTGTTGGAGAGCCGTTAAGGTACCACCGCTGCCTAACTTATTGAAACACGGCCAAAAGAGAGAGAGAATTCAGGTTTTCTTTAGAATTGGTTTTTTTTTTATTGCATTTGGTATATTGAGAAGGAGGAGGATGATCTTGATATAGAAGTTGATGTTTTGGAACAAAGTTGAGCATCACTGAACTCTTGGATTGGCATGGCCGGCTGTCTTTCGCTCAACTAATAAACGAGAGCTCCATGTCTTGGTCTTACACGATTGCAAAAAGTTGAAATAGGCTGAAAGTAAGTTGGTCGTCAAGCTGCCATTCTTGAAACCAGATCATAAGAAGCTAATAACATTCTCTACTTTTGCTGATAATTCTATGTTGTTCTTTTTATGGAATGACAAAAAATCTTTCTGCTCCTATGGCACTAATACGGGGAAGTTAAGTACTTGTAATATATTACCAGAATACTTCATTCCTGGCGAAGAGGTCGCATATCTGGTCGCGGTAATCATGTTCGACAGGGGCCTAGGAACTTTAGATTGAGATCTTTGCTCAAGTGTTAAAGAATCCAACATTATGTGGACAGTGGACTTACAATATTAAGGCTCATAAACCCGTATTTTCATTTATCATTAGGACATTCGGCGGCGGCAGCGCTGGAGCCAAGATTTCCACTAAGGGGGTTCAAAATTTGAACAAAAACTAGTCGAAAGGGGTTCAACATCTACTATATGTCATAAAAAATAATTTTAGTTATTTATAAATAAGTATAATTTTCTGCCAAAGGATGTTCGGATGAACCCCTTCACCAAAGGTTGGCTCCATTGGTCACTTTTCATTTGATTTTACACTATAGGGAGTATATTTCTAACTGAGTTATTATATTTGTATAAGATTTTTAGACATTATACATAAATGTGTCCTTTAACTTGGGTTCGGCTGATATTTATGCCTTCAATTTTGGCTATGCACAAGTAAACACTTAAACTTGTATAAAATTGAACAAGTAGATACGTATCATAATACATGTAGGACGCCACATAGAACGCGAATTGTCACGTAGGACGCCATGTAGGACGTATGTGTCTACTTGTTCAACTTTATACAGTTTAAGTGCCTACTTTTGCACATCTAAAGTTGGAGGACATAAATATCAGTTGAAGCCAAGTTAAAGACGCATTTATGTATTATGCCTTTTTTTTTATGGTACAAGAGAAGTAAGTGATTAATTTTACAATATGTTGGATATATTGTAATTGAATCATTGTGAAGGAGTTCCTTAGAATAACGGCAGCAAAAAATGCATCAAAATACATAGTATATTTATAAGTGGTAAACAACAGAAATATAGGAGGTTTATACCCTAATTACTTGAAGGTACTAATGTTTCAAAAATTACAAGATGTGTATAAATTATGTGTCTATGGGACTGTGTATCTGAGACTGTGTATCTGAAATTGTGTATCTGAGATTGTTTATCTTGGACTGTGTATCTGAGATTGTGTATCTGAAATGATTTTAAATTTTATTTATCTGAAATAATTTTAGCTCTATATATCTTAGATATTTTAAGTCCTATGTATCTTGAATATTTTAAGGTTGTCTTTATCTTCAAAGTTTTAAGGCATGTGTATCTTTATATTTTTAATGTATGTATATCTCAATTTCGTGTATCTAATATCAATTTCATGTATCTGAAATAATTTTAGCTCTGTGTATCTTAAATATTTTATAGCCTATGTATCTTAAATATTTAGGGCTCTTTGTATCTGGGATACACACAAATCCAAAAACTATCCACCTCCGGCAACACCCAACAGCCCGCCACCACAAAAATCCACTGTGTATATAAGATACACACCAAGATCTGTCCACCCCATACTCATTTCATCAGATTTGTCCTAATTCCAGTGACCTGATTTTCAAAACCTGTCAATGAAATTCACACTCAAACGACACTCCACAATCCCTCTCTCCGAGCTCGCCATAGATGGAGGGAGGAATCAGATTCTGGCGGTGGGGGGGGGGGGGGGGAGGAATCAGATCCGTCGTAGATGGAGGGAGGAATCAGATTTCCACGGTGGTAGAGGGAGCAATCAGATCTGTCAACCATTTGTTGGAGTCAATGGTTTACCGATCAGTTCTACCAACCACACCACGATTCCTTTCCTTTTCTTCTTCCGCTTCCGTCTATCACCATTGATGGTGTATGGTTGTTCGATGTTGGTTGTTGGATTGTGTGGGAGAAAAAAATAGGGGTTCGTGGTGGTTTTGTAGGTTGAGTTTTGTTTCGCCGGAGATGACGGAGAGAAGGAAAAGACTGGAGGAGGTGGTTGGGCAGTAGGTTGTTTGCCTTCATCGGAGCTCACTGGATTCCGACAAGGGTGATGGCATGGTGATTTGAGAAAGAGGAAAAGAGAGAGGGAATTTTTTAAAAGTGGGGGTGGTGTATCTACTTTAAAGATACATATGTTCTTATTAAGATAGGTGGTATTTTGTAATTATTTTAAAGTTCCAAGTTATTATATAAATACACTACTTATGTTTGTGATTTTTGGCAATTTATAATTGAGTCATATTAAGAAAGTGTCTAATATAATTTACCCTAACTTTTATTTAACCAACTATTGTCCCATCCCATTGTTTAGGGAAGGACAGAAATGGAACTTCGGCCAAAGTATTTTTGCGCCATGACCTAAGGGTCAATTTTTTACTTCCTTTCTTTTCTTTTTTGACATCTCCTTTTTTTTTTTTTTTTTTTTTTTCTTTTTTTTTTTTTTTGCTTTGTTTGTGTATACAATACAAATTTGATACATATTGATGTGATACAATACGTATATAAAAATATATGATACATATTGATACAGTACAATATATATCTGATGCATATATACAATATAATACAATCGTGATAGATACATTTTTTATACCTATGTACTTATGATAGGTACATTTATATACAGTTTCTATAAAAATCTTATACATATACATATACAATAATTGTATAGTTTCTATACAATTATATTTAATTGTTAAAAAAAGATTTTTTTTTAGTAAAAAGAAGAGCGATAAAAGCATTAGCAACGAAATATTTAAAGAAAAGGGTCGAAAGGATCCAAATTTAAAAATGATCATTTTGGTGGAAATACTTTGGTCGAGTGGCTGTACAGGGTCCTTTTCCCTTTTCTTATTTCCAAAATTGTTTTAACATAAAACATACCCATTACGCATTGTTGCTGATTTGTCCCGCCTACGCTCACTCCTGCCTGGCTGCCTCATTGTTTATGCAGGGTGGAATCAGATATGATTGAGGGTTCAATCAAAGCTATTTCGTTGGAAAATTACATTATTCATACAAGGTTAAACTATATATATAATAAATGTTGAATCATTTTTAATTTTTTTATATATTTACTTCTTTATATTTTAAACACAATCAATAAAAATTTTAACTCCATCACTATGCTTATGGCGGAGACATGAAAGGGCTATCTTTTCGCGTTAATTAGCCATGTCTAAATTCTTGAAGACCCAGCCACTTATCTCAGTTTTTTAACCAACCAGGCTATACATTACGGAACAGGCATTTAACACAATATATTAGAACTATTAATACGGGCCGGCCCAGCTCACCTCATTCGGGCTAGCCTACATGGGCTTTGAAATTTGACGAGGCTGGCCCACCAAGATGGCAGGACAAAATACAACAAGCCCAACCCATCACTCTGTGGGCTGCGAGCCTCGACGGGTTAATCCACTTTTTAAAAAATATTGTTTTTATAATCTTTTTAATTTAAATTTTAAATTGCTAATAACATAAATATTTACAAGAAAATATTACGTGATATTACTACTTGCTAATTAAGTCTCAAATTCATTTAAAAAAAAATATAATCTGAAAAATTAAATAACTTTTGACATGATATTGTTCGAACCAAATAGAGATATTAATAAGCAAACTAAACGGTTAATGAGTAACAATATAACTAGTTAAACAGAAATATTAACTTATTTTGGTTCCAATAATAATGTAATAATTTTTGAATATTGGAGAATGAGATTAGACTTCTTTCAGTTTTTTAGTATGAATGGGTGAGGGTATTCTGCCTAAATTGTGGACGCGTAATAAATAGGAGAATACTAAAGATCTGAGCCACAATGACTAAAGTCTACATTACAAAGGAGAAGACCATTGTCGTTGTTGAGAGTGAAAGCGACTAAATTCTAAATAGTAAATAGTGATTTCTAAAAAAATTTAGGATTTTGTATTTTGATTATTTACATATTTCATAAGCATAATTAATATTTACATATTTATGATAGTTTAAGTATATTTTAAGTTTGAATTCCTCTTGTTATTTTTACTACTCTATTTTATTTTAAATTATATTTTGTTAGGCCCACGAGTCAGCCCAACCCACATTGTTCAAGCCTTACGGGCCAGCAGGCTTATCTGGGTCAGGCTAAAAAGTCTTGTTCTTAAACGGATTGTAAAAATCTAAGCTCAACAGCTCAATCATATCAAATTACAAGCCGGGCAGACCCAACAAGCCTGACCCATATTCACAGCTCTACAATATATAGTTTCAATGTATGATAACTATAATTAAAGATATCATGAAACAATAATTATTATTTTTATCACACTTCAATCCAAACAAGTTAAAAATTGACTATATAAATCGTTACTAGCCTTGTTTTTTTCATTTGAAGTGAAATAAGTACCACCTTTGGATCTGATGTGGTGCCTATAGCATTTTTCGCAGTCAAGTCATCGATTATTCTGTTGCTTTATCTCCTTTTTCATTTTTTTTAATAAAAGCTAAAATAAACCTTTTCAGCCAGAATAATTTAAAGGGGAAAGCCTCATTTTCCCAAGCCGTTAAAAGAGGTATTGAGTTGTTCCATTCTGAAGGCTGTGTTCTGTGTTGAGTTTCTAAAGCTTCAGATCTGAAGGTTGTTAACTGAAAGATTTGGATGACAGAGAAGTAGCCAGAATAGTGTTTCCGGTTGCAACTCTATTCGTCTTTTTCCCAATACAAAAATTGCTCAAAATGGGTTAGGAAGAGAGGGAGGTCGCCAGAATAAAGCTTTTCCGGTCAAACCCGTTGATCTCCAATGGTTCCAACGGTTCTCTGATTGTTTACTTATCATCTCTTACGCTCTATTGGCTTTTTGAGATAGATGGATTGTCTTGGACGGACTAATTTCTACTGATTTTCTTTCTTGAATGTGGTGGCATTTTATTTCTCAGGTGAATGTTTTTGTCTAGTCACCAAATTCTCCTTTTCACTAGTGATTGACAAACATAATGCAAGTTGAGGTAAAAAGGAATAAAAGAAAAACAAAGAGTAAAAAAAAAAAAAATTAAATAAAAGAATACTACAAAAGAAAATAAAACTAGTAATATAAAGGAAAAATAATGTGGCAAAAGGTAATTGGTGTGTGCAGAACACTCAAACGGTGGTACCTTAAATACTTATTTGACTCTAAACAAAGATTGGTTGGGTGAGGGGTTTTTTTTGAAAAAATTACATCCCATAGATAAAATAAATTCTTAATTACCTGATATAGTTAGGATTTAAAATAATTATCTTACACAGTTATTTTTCAGTTTTATAACTGTTTTTTATATGGACCCTCATATACAAATATTCTACCTAAGGTATATAGTCAATACAAGATTTTCTCTCAGTTAATTTATTTTTCAAACGCGATTTCATTTGATTGTTTACTTTTACGGCTGAAATAACTACATTCTTAAAGAGATTTTAATGGAAATCATCTTTTTCGCCGCCTCCTTGAAGACAAATCCCACACCCTCGTCCTCGCCGCCGCCTTCTGCAGTGAAATCCCATGGCCGACAACCTATGGGATGTTATTTAGAAATCCCATGGCCGACAACCTATGGGATGTTATTTTATCTATGTAATGTAATTTTTCCTATTTGGCAAAACTCCACATGTAGCTAATTTAAGCCCCTTCTAACTAACTTTTTAGTTCAACTTTCAATAATTACAATCTATAGACAATAGTTAATAGCTACAAGTATTTAGGGATTATTTATAAAAAAAACATATAACCTTTCTTTTCTCTCTTTTTTCTTATAGTAGAGATTAATAAGGAAAGGGATAACAATCAGCACCCAATATTTTCTCCAACTTCCCAAAATAATATCTTTCCATATATGTATATGCATATGTATATAATAAATATCAATGAATTCTATGAAATTCACCCATATATATAGAGTACAAATGTATACATAAAACAATTCAATGTATATGTATATAGAATGAAAACAATAAAATATTAAATATTAAAACTTTAAGTATATATAATCCATATACAAAATACATTAAGAATACATGTGAGAAGACATGTATATATAGTTGATCAAGTGAATATACAAAATATAAATTTAAGGACATATATATAGTTAATCAAATGAGTATATAGAATACAGATGTTCACACAAGTATATACAATTATGGATATGCATATACAGAAATTTAATGTAATTTATGAAAACACTCTATATCTAGATACAAATGTAGACATAAAATATATACACATCCAAAATAGTACATTTTATATGTAAAAATATATAAATTCAAAATATATAAATATATACAAATTCCCTGATACAACCAAAAAATTTATAAATTGATACAAATTCTGGATCTGCCGGTTTCGGCATCGGAACCTCTCCGCTGCGTTATCGAATAGGTCTCCAGCGTTGGCATGATTATTTTACAAGGAATTGATACGGTTGCAAAAAGCAACAATAATTGGAATTGTCTTCTCACATATATATTTAATGTATTTTGTATATGAATTATATATACTTAAAGTCTTAATATTCAATATTTTATTGTTTCCATTCTATATACATATACATTTAATTATTTTATGTATACATTTGTACTCTATAATATATATGAATTAATTTAATAGAATCCATTGATATTTATTATATACATACGCATATACATATATGAAAAGATATTATTTTTGAAAGTTGGAGAAAATATTAGGTACTGATTGTTATCTCTTTCCTTATTAATCTCTACTATAAGAAAAAAGAGAGAAAAGAAAGGTTATATGTTTTTTTGTATAAATGAATACATGTAGATACTAACTATTGTCTATAGACTCTAATTATTGAAAGTTGGACTAAAAAGTTAGTTAGGAGGAGCTTAAGTTAGCTATAGGTGAAGTTTTGCCGTTTTTGTTTGGTTGGTTGGTTTTGGGTGGGGGGGTGGGGGGTGGGGGGGTTATCCCACCAAAGTTCCAAGTGTTCCATCTACAGTTGCGGGTAAATATAGCATTTCAAGGGCCTGGCCTTCTTTCTCCACTCGAGTCTAAAGTTCAAAAAGCGCACAAGTCCAGGAAGGAAAATATATCCCATCAAAGAACAAGGAAGAAATAAACACCAAGGCATGTCGCAGGATAGATCATACATTCCTCCTTTAGGAACCCTCTTCACACTCTTCTCCTTTAGAACCTCTACAGACAACAATAGAAGGCGCAAAACTCAATCTCCCTGCCATCCTTCAAGCTTGGGAACTCACAGAAAACATTATAAAGACCTAAAATACATCAATCGTAACAAGTGTCCCTTTAAGAAAGGTATTGGGAAGAATAAGCACAGTTCCCCATCATCAACAGAGAATGAAAAGTTTATCTGGTCAATGCACTAGTAATCTTATCCACCTCATAGTTGGAACGTGAACTTTGTTACCAAAATAATTAGGCAAATGAGCAAAAACATAAAACAGATTTCAACTTTTTACCTCTTCCCAATTGTACTTACAATCCCGCAAAGTCACAAACAAGCTACAGCATTATTGCTCTTGACAAAACGAGCTGTGTTCAATGTTTTTTTCTAGTGTGTAAATATGACCTGATTCTCCACCCACATCCAAGAACACTGACAGGAGAATCACCTACCAATTCAGTCAAGCATGAAGCTCTATCCAAACCACCATGTGGAGCCTCGACCTCGGTTTTCAACTGGCAAAACCATCATAAGCCAAAAGCAGGTATCAATGTATATAATAACACATATTAAACAGGAATTACTCATCAAAATATCAAAAAGCAATAATTCTGGGCCACGTGTCAGTTGAAGGATTGGGAGAAGAATGAATTAAATCTTTCAAACCTAAAATCAAATATTTGGGCAACATGGTTCTAGGAACTATACTCTAAGCAGAGAGCAAATCGTTAAGCATCTTTCTAAACTTGATATCGGCTACTTCAATACAGCATTGGTAAGGAAATTTCACGATAAAAGTATCAATCAAGATTTGACAGGAACACTCCATATAGTGCAGCAATGGCCGATTTTTGTCACCTAAACTGTGTTTTTTGCAACCTTACACTTACTTTGGTGAAAAGCATACTAAAAAAAGTTGGTAGACTTGGTTGGGAAGCGCTAACCTGTTGGTTTCTGGATACCCTATTTTAGGGGGTCTGTTCCTTCACCAATCTGAAAGCCAACTTCATGCAGACGCGTGAACTAACCTAACCTTGCAGAGAGCAAGACTGTTGTGTTTCCTCACGCCTTCTTAGCCATTTGAACATCTTAAGATCAAATCAGTTAAGCCACATAATCATTCTGGTTCATTGATTCTTTAAAAGCTACTCAGCTCAAAAGAACCACTGATCCAAAATTACATCCCGAATGTTCTATTATACAAATTGCCAGAATTGGGTATATGGATCTTTGATTCCTCATATCCTGTAAGGAACTTGTTAAAGCCCAGATTTTCTGTTCGGAGGAGTTCCGCTACACCCAAACTGTTTCCACTCTGAACCCCATTCCAGCTGTCCCAGTGGCCATTTGACATGACAGAGTTCCTACTCTGGGGAAGAGTGAGCTGTGAAAATGGAGATTGATGGTTGCCCAAAGTTTGCTCCAGAACCCTGGATGAAATTCCATCAAATGGGGGTTGATTGTTGTCCGGAGTTTGCCCCAAAACTCTGGAAGAAATTCCATAAGCATCACCAAATGGAGAAAACATGTCCCCCATATCAGCAAAACTCTGGTTCTGATGCGGAGTTAGAGATCTTTGCATCAGTAATTGAAGCCTTCCCTCATTGTCGAAGGTATTTGATTGTGGTGGACACCTTGAAAACATGTCCAAGCTTGAGAGATCAAGGCCATTAGGAAGCCCTTTACCAACTGCCAGAATCGCAGGATCCATAAACTCAATGTCTCCATTACTCACATTTCCAACTTGTGGAGCCTGATG
Source organism: Capsicum rhomboideum (assembly GCA_031232105.1). Taxonomy (NCBI): domain Eukaryota; kingdom Viridiplantae; phylum Streptophyta; class Magnoliopsida; order Solanales; family Solanaceae; genus Capsicum; species Capsicum rhomboideum. The sequence continues at coordinate 124,068,633 of CP124713.1, read as the reverse complement.
TAGATTGTGCAACGAGGAGGTATCATGCAAGTGACTCCCTGTAAAATGTATTCACTTGACGTAAGCCATTAAAATCTCTATACACTATGTCAACACAGTAAAAAAAGGGCTTGGTAAATAACAGACCACGGAGAGAGTCAAAATTCTGTTCATTTCTCTCATAATGTTCTGTAAAACCCGGGGGTGGTGCTCTGTTTGGCGCTGAGAACCCTGGAGGTGCAGACATCTGAGGTCTGGACACTGTTATGAAAATTCACCAGAAAAAATTAATCCAGACACACTCAATTTTTCATTTTTTTTCTTCTTTTTAACGAGTACACTGGAAAACGAAACTTGAAACAACGTTACAATATAACATGCAGTTAAACGAGAAGGAACAGCAAAATGAGACAAACTGACCTGATAGTTTATTAGAAGAGAGATGAGAAATGTTGTTGCCAAAACCAACTGTTCCCTCATTATTAGCTACAGAGAAACCATCACGAGTACCAACATTATCAAGTTGATAATTTCTGCTATTAGGAAAATCATGACCATGAGGATAATGATTAAAATTTTGCTCAATGTAATTTCGAGACGGCTGATAATCTGATGGATTGGTTGGTTCTTCTCTTGCAAAAGAGAATCTCGATTGGTTGCTGGTTAATTTTCTTGAGCTCGACACTCTAAGAGACCCTTGTTTGTCATCTGTTTCTCCCAACAACTTGGCGAGGTTCTGAGGAGAAGTTAATGACTCATTCCAAGGATCAAAATCCAGGGACAAGATATTAGATATTATACTGCTCTCTCCAATATCTAAATCAGCACTACTGTTCTTGCTAGGAGCTTCACCGTGAAGCCTTTCCATATGAATCCTCTTACTCTCGTCATGCAACCTATAATAACTTCTATTGATAGTTTGCGAATCAGCCACACAATTCGATACATTCTCCAGGTATCCATTAGTCAATGATTCAACATGAGAAGGCTGTGATACTGAATCAGTTCTCCTGTCTAACTTCATATTGGCGCTAACAGGTCCACCACCATTAGTCAGCTGAGGGGAATACCCACTAGGTTGAGCTGGGGTGTGTAAAGAAATGGAAAGATTCGGTGAATAGACTTTTTCGATAATTACTTCGGGATCCCTACGTCTCTGCTCATTAAAGGTTAGCAAATCATCCTCCATTTTAGGAGTAGCAACTTGTGTAACTTTGCTCCGCATATCCAATCTCAGGTCAGACTTCTCTCTTGAGATACAAATCTCATGTGCAGATGTCGCATATTCCCCTGTCAATTCAGATGGCAAGGGCTCCTTATTCTGATCAATGAAGATGCGCTGTGATTTTTGATGTCTACCAATGCTCAACGACGACATATCAGGGCATAGATTCTGGATCTTAACCTCTGTAATATCATTGGAATCTTTGGTAAAACCAGGACCATTAGACATCACAGAAATATCAAAGGCATTTGTACTACTGGTTGGTATCATATGCTTATCTTTGTTGTTAAAAGGCATAGACGGGGTACTATGTAGCTGACTGTTCATAGATGACGAAGCAGGAGGTACCGGATTAGTGGGGTTCTCAGAAGTATAGGTTCTAGGATCTGCTCCTGCATGCGGCTTAGCAGGTTCTAAAGTCTCTATTTTCCCTTTCTCTTGAGTAGTATCACTTTCATCAGTATGAACTACTTTCTTTCCTGCATGGGGCGGCAGTAATGGAACCTGACTTGTGCTTTCAACAGCTGTAGAAAAAACCGTTGGGTTACACATCTGAGGCTTCTTATTAAGAGGTCCATTGGAACATGGTACACTGGCAGGTAGGTGTTGATTATTTGATGCACGTGTCCCCCTAAGTAAATAAGATCAAATTTCAACAAATAGCACCATATACAGATGATAATAAAAGAGTATCTGCTTATTGCATACCATAAAGCTCCAGCAGGAAGAGCCCCAGATCTACCAGAGCTACTATTTGGTGGGGAGACGGAGCCTCTAACACTTTGTGCTGAATTCTGCATGGCAAATGACAATATAAAATTTTACACCTTGCAAATGAAACATTTCCATATTGCTGAAACAATATCTAGCAGGGGTAAAAATTTGTTCAAATGTAAGCTTAAATGAATCTAAATCACAATTATCCAATATGACCACAAAGGATGGAAATGTCTGGGATCTAAGACAAGTAAAGAGCACGATGCACGAATTTCTCATCCCACTGAACCCCCTCGACCCCACAACAAAAACTCTATTTTTCTTTGAACCTATGGAAGGGAATAAAGCAAAAGAAGAGAATAGGAAGAAGGAAAGGAAAGGAACGAGAAAGTCTTACAGTTGCAGCATCTTTACTAATAGGTTTGTCTGCAGAAGCAGAGCTGTTACTGCAGTACTCCTCTGCTGGCGGTGGTAACACACTCCCTGATCGCCGTTGCATACTATTAATGGCCCCAGCAATTTGTTGAACTCTACTCCTTCAAAATAACTATTCAAGTTAATTGGATATACAGGGAACGTTTACATGCATAGGATAGGGACATCAGACTGATAATGTCCGATCTTCTGATCTTGCAAAGCTGTAAGTAATGTATACTAGCGACCTACTGTGTTTAAACTAAAGCTTGATGTCTCCTCCAAAAGCCCTGAAAATGAACCTACTAATTTGATGCTCACTATAACATATGTTATGTACTACTTGGAAGTTATTGCATTATTCATAAACTGAGGCTGAATCAGCCAAAAGAATAAGCAGCTGAATAATCCCAATACCTTGTGTAAGCGGTTATGATTTCATCTTTAGTAAAGCTATCCTCTTGCGACCCAATCTCGTGCAAGTATAAACAATCAGGATTGGTACAGGGCTGAACCAAAAGAAAACTAATCCTCGATTACATTATGATACTCAATGATATAAGGATCAAATGCAAATTCCCAGTCAATGATTAATTCCAAATTATAATTCAAAGTCATACCACATTTCTCAACCAAGCATGACAGTATTTTGTGGTTCCAAAGCAAGCTCTGCAAACAAGGAAATTAAATTGGTTAATGCAAAATCAGAAGAAGTTGTTTGCGTACATGAACCAATCATCACACTAACCTTAGAGGTCTACCATCCAAAACAAACCCATGTACAGATTGAATACACATAATTGCTTCCTCCTCCTTTGAATAGGTAATATATCTGTACACAACATTTCAACACTCCTTAACTGATTTTCTTTTGATTGAAAACTAAACATTAATTGAGGATTTCAACCAGCAAACATAATATATGATGAAAGCACAACAAGGAATCAGGGGGCTTCATGATTGGAGAAGGAGACGGGGATGGGTTGGCTTGTCACTAGGTAAAAACTCAACAGTGGAAACCAAGTGACATTTTGGTTGGATGTTCGGTGGACATACTACTGTTAACACTGTTCCTGCAGCTTGCAGTTTTTTAAAAAAGAATTTCCGCAGCCAGAGAGCTATAAAGAATCAACTCAGGTAATGCATCATGTCAAACTGGTCATTGCAAAAAGATGTAACTCACCAGAACAGCAAATTTTACTCCCTCCGTTTCAAAAAGAATGACCTACTTTCCTTTTTAGTCCGTTTCAAAAAGAATGACCCTTTCCTTTTTTGGCAACACTTTAATTCCAACTTTCCACATGGCATGTTTAAGACCACAAGATTCAAGGACATTTTGGTACATTTGCCCTAATTTTAATTTAGGACCACAAGATTCAAAAGTCTTCTTTATTTTCTTAAACTCCGTGCCAAATCAAAATAGGTCATTCTTTTTGAAACGGAGGGAGTATTTTTTATTGAAGTTAACATTTATCGATGGGATGGAGGACCCACATACAAGGTGTATACCAAATTACAGAACTTATATTTTAAGCAAAAATGATTCCCTACAAAGAGCATATAGCAACCAGTGAAAGCTGAGAAACAAGGAAGAGGCTCAAACAAGTGGCTAACATCTAACTAAATGATTGCTCACAATGATCCTTAAGTGACCCTCTCTAAAAGCACCAGGGATGGGAAAAATAAAACATACGATATAGATCCTTCTCAAAAAACACAGGGTACATATGTTTTGGTTAATTTTTCGGAGGCCTTATACTACTACATCTTATTTTTCAGCAACACTTTCATTAACATGTGTCATAAGATATAAAGGCCATTAGGCCAAAAAAATATATGATAACTTCGACAACTGTGTGAAAGAGAAAGTATTTTGACACCTATTACAATGGTCAATTTTCAATTAGCCAGGTAACTCATATCGGGAACAAAACTTACACACTACAAGTATCATTTGCAAAATGTTGAATAGTGCCAGCAGCTGTACGAGATATAGACACCTTCATAACCTTCCCATACTGAGAAAAATACTCTTTCCTCTGTAGAAGCTGCTTTTGAGCAATAACAAAAAGTAAGGAGGAATATCAGGCAGATTCAGGAGGAGATAGTTAAGTGTTTTTTTTCATTTTTTTTCCTTGAGTGTTGAAAATTTCACAACAAACGTACATACATCTTCATCAGCTAGACTGAGAGGCAACCCCACAATGTAAACAAGATTCCTTTGAATGACACGAACACTGCTAAGTTGCTTCCTAGAATCTGCTGCTTTACTTTTTCCCTTGCGAGAAGACAACCTTTTCTCAGTGCTCATCTCAGCCACTACCCTGTTGTCAACACCAAAGATTATGCATAACTCAGAAAATACAGATTGTCATGCTCTTGATAGAGTTTGTCTTAAGAACGCAAAATTAGTTCATCTCATTACTTATCACATTTTGCTGCCATGCCAACAATCTTTTCCTTGTTATAAGGAGTGCGACATGCTGGACACCTCCCTTCTGTATTCTCCTTCTCAGCCATATCCATAATGTGATGCCAGCACCAGACACATATCTTCAAAAACATGTATCAAATGTTAGAACCTACAACTACCGGTAAATTCACCATTGGAGTAAAGATCCATCGGAGAAAAGACCACACGTGAAAGAAAATACAACAATTACGCCTCAATTCACCATTTGAGGATGACGATAGGAAGCAAGTGAAATCAGGCTATATGAATCCTAACGGATGACTGACCATGTCGCCGATTCAAGCTCATGTTAGACTAATATAATACACCAAATCTCATATCAATATAAGATAATATAAAATAAAAATAAGGACAAGAAGTTCTCTATGTTTCCTACTAACATATTAATCGCTGATAGAACTAGAAGACACGAAAAAAAAACATAAGATCTAAAGCAGACATAAGCATGACTAAAATATATTCCCAACTAATTGGCATCGTCAATATAGATTTTTTTCTTCCATTGCTCCTTATTTTTTGTGAATTCAGTCACCATTCTCCACCCACACATTTTGAGATAACAAACTTGGAGTTGTAAAGAAAGCAGATTAATGGATATTTGTAAGGGTACATTATGAGGCTCTTAGGTATACCAGCAAAGTCTACAACAATGCAACCGCTTAATATATACTAGTTAAGGTTTGAGGTTTATGCCTCAGTTTAAGAGAAGGCTCAACAGAAACAACATGGTTTTGAACTGCTCATGAAGTAGACTGGGTATGTTGTTGCTGTATGCAGTAGACCCTTCCGGAAATCAAAAACCAAACCCCTCAAACGCTTTAAAAAAATTCTATACTCACCTGAGCAGTTATGTCTTATTGATGACTTACGCTTAAGGAAACATTCAAAAGGAGCACCAAAGGATGTGGCTTAGTAGTGGGTGAAAACCTTGGAGACCAAAGTTCAAATCCTGACAAAGGAAAAAATGCTAGCTGATCTCTTTCCATCTGCCTAAGCCTGGGCAAAGTTACCCAGTACTTGTGTTGGTGGGTTAGTAGCAGATATCCGTGGAATAGTCGAAGTTTGTGCAAGTTCCCCCAAACACCACCATTATCAAAAAAGGATAGATTCCAATAAACAACAACATACCCAATATGTTCCCACAAAGCGAGATAGATTCCAATAAGAACTTTCTAAAAATATAAAGGAAAGAAACATTTACAAACCTCATAGCCACACTTGCAAGGCTTCAACTGCTGATCTGTCAAATCCATCTCCTCAGCACAGAGAGGACATGTCTTATCCCCCTGGTCACTCATTGTTGCCTTCAATAGAGTGCAAAATGCCATACTTAACAGAAATATATCCAGCAGCACAATCAATTCACTCGCTCGACACTTTTGTTCACAAGAAACTTAACTAATTTACAGGCCAAAAACATTTTATTCAACACACAACAGTCCATACTCTATAGAGACTTTCAACTTCCAATTGACAATTTTAACTCCACACTATCAAAAACTCAATTAGAAGACCTCCTACATACAGAATAGATTTTTTTCTTGAGAAGTAATGACGTGTAGATTTTCTAGCGACCGGCCGCAAATTGTTTGACACACTATTACTAATTGGTCGTAACAAGGACATGACTTTAGGTAGGAAGGTGTGGAAGTCGCTTATTAGGGTATAAGGTTAGTAGGTAGTAGAGTATTGTCCTGCTTTTCGAAGGTTTAGGCTTCTTGGTGCTTGTCGTAATGTAGTTCTTGCTTTTGATATCTATTACCATATGGTGTTTAATGTCTGTCGTTTACCGAGTGTCGATTATCATATTATTTCGATGTTATTACTGTCCCTTTCTTGTAGGCTCTGCACTGCTTTACTTATTAATTACAATGCTTTTTTCACTGTTTCTTTCTCTTTTATGTGGATGTTGCACTTGAGCCGAGGGTTTTTCATGAACAGTCTTTCTAGTGATAAGATCTGCGTATACTCTACCCTCCACAGACACCACTTGTGGGATTTCACTGAGTATGTTGTTGTTATTGTTAATATTATTAATTGGTGTCGACCAATTAATTAACAGACTACTGCTTTTCCAAACATTCCTCTCTCTTTTTTAACTACAAAAGTTTGTGATTAAATTATTTTTTCCAAATATGAACATCTTATTTCAAAATATTTAAGCAATCAACATCAAATTCATACCAAATCTAGATGATTCTTTCCTCATACTCTGAACCATGTCATTATTTCTGGGACGGATGAGTACTATGACTCCCAAACTGCTTTTCCGTAATCCAAAATCAAACTCATGAACTCAAATTTTTATTTAATTAATCAAACACATCGATCCAATGCAAACAACACACACTCAATACACAACAAACTAGTCCAAATATAAGAATAATCAAAAATCTCTCAAAAAAAATCAAATAAAAAATGATAAGAAGTAAGAACTTCACTAATTAGACTCGAATCAAAGCCTCATCAAGCAAAAAAAAAAAAAAATCCAAACAGTTCAAAATTCATACATTAGATGAAACACTCAATACATAACAAACTACTCAAAAGAAAAAAGAATCATCTAAAATCTCCCCAACAAATCATATAAAAAATCGACAAAAGTAAGAGCTTCACTAATTCAACTCAAATCAAAGCCACGCCAAGCAAAATTCCAAAAGAAAAAAAAACTCATCTAAAACAGGTCAAAATTCATATATATAAAATAAAAAAATAAAAACTGTTAAATCTTAATACTAATCTTATAAAAATCTCATCCAAACAGTTCAAAATTCAATTCATACATTAAAAATGAAAAAACTGCTAAATCTTAATAGAAAAACTCTATTAAATCTTAATATAAATCTTACCAAAAAAACTCATCCAAACAGTTCAAAATTCATACATGTAAAATTGAGGCGATTAATAAAATTAAGGATCTGCTTAGAGAGAGAAGTTAGGGTTTGAAGATTTGGACTTACAGTGATGAAGTGGATCGAAAAAGGTAAAATAATCGCAGAAGATGAGACGCGAAGAATTGCAGAGAGAGAGAGAACCACACGTCGCTTGGAATGTGAAGAGAGAGAAAGTGCGAGAGAGGTCGGCTATTGTGTGTGATTGGGTGTTTTTTAGTGGATGTTGCTCATTATGGGTTTCGGATCGGGTACCGACTTAAATTTACTGGAGCTCGATGCTCTCCACGCGTCCTTGCTTTTTAGTTCATGGAACTTTATGAAATTTATCTATATCTATATTTATATCTATATATCTATATCTATATTTATATTTATATCTTCTATAACTACATCAACATTTATAATATATTAAAAATATGAATGTCATTAGAAAAATAATTTAATTTTTTTGCCCTTTATTAAATAATTTTACAATAGATAAAATCGTCTTTTCATCTATTTTATTAGATCACTATATCATTATTTTTATAATATTTAATTAAGGATCCTAAAATATATGGTAAAGGAAAAATATTTCAAAAACTAAAGAGTCCTAAAAAAATATTAAGTGAAGAATATATGGTAAGATGTAAAAGAAAAAAGCTACATTTAATTATATAAAGGGAAAAGACTCAAATATGTCATTGAACTATTAAAAATGATTCATTTATGTCATCCGTTATAATTTTGGCTCATTTATGTCATCACCTTTAAAAGTTTGGTTCATCTATGTCATTGCCATTACATAAAGATTCATTTGTGCCATTATTTTTTAATGGTGGTTTCACAAAATTATTTTTGCCGCGTGGTCTCTTATTAGAGGTTCACGTCACCAAATCCAAATCAACCAATATTACTTAAAATCAAAATTAAAAATCAGACCCATTAAAATAAAACCAGACAAAATTAATGAGTTTGATTTTTATTTTTTATTTTTTGGTCTAACGAACCACATTTTATTTATCACTCAAAAGGTCAATTCAACAAAATCTACTCCTGTCCTTAACAAGGACCTACTGTTGTTATACTGCTCTAATCTCACCTATCAATATGCTTCTTAAGTTATGTTTACAAGTATTCCTTTCAGTATTCTATCTATCCATAGCCTATCATTACGTGTGGATTTCCTCACTTTCGTGTCCATCAATCGGTATTTGCACTCTTCATGACCTCCATGCTCACGGCTGAGGGGTGAGGAACCTTCTTGTTCCATATAGCATCGTTTCTAGACCTCCAAATAGGGTAAATAACTGCTGCAACGACTGCCCAGATGAAGGACCGGTTTTTATTTTTAATGATGAGTCTAATTTATATTTTAACGATGTGGGTCGAATATTATTTTAATGGGTCTTATTTTAATTTTAATTTTAAGTAATATTTGGTTGATTTGGATTTGGTGTCGTATACCTCTAATAAGAGACCACGTGACAAAAATAATTTTGCAAAACCACCATTAAAAAATAATGACACTAATGAACCTTTCTGTAACGGCAATGACATAGATGAACCAAAATTATAACGGATGATATAGATGAGCCATTTTTAATAGTTCAATGGCATATTTGAGCCTGTTCCCTTGTATAAATAAATTATTAATGGAAGTTTCATAATTTTATAAGAGAACTCACATGAAAATTGGAATTGGATCAACCATACCAATACTATATATGGAAGTTCGCAATGGACTTATGCAACGTGATTGTTGCAATTCCTATTTAGCAATTAAGTTTTTTCAACAAGGAAAATTTTCATTCCTAATATTTAGAATTTTGAAATGTATTAAAATTTTGATTATTAAATTTCTTTATTGAATTAGGTAGGGACTCCTACTATTCATGAATTTAAAATCATTAAAATTTACCTTGTATAAATTATTTTTCCTATTTGAACTATACAACATAATTATAATTTATAAAACCTTTTTTAACGTTGATTTCCTCTTAAATTGGTTCACATATTTCTCAATTCTCATAAACGAATTAAGAGTTATGTGAGGAAGAAACGAAATATGGCGTAGAGAAGAGAAGATATTGATTTGCGAGAAGAAGCTATGGTATTCAAAGCAAACCTCATGATGAACTTTGAAGTTTGAACATCATACCATAACAAAAATAGTCAAAATTTTGAGAGGATCAATGAAGAAACTTTAAAAGATCTTCAGCTTTTCGATGGTTCCTATCCACCTATCAAATGTTGTATAAGTTATACATAATTTAATACATGAATAACTTGTTTCATATCCAACTACCAAACGACCCCCAAGTGTATTGTTGTCAAAATAATTTATTGTGTCAGTGTGATATATTTTTTTTTCCTTCTTTGATTAGGTGCTCGTAGCTTATAAAATTTAGGATTTTTATATCAATTATTAATACTTACGTTGTCTCTTCTCTTTATTTTGGTTTGAATTAGCTTTAGGTTTGTATAATTTAAAACCAAGAATCAATTGATTTTGATGCTTGACTGATGCTCTATTCTACTTAATACAGATGGTAGATGAATTGGGCTTCGAGGATTTTTGTATAAAAATTAGCTTTATTTTTGTTGTTTTGATTTCTCGATTATCGTACTATTTTGTTATAATCTCTATTTTGTTACTATCTATTGTTTTTCTTACTAATAAAGGTGGTAGGTAAATATTTGGTCAAACTTTGAGGAATTTTTGAGTAAGGTTTAGGTTTAATCGTATTGTTCTGAAATCTCGATTATCGTATTGTTTTGCTGTACTTTTTGTTCTATTGTTATCTGTTATTGGTTGATGAATGGTTGATGAATATTCGGTCGGACTTTGAAATATTTTTGTGTAAAGGTCACATATTTATTATTATGTTTTGAAAGTTATGTCGCGTATACTGAATTTAGAAAGACAATAAATAAACTATTTATAAAAGAAATTATAAACAAACTTTTATTTGATATTAATTTATAAATCTATAAATAAAACTTTGTTATACATTATAAGAAAAATGTGTAACTAAAATATACCTGAATATTGTGTAAATTTGAAGAATGACAGTACATGAGTTGGTCTACGTCAATTTTGTTTTTACATATAGTTTTCTTTATTGACGTGAAACATACGTGCAAAACACGTACACCAAATTAGTATGGAAAAAAATGAAGGAGTCCTTCAATATTAGGAGAATTAATGTATAGTCGTAAAATATATGGAAAAGAAACTTATGTTGCCTAGGAGTTCAAATCGTTTTCAAGTCCTAATTCTTTTAGGTTGTATTTTACAACTAACATCATCTGCTACTTGGAATAAAGAGAAAAATAGGCATCAATATATGTAGAATTAACCATTCACGCTGAACTCTTCTGGTAAGTACCATGCCCTTCTTTCACAACTTTTTTTCTTCTTCATTGAACCTTTTTATAAGCTTGTTTTTTGGTTAATAAAACTTTGTGACCGTAGCTTTGTTATTGGGTAACTTTGATCATAAATAACAAATCATCCTTTTATGTTTGTAAGTGGCTTATGTTATTGAGGCGCTAACGTATTTTTTTGTTTAATTTTCGGGTTTCACCTTTTCTATTACGTATCTTTTTATGTTTGTAAGTAACTTTCGTTATTGAATCTCCAAACGACATTGAACCTTTTTTTAAGCTTGTTTTTTGGGTAATGAAACTTTGTGAGTGTATCTTTGTTATTGAGTAACTTTGATCATAAATAAAAAAATAGTCCTTTTATGTTTGTAAGTGGCTTATGTTATTGAGGCTCCAACGTATTTTTTTGTTTAATTTTCAGGTTTCACCTTTTCTAGACGTATCTTTTTATGTTTGTAAGTAACTTTCGTTATTGAATCTCCAATATAACTTTGTGATTTCTAGATTTCAAATTTTCTTTTCTATTACACTGGGTTTATTGATCAGGGATAACAAGCTTTCGTTATTGAGTAACTTTGTGATTTCTAGATTTCAAGTTTCTTTTTCTATGATGTTGGTTTTATTGATCATAAATAACAAATAGTCCTTTCATGCTTTAAGTAGCTTGTGTTATTGAGTCTCTAACGTAATCTTTTGGTTTAATTTTCATGTTTCAGATATCATTTTCTATTACATTGATTTTATTGATCAAGAATAACAAAACATCTCTTTATGTGTGTAAGTAACTTTCCTTATTGAATCTCCAACGTAACTTTGTGGTTTCTAGGTTTTAAATTTCCTTTTCTATTACATTGGTTTTATTAATCATGAATAACAAACTTTCGTTATTTAGTAACTTTGTGGTTTCTAGGTTTCAAAGTTCTTTTTTCTATTACGATGGTTTTATTGATCCTAAATAACAAATCGTCCTTTTATATATGTTTGTAAGTTGCCTATGTTATTAAGGCTCCAGCATAACTTTTTGGTTTAATTTTCAGGTTTAAAATTCCCTTTTCTATTACGTATCTTTTTATGTTTGTAAGTAATTTTTGTTATTGAATCTCAAATAAAACTTTGTGGTTTCTAGATTACAGATTTCCTTTCCTACACTGGGTTTATTGATCATGAATAGCAAGCTTTCGCTATTAAGTAACTTTGCTATTGAGTAACTTTGTGATTTCTAGGTTTCAAATTTCTTTTTCTATGATGTTGGTTTTATTGATCATAAATAATAATAGTCCTTTTATGTTTGTAAGTAGCTTATGTTATTGAGTCTCTAATGTCATTTTCTGATTTAATTTTCAGGTTTCAGATTTTCTTTTCTATTACATAGGTTTTATTGATCAAGAATAACAATAGACAAAATCATTTTTCACTTTATATTTTTATAATATTTAAAATTCAAGAATCCTAGAAATATGGTAAGAGAACAATATATGTTAAGAATTAATAATTATGACATCCTACCGTATATATATAGTAGTGTAACGACCCATTTCGTCACTACTAAATTATCCATGATAAATTCATGAAAATTCTTAATTTTCATTCCTCAATATTAACTTGAGTCCAAAATAGTCATCATTTTGTTCATTGTGTCACCTCAAGTTTTTCGACGAAGATTTTAGCCTTTCGATGTGTCTAGATAGACTCAAGCCCGATGAATTTAATTATTCATGAGTGCTAATATCAATCCTTCAATTTGAAAGTTCTTTAGATATGAATTAAGGTCGTACAATATCCCTAGCACAAAGTTAAGTTGAAAACATTTTTAACCAATAGAGTTTCGATATGGGTTTCTACTAGGGCCAATTTCAAACGATCATATCTCCTAGAATATAATGAGTTAGGGGGCCTAATACCCACTGAATCAAGGATCTCCGAGTCTTCTTTCCAACGCAATAAATCGTTCATCAATCCGAGTTTGGAGTAAAACATTATGACCGTTTTACCAAACACTGTCCGGGCTGAAACGGAAATTTCTCTGTAGCAAGAATTTTGGTGGTATTTAATCAGTTTTAGCCGATTTTCAGGTCCAAAACCCCAAAACTTCATTCCCCAACCCTAGAGAGGTGATTTTCCAAGGTTTAGGGTGAAAGTCCTTCGTGGAGGTAAGCTTTTTCCATCATCTTCTTCGTCTTTAATCCTTTAACATTCTAGAATCATTAGAAAGACCTTCAATAGTGAAATTTTGGGTTAGAAATGGTGGATTTTTGAGAAAAAATTATGAGTGTTATTAATATCACCTAGAACTAATTCTAGATTATAAATTAATGATTTCTAGCATGAACTTGGCAAACTAAATTACGTATTTTGTTGGTTGCAAATCTTGAATTCCATAAAGATGAGACCTTTAGCATAAAAATTCCATTAATGGAGATGGGTTAAGCTTGAAAGAATTAGTTAATGATTAATTGACCTTGGGGAATGATATTGACCTTGAATTAGGGTAGAATTAGTGGGTTTGAATCCCAAAGATAATTATTTGAAGAGTAAGTGATTAATTACTCTTATGATTGCTTGATTTTTAGATGATTGATCATTCCGAAGCATGAAGAAAGGGAAGGAGCATCCTTGATATGGCTTGTTACTTCAAAAAGCTTGGCGTCCAGGTAGGCTAGGTTAATGAGTAGAAGATTGTGTTATTTCATATCTTCATAATTTAGAATTGATGGGAGAAAGCATGTCTAGGCCTGCGGACATGGAGTTAAGGTGGATAAAGACATAAGAACTTTACTTTAATCCCGAAAACTATGTTATTGATTGATTATGTGATATTTATTATATTATGTGTTATGTGCCCGAAAGGGGATTGTTGTGAATGAAGTATGTGGACATGATGTTTCTTAGTTGTTCTAATGATGAATCTAATTGAGTTATAAAGGTAATAAGTTTCATATTGTGACGTGATAATGGTGAGGCCTAAGGGATAGATGACTTGAATCATTGTGAGCATTGTATTATGAGGAGAGAGGTAGAAAATAATGATAGGCTTGAATGTGCTAGTTATGGGTGGTGATGTTAGAACCCAAGTTGTGGTATTTGAGGAGGTAGTGATAATTGAATAATCAATGAGTAATGATGGCTCCAATAGTGACTTGTATGCTTAAGTGTTGCATTGTGATTTATTTTATGACATTCTTGATTTGGTATTGATAAACATACTTTATCTATTGGATGCTCATGAGAGGCTAAATTGGTGATAATGATGATTTATTGAATTGTGCCTATGAGAGGCTTGTTTGATAATGATAACTTCTTGAATTGATGCCATGAATGGCTTGTTGATGATCATTATTAATTGTTGAAATAATGCCCATGAGAGGTTAAAATATTGATAAATGAAAGATCTTGATCTATAATGATAATGTGACTGAAAAGAATGCCTTGAGTAAAGAAGGCTTGTGATATACCTTTATACAGGTTGAAAAGTGAAAGATGAATATTATAGACACGTGATTTTTGGCCCTCCCCGAGCTTTAGCCTATTTTTGCATTAAATATTTAATTTACGTCTAATTATTATTTTAGCTTTTATCTCATTTTCATAGGTTTTATTTGTATAAAAGTTTCAATAAATGAGTCACATTTTAGGATAAGTTGTGTTCTTACATTTTAAAAGAAAAAAAATTCTTTCAGAAAATATGTTTTCTTTTAGTTTTTTTTTTATATAAATAAGCTAGTAGTTTTATTATATTTTTCCTTTTCTTAGCCATATATTTTTAGGACTAGCTATTTAATTTTTTCTATATTTTATTAGTTTTAAATAGTTAGCTAATACTACTTTCTACTATTATATTTTTTATTTATTTCTTTAACTAACTAACTAACTAACTAAATAAATAAAAAATAAAAATAAAAAATCCTAAAACTACCCATCTGCACACCCCCACCCCACTAATCCTAAACTCCCTCACGTTCCATTTTTTTCTACCCATGCACACACACATGCAGCACTACACTCTACTACTACACTATTTACACGTCCTACACTACACACACATACACTACACTCTACTACTACACTATTTGCACACTACACCTACACACTTCTATACACACCATACGACACACTCCCTATATAAGCACACTTAGAGGATAAAAATAAAAAATAAAAAGGACACGGACAGAAAGAAAAGAGGAAGCAGAGGAGAAAAAGATAGAACAGAGAATAGAGAAAAAGAGTAAAACACTTAGAAAAAAAAAAAAGACAACAAGATAGAGTAAGAGTTAGAGAGAAAGCGAAAAAAATATATATATATATAAGGCGAGAGAAATTGAGTGAGAGAGACAAAGAAAAAGGAGGGTATTCTTAAACGTTCGGGACTTGAAGTTCGAGTTTTGGCTTTCGTTTTGAGTTTTCGGTGACGGCATTCCTATTCCTACTTCCTTTTAGTTCATCACACAGGTTCTTATTCGATCCTGCACTGTTAATTTTATAGGATTTCATGTGCAACCTTATCACGACAAAGTGTTTTTTTTTTTGTTTTTTTTTCTTTTACTGTGTTCAGATGCGTTCTTTTCTCGCTTTAGAGTTTAGCATCGTTTTTTTTTTTGCTTTCTGTTTTGGTTACTCAAACGAGATTCGAGTTCAAGTTAGCAATTATATCATTCTGTTCGACTAATGTTCACCAATTATTCTAGTTTGCGAAAGTTTGATCTCGAACCTTGTATGTGTCCTGATGTTTGTTATTCGTTATATTTTTTTTTAGATCATGTGCTGTTCCAGATTCATATTTCACTGTAGTATCCGGGGTGTCTTTGTGGTTGTCATTTCAGATTCCTATTTAAACTAGTTTTAGTCACTAACCTGATTTTCCCGACAAGATTTTCACATATTTAAACCAAATGTTAGGTTGTTATTATGGATAAGATTGAGGGTGGGTTGGTTTGTTTATAAAAGTATGAAACCGAACGTCTCTTTGTTAATAAGTTACGTATTAGATATATAAGAATAAACTAAGAGAAAGCATGAAGATTTGGAGTTCGAGATAAAATTGTGAACTTTTGCAGAAGGAAAAGCAAGGTTCCCATGATTTTTGTTATTTTGTTTTTCCCTTTCCTTCATGATAGTATTTTTTTTTCTTTCTTCTTTCTTAAAAATAAATTTAAACTATGGAGTTTTATTATCAAAATGAATGGTTTGGTTTCTTAAAGTCAGTAATTTGATTCTAAAAAAAAGAAAGAAAAAAAAAAGAAAAGAATTGGTCCTATTTAAGATTTCTTTCACGTTTCATTAGGCCAAGAAGGCTAAAATGATCATGTGTTGTTTGCATTCATTTTGATGATGAATAAGAAAATTCGTTAGTGTGTTTGGAATGAAGTTAATATATTTGTTAGCCTAGAGTTAAATAGAGATTTTGAAAATAAACAAGCGAAGTTGAAAGATGGTATTGATACAAATAAAAATAAGATTGTAGAGTTAAATTTGGTTGGACTTTATTAAGTCACTAGATTCACAGCATGTGCATTGCATATGTGATATGTTGATTGTTGAATTATCTATGTTAATCGTTGTTGTTGATAATGTGATGAGTTTTATTCGTGGCACTTTATTGGGTGAAACTGGCCGACTTAAATGTTTTCCTGACTATTACAACTTGATATGACTAATTAATGTAAGGTACGTTAATTGGTCCTATGAATGGGAATGAGTACTTAATATGTATACTACATTATGTAAGTATTCGTATATGGTGCTAATATGGATTTTTAATTCATAAAAGAATGAGTTTAGGTCCTTAACCCTTAGAAAGTTAAAAGTTTAGTATAAGTGATGATCAAAGATGAAGTCCGAAAGCGCTGCTCTTGATCATTTTATAATAAAATTAACCTACTCCACTATTTTGTAGCCCATCTAATTGGGAGGGGTAGATTGTAAACACGTTAGTTGCCTATTTAGACTCAAAAATAAAATAAAAAATGGGAGGATCTACGAATGCTTAAAAAAGCGAAAATAATGAAAGAGAGGAGTGAAAGTAAATAATATATCAAGGTTGATCATGTGTATGGTTACACTCCTTGATCAACTTCTATAATTACAAGGCTTTGTGTGTGGCTACGCTCCTCAGCCGAAAACATATGTCACAATTTCTCTCATAATCCTTAGGTAAATTAACAGGTAACCAAAATCAGTTTATCCAAGAAATTACTTAAGTCGAATATAAGTTGATAAGGCGACCGTGCTAGAACCACGGGACTCGAGGGATGCCTAACACCTTCCCCTCGGTCAACAAAATTCCTTATCCGAATTTCTAGTTCGCAGACCGATAATAAAGAGTCAACTTCTTTTTGATTAGGGATTCAATAACGGTGACTTGGAACACCATGACTCAATTCCAAGTGGCGACTCTGTAAATAAGTAAAAATAATCCCTAATAAAAAACCGTCACTTCAATTGAAAAAACCCTTCGAATCGAACGAAAAGGGGGTGTGACATCTCTGGCGACTCTGCTGGGGACCATTAACTAGAATTCCAGCTTTGAATATTGCCTTATTTTTGACTTTCTTTAATTCTTGGATATATTGTGTTTGTTGGCCTAATGTGCTCTTTGCTTGTTTGTTTACCGCTTTAATATTATCTGAATTGCAATATAAACTGTCTTCTTTCGCGCACCCATCTGAGTCTCTGAATATACCAATCACTATTTATTGTGTGTGCGGCTACGCTCCACAAAAACCTTCTATATGAGACGAACCAGTGTTCGGTTACGCTCCTGGTTTAAGGAATATTAGTCACACATGTTAGGCGGGGTTGGATCACCAGTAGAACCGGAATAGCTCTGCTACCGGTAAACTGACCCTCCTTGATCCGAGTTATCTACTTGGATAAGCCAGTCTAGACACCAT
Source organism: Capsicum rhomboideum (assembly GCA_031232105.1). Lineage (NCBI taxonomy): Eukaryota > Viridiplantae > Streptophyta > Magnoliopsida > Solanales > Solanaceae > Capsicum > Capsicum rhomboideum. The sequence goes on along the minus strand of CP124713.1, from coordinate 124,050,675 downwards.
CTCCATCAGGTTAAACTTAGTAGAACTGAAACTCAGACGCGGCCATCCCTATTAGGCTCCGCTTTATTTGCATCATGTGCATTGAAATTAGCGGGATTCGGCACAGGGGCCGGGTCCGTCTAGGACAGATGTCCCTCTTTATATGACCAACATGTGCATCTTATGTGCTCTTTGACATTTATTTGGAAGGCCCGTTCAATTGTTGACCGGCTTTAGGCAACTTAATGAAATAGAAAAAGGTAAAAATAAATAAATAATAATAATAAAATTTTTCTCTAACTTTTATAATCGTTCTCTTAAAATATATATATTTTTGAGGAATAAAACGGGAAAAATCACCCAATGATTGAGGGTCATTTTGAAAATATGACTACCTTCATTATTATTTTCTTATCCTCAAATTTATTATTTATACATATATCTTAATGGCCCTGAACCTTTAGGGGTCGTGAGGATATATATACATATACCTAATAGCCCGAAACCTTAAGAGGTCATGAGGTTGAGTTTTAAAGAAAATTTTCATATGCATGTATCTCAATAATCCTGAACCTTTAGAAATCATGAATTTGAGTTTTGCAAAAAATACATAAAATAATTGTATTTTTCTTCTAAGTTACTACTATTATTATTGTTATATATATTTTTTTTATACTTGGTTTCATCTTGTTCCCCCAAGCTCCTATTTGAGATTATATAGAGGTCTATCTTTGAAGAATGTCCATATAGGGTTGGTATAGACAAAAGTCAGTCCCTAAAAATAAAACAAGAATAAGAAAATAAGAAAAAAAAATCTTTGCTTTTATGCATCTTTTCTTACTATTTAACAAATTTGTAGCTAGGTAGATGTTAACATTTTTTATTTTTCTCAAAAGGTATAACATGAATCCGCGAACTAGAGGGAAGTGTGAGAAAAGGCCCAGGGTTGAAGAAATACCAAAATTTATGATCGTCGATCAGACTCCTCTACTTTTGTGGCAATGGTGGAATGAAATGGAGGAGCAGGACAAGAGGATAGTGAAAGACTATTCGGGACATCTTGTGCATATGATGGAAATTAATTCCAGAAGAGACGTGTTTGAAGCATTGATTGAAGCTTGGGATCACAACAATAATATGTTTCGATTCTCAAACTTTGAGATGACCCCAACTCTAGAGGAATTAGCAACCTTCATGGGGGTAGGCACCATTCGCCGAGGTTCAGATCTACGGAACAAGAGACCTATAGTTCCTAAGAATGTGGATGGGATCAAGTTCTTGAAGTTAATGAATATCAATCAGATGAATATAGCAAGTTTGAAGGAAGGTTGGATTTATTTGGAATTTTTATTCCAGAGATTTGGTCGAGAGGAAGGATTCGAGGAGTCTCAGGGTCAATTGTATAACAAAGGGAACTTGCAAGAATGGAAGAAACACAGCCGTTTTGCTTTCATGGTTGCATTCTTGGGGAGGATAGTTTTTTCGGAGCGTGATGGAAATATTGATATCCGTCTAGCTGGAGTAGTGCAAGCACTAACCACGATGGATAACCCCACTCTTGTACCTATGATTCTTGGGGATGTCTTTCGCATACTAACCAAATGCAAAAAGGGTGCCACATACTTTGATGGGTGCAATATTTTTCTGCAGATATGGTTTCTGGAACACTTCTATTATTACCCTTATGCTCCGGGAGCCAGCGACTGGTTAAATCGTGTGACTAGTCATGAACAGAGGGCCAATAAAAGTAAACTCCCAATCGGGATCAAGGCATGGAAGGAGAAGGTTTCAAAGTTAACTGATGATCGAATTATCTGGAACTACTACCGGTTCCCAGCCCAAGATGTCATTTGTATGTCCTCATACCATCCTTTTTTGGTGTTGATTGGGTTTAGAGGGGTCCAACCTTATGTGCCGCTTCGAGTAATGCGTCAATTGGGTCGACTTCAAGAGATTCCTCGCAGAAAGAACATGGGTGAATTCATGTACGACACTCCTCCAGGTTTTTTATTTGATAGTGATGAGATACTAAAGTTTTGGTATGAGAGTATAATATCCGAGAAGAGTGAAATGGTGGAAGATCGTGATAAAGGGAAAATAGTTCCTGGGTACCTTTCATGGTTGTATAGCCCTTCCCCACTTGAAGAGGGGCCAGAAGATTCTGGGAAAAGAAAATGGGATAAAGAATCAGAGGTTCGAGCGAGAGTCAGACAAGCCCGTCTTGAGGTGGAACATGAATTTCAAAAGAAATTGAACAACCAGCAAGCTGAATATGAAGCAAGAATCGCACAGACTCGGGAAGAAATGGAAAGAGACCAACAGTTAGCTCTCCAAGTTGTGAAAGAGGACCTAAGGTGCGTCAAACGAAAATACGGTCAATTGGAGGTAGAGTTGGGGAGCAAAGTTGAGTCGGCACAGAGAAAAGCCGAGGTAGACAAACACTTGATTCGGGTTTTGCAAGAAGATTTGGGTATCATCGAAGTGGTAATGGGGCAACAACAGGATGAGTTCGAGAATGAAAAGGCCAAATTGATGTACACCCAAGATAGGCTTTAGGCTCAAGTGAAAGCCTCTATGGAACGAGAGAGGGAAATTGCCAAGCGTTTCACAGCTTATCAGGAAAAATTTGAAAGTGAGAAAAAACAGTGGGAGATTGAGCGTGGTGCACTTCACTACCAAGAGGAGGAGCTTCAGGAACGAGAGGATGGTTTGAGGCAGGCAGTCTACACTTTTCAAGATTGGTTGCAGAACTGCCACAAAAATATGGATGAAGCTAAAGAGCGAGTGCTTCGGCTTAAGGACATTCTCGTCGATGTGTATGCTGGTTATCTCCACCATGACGACGAAAGTTTGGGAGGACAGGCACGTGTTCTCTCCCCACATCTGCCAAAGGCATTATCCATCATATACTCCAGTCTAGGAGGGCAGTAGAGGCCACAAAGAACGCCTTGAAGAAGACATTTTTTTATTTTTTTTTATTTTTTTTATGGTCCTTTTTTTTTTAGAGTCTGTTTCTTTTTAAGTTATTTGGTCTTATCCTAGTTTTTAGTTATTTTGAGTTTATAACAGTTTTAGTACTTCTATCATTTCCTTCATTTGAGTATTGTAGAGTGCATATTTGAAAATGAATGGAAAAGATTTTCTTTTGTTTAAATTTTTTATTTATTTTGTTATAAAAAATAAAAATAAAAATAAAAAATAAAAATAAAAATAATAATAAAAAATAAAATAAAATAAAAAGACTATGATTTTATTCTTCGAACTACGCAATGATCTGATTCATGTCCCGACATGATACGTCGGCAACCCTACAACGGGTTCGATCAAAGCTTTTCAAAAAATATATATATAAAATAATAATAATAATAAAAAAAATAATATATATATATATATATATATATATATATAGAAAATATGCCTAGATAAGCCGGGATGAAACATAAGGCCTCCCATATTAAGATGGGAAATGCATTTAAAGGCATAACATACGATGTGTTATATAATTTTAAATGTGCAACACTCACTCATTTGTCACTTGTCACATAGAAAAGGTTAAAATTTTGTAAGGTGGTTGGTTTGCGGTTACACTGGCATCTCATCCGTACAATACCAGATCCAAAGGAAAGGGCAAAATGGCACACAAAGAAGGGATAGAGTCTGACAGCGAAGAAGACCAAAATCAGTTGATTCAACAAGAAATCGCATCGATAGAAGAGAATAAGTTATTGAAACAGCAGATGGCAGAAATGTATCAAGCCTGGATAAATGGGCAAGCGCCCCCTTCCTCAATTCCTGTACTTTTGAACACGACTGTCCCAATTTCCACTCAGGCCCAAACTGATGATCCGTTTTACCCACCTGGGTTTGGCCCATATACTAATGTGCCTAGCACAGTTGGGACCTCCACTGTGCGCCCCCCAAATCCATCTCTCACAAATAACCCGCTCTTCATTCCCGCAGTACAAACTTCTATAGATCTTCAACCAAAGCTGATACCGAAGTCGGCGGGTGAGCTACCTCGTGATCAATTCTATTCCACTGGAGTAACTTTTAAGGTCCCAGAATCCTCCAATCCTACTTATCTGCACAACTCTCCTATTGTGATTGAAAAGACGACAAAGAATGAGGAACAATAGGAGATGGCCAAGAAAATGAGAAGTTTGGAGCAAAGCATGAGGAACATGCAGGGACTAGGAGGGAACAAGAGCGTTTCTTACAAAGATTTATGCATGTTCCCCAATGTCCACTTGCCTCTAGGTTTCAAAACCCCAAAGTTTGACAAGTATGACGGCCATGGTGATCCTTTAGCTCATTTGAAAAGGTTTTGTAATCAACTAAGGGGAGCAGGGGGAAAAGAAGAGCTACTTATGGCTTATTTTGGAGAGAGTTTAACGGGGATAACTTTAGAATGGTTTATCGATCAGGATATCTCTCGTTGGCATGTTTGGGATGACTTGGCTCGGGATTTTGTCCAGCAATTTCAATATAATATTGATATAATTCTGGATCGCACCACACTTGCCAACCTGAGGAAAAAGACTACTGAGGGTTTTCGTGAATACGCTATTAGGTGGAGAGAGCAAGCTGCCAGAGTTAAGCCCGCAATTAAGGAGTCAGAGATGATTGATATTTTTCTCCAGGCACAGGAACTTGACTACTTCCATCATTTGCTTTCTGCTGTTGGAAAAACATTTGCTGAGGTCATTAAGGTTGGAGAAATAGTGGAAAATGGAATTAAGTCCGGAAAGATTATAAGCCAAGCTGCTTTAAAAGCTACGACACAGGTAATTCAAAATGGTTCGGGAGGTATTTGGGGAAAGAAAAGGAAGGAAGATGCGGCTACCATTGTGCCAGGGCCACAACAAACTCCAAGAGGTCCGCCTCACCAATATGCACAATCTCAACCCCAGATATAGACCCAAGACCCATATAATCACCCACAACACTACCCACTATATTACATACCATCTCCTCAGTATCCCATTTATAATGCACAGCCATATGCCTAACCCCCTTCTTACCCACAATGGCGTGCACCAGCCCCTCAAAATCATCCTTCACCCCCACAAGTTTACCAAGGCCCTCCTAAATTCAATTTTTGACCAAGGTTAGAGTATAAAAGAGGTAACGTAGCCAAAGATAATTTCACTCCTATTGGAGAATCATATGCTAGCTTGTTTCAGAGGCTAAGGGCCTTGAATGTTTTGAGCCCAATTAAGAGGAAAGTATCAAACCCTCCCCCCAAAAATGTGGATTATTCTCAAAGATGTGCATACTGTTTCGATGCCCCAGGGTACGATACGGAGAAATGTTGGTTCTTGAAAAAGGCCATCCAAGAGTTGATTGATACACAACAAATTGTGGTGCAAAACTCGAATGCTCCAAACATCAATCAAAATCCGCTGCCAATCCATATTGAAACAAACATGCTTGAGTTGATACACGACAGTGAAGAATCAACAATTTCCTACAAGCCTATCATTAAAATCAAAAGTGATGAGGAAAAGACAACAAATGTGGTGGATTTGACAAAAGTAGTATCTTCAGGAGCGAACGAGACGCTCGTAAAGCCCAAACAGTTGAATACTCCCATGGTTATTGTTAAAGGAGCTGCAGAAGGCACCAGGGCAAGCCATATTAGCCCAAAGTTGATTGTTCCAAGAATGCCTGCCAAGCCCCTCTTAATTGTGAAATGAGCTCTCACAACTCCTATTATTATTAAGCCAGTGTCACAACTTCCAATGGTTAACACCAAGACAGTCCCTTGGAACTATAATCGTATGGCGGTGACATATAAGGGAAAAGAAGTCTTTGCAGAAGTGGATGGAATAGGTGGGTTAACTAGTTCAGGGAGATGTTTTACCCCAGAAGAGTTAAGAAAAGATAGAGATGATCAGAGGCTAGTCAAGAAGACGGTTACCGCGGAGGAGGCTGAGGAGTTCTTGAAAAAGATGAAGTTGCCAGAATATTCTATCGTGGAACAATTGAGGAAAGCGCCAGCCCAAATCTCTTTGTTGTCTTTACTGATCCACTCAGAAGAGCATCGCAAAGCTATAATAAAGATTCTGAATGAGGCATATGTACCCAGTGATATTACAGTAAATCAATTGGAGAAAATTATTGGAAGAATATTTTAGGTAAATAGGGTCACCTTCTCAGATAATGAACTACCCGTGGAAGGTACTGGACATAATCACGGCCTCTATATTACTGTAAAATGTGAGCATTCCTATGTCACTCAGTCTTGATTGATGGAGGATCGGGTGCTAATATTTGTCCTCTATCAACTTTGCAAAAATTGAATGTTAGTATAGAAAGGATCCGACCTAATAATATTTGTGTCAGAGCTTTTGATGGAGCCAAAACGAATGCCATTGGTGAGATAGAACTTGTATTGACAATAGGGCCTGTTGATTTTACCATAGATTTCCAAGTCTCTAACATTGACGCCTCCTACAATCTGTTATTGGGGAGGCCATGGGTTCATAGGGCTGGGGCAGTCCCATCCACATTGCATCAAATTATCAAGTTCGAACATGACAGAAAAGAAATAGTCATTCACGGAGAAGGGGACTTGTCCATGTACAAAGAATCATCAATTTCGTTCATTGACTCAGGAAATGTACATGGAGCGCTGATCTATCAGGATTTTGAGGTAGTGGTTGTTGAGCATATCCTCGAGGGGAATCTCATTCCAAGACCACTGTTGCCATCTGCATCTGTCATGGTGGTAAGTGAGATGTTAAAATATGGTTTTGAACCAGGAAAAGGATTAGGGATGTCTTTACACGGTCGAGCTCATCCAATATGCCTTCGTGAGAACCTGGGTACCTTTGGTTTAGGGTATGAACCCACTTTTGAAGATAGGAAGAAAGCTAAGAAGCAGAAAAAAGAGTTATGATCACTTGTCAAGCCGATACCGTCACTCAACCAGTCTTTCATCAGATTAGTGTTATTGGGTCCCTCATGTCACCAGTCTCAGAACAAATATTTGATGATGATACAGAGTTGACTGGCCTTTTTCGAAACATGTTTTTTGAGGCTGATATGGTTGAAATTGGGGAAGGCACCAGTAATGCAGATGTGCAGTTTATTGGCCCTGATGTCCAACTCAACAATTGGGAGGCCATTCCTCTTCCCACTAAGAAAGAGTCTTAGTAGTTTGTTTTGTTTTCTATTCTGTAATTTGAATTATTCTAGGGTTGTAATTCAGACCTCTATCTTATTTCAGATCTCTATCTTGTTTGTTTTTATGTTCAAACCCTCCTATCTTTATTTTCAATGAAATGCAGTTTCTCTCTTTCCCACTTTGAGTCTAATATTTACTTATTTACTTCCTACTGTACAGTTCTTTCTATGCTGATTCTAGTGATATGACATGCATGCGGAGTTTTCAGCCAGATCTTAAAACTCAAACTAATCATGAAATAATGAATGAAGAAGTTGAATATGATCAAGATGAATCATTTGAGGAAGTAAGCAAGGATTTCGAACAGTTTGAGAATAAGTCCAACCCCAATATGAATGAAATAGAGGCAATCAATCTAGGAGATCATGAAAATATTAGGGAGACCAAGATAAGTGTACATACGCAGCCACAGCAAAAAGAAGAAATAATTGAGGCCTTGCTTGATTATAAGGACATATTTGCTTGGTCTTATGATGATATGCCTGATTTGAGCACTGATCTAGTAGTTCATAAGTTGCCAACGGATCCCGCCTTCCCTCCGGTCAAACAAAAGTTGAGGAAACTTAAAACTGACATGAGTGTAATAGTTAAAGAGGAAATCACAAAGCAACTGGAGGCGAAAGTCATTCGAGTCGCTCAATATCCTACTTGGTTAGCCAATATCGTCCCCGTCCCAAAGAAAGATGGCAAAGTTTGAATGTGCGTCGATTATCGTGATCTAAATAAAGCAAGTCCAAAAGATGACTTTTCGCTGCCCAACATCCATATTTTACTGGACAATTGTGCCAAGCATGAACTTGCATCTTTTGTGGATTGTTACGCGGGGTACCATCAGATCATCATGGACCATGAAGATGCAGAAAAGACATCATTTATCATATCATGGGGGACATACTGTTATCGAGTCATGCCATTTGGGCTAAAGAATGCAGGAGCAACTTACATGAGGGCGATGACTACTATGTTTCATGACATGATGCATAAAGAGATCGAAGTTTATGTGGATGATGTGATAATTAAGTCAAAAAGCAGTCGGACCATGTCAAAGATCTGAGGAAATTCTTTGACAGGCTTTGCAGGTATAATCTCAAACTTAACCCAGCAAAATGCGTATTTGGGGTCCCGTCTGGAAAGCTTTTGGGGTTTATAGTCAGTCGGCGTGGTATCGAACTAGATCCTTCAAAAATAAAAGCCATTCAAGAATTGCCTCCACCGAAGAACAAAACTGAGGTGATGAGCTTACTGGGAAGGTTAAATTATATCAGTAAATTCATTGCCCAACTCACAACAACATGCGAGCCCATCTTTAAATTGTTGAAGAAGAACGCTGTTGTTGAATGGACTGAAGAATGTCAAGAGGTGTTCGATAGAATCAAAAGGTACTTATCGAATCCACCTGTGTTAGTTCCACCTGAGCCAGACAGGCCCTTGATATTGTATATGTCTGTTTTGGACAACTCTTTTGGCTGTGTATTGGGTCAATATGATATCACAGGAAAAAAGGAGCAAGCCATCTACTACCTCAGCAAGAAGTTTACCACTTATGAGGCTAAGTACGCGCTTCTCAAAAGGACATGTTGTGCCCCTACTTGGGTGGCACAAAAGTTGAAGCATTATCTTTCATCCTATACCACTTACCTCATCTCCCACATGGATCCCTTAAAGTATATTTTTCAGAAGCCTATGCCCACAGGCAGACTCGCGAAATGGCAGATATTGCTCACAGAATTTGATATTGTCTATGTGACGCGACCTACAATGAAAACCGCACTATCGGATCATTTGGCCGAAAATCCCGTTGATGAAGGATATGAGCCATTAAAGACCTATTTTTCTGATGAAGAGGTATCATGTGTCGAAGAAGCTGTCTCTGATGATAGCCATCAAGGTTGGAGGTTGTTCTTTGATGGAGCTGCTAATGTGAAAGGAGTTGGAATAGGAGCAGTTCTTATTTCGGAATCAGAACAATATTATCCCGTAACAGCCCAACTTCGATTCTATTGTACCAATAATATGGCGGAATATGAAGCTTGCATCTTGGGTTTGCGACTGGCTATCGATATGGGAATCCAAGAACTGTTGGTGTTAGGTGACTCAAACTTGTTAGTCCACCAGATCCTAGGAGATTGGGAAACTCGCGACTTGAAGCTTATACCATATCGAGATTGTTTGTAAGACCTTTGTCGGCGATTCGTATTGGTAAAGTTTTGACATATTCCTAGAGTTCATAACGAGATTGCTGATGCCTTGGCAACCTTATCTTTGATGCTCCAACATCCCGACAAGACTCATATTGACCCCTTGCATATACAAATTCATGATCACCACGCTTATTGCAATGTGGTCGAAGAAGAACTCGATGGTAAACCTTGGTTCCGTGATATCAAAAAATACATTCAATCTAGAGAATATCCAATATATACCGATGGTAACCAAAAGAGAACTATTCGACAATTGGCTAGCGGATTTTTCTTAAGCAGAGGGATCTTGTACAAAATAACTCCAGATTTAGGACTCTTAAGGTGTGTAGAGGCCAGAGAAGCTTCCATTATCATGACTGAAATACATTCGGGGGTTTGTGGGCCGCACATGAATGGGTATGTGTTGGCAAAGAAAATACTTTGGGCAGGTTATTATTGGCTCACCATGGAGCGAGATTCCATTCAATTCGTTCTTAAATGTCACGAATGCCAAGTGTATGGGGATTTGATACATTCCCCTCCTTCTGAGTTACATACAATGTCTGCTCCGTGGCCTTTCGTGGCTTGGGGAATGGATGTGATTGGACCTATTAAACCAAAAACATCAAATGGGTATAGGTTCATCTTGGTAGCAATTGATTATTTTACAAAATGGGTGGAAGCAGTAACTTTCAAGTTGGTGACCAAAAAAGTTGTGGTGAATTTTGTTCACTTCAACATTATTTGTCGATTTGGTATCCCAAAGGTAATTATTACAGACAATGCTGCGAATCTCAATAGTCATTTAATGCAAGAGGTGTGCCAACAATTTAAGATTAAGCATCGAAATTCGATGCTATATCGCCCCAAGGCAAATGGGGCTGTAGAAGCTGCCAATAAAAACCTAAAGAAGATACTCCGCAAGATGGTGCAAGGTTCCTGACAATGGCATGAAAAGTTGCCTTTTGCTTTATTGGGTTATCGTACAACAGTTCGTACTTCGATAGGTGCGACTCCCTACTCGTTGGTATATGGAACCGAAGTGGTCATACCTGTAGAAATTGAGATCCTATCTCTTCGAGTCATTGTGGAAGCTGAGATCACTGATGATCAGTGGGTCAAGACCCGATTGGAGCAATTGAGTTTGCTTGATGAAAAAAGATTAACGTCAGTATGTCATGGCCAACTATACCAGAAAAGAATGACACGAGCATATAATAGAAAAGTGCGTCCCAGACATTTTGAAGTTGGTCAGTTAGTATTAAGGCGCATCCTCCCCCATCAGGTTGAAGCTAAAGGCAAGTTTTCTCCGAACCGGCAAGGTCCGTTCATGGTGAAGAAAGTGTTGCCCAATGGTGCATTATATTTGACCGATGTAGAAGGCAAAATGGTAGAAGTGGCTATCAATGCCGATGCAGTTAAAAGATATTATGTATGATCTTTATTTATCATTATTGCTATTTACATGTTTGGTTTTGGCATATTTGAAAGATCGATATGACGAAGGCATTTTATTCCACTATCCAAATATTGTGTCATCATTTGTCTATCCCATTTAAGCTTAAGTTTTACTTTCTTTCGTACCCCTCTTTTGGAATCAAAATAGAATCAGAAAAAGGAAAATGATAAAAGTGTCGAAAAAGAAATATTTGAGTCAGGAAAAAAAAAATCCAAAAGAGAGAAGTGTCAAGAAAAGAAAATTGAGTCAAAAAAAAAAAAATCAATCAAAATCAAGCAAAGAACAAGTTGCCTGAACTACGTTTGACCTGATTCTTGCTACGACAAGATACGTAGGCAGCCCTACTCTGGGTTCGGTCCCACCAAGTAAAAAATTTAAGTTACCTAGTTTAAAAGAAACTGGGGCAAAAGTTATTTTCTTTGTGAGTCGATTCCAAAAGTTGTAAGTCTCACCCTATGTTAAGTGTCTTTTGAGCCTCATGCCACCCTTTCTTTCTAACCCTATCCAAAAGCCACGTTACAACCAAAAAAAGACCTTCAGATCAATCTTTGAAAATGTCGAGGCTAAGCATGGTATGGTGACATGATGTTCTATATTTTGGGCCGCACTTGTCTTTATCAACATAAAGAAAATATGACAGAAATAAAAAATGAGAGAGTCTTATTGGTGAAAACTCTCACGGGCACCGTAAGGCGATGGTGAGATAATAGAAATAAAAATGAGAGAGTCTTATTGGTGAAGACCCTCACGGGCACCATAAGGCGATGGTGAGATGAGAGAAAATAAAAATGATAGAGGTTTGCTGGTGAAAACTCTTTGGGTCTTCGCTAGCCGGATGAGGCTTGTGATTTAAAGGCGACAGGCTCAAAGCAAAACCCAGTTTTCAATTCAATAAGTTGGCAAAAGTTGATAAATGGTTGAGATTGGAAGGTCGGGTTGCTTGATCTCAAATGCATGTCATAATCACTAGAGCCGGCTATAACATTCAGATAAGTTTTCTTTCCTACATTCTTTTGGAAATAGGGACGCTTGTTGCCTTTCTTTCCGTTCAATATTTCTATTTTTATTTCTTGTCATTGTTATCAAAATGGAAAATCACCGTCCTCATTTTTATGTCGTCTTTGAGTCAAGTCCATGGAAAAACAAGTAAGAAAGGACTTCAAAACTTGCTACCAACTCCTTCAATGGTGCAAAACAGGGGAAAGGGCCAACACATAAAAGAAACATGATTCAAAGTGAAACAAAACACCTAAGAATGGTCATCATCTGAAAGTTTCCAAATTCGTAAGAATATGAAGGTGCGACGGAAGTTAAAATTCAGAGGCGCTATGAAATGAAAATATGATTTGAGTTACAGTCATTGGGTAACCAGAATTTTTGGGTCGATAGTATAGCAAATTAATGATAGTCATCAACGGCTCGAAATAGAACTGAACATGACAAATGCAGGAGCAATTGCATCAAAAGTCAAATGCCATGAACCAACCACCATGTTGTTAAACTCACAATTTTTCTTTTTCTGAAACAGAGATAGGTGTTGCCTGCAAATCTAAGGCTTCAAAGCCTGGATATCAGAAAGGAGCAATTCTTCACTCCTACGAATGCAAGAAGCTATGTTGCGACACAAGCTTGCTAGATTACAGTCATAATAAAAAAATTATTATCTTTTACCTTTGCGAGATGCACTTTCGGGAATGGGGCAGGTCTTGGATTCACCCTCTTCATTTTTTTTAAAATAGTGATGATTTTTCAAACACTCACGAAAAATTTTGGTACAAACTGGGGCAAAATTTTTGTTCGTGTTATTTGGGATTTTACTTTTCGGCTTAGGACCCTCCTGAAAAATGGGACTTTAATTTTCAGCTCAGGACCCTCCTGAATAATGGGATATTAATTTTCAGCTCAGGACCCTCCTAGAAAATGGGATTTTACTTTTCAGCTCAGGACCCTCCTGGATAATGGGACTTTATTTTTAGCTCAGGCCCCTCCTGGAAAATGGGATCAACAGGACCCTCCTGGAAAATGGGACTTTACCTTTCTGCTCAGGACCCTCCTGAAAAATGGAATCAACAGGACCCTCCTACAAAATGGGATTTTGCTTTTCTACTCAGGACCCTCCTGGAAAATGGGATCAACAGGACTCTCCTGGATAACGGGATTTTACTTTTCAGCTCAGGACCATCCTGGATAATGGGACTTTATTTTTAGCTCAGGACCCTCCTGGAAAATGGGATCAACAGGACCCTCCTGGATAATGGGACTTTACATTTCTGCCCAGGCCCCTCCTGAATAATAGGAATTTTATTTTTTGTTCAGGACCCTCCTGAAAAATGGGATCAACAGGACCCTCCTGGAAAATGGGACTTTACCTTTCTGCTCATGACCATCCTGGATAATGGGACTTTATTTTTAGCTCAGGACCCTCCTGGAAAATGGGATCAACAGGACTCTCCTGGATAACGGGATTTTACTTTTCAGCTCAGGACCATCCTGGATAATGGGACTTTATTTTTAGCTCAGGACCCTCCTGAAAAATGGGATCAACAGGACACTCCTGGAAAATGGGACTTTACCTTTCTGCTCATGACCCTCATGAAAAATGGGATCAACAGGACCCTCCTGAAAAATGGGACTTCATTTTCTACTCAGGATCCTCCTGAAAAATGGGACTTTGTTTTCTACACAGGACCCCCCATGAATAATGGGACTTTACCTTTTCACTCAGGACCCTCCTGAAAAATGGGATCGACAGGACCCTCCTAGATAATGGGATTTTATTTTCTACTTAGGACCCTCCTGAAAAATGGGATTTTACTTTTCAGTTCAGGACCCTCCTGAATAATGGGATTTTTATTTTCTGCTCAGAAAATGGGATCGACAGGACCCTCCTGGATAATGGGATTTTATTTTCTAATCAGGACCCTTCTGAAAAATGGGACTTTATTTTCTGTTCAGAACCCTCTTGGAAAATAGGATTTAGCTTAGCAGGACTCTCCTGAAAATTGGGATCAACAGAACCCTCCTGGAAAATGGGACTTTACCTTTCTGCTCATGACCCTCCTGAAAAATGGGATCAACAGGACCCTCCTGAAAAATGGGACTTTATTTTCTGTTCAGGACCCTCCTGGAAATGGGATTTAGTTTAGCAGGACCCTCCTGAAACATGGGATTTACTTTTCTAGTTCACTATTTATTTTGAGTTCAGGAACACGTTTGGAGAACAAGGATTATTTTGAGTTTTGAAGCTCAGGAGCCCGCTTGGAGAATAGGGTCAGTTTTCAATTCAAGTTCGGGAGCCCGCCTGGAAAACATGGCTATTTTCAAATTCAAAGTCAGAAGGAGCAAGTGTCCACTAGAAGAATAGGGCCGATTTTCAAGTTCATCTCCAATAACCAAAATCGACATGAAGAAATGTTCACTGTTGAGTTCAACTCAAGAGGAGAGTAGATGTATCATCACTTGAAGAAGGGTGAAGATTCAAGTCAAGACTCAATAGAAGCTGAATAGATAGGATCTTGTACTTGAAGGATCATTTTTATTCTTGTCTTTCATTTTGATGTAAAACTAGGAGCCGCGAACCGGAGACTCGACGGGACCTCACTCGACCTCTAACTCATCGTCTCACCCTTCCATCTCATTGAACTACACGGGACCTGATTCCCTTATAACCCGGGATATGTAGGCTGTCCAAAACCAGGACTCGGTCACATCTTTTCCTTCTTTCCTTTTTTATTTCCAATAACAGTTGGGTCAAAACTCGTCTCGCTGTCTACTTCTTTGTTTGAAAACTCTTTCGTGTTCACAGACAAAGAGGGGCAAATGTAGACACGTGATTTTTGACCCTCCCCGAGCTTTAGCCTATTTTTGCATTAAATATTTAATTTACGTCTAATTATTATTTTAGATTTTATCTCATTTTCATAGGTTTTATTTGTATAAAAGTTTCAATAAATGAGTCACATTTTAGGATAAGTTGTGTTCTTACATTTTAAAAGAAAAAAAATTCTTTCAGAAAATATGTTTTCTTTTAGTTTTTTTTTTATATAAATAAGCTAGTAGTTTTATTATATTTTTCCTTTTCTTAGCCATATATTTTTAAGACTAGCTATTTAATTTTTTCTATATTTTATTAGTTTTAAATAGTTAGCTAATACTACTTTCTACTATTATATTTTTTATTTATTTCTTTAACTAAATAAATAAATAAATGAAAAAAAAAATAAAAATAAAAAATCCTAAAACTACCCATCTGTACACCCCCACCCCACAAATCCTAAACCCCCTCACGTTCCATTTTTTTCTACCCATGCACACACACATGCACTACCAGTGGCGGAGCCAGAATTTTTAATAAGGAGGTTCAAAATCGAAATAAGTAAGCACACGAACTAGCAGAAGGGGGTTCAACATCAACTATATATACATAAAATATAATTTTAACCATGTATAAATAGTATAATTTTCCGCCGAAGGGGGTTCGAATGAACCCCCTAGCCATAAGGTGGCTCCGCCACTGTGCACTACACTCTACTACTACACTATTTGCACGTCCTACATTACACACACATACACTACACTCTACTACTACACTATCTGCACACTACACCTACACACTTCTATACACACCATACGACACACTCCCTATATAAGCACACTTAGAGGATTTAAAAAAAAAAAAGGACACAGACAGAAAGAAAAGAGGAGGTAGAGGAGAAAAAGATAGAACAGAGAATAGAGAAAAAGAGGAAAACACTTAGAAAAAAAAAAGACAACAAGATAGAGTAAGAGTTAGAGAGAAAGAGAAAAAAAATATATATATATAAGGCGAGAGAAATTGAGTGAGAGAGACAAAGAAAAAGGAGGGTATTCTTAAACGTTCGGGAGTTGAAGTTCGAGTTTTGGCTTTCGTTTTGAGTTTCCGGTGACGGCATTCCTATTCCTACTTCCTTTTAGTTCATCACACAGGTTCTTATTCGATCCTGCACTGTTAATTTTATAGGATTTCATGTGCAACCTTATCACGACAAAGTGTTTTTTTTTTCTTTTACTGTGTTCAGATGCGTTCTTATCTCGCTTTGGAGTTTAGCATCATTTTTTTTTTTTGCTTTCTATTTTGGTTACTCAGACGAGATTCGAGTTCAAGTTAGCAATTATATCATTCTATTCGACTAATGTTTACCAAGTATTCTGGTTTGCGAAAGTTTGATCTCGAACCTTGTATGTGTCCTGATGTTTGTTATTCGTTATATTTTTTTTTAGATCATGTGCTGTTCCAGATTCATATTTCACTGTGGTATCCGGGGTGTCTTTGTGGTTGTCGTTTCAGATTCCTATTTAAACTAGTTTTAGTCACTAACCTGATTTTCCCGACAAGATTTTCACATATTTAAACCAAATGTTAGGTTGTTATTATGGATAAGATTGAGGGTGGGTTTGTTTGTTTTATAAAAGTATGAAATCGAACGTCTCTTTGTTAATAAGTTACGTATTAGATATATAAGAATAAACTAAGAGAAAGCATGAAGATTTGGAGTTCGAGATAAAATTGTGAACTTTTGCAGACGGAAAAGCAAGGTTCCCATGATTTTTGTTATTTTGTTTTTCCCTTTCCTTCATGATAGTATTTTTTTTTCTTTCTTCTTTCTTAAAAATAAATTTAAACTATGGAGTTTTATTATCAAAATGAATGGTTTGGTTTCTTAATGTCAGTAATTTGATTCTAAAAAAAAAAAAAAAGAAAAAAGAAAAAAAGAATTGGTCCTATTTAAGATTTCTTTCACGTTTCATTAGGCCAAGAAGGCTAAAATGATCATGTGTTGTTTGCATTCATTTTGATGATGAATAAGAAAATTCGTTAGTGTGTTTGGAATGAAGTTAATATATTTGTTAGCCTAGAGTTAAATAGAGATTTTGAAAATAAACAAGCGAAGTTGAAAGATGGTATTGATACAAATAAAAATAAGATTGTAGAGTTAAATTTGGTTGGACTTTATTAAGTCACTAGATTCACAGCATGTGCGTTGCATATGTGATATGTTGATTGTTGAATTATCTATGTTAATCGTTGTTGTTGATAATGTGATGAGTTTTATTCGTGGCACTTTATTGGGTGAAACTGGCCGACTTAAATGTTTTCCTGACTATTACAATTTGATATGACTAATTAATGTAAGGTACGTTAATTGGTCCTATGAATGGGAATGAGTACTTAATATGTATACTACATTATGTAAGTATTCGTATATGGTGCTAATATGGATTTTTAATTCATAAAAGAATGAGTTTAGGTCCTTAACCCTTAGAAAGTTAAAAGTTTAGTATAAGTGATGATCAAAGATGAAGTCCGAAAGCGCTGCTCTTGATCATTTTATAATAAAATTAACCTACTCCACTATTTTGTAGCCCATCTAATTGGGAGGGGTAGATTGTAAACACGTTAGTTTCCTATTTAGACTCAAAAATAAAATAAAAAATGGGAGGATCTACGAATGCTTAAAAAAGCGAAAATAATGAAAGAGAGGAGTGAAAGTAAATAATATATCAAGGTTGATCATGTGTGTGGTTACGCTCCTTGATCAACTTCTGTAATTACAAGGCTTTGTGTGTGGCTATGCTCCTCAGCCGAAAACATAAGTCACAATTTCTCTCATAATCCTTAGGTAAATTAACAGGTAACCAAAACCAGTTTATCCAAGAAATTACTTAAGTCGAATATAAGTTGATAAGGCGACCGTGCTAGAACCACGAGACTCGAAGGATGCCTAACACCTTCCCCTCGGTCAACAGAATTCCTTATTCGAATTTCTAGTTCGCAGACCGATAATAAAGAGTCAACTTCCTTTTGATTAGGGATTCAATAACGGTGACTTGGAACACCATGACTCAATTCCAAGTGGCGACTCTGTAAATAAGTAAAAATAATCCCTAATGAAAAACCGTCACTTCAATTGGAAAAACCCTTCTAATCGAACGAAAAGGGGGTGTTTGGTTGTGACTTATCTGATTGGCTAGTTATTTTTCTTTAATGTTATAAGAGAGTGTTTGGTTGCTAGCCCGAGAGTTAAGTGTGAGTTGTTTATGATTATTGGGTTGATCCTATAGATGTGGGTAATGGAAGCGGTAATGCGAATAAAAGAGTGATAGTGATGTTTTAGTATTGGATTGTGGTGAATGGTGTGAATTAACGAGGCTAGACTATGCTAGTAGTGACTATAATCTCGTTAATAGAGTTGGGAAATTGTTAATTGTATTGGCAAAGTGTTATAATGATATTACAACCTTAGTAGAATTATACTCTATTTAAGATGTCATGATTCCTTTTCTTTGATTCTATTTTATGATTATGTGGACTAACACTGGTCGGCCGATGATGCCTACCAGTACGTGTGTTTGTACTGACCCTACTCTTCTATATCCCTTATTGGGGTGTAGACTGGATACAGGTTAGTTTGCAGTTACTAGATGGATGGTGATATTCAGCATTAACTTCTGCACTTCCTTCCTGGCAGATGTTGGAGTGTTTGTGTTATTTATTTTGTTATCAGTCTATTTTGTAGTAGGTAGCTCTTGTACATGTATGACTAGGTCTTGGGGTAGTGAAGGATAGTTATAAGAAGTTCTTGAAAAGTTTATTTATTGATATTTAATTTACTTTATTGTATTTAATATAGTATTCTCTTAAAAAAATAGAAGTCTTCCGCATATTTTTGGTTGGGTAATAAGGGTTCTCCTAGCTACTTGGGCTAGCGTAGGTGACCGCACGGTCCGTTAGTTTGGGTCGTGACAAGTAGGAGATTAAATATATGGTAAAAGCGTCTGTCTACATTTTTCTTATATTGTTGGATGGATACGTTTTTCTTTTGTTAGTAGAATCACAGTTGAAGTAATATATATTTAATTTGGTTTTTTGCAATAGAAAGCCAACTACCATTTATTGTCATTTACCACTATATTTTTCCCTAAATAAATGGCTCAACCTGTAAAATATAGATTCAAGAAATCGATTTTTTAGATTTTTTTTTTGGATGGTGTTGCCATGGTTATGGAGAAGTTATATCTATAGCCAACATAGATGATAATTTCATATATGCAGTCAATGTCCATGGAGAAAAATTGGTCTCCTTAATCTGGTAATTTTTATATTTTTTAATGTAATTGTTTGTTTGATGATCTATCTAAAATAGTCTTTCTATCTCACAAAAATTGGTGTAGGTCTGTTATTATTTCCTGTGAGCCGTGGTCTATCGAAAGTAACTCTTTTGCCTCATAAAGGTAGGAATAAGGCGTGTTACCACACTGAGTATGTTATTATTTTATAATTATTTCTTGTGAGTCGAGGATCCATAGAGATAAGGTCTTTGACTACACTGAGTATATTGTTGTTGTTGTTGTGTGTGTGTGTATATATATATGTATATATATAAATATATATGTTATTGTTTAATTATTTCTTGAAGAGAAAAAATAAATTAGGAGATTTTTTATTGATTGATTGTGGGCAAAAAAAAATGCAAGACTTGAAAAACAGGATTCTAAGTGAAAGGCAATAGTGTATGTTTTGTGGAGATTCTAAGTGGTCTGAAGCAAGAATGACTTAAAGAGAATTAAGTTATTCCTCGATGCGTTATTCATTCATGCCTTGTGTCCTTGAAAGGGAAACTCAATGCTATATGTTTAGTGGAGATGTTCGCCTAGAGATGCCACAATTCTCTTTCTTATGAATGATTATGTAGTCTCACACTGCATCATTAGCTCCTACATCTATAATAACTGAAGGTATTGTATTCACCTTTCAAAAGAAGGCTTCTTTTAGCAATTTACATTTGTGGATTCATGAGATCTTCATATTTGAAGTTTTTGTATCATGCTTATAATTCTTTCTACCCTCACGTTTCTTTTCATAGGTTGCTTAGCTCTTTTGGCTTATTTTACTTGGAAGGCACTATTCCCTCAAATATTAAGGATAGAATAGAGTAGTGGTTTGTTTGCGGGTAAGGTTAGTATAGGCCAGCTTGAATGGATTTAAATGGTGGATATTTTAATTCATATATAGGTTATATAAGTGTTGACACCCAATTTTGACCTTCCGATATTCCTCCCGGGTTGCTATTTTATCAAAAAATATTAGTTTTGAATTTTTAATTATTATTTTTTTTATCAAATAATTTCTAACATTTCGTACTCATGATTTTAAGATATGCAATTTATTTTTAGCATTTAATTTCATATTCTTATATAATATATAATTTACTAATTTAAATATAATAGTTTACATAATTTTGTAAATATTTATTAAATTATTTTCACAAATAAGCACACTCATAATTTACCAACACATTGGTTTATTATTATTATTATTATTATTATTATTATCATTATTATTACTATTATATCATTTCCTTAAAATTCATATTCGTAATTTATCGGCGCCTATTTTATTCCAAATTATTATTTATCGCCAACTTTAATAATATATTACGTGTCATTATTTTTACTTATGTAATTTATTCATAATAATTTTATGACATTGATTCATCATCATCATCATCATACCCAGTGTATTCTCACCAGGTGGGGTCGGGGGGGAGGGGGGGAGGGGGTAAAGCGTACGCAGTCCATACCACTACCTCAGATGAAGTAGAGAGGCTGTTTCCGATAGACATTGATTAATTTATTAAATAGCAGTCCAATTCAATTCCCCTAATTTATTTAATTTTTAGCCATTTGTACCCAATTTTATGTCAATTTTAGCCTAAATTGATTTTGATTTGACCCCAAATTAAAATTCCCAATTCAATTTTAATTAACCCAATTTTAACCCATTCTTGCAATTTAAACCCCAGTTGTTGATTAGAATTGATCCAACGACTGAGATTGATTCTCACTTTCTTTCCTTTTAATCCACCATACCTCCCAAAACCTAACACTAATTTCACATTTTCTCTCCCTCAATCAACAACTGTCGCCCCCTCCATTTCTCTCCCAACTCTCCACCACCATTCCCCTCTTACTGCCGCCATCATCGGCGTGATACCGGCTGACCAGCGTCGTCGCCTCTCCTCTCTCACAGTCGCATACCCTTCTCTCTCCTTCACCCCACTTTCTTCATCGTGTTCGACCATAGGCGAGTACCCGACGATGAACCCACGGCGGCAAAACCAACCCACCGGCAAAACCACCCCTACCGCCTCTTTTTCTTCTCTCTCCGATCTCCTCCCTCGATTGCGACATTGGCGCTGCTCTTCACAAGCCGTCGAACCAGCGCCGCCTCCATCTCCGCCGATGAAAATCACTACAAATAGTCAACCAGTCCCCACCACCAGCGATCCTCTCTCTCCGCTTCTCTAATCAAGTATCAAAAGCTCCAATTTCATGTTTGCCTTAGTGAAATTCAAGAGAGATTCCGATCGACATCAATGTTTTCAAATTCTAGGCTACTATGGTGTGTTGAGATGTTTTAGAGTTACCACTTTCGTCTCATTATAAGTCCATCTCCGGTACAATCCCTTTAGTATTCATTTTTTATGCAATTAGTTGCCTCTCTATCTCGATGCCTGACTAATTTCTCTATGATTTGATATTGGCGTAAATACGGTGTTGAGTTTGATTAGTATTCATGCTATTCTATGCCTTGTAAATCGTGTTCCTTTATTTGATTCGTGTGTTGATTAAATCATATGTCCATATTATTTCCTTGTTAAGCCGTAGTACTAATTACAATTTTCAGTTAGAATTTTAGTAATCTTGGTATGGTTGTTCCCTTTATTTGTGAATTTGAATTATGACAACCTCTAAATTTGA
This sequence comes from Capsicum rhomboideum, assembly GCA_031232105.1. NCBI lineage: Eukaryota > Viridiplantae > Streptophyta > Magnoliopsida > Solanales > Solanaceae > Capsicum > Capsicum rhomboideum. The sequence goes on along the minus strand of CP124713.1, from coordinate 124,029,068 downwards.
TTTATTTGGTAATCTTGGATTGATTTATGTTGAAACGGTTTGATTGCTTGTGTAGAATGCTCAGAACTCATAATTTCTCTTATATGTTTCCTTTAATTAGCATGTTACAGCTTATTGTCTATTGATTTAGGGTAAAGGCAGTTTTGAATTACGTGTTAATATTAACAAGTTGGACAACTTTTAATGCTTGCATAATCATGGAAAATCTAGCATGATTTTAGCTTTTGATTGATTTTCCTTCCGTTATTTGAATTGAGACAGCCTTATTTTTTGATTAATTACGGTAAATTTTGTACCCCTCCCCTTAATTTAAATATATTCTTACTCCTTTATTTATGGAAAAATGGAGATTTCTTCTGACACTAATTTGATTTAGTCCTTTAATTTAAGGAAAACGAATTCTTTTAATTGATAATATTCTTCTTCCTTTTTGACAAATTGCATAACAACAATTCCCTACTATATAAGTAGGCCTCTTCTCTCATATTGAGACAAAATTTCATCATCACATATTCTCTCTACAAACAAATATACGACAAGTTTTATTTTTATTTGGCTTTGGGAGGATCCACTCTTGGTTTTATTTTCATCATTCCTTTATTGCTACTGATTTGGTCTTCTGATTTTTATCTATTCGCTTCTCGATCGGTTAGTCTCTATCGATGCAACTTTAAATACTTATGTGTTAGTTCTTATCTATAGCCTAGAGAGCATGCCCATCGGTTTAGTGTTTTAAACGATGTCTATGTGATTGTTTCCTCCATGATTCCTGCATATTTTGGCATATTTGGTTCCGATCTTGTATAGGTTCTGTTAAAAGATAGACGCTTGGGACTTGAAGAGTCGCCCGCGTTTGAGGGATCGCTTAGTCTGTCTATTTTAGCCTTTTTTTCATTGTGATTTTGTAATATTTTATTGTATAAATGCTTCTATGTATAATGAAATTATGGGTATTGCTTAGGGGGCGGAAATTCTGTGATTTGAGTATTTTCATCAATTAGATGTCATGTCTATAGGATTTCACATGTTAATTAATTAAATTATTTTTATCACTTAGGCAAACAATCTAGGATAATTAATTAATTATTTTTATCGCTTAGAAATCATGTTTTTAGAATCATTAACTAACCTTCGGACGTATTAGATCAATTTTGAATGTGTTAATTTAATTTAAGCGTGTTTAATTAATTTTTGACGTGTTAAAACTGATTTTCAGCATATAATAATAATTTACAGCATGTTTAGTCAATTTCCAGCATTTAAAATTATTTTCCAGCCCTTTTAAGTGAATTTCCAGCATCTACGTTTATTTTAGCAATTTCAACTAATTTTCCAGCACTTTTTATATTTCCAGCATTTTTAGTTTTCTGCAAAAAATTAAATTATCTTCCAGCAACTGTTTAATTAATTTTTCAGCACTTTTAAACAAGTTTCAGCATATTAAAAACCATTTTTTACAACTGTTAATTAATTTCCAGCATTTAAACTGAAATTCCAGCATATTTCAATAATTTTCAGTATATTAAATATAATTTCTAACATATAAAAATTTAATTTCCAGCATGTTAAACATTTTTTAGCATTTTAATTAATTTTTAACATATTAAAACTGTTTCTAGCAACTGTTTAATTAATTTTTCAGCATATATATAAATTAGTTTCCAGCATTTAAACTGAAATTCCACCATAATTTCAAAAATTTCCAGCGTATTAAACATAATTTCTAGCATATAAAAAATTAATTTCCAGCATTTAAAAATCATTTTTAGCAATCTTAGCTAATTTTTCTGTAATTATTAATTAATTTCCAACATTACTAATTTAATACCTTGCGTTTTATTTAATTTTTGACTCATTTGAATAGCGTTCCTCGCCTAGAAATCATGTTAATAAGTGTAATAAATGTTAATTAATCTACCACATTAGACATCATGCCTATAGATTCTAATTACAATATAAGTAATTGCTTTTCAAACATGTTAATCACCTAATTAACTTTAACTAATCAAGAGGCTTATTTGAAACCTTTACATGCTACTTGTAAGTCCTATTTGTTTTGTATGACGTGAACCTCGAGTCTAGTTAGGCAGCCTAGGCTTTTTCTTGTCTAGAACCAAATCCCAAAATAGTAAGTCCAACGCCTCTTGGACATTAAGTTGGGACAGGTAGACATTTTAGGAAATGTTAGTTTTATCGTTTACTTTAGAACATATTTAAGATTAATAACCAAAATAGGTGGGTGGGGTAGATAGTCGAAAATGATGGAAGTTGCCCCGAGCAGAATTCGACAATGCGATATGCGACATTGTCACCCGTTAATAAGCCGGGCGCTGATCCGAATAATATAAAATTAACCTTTGTCTAGATTCAATCGAATTTTATTTATTTTTCCATGCTTGTTTGGGGTAATTTAGGTATAACTTAATAAATTTTTTCCATTATAATTTGTGTCTTTCTATCTTCTCGCTTCTCTAATTCCTTTATTTATTTATGCTTTTTTACTACTTTATCACGTAGTTAATTATTAATTAGATAATAACTAAGTTGTATGTTTAATTTTATTTATTATATTTTTCCTATTTAAACACTTAGTTAACATTAGGTTAATAAAATAATAGACCTTTGTTTATCACATAGAATTTTCCCACGTAATATACAAGTTTGGCCGGGACCCACATTTGTGGACCTCGAAAGGTGCCTAACACCTTCCTTTAGAGGTAACCTAAACTCTTGCTCGAATTTCTGGTTGACGTAGGCTAATAATTAAAAATAAATTCGTAATTAGTCTAGAATGGTGCCCTAACGCATCTTAATTCGTTAGGTGACAACTCTTCACCCTAATTAATCCAAAAAAGAGTTGTCACGTTGGATCCCGCTTTTCGCTAGAAAAATGGAGCGCGAAAGCATGGCGACTCTGTTGGGGATACTTAGGTTCTAACCATTACGATTTTGTATATTATGTGGGATTTTTAAAGCTATTTGTGTCTATTCCTTTATTATTAACTCCTTATTTTTATTATTTGATCATGCTATATCCATTCCTTTTTCTCATTATTTTTATTATTTGATCATGCTATATCTCGTTCTTTTTTCTCATTATTTTATTATTCTAATTTAATCAGTTTCCTCCATGCCAATCCCTTTCCTTACCCCTTTATTTGTTTATATACAATTTTCTAGCTCTAAATTATGCATTTTTTTCTATCTGTTTATTTTTTATTGCTCAATATGCTATTATTTGCTACATGTTACTGCTTTATATAATTGACATTCCGTTCATATTTCCCCCACTTGGGAATTTCACACTTTCACTATACTTGGATGTTGTGCCTTTGCATTCTCCAAATTCTCTTCAAAACCCTGTTATAGAGAGTCGGCTAAGATGCGGTTGAGCGGATAGTTTTACTACCGTATGACCACGTGCCTTCTCGCATAAGGTTACCCTCAATCCATGTCTACCAACTCTTAAAAAAATTAAGATAGTGTTGTATCCACCCCTTTTGCATTTAAGTCATACACGCATTAGCTATAGGTGATTTGACCCTCGAGGTCAGTCCACCAAGTATAACCAACCAATTGTCGAAAAGGTCCCACCACCCATCGACCTAAATACATATTATGTGCTAAGTGGTCATGATGATTCAAATCAAGCCAAATTATAATCAATGGAGTTTAGAAATTTTGTTTGTTGTCTTATTTTTCAGATTTTGCCATGGAGGATGCACCTATTTTTGCTAACACCCAAATGGTCTTCGGCATGCCTCACAAGTTAAGGGGGTGGTGGAATGACATCAAAAGGGAGCATGGTAGAGAGATTCGCCAGTCACTGGGTTTTCTGACATCTTTGATGGATGTTGCTCCTGATCGGTATGTGATCAAAGCTCTGCTAAATTTCTGGGATCCGGATCGAGTGGTCTTCAAATTCAAGGACTTCGAAATAACACCCACCATCGAGGAAATTGGTGGATTCACTAATTTGCTTTATCAAGATTGAAAAATGATTTTGCCTTACAAATAATCGGGAAAGAAGTTCCTGCATTATCTTGGGCTTAAAAATAACTTCAAATTGGCTTGCTTGGATTTTGGGTGGATCTCTCTGGATTTTCTATATGAACGTTTTGGTCACAAAGAGGGACACACAATATTTCAAAGGGAATTCTCTTGCTCAACCGAAAAATGGAAAAGGAAGAGGTTGAATGATTTTGCTATATCTCTACTGGGTGCTTTGGTCTTTCCTAGAGAGCATGGGAAAATTAACATATGTCTTAGTTCTGTGGTTCGAGGTATAACTCGGGGAGTCAGCAATATAGAGGTCACTTTGGTTCCTATGATTGTGGCGGAAATGCTAAGGACCCTATCTAAGTGTGCTAGAGGAGGAAGGTTCTTTGAGGGTTGCTTCAATTGTGGGCTGTGGAGCACTTTTACAGGCACCCCAACATGATGGACGTCCTTGATGGAATGGACAATAGAATTGATACACATTTCAAAAGGATGAGGCTATTTGGTGCTCCTGTGGGTATGGAGGATTGGCACATGTATATGAAAGAGCTTTCGGGTTATCAAATTCAATGGAAGTACTCGTAGTTGTCTGCACCAAATGCTGTCATACGAGGCCGCGAGCTCTATTACATCGAGCTTATTAGCCTGAAGAACATTCAACCTTACGCCCCAATAAGAGTGCTTCATCAATTTGGAAAGAATCAAGTCGTACCTCTGCGAGAACATATGGGCAAGTTAGAAGTTCAGTTTGGGCCGGTCCAAGAAAGCCCTAAGGTTAAGGAAGTGTTGCGACGATGGGATAATTTATTTACTATCAGTGTATACGGGGAGCAGGCTTATTGCACTCCAGAGTACTATGTATGGCTTGTGGAAGATGTCGAGGACATAGAACTCAGCAAGCAAAAGCAGGCTCACGGATTCGAGGACGTGGAGGAGTCCATCTGGGCTCGGAACTTGTTGAATCAATACTATGTCACTTCTCCAGAGATGCTGCTACAAATCATTCCAGGCTATCTAGATAATCACCACCATTGAGGAGTTTGATTGATAGGATGTTCCCCTTGTGTTACCTACTTTCCCTAGTTTCGTTTATGTTTTTATTTTTGCAAAAAATTGTAGTAGTTTTTAATTTTATGGATTTAATAAAATAGTTGGGCTTTATTATTTTTATCTAACTCTAAACTCCCATTTGCGTCTAATGCGGCTTGGATTAATCATCATGAACCACAAAATTTGTCGTTTTAGGCCTACCTCTGGCTCAACGAGGATTCCTGCATTTTAGGGCTATTATTTGTTGCAAACCAATGTGTTTATTCAAACACTATGTCTCACCTTGATAACTTTGGTTGTCTTTGATTTTGTTTTTGTCTTTCCCCTTTCCCAAAGGTTGATTTGTGCGCACTAGCCTATCACACATGGTCAAAAGGGGCTCCTCGTCCTCTTCCTCCTCCTATAAGTTTGAAAGATAAAGAGAAAATGGGAGATAACAACAACACTACAAACAAAAGCACAGAAGAAGAAAGAGTCATGGGACAAAATGAGATTATCCTAAGAATGGGACAATAGATTCTCGAACTACAAGGAGAATTAGCGCAAGTGCGCAACTTGGCCAATCTTTCTGTTACCCTTAATACCTCTCTCGAACCACAAGTGGACGGTCATACTGGTGCGAAATCCCAAACCTCTACCCCAAGCCATCAATTGCCCTCAGCTCAAAACATCCAAAATCTTCCTCCTCCTCAAAACATCCAAAATCTTCCTCCTCCCCAAAACATCCAAAACCCTTTCTTCCCTCAAAATATTCAAAATCTTCCTCTCACTCAAAATACCCATAATACTCCAAATCCCATATATCCCACCCAACAGGCCCAAAATACTAAATATCCCACTTACCTACATACATATTTAGCTAACGCATCCTACAACCAAGCATCTGGTAGCAACTCTTTGAACCCCATCTATGGCTAAACAACCCCATTCACCTACCCTCAATATGTACCTGATCCTTCAGAAAAAGATCCCATGATGCAATCTGTGGTTGAGAGGCTGAAGCAACTTGAGGGAAACAAAGGGTCAAGGGGACTCAGTTACGAGGATTTATGTATACACCCTGATGTGGAGTTACCGGAGGGGTACAAACCTCCAAAGTTTGAATTGTATAATGGGACTGGAGATCCCAAGGCGCATTTGCGCATGTATTTTGATAAGCTGGCCGTAGTCGGGATGGATGAGAAGATAAGAATGAAAATGTTCATGAGAAGTCTCACTGGAGAAGCCTTAACATGGTATATCGAGCAGGATGCAAGGAAGTGGAAGGTCTGGATCGATATGGCATCAGATTTTATGGAACAGTTAGGGTTCAACATTGACAACGCTCTTAACTGGTTTTATATGCAGACTTTGAAGAAAAAGCCTAATGATTCATTCAGGGACTATGCTATAAGATGGAGGTCTGAGGCTGCAAGATCTCGACCTCCAATTGAAGAATCTCAAATGAAAGAATACTTTATTCGCACGCAGGAACCGCAATATCTTGAGAAAATGATAACCGTCGTAGATAAAAGTTTTGCTAAAATCATCAGGGTAGGAGAAATGCTTGAGGAGGGTCTCTAGAATGGAAGCATTATCAATTTGGAAGCTTTACAGGCTGCCAACAAGGCTTTACAGTCTGGAGGGATTGCTGAGAACAAGAAGAAAAAAGAGGTAGGTACAGTGATGTTAGCCCAACCTTCAAAGAGTGTGCCCAATTACCAAACTCCAATTACAAATCCACCTCCCTAACCGCAATCTCCAATGCCATACCCGATATCTCCTTACCAAATACAAACCCCAATGCCATATCATTCCCCTCTTTACCAAGCACCTACCCCATATCCACTACATCCACAATTCCAAAGCCCTATTTACCCCGTGTATAATGTTCAACCCACTCATGTCCAAGCACCCCAGCCTTCTCCCCACCAAAATCAAAGACCCAGAGCCAATGTCTAGAAAAAACAATACACTCCTTTAGCCGAACCTATAACCCAACTGTATGAAAGACTTAAGAAAGCAGGCTATGTCACGCCCATTGCTGCTGGACGTGAGAATACTCAAGCCAAGCATTTTGATCCTACCAAGGTTTGCTCGTATCATTTTGGGATGAGGGGTCATACCATAGAAACATGCTATACTCTAAAGGACAAAATCCAGATGTTGATCGACACTAAGGCCATTTAGTTGAAGGATCTGACACCAAACATCACCAATAATCTGTTACCGGATCATCAAGTAAACATGATCGATGTTGAGGAATTGGTAGACCTAGAAAACTCTATCTGGTTCATCGAGAAGGCGAATGGTACACCCATCAGTACCCCAAAACGAGCACCGTTTGAGGTTGAGGTAGCAAGGCCTAAGACTCCTTTCATAGTCATCAGAGCCTCCCCAACTACTTATAGCTCCCATGCAGTTCCTTGGAATTATGAGCAGAACACTCTAGGTAAAGCAAGAGTGGCTGAAGCAGACATTGCCCAAGGTGTCACCAAATCTGGGAGAATATATACACCAGAAAATCTGACTCACGGAAGTTCTAGTAAAAGCAAGAAATTTATGATTGAAATGGAGGAGAGTGGCATTTGGAAGAAGATACAGGCTAAAGAATACTCTGTGATAGATCAACTGAACAAGACCCCAGCTCAAATATCCGTCCTGACACTGTTGCAGACTTCTGAACACCATAAAAATGCTCTGATGAAGGTGTTAAGCTAAGCCTATATACCATATACTATAACATGGGGAGATATGGCCCACATGGTCGGGCAGGTATTCGAGGTATACAAGATATCCTTTCATGAGGATGAGCTACCACCTGAAGGAAGGTCGCACAATAAAGCCTTACATATTACAGTACAACATGGAGAAAGGATTGTATCTCGAGTGCTGATTGACCCAGGTTCGGGATTGAACATATGTCCTTTGGGTACATTGACAAGGTTGGAGGTCGATTTGGCTAAAATGCAAAATTAAAAGATGAACATAAAAATGTTTGATGGCTCCGAGAGAGATACTATTGGAGAGATTACATAGGAAATGGTAATGGGTCCTGTCACTTTTCCCGTAATATTTCAAGTGATGGACATCCCCGCTTCCTACAACCTCTTGCTTGGTAGGCCATGGATTCACATGGCTGGCGAAGTCCCCTCCACACTACACCAATGTCTCAAATTTGAGTATGATCACCAAGAGGTAGTAATACATGGTGAAAGAGGATATCCCGTATACGCTGTCAAAGGAAAGGAAATCCTTGATGGAGAAATGTTTCACACATTAGAGATGGTTGGAAACGTGGAAGAAGAGCTGAGTTGGAAGAGTAAAGGTGAGAAAATGCTCAAATCTGGATATGGACCAGGTAAGTGTCTTGGGGCCAGATTACAAGGAATAGTTGAACCCATACACCCTTTTGTGAAGAGTGACACTTTCGGGTTAGGCTACATGGACGAGGGTCAGGCACTTGATCCTTCATTGTCATTGTACCAAATTTTCCACTCTGTCAGGTTTCTTGATGATGGTAGAGATGAAATATTGGATAGTCCAAAGAATTTGTTTTTGACTGAATCTAAAGAAGAAGGTTGTAACGTCATCATTAGTGAGGAGAGAGGAGCCCTTAGTCAGAATATTGAACAAAAGGCTACACTCAGCAACTGGACTGCCACTCCTTCCAGGCCTCGCCGAGCACTTGGCGAAATCACTTTTAAAAATGTTGAGTCTGAGATTGTGACACATAATGAGACTACGCAATATAATATAAGTGAAATAGAAGAAGTGGAAAAAAGTGAAGTGCTCGAGGAATTTGTTAGTAAGGTTGAAGATTTTGAAGATAAACCCAAGGCAAACTTTGTAGAGTCGGAAATAATGAACATAGGAAATTCTGAGACAGTAAAAGAAACCCGTGTTTGTATTTATATGCCAAAATATGAGAAAGAGAAATATGTTCAGTTTCTGAGGAAACACCCGAATGTTTTTGCTTGGTTGTACGCCGATATAATACTACTAAGTACGTCAATTATAGCCCACCGGTTGCCCACTGATCCATCTTGTCCTCCCATTAAGCAGAAGCTGAGAAAATACAAACCCGATATGAGTTTGAAAATTAAAGAGAAGATTTCAAAGCAAATTGAGGTCGGTATCCTCCAAGTAACTGAATATCCAACCTGGTTGGCCAATGTCGTGCATGTTCCCAAGAAAGATGGAAAGGTCAGATTTTGTGTGGATTATAGGGATCTCAACAAAGCTAGCCCGAAGGATGATTTTCCGCTCCCGAATATACATTTGTTAATCGATAATTTTGCCAAGCATGAAACACAGTCATTTGTGGATTGTTTCGCCGGTTATCATCAGATAAAGATGCATGATGATGACGCTGAGAAAACTGCTTTTATTACCCCTTGGGAAATCTATTATTACAAGTTTATGCCCTTCGGATTGAAAAATGCTGGAGCTACATACATGAGGGTCATGACCGCTCTATTCCATGACATGATCCACAAGGAAATTAAAGTTTACGTGGATGACGTCATCATTAAATCTAAAAAGGGATCAAGTCATCTGGACAACCTGGAAAAGTTCTTTAATAGATTGAGAAAGTACAATTTAAAGTTGAATCCTGCGAAATGTGTCTTTGGGGTCTCTGTCAGATAATTGTTGGGCTTCATTGTCAGTCGACGAGGTATAGAATTGGATCCAGCCAAGATCAAAGCTATTCAGGATCTTCCGCCTCCAGAAAGCAAGAAAGAGGTAATGAGTTTCTTGGGTCGCCTTAACTATATCAGTCGCTTCATAGCTCAGTCTACAATTATTTGTGGGTCGATTTTCAAGCTACTGAAGAAGGATGCGGCTATAGAATGGACGACAGAGTGCCAATAGGCATTCAAAAAAATCAAGGATTATTTATCAAATCCTCCCATTCTGGTTCCTCCCGAACCTGGTAGGCCGTTATTACTATACTTATCTTTGATGGATAATGCTTTTGGTTCTATTCTGGGGAAACACGATGAAACAGGCAGAAAAAAGCAAGCAATTTATTACATGAGCAAGAAATTTACATCTTATGAGGCTTGGTATTCCTTACCGGAACACACGTGTTGCGCTTTGACCTGGATAACTCAGAAATTGAGACACTATCTTTCGGCATACACTACCTATTTGATCTCCAGAATGGATCCTCTAAAGTATATATTTCAGAAACCAATGCCTACAGAGAAGCTAACTAAATGGCAAATACTATTGAGTGAGTTTGACATAGTCTATGTCACATAGAAAGTTGTAAAAGCACAAGCCTTGGCAGATCATTTGTCCGAGAATCCCGTGGATGAAGAGTACAAGCCGTTGAAAACTTACTTTCCTGATGAAAAAGTGGCATTTGTAGGGGAAGATATCTCTGAAGAATATAATGGCTGGAGATTATTCTTTGATGGAGCGGTAAATTTCAAAGGAGTGAGTATTGGTGCCATTTTGGTCTCGGAGACTAGTCAACATTATCCTATGTCGGCCAAGCTCAGATTCTCCTGCACCAACAACATGGTTGAATATGAAGCTTGCATTTTAGGGCTTCGTTTGGCAATCAATTTGAATATCCAGTAAATATTGGTGATTGGAGATTCAAAATTATTGATTCATCAAGTACGCGTTGAGTGGGCCGCAAAAAACATAAAACTCCTACCATACTTAGATTGTGTACAAGAGTTGTGCAAGAGATTTCACAAGATAGAGTTCAAGCATGTTCCAAGAATCCAGAATGAGTTCGCAGACGCTTTGGCCACTTTGTCTTCCATGTCGACCCCATGCCCGTTCACATACAAAACCATCCTACATATCGCTTTCATGTAGAGGAAGAAGTGGATGGAAAACCATGGTATACTGATATACAGGGATATCTGAAAAATAGAGATTATCTAGAGAATGCAACGAGTACTCAGAAGCGCACCATTCAGAGGTTAGCCAATCAATTCTTTTTAAATGGAGAAATCCTATATAGGAGAACTCCAAATTTGGGTTTGCTAAGATGCATCAAAGTTAAAGAAGCAGCCAGGTTAATTGAGGAGATTCATGTTGGAACATGCGGTCCTCACACGAACGGATTTATGTTGGCAAAAAAGATATTGAGATCAGGTTACTTTTGGTTGACTATGGGGACCGATTGCATTCGTTATGTGCAAAAATGTCATTAGTGCCAAACTCATGCCGACATGATTCGAGTTCTTCCCAACAAACTCTGCGTCACTAGCTCCCCTTGGCCCTTCGCAGCTTAGGGCATAGATGTCATTGGTCCTATTGAATCGGCCGCGTCCAATGGACATAGGTTTATTCTTGTTGGGATTGCCTACTTTACTAAGTGGGTTGAAGCCACTTCTCATAAGTCAGTCACAAAGAAGGTCGTAGATGATTTTGTTTGAAATCACATTATTTGCCGATTTGGAGTACCTAAGTATATCATTACAGATAATGGTGCCAACCTTAATAGTGATTTGATGAGAACAACATGTTAGATGTTCAAGATCAAGCATCGAAACTCCACAACATATAGACCACAAATGAACGAAGCGGTGGAAGCTGCCAATAAGAACATCAAGAGGATACTTCAAAAGATGATTGATAATTACAGGCATTGGCATGAAAAGTTGCCTTTTTCCCTGCTAGAATATCGCACTACAATCAGAACCTCTACGGGAGCCACACCTTATCTTATGGTTTATGGTAGTGAAGCAGTGATACCTGCTGAGGTAGAAATACCCTCTCTCAGAATCATTCAGGAAGCAAAATTGAGTGACGCTGAATGGGTACAAGGTAGATTCGAGCAACTGGCACTCATAGATGGAAAGAGGATAAACGCAGTCTGTCATGGTCAACTTTATCAAAATAGAATGATCAAATCTTTCAACAAGAAGGTTAAACTGAGACACTTCTCGCCCGGGCAGTTGGTTTTGAAAAAAGTTTTTTCCATACCAAGATGAAGCAAAGGGTAAATTCTCACCGAATTGGCAAGGTCCTTATGTGGTCCATCGGGTTTTGACAGGAGGAACACTCATACTTGCAGAATTGGATGGAAAAGTTTGGTCCAAGCCTATCAATTCAGATGTTGTTAAGAGATATTATGTTTAAGTTTTATTTAATGCTTTCTTACCTTGTAATTGGAACTACGTTTGACCTGATTTCCGTTTAAGAGGAATACGTAGGCGCTTCTCTGGAGTTCGGTACTATCATAATAAAATCCTCTTATTTCCCCTTATAAGCATATAACTGGGGCAGAATTTTTGAGAGGATCTCAAAAATTCCACGGGATAGCATTTGTGCAACTACGATACTGGGGCAGAATTTTTGAGATTTTCTCAAAAATTCACAGCAAGCAACCTTCACTTGCCGAAACAATCAAATCTACACTGGGGCAGAAATTTTTGAAGATCAAAATTTCTAGACAAAAGATATTCGCTTATAAAAAGTTGCGTTGTCTCGCAACGTGTCACAATCAAGGATTCAATAATATTTCCTTTACAATAGTATTTTTCATTTCTCATTTTTCAAGATCAAACATTTTTCAAAGCATGATTTTTAAACTTGTTTTTATTTTTACCCAAGTGAAAATTCGGACTAAGCCTATCATCAGTCCACAATATCAAGAAAGAAGGAGGCACGCCAGTCATAGCAAAGGCACAAATCAACCTTCCCTTTTTACAAACTTACATTTTTTCTTTGAGTGCAGAAACAACAGGTACAAATGCAGCAGCTACCTTGCAACACCTGAACAATCATCATCAACGAAATCCTACTATACGTTCAACATGGAAATGCAGCTAAGTTACTTTATCTTCCCATCAATATTACAGGGCTCCTGCAAGAGTCTACATTGCATGGCTCCCGCAAGAGTCCACACCGCAGTGCATCCGCAGAAATCTACATTGCACGGCTCCTGCAAGGGGTCAATATTGCATGGCTCCCGCAAGAGTCCACACCGTAGTTTATCTACAGAAATCTACATTGCACAACTCCTGCAAGGGTCAATATTGCATGGCTCCCGCAAGAGTCCAGCATCAGCAGAAATCTACATTGCACGGCTCCTGCAAGGGTCAATATTGCATGGCTCCTGCAAGAGTCCATACCGCAGTTCATCTACAGAAATCTACATTGCACGACTCCTGCAAGGGTTAATATTGCATGGCTCCCGCAAGAGTCCATACCGCAGTGCATCCACAGAAATTTATATTACACGGCTTCTGTAAGGGTCAATATTGCATGGCTCCCGCAAGAGTCCACACCGCAGTGCATCCATAGAAATCAACATCGCATGGCTCCTGCAAGAGTCCCCATTGCAAGGCATCCGCAGAAATCTATATCACATGGCTCTTGCAAAAGTCCGCATTACACTACGCCTGTAAAATCTGTAATCAAGCATAAAAATTGCATCAAGTTGCTGAACCACGTCAAACTACTACATACCAAGCTACTCAAATCACGCGACAACACATTATGCTACTCAAGACAGATACACTTTCTTTAATCATTATATAACTACCCTAGGGCGTTATAGTCCAAAGGCATCATCTTCATAGCCTGCGAACATCATTTCATGACCTAAGGATTTACTTTTTGCTTATCATGTTCCGAAGGCGTCATGGTCTAAAGGCAAAATTTTCATGTCCTGTGGACATCATTTCATGCCCTAAGGATTTACTTTCTATTTATCATGCTCCAAAGGCATCATTTTCATGGCCTGTAGGCATCATTTCATGGCCTTAGGTTTTATTTTTTCGCTATCATGGCCCTAATACATCATAGCTTAAGACATCATCTTTGTTGTCTTAAAGCAAATGCTCATAGTCTAAAGGAGAAATTGCATCATGTTTAAATGTTTGCAATAATTACATATCATTTATTCCCATGCTCTAATCATTTTTATCTAGTTATGCTAGAAAGTGCGCAGGTAACGAAAGAAGAACAAGTTAAAATGGGAGTAACTCTCACTCCCATTTTCGAGATACAACTCCACTTTCTCTCCGTCACGCCAACATATTCACCTTTCATTCTCACACTTCTCAATCAAAGACTATTTTGAATTCCACCTACTCCAATCTCATCGGCTCATACTACCTTTGTTGTTGCCCGTATACTGTATCATTCAAATTTTTTAGGAATATTATTTGTTCCTAAATCTAGAACTACACCCGGCCTGATTCTCGTAAACCCGAGATATGTAGGCGACTTGGAACCAAGTCTCGGCCCCACTATTTTGACAAAACTCCCTTTTGCCTTTTGAATCCAGCAAACCATCCTTTCGGTCGGACAAAATTGACTACTACGTCAACGTTCATTGCTCGACAATTCTTCTATCATTCCCAAGCAATGAAGGGGCAGCGTTGACACCCACTTTTGACCTTCCGATATTCCTCCCGGGTTGCTATTTTATCAAAAAATATTAGTTTTGAATTTTTAATTATTTTTTTTTTAATGAAATAATTTCTAACATTTCATACTCATGATTTTAACATATGCAATTTATTTTTAACATTTAATTTCATATTCTTATATCATATATAATTTACTAATTTAAATATAATATTTTACATAATTTTGTAAATATTTATTAAATTATTTCCACAAATATGCACACTCATAATTTACCAACACATTGGTTTATTATTATTATTATTATTTATTATTATTATTATTTATTATTATTATTATTATTTTTTATTATTATTATTATCATTATCATTATTATTACTATTATAGCATTTCCTTAAAATTCATATTCGTAATTTATCGGTGCCTATTTTATTTCAAATTATTATCTATCGCCAACTTTAAATAATATATTATGTGTCATTATTTTACTTACGTAATTTATTCATAATGATTTTATGACATTGATTAATTTATTAAATAACATTCCAATTCAATTCCCCTAATTTATTTAACTTTTAGCCATTTTGTACCCAATTTTATGCCAATTTTAGCCTTTTAATCCACCACACCTCTTGCAATTTAAAATCCCAAATTAAATTTAACCCCAAATTAAAATCCCCAATTCAATTTTAATTAACCCATTTTTAACCCATTCTTGCAATTTAAATCCCAGCTATTGATTAGAATTGATCCAACGGCTGAGATTGATTCTCACTTTCTTTCCTTTTAATCCACCACACCTCCCAAAACCTAACACTAATTTCACATTTTCTCTCCCTCAATCAACAACAGTCGCCCCCTCCATTTCTCTCCCAACTCTCCACCACCGTTTCCCTCTCACTGCCGCCATCATCGGCGTGATACCGGCGGACTAGCGTCGCCGCCTCTCCTCTCTCACAGCCGCACACCCTTCTCTCTCCCTCACCCTACTTTCTTCATCATGTTCTACCACCGGCGAGTCCCCAACAATGAAACCACGCCGGCAGAACCAACCCACCGGCAAAACCACCCCTTATTTTGAACTTGGTCAAAATATGTTTGCAACGTCCGGCTCTTCTACCTGGTTTTGAAAAAAGGTTTAGAATCGCCACCTAACTTTTAGGAAAAATTAGAAAAACCATTTTTTTTTTAATGTAAACTGTGTTTTGATCTTTAAAAATATTTGAGATTCTGGATAAGGGTTTTGGTTACTCGAGGGGAAGGTGTTAAGCACCCCTCAGAGCCTATCCGAAGATAGTCCTTAAACTTAGTTTTAGAAAAGATATTTGGGAATATTTGCTTTATTATTTTCTAAAAATGACGATAAGAAACCTTTATAATTTTTGAGGAATAGAAACTTCGGGTATATAAAATGTACTGCTATAATTTACAAGGGCGTAATGTAGTTATAGCAAAATATGTGTTTTTCAGAATATAAGAAAAGAAAAGAAGTATATTTATATGTATTAAAAAAAAAAAGCATAAAATATTGTGGTTTTATAAGAAAACATGTTGAAAAGTATATAAAATTAAATATGTGAACAAAATCATTATAAAGTAAAGAAAGTGTTGCCTTAAAAAAAATATGTGAGAATTTATTTAAAGTAAACATAAATATATTTATATTTAGAAGAACTAAAAAAAAAAAAAAGTGAGAAAATTTATTTGATTTGTGAAATTTTAGTAAATTGGAACTAAGTAGAAAATAAAATAATATATAATAACGTATAAATCATAGTAATAATGGTGAAAATAATAATAAGAAGAATAATAATAGTTGTAGTGAAAGTAATACTAATGATAGTGAAAATAATTACGATAATAGAAGTAAGATATACCTTGTATACGATAGCATAAGGACATATATATACCTTGCATTTTGACGACTTTGAAAATCTGGAAAAAAAAACTTGAAATAAAGTTTAGAAATATGAAATGTACCAAATACTCGAACTATATTGGAATTAATATGAAAATCACATTTTTGATGGGTGAGTTATTTGTAAAGTTAAAGGGCTTCACTAATTACAATCATTTAGTGATTCATTTAAAAGTTCCAATTAAGACGAGTTAAACGACTAATTAATATCCTTTGAAAGAAAATCGTTGCTAGATTTTTGAACAAATTCTAAAGAAAATGTATTTACATTTTTAGCTTACTTTAAAACAAATTGCTCTTTTATTCCAGAAGATGATTTATAAGTATAAAGTAAATGGTTAAATAACATGCGTTACCATACCTATATAAACGTTGAATGGACAAAAGATTATCTGAAGGAAACTAATTCTAGATATTTTAAAGCCAAACAAAAACTAAATAAATATAAAATTAATTCAAATTCAATCAAGCCACACAAATTTCGTATTCAAACAAATACAAGGTTAGTAAATAAATGTCAACAATAATAAGAAAATGTAAAGAAAGTAAAGGACTAGATACGCTAAGTTCTTTTGGAGGAACCAATTCCAAACGATGTAGACCCCGAACGTTGACGATCCTATAGTTGTTGACCCGATACTACGGGTCCAATGAGTTCCATTATGGAACTCCAGATCCCAAAAGTGTACATGAAAACAAAGCAAAGAAATAAAACGGTTAGAAAGTGACTTCGATAAACCAGAAACGAGCAGATTAGGGAAGAAACATATCCATAGGAATATATCTTCAATCATACAGTAGCTTAGTACACACAAAATAGAAAATAAAAATCCTTTCAAACCATTGCTGTACTCAACTCACTTGGTCCAAATTAATGAAGTTATCTCTTCTAAAGAGAAAATTCTATCTTAAATCTCAACTTCAAAACTAATCATCTATTCATGGTAGTTTGCAGGAAAAAAAAATAAAATCAAGAAGTAACACTAATATTCTTGAATTTCCACAAAGAGAAATCTGATGACAAGATACAAAAGCTATGTTGAAACACTTCTAGACTTACACCGTTTATATTGTTCACGCAACTAATCAAGGAAGAGATAGCTAAAGATTACATATAATTAAATGAGAAAGAAACACCACACGGTAATTCTTATCATGACTAATCTTTCAGCTAACCATCCAATTTAACAAAATAGTTGAGAGAGAAGACGATTTTAGCTTAGCTCTACGCAAACACGCCTTTTAGATAACAAGAACATACATCAAAAAAAAACACAAATTCCTCTACAAGAAGAGAGTAATCACATACATGAGCTAATTCCAAAATCTTTATCCATCTTAATTAACTTAGCTAGGTGATTAGTGTGTGCCATCCTTTAATCAACCATACGTATATACAATCTTCAAAAGACAATGGCTACAACCTATTTAACTCAACTTTAGATCCCGAACTAGCAACATTCTTTAATCTAGTCCCTCGACTAAGTAGATACGAGTTGGTGCAGTACTCAACCAAATAAGAGATTGCTCAAAACTTGTTAAAATTTATCTTATCAAAGAATCTCCATACTTGTTTAAACACTTTAAGACTAGAGTTACTACTACTATATTCATGCTATGAAATCAAAACAAAATAGTGATCTACAAACAACCAGTGAACCCCTCAAACGCATGGTTAATCACCTTTCTAATTGAGCTCATATAGCCTTTTCATGCTACGTTAGAAGTTAAACGATCCCATTTTTGGTGAACAGCTAACCTAAGGTAAGGACAACACTTGATGCCATCCTCAAATTTTCAAGACGAGCAAAAAAGGTATAAACTTCACGATGGACAACCAAGCGTTTGTAGGCATTTTTAAAACCCCTTTCATGAAATGGAGCTGCCGACACCTTGTAAACACTCAAACCAAACATATACATATTTAAGTCATTATTACCACGTTAAAAGCAACCGAACCGACATAAAAAATGACCTCAAACAGTCCACTGGATATGTATCGGAAGAACTTACAGCTTTACGAAGTTTGTCCCGAGTCGGTCCAAGGTTGCAAATAGTCTATAAGCATACTACCACATATATATGAAACCAAACGACACAAGAAATGCCGCTTCAAGTTAACCATTGCAGGCAGTGAAACAAAACACCCAATTTCGTTTGAAAAATTCAAGCTTCATAAGTTTTATTTAAGCTAGATTATAAACTCTGAATAATTTATAAACACATTGCCTAACATGAACAAAATCAAACGTTCAAACACCATTTTACTTCACATTCATATCCACAATCCACCAACCAGACTCAAACATCAATGAATCGCCAAAACTAAATACAATATAATTAGACGGGATAGAATTTCACCTTTTGTAGGGCAGCGATAGAGGTCATTGAAGTGTCAAGTTTCAAGCTAGCTACTCCGACTCCGCTATCAACTCACTCCGAACAGATTCGGATTTTTCAGAGCACACAAGAAAGAGCTTTTAGCGAAAAGAACCAAGAATACTGAAAGCTTTAATCTTAAGGCTATGGAGATGATTTTTTGATCCCTCAAAAAACCCTCCCTGTTGAGGGCATTTGAAGTTCTATTTATAGTAAAAAATCAAAATCACTCTAGTTTGAAAAATTGGCCCTCAGATTCAAAACAAAATTAAAATAATAGGTCACTTATTTGAATAGATTTGAGAGACGTAGAAGATAAGGAGAACAGAGAGAAAATCTTATCTTCTGAATTTAATCTGAAAATTTGACATTTCAGCCAAACAGACATTGGTATTGATGTTTGGGTACGTTGGCGAGCTCCTCTCCTCTTTTTTGGATCCGACAGTGAGGAAAGAAAGTCCTCTGCAGCTCTGAAAGCATGAAAGAAAGGGAAAAGGCGTAGACTGCTAAATAGGGCGTGAAATCCGGCGGATTTTTGGTGTAGGGAGATGGGCGATGCAGGTGGTAGTTGGAGCTTTGTCGGTGTTGTTTTTTGTCGATGGAAAAAGAGAGGTGAGGAAGATGGGGTCTAATAGGCTAAGGGTAAGGTTGGGCCGGGTTAGGGAATTAAAGTAGTGGGCAGCAAATTGGTTGAATTAGCTGAAAAATGAGCTAATTCGGCCCAATTAATGCAAAAAAATCTGATTTTTCCTTGTCATTTTCACTTAATTAAATTAGAGATGCTATCTTCTTCCTAATTAACTTTCCAAAATATATGTATATGTATGAACACATATGCATTACTTTATATACATATATTGTACCTCAAATAATTTTATGCGCATAACTATATTATAAATATTAAATGAAACTACTAATAGAATCGTGTAATAGTATATCAAAAATTATTTAGAGTTTGAGATAAAATTTAACACTCTCATATTTTGTTGGAAAAATGGTGAAAAGAATAAATTAAATAAAGAAATATTTTTTTTTGAATAATTTTATAAGATACGATATTAGTAGTTACTATATATATAAGTAATGGAAATAATATTTTCAGAATCATCACCGGCGCCAAATTTATCAAAATTAATTTAAAAAGTAAGAAAAATATTTTGGCATAGTCGCCGGGACTCATAAGCATAGAAAAAATTAATTTAGGAAAAAAGGAGAGCCAAAATTGGGTGTCAACAACTTGCCCCTCTTAGACCAAATATAATGAAAAAGTCTTTGGGCAAAGACGTTGATGTTAACCAATTTTGTCTCGACTGGTAAATCAGATTTGTTCTGGAAAGAATGCACTCGGAAGGTGGAATGTGAAGCTAGAGTCTACATGAGAGTTATTATGAATTCGACCGAACTCTGGTTTCTGAGTAACCTACATATCTCAAGTTTCATGAGAATCAGGCCGACGTAGTTCAAAAAATATAAAATTTTGAGAGATCCTCAAAATTTGCCCCAGTGTCAGGCTTATGACGACACCAGTATTATTTGTGTTAGAGATAAGAGTACTTCGGCGTGAATGGAGTGGATTCGACTGCTGGCATTTGGGATACATGTATATCCCTAGGAAATCAGGTCGGTTGTAATTCTAGAATGAAGAATTACGGCAAATTTGGAGGCGGTCCTCAAAATTTGCCCCAGTGTAAGATTTATGGTTGACACCAGCTTCCTTTGGAAAGAATTTGATGGTGTTAATGGGAAAAACGAACTTTGGATGACATAATCCTTTTGGGATGGGGCATACTTTGTAGCCTCCCGATTATAAATATGGTGCACAACACAACCATAAATGGGGCTCTACTTAAGTATGTCCTGCGTCTCTACAAAAATCATGTTAGATTATGGATGGGGGAGGGGGGGGGGGGGGGTAGGCCCTCAAGTGTCTCTAATGAGGATCCCGAAAGATGTATTAGAGAAGGGTAATGATATTCGTAGGAGTAGATATGCTCCGACTTGGAAGTGCGGATGATTGATTATGGGAATCGGAGTCGGAGTGCTAGTTTTGAACTCTAGCTTGTGAGTTTGGTATTCCTCATCAAGCAATGCCTCAATCGCTGCTTAGAGGTAGTTCCACGTTGTAATGTGTTGTCCTGCAAAAATAGGTAAAAGGGGTGAAAAGTACCTGCTGCGGTGCAAAAATTGCAAATTGAGATTGAAATGTAAAGAGAAGAGTGTAGATATTCGAACTAAGATTGTAATCTTTGTTCTGTTAGTGTAGATGCCTCCGACGGGCGGGGCAACAGTTGGAATGTAAAAGCCTCCGTCGGCTGGGAAATTGCTGGAATGTAATAGCCTCTGTTGGCAGAGCAATTGCTAAAAAAGTAAAAGCCTCCGGCTGGCGGGGCGATTTGCAAAAGAGTAAAAGCCATCCGACTGGCGAGGCAATTTGCTTAAGAGTAAAGCCTCCGACTGGCGGGGCAGTTGCTTATAAGTAAATGCCTTCTTCTGGCAAGGTAATCTCCAATGCAAACTCGATGATGATGTTGCTTATTGGAATCTGATGCTGCTACTATATCGGACTTTTGATACTGCTTTGCTATGTTGTGAATCTCTAATTGGCAGAGCGTGCTTTGCTTGCTGGAATACAATTCTCCGATATGCGGAGCATCGTTATGCTTATCTGCAATCTCCGATGTGGTGGAGCGTCGTCTTGCTGATATACAACCTCCGATATGGCGAAGAGTTACACTGCTTATTTACATTCTCCGACACGGCAGAAGGTCACTACGCTTGCTTATGTACAATCTTCGGAACACGAACCTTGCTTGCTTATGTACAGTCCTTGAAATACGGGAGTTTGACTTCGTTTGCTTATATACAGTCCTCGTAATGCTGGGATCTGACTTTGTTTGCTTATACACAGTCTTCAAAATATGGGAGCTTGATGAGGTTAGACGATATTCTCCGATTGGGGAGTTATTTGACGTAGTCAGGTGGTGAGCTCCGATTGGTGGTGTCGACTGAAAGAACTAAAATAACCTAATTGTCCTATGAGGGGCCCCTTTCTTTGTCATTTTTGGTCCGGACCTTTGACGTACCTGTAAAAGAATTCAAATGAAACTCTTAGAGTTTGTGAAAATCAGTATAAATGTTGTTAAAAATAGAGTAGGGAGAGAAAATTTTGGCTCATGTTGTAGTGATAAGTCTCGTGATATCGTCAATTATGTCCAACAGCTTGTCTTGATATCGTCCTTCTTGATTTATATTTTCCTGCGCTCAAAGAAAAATTCTTAATTGGGAGGGGATGTTGATTTGTGTCGACTCGGGGATCCTGGATTCGTCAATGTAATCCTCCAATACTTCCTCGACTGCTCGATCTTTTCCAATCTCGAAAACTTGGTAAGTGGAAAAGTAGGAAAATAATTTTGAAAAGTATATATATATATATATATATATTATTATTTGTAAATATATTACATATATATTGAGTATATATATATATATATATATATATATATATATATATATAGTAATCCTTTATCATTTTCAGATTATGACATGTTTCGAAATCCGTTGAGCCTCCGTTTATCGATCGTAACCCAACGTAGCCTTATCCTTTGAATGACATTTCTCTGGCTTTTGTCGATGCTCCAATAATTTTGATGGCGAGATTACGTATATTCTGGGGCCATGTTATGGGTAAGGAGGGTTTTCCTAAGGGTATGACTGAACCATTTAGGTTGCCTACGTATCCCAAAATGGGAATCAGGTCTGTAGGTAGTTCGAGGGTAGAAAGGGTAAAAATATATGATGCAACGACCGAGCCTGACTCAGGTTGCCTATGTATCCCAAAACGGGAATCAGTTCTGTAGGTAGTTCGAGGGTAGAAAGGGTAAAAATATATGATGCAATGGCCGAGCCTGACTCAGGTTGCCTATGTATCCAAGCGGATTCAGGTCATGACGTAGTTCAAGTACAAGAGAAAAAAAATAAAAATATGAAATGCAATGACCGAGCCTGACTCAGGTTGCCTACGTATCCAAGCGGAATCAGGTCAAACCGTAGTTCAATACAATAAAAGAGTAAAATATGAAGGGACCGAATCCGATGAGGATTGCCTACGTATCCCACTGAGGAAAGTCAGGTCGAGCGTAGTTCTAAATACATGAAAGATGATATTTTTGGTTTTTCTAAGGAGACCGGACCCGACGAGGGTTGCCTACGTATCCCGCCGTGGGAAGTCAGACTAATACGTAGTTCTGTTATATTTAGAGAAAAAAGCAAAATTATAAGGAAATAACAACTAGTCCTAATGTCTTCAAATATAGTATTTCTTGATAGCGTCTGAATTGATCGGCTTCGTGCTCACTGTGCCATCCATTTCTGCGAGAATTACTGCTCCTCCTGAGAGTACTCGGTGAACCATGTAGGGACCTTGCCAATTTGGCGCAAATTTCCCCTTAGCTTCATCTTGGTGAGGGAATATTTTCTTTAAAACTAACTGTCCCGGTGTGAATCGTCGAGGCCTGACTTTCTTGTTGAATGCTTTGATCATTCTGTTCTGATAGAGTTGACCATGGCAGACTGCGTTCATTCTTTTCTCATCAATGAGCATCAACTGTTCGATCCTGCTACGAATCCATTCAGCATCATCTAGATCAACCTCTTGGATGATTCTCAAGGAAGGTATTTCCACCTCTGCGGGTATCACTGCTTCTGACCCGTAGACCAACAAGTAGGGAGTTGCCCCAGTGGATGTTCTGATCGTGGTACGATAGCCGAGCAAAGCATAGGGTAGTTTCTCATGCCATTCTCTGTTACTGTCCACTATTTTCCTCAAGATTCTCTTGATATTCTTGTTCGCGGCCTCAACTGCTCCATTCATTTGTGGACGATATGCTGTGGAATTTCGGTGGGAGATCTTAAATCTTTCACAAGTATCTCTCATGAGATCACTATTAAGATTGGCCCCATTATCTGTTATAATTGAGTCTGGAATTCCAAACCGACAGACTATGTTACTGCGAACAAAATCTGCTACCACTTTCTTTGTTACTGCCTTGTGCGTTGACGCTTCAACCCATTTTGTGAAATAGTCGATGGCTACCAGGATGAACCGGTGTCCGTTCGATGATGGAGGCTCAATGGGCCCAATACATCCATGCCCCAAGCAACAAATGGCCAAGGAGAACCCATCACGTTGAGCTCGTTCGGTGGAATCCATATAAAATCCCCATGAACTTGACACTGATGACATTTCTGCACGTATCGGATGCTATCCCTCTCCATGGTCATCCAGAAGTATCCGGCTCTTAAAATCTTCTTCGCTAGCATGAACCCATTCATATGGGGACCACAGGTCCCTACATGTATTTCTTCCAACAGCCTGGTTGCCTCTGTGGCGTCTACACATCGCAACAATCCCAAATCTGGAGTCCTCCTATATAGGATTTCTCCATTAAGAAAGAAGTGATTAGCCATCCTTCTCAAGGTTCGTTTTTGCTTGCTGGTGGCGCTTTCTGGATATTCTCCTGCTTCGAGCAACTTCCTGATGTCATAATACCACGGTTTTCCATCTGGTTCTTCGTCTACGTGGAAGCAGTATGCATTTTGATCGTGTATCTCTACCTTGATAGGATCGATGTAATTCTTATCTGGATGTTGGATCATTGAAGATATTGTAGCCAGGGCATCGGCAAACTCATTTTGAATTCGAGGGACATGTTTGAACTCGATCTTCATGAATCTTTTGCTCAGCTTTTTGACACATTGCACGTAAGGAAGGATCTTGACATTCTTAGTGGTCCATTCCTCTTGTACTTGATGAATCAACAAATCAGAATCTCCTATGACCAATAGCTCTTTGATGTTCATGTCTATAGCCATTCTGAGTCCGAGAATGCAAGCTTCGTATTCTGCCATATTGTTCGTACAAGAAAACCTAATCTTTGCTGATATCAGATAGTGTTGACCTGTTTCTGATACCAAGACGGCTCCGATTCCAACACCTTTAAAGTTTGACGCTCCATCAAAGAACATCCTCCATCCATCATATGACTCTGAGATGTCCTCCCCTGTGAATAATACCTCTTCATCGGGGAAGTAGGTCCTGAGTGGTTGGTAATCTTGATCAACAGGATTTTCTGCCAGATGATCAGCCAAAGCTTGCCCCTTGACAGCTTTTCGTGTCACATACACAATATCAAACTCGCTTAACAAAATCTGCCATTTTGCTAATTTTCCAACAGGCATTGGTTTCTGGAAGATGTACTTGAGTGGATCCATTCTTGAGATCAAGTATGTGGTGTATGCGGACAGGTAGTGTCTCAACTTTTGTGCCACCCAAGTTAACGCGCAACAGGTTCGTTCCAACAACGTATATCTTGCTTCGTACGGTGTAAACTTCTTGCTTAGGTAGTAAATGGCTTGCTCTTTCTTTCCTGTTTCATCATGTTGTCCCAACACACACCCAAATGCGCTATCCATAATGGATATGTACAATAGTAACGGCTTCCCTGGCTCTGGTGGAACCAATACCGGCGGGTTGGACAAATATTCCTTAATTCTATCAAAAGCTTTTTGACATTCTTCCGTCCATCTCGTGGCGGCGTCCTTCTTCAGCAACTTGAATATGGGCTCACATATTATCGTGGACTGAGCTATGAACCGACTGATGTAATTGAGTCTTCCCAAGAAACTCATCACGTCCTTCTTAGTCTTAGGGGGTGGTAACTCCTGAATTGCCTTGATTTTGGACGGATCCAACTCTATACCTCTCCTGCTAACAATGAACCCCAATAATTTCCCAGCGGGAACTCCAAAAGCGCATTTGGCTGGATTCAACTTCAGGTCGTACTTTCGCAACCTCTCAAAGAACTTCCGTAAATCACCCAGGTGATCTAAACTCTTTTTGGACTTGATGACAACATCATCTACGTACACCTCAATCTCCTTGTGAATCATATCGTGGAAAAGGGTAGTCATGGCCCTCATGTAAGTTGCACCGGCATTTTTGAGTCCAAACGGCATTACCCTATAGCAATATACTCCCCACGGAGTGATAAAGGCTGTCTTCTCAGCATCATCTTCATTCATCAAGATTTGGTGATACCCCACAAAGCAATCAACAAATGACTGCAACTCATGTTTTGCACAATTATCAATGAGTATGTGAATGTTTGGGAGAGGAAAGTCATCTTTGGGGCTAGCCCTGTTGAGATCCCGATAATCTACACATATCCTAATCTTCCCATCCTTCTTAGGCACTGGAACAATATTGGCCAACCACGTGGGGTAATTTGTGACCCTTACGACATTTGCTTCTATCTGCTTGGTCACCTTCTCCTTAATTCTTAAACTCAAATCGGGTTTGAATTTCCTCGTCTTTTGCTTCACGGGTGGACAAGCAGAATCAATTGGTAGCCTGTGTGAGACGATATCAGTGCTTAACCCTGGCATGTCGTCATAAGACCAAGCGAACACATCAACATATTGCTTGAGCAATTTTATCAATTCTTGCTTTCTTTCGGCTTCCAAGTGTATGCAGACTCTCGTCTCCTTCATCGTTTCTTCATCGCCCAAATTGACAACCTCAGTTTCATCCAGATTAGGCTTCTTCTGACTTTCAAGTTGCTCAATCTCATGTGGCAAGTTTTCAGGCATCATGCTTTCGTCATATTCCTCATAATCATGCTCATTGCTCGTATTTTGCTCAGTGGATTCGTTACACGTCATAATCGTTGAACGAGGATTATTATTAATATTAGCACTGAAAGTATAAAAGGTGAGCAGAATAAATATATTTTAATGGAAAATAATGAAAGTATATATTTTAGAAAATAAAGACTTTTATTAAAGAAAAGCACTTGGCTTTAGCAAGAGGCGAGTAGCAAAAAGGGCTTAGGCATGATTCAAGCCTCAATTGATCATGCAAAAAACGATTTTGAAATTGACTATGATTCCACACTACCAGGACTCCCGCCGAAACAGGGTTGGGCTAATGGTCCAATTTTGCAAGACTTCCCCAGGCTCAATATCACGGATAGTCAGCTCTTTGAGATCTATCTCCAGTCCTTCCTCAATCACGGCCACAAACAGATTCCCTATTCCTTCTATGATGTCCTCATCAACTACTTGCTCTGAAGCTGAAACTTGGGCTGGCACAAACACCGTCTTACCTGATCCTATACCATGCACCTCTCCTGGAGTGGGCTCGTATCCTAGCCCAGTGGTACCCCTCTGATGTTTTAGCTGGATTGGCTCAATTATACCGTTGGCATTTAGTCCTAGTCCCGTCTTAGGCTGATACCCATACTTTAACATCTCAGACGCAACCATCTTTGCTGCACGTGACATTTTCACTTCAACTGACTCTACTTCCTCATTGATCCTTGCAGCTTGCATGATCTCCAGAGTATGAAAAGTGGCTCCATCTAATTCCCCTGTGACTGGAACAGAATTAACAGAATATATGGGATGACTGAGCTCCCCATGAATGGTAACTTCCGTGCGACCCCACTCAAACTTTACACACTGATGGAGAGTTGAGGGAACTGCTCTCGCCATGTGGACCCATGGCCTTCCCAACAATAGGTTGTAGCTGTACGCCACGTCCATCACTTGAAATAAAATGGGAAATTCAGCTGGCCCTACTTGCAATGTCAGGTAAATTTCCCCAATGACACTCCTTTGCGATCCATCAAAAGCTCTAACTTTCACCCGACTCTCCCTTATCTCTTCTATATTCACACCTAAATCTCTCAGAGTGGAGAATGGACAGATATTACAACCAGAACCACCATCGATTAGAACCCTAGTCACAATCTTGTTACAGTATTTGACTGCAATATGAAGTGCTTTATTGTGCCCCACTCCTTCTGATGGTAGCTCATCATCATGGAAAGAGAGCTTATTTGCTTCCACCATACGCCCGATTGCTGCATCCAAGGTTTCACTTGTGGTCTCTTTCGGTATACTAACTCCGCTTAACACTTCCATTAAAGCATTCCTATGGGCCTCAGAACTCATAAGTAAGGACATAATGGAGATATGGGATGGCGTTTTCTTCAGCTGCTCCTCAACCGAATAGTCCTTAGGTTGCATCTTCTTCCAAAATTCTGCAGATTCAATATCGGAAACATTCTTCTTTGGATTTTGTTCTTTCCCCGAAACCCCTCGATTTAGATCCTCCGTGGCATAGCACCTTTCTGACCTGGTCATCCCTTGAGCTACAACTGCGTTTATCGTCTTGCCCTTGGCTTTTGCTCGGTAGTCCCATGGGACTGCTTTAGTGTCGTAGTCAGGCTTTCCAACGGCCACAGTGGTTACTACAACTCTCGGCAGGTAAGTCTGAACAGTCAAAGGCTCCCTTAACTGAACTGTGATAAAAGGTTGCGCTGGAGATGTGGTGGCACCTTCCTCTGTATTTCGAGCAGGCACAATGGCTCCCTCCGAATCATATTCTTCCTCCAGAGTGATCATGTTGACATCTCGATTCTCATGATTCGGTAAAGGGTTATTATTCACATTTGGAGGAGCTGGGGTGCATTTGATTACTCCTTTTCTAATCAAAGACTCGATCTGGTTCTTCAAACCATAACACTCTTCCGTGTCGTGCCCTTGGACTCTCGAGTGGTAAGCGCATTGCTTGTTCCCATCAAAGTTTCGAGAGGTTGGATCAGGGGCTTTTCCTTCAACCGGGTGCAACAATCCTGCTGCCCTCAATCTTTCAAATAGTTGAGCCAAAGGTTCAGCAATAGGTGTGTAGGTGCGGGTATTTCTGGCTTCAAGGTTTGGACGTGGTCTTGGTGCATATGCTGGTTTATTTTGGTGCACTGGAGCTTGGACAGGGACATATGGTCTTGGTGGATTTTGGTGTGCTGGAGCTCGAGGTGGATTATAGTGTGGCTGAGTGTTGTATACAGGGACATGTGCAATAATTTGGGGGTTGTTAGGGTAATGGTAGGAAGAACTTCCGGGCTGGTAGTACGGTGTAATGGTTGAGACATCTTCTTTCTTTTTCTTGTTAATGCCAATGGAACCTGACTGTATGGCTTTACTTGCGGCTTGCAATGCAACCATAGACTGAATCTTTCCTGACTTGATGCCCTCTTCTATGAAATCTCCCATCTTGACCAGCTCTGCAAACTTTTGGCCCATCATCGACATCATCTTGTCAAAGTAAACACCTTCTTGAGCTCGGAAAAAGTACTTGGAGAGTTCACTCTCGTCCAGTGGGGGTTGGATTCTAGCAGCCTCAGTCCTCCATCGCCATGCATACTCCTGGAATGACTCCGATGGCTTCTTCTGTATATTGGCCAATGAAAACCTGTCTGGGGTGATTTCGGTGTTAAACCTAAAGCGACTCATAAAATCTTCAGCCATTTCTTGCCAATCATGCCATTTATGAAGGTCTTGGCGAGTATACCAGGTTAGAGCTTCTCCTGATAGACTTCGGATGAACAATTTTATCCTCAACTTCTCGTTCCTTCCTACCCCAACTAGTTTGTCGCAGTAAGCTCTTAGGTGTGCATGAGGATCGCCCTTTCCATCAAATACATCAAACTTCGGTGGTTTGTACCCAACTGGCATGTCGATGTCTGGATGGATGCATAGATCATCATAATCCAGGCTCTCGGTTCCTCTAGTGACTTGCATGTTTCTAAATGCCTTTTTCAAACTTTCAAGTTGAGCTACGATTGACCTTTCTCCATTCAATTGGATGCCCTTCTCAAATCCCACATACTGATCGATCTCATACGGGGCTTTGACAGCCACGGATGTCGCAAAAGTAGGAGCTTCAGTAGCATATATAGGTGGCACAGGTGTCTCACCAGTGACATGTGCCTCAGGTATGTGCTGCATTGTTGGGTAAATAGGAACAGTGAAGTTCTGGGTAGGCAATAAAAGATTAGGTGCATCCCTGGCGGCGGGTGGAGGAGCAAGTGGAGCTTGACCATAAGTCGGAACATGTGGGGTTTGCGTAGGTGGGTTTGTTAAGATTGCAGGGGTGATAGGAGGTAATTCAGCATTTGGAAATTGGAATTGACCGGGGAAGGTAGCAGCCGTAATCTTAGTTAAGTCTCGCACTTGATGCATTTCTTCCTTCAGGATCTCAATTTCTTGCGCCATGTTGGCCATTTGTTCGTTGTTTTGAGCATCTGTCAACTTTTGGGAACTTTCGACAACATCTATTGGTAACATCGAAGCGTTGTTAGATTCTTCGGTCATTTTGCCTTTAGATCGAAGGTTATACTGTGATTCAGCCAGTTTGCAAGTCGACACAAATCAACGTTCTGTGGGGGATTAATAATGAACAAAGAGAAAAGAAAAGAAAGAAGAAAAAGGAAACCATGTTAGTTTGGGAGATATTAAAAAAAAGGTAACAAATAAGTAACATGTATATACGCCAAGTTGGCGACATTCAAAACGCGTCGTAATATGGGTCCTCTTCTTGCCAGAGGTGGGCCTACGATACAATCAGTTTAATGATAAAT
Source organism: Capsicum rhomboideum (assembly GCA_031232105.1). Classification (NCBI taxonomy): domain Eukaryota; kingdom Viridiplantae; phylum Streptophyta; class Magnoliopsida; order Solanales; family Solanaceae; genus Capsicum; species Capsicum rhomboideum. The sequence continues at coordinate 123,998,915 of CP124713.1, read as the reverse complement.
GATCCATTTTAAACACATCTGGATTTGGAATAAACGACTTTCATTAAGCAAAAACGACTTTGAAAGATTACAATGAAATAGAGCAAAGGAAACCTAAAAGGAACTGAAAGTACATGGGCGGCCGCAAGGGCATACACTGGGATTGGCCATGCGGCTTTTTAGGGGACAGAAAGGAAAAACACAACAAAAAAAAAACAAATCTAGGGCAACGTAGCGTCATCATCATCATCGTTGTCACTCATGTCATCATATGACCTTGGATGGTACTCTGGGGATCCATCCGGGTTATACTCAGGTGGCAAGTCTGTATCCATCGCCCCCCCATCTTCAGGATCATAAATATTGGAGCCAGTTTCAAAACCCTCCTGGGGGTTTTCTTCCATCCATTCCTCAGGGTCCTCTTCAGGGTCTTCTTCTGTGTCTTCCACGGGATCTTCTTCAGGATCCTCTTCTAACTCGTCCGAATCCTCCTCGATTATCGGTGTCAGATAATCAACTGAACCTGGAACTATTTGATTATACATTGGCGTGGTGAGGTCCATGTGATGAAGTACTGCTTCCCTAACCCACTCGACCCACTGAGTATCTGTGAATCCTCTGCATCCATCCACACTTGGTTGAACCATGTGGCTCACGGTAGTACGCCATGAGTAATATTCCGGCGTGCACCACCTTTACCCCTCCATGTGCAGTGTAATCATGTAGTCCCATTCTGCTTGTAAATTTCTCACACGTGCTGCTGGAACTGAATCACTATAACCGTCTTCATGTAGCACCATAACTGACCAGAGCGGTATATCCTGAACCACGCCAAACTGTCTCAGCACTCGAAGAGGCGCATACGGATGAATGCCTCCTAGACCAATTAACTCAATGAAGTAAAGGTGTCGAGTCCTGACGAAAGCCAATCCTGTCATCCAAGGATACCTCCACTGGATGGAATCTCCGATAAGATTAGTCAAATACTCGCGCCATTCTGCCTCTCCTGTGGGTGCGATCCAATACCTTAGCCGATCTTCATGGCTTTGGATCCGACTGCGCGCGTCAATGGTGTAGTCTATTTGGGGATTGCGATGGTAGAAGTGTTCCATTGCCCAGATTTGCAACAATAAGTTGCATCCTCCGAAGAAATTATGGCCTCTAGTGCATGCAGAAAATGACCTGAATACTTCAGCAAGGATCATATGTACCAATGTAAGTCTTTGCGGCTCTCTGAAGATACTCATCACTACCGGTAAAATGTTGATGTCGATACAACGAAATCTCATTGGGAAGACCATGGTTCCCAAGAAAGCCAACACGAAGACTCTAGGCAGTATATATAGCCACTGCCTACGGGTGCAAACAAATTCACCTCGATGTTCATCGTAGCTTTCAAGACGACCAAACCTTCTAAAAAGGTAATCCAACCTCACCTTTCCTCCTTCCACATTCCTTAATGACGGAAAAATGTCCAATCCTAAAAGCCTCAGAAAATCTTCCTTCCTTACGGATGATGGAAGTACTGGCAATCTTCCTTGAAGCGGTAGCTCAGCAAACTCACCGATTTCCTCCAAAGTGGGAGTGATTTCAAAATCCAAGAATTTGAAGGTTACTGTGGATGGATCCCAGAATTCCATTAACAGAGTAATGAGGGTTCTGTCATCTCGGGTCCTCATGAGTGATAACAAAGCACCCAAATGCTCTCGAACCTCTCCCCCATGTGATACACGAATATTCCTCCACCAATTCTGCAAACTGTCGGGAGCTGAGATGACCATTTGGATATCCGGTAGGTTCAGATTGATATTCATCTGAAAGAAAAGAGGGTAAAGGGTATGAAAGACTTTTTTGTTCCAAATCCGTTATGTGTTTAAGTTTGGATCATTCACATCAATCTTCACATAAAAAGTATGTCGTTAGGTTTGTAACCCTTGACAAAAGGGCGGCTTCCTAATTGCAAAGACGATACCTTGGACCGTCCCGCCTAGGGTGTATGCAATATGACCTATTTCTAGAGTAAGAGTTTTTCCTAAACGTTTAAGAGTAGGACTGAATAGCTACAAGAAGGCACACTAACTTAATTGCACCGACTCTGAAACTAAGGAAGTCAAAAGAAGGTTTGGAGGAGTGTGTGACACCCCCCGCGTGAACCACAGTGTGTGAGTGTGTACGGCCAAAGACTCGATAGGAAAATGCGAATGATAAAGCAGTAACAAGTAGTGTTAATCAAACAAATAAGGAACGCAGGTTTGGATTTGGCTTGCGTCCTTTCAAACAATGCATGATATAAATGTAAATAAAGCAGATAGCTTAATGAGAACAAATATTTCCAAATAATAATTCTAAACTAAGTCTGCTAAGGTAAAAACCTAAATTAAGTCCCCAGCAAAGTCGCCATTCTGTCGCGCCCTTATTTTGAACTTGGTCAAAATACGTTTGCAACGTCCGGCTCTTCTACCTGGTTTTGAAAAAAGGTTTAGAGTCGCCACCTAACTTTTAGGAAAAATTAGAAAAACCATTTTTTTTTTAATGTAAACTCTGTTTTGATCTTTAAAAATATTTGAGATTCTGGATAAGGGTTTTGGTTACTCGAGGGGAAGGTGTTAAGCACCCCTCAGAGCCTATCCGAAGATAGTCCTTAAACTTAGTTTTAGAAAAGATATTTGGGAATATTTGCTTTATTATTTGCTAAAAATGACGATAAGAAACCTTTATAATTTTTGAGGAATAGAAACTTCGGGTATATAAAATGTACTGCTATAATTTACAAGGGCGTAATGTAGTTATAGCAAAATATGTGTTTTTCAGAATATGAGAAAAGAAAAGAAGTATATTTATATGTATTAAAAAAAAAAGTATAAAATATTGTGGTTTTATAAGAAAACATGTTGAAAAGTATATAAAATTAAATATGTGAACAAAATCATTATAAAGTAAAGAAAGTGTTGCCTTAAAAAAAATATGTGAGAATTTATTTAAAGTAAACATAAATATATTTATATTTAGAAGAACTAAAAAAAAAAAGGTGAGAAAATTTATTTGATTTGTGAAATTTTAGTAAATTGGAACTAAGTAGAAAATAAAATAATATATAATAACGTATAAATCATAGTAATAATGGTGAAAATAATAATAAGAAGAATAATAATAGTTGTAGTGAAAGTAATACTAATGATAGTGAAAATAATTATGATAATAGAAGTAAGATATACCTTGTATACGATAGCATAAGGACATATATATACCTTGCGTTTTGACGACTTTGAAAATCTGGAAAAAAAAAACTTGGAATAAAGTTTAGAAATATGAAATGTACCAAATACTCGAACTATATTGGAATTAATATGAAAATCACATTTTTGATGGGTGAGTTATTTGTAAAGTTAAAGGGCTTCACTAATTACAATCATTTAGTGATTCATTTAAAAGTTCCAATTAAGACGAGTTAAACGACTAATTAATATCCTTTGAAAGAAAATCGTTGCTAGATTTTTGAACAAATTCTAAAGAAAATGTATTTACATTTTTAGCTTACTTTAAAACAAATTGCTCTTTTATTCCAGAAGATGATTTATAAGTATAAAGTAAATGGTTAAATAACATGCGTTACCATACCTATATAAACGTTGAATGGACAAAAGATTATCTGAAGGAAACTAATTCTAGATATTTTAAAGCCAAACAAAAACTAAATAAATATAAAATTAATTCAAATTCAATCAAGCCACACAAATTTCGTATTCAAACAAATACAAGGTTAGTAAATAAATGTCAACAATAATAAGAAAATGTAAAGAAAGTAAAGGACTAGATACGCTAAGTTCTTTTGGAGGAACCAATTCCAAACGATGTAGACCCCGAACGTTGACGATCCTATAGTTGTTGACCCGATACTACGGGTCCAATTGAGTTCCATTATGGAACTCCAAATCCCAAAAGTGTACATGAAAACAAAGCAAAGAAATAAAACGGTTAGAAAGTGACTTAGATAAACCAGAAACGAGCAGATTAGGGAAGAAACATATCCATAGGAATATATCTTCAATCATACAGTAGCTTAGTACACACAAAATAGAAAATAAAAATCCTTTCAAACCATTGTTGTACTCAACTCACTTGGTCCAAATTAATGAAGTTATCTCTTCTAAAGAGAAAATTCTATCTTAAATCTCAACTTCAAAACTAATCATCTATTCATGGTAGTTTGCAGGAAAAAAAAATAAAATCAAGAAGTAACACTAATATTCTTGAATTTCCACAAAGAGAAATCTGATGACAAGATACAAAAGTTATGTTGAAACACTTCTAGACTTACACCGTTTATATTGTTCACGCAACTAATCAAGGAAGAGATAGCTAAAGATTACATATAATTAAATGAGAAAGAAACACCACACGGTAATTCTTATCATGACTAATCTTTCAGCTAACCATCCAATTTAACAAAATAGTTGAGAGAGAAGACGATTTTAGCTTAGCTCTACGCAAACACGCCTTTTAGATAACAAGAACATACATCAAAAAAAAAACAAATTCCTCTACAAGAAGAGAGTAATCACATACATGAGCTAATTCCAAAATCTTTAACCATCTTAATTAACCTAGCTAGGTGATTAGTGTGTGCCAGCCTTTAATCAACCATACGTATATACAATCTTCAAAAGACAATGGCTACAACCTGTTTAACTCAACTTTAGATCCCGAACTAGCAACATTCTTTAAGCTAGTCCCTCGACTAAGTAGATACGAGTTGGTACAGTACTCAACCAAATAAGAGATTGCTCAAAACTTGTTAAAATTTATCCTATCAAAGAATCTCCATACTTGTTTAAAAACTTTAAGACTAGAGTTACTACTACTATATTCATGCTATGAAATCAAAACAAAATAGTGATCTACAAACAACCAGTGAACCCCTCAAACGCATGGTTAATCACCTTTCTAATTGAGCTCATATAGCCTTTTCATGCTAAGTTAGAAGTTAAACAATCCCATTTTTGGTGAACAGCTAACCTAAGGTAAGGACAACACTTGATGCCATCCTCCCCTCAAATTTTCAAGACGAGTAAAAAAGGTATAAACTTCACGATGGTTAACCAAGCGTTTGTAGGCATTTTTAAAACCCCTTTCATGAAATGGAGCTGCCGACACCTTGTAAACACTCAAACCAAACATATACATATTTAAGTCATTATTACCACGTTAAAAGCAACCGAACCGACATAAAAAATGACCTCAAACAGTCCACTGGATATGTATCGGAAGAACTTACAGCTTTACGAAGTTTGTCCCGAGTCGGTCCAAGGTTGCAAATAGTCTATAAGCATACTACCACATATATATGAAACCAAACGACACAAGAAATGCCGCTTCAAGTTAACCATTGCAGGCAGTGAAACAAAACACCCAATTTCGTTTGAAAAATTCAAGCTTCATAAGTTTTATTTAAGCTAGATTATAAACTCTGAATAATTTATAAACACATTGCCTAACATGAACAAAATCAAACGTTCAAACACCATTTTACTTCACATTCATATCCACAATCCACCAACCAGACTCAAACATCAATGAATCGCGAAAACTAAATATAATATAATTAGACGGGATAGAATTTCACCTTTTGTAGGGCAGCGATTGAGGTCGTTGAAGTGTCAAGTTTCAAGCTAGCTACTCCGACTCCGCTATCAACTCACTCCGAACAGATTCGGATTTTTCAGAGCACACAAGAAAGAGCTTTTAGCGAAAAGAACCAAGAATACTGAAAGCTTTAATCTTAAGGCTATGGAGATGATTTTTTGATCCCTCAAAAAACCCTCCCTGTTGAGGGCATTTGAAGTTCTATTTATAGTAAAAAATCAAAATCACTCTAGTTTGAAAAATTGGCCCTCAGATTCAAAACAAAATTAAAATAATAGGTCACTTATTTGAATAGATTTGAGAGACGTAGAAGATAAGGTGAACAGAGAGAAAATCTTATCTTCTGAATTTAATCTGAAAATTTGACATTTCAGCCAAACAGACATTGGTATTGATGTTTGGGAACGTTGGCGAGCTCCTCTCCTCTTTTTTGGATCCGACAGTGAGGAAAGAACGTCCTCTGCAGCTCTGAAAGCATGAAAGAAAGGGAAAAGGCGTAGACTGCTAAATAGGGCGTGAAATCCGGCGGATTTTTGGTGTAGGGAGATGGGCGATGCAGGTGGTAGTTGGAGCTTTGTCGGTGTTGTTGTTTTTTGTCGATGGAAAAAGAGAGGTGAGGAAGATGGGGTCTAATAGGTTAAGGGTAAGGTTGGGCCGGGTTAGGGAATTAAAGTAGTGGGCTGCAAATTGGTTGAATTAGCTGAAAAATGAGCTAATTCGGCCCAATTAATGCAAAAAATCTGATTTTTCCTTGTCATTTTCACTTAATTAATTTAGCGATGCTATCTTCGTCCTAATTAACCTTCCAAAATATATGTATATGTATGAACACATATGCATTACTTTATATACATATATTGTACCTCAAATAATTTTATGCGCATAACTATATTATAAATATTAAATGAAACTACTAATAGAATCGTGTAATAGTATATCAAAAATTATTTAGAGTTTGAGATAAAATTTAACACTCTCATATTTTGTTGGAAAAATGGTGAAAAGAATAAATTAAATAAAGAAATATTTTTTTTTGAATAATTTTATAAGATACGATATTAGTAGTTACTATATATATAAGTAATGGAAATAATATTTTCAGAATCATCACCGGTGCCAAATTTATCAAAATTAATTTAAAAAGTAAGAAAAATATTTTGGCATAGTCGCCGGGACTCATAAGCATAGAAAAAATTAATTTAGGAAAAAAGGAGAGCCAAAATTGGGTGTCAACAACTTGCCCCTCTTAGACCAAAGATAATGAAAAAGTCTTTGGGCAAAGACGTTGATGTTAACCAATTTTGTCTCGACTGGTAAATCAGATTTGTTCTGGAAAGAATGCACTCACAAGGTGGAATGTGAAGCTAGAGTCTACATGAGAGTTATTATGAATTCGACCGAACTCTGGTTTCTGAGTAACCTACATATCTCAGGTTTCATGAGAATCAGGCCGATGTAGTTCAAAAAATATAAAATTTTGAGAGATCCTCAAAATTTGCCCCAGTGTCAGGCTTATGACGACACCAGTATTATTTGTGTTAGAGATAAGAGTACTTCGGCGTGAATGGAGTGGATTCGACTGCTGGCATTTGGGATACATGTATATCCCTAGGAAATCAGGTCGGTTGTAATTCTAGAATGAAGAATTACGGCAAATTTGGAGGCGGTCCTCAAAATTTGCCCCAGTGTAAGATTTATGGTTGACACCAGCTTCCTTTGGAAAGAATTTGATGGTGTTAATGGGAAAAACAAACTTTGGACGACATAATCCTTTTGGGATGGGGCATACTTCGTAGCCTCCCGATTATAAATATGGTGCACAACACAACCATAAATGGGGCTCTACTTAAGTATGTCCTGCGTCTCTACAAAAATCATGTCAGATTATGGATGAGGGGGGGGGTAGGCCCTCAAGTATCTCTAATGAGGATCCCGAAAGATGTATTAGAGAAGGGTAATGATATTCGTAGGAGTAGATATGCTCTGACTTGGAAGTGCGGATGATTGATTATGGGAATCGGAGTCGGAGTGCTAGTTTTGAACTCTAGCTTGTGAGTTTGGTATTCCTCATCAAACAATGCCTCAATCGCTGCTTAGTGGTAGTTCCACGCTGTAATGTGTTGTCCTGAAAAAATAGGTAAAAGGGGTGAAAAGTACCTGCTGCGGTGCAAAAATTGCAAATTGAGATTGAAATGTAAAGAGAAGAGTGTAGATATTCGAACTAAGATTGTAATCTTTGTTCTATTAGTGTAGATGCCTCCGACGGGCGGGGCAACAGTTGGAATGTAAAAGCCTCCGTCGGCTGGGAAATTGCTGGAATGTAATAGCCTCTGTTGGCAGAGCAATTGCTAAAAAGTAAAAGCCTCCGACTGGCGGGGCGATTTGCAAAAGAGTAAAAGCCATCCGACTGGCGAGGCAATTTGCTTAAGAGTAAAGCCTCCGACTGGCGGGGCAGTTGCTTATAAGTAAATGCCTTCTTCTGGCAAGGTAATCTCCAATGCAAACTCGATGATGATGTTGCTTATTGGAATTTGATGCTGCTACTATAGAGGACTTTTGATACTGCTTTGCTATGTTGTGAATCTCTGATTGGCAGAGCGTGCTTTGCTTGCTGGAATACAATTCTCCGATATGCGGAGCATCGTTATGCTTATCTGCAATCTCCGATGTGGTGGAGCGTCGTCTTGCTCATATACAACCTCCGATATGGCGAAGAGTTGCACTGCTTATTTACATTCTCCGACACGGCAGAGGGTCGCTACGCTTGCTTATGTACAATCTTCGGAACACGAACCTTGCTTGCTTATGTACAGTCCTTGAAATACGGGAGTTTGACTTTGTTTGCTTATATACAGTCCTCGTAATGCTGGGATCTGACTTTGTTTGCTTATACAAAGTCTTTAAAATATGGGAGCTTGATGAGGTTAGACGATATTCTCCGATTGGGGAGTTATTTGACGTAGTCAGGTGGTGAGCTACGATTGGTGGTGTCGACTGAAAGAAGTAAAATAACCTAATTTTCCTATGAGGGGCCCCTTTCTTTGTCATCTTTGGTCCGGACCTTTGACGTACCTGTAAAAGAATTCAAATGAAACTCTTAGAGTTTGTGAAAATCAGTATAAATGTTGTTAAAAATAGAGTAGGGAGAGAAAATTTTGGCTCATGTTGTAGTGATAAGTCTCGTGATATCGTCAATTATGTCCAACAGCTTGTCTTGATATTGTCCTTCTTGATTTATATTTTCCTGCGCTCAAAGAAAAATTCTTAATTGGGAGGGGATGTTGATTTGTGTCGACTCGGGGATCCTGGCTTCGTCAATGTAATCCTCCAATACTTCCTCGACTGCTCGATCTTTTCCAATCTCGAAAACTTGGTAAGTGGAAAAGTAGGAAAATAATTTTGAAAAGTATATATATATATATATATATTATTTGTAAATATATTACATATATATTGAGTATATATATATATATATATATATTAATCCTTTATCATTTTCAGATTATGACATGTTTCGAAATCTGTTGAGCCTCCGTTTATCGATCGTAACCCAACGTAGCCTTATCCTTTGAATGACATTTCTCTGGCTTTTGTCGATGCTCCAATAATTTTGATGGCGAGATTACGTATATTCTGGGGCCATGCTATGGGTAAGGAGGGTTTTCCTAAGGGTATGACCGAACCATTTAGGTTGCCTACGTATCCCAAAACGGGAATCAGGTCTGTAGGTAGTTCGAGGGTAGAAAGGGTAAAAATATATGATGCAACGACCGAGCCTGACTCAGGTTGCCTATGTATCCCAAAATGGGAATCAGGTCTGTAGGTAGTTCGAGGGTAGAAAGGGTAAAAATATATGATGCAACGACCGAGCCTGACTCAGGTTGCCTATGTATCCAAGCGGATTCAGGTCATGACGTAGTTCAAGTACAAGAGAAAAAAAATGAAAATATGAAATGCAATGACCGAGCCTGACTCAGGTTGCCTACGTATCCAAGCGGAATCAGGTCAAGCCGTAGTTCAATACAATAAAAGAGTAAAATATGAAGGGACCAAATCCGATGAGGATTGCCTACGTATCCCACCGAGGGAAGTCAGGTCGAGCGTAGTTCTGAATACATGAAAGATGATATTTTTGGTTTTTCTAAGGAGACTGGACCCGACGAGGGTTGCCTACGTATCCCGCCATGGGAAGTCAAGCTAATACGTAGTTCTGTTACATTTAGAGAAAAAAGCAAAATTACAAGGAAATAACAACTAGTCCTAATGTCTTCAAATATAGTATTTCTTGATAGCGTCTGAATTGATCGGCTTCGTGCTCACTGTGCCATCCATTTCTGCGAGAATTACTGCTCCTCCTGAGAGTACTCGGTGAACCATGTAGGGACCTTGCCAATTTGGCGCAAATTTCCCCTTAGCTTCATATTAGTGAGGGAATATTTTCTTTAAAACTAACTGTCCCGGTGTGAATCGTCGAGGCCTGACTTTCTTGTTGAATGCTTTGATCATTCTGTTCTGATAGAGTTGACCATGGCAGACTGCGTTCATTCTTTTCTCATCAATGAGCATCAACTATTCGATCCTGCTACGAATACATTCAGCATCATCTAGATCGGCCTCTTGGATGATTCTCAAGGAAGGTATTTCCACCTCTGCGGGTATCACTGCTTCTGATCCGTAGACCAACAAGTAGGGAGTTGACCCAGTGGATGTTCTGATTGTGGTGCGATAGCCGAGCAAAGCATAGGGTAGTTTCTCATGCCATTCTCTGTTACTGTCCACTATTTTCCTCAAGATCCTCTTGATATTCTTGTTCGCGGCCTCAACTGCTCCATTCATTTGTGGACGATATGCTGTGGAATTTCGGTGGGAGATCTTAAATCTTTCACAAGTCTCTCTCATGAGATCAATATTAAGATTGGCCCCATTATCTGTTATAATTGAGTCTGGAATTCCAAACCGGCAGACTATGTTACTGCGAACAAAATCTGCTACCACTTTCTTTGTTACTGCCTTGTGCGTTGATGCTTCAACCCATTTTGTGAAATAGTCGATGGCTACCAGGATGAACCGGTGTCCGTTCGATGTTGGAGGCTCAATGGGCCCAATAACATCCATGCCCCAAGCAGCAAATGGCCAAGGAGAACCCATCACGTTGAGCTCGTTCGGTGGAATCCGTATAAAATCCCCATGAACTTGACACTGATGACATTTCTGCACGTATTGGATGCTATCCCTCTCCATGGTCATCCAGAAGTATCCGGCTCTTAAAATCTTCTTCGCTAGCATGAACCCATTCATATGGGGACCACAGGTCCCTGCATGTATTTCTTCCAACAGCCTGGTTGCCTCTGTGGTGTCTACGCATTGCAACAATCCCAAATCTGGAGTCCTCCTATATAGGATTTCTCCATTAAGAAAGAAGTGATTAGCCATCCTTCTCAAGGTTCGTTTTTGCTTGCTGGTGGCGCTTTCTGGATATTCTCCTGCTTCGAGCAACTTCCTGATGTCATAATACCACGGCTTTCCATCTGGTTCTTCGTCTACGTGGAAGCAGTATGCATTTTGATCGTGTATCTCTACCTTAATAGGATTGATGTAATTCTTATCTGGATGTTGGATCATTGAAGATATTGTAGCCAGGGCGTCGGCAAACTCATTTTGAATTCGAGGGACATGTTTGAACTCGATCTTCGTGAATCTTTTGCTCAGCTCTTTGACACATTGCACGCAAGGAAGGATCTTGACATTCTTAGTGGTCCATTCCCCTTGTACTTGATGAATCAACAAATCAGAATCTCCTATGACCAATAGCTCTTTGATGTTCATGTCTATAGCCATTCTGAGTCCGAGAATGCAAGCTTCGTATTCTGCCATATTGTTCGTACAAGAAAACCTAATCTTTGCTGATATCGGATAGTGTTGACCTGTTTCTGATACCAAGACGGCTCCGATTCCAACACCTTTAAAGTTTGACGCTCCATCAAAGAACATCCTCCATCCATCATATGACTCTGAGATGTCCTCCCCTGTGAACAATACCTCTTCATCGGGGAAGTAGGTCCTGAGTGGTTGGTAATCTTGATCAACAGGATTTTCTGCCAGATGATCAGCCAAAGCTTGCCCCTTGACAGCTTTTTGTGTCACATACACAATATCAAACTCGCTTAACAAAATCTGCCATTTTGCTAATTTTCCAACAGGCATTGGTTTCTGGAAGATGTACTTGAGTGGATCCATTCTTGAGATCAAGTATGTGGTGTATGCGGACAGGTAGTGTCTCAACTTTTGTGCCACCCAAGTTAACGCGCAACAGGTTCGTTCCAACAACGTATATCTTGCTTCGTACGGTGTAAACTTCTTGCTTAGGTAGTAAATGGCTTGCTCTTTCTTTCCTGTTTCATCATGTTGTCCCAACACACACCCAAATGCGCTATCCATAATGGATATGTACAATAGTAACGGCTTCCCGGGCTCTGGTGGAACCAATACCGGCGGGTTGGACAAATATTCCTTAATTCTATCAAAAGCTTTTTGAAATTCTTCCATCCATCTCGTGGCGGCGTCCTTCTTCAGCAACTTGAATATGGGCTCACATATTATCGTGGACTGAGCTATGAACCGACTGATGTAATTGAGTCTTCCCAAGAAACTCATCACGTCCTTCTTAGTCTTAGGGGGTGGTAACTCCTGAATTGCCTTGATTTTGGACGGATCCAACTCTATACCTCTCCTGCTAACAATGAACCCCAATAATTTCCCAGCGGGAACTCCAAAAGCGCATTTGGCTGGATTCAACTTCAGGTCGTACTTTCGCAACCTCTCAAAGAACTTCCGTAAATCACCCAGGTGATCTAAACTCTTTTTGGACTTGATGACAACATCATCTACGTACACCTCAATCTCCTTGTGAATCATATCGTGGAAAAGGGTAGTTATGGCCCTCATGTAAGTTGCACCGGCATTTTTGAGTCCAAACAGCATTACCCTATAGCAATATACTCCCCACGGAGTGATAAAGGCTGTCTTCTCAGCATCATCTTCATTCATCAAGATTTGGTGATACCCCACAAAGCAATCAACAAATGACTGCAACTCATGTTTTGCACAATTATCAATGAGTATGTGAATGTTTAGGAGAGGAAAGTCATCTTTGGGGCTAGCCCTGTTGAGATCCCAATAATCTACACATATCCTGATCTTCCCATCCTTCTTAGGCACTGGAACACTATTGGCCAACCACGTGGGGTAATTTGTGACCCTTACGACATTTGCTTCTATCTGCTTGGTCACCTTCTCCTTAATTCTTAAACTCAAATCGGGTTTGAATTTCCTCGTCTTTTGCTTCACGGGTGGACAAGTAGAATCAATTGGTAGCCTGTGTGAGACGATATCAGTGCTTGACCCTGGCATGTCGTCATAAGACCAAGCGAACACATCAACATATTGCTTGAGCAATTTTATCAATTCTTGCTTTCTTTCGGCTTCCAAGTGTATGCTGACTCTCGTCTCCTTCATCGTTTCTTCATCGCCCAAATTGAAAACCTCAGTTTCATCCAGATTAGGCTTCTTCTGACTTTCAAGTTGCTCAATCTCATGTGGCAGGTTTTCAGGCATCATGCTTTCGTCATATTCCTCATAATCATGCTCATTGCTCGTATTTTGCTCAGTGGATTCGTTACACGTCATAATCATTGAACGAGGATTATTATTAATATTAGCACTGAAATTATAAAAGGTGAGCAGAATAAATATATTTTAATGGAAAATAATGAAAGTATATATTTTAGAAAATAAAGACTTTTATTAAAGAAAAGCACTTGGCTTTAGCAAGAGGCGAGTAGCAAAAAGGGCTTAGGCATGATTCAAGCCTCAATTGATCATGCAAAAAACGATTTTGAAATTGACTATGATTCCACACTACCAGGACTCCCGCCGAAACAGGATTGGGCTAATGGTCTAATTTTGCAAGACTTCCCCAGGCTCAATATCACGGATAGTCAGCTCTTTGAGATATATCTCCAGTCCTTCCTCAATCACGGCCACAAACAGATTCCCTATTCCTTCTATGATGTCCTCATCAACTGCTTGCTCTGAAGCTGAAACTTGGGCTGGCATAAACACCGTCTTACCTGATCCTATACCATTAACCTCTCCTGGAGTGGGCTCGTATCCTAGCCCAGTGGTACCCCTCTGATGTTTTAGATGGATTGGCTCAATTATACCGTTGGCATTTAGTCCTAGTCCCGTCTTAGGCTGATACCCATACTTTAACATCTCAGACGCAACCATCTTTGCTGCACTTGACATTTTCACTTCAACTGACTCTACTTCCTCATTGATTCTTGCAGCTTGCATGATCTCCAGAGTATGAAAAGTGGCTCCATCTAATTCCCCCGTGACTGAAACAGAATTAACAGAATATATGGGATGACTGAGCTCCCCATGAATGGTAACTTTCGTGCTACCCCACTCAAACTTTACACACTGATGGAGAGTTGAGGGAACTGCTCTCGCCATGTGGACCCATGGCCTTCCCAACAATAGGTTGTAGCTGGACGCCACGTCCATCACTTGAAATAAAATGGGAAATTCAGCTGGCCCTACTTGCAATGTCAGGTAAATTTCCCCAATGACGCTCCTTTGCGATCCATCAAAAGCTCTGACTTTCACCCGACTCTCCCTTATCTCTTCTATATTCACACCTAAATCTCTCAGAGTGGAGAATGGACAGATATTACAACCAGAACCACCATCGATTAGAACCCTGGTCACAATCTTGTTACAGTATTTGACTGCAATGTGAAGTGCTTTATTGTGCCCCACTCCTTCTGATGGTAGCTCATCATCATGGAAAGAGATCTTATTTGCTTCCACCATACGCCCGATTGCTACAGCCAAGGTTTCACTTGTGGTCTCTTTCGGTATACTAACTCCGCTTAACACTTCCATTAAAGCATTCATATGGGCCTCAGAACTCATAAGTAAGGACATAATGGAGATATGGGCTGGCGTTTTCTTCAGCTTCTCCTCAACCGAATAGTCCTTAGGTTGCATCTTCTTCCAAAATTCTGCAGATTCAATATCGGAAACATTCTTCTTTGGATTTTGTTCTTTCCCCGAAACCCCTCGATTTAGATCCTCCGGGGCATAGCACCTTCCTGACCTGGTCATCCCTTGAGCTACAGCTGCGTTTATCGTCTTGCCCTTGGCTTTTGCTCGGTAGTCCCATTGGACTGCTTTAGTGTCGTAGTCAGGCTTTCCAACGGCCACAGTGGTTACTACAACTCTCGGCAGGTAAGTCTGAACAGTCAAAGGCTCCCTTAACTGAACTGTGATAAAAGGTTGCGCTGGAGATGTGGTGGCAACTTCTTCTGTATTTCGAGCAGGCACAATGGCTCCCTCCGAATTATATTCTTCCTCCAGAGTGATCATGTTGACATCTCGATTCTCATGATTCGGTAAAGGGTTATTATTCACATTTGGAGGAGCTGGGGTGCATTTGATTACTCCTTTTCTAATCAAAGACTCGATCTGGTTCTTCAAACCATAACACTCTTCCGTGTCGTGCCCCTGGACTCCCGAGTGGTAAGCGCATTGCTTGTTCCCATCAAAGTTTTGAGAGGTCGGATCAGGGGCTTTTCCTTCAACCGGGTGCAACAATCCTGCTGCCCTCAATCTTTCAAATAGTTGAGCCAAAGGTTCAGCAATAGGTGTGTAGGTGCGGGTATTTCTGGCTTCAACGTTTGGACGTGGTCTTGGTGCATATGCTGGTTTATTTTGGTGCACTGGAGCTTGGACAGGGACATATGGTCTTGGTGGATTTTGGTGTGCTGGAGCTCGAGGTGGATTATAGTGTGGCTGAGTGTTGTATACAGGGACATGTGCAATAATTTGGGGGTTGTTAGGGTAATGGTAGGAAGAACTTCCGGGCTGGTAGTACGGTGTAATAGTTGAGACATCTTCTTTCTTTTTCTTGTTAATGCCAATGGAACCTGACTGTATGGCTTTACTTGCGGCTTGCAATGCAACCATAGACTGAATCTTTCCTGACTTGATGCCCTCTTCTATGAAATCTCCCATCTTGACCAGCTCTGCAAACTTTTGGCCCATCATCGAAATCATCTTGTCAAAGTAAACACCTTTTTGAGCTCGGAAAAAGTACTTGGAGAGTTCACTCTCGTCCAGTGGGGGTTGGATTCTAGCAGCCTCAGTCCTCCATCGCCATGCATACTCCTAGAATGACTCCGATGGCTTCTTCTGTATATTGGCCAATGAAAACCTGTCTGGGGTGATTTCGGTGTTAAACCTAAAGCGACTCATAAAATCTTCAGCCATTTCTTGCCAATCACGCCATTTACGAGGGTCTTGGCGAGTATACCAGGTTAGAGCTTCTCCTGATAGACTTCGGATGAACAGCTTCATCCTCAACTTCTCGTTCCTTCCTACCCCAACCAGTTTGTCGCAGTAAGCTCTTAGGTGTGCATGAGGATCGCCCTTTCCATCAAATACATCAAACTTCGGTGGTTTGTACCCAACTGGCATGTCGATGTCTGGATGGATGCATAGATCATCATAATCCAGGCTCTCGGTTCCTCTAGTGACTTGCATGTTTCTAAATGCCTTTTTCAAACTTTCAAGTTGAGCTACGATTGACCTTTCTCCATTCAATTGGATGCCCTTCTCAAATCCCACATACTGATCGATCTCATACGGGGCTTTGACAGCCACAGATGTCGCGAAAGTAGGAGCTTCAGTAGCATATACAGGTGGCACAGGTGTCTCACCAGTGACATGTGCCTCAGGTATGTGCTACATTGTTGGGTAAATAGGAACAGTGAAGTTCTGGGTAGGCAATAAAAGATTAGGTGCATCCCTGGCGGCGGGTGGAGGAGCAAGTGGAGCTTGACCATAAGTCAGAACATGTGGGGTTTGCGTAGGTGGGTTTGTTAAGATTGCAGGGGTGACAGGAGGTAATTCAGCATTTGGAAATTGGAATTGACCGGGGAAGGTAGCAGCCGTAAGCTTAGTTAAGTCTCTCACTTGACGCATTTCTTCCTTCAGGATCTTAATTTCTTGCGCCATGTTGGCCATTTGTTCGTCGTTTTGAGCATCTGTCAACTTTTGGGAACTTTCGACAACATCTATTGGTAACATCAAAGCGTTGTTAGATTCTTTGGTCATTTTGCCTTTAGATCGAAGGTTATACTGTGATTCAGCCAGTTTGCAAGTCGACACAAATCAACTTTCTGTGGGGGATTAATAATGAACAAAGATAAAAGAAAAGAAAGAAGAAAAAGGAAACCATGTTAGTTTGGGAGATATTAAAAAAAAGGTAACAAATAAGTAACACGTATATAAGCCAAGTTGGCGACATTCAAAACGCGTCGTAATATGGGTCCTCTTCTTGCCAGAGGTGGGCCTACGATACAATCAGTTTAATGATAAATGATCCATTTTAAACACATCTGGATTTGGAATAAACGACTTTCATTAAGCAAAAACGACTTTGAAAGATTACAATGAAATAGAGAAAAGGAAACCTAAAAGGAACTGAAAGTACATGGGCGGCCGCAAGGGCATACACTGGGATTGGCCATGCGGCTTTTTAGGGGACAGAAAGGAAAAACACAAAAAAAAAAACAAATCTAGGGCAACATAGCGTCATCATCATCATCGTTGTCACTCATGTCATCATATGACCTTGGATGGTACTCTGGGGATCCATCGGGGTTATACTTAGGTGGAAAGTCTGTATCCATTGCCCCCCCATCTTCAGGATCATAAATATTGGAGCCAGTTTCAGAACCCTCCTGGGGGTTTTCTTCCATCCATTCCTCAGGGTCCTCTTCAGGGTCTTCTTCTGTGTCTTCCACGGGATCTTCTTCAGGATCCTCTTCTAACTAGTCCGAATCCTCCTCGATTATCGGTATCAGATAATCAACTGAACCTGGAACTATTTGATTATACATTGGCGTGGTGAGGTCCATGTGATGAAGTACTGCTTCCCTAACCCACTCGACCCACTGAGTATCTGTGAATCCTCTGCATCCATCCACACTTGGTTGAACCATGTGGCTCACGGTAGTACGCCATGCGTAATATTCCGGCGTGCACCACCTTTCTCCCTCCATGTGCAGTGTAATCATGTAGTCCCATTCTGCTTGTAAATTTCTCACACGTGCTGCTGGAACTGAATCACCATAACCGTCTTCATGTAGCACCATAACTGACCAGAGCGGTATATCCTGAACCACGCCAAACTGTCTCAGCACTCGAAGAGGCGCATACGGATGAATGCCTCCTAGACCAATTAACTCAATGAAGTAAAGGTGTTGAGTCCTGACGAAAGCCAATCCTGTCATCCATGGATACCTCTACTAGATGGAATCTCCGGTAAGATTAGTCAAATACTCGCGCCATTCTGCCTCTCCTGTGGGTGCGATCCAATACCTTAGCCGATCTTCATGGCTTTGGATCCGACTGCGCGCGTCAATGGTGTAGTCCATTTGGGGATTGCGACGATAGAAGTGTTCCATTGCCCAGATTTGCAACAATAAGTTGCATCCTCCGAAGAAATTATGGCCTCTAGTGCATGCAGACAATGACCTGAATACTTCATCAAGGATCATATGTACCAATATAAGTCTTTGCGGCTCTCTGAAGATACTCATCACTACCGGTAAAATGTTGATGTCGATACAACGAAATCTCATTGGGAAGACCATGGTTCCCAAGAAAGCCAACACGAAGACTCTAGGCCGCATATATAGCCACTGCCTACGGGTGCAAACAAATTCACCTCGATGTTTATCGTAGCTTTCAAGACGACCAAACCTTCTAAAAAGGTAATCCAACCTCACCTTTCCTCCTTCCACATTCCTTAATGACGGAAAAATGTCCAATCCTAAAAGCCTCAGAAAATCTTCCTTCCTTACGGATGATGGGAGTACTGGCAATCTTCCTTGAAGCGGTAGCTCAGCAAACTCACCAATTTCCTCCAAAGTGGGAGTGATTTCAAAATCCAGGAATTTGAAGGTTACTGTGGATGGATCCCAGAATTCCATTAACAGAGTAATGAGGATTCTGTCAGCTCGGGTCCTCATGAGTGATAACAAAGCACCCAAATGCTCTCGAACCTCTCCCCCATGTGCTACACGAATATTCCTCCACCAATTCTGCAAATTGTCGGGAGCTGAGATGACCATTTGGATATCCGGTAGGTTCTGATTGATATTCATCTGAAAGAAAAGAGGGTAAAGGGTATGAAAGACTTTTTTGTTCCAAATCCGTTATGTGTTTAAGTTTGGATCATTCACATCAATCTTCACATAAAAAGTATGTCGTTAGGTTTGTAACCTTTGACAAAAGGGCGGCTTCCTAATTGCAAAGACGATACCTTGGACCGTCCCGCCTAGGGTGTATGCAATATGACCTATTTCTAGAGTAAGAGTTTTTCCTAAACGTTTAAGAGTAGGACTGAATAGCTGCGAGAAGGCACACTAACTTAATTGCACCGACTCTGAAACTAAGGAAGTCAAAAGAAGGTTTGGAGGAGTGTGTGACACCCCCCGCGTGAACCACAGTGTGTGAGTGTGTACGGCCAAAGACTCGATAGGAAAATGCGAATGATAAAGCAGTAACAAGTAGTGTTAATCAAACAAATAAGGAACGCAGGTTTGGATTTGGCTTGCGTCCTTTCAAACAATGCATGATATAAATGTAAATAAAGCAGATAGCTTAATGAAAACAAATATTTCCAAATAATAATTCTAAACTAAGTCTGCTAAGGTAAAAACCTAAATTAAGTCCCCAGCAGAGTCGTCATTCTGTCGCGCCCTTATTTTGAACTTGGTCAAAATACATTTGCAACGTCCGGCTCTTCTACCTGGTTTTGAAAAAAGGTTTAGAATCGCCACCTAACTTTTAGGAAAAATTAGAAAAACCATTTTTTTTTTTAATGTAAACTCTGTTTTGATCTTTAAAAATATTTGAGATTCTGGATAAGGGTTTTGGTTACTCGAGGGGAAGGTGTTAAGCACCCCTCAGAGCCTATCCGAAGATAGTCCTTAAACTTAGTTTTAGAAAAGATATTTGGGAATATTTGCTTTATTATTTGCTAAAAATGACGATAAGAAACCTTTATAATTTTTGAGGAATAGAAACTTCGGGTATATAAAATGTACTGCTATAATTTACAAGGGCGTAATGTAGTTATAGCAAAATATGTGTTTTTCAGAATATAAGAAAAGAAAAGAAGTATATTTATATGTATTAAAAAAAAAGTATAAAATATTGTGGTTTTATAAGAAAACATGTTGAAAAGTATATAAAATTAAATATGTGAACAAAATCATTATAAAGTAAAGAAAGTGTTGCCTTAAAAAAAAATGTGAGAATTTATTTAAAGTAAACATAAATATATTTATATTTAGAAGAACTTAAAAAAAAAAAAGGTGAGAAAATTTATTTGATTTGTGAAATTTTAGTAAATTGGAACTAAGTAGAAAATAAAATAATATATAATAACGTATAAATCATAGTAATAATGGTGAAAATAATAATAATAAGAATAATAATAGTTGTAGTGAAAGTAATACTAATGATAGTGAAAATAATTACGATAATAGAAGTAAGATATACCTTGTATACGATAGCATAAGGACATATATATACCTTGCGTTTTGACGACTTTGAAAATCTGGAAAAAAAAACTTGAAATAAAGTTTAGAAATATGAAATGTACCAAATACTCGAACTATATTGGAATTAATATGAAAATCACATTTTTGATGGGTGAGTTATTTGTAAAGTTAAAGGGCTTCACTAATTACAATCATTTAGTGATTCATTTAAAAGTTCCAATTAAGACGAGTTAAACGACTAATTAATATCCTTTGAAAGAAAATCGTTGCTAGATTTTTGAACAAATTCTAAAGAAAATGTATTTACATTTTTAGCTTACTTTAAAACAAATTGCTCTTTTATTCCAGAAGATGATTTATAAGTATAAAGTAAATGGTTAAATAACATGCGTTACCATACCTATATAAACGTTGAATGGACAAAAGATTATCTGAAGGAAACTAATTCTAGATATTTTAAAGCCAAACAAAAACTAAATAAATATAGAATTAATTCAAATTCAATCAAGCCACACAAATTTCGTATTCAAACAAATACAAGGTTAGTAAATAAATGTCAACAATAATAAGAAAATGTAAAGAAAGTAAAGGACTAGATACGCTAAGTTCTTTTGGAGGAACCAATTCCTAACGATGTAGACCCCGAACGTTGACGATCCTATAGTTGTTGACCCGATACTACGGGTCCAATTGAGTTCCATTATGGAACTCCAGATCCCAAAAGTGTACATGAAAACAAAGCAAAGAAATAAAACGGTTAGAAAGTGACTTAGATAAACCAGAAACGAGCAAATTAGGGAAGAAACATATCCATAGGAATATATCTTCAATCATACAGTAGCTTAGTACACACAAAATAGAAAATAAAAATCCTTTCAAACCATTGCTGTACTCAACTCACTTGGTCCAAATTAATGAAGTTATCTCTTCTAAAGAGAAAATTCTATCTTAAATCTCAACTTCAAAACTAATCATCTATTCATGGTAGTTTGCAGGAAAAAAAAATAAAATCAAGAAGTAACACTAATATTCTTGAATTTCCACAAAGAGAAATCTGATGACAAGATACAAAAGCTATGTTGAAACACTTCTAGACTTACACCGTTTATATTGTTCACGCAACTAATCAAGGAAGAGATAGCTAAAGATTACATATAATTAAATGAGAAAGAAACACCACACGGTAATTCTTATCATGACTAATCTTTCAGCTAACCATCCAATTTAACAAAATAGTTGAGAGAGAAGACGATTTTAGCTTAGCTCTACGCAAACACGCCTTTTAGATAACAAGAACATACATCAAAAAAAAAAACAAATTCCTCTACAAGAAGAGAGTAATCACATACATGAGCTAATTCTAAAATCTTTATCCATCTTAATTAACTTAGCTAGGTGATTAGTGTGTGCCAGCCTTTAATCAACCATACGTATATACAATCTTCAAAAGACAATGGCTACAACCTGTTTAACTCAACTTTAGATCCCGAACTAGCAACATTCTTTAAGCTAGTCCCTCGACTAAGTAGATACGAGTTGGTACAGTACTCAACCAAATAAGAGATTGCTCAAAACTTGTTAAAATTTATCTTATCAAAGAATCTCCATACTTGTTTAAAAACTTTAAGACTAGAGTTACTACTACTATATTCATGCTATGAAATCAAAACAAACTAGTGATCTACAAACAACCAGTGAACCCCTCAAACGCATGGTTAATCACCTTTCTAATTGAGCTCATATAGCCTTTTCATGCTAAGTTAGAAGTTAAACAATCCCATTTTTGGTGAACAGCTAACCTAAGGTAAGGACAACACTTGATGCCATCCTCAAATTTTCAAGACGAGCAAAAAAGGTATAAACTTCACGATGGACAACCAAGCGTTTGTAGGCATTTTTAAAACCCCTTTCATGAAATGGAGCTGCCGACACCTTGTAAACTCTCAAACCAAACATATACATATTTAAGTCATTATTACCACGTTAAAAGCAACTGAACCGACATAAAAAATGACCTCAAACAATCCACTGGATATGTATCGGAAGAACTTACAGCTTTACGAAGTTTGTCCCGAGTCGGTCCAAGGTTGCAAATAGTCTATAAGCATACTACCACATATATATGAAACCAAACGACACAAGAAATGCCGCTTCAAGTTAACCATTGCAGGCAGTGAAACAAAACACCCAATTTCGTTTGAAAAATTCAAGCTTCATAAGTTTTATTTAAGCTAGATTATAAACTCTGAATAATTTATAAACACATTGCCTAACATGAACAAAATCAAACGTTCAAACACCATTTTACTTCACATTCATATCCACAATCCACCAACCAGACTCAAACATCAATGAATCGCAAAAACTAAATACAATATAATTAGACGGGATAGAATTTCACCTTTTGTAGGGCAGCGATTGAGGTCGTTGAAGTGTCAAGTTTCAAGCTAGCTACTCCGACTCCGCTATCAACTCACTCCGAACAGATTCGGATTTTTCAGAGCACACAAGAAAGAGCTTTTAGCGAAAAGAACCAAGAATACTGAAAGCTTTAATCTTAAGGCTATGGAGATGATTTTTTGATCCCTCAAAAAACCCTCCCTGTTGAGGGAATTTGAAGTTCTATTTATAGTAAAAAAATCAAAATCACTCTAGTTTGAAAAATTGGCCCTCAGATTCAAAACAAAATTAAAATAATAGGTCACTTATTTGAATAGATTTGAGAGACATAGAAGATAAGGTGAACAGAGAGAAAATCTTATCTTCTGAATTTAATCTGAAAATTTGACATTTCAGCCAAACAGACATTGGTATTGATGTTTGGGTACGTTGGCGAGCTCCTCTCCTCTTTTTTGGATCCGACAGTGAGGAAAGAAAGTCCTCTGCAGCTCTGAAAGCGTGAAAGAAAGGGAAAAGGCGTAGACTGCTAAATAGGGCGTGAAATCCGGCGGATTTTTGGTGTAGGGAGATGGGCGATGCAGGTGGTAGTTGGAGCTTTGTCGGTGTTGTTGTTTTTTGTCGATGGAAAAAGAGAGGTGAGGAAGATGGGGTCTAATAGGCTAAGGGTAAGGTTGGGCCGGGTTAGGGAATTAAAGTAGTGGGCTGCAAATTGGTTGAATTAGCTGAAAAATGAGCTAATTCGGCCCAGTTAATGCAAAAAATCTGATTTTTCCTTGTCATTTTCACTTAATTAATTTAGCGATGCTATCTTCGTCCTAATTAACTTTCCAAAATATATGTATATGTATGAACACATATGCATTACTTTATATACATATATTGTACCTCAAATAATTTTATGCGCATAACTATATTATAAATATTAAACGAAACTACTAATAGAATCGTGTAATAGTATATCAAAAATTATTTAGAGTTAGAGATAAAATTTAACACTCTCATATTTTTTTGGAAAAATGGTGAAAAGAATAAATTAAATAAAGAAATATTTTTTTTCGAATAATTTTATAAGATACGATATTAGTAGTTACTATATATATAAGTAATGGAAATAATATTTTCAAAATCATCACCGGCGCCAAATTTATCAAAATTAATTTAAAAAGTAAGAAAAATATTTTGGCATAGTCGCCGGGACTCATAAGCATAGAAAAATTTAATTTAGGAAAAAAGGAGAGCCAAAATTGGGTGTCAACAGAGAGCATGCCCATCGGGTTAGTGTTTTAAACGATGTCTATGTGATTGTTTCCTCCATGATTCCTGCATATTTTGGCATATTTGGTTCCGATCTTGTACAGGTTCTGTTAAAAGATAGACGCTTGGGACTTGAAGAGTCGCCCGCGTTTGAGGGATCGCTTAGTCTGTCTATTTTAGACTTTTTTCATTGTGATTTTGTAATATTTTATTGTATAAATGCTTCTATGTATAATGAAATTATGGGTATTGCTTAGGAGGCGGGGATTCTGTGATTTGAGTATTTTCATTAATTAGATGTCATGTCTATAGGATTTCACATGTTAATTAATTAAATTATTTTTATCACTTAGGAAAACAATCTAGGATAGTTAATTAATTATTTTTATCGCTTAAAAATCATGTTTTTAGGATCATTAACTAACCTTCGGACGTATTAGATGAATTTTTAATGTGTTAATTTAATTTAAGCGTGTTTAATAAATTTTTGCGCGTGTTAAAACTGATTTTCAGCATATAATAATAATTTACAGCATGTTTAGTCAATTTCCAGCATTTAAAATTATTTTCCAGCCCTTTTAAGTTAATTTCCAGTATCTAAGTTTATTTTAGCAATTTCAACTAATTTTTCAGCACTTTTTATATTTCCAGCATTTTTAGTTTTCTGCAAAAAATTAAATTATTTTCAGCAACTGTTTAATTAATTTTTCAGCACTTTTAAACAATTTTCAGCATATTAAAAACCATTTTTTACAACTGTTAATTAATTTCCAGCATTTAAACTGAAATTTCAGCATATTTCAATAATTTTTAGTATATTAAATATAATTTCTAACATATAAAAATTTAATTTCCAGCATGTTAAATATTTTTTTAGCATTTTAATTAATTTTCAACATATTAAAACTGTTTCCAGCAACTGTTTAATTAATTTTTCAGCATAAATATAAATTAGTTTCCAGCATTTAAACTGAAATTCCAGCATAATTTCAAAAATTTCCAGCGTATTAAACATAATTGCTAACATATAAAAAATTAATTTCCAGCATTTAAAAATCATTTTTAGCAATCTTAGCTAATTTTTCTGTAATTATTAATTAATTTCCAGCATTACTAATTTAATACCTTGCATTTTATTTAATTTCGACTCATTTGAATAGCGTTCCTCGCCTAAAAATCATGTCTATAAGGGGTCGTTTGGTACGTAAACTAAACTATCTCGGGATTATAATCCGGGACTATTTGATACCATATAGGAGGTGGTATAAAATAGTCCCATGACTCATGGGTTATGCCAAGACTAAATATGGTATTAACTTTATACCATGTTTGGTTGATGGTATAAATTAGTCCCGGGATGAATTTATACCATCAACCAAACATGGTATAAATTTTATACATGGAATAACTTAAACCTATCCCACCTTATACCTCCTACCAAACGACCCCTAAGTGTAATAAATGTTAATTAATCTACCACGTTAGACATCATGCCTATAGGTTCTAATTACAATGTAAGTAATTGCTTTTCAAACATGTTAATCACCTAATTAACTTTAACTAATCAAGAGGCTTATTTGAAACCGTTACATGCTACTTGTAAGTTCTATTTGTTTTGTATGACGTGAACCTCGAGTCTAATTAGGCAGCCTAGGCTTTTTCTTGTCTAGAACCAAATCCCAAAATAGTAAGTCCAACACCTCTTGGACATTAAGTTGGGAAGGGTAGGCATTTTAGGAAACATTAGTTTTATCGTTTTCTTTAGAACACATTTAAGATTAATAACCAAAATAGGTGGGGTAGATAATCGAAAATGATGGAAGTTGCCCCGAGCAGAATTCGACAATGCGATATGCGACATTTTCACCCGTTAATAAATCGGGCGCTGATCCGAATAATATAAAATTACCCTTTGTGTAGATTCGATCGAATTTTATTTATTTTTGTATGCTTGTTTAGGGTAGTTTAGGTATAACTTAATGAATTTTTTCTATTATAATTTGTGTCTTTCTGTCTTCTCGCTTCTCTAATTTCTTTATTTATTTATGCATTTTCACTACTTTATCACGTAATTAATTATTAATTAGATAATAACTAAGTTGTATGTTTAATTTTGTTTATTATATTTTCCCTATTTAAACACTTAGTTAACATTAGGTTAATAAAATAATAGACTTTTGTTTATCACATAGAATTTCCCCATGTAATATACAAGTTCGGTCGGGATCCACATTTGTGGACCTCGAAAGGTGCCTAACACCTTCCTTTGGAGGTAACTTGAACCCTTACCCGAATTTCTGATTGACGTAGGCTAATAATTAAAGATAAATTCGTAATTAGTCTAGAATGGTGCCCTAACGCACCTTAATTCATTAGGTGGTGACTCTTACCCCTAATTAATCTGAAAAAGAGTTGTCACGTCGGATCCCACTTTTCGCGAGAAAAATGAGGCGCGACAATAAGGATCAATAGGGGAGTGTCATGTCACTTGATTTTTAAGTGAGTGTTGGGTCTGCTAATTCTTGGGGTAATTACGAGCCCAAGTAAAGAATACAGATATTGGTGGACCAATTGATTAATTGAGGGTAATTAAGTATGAACCAAGTTAGATAATTTGGGGGTATTTTTAATCCTTTCCTTTTTAAAAATCAAGAATTTTCATACAAACATAATTTTGACTTTTGATATCAATGGCAAAATTTTATTCACTACATTTAGTTTTGCTCCTTAATTGTTATGTTATGGTAAATTATCATGTTCCTCTTTGAGTGCACTTTTTAATCTTAAAATTTTTACTTTTTTTTAAAAAAAATTGTACTTAATAATATAACTTACTCACAATAATTTGTTCTTTTTGTATTTATTATTTATTAATAGCAATGTTACACGTGCAAAACACGTACATTAAACTAGTATATATTATAAAATAGAGGACGAAGCACCACAATTAGCTAAGTGACAAACTATTGAGAAGCCATGTGGAAATTTTTAGGACAAAACTTAATAATATTGTAATAAAAATTTTGAATTAAAAGTTTAAAAATATTTGAAATAAAAATATTAGGCTTTTAGAATAGAAGAAAAAATAATTATTAGCTTAAAACTAGGACGCTAACTATTTCATAATAATAATAATAATATGTAAATAAATATAGTAATAGTAATAATAGTAGTACATACGTAGTGAAAGTAGTAGTAAAACAACAGCAGCAACAACAACAACACGTCACTTGACGTTATTAAATTAGCTATCATGGTAAAGTACTAATTTTTTTAAATTTTGAATTGAAAATAATTAAGTTAATTTACTTATCCACTTGAACTTGGATAAGCCAAAAACTTACGTACTATATCAAACTTTATATGCATTTCGGGTTAAAATTTATTTATAGGATAACACATTTTTTTTGTAAAAAAAAAAAGAGCATAAAAGAAAAGGATAAAACTAGAAAGAACCCAAAGAAAAGTTTAAAATTCTAAATTCAAAAAGGATAAAGTTTAATGTTCAAAAAAGGATAGTTTAAATTGAATTCGGAAAAAAATAGTTTGAATTGAAACTATAAAAGGATAAGTTTATTTTTAAAGATAAAGTTTCTTTTTTAATTTTTTACTAGATAAAGATAAAGTTTGCTGAAAATTAGATAGTTCAATTAGTGTTAAATTTTTTAATTTGAATTGAAAATTAAAACTTAAATATTCTTCTAGAATTTGAATTGAAAACTAACTCTATACTAGATAAAGCCAAATTTCAATTAACTCTTTCCTATATAAACTAATTTCAATCAAATTTTTGATTTTATTCTCTAAACTCTTTTGAACTAATTCGTTAATTCTTCAATCTAGATTCGTTTATTAATTATACAACATTCTTGTTTGAATCATGCTTACATCAATATATTTGTGTGCAATTTACTTACTACTCAAAGCTTGACTTAAAATTATTTTATTATAATTTGTTAACAGTTTGTGTTATTTAGTAGTAAAGAGTTAAGCGCGCTGCTGCAAATTATTTCATTGAGATCAATAATTGTCACAAAATTATCTTATATATATTGAATGATGATATGTTTTCTTTGATTGTGCTAGGTTGCTCTGACTAGCAGATAATTTTAAAAAATTTACTTTCAGAGAGACCTATTTTTGAACAATCAATAAACTTTGAAAACGACAGTCGAGAATCACACAACTAAAAAAGCGAAACGTAATTACTTAGGGAGGTTGCAAGTATGTTCGGTTGTTTTTCTTTCAAAATCAACAGTTTAAATCTGTGTTTTTTTATAGATATTTTTCAAATACTTGCTACTTTTTGTGAAATATATACTCAGAAAATGAACTATCACCGATATTTCAGTGGAGGTCAGTACTTATTAAGCTGATTTACTTTGCCTTCGTTAATTTAATATTATGAGCTTGAAATTAGTAGCCAATAAAATGTAAAGTGCAGGGGTGAGTAATTTGTGTAATCGAAGTACTGTGTGTGTTGTATTAAAAGGTGTTTATTTGATAAGTATATTCAATGTGAAAGCTGAAACTTATGAGAATGCTACAACAATTTTATGTATTAAATCATAATTGAGGGAATGAACTTAACTTGTTTCAAGCCGTTAATATTTTTTTACTTTTTGTTGAATCTCGAATACGCTGGGTATCTATTTATATTAAATTTTATATGTAAAGCTACATATTGGAAGGCTATAGTCTTCAATTCGTGGTCGAGACATATTCTCAATAATATATATTTATCCGTCGCATAGAAAATAAAAAATTTAAAAGACTAAATAAACTAATTTTTAAAGCATATGCGAGTAAGTCATAATATTGAATGTTAAATCATAGTCTAAAAGATAAATTTATATGATATTGTACACAATGTATAAGTAAACATAATGTACATATGTTACATATTAGAATTCTTTTTCATAGAATGAATTCATGATTTCACTTTTTCCTTTAAAATTCATTTTCAAGAAATTTTACATGCATTATGGAATTCCTTTTAGTGTTTAGGACAAGTTAATATATTTTTTGAATTTGAGTAAAAAATAAAATTTAAAAATGGAATATGAGATAAAATTATATTTTGATAGATGTGAAACTGTCTAACTTGAATTTTAAATTTTATCTATTTCTAACATATTAGATTATTTTGGACTATATTTTATTTATTTTGTTATGCATAACAAAACTTATTTATTCTAATTTCTATATTTTGAGATAAGAGAGAAGAAAAATCAACTTCTTATGTGCCTAATACTAAAAAATAATTTAATTCAAAGTCATATTAGAGAAAAGTAATTAGATAATACAATGGGTGGGGGGTGGGGTGGGGGAAATTTGAACTATTTTTGAGAATATAATGAAGTAATTAGATAATATCATAAATTTTAAAGGAAGAGATTTGGGGGGTGGGGGGGTAGAATAAAAATTTAAATTATTTTTGATAATATGAAATCTTTAAATTGTAAAAAATTTGAACTATTTTTGAAAATATAATGAAGCAATTAGATAATACACATATTACTATTTATAAATTTTAAACGCAAGAGATGGAGGACAATAGAATAAAAAATTAAATTATTTTTGAAAATTTGAAATCTTTAAATTGTAAGCAATATAATTTAAAAAAAAAAAAAAGAAACATAAAAGCTTTTTTTTGCAATTACATGATTGTTTTTACTCATATAAATTTGGTTAGAGGTATTGTGAATAATACAATAAAAAATATGAAACATAATTTTTTTTTATAATTACATGATTGTTTTTTTCGTATTGAGTGGGGGTGGGAGGGGGTAGAATTTTTTAAAATTTTTTTTTTCACATTTCATTGAGAAATAATATGGTAATTGAACCTTTTTTTTTAAGGTAATATCATTTAACATGCTCAAACGAGACATTCCAATATGAAACGATTAGAAATAATACTTTCATATTATCCGCGCATTGCACATGTACGTATACTAGTATATTATAAAGCAGAGGATGAAACACCACAATTAGCCAAATGGCAAGCTATTGAGAAGCCACTTGACAATTTTAGGACAAAACTTAATAGTATTACAATTAAAATTTTGAATTATTTGAATTTGAAATATCTTATCATTTATTTTTTTTAAAAAAATCATTACCTAAAAATTAGAAACTCAAGGTTGAAGAGTCCTAAATAGCCTTTTACTCTTTCATAAACTTATTTTTTTAAAATTTAAATGTTATAAAACATATCTGAATATAATTTATTTAACTATTAAATGAAAGATAAAAATATATTAATAATAATAATAAGAACAATAACAATATAATAATAATAAATAGTAGTAATAGCAATAGCAGTACGTAGTAGTGGTTCAATCTTATTAAACTAATGTGCAATCTTATATATTGTATACTAATTATTTTAACTGAATTATGAAGACATGTTTTCTTTAAGAGATTAACCTGTATTTTTGAGTTTAAGAGATTAATCTGTATTTAAATTTAAATGTGGCCAAGAATAGATATTAAAAATTAGATATACTCTCTCTTTTCTTTTCTTTTTTTAATTTGAGTTTGAATAGTAGATACATTATCTTCTAAAAGATAAACCTAGAAATCTATCATACTCAGAATTTGTGTTTGGAAGAGTCCAATTTTTATGTATTTTCCCCAAAAGTATCAATCTGTTATTAACCTAACAATAGTAGTAGTAATAATAATAATAATAATAATAATATTTTGTACAACTTTTCTAAAAATATTAAATTGTGTGGTGCAATGGATGAAGTAACAAAAATATTTTTAAGTGTATACGAGAATGGTGTAGATCAATTTTAATTTTATTAATTTTTGTTTAAAAAATGACTCTTTATGTCATGCCCCAAAATGGTAATGACGGACAAGAAACCATATACACTTACTTTACAAGCACTCTATGACATATATGAGATTATGGGATAATAATGAGCAGGATATCCAATATGAGCGTTATATATACACGAGGGAGTTATATGAACCAAAACTGTATAATACAACGCTGCATGGTATCCATGAAGCCTCTAGTAAGTTTAACACACTATACTACTAATAACTTAGTTGGGATAGCGCCCGACATACCCAACTAGAGACCTGTATATATAATAAAAAATACTAGACATAGATTGGCTCCGGAGAGAGATGGAGCTCACCAAAATATCAGTTGAAAATGGCAATAGAGCCTAACATGGACGTCTGCTATCCTGTGAATCTGAGCCTGCATCAATAGAACGTGGCAATGTGGAGACGCCAGTACATATACAACATGTACTGGTATGAAAAACAGACAGAATAACAGCTGGACAAGTGCGAAAGCTCATATGAATCAAGTACCAAAGTGAAAGAATTATGAGCATACAAGTACAACATATACGATATGAAATTGTAGCCAATGCACCAACCTTATTAGTTCTTCATATAATGTCCAGGAGAGCGTTCATTCTAATATAAAGCCTATAGTTTGCCTAGGTGATGTATTTAACCTATATGTAGTACAAATGATCACAAGATAGCCTACCAAAGGCAATCTGAGGCAAGTATAAAGCGTATGTTGCTCAAATACTCATTGTTATAATTTCATACATATAACTATAATCGTAGTTTGATACAAGGTACGCCCCCAGGGGCTTACTATGAGGGTGTGCCTGTAGGCCATATATGTCATATGTTGGCTCGAGTCAGGGGAAACCAGTGCATGATGTTTCAGCTGACTCCAAATACAAATGATGCCACAAAGGCGGGTACACCCCAATATTCGGGTTCACTATAATGGTCTGGTCTCGATCTTGTACACAGAATCACGTCGAGCGGATGTGCCAAGTAAAACCTATGTACCCTCCCGTCTTTAAGGTTTATCAAATAATGCCTCAAAGGCCTATAACATGTGAATCACGGTAATGATCATTTAGCTATTACATATAAGTACGACTATGCTATGGCTATTTACTTCCATTTATGACGTGCGCTATATATATACCATGTGACCTAAGAATTTCAAGTAAGAAAACTTACGATAATATAGAATATTGTGAAGATTCGACATAAAGAGAGCAAAAAAGATGCTTATAGGCTTGACGTAGGGCGAGGGGACAATATATAAGATAAATAAGGATCTCATCCTCGCATTTCATGAAAACTATAGTAACGTTAATAAAAAGAGCACATGACGCAGGGTGGTGCCATAATGGCAATAGAAGGTTTAGCTTTACATACCTTAGTGTTTTATTAGCTACGATAGTATTCCAATCCTAAAGCAATTCAACCCACGGAAGTAGCCTTTATCTTGCCAACCACTAGTTTTCGTTATCCAATAGGCAATCAATTAGCTACAAAGATAACATATACATCCATCAATGACTCGTATGTGCATTTAACAATTTATTCCGATAATATTCACTTCTGTCCAGAATTAATCGAATTACTTAACAAGAATTCAAAATGAACTCAACATTAAGTCCACCCAATTGATAGAAATTCCTAAAAACTCCACTTTTATCAAAATTTCACATTTCCCCCCTTTTTCTGATGAACCCATTTCGAGAAGTAGTGCGAAAGTCCAAATCAAATGATAATCAACAACTTATACTACACCTCAACATATATTTATAATTGAATTCGAGTATGGAGTGAAGAGATTACCTTTTGGAATTAACCCAAACTTGAGTTCGTAATAGAATTTTCCACAATTTAGATGAAACTAATAATACTTGTCTAGTAATTTAGGACCGCAGTACACCTTTCCTTTGTAAGAATTTTGTACACTTAGTGATGTCTCCCAGTTTTCCCCTTTGATTCGCTGACGAAGAAGGATAAACAAAGAGTATTTGTTGTTGCTAGGTTGCTCACGTCCCTGGGAGCAATTTCCAAATGAAAAGGATCTTTACGTTTTTTTTTTACTTTCTCTTTACTAATGAAGGGTCAAAGTGGCCCCCACAACTAAAATACTCACACATTATATTAATAAAATTTCCAAAATCTTTTCCTTTTACCATCATCAACTATACTAATATATTATATATATTTACCCTACATTATTTACTAATACACCATAATTCTCTTTATTGACTTGAAGTTGTACTCGTTAAGATGTTAACTTAATTCAAAAAATTTTAAGGTGTTACAATTTAACAATGTGACAAAAGAAAAAAATAAGGAAAAGAAGATAAACTAGAAAAAGATAAAAAGAAAAACGTGGGGGGGAAAATAGAAAGGATAAAGAAGAGCAACAAAGTCCTCTTCTATTTCCTTTTTTGTTAACTATAAAATCTTTAACTTATCTGCTCTTAACAAATTAATATGGTATTTAAATTTAAATTTAAATGAAATTTGAGTTGAAATGGAGTTCTAGCTTCTTTACCCTCTTATATATATACTCCTACAATTAATATAATACTAAGCTTTCTTCTCTTTTTTTTTTTTTTTTGTTTGTGATCATTAGCTTCATTGTTGAATTTATTAACTGCATTCTTTATATTTTTTATTTTTAGAAATTTTTTTTATTTTAAAATTTTTATTTTTATATGCAGATGAGTGATGATCATATTACAAGCTAATTACTTTTGCTACTATATCCGGACCTGAATTCAAGTAAGTAATATAGTAATTTTTATTCTAATTTTTTTCATTTGACTTTTGATAAAAATAAATGCATTCAATTACGTAAATAAAAAATAAAATCACCTCTTATTGAGAATTTTAGTCAAGCATTCAGCTTTGCAAATTTTAATATTTGTTTCCATTTTTATTTTATTAAAATAAGTGATCATATTATTTTATATTTTTTTTTTATGATCTATTTATTTAATTCGATGATGAGAGGAGTTTCGGACGAAGACAAGAAGATTAAGCATCTGGCAATTCAATAGCTTTTATTTTAGTGAAAAATATGTTCAAGGTATTTTCTATATATATAATTTTGTATTGAAATTTAATGAAATGTATATTCTATATTTGAATCTCTCTTTAAATAAAAAATCATCTAAGTGATGATGAGGATAATGTTAATAATATGAATAAATTGTTTTAAAAGGATAATACATTTGGAGAGTAACATATATCAATTATTTTTATTTATAGATTATTTAAAATCTAAATTATAGGTACCGAAACATTAACCACATATGTTTTTAAATATTCATATTTTATTTGAGATAATGATTGGATTTTATTTGTGATGATGCTTTGTTAACGTCGTTCAAGGCAATTTAAATTTACATGTGTTTGACATTATTAAAAATCAAATAGAAGAAGATTTTGTACATTATTTTGAAATTTTAAAAAAAATTATTTACAATTTTAAATTTAAAAGCTATTGCAACTTTTCACTTTATCCTTATTAATGTAAAACTGATATATATTAATTATTTTGATAATATCCAAAGATCTATATGTATATATTGTCAATTAATTATCTCAAATAAGATAAAATAAAATTTAACAATCTCTCTCTCATATATATATATATATATTACTATTATATAAAATCATGAGTGAGTAGGCAGTTGAAGCAAGCAGTTGACAGTTGTCATGTATACTTCTGGTGGAGGCATTTTTGTAATTTTATATATTTGTCATTTTAATTTAATTTTTTTTATTCAAATATATTATATATTTAAAAATTACATAAAAAGTATTATAAATTATAATAATAATAATTTAAATTATTTTCACAAAAAATTTTGATTGACTCAAAAAAATTTTGGTTGACTCAAAATTCTATCAGTGCAACATAAATTGGGATTTGTTCGTTAAAAATTTTGTGAAAATTAATATGAATTACAATAATTATCAAATTAAAATATTTGAAAGATCTATAAAAAATTTGTTTAAGTTTCTAAATTCTACCAATGTCATATAAATTGAGATAGAAGGAGTAACATATATTATTTAAAAATTACGTAGAAAGTCGTATAATCATAATAATTAACAACTTAAAATATCTAAAACTATATAAAAAATTTGATTGACTTTCTCAAATACCCATCATTGCCACATAAATTAAGACAAAAGGAGTAACATATAGTATCTGAAAATTATGTAAAAATACTATAAATCAATAATTAATAGCTTAAAATATTTAAAAATTATACAAAAAATTTGATTGACTTTCCAAATATTTAATTTGTGCCACATAAAGTGAGATACAAAAGTAACCTGCATTGGGGCCGTGCTGACACAGGCTTAATATTTCTAGTATATATATATATAAGAGAGAGAGGGGGGGGGGGGGTTGAAAACTAAACACATTTTTGAAAAGGAAAAATGAAAAAGAACAAAAAGAAAGATGACAAAAAAAGAAAAAAAAGAAAGAATAATCTTAAGTAAAACTAACCTACAACATCACTTACCAGTTACCCCCAACTTTTCAACCATATGAATGGTTAAAAAAAAATTAAATTAAATAAAATACATTTTTTGGCTTTATCTTTATAGAAAAATTTATTTCAATAAAAAAACATTTTTTTGAGATGACAAAAGAAAACTCAACTGCTAATGCATGTAACACAAAAAAATAATTTTATTCAAAGTCAAACTAGAGAAAAAATAAAATAATAAAAAATAGTAGAAAACCAAGGATTTCTTTTTTGGGGGGTGGGGGGGAGGGGGAAGGAAATTTGAACTAATTTTAAGAATATAATGAAGTAATTAGATAATACATATATGTAATGATTCTCATTTTTGATATTTAGAATTTTCTGCATTTTGACCATTTTACCCTTCCCCGTGGTTGCTTTGTCTCAATTTTGAGTTGTGGAGATGGTTGACACGATTTCCGAGGTGATAGAGAATGATTTGGTCGAGTTTGAGGTCGTTTTGAGGCTTTAAGAGCCAATAGTTGACTTCGGTTAATATTTCTTGATCTGAGTACCGGATGGCAAAATGGACTGCGCCAGCAGATCTGAAATGTCGATTCTGGGTTAGTAGTGTGGTTGATTCGGGTTCGGGGCTTTTATATCTCATTTCGAAATTTGGTTTGGAAAATAGTGAAATAGGGTCCCGGGGATTATTTTGTTGGAAACAATCCTTTTTCGAACGTCCAACGTCGCTATTGAGTTCAAAAAGTCAAAATTAGTCTAGTAACATAGTTTGTTTGCGCGCACGGGATTCCGAATGAATCCCGAGGGTGCGATCGGGAACTTGGCATTTTGGGCCAAGTTGTTGATGTTGCTTCAGCTGGTGCAGCCGCTTAAGCGGCCAAGCTCTTCTTTAGCAGTCAGTCTTGACCAGCCACCTACCGCTAAAGCGAGCACTTGACCGCTTTAGCGGAAGGTGACCGCTTTAGCGGTCCTAGCCATTTGGGTTAGGCCGCTTCAGCGGTCATTTAGCTGCTTAAGCGATCACTACTGGGTCAGTCTATAAAAACCCAATTTCACGATTTTCCTCCATTATTGAGCTTTTGAGCTTCGGGTTTAAGGGTTTTTGGTCGATTTCTCCACCATTTGAGTTTGGGTAAGCTCCAGAACTCTATTTCTATTGCTTTACATCGATTATGTCTTCGAAAACACTTTCTAATCTTGTTTTTAAAATGGAAAAATGGGGTTTTTACTGGTAAAAGCTTGAAAATGATTTTTCTTTGATTTGGACCTCGTTTTAAGCTTGTTTTCACTTCGGTTTTCTTCTATGGGTTCCTTTAATCACGGGTAATGTATTTCTAAAGAAAAATTCCGGTTTACTCCTTTTTCAAAACCCATTTTCTAGGTTCGTTTTGGATCCGATTTAAATGTGGGCATTATAGGTATCGATAGTTTCCTTTTGGCTTATAGATGACGTTGTTGACTTGATTGGACACTCTTGGGGCTGATTTGGAAGAGTTGGGCTTCCGATTGATGTTTTGGACTGCGTTTGAGCTTGCGGGTCTTCGTTTAAGGCAAGTTGAGCTATACCTTGATTTTTGCAAAGTATTTATGTGTTTGTATGCTTGATTGTTGGTATTTGGTGTTTTGTTAGGCTTGAGGGTCCCGCTTAGGTGAAATGACAAGTATCTCCGCTGGTGCCAGAGTCTTTCGGTGGATTGTAGTTAGGTTATTGTCTTTCTTAGTTATTATTATTGTTAGTAATTATACTTAGAGTAGAACATAGATAGATAACTTAGTTATCTTGTATTGTTAAGTATTGGATGCCTATCTTAGAGATTGAATCTTGTTTAGCGGATCTTATTATGTCAATTGAGGGTTAATGACCTTTTAGAGAGCGTTTAGAGTATAAATGAGTTTGTAATAGTTGATGAGACTTGTAGTATGGAACAAGCTAGGTTTGGGTAGTCTCGCGTTATATTGTTATTGGGATTGTTGTTATTTATCATTGTCTGCCCGACTGGGGGGCTTATGTGCATATTATTACTGATTTTGAGAGTATATATGGTGGTGGTGCCCGAGTGGGGGCTTGCGTTGTTATTATTGGATATGATTGTGCATCTAATTGCCATATTTATTATTGTGTCGCCCAGTAAGGGCTTGACTTAATGTTATTGGTCATGTTTGCGCATTAAATGCTTTATATATTATTATGTCGCCCGAGTGGGGGCTTGACTTGTTATCATAGGCCTTATCTGTGCATTTGAAATGCCATATCTATTATTGTGTCGCCCGAGTGGGGTCTTGACTTGACATTAGAGGCCTTATTTAAGCATTTAATTGCATACTTATCATAGTGATGCCCGACAGAGGGCTTGTAAATGATCATATTGATTACTACATGACCATTTATTCTGTTGGTACCAAGTGGGAATTGATATCATAAATTATGGACATATTGAGTTGATTTCAGAGCTTACCTATATATATATATATAGTATTGAATTGATTGAATATCTTTATACTGATTTGATTATGAGCATTATATCCTCATTCCATGCATATGCTCATGAGATACTGGTACCATCGAGAAACACTGTTTTTGAAAGAAAATGAGACATTTTCATAAAAATCCTCTCAGTGAATACAAGCTGGATAGGTGAGATATGTTGAGATTGAGATTTGAGATAAGTATATGGGTTGCGAACCCCTCATGGGTCCTATTGCGGAGTTACAAACTCGATAGGTATATACTGAAAGTCATGCGATGACTTTCACCGTTCCACCCCATCATCGTCATCACATTATTGCATTGCATCATTTGCATTTGTATTATCATCCTTGGTATGTTCTGATGCTGTGTTAGTATTTACTCTTGTGTAGCAAATTCTGTGTTAGAACCTGGTTTGTGATATTGTGTTTGAGCATTCATTTCACTTCATTATAATGCCATCTTATATTGATTGAGGGGTAAGGTATAACGAGACTTGGGGTATGACTATGGCTTAATCTGAGAGACTGTTGAATTGCACTTCTAGGTAGCTTGTAGTTCATTGTTATATACACTCTCTCTGTCTTTATCCCATATGATTGGTTGATTGTCATTGATTAAGCCTGAATTATTGTGTTAGTGATACTCCCCATAGATGACCTCCCTATTTTTGAGAGAAATGAATAGTGTTGACTCATCTGGATTAGTGTGCCTATCCTGATTTTGATATGTCTGTTGACCATTGTGTTGGGTTACCCTATTAGGCGGAGACGTTGTATTTGGCGGGGCATAAAATCTTTGGGAAACCTTGGGTAGTTGGAGTGGTGGTTCTCGCCATCGCTTTGGATTAGGGTCGGTTATCGACGATGCTTGTTGAGTACATGTAGTTTCGTACTGACCCTTGCTCTTTTTTCCTTTTTTTTGTTTTTCTGCACCCTATTGGTCCGAGTAGCAGTTTGTAGATCATCTTCATCCGGTATTGGCATTGTACCGATCAAGGTAATGGCTGTTGGACTTCAAGCTACTGGATCTCTCTTTACTTATCTTATGTTTATCTGCATTTAAGATACCATAGTTATTGATGTCTTTCTGTATTTAGAGGCTTGTATTAGTGACAATCAGACCTGAGATATATCATTGAAACTTATGTCTCGTTTATATTTACATTTTGGGATTTATTTCTATTCTTCCGCTGTCGCCTTGACTTTCCTTATTCTTGTTCCTTGGGTTGAGTTAGGCTTACTTGTCTGGAGGGTGTGACAAGTGCCAACATGTGCCTATTTTAGGTCGTGATAATATATTACTCCCTCCGTTTTAAAAAGAATGACCTGTTTTGACTTAGCACGGAGTTTAAGAAAATAAAGAAGACTTTTGAAACTTGTGGTCTAAATTAAAGTTATGTCAAATGTACCAAAATGCCCTTTAATCATGTGGTCCTAAACATGTCAAGTGAAAAGTTGGAATTAAAGTATTGCCAAAAAAGGAAAGGGTCATTCTTTTTGAAATAGACTAAAAAGGAAAATGTCATTCTTTTTTAAATGGAGGAAGTACTATTTATAGATTTTAAACGGAAGAAATGGGGGATAGTAGAATAAAAAATTAAATTATTTTCGACAATCTGAAAATTTTAAATTATAAACAATATTATAAAGAAAAATATGAAACATAAAAACTTTTTGTATTTACATGATTGTTTTTACTCATATAGATTTGGTTAGAGGTGGGATATCAGGGGTTGGGTGGAAATATTAATATAATAGCTTCAAATTGTGAATAATGTAATAAAGAAACATTTGAAACATAAAATTCTTTTTACAATTACATGATTGTTCTTTCGTATAGATTTGGCTAGAGGTGGGGTAATTGGGGTGGGGGAGGGGTGAAGGCTACGTGCGGGAGGGGCGGGGGGTAGATTTTCTTTTATTTTTTATTTTTAAAATTGAAGGGTGGGTTGGAGGGGGTGTGTGTGCGTGTGGGATGTAGAAAAATAGTTATTTTTTTCTATATTTTATTGAGAAATAATATGATAGTTAATTTTTTTTTTAAGATAATATGACTTAACATGTTCGAATGAGATATTTCAATATAAAATGATTAAAAATAATATTTTAATATTATCTGTGCATTATAAAGCAGAGGACGAAGCAACACAATTAGCCAAGTGGCAAGCTAATGAGAATCCACTTGGCAATTTTAGGACAAAGCTTAATAGTATCGTAATAAAAAAATTGAATTAAAAGATTCGAAATATTTGAATTTGAAAACATTAAGCTTTTTTTACAAAAAGATTATCACTAACTTGAAACTAGGAACCTAGCATTGAAAAGTTCTAAATGAACTCTTACTATTCTTAAACTTATTTCCTTTAAAATTTAAACCATATAATAATAATAATAATAATAATAATAATAATAATAATAATAATCTTTATATTGTAGAAGAAGTAGCAGTAGTAGAATATGTAATAGACTAATAGTTGTAGTAATAATAATAATAATAATAATAATAATAATAATAATAATAATAATAATAATAATAATAATAATAATAATAATAATAATAATAATAATAATAATAATAATAATAATAATAATAATAATAATAATAATAATAATAATAATAATAATAATAATAATAATAATAATAATAATAATAATAATAATAATAATAATAATAACAACAACAACAACAATTAACATTACCAAGGTAGTTAGTTATCACATCAAAGAGTTCTAATTGGACTCTTATTGATGTCTAACTAATCTTATACGATATTGTTTATTTCATCAATTTTTTTTGAATTTGAATTGGAGATACAATATCTTCTCAAAAGATAAACTTAGAATTTTCAAGAAAACTAAACAATTTGTTGCTGCATAAAATGGATAGAAACATCATTATGGAAAGAGTTATTAGTTTAATCGAACAGAAATTTTTTTTAAAAATAATTGAAAGATAAAAATTTGAATTTAAATAGTAGTAGTAGTAGTAGAAATAATAATAATAATAATAATAATAATAATAATAATAATAGAGAATAATTATATAAGATTTAAAACAAATTAATGTATTTTTTAATTAAAAAAGATGATAACAGAGAACAAAAAGGAAAAAAAACGTATGGAAAATTTTAAAAAAGTTAATAATATTTTACAATCAATATCATTAATTTCAGATATTTTTTTCTATTTCGTTTATTTTTATCATAAAAAACTACTAATTGGTATTCTTAATTTCCAATATATTTTTAAAAAAATTCAAATATGTAAACTATAAGATAATCATGATATTTTAGAATCTTATCCTTCTAACAAATTAATATCACATTCAGTTTTGAATTTGAACCAAATTTTAATTTGCATGAATATCCAGCTTTGTATTCTCTTATATATATATACACCTTCAGGCTTCAGTGACACATATTTCAGTGTAAACTTTTTTCTTCTCTTTCTATTGTTAATCATTTTCAAATTTAGATTTTATTTATCTCGAGAAAATATTCAGTGTTTGTTTCATTCACAAAGGTACTAATTAATCATTCTTTACGTGTCTTTATACTATTTTGTTGCATACATTTAATGTAGCATAGTGAATACGATTTTTATTCTCATATTTAGTATTAATAAAACCATATTTAGGTTCTTCCTTATTCTTTTTAAAAAATATTATCATGTTAGCAGTATATAGAACTATAGAAAACCCCATTATTTTAGTGTAATAACTTGTGAACTTTTTCTTAAAGATAAAAGATGAGTTTGTGAAGTGTAACTACATCGCATTCTTTTATCTATTTTATTTAGGAGAATTATGAATTAAAATGTGCAAGCATCTGAATATTTTCAATTAAAATTATTCATTTAATTGTGAACTAAAAATAGGTTATAGTCTCCTGTTAATATGTTTCGTTTATAGCACTTTGTGCAAATTAATAACTACTAGCTCCCAATGAATTGCAGGTTGAAGTTGCCTAACCTCCGTCAAAGCTTCATATTCAATTTTCTGATCTATACATCGGTGAATCGTTAATATCATATACATTTAGTCCTACACTTAAGAAGTAAAACTCAATTTACAATCATAAGTTTTCATATACTTATATTTAATATATATTTTTGAAGTTGTAGAGAATTTCTATTATGGACAAAAAGATTATAGATAATGTTCATCAAATTTCTCCGAATAACTATAAAAATATGTTGTTCATGCTTAATTTAGCCTTTTAATTATTTTATTATTATTTGTCATTAATATATATTTATCTTTTTCCACAGATATACCTACCATGGATTAAAAGATTATAAGTAATGCTCATTACATTTCTCCAAGTAACTACCAAGGTATGTTGTTCATGTTGTTTTCTGATTTTTCTGCAGAATGTTGACACACTAAACACACAGAATTTTTTTTTTCTTTGTTCTAAGTCCACAATTATACTGTGTCTCCTTA
The DNA here is from genome assembly GCA_031232105.1 of Capsicum rhomboideum. Taxonomy (NCBI): domain Eukaryota; kingdom Viridiplantae; phylum Streptophyta; class Magnoliopsida; order Solanales; family Solanaceae; genus Capsicum; species Capsicum rhomboideum. The sequence continues at coordinate 123,956,763 of CP124713.1, read as the reverse complement.
AAGAATCTAATCCCCTCACTATTGTCCGAGGTATGGATTAATTCTTCCCAGGATAAAATAAAACACTATTCTACAATATTGGCAATGAAAATTGTAGAACTTCGTCGAACCCAAGAACGGAGTATTCACACACACTGACTGACTGTTTTAGAAGAAGAGAGTTTACAGAATTTTGTTTTGCTTGTAAAAATTATTCTGAATACCTGATGAAGGAAAACACAGGTATTTATAGCCAACTACGCATTGTTTCGAAAGGATGCACTGCTTCAAACAGTTGCACTGTTTCTGAAACATTGCATTTGTTCTGGAACTGATGCATCATTTCTGGAACGTTGCATGTTTCTGGAATGGTTGCATTGTTCTGGAACGATGCACTGTTTCTTGAACAGTCACAAACGTTGTAAAACATTTCGTTGGAACATTGCATTTGGAGGAAAATTTTAGACGAAATTTTTTCTGGATTAAAAAAAATTTGTCCAAAAAAAAATCTCTCGATCGATTTCGGAAGCCGAAGCCGAGCCGAGCGAGCGGCGACGACGACGGCGCGAGGCTTGGTTTCTTCTTGGCTCACTATCCCTTCAAAGGAGTACTTCTTAATATAAAGGACAAATGATTTCTTTCTCCCACCAATGAGGGAGAAACTATTTTTCCTTCTATAAAGTGACTATTCACCTCCCTTTGTTCCCATTTTGTTCCACCATTTTCCATTCATCTTTTACCAAAACCCAACAGTTCATACTTAATATAATTCTTAATTATTTCATTGTTATTTATAATTAACATTATATTTATCTTTTGTTATAGGTATATCTAAGGAAGTTGAAGTTCCCAAAAATATGTTGTATAAAGATATCTCAAAAATGCGAAATGAATATTTGAGAAATCAACAAGTTCAATGGAGAATCGAAATATACAAAGGAAACTTATCAGATCATTTTTGTAAAGAATGAATGTGGATATGTTTTTATGTATACAAATATTATTATATCACATTTCTTTTTATCTTAACATATTTCTCTTAAGAATAAAGACGACTCTATAACCGTACTACATTATATTTGCATATCTTCTTTCTTTTAAGATGATTATAAAATAGATGTGTATGCATTTTAGATATTTTAATTGATTTATTCTTTCATGATTTTACTTGCAAATATATGTTTATCTATGATTTTTTTAACTCATTTTACACATCGTTTGTATTATATCGAACAAGTGGTATTTTTGCATTCTTTCTTGAGTAATTGCGGGCATTAATAACAAAACTTTAATTCTAAGTACAAAGTTGATTAATTTTTTAAAGTTGAATTAAAAATAAAAATTTAAATCGAATATGCGATAAAATTATCTTCATTATAGGTGAAAGTGTCTAGCTTGAATCTTAAAAGAGTTTGTGGGGGGGGGGGGGGGTGAGGATAATATTTTGAGAATATAATGTAAAAATTAGATAATACATATCATCCAAAAATTTTAAACTGAAGAAATGTGAATAATTGAATAAAAATTCAAAAACAAAAAGATCACAAGTAAATAAAATAAATATATCTATTTTATATTAATAAGAAGAGCACTTGATAACTGTATTAAACCAAGTGATAAGCTATTAAAAATCAATACTAGCAATGTAATAAATTTAAATAGTGAACAATGTAATAAATAAAAATATGAAACAATTTTTTTTCCCCAATAATTATATGATTCATTTATAGATTTGATTATGAAATTTTAGGGGTGTAGTGTGTGTATGGGTGGGGGGGTGGGGTGGGGGTGGGGGATATATTTCATTGAGGAAGAATATGGTAGTTGAACTTCTTTTAAAGTAGTACTGTAATATATAATTTAAATGCTCGAACAAGGCATCACAATACTATTATCTATCCTGAGTCGGGGGTCTATCAGAAACAACCTCTCTACTTCATCTGAGGTAGTGGTATAGACTACGTACACTTTACCCTCTCCAGACCCCACTTTATAGGAATACACTGAGTATGTTGTTGTTATTGTTGTTGTTGAACAAGGCATCACAATCTAGAAATAAATTAGAAATACTACTTGATCCGCGCAACGCACGGGTATGTATACTAGTATATATATAAAAGCAAACGTAGAAGCACCAGAAAAAGCCAAGTGGCAAGCTATTGAGAAGCCACTTGGCAGTTTTTAGGAAAAAATTTAATAGTATTGTAATAAAAATTTTGAATTAAAAGATTATAAATATTTGAATTTGAAAATACATTTTCCTTTTAAAAAGAAAAAAAATTATTAGCTTAAAATAAAAACTCATGGTCAAAGAGTCTGAAATAAACTACTACCATTTCATAAACTAATTCCTTTTAGATTTTATAAAATATATTTGAATACATTTGATTTAAATATTAAGCAAAAAATAAAAAATGATGATAATAATAATAATATTAAATAATAGGAGTAGTAGTACTTAATAGTGGTAGAAATAATAATTAAACGAAAGATAAAAATGGCAATAATAATAAAAAAATATTAAATATTAGGAGGACTAGTAGTACTTAGTGATAATGATAAATATTAATATCTATCTATTTGTAATTATTTATAAATAAAATTCATAACATTAGAGTTCTAAATGAATTATAACTATTTCATAAATTTATCTCTTTTGAATGTGATAAAATATATTTAAATTTATTTAATTTAAATATTAAATAAAAGATAATAATAATAATAATAATAATAACAATAATAATAATAATAATTATTATTATTATTATTATTAGTAGTAGTAGTAACAGTAGTACGTAGTAATTGTAGGTGTAATGGTGGCAGTAGTATAATCAATAATGGATTATTATTATTATTATTATTATTATTATTATTATAATAATAATAATAATAATAACTAAACATATTTGCAATTATTTATACATATGAAATATCTATTTGTGGTGGATTATGCAAACTTCACCCTTACTTGCAAAAAATTTAAAATTATAAAAATAAATTGAAAATTATCTAAATCTACCCTATATATTTACTTGCAATTCATTTATATATCTGAATCTTTATTAAATTTTATTAAAGAAATGACATTTTTAAACAAACAAACAAATGAAAAAAAAGAGACTAACTACTACCAAAAAAAGAAAAGAAGACTAACAGAAAAAAGTAAGAAAAAGGGTAAAATAGCAAAGATAAGAAAGAGTATCAAATAAGTCTTTTTTTTATTTGTTATTATTTGCTATAAAAAAATATTTAAATTGATCTTATTAATTTCAAATATTTTTCACTTCATATTTATAGATAATAAGATAATTATGCATTGTATTTGAAAAAAGTATAAAATATGGAAGAATAAATAAACTCATCTTTTTCTAACAAATTGATATGATATTTGAATTTGAATTTAAATGGAATTTGAATTGGAATGAGATTCTAGCTTCTTTATCTCTCTTATATATACACCATATAGTGAAATATTTTACAGCGTCCTTCATTAATTTTTAGAAATTTTCTTTAATTTAATATTTTTATTTTTTATATGCAGGAAAGATATATCATCATCTTTATCTTTTCATGTTAACGTTCAAGGTCCACCAACTCAAATTGATGTCAGTATCTTCTTTTTTTTTACGATTTAATGAGTAATATTATTGTCACTGATTTTTTTATCCATCATAATTCAACACGTATCTCCAATATCATCCCTTTTTATTGTTTCCAATTTTTAAGGTTCATGACAATTTCTTTATCTAAATATACTTATTGAGTCTATACTGTAATAACTTTTTTGAAAATATATTATTGAATATTTACTATTAATATTTGTATATATCTTTTTATCATAATTTTTGATGGAGTGTGTTTATATATTTTGTTTCATTTCAATTGTTGAACTAATTCATTGTGTTTCAAATCACTTTCACTAGAAGACAAACTTAGAAAGAATTTATTTGAAGGATTGTAGCAGGGTCTGAACTCAAGCATTTATTTAAAATAATGAAAAGATTGATTAGTAGCTATTAGTTAATTTTGAGTTATAACAATAAATAATTTTATTTAATATTATTATTATGCACCAATAAAAGCATAAATGCTAAACATAAATTGATATTTGATATTTTATTCTTTTTATCTTATTTTTCTCTTATTTTTATTTTTTCTCTTGACGGCTGATGCAAATGTTGAATGTATTGCTATTTTTAGTAAAGATATCATAAATAAATATGCAGGTCCAAGTTTCTTCATTTAGATGCTATTTTTTAAAAAAAATTCTAGAAAAAAAATAAGTATCAATTGGTTGTAAGTAAATAAATTTAGATGTAGAAGAAATCTGATAGGACAAAGCTAGAAGAAATTTGATAGGACAAAGCTAAGTTGATTTTGTAAGATGATTAAATTTTTTTTTCCTTATTGACGAACATAACTGTTAAATTCTATATTTTGGAATAGTTCGTTTTTTTGGTCTTTTAATTTTTCTAATGACTAGCTTAACTTAATTAATAAAAAATACAATAATTTTGATTAATGTTTAAGTTTGCATTTGAATGGATTATAGTTAACTCAAATTATTGTGCATGCATTTTTAAAAAAAATCATATAGTGAATATGATCAAGTAAATAAGTTTTTAGAAAATGAGTCAAAAATAAAAATATTGAAAATGAAAATAAAATGGAGATAATATAAAGGTATTTATACTTTGAATTAATTTTTAAAAATAATTAATATACATTTTACGTACAAAATTAAAGCAAGTTACTTGATTTTAAGCAAATTGAAGGTAAAATAATTTTCGCCCATAAAAATTCTGATATAATTTTGAGCAATAAATTAAATAAAAATAATGTAGATACTATTAAATGAGTAGCAAAAAGTTAAGTCTATTTAAGAAACTTATAAGATATTCTGCCACATATTTTATTTATTCGTTAAATTCATGAAATTTTTTTTATTAAGTACATTGAATTCATCCATAAAAATTATTAAATATAAAACTTTATATATTTTAACTTAATTTGAGAATAAAACTAATGAAAAGATAATTTTCAAAACTTTTTCAATGATTTAAATTGCACAATTAATAAAATAACATAAATTTGGACTCTTCGATATATTTATTATTTTAAACAAAAAAAACTGATTTTGAATTCATCCTAATTAATTTGGACTCTATTTTTTTTCCAATTGAAAATTTCATTTGAATTTACCTAATCAGAATACTTATTGGTTCATATCTTATTTCATTCTCAATTTTTTATTGTTTTTTAAAAATTGCATTGCATGAGATTAATAGGTGAATTTTTAGTACTAAAATTCTAAAAGTATTATAAACACAGTTACTACGGGTCATTAAAAAAATTGGATAGAATATTTGAGAACTAATTCCAATAGTTAGCATAGATATAATATCTATCTATTTTAAATTTAAAAACTAAAAAAATAAATGTTAATCCACAAAAAAAATTAAATTCAGAAAAAACAACACAAATTAGATAACTACATGCCACTTTCAAAATCTTCTATATCAATATATATATCTATATGACTGGTTATGAGGCATTCTAATTTCTTCCAGAAAACCAACCGTCCCTTCTTTTTCTTTCTCCTTCTCTTGACGAATCTTTTCTTCTTTCCCTCTTATTCCTCTCCTCGCCATATTACTCACCAACATAAATATATTCTTTCTAGCTTTTAAAATTTGTTTTATTGATATTCTACGTATTTTTGTATTCATCAGAAATTTGTTTGATGATGAGATGAAGAGAAAATAGGAGTAAGTTACCTTCTAAAGTGAAAAAAGTCCTCAAATTCGTGTATGATGGAATTTAAAAAAGAATTGGGAAGATGTTTCATGTTGTAACAAGTGATAGCCAGTAAGACTCATGTTCGCTTTCCAAATCGAAAGCATAATCTATTATTACAGTAAAATCTGATTTACATTCACAAGGAGATGGGTGCTTTAGGTGATGCTACTAGAATTGCAACAAATATTAACAAGATCCACAACGAAGATCTCAAGCAAAAGAAGCAAAAAGTTCCAACATAGAGACTAATTGATCTGCTTCTTAATCTTGGCATGGTGACACCATTTTTTTTCTTTCCTTCGGCTTCAACTTGATGTTTAAGTGAAGGACAAGAAAAGTAAAAAAAGCAGAATGGAAAATCTTAAAAATTGTAATTCATGTAAACTACACTTGATCTTATCGTGACTTATTTGATCAGTTTTTACTTTGTTATATATAAGAAATTATGTGGTTTGAATTTGACTAATTGTTATCAAATACTCATATTCTTGATCTGTTAGATTTATATTAATATTAATAGTGTATGCATCTTTTGTTTATTTTGTGATCCATTTTATGAAATTCGCTTAATCTTGAATGAGTTCAATTTATTGAATTTCTTTTATCTAACTTTCTATGCATAGAAGATATTTATTTGTTGTTTGCTATATCTGTTTACTATATGCAAATATTTGTTATTTCTGAACAAATCTAATCTAACCAAAAATAAATATTCTGGTGTTACAACATTAATATAATTTAATGTGTTCAAATAAAATAAATAACATTTTGACATGATAATTATTTTTAGAAATCCGCGCATTGCGTGGGTACGTATACTAGTATTTGTTAAAGTAATATGAACTATGCACTTAAATAAGTCAGATTATAATTTTTCACAATATTTTTCCATCACACCAGTATGAATATTAGTTGTATTATATAGTGAAAATAATATATGAATATTATGTAGTGAATATAGCCTACATTATAGGATTATTTTTGTATTTAACTATTTGGTTCAGAGCAAGTTAAGAAGAAAGTAGTAATATAAATTAAAGTTAATGAGTAATGCCAAAATTATACAGTGAGTGTGTGGGAGGTGGGGTAGAATTTTTTCTTTTGTTAAAAAAAACAAAAAATTGAGGGTGGGGGGTTGGGGGTATGGAGGTGGAGATGGAGGTGGGGATAGGGGCGGGAGCTATGTGGGTGGGGGTGGGAATTTATTTTATTTTCGTATTTCATTGAGAAATAATATGATAGTTGAAGTATATTTTAAGGTAGAGTGATTTAACATGCTCGAACGAGATATTCCAGTATAAAATAATTAGAAATAATATTTTAATATTATTCGCGCATCGCGCGGGTACGTATACTAGTATATATCCTAAATAGCAAGAAAGTCTTGCCTAAAATGTTGTCAAGTGACAACACATAATGATGCCATGTGTTAGTTTTAAGACAACTTAGTTAAAGTTAGGTAAATTTAGTTACTAATTTTCAAATTGAAACTTAATTTTTTTTAATATCTGAAAATTAAATTTACCTAGAGTTAATTTAATATTGTGGGTTGTTGTTATTATTTTTTAAAATAACATTACATTGGAATGAAACATTGGATAAATTTAAAATTCATGTACACATACAAAATGCTTAAAACGTTGTTTTTATAAAAAAATTTAAATTCATGTACATGTCTTTAGTTAATAATTTTCAAAAGCACTCGAACTCCTGTAACTGAGCCGTAAGTTCCCTCAACTCTGCAGGAGCCATTCGATAAGGTGAAATAGATATAGGGTGAGTGCCCGGCTTTAAGTCAATACATAAGTCAATATCCCTATCCGGAGGTATACCCGGTAAATTCGAAGGGAACACATTCTGGAACTCAGAAAATACCTAAACTGACTCAATAGAAGGGGACCCCGCACCCGCATCTCAAAGATGAGCTAAAAATGCTGAACATCCCTTCCCAACTAGCCTCCTAGCCCGACATATGATATCATTCTTACCGATTTGGCCTTATACACTCCCCTATACTCTAGTTCCTCCATCCCAGGTATAGCTAGAGTCACTGTTTTAGCATTACAATTTAAAACAACATGATACGGAGATAACCAGGTCATACCCAAGAATATATCAAAGTCCAACATATCCAAGATAATTAAGTCTACCCAAGTCTGAAAACCCACAAACAAAAAAGGACAAGACCGATAAACATGAGTAACTACCACAGACTTTCCAATCGGAGTAGACACATGCACAAGATAGTAAAGAATATCACAAACCAGACTTAGACCCATAGCAAACTGAATAGACACATAAGAATAAGTGGACCCCGGATCAAATAAGACAAAATCCATCCGGTCACAGACAAAAATAGTACCTGTGATCACCGCATCAGAAACGTCGGCATCAATTTTTTTCGAAAATGCATAACAATAAGCCCAGTCATCAATCTGAGCTAACTCTCTACCCGACTGCGCTCCTGCGTCGCCGTTACCACGACTACCTGCCTGATTTCACCGTCCACCCCATAGACGACCCCTGCCATTTCCTCCTCCTCTACCTATCGGAACCACTGCCCGAACCTGCTGTTGTGTCTGGCCATTCGCCTGTCTCACCAGAGACTCCCTCTTAAAATGACCAACAATACCACAATAATAACACCCACGCTCCAGAGAAGGACAATTGGCAAAAGAATAAGAAGCTCCTTAGCCTCTAACAACCTGAGTCTGAGAGGGTCCTTTAGCTGGTACCACAGTAGAAACTGGCATAACTAACTGAATAGGGTGAGCTGAAAAGGCCTGCTGACCCTTAGAATAGGATCCACTAAAATTCCCAACATGTCGAGACTTCTTAGCTAACATCTTAGCCTGTCCCGCCTGCGCCACACCTTCCAACTTCTTTACATAATCTGACACGTCATTAAACCCCTTTCCTGCAAGTCATTTGCACAGTCAACACCTGAAGGTCATAGTTCAACCCCTTAACAAAGAACTGAATCCTTTCTTCCTCCATAGTCAACAACAGAGTGGCATAACGAGACAAGGCATGGAACTTAGCCTCATAAGCTGCAACTGACATACCACCCTGCTCCAAAGTCAAGAACTCATCCTTCTTGTAATCACGAAGGGCACGACGTACATACTTATCCAAAAATAGAGCATAAAACTGCTCCCATGGCAAAGGAGGCAAAACAGGTGACCAACACTCAACATATGCTCTCCACCACTGCTTAGCATCTTTCTCCAGAAAAAAGGTCACAAACTCAACCCCATGTTGCTTCACAATACCCATCTTGTGCAGCCTCTCGTAGCAATCACTAATAAACTCAAAAGCATCCTCAGATTCTGTACCCTGAAATATAGGAGGTTTCATCTTTAAGAACTTAGTCAGCAGGTTATGTTCAGTACTAGTCGTCACAGAACCAAAATCGGGCGAGGAAAAGTATATGTGCCCAAAGTCTCATCCATCCCAGGAGCTATAGCAACATTAGGGTGCACAACTGGAGTATGGTAAGCCGAAACAGTAGGGGTGACTTCAGTCCCATCCAACACCCTCAGAAAAGCTAACACTTGTTGAATGACCTCAGCAGGTATGAGAGGTATAGCTACAACCCCAACTGGTGCCGCCACCTCGGGCTCCATCTCCTGCTCATCCGCTGCTTCCCTTTCCTTCCACTCCCTCTCAGTCGTCCCCTTCCCCTCACGGCTGGCTCCTATGCTGGAGCAGCTGGTGCGGGAACTGCTGCTCGGGTTCTGTTAGACCTAGTATTCACCATCTGCGGACAAAAGAGTGAAGAGAGCAGATACCAATTTGGATCACCAGATACCAATTGTAATCAAGTCATAGCATGAAAAACAAATTTCCTAAAGCCCTATGGCCTCCCAAAGAAAAGTACAGACGTCTCCATACCATTCTGCGAGACTCTACTGGACCCGTTTTGGCACAACGAAATTGACTAAACCTGGCTCTCATACCAAGTTTGACACGACCCCAACCTGTCGTGAGTGACACCTATACTACTCACCCAAAGGGAGAACGAATAAACCCAATCATCATCTTAAGGTTCACACTTAAATGAGAGTAAGCTAACTAATCCAGCAATAATAACCCAGCTAGCATAAAAATGTAAGTACAACTAAAGCAAAAATATTGTACGTAAACATAACAACCCTAGGACCCGAAAGTCGTCTGTACCAAAACATCTAAGAATATCAAGAGAGGGGATGCAACACCAAAAATGAAATGAAAGTAACCAGTCCAAACAAAGGATATTGTCTAAATAGGAGAGATCTCATAGTAGCCCAAAAATGCTGCTCACCCTAAAATCCGAAATCGACTGCCGAAATCACAAGCAAGGTCTCGATGAATCCGCTGAAATATGTGTTACACTCACAAAAGTAAATGCAGGTGTAGTATCAGTACATAGATAAACCACATTGTACTGGCAGGATCATGTGAATAACCCAAGATGGAAATATGGACATTTAATCAAAATGCAGTACCATTAGCTAACACATGCTTACAAATCAAACATACAACATATATGTACAAGTAAAACCCAAGAGACAAGCCAACAAGTGTCATTTCGAAAGTAATATGCAACTCATTTCAAGACAACCAAACAAGGAAAAACACAACAATACAAATTCTCCAGTACACTCAAGGAACCGGCATTCTAATACATACCTCGAAAACCCGTACATACATGCTAAGGGATATATACCCACTCTCTAGCTATGACCTGCAGGGGACAATTATCGTCTATGTACTAAACCCAGACATGAATGTTTGTAACCTTTAATTCAAATAACCTGTGAGCATGTCTCAAATGCCGAAACACTCCATAATATACAATATAGAAGGCCAAGTCATAAAATAAGTAAATATTTCAATGACCAAGCACACCACACGGATTAACCAATCATGCTACAGAATAGTTAATATGCACACATAACACAAGATGAATTAAATATACCCCATCACTTACCTCGAACCAAGCTTATACAACTCTAAGCCTGAGATTTTCCCTTCCATGCCCTTTCGGCTTGCTCGTGGTCTAAAACATGCATACAAATATTGCATTAAAAAAATGACCTAACATGGTGAGGGTTATGAGCCACCCCCAACCCTCCTAAGGTCAGTTCATAATCATTCTTTAACCATTCTAGAGCAGGTTCCCCCGTAATTCACCTAAAACTACCAATTTCATGAAATGATAGGTGAATTAATGAGATGCGAGGTAAATTTTATAGTTAATAGACAAAACCCATTAACCTAAGACTCAATTTCACCCTTGCACCAGCAAAACATACCAAGATCCGCCCTAAAACCCTCCCCAAATTCCATAGCTTACGTCTTCTAAGGATCAAAAAGTAATTACAAGTTAAAGGGATTGAATTCCTTACCTTAACGAAGTTAAACCGGTAATTTTTGCCCTAAATAGCCTTCCTCTTGCCCCAAAATGAGTTTATGAAATAATAAACTGTTTTGGGGGTTTTACCCCTTTAATATGCGATTTTTACCGCTATAGCGGAAGACCACTGCTAGAGAGGCCTTAACCGCTTTTGACCACTGCTATAGAGGTAATTATTCCACTATAGCGGTCACCGCTATAGCAGTGTGTCACCCGCTATAGCGGTGTCGATGGGACGGAATTTCCGTCTTCACCCAAAAATTTCACTTTATACAACACCTCTTGATCCCGGGACATTCTGAACAATTCCCCTTACACTAAGGTCAATTTCGAGAGTTCTACTAATTCAAATTCAGTTCCATAAAATCCTACGGGTTATCGCCTTAGCTAATTAGAAATCAACGTTGTTCCCACCGAGCCGGTCTAAATTATTCCCGGATTTTTCCAGACTACCCCTCACTGGAAACAAAGTGAAACTAGCCTAGTCTAAAATTTATAACTTTCAAACTAGAAGGAATTTAGACACGAAATTTAGAACGTAAGACTTTTACATAAAGATCAAGAGGCTTGTTACAATATTGGCCTTAACCCCATCTCTTTTAAGGTTTGAAGAACTAATTTTCTTCCCACAGGTTTAGTCAGTGAATCGGCCGAATTCAATTCTGACTTCACATAGTCTATGGAAATTATTCCATCTCTTAGTAATTGCCTAACAACGCCGTGTCTCAATTTTATGTGTCTACTCTTACAATTGTAAGATTTATTCTTCGCAATAGCAAATGCGGTTTAACAATTACAGTGTATAGACACAAGAGACATCAGATCATCCTTTGTTACAGGGATATTCGCTAAGAAATTTCTAAGCCACTCAGCCTCAGAACCAGCTAACTCTACAGCTACAAACTCTGACTCCATGGTCGATCTAGCAATAATCGTTTGCTTAGCTGATTTCCACGATACTGCACCACCACCTAAGGTGAAAACATAATCATTAGTGGATCTCGTCTCATCTGAATCAAAGATCCAATTTGCATCACAATACCCTTCTAAAGTAGAAGGAAATTCACTATACAAGATACCATAATTCATGGTTTCTCTCAAATATTTCATTAGTCTCATTAACACAGACCAATACTCTTTATTGGGATTATAAGTATATCTACTCAGTCTATACACAACATAGGCTATATCAGGCCTAGTGAAATTCATCAAATGCATCAGACTCCTAATAATCTGTGCATATTTAGACTGAGCAACTAGGTCACCATTATTCTTTTTCAGTTTAGAGTTAGCATCATAAAGAGTGGCTACATGAGTTACCTCCCAACATTCGAACTTCTTAAGAAGTCTTTCAACATAATGTTCTTGTGACAACATTATACCATCATCACTCCTTATAACTTTAACTCCCAATATCATATTTACTTCATCCAGATCTTTCATATCAAAGTTAGTAGATAAAAATAATTTGGTACTTTTCACAATGTTTAAAGTTGTACCAAATATAAGTATGTCATCAATATATAAGCAAATTATCACATAATCATTGTCTACCACTTTAGTTTAAACACATTTATCCACTTCAATAGAAGAAAAGACGTTTTTTATTAAGACTTGATCAAATTTCTCATGTCACTGTTTAGGATATTGTTTAAGGCCATAAAGAGATTTAATTAATTTACAAACTTTATTTTCTTTTCCAGAAACTACACATCCTTCAGGTTGAACCATATAAATTTCTTCTTCTAAATCACTATTTAAGAAAGTTATTTTTACATCCATTTGAGGGATAAAAAGCTTATGAATAGATGCCAAGGCAATTAAAATTCGAATAGAAGAAATTCTAGTCACTGGTGCAAATGTATCAAAATAATCAATATTTTATTTTTGAGCAAATCCTTTAGCTACTAAACGAGCTTTATATTTATCTATATATCTATCAGGATTAAGTTTTCTTTTGAAAATCCATATACAACCAATAGGTTTTGCACCAGGAGCTAAATTAGTTAAGATCCATGTATATTTTTCATGACAGAATCAATTTCAATTTTTATTGCCTCTTTTCAAAATTTAGCATCAGAAGAAGATATAGCTTCAAAATAATTTGACGGTTCATTATCGACAGGAAAGGTTTGAAAGTCACTTCCATAAGAAAAATATTCTTTTCTAGGCCTTTTACTCCTTCTTAGTTCCTCAATATTAGAGGTAAATTCATTTTCTCTTTCAACATGTGCATGAAAGATTTTATCACATAGTGGAAAAATATGTTCAAAGAATTCAGCATTCTTTGTCTCAGTAATAGTATTGCAATCAAGCACATCACTTTTCAAAACAAGGAATCTATATGCAGCACTATATTCAGCATATCCAATAAGCATGCAATTAGCAGTTTTAGAACCTATTTTTCTCTTTTTAGGTTCAGGCAGAAGAACTTTATCAAGGCACCCCCATACTTTTAAATATTTCAAATTAGGTTTATAGCCTTTCCATAATTCATAAGGAGTCCTGTCAATTCTTTTATGAGGAATTCTATTTTGCAAGTGGCATGCAGACAATATAGCTTCACCTCACAAATTAGCAGGTGCATTAGAGCTGATTAACATAGAATTCATCATTTCTTTCAATGTTCTATTTTTCTTTTCAGCTACACCATTAGACTCAGGTGAATAAGGCGGAGTTACTTCATGAATAATTCCTTCTTTTTCACAAAAAGTATTTAAAGAAACATATTCTCCACCTCTATCATATCTAATTCTCTTGATTTTTCTACTAAGCTGATTTTCAACCTCGGTTTTATAAGAAATAAAAGCATCAAATGCATCATCTTTATTTCTAAGTAAATACAACTTAGTAAATCTAGAAAAATCATCAATAAAATTCACATAATATCTTTTACCACCTCTAGTCATAATTTGTTTTAAATCACCTAAATCAGTGTGAATTAAAGACAATAATTCAGTTTTTCTATTAACTGAAAAATATGACTTTTTGGTAATTTTAGCTTTAACATATATTTTACACTTTTCGACATTATTTGAGTTTAAGCCAGATATTAAATCAAGTGATTGCATATTCTTTATGTACGAGTAATTAGCATGTCCTAATCTAGCATGCCATCAAGAAATAGACTCAATCATATAAGCAGAAGTAGATGTTTTTTCCTTAATAACATTAAAAACACTGAGTACAAAAACTCCCTGGTTACAATAGCCTTTTCCCACAAATACATTATTTTTTGTCAATATCATCTTATCAGATTCAAATGACACTTTCACTCCAGCTTTGTTTAGCAAAGCTACAGAAATCAAGTTCTCCCGCATTGTAGGAACACGTAGCGCATCCACGAGGGCTAAAGTTTTTCACAAAGTGAGCTTAAGGAGAACTTTACCCTTACCCAAGACTTTAGTAGTTCTTGAGTCTCCAAGGTAGACCACTTCACTATCATCCCCTATTGGTGTATAGGAGGCAAATGCTTCTTGATTTGCACAGATATGTAGAGTAGCTCCAGAGTCTACCGCCCATTCTTTTTCATGTGCAATAATATTCACTAGAGAAATGACAGCTGCAATAATATCATCCCCTTCAATTAAGTTAGCTTTAGGAGGGTAACCGTTTTGTTTGTCATTTCTTATTCTTCTTCTGCATTGTGCGGCATGATGACCTGGTTTTCGACAAGTAAAACAAGAACCTTTCTTTTTCTTAAAATTGGAATTATTAGGCTTGTAACCTTGAGACTTATTACCATACCTTTTGTTGTTGTTGTTTTGACCTTGTACTAAGTTTGCCTTAAGTGCTAGCTCTTTTGCTTTAAACGACTTCTTTCTGTTGGTATCTTCAATTAAGATATGAGTTACTAGCTCCTCAATAGTGAAATTTGTTTGCTTATGTTTTAAGCTATTTTTGTAATCATTTCACGAGTCAGGCAACTTCTCGATCAACACCCCAACAACAAATTTTTTCGATAGAGAGATTCCCTCGGCCTTCAGATCTTCAAGCAATTTTTGATATCCATTGATTTGAATTTTCATCTCCTTTCCATCACTCATCTGTCATTGTTAATATCTTCCGACTACAAACTTTTGTTTGATAGCATCTTCAGCGGTAAATTTTTTGATTAAGGCATTCCAAATAACTTTTTCTTCTTTGCACCTACAGTATACATCAAACAGTTCGTTAGAAATAGTTTGTAATATTATGACGACATACCTTATTGGCGTGTTGCCATGATTCCAAAATTTTATTGTCAACGTCTGCACCAGGTTGTGGGTGTAGCAACGCATGTGCCACACCATGAACATCAAGCAGTGAGAAAACACGCTCTTGTCAATACATCGGGAAATGGTTTAGCATATGGTAAAACAACTGAAACAAGAGTAGTAGGGGTGGCGTCGATATTGATTTCAGAATTACTAGTATTACTTGTCATAGTTTCTTAGATTGTTGGGCACAATACAAACTATAACAAAAGTAATATTATTTTGTTATTAGCAAAATAATAATTTAACAATAATTATACTAATAAAATAACAATACCAAAAATTAAATCAAATACTACTACTATAATATTTATAAGTATAATATATAAATATACTTGAGTCGTGCTAGACACTGTCCTAAGAAATTATTTCCACAATGTGAAATGTTTTTTTAGGATTAAACAAGTCTTTCCTAATTAATTAAAGGATACAGAAATTAGCAAAATTAATTATAAACCAGCAAGTTTTATCCGTAAAACTAAAAGAAGTTAACTAACTAAAATTTATTAAACAATGAGTAAAAAGAAGCAGAATAAGAGGGAAAGAGTAATATGGACTAATGGGGTTACCTTCTGCTAATGATAGAGCAGCCCTTTATAGCCAAAGAGAGGCAGTGAAACAAATAGAAAAAATATTAGTGACTTTGGCAGAAAAGCACACGAGAGATTTTGGCCATTAAGTTAAATACTTGGCCACCAAGAACAAGACACGCGTACTAATATTGGTCCACACAATTATTTTCTTTGGGACAAAGAAAAATATATTATGATCTTCTTGGATGACATGTCCCATTGGGACCCATTCCATTTTACTTGGTTGCTGATTGGGCCACATGGACAAGTAAGGTCCACATTAAATTATTTTTTGTTATAAATAAAGATAAAATATCAAACTAATAAAGAAAGAGACAACTTTAGAGAATGAAAATAGTAGTACTTGTTTTCACTTCTTGTATAGCACAAAATGTACAAAAGGATAGCTATTTATAAGCCACCAAACTTACTCCCTAAGTATGTTTAGCATGACAACAACTTGACAATTTGACCAATTAACTTTGGAGTTCAAATCCAAATTGAATAAGTAATCTTGGTGTTCAAGTTCAATTTGGCTACTAACTCTTATCTCTCATTAATGACATTCACACATATATATGTCACATGACATCCATATTACATAACACTCCCCCTTGGATGTCCATTAATAGATAATGTGCCTCGTTAAAACCTTACTAGGAAAACCCAGTGGAAAAAGCCTAGTGAAGGAAAAAGAGTACACACATCTTGTAATACGCCTTCAGTGTTGCCTCATTAAAAACCTTACAAGGAAAACCCAGTGGGACAAAACCTTGTGAGGAAAAAAGAGTACAACGCGTATTAACTCCCCCTGATGAGAACATTAATTTAATGACTTGAATCTTCGCATCCCAATCTTGTGCACCATCTTCTCGAAGTTGCAGTTGGTAGAGACTTAGTGAATAAATCAGCAATATTGTCACTTGAACGAATCTGTCGCACGTCAATATCACCATTCTTTTGGAGTTCATGTGTGTAGAAAAGTTTTGGCGAAATGTGCTTCGTTCTATCTCCTTTTATGAATCCTCCCTTTAGTTGCGCTATGCATGCTGCATTATCTTCAAATAGAATTGTGGGTACCTTGATATCACACTTCAGTCCACATCTTTCTTTGATATAATGTATCACCGATCTCAACCATACACATTCTCTACTTGCTTCATGGATAGCTATTATCTCAGCATGATTTGAAGAAGTAGCAACAATAGACTGCTTTGTAGATCGCCATGATATAGCAGTACCTCCGTATGTAAACACATAACCTGTTTGAGATCGAGCTTTATGTGGGTCAGATAAATAACCTGCATCTGTATGACCAACAAGATCTGCACTAACTTTGTTAGTATAGAACAAACCCATATCAATAGTCCCCTTTAGGTATCGCAATATATGCTTAACTCCGTTCCAATGTCTACGTGTAGGGGAAGAACTATACCTTGCTAGCAAATTAACAGAAAATGCTATATCTGGTCTTGTAGCATTAGCAAGATACATAAGTGCACCAATAGCACTGAGATATGGTACTTCAGGACCAAGAATTTCTTCATTCTCTTCTGGAGGTCGGAACGGATCTTTACTCACTTCAAGTGATCGGACAACCATTGGAGTACTTAATGGATGTGCTTTGTCCATGTAGAATCGTTTCAAAACCTTCTCAGTATAGGCAGATTGATGGATGAAGACCCCGTCTGCTAAATGCTCAATTTGCAGACCAAGACAAAGTTTTGTCTTTCCAAGGTCTTTCATCTCAAATTCTTTCTTTAGATATTCAATTGCATTTTGGACCTCTTTTGGAGTTCCAATGAGATTTATGTCATCAACATAAACAGCGAGTATAACAAACTCTGATGTTGTTTTCTTAATAAAAATACAAGGACAAAGGACATTATTTATATAACCTTCATTTATCAAGTACTCACTAAGGCGATTATACCACATACGCCCTGATTGTTTTAGACCATATAACGATCTTTGTAATCTGATTGAACACATATCCCGAGACTTTGAACTATATGCTTCAGGCATTTTTAATCCTTCTGGGATTCTCATATAAATTTCATTATTAAGTAAACCATAAAGATAAGCTGTAACCACATCCATTAGATGCATTTCAAGGTTTTCATGTACAGCTAAACTGATGAGATATCGAAACGTTATTGCATCCATAACGGGTGAATATGTTTCTTCGTAGTCAATTCCTGGTCTTTGAGAGAATCCTTGTGCGACAAGGCGTGCCTTGTATCTTATAATTTCATTTTTCTCATTCCTTTTACGCACGAAGACCCATTTATGGCCAACTGGTTTTACACCATCAGGAGTTTGGACTACAGGTCCAAAAACCTCACGTTTAGCAAGTGAGTTCAATTCTGATTGAATTGCCTCTTGCCATTTTGGCCAATCATTTCTTCGTCGACATTCTTCGACAGATAGAGGTTCAAGATCCTCACTGTCTTGCATAATGTTCAGTGCGACATTATATGCAAAAACATTATCCACCATAATTTTCGATCGATCTAAATTTATCTCATCACCGGTGGAACTTTTTGAAAGTTCCTCATTCACTTGAATCTCGGGTTCGCTGATTTCTTCAGGAATATCAGGATTAATCAGATCTTGAGCCTCTTCATGAGGTTCTTTTATAGTGTCACTTTTCTCATTTTTCGTGCTTCTTTTTCTAGGATTTTTATCCTTTGAACCCAATGGTCTACCACGCTTCAGGCGTGCTTGGGATTCAGAAGCTATGACATTAGCGGATGGTCCTTTGGGGACATCAATTCGGAAAGGCACATTCACTGCAGGGATATGTGACTTAGTTATCCTTTTCAAATCAGTAAATGCATCTGGCATTTGATTTGCTATTTTCTGTAAGTGAATGATCTTCTGGACTTCATGTTCACATATAGGGGTACGTGGATCAAAATGAGATAATGACGAAACTTTCCACGCAATTTCTCTTTTGAGTTCCTGTTTCTCTCCCCCTAATTGCGGGAAATTTGTTTCATCAAATCGACAATCTGCAAATCGAACAGTAAATAAATCTCCAGTCAACGGCTCAAGGTAGCGAATTATGGAGGGTGATTCAAACCCAACATATATTCCTAACCTTCTCTGGGGGCCCATCTTAGTGCGCTGTGGTGGTGCTACTGGCACGTATACAGCGCAACCAAAAATTCGTAGATGAGCAATATTTGGTTCATGACCTAAGACTAATTGTGACAGAGAGTATTTATGATAATGAGTCGGTCTGAGACGAACAAGTGATGCTGCATGTAAGATAGCATGACCCCAAACAGTAGTGGGCAATTTCGTTTTCATAAGTAGTGGTCTAGCTATCAACTGTAGGCGCTTAATAAATGACTCAGCAAGGCCATTTTGAGTATGAACATGAGCGACAGGATGTTCAACTTTTATCCCAACTGATACACAATAATTATCAAAAGCTTGGGATGTAAATTCTCCAGCATTATCTAGGCGAATAGCCTTAATAGGATAATCTGGGAATTGCGCCCTTAATCGTATTATTTGTGCCAATAATTTCGCAAACGCCAGGTTGCGAGACGATAAGAGGCACACATGAGACCATCTTGAAGATGCGTCTATTAGGACCATAAAGTATCTAAATGACCCACTGGATGGGTGAATAGGTCCACATATATCCCCATGTATACGTTCTAAAAAATGAGGGGATTCGACGCCAACTTTCAGTGGTGATGGCTTAGTTATCAATTTGCCTTGGTAACAAGCAGCACATGAAAATTCATTACTTGCAAGAATCTTCAGGTTCTTTAGCGGATGCCCTTTTGAATTTTCAATGATTCGTCTCATCATTATTGATCCAGGGTGACCCATTCGGTCATGCCATATCACAAAAGTATTCAAATCAGTAAACTTCTGGTTTACGATAGAGTGTGCTTCAACTGTACTAATTTCTGCATAATATAGGCCAGAAGACAAAGTTGGCAATTTCTCCAATACATATTTCTGGCCTGAGATATTCTTGGTAATGCCAAGATATTCAACATTCACTTCATTTATTGTCTCAACATGATATCCATTTCTGCGGATATCTTTAAAACTTAATAAGTTTCTCGGGGATTTAGAACAGAATAGTGCATCTTCTATAACAAGTTTCGTCCCCTTCGGCAGAAATATAGTAGCTCTTCCGGAGCCTTCAATTAATTTTGAATTACCAGAAATTGTTGTAACATTGGCTTTTCTCCTAAGCAACTGAGAAAAGTATTTCTCATCTTTAAATATGGCGTGCGTTGTTCCACTATCAATTACACAAATATCCTCACGGTCGATTATTGATCCAAATAAAATTTGAGGAGTATCCATATATTCTTCAAGATGAAAATATAAACAAAGTAAACATTATAGTATTACTAGCAAACAACGTATTTACACAAACTTTATTTATTTACATGATTAGAGAAACACTACTAACAGAAACGTAAACTGACACAACTAACAAAAAGTAAAGTACTTAGACTATTGCAGATCCGTCACCGACAAGGTGATCTATATTTCCTTCAGGGATTTCAAAGAAATCTGCAACGTCTAACTGCATAGGCTCAACATTATCTTCAGAGATAAAGTTTGCTTCTGCAGTATTATCCACCTTCTTGAGGGATGCCTGATAAAGATTAACCAGGTGCCTTGACGTACGACAGGTACGTGACCAGTGCCCTTTTCTTCCACACCGATAGCATCTAGTTTTTGTATTTGTCCTTTGCACCGCTTCGGGCTTTTTACCCTTCTTTCTACACTGCTGGTGCTGAGGGTTATTATTCAGTGCAAGACGATCATCATGATTGAAATTTCTCCCTCGACCACGGCCACGACCACGACTAGGGCCAGGACCTCTTTCACGCCTAGATTGGTGAAAATTTGCTGCATTTACTTCAGGAAATGGAGCAGTACCAGGAGGTCGACTTTCATGGTTTTTCATCAAAAGATCATTATGTTGGTTCAGCAACAAGGAGATGCGAAATTAATTCAGAATACTTTTTGAATCCTATTTCTCGGTATTGCTGCTGCAGGAGCATACTCGAGGCAGGGAAGGTGGAGAATGTTTTCTCCAACATATCATGATCTGTGATATTTTCTCCGCATAGAGTTAACTGTGATTTAATTCTAAACATAGCAGAATTATACGCAGTTATATCTTTAAAATCTTGTAATCTCAAATGGGTCCATTCATAATGTGCCTGTGGAAGAACGACCATCTTCAGGTGGTCATATCTATCTTTCAAATTATTCCACAGTATAAGAGGATCCCTAATAGTGAGATATTCCATTTTCAATCCCTCATCGAGGTGATGACGGAGAAATATCATAGCTTTGGCACGGTCTTGGTTTGAAGCCTGGTTCTTATCTTGGATGGTGTCTGCCAGACCCATCGCATTCAAATGTATTTCGGCATCAAGTGCCCAAGATAAGTAGGCTTTGCCCGATATGTCCAGGGCAACAAATTCACGTTTAGATAGATTTGACATTATATTAGGAAAAATAAGTTCTTACCTTTATTACCTGAAAAAATATTTGCTCGAGATGGCAGAGTCTCGTGCTGATAACGTGTTATAAAATAAAGATAAAATATCAAACTAATAAAGAAAGAGACAACTTTAGAGAATGAAAATAGTAGTACTTGTTTTCACTTCTTGTATATCACAAAATGTACAAAAGGATGGCTATTTATAAGCCACCAAACTTACTCCCTAAGTATGTTTAGCATGACAACAACTTGGCAATTTGACCAAGTAACTTTGGAGTTCAAATCCAAATTGAATAAGTAATCTTGGTGTTCAAGTTCAATTTGGCTACTAACTCTTATCTCTCATTAATGACATTCATACATATATATGTCACATGACATCCATATTACATAACATTTTCTCTTTTAATCCACAATTTTAATCATACTATACTAAAAGTGGGAAGCTTTCGAGTTAGAAATTAGATTACAAAAATACCCTTCCAACAAATAAAATGAGTTTTTAAAATAAAGGTTTGTAATATCTTCCTATACTTATTAAACTTTAATCATTTTTTATAATAAAATAATTAATGTAAAATAGGATGAACATAGACGTTCAGATGGCAAGTTTTGATACTTAAAATCATTTGGCTTTCTTGTGAAGATGTTAAAGAAAAGAATTTTTTCATTTCTTCATTTTATTTTTTTAATAGTCCAATAATTCTCTAAACTACCTAACCTTTCCACTTTCCCGATTTATTACTCAGTTGAATAGTTAAATAATGAATTGAATCAAAGATGAAAGGACTTTCTATGAACATATCGTTTTCATATTCTTTACTTGTGCAAAGAATTTGAGTAAAGTAGTAATTGTTTTTATTCTGTAATAAATGAGAGGATTAATGCATTTAAATGCATATCATCATATAAGGTAATAGTCTGCTTCACATCAGTTGCAACATTATGATTTTTTTGCCTCATTTTATTTTCATTGTTCTAATTATTTTTTTTGGTTTCAGGTATGATGTAGTACTGAAATTTCTTTGCTTATAACAGTCCCTTTAGGTGAATAACCTTTCTTCCATATTATTCTCATTTGTAAAACGTAAGGTATGTGTGTTCGTATTCTCATTTCTCAATGGTTTTTTAATATATATACTTGCTTAGTTTGATTTCTTTTAACTTCTTTTTATTGATCATATGAATGGAATAATCTTGATCTTTAAAAAAATTTACTTGTCAAGAAAAGGAATAAGAATTATAGAGTAATATTAAGCAACCTTGATATTATATCATTGATGATCACCAACTTAATGCTTTTATGGTTATGTGCTTAGCGGAGAATATATTGATAAAAATCTAAACGATGGTAGTGTTAAGAATTCACAACGATCTTTTAAGAAAGTGATTGATAATTGCAATTACATTTGGCGGCAAAATCTCCTCTCATAGGCCAGAAAATATTTTATCTCGTCTTTTTAAATTTTAGCCCCCCCCCCCCCCCCTGTCTTTTTTTTTTAAATTATAAATTTAATCATGTTCTACACTATTTTTTTTGTTTCATCATTGGAGCAGTAGTTCCTTCAAATAACTATTAGTAAAAGACCATTCAAATGTTATGGAAAAGACGGGATATATTTGGAGTTGATTTATATTGTAGATACATTTGAATGTTGCAATATGATTATTGTAGTCCTTCTTTGTCATTTTCTTTTTCCCTTATTCACATTTTAAAAGATAAAAGTGATTTCTTACATAATGTAATCACCACACAGTAGTCAGACCTTCTTTTTCCATATGAAATTGATAGTCAATTCATGATTTTATAGAAAGAACTATAATAGTGGATACAATGAGAAAAATGGGACATTTTGTTTATGAAATAGGTAATTGATACATGTTGTGTAAAATAGATAGTTGCTTTGTAATTTTAGTGCTAAAATTTGATTATTTTTCAATGCATGCAGTTTTTTTTTCATCATTATAAATTAATGACGTGCATTTCCTTCCCATCCCATGTATTAAACTTTTCTCATAACCTTCTTATCTTCTTTCTGCCTCAAAAACATTGATGCCAGGTAATGTATGTAACTGATATTATTTTGTTTCTTTTGTTTTCTACTCTTTATCATGCTATTATATCTTATGTATCAAATTAGCTATCAAATTTTATTCGGGCTTACATTGATTCATGAAGCTTACTCTTGACAAGCTTAGTGTTCCTGAAGTTGTTTCCCCTTCTATTTCCCAAGTTATTATCTTAAGAGTATTTAATATGTATCTGTAAATTGAAGTAGAATACTCTAATACGGATTTTATCACATCCACATTTTTATCTGCTTAAACTTTATCTTTCTATAGCAATTGCTTGATTAGAGTTTTATTAACAGTAACTTTGCAATGAGATGTGATTTAAGCATTTTTTTCTTGATATATTTATGTGGCAGAACAACATAACTATAGAGATAGCACCTTTGCAGCTTCAATGCACATAGACCGTTCTGTAAAATGAACTTGTAATTTTCACAGATCCATTTTCTACTACTCATTACAAGAATGTGTTTCATCAAAATGTATATATATATCGTTCAAATGATGAGTCTACATAATTTAACATGGGACACACATACAACGTACGTGTCCAAAATTAGTATTTTAAAATATCTATCTCTAAGTACTCTCCCAAGAAAGGAGTAGTGACATTCATGCGTTAGAGTAGTCAGTATTTGTACTTACGACACAGATATGCAAATAACAATTTTAACAATAAATCAAGTAACAACATGTCATACAGGCGGCAGGCCTAACTGATGTGAACCTCGATAGATGTTCCATAGTTGTCTTCGATGTACTGTTGACTCTGCTTGGTGGAATTCCCAACAGATTGTGCACAGCTGCTAATATCGATTAGAGCAAAAGAGGTTACTTCTGCAAAATCTTGAGGAATTGAATAAAAGAAAAGCAGCAGCCTTCGAGAAATAATCATTCAAGGCATGGAAAGTAATTAATATCTACTGGCTCTCCAGTACCGAATGCCTGAACATTTCAGAAGCATTGAGGTGTAGTTGTAGTTGTAAAAAAGAAAGGGAGAAAGAAAGGCAATTGCATGGAAAGGTTGCACCTTCTGAACATGTTATATCAGTTAAGCACAGAGAAAGAAAGATTATACACATCAAAAAATTTACAAGCAAGTAATAAACCGAACTGGCTAAAACAAAGTGATACTAGTGACCATATTAGTTTAACTTGACACTACTAAAAGTGCACTAATTCCCACTGAAAATTGTTCAGTGTCTATTTCATAGATATTTTGATTGAACCAGTGGGAAAAGAAAAAATAATAGTGTAAAATTTAGGAAGCTTATCAGTGTTTCAGTCAAAATATGTATCAATTATGTGTCTTCCCAGTGAGCTGGTTCGGTGGAAAATGGATGGGAAAATCATGTTTCATAACACAAATTTCCCATGCGATATAAAAACCTCTATTTCTAGTAGTGTGAGTTAGGGGTGGGCGTAAAAATCGGAGAACCGAAAAACCGAATTAGTTCGGTTCTTCGGTTCGGTGTCGGTTTTTTTTTTTTTGGTATTTCGGTTCTTCGGTTCGGTGTTTGGTTTGAGGGTTTCGGTTCTTCGGTGCACCGAAGAACCGAAATACCAATTAATTAAATTTTTTTAAAAATATTTATATTACATTTCATTTTCACATTTATATTAAAAGAAAAGTCCACTAGCACTAGCTGCCAAGCCAGGTCCATATATTTCTATTTTCTACAATCTCCCCTAATTCCTTATGCACATTTATATTTCTATCTTCTGACTTCTGTTAGTCTGCTGCTGCTATGTTATTATTAATATTTAGAGTGTTGCTGCCATGTTATATTAAGACTTAAGTATAGCTGCTAGTCTGCTGCTGCTACTGCTATGTTATTAAAATACTAGTATGACTGTTGGTGCTAATTTGCCATGTTTTTTGATTTTATAAGAAATTGTGGATATATTTTGATATTTTTATTTCTCACTTGCAACTTGCACCGAAAAACCGAATTAAAAAACCCGAATAAAACCGAACCGAAGTTCAAAAAACCGAACCGAACCGAATTAGTTTGGTGCGGTGTTCGGTGCTCATTTTTCCAAAACCGAAGAACCGAACCGAACTTTTAAAAAATCAAACCGAAGAACCGAACGCCCACCCCTAGTGTGAGTGGAGTGTGGATGACATTGACTATAAAAACAATACTTTTATATCTTTATTTTGCCTTTGTAACAGTGGTAATGTTATACCATCGTACTAATGGTCGCAAAACAAATTGATAACACTTTACTTACAAAACGCAAGTTCTTGTCTATCTGAGTTGAAGATAAAGGTTAAAATAGGCAGTCTGTAACTGCAAAGCTTTCATTTTTCCTACTTGACCTATACCATCTTAACTGAAAAGTGAAATATTGTTGTTCTTGAGTATACGCGAGAAAAATTAGTTATCCTTGTTTGCTGAAACTGAACTCACCTCTGATAAATCTTTAATTATACTAAATCAATTAGATATAGAATAAATCAGAAGAATCTTCTTCATTTGGTAATTTTAGTAAATTATTCACTTTTGAAAGAACTTCAAAGTTGACTTGTTTTTTTGGCACATCTCAATTCTCATATAGGCAATAAAATTCCTAGTCCACAACAACTTGGTTTACTTTGACATTTTCTTCCTCTGTTTTCATTTTCTTGGTCTCATAAATGATTAACTTGACAATTGTTCACTGCTTGATTCATCAATTGCATATTGCAATTGGAGATTATCGTACCATGTTAAAGTTATTATTAAAAATAAAAAAAGACTGCATGCAGCAAGTTGTCTTTGCAATCTGTTTTTCTACCGATGCAGAGGGAACCAGAATATTAAAGCAGTAGCCCTCGAAGATTGTACTTAACTATTGTATATATATATACGCATGGAAGTCGAGCCAAAGGAAGCAGTTGACCTGCATCCTATACTTGCATTCACATTTCACGACTGCTGACTATTCAAGAGCCATGAAGGAGTTGGGAAAAAAATGATACATAAACCTATTACTAGTAAAAAGTGGTGCCTCAATATTTTGTGGCCTAAAATCCTTGCTTCACCGACTTTACCTTTCAGCCAGCTCTGTGTGGAATTTAAAGATTTCAGTATAGAGAAAGTCAGGGTATTGAGTCTGGATTTTCCCCATCGGAAGCATCCAAGAAGTGCTGAAGATGTTTTAGATTCGAATTTCTAAATCAATATGTAACAAAGAATGCTAATTTGTACTATGTAAAACCGTCAACATCTTCGTTGACACCAATAAAAAGAGGAAAAATGATACACAGTGGAAACAGCCTCTTACGTTGACTAAACTGTTCCCAGTTTGGTTCACTCTCCACATTAGTGTCTATTTCAGTTCACTCTCCACCCCGCACCCCCACCCCAAAGCCCCCACCAAAGAAAAATAGACAGTGACCTGGTCAAATACAACTTGTGGTACTGAAAAATAAAAGTATATTGGTATACAATGAATTTGATATGATTAAATAAAATCATTGTTTTTGCATTATCAATTATAGTTATGGGCAGAAGTTGCAATCTTCTCTTTGCTCTTGCAGTTTTCATTCTACTCCGCGACCATACGTCACTTGCTACTGTTCCTAATATTACCACTGATGAAGCCGCTCTTCTTGCACTGAAATCTCACACTATTGCTACTGTTCCTAATATTACCACTGATGAAGCCGCTCTTCTTGCACTGAAATGTCACACTACTTCTGATCCTAACAATATCTTAGCAAGAAACTGGTCTTCTTCCAACCCAATTTGCAGCTGGATCGGAGTCACTTGCAGTTCCCGTCACAACCGAGTCACTTCTTTAGACATTTCTAGCATGCTACTTCGTGGTACCATTCCTCCACACCTTGGAAACCTCTCATTTCTAGTCTCCCTTGATATCAGTGACAACACTTTCCACGGGGTTTTGCCAGAAGAGTTGGCTCACTTGCGGAGGTTGAAATCGATTAATGTCACAAGCAATAACTTCACTGGAGCCATTCCATCATTTTTAAGTTCGTTACCAAACCTACGCTTTGTGTACCTCTCGAGCAACCAATTTTCAGGGAAAATTCCATCTTCCCTTTCCAATCTAACAAAGCTGGAAGTGTTGAGAATGCAACGAAATTTTCTCGAAGGAGAGATCCCTCGAGAAATTAGTGATCTCCGTTACTTGACTGTCCTAGACCTGCAATATAATCGGCTTACTGGATCTATACCTCCATCAATTTTTAACATTACTTCAATGCAAGTGATTGCTCTTACCAACAACAACCTTACTGGAAAGCTTCCGATAACTATATGTGACCATCTTCCAAACTTGGAAGGGCTTCACCTCTCAATAAACTCCCTAGATGGAGTTATTCCACCAAACCTGGAGAAATGCAGAAAGCTTCAAGTCTTGGCATTGTCGTTCAATGAGTTTATTGGAACTTTGCCGAGAGAGATAGCCAACTTAACAGTTCTTACAAAATTATCTATTCCAGCTTTGCATTTGGAAGGTAGTAAGATAATTCCTTACAAGAGAAAAAACTTTCCTCCTTTTTTCTCTTCACCAAACTTGTACTCACAAATTTCCCCAAAATGACAGGAGAGCTACCAGCGGAGCTTGCTAATCTTAAGAAACTACAGCGGCTGGATTTATCTCATAATAAGTTTACTGGTTCTGTCCCTGCAAGTATTTTCAACATGTCAGCGCTGCAGCTTCTAGGACTTCACCTAAATAAGCTTTCAGGTACTTTACCTTCCGATTTAGGTCGTGGAATGCCCAACCTAGAACAATTTCTTTGTGGAGGAAATAATTTAAGTGGTTTTGTCTCTGCTTCAATCTCAAATTCTTCAAGACTCGGAGTGATTGATCTAGCAGGCAACAGTTTCACAGGTTCAATTCCTGAATCGCTCGGTAACTTAGAATACCTTGAGGTTCTAAGCTTGGGCGAGAATAATTTTTTCAGCGATTCAACATTCAGCTTCCTTGCATCATTGACAAACTGTAGGAATCTAAGAGTACTCTCGTTTGGTGATAATCCATTGGATGGCGTTTTGCCTGCATCTATTGGTAATTTATCCAACTCTCTAATGTCTTTTGAAGGAGATGGTTGTAAACTGAAGGGCATCATTCCTCAAGAAATTGGCAATCTTACTAGAGTGACAAAGATTAGCCTGTTTAACAATGAGTTGAGAGGGCATATTCCTAATACTCTCAAACGCATGTTGAACCTTCAAGAATTTTACCTACAAAGCAACAAGATAGAAGGAGCCATACCATATGTTATATGCAGTTTAAAGAATCTTGGTGCATTAGACTTGTCAAGAAATCAGTTTTCCGATTCGGTGCCACCATGCTTAGGGAATGTTTCTAGTTTGAGGAAACTTTATCTAGCTTACAACAGGCTGAATTCAATATTACCTGCAAGCTTGGGAAGTCTTCAAGATCTCATAGAATTCGATATTTCGTCCAATTTATTGAGTGGGAAAATTCCACTGGAGAGCGGAAACTTAAAGGCTGCAACTTTCATTGATTTGTCAAGAAATTATTTTTCTGGTAAAATTCCTAGCACTCTAGGGGGTCTGGATAGACTGATTAATCTTTCTCTAGCACATAATAGATTAGAGGGGCCTATTCCAGAATCATTTGGAAAAATGCTATCCTTGGAATTCTTGGATTTGTGCTATAATTATCTTAGTGGTGAAATTCCAAAGTCGTTAGAATCTCTTGTGTATCTCAAATACATGAACATCTCATTTAATGAACTCAGTGGAGAAATTCCCACCGGTGGGCCTTTTGCAAATGTCACGAGTCAATCTTTCCTGTCCAATGATGCACTCTGTGGTGACTCCCGGTTTAACGTGAAACCATGCCCAACCAAATCTACAGAGAAGTCAAGAAGAAAAAGTGTGCTTACAAGTTTATATATTCTATTAGGGATGGGATCACTCCTTGTGTTGGCTGTTGGATATGTGGTATTAAGATTGAGGAAGACAAAGAAGAATGAAATTCTAACAGATGTGTCTCAGATAAAAGGGCATGAAAGAATTTCCTATTATGAACTTGAACAGGCCACAAAAGGATTCGACGAAAGCAACTTGCTTGGTAGTGGGAGTTTCAGCATGGTCTACAAAGGGATACTTAAGGATGGTACCCTTTTCGCAGCAAAGGTATTCAATGTGCAATTGGAGGGTGCACTCAAAAGTTTTGACACAGAATGTGAGATACTCCGAAACCTTCGCCATAGAAATCTGACCAAAGTCATCACCAGCTGCTCCAATATTGATTTTAAGGCCCTAGTGTTGGAATACATACCCAACGGGACACTTGATAAATGGTTATACTCCCACAACTTGTTCTTGAACTTACTGCAGAGACTTGAGATAATGATAGATGTTGCATCTGCAATGGACTATCTCCACAAGGGCTATTTAACACCTGTGGTGCATTGTGACTTGAAGCCACGCAATGTCTTGCTAGATCAAGAAATGGTTGGTCATGTTAGCGATTTTGGCATTGCAAAAATATTAGGTGCCGGCGAGGCTTTTGTTCGAACAAGGACAATTGCGACCATTGGATATATTGCTCCAGGTATATTAGTTCTTAATGTTTTCTCATGTCATTTAAATACTCAAAACAATTCGTTCCCCTAGATATAGATTGATACTCTTTGGCATGTTCCATCTTAACTAGGAAGCTTTTACGATCATGTTTTACCATGATTGCAGAGTATGGACAAGATGGAATAGTATCCACGAACTGTGATGTTTATAGTTTTGGTATCCTGATGATGGAGACATTTACAAGAATGAGACCAAGTGATGAAATGTTTACTGGTGACTTGAGCATACAACATTGGGTTAGTAATAACTTCCCAAGTGGAATTCATAAGGTGGTGGATTCTAATTTGGTACAGCTAGGAGATGAACATGTTGACGCAGAGATGCAATGTTTGTCATCCATCATGGAATTAGCTTTGAGCTGCAGTTTAGTGACACCCGATGCAAGAATTAGCATGGGAGATGCTCTTTCAACACTGAAAAAGATCAGGGTCCAGCTTGTCAGTAGTCAGGACTAGGTAGAATCAGGCAGTCTACTCTTGTATGTTGTTTGATTACCTATGCCATTTAGGTTAAGATTTCAATTCTGCACAAGTACTGAAGTGCGTTTCATCACAGTTGTAGGAAGAAACTTGTTTCTTGATATATGTAGATTTGATGATACATGGAAGCCAAAAATGAGTTGAAAATGGAAGTCTACTCAAGTATCCTTTCAAGAATCTCTTTAGATGCATTATTTTTTACCTCGTTCGTCACAAGTTGCTGTCCAGTTTGTTGCTCAACATTGTCCACAAGAAATTGTGTCCCGTTAGTGTTAGGATTTACTTTAGAATTTTGACAGGGATCAGCTTGTTGCTGCTCAACCAATACACTAGTAGTAGGAACAATTTCCGTATCTTGACCAACATATTTTGAAGCTGTAGCTCGTACCTTAGCAGCTGAAAAGTGCCCGGAATTTTCAAGCGCCAGCGCCTTAACTAGAGCTTGTATTATACAACAATATCATGA
The DNA here is from genome assembly GCA_031232105.1 of Capsicum rhomboideum. NCBI lineage: Eukaryota > Viridiplantae > Streptophyta > Magnoliopsida > Solanales > Solanaceae > Capsicum > Capsicum rhomboideum. The sequence continues at coordinate 123,925,669 of CP124713.1, read as the reverse complement.
AAACCATCGTGCTCTGCACCTACAATTTCACCTTTGTTTCCCAGCTGTTAATTGCTGCTCAAAATCATCATTCGATGCAATGATATTTGAGCCACCAGAATTTGGTGATTCTGTAAACTCCAAAACAGAATATTTTGCACCAGTTCCATCCGTGTTTTCTTCTTTGCGGTCGTCAATTGGTGGATTAATCCTTGTAATCTCTCCAGTAGAGACTTCTGTAAAAAGGTAACTTACTGCACCTGAACAAAAAGAGTCAACTATGCATCAGCATTGCAGCCATTTCTTACTGTTAGCATGATGGACAGCTCAAAGATCATGAAGTAATAGTGAATATTGTATATATTAGTGTAATTATATATTATTGTATATGTGTAATTATAGATATCTGATTTAGTAATCAAAGAGATAGAATAGTAGATAGAATAGCTGATCTTTAGAAATAAGAAAGGCGGATCTTTAGGGATTTAATCTTTGAATACTTTCTATTTAATGGCAAGACTCTCAACATTGAGAGACATTCAGCACAAATTTGAGATGGTATTAGAGCATTTTCTTGGCTGTCTAGTTTCATAGAGTCCATCTTGGTTCATTTCAATTTTTTTTTGAAAATTTTGGTTGTGTTGATTGTTCGTTAACATCTTGGACTTTTGATCTTGGTCATTCTGGTTGTTTTCTGAGTCATAGTGTTTCTAGTTTTCATAGCTATTCAAGAACATGACTTCACATCAATTTGAATCCTTCAATATTTGCTTCACCGGAAAAACTCATTCTTACTGGGAATTTCAATCTCAATTATTTGTCACCGGAAAAGAACTATGGGGGCATATAGATGGAAGCGACCCCGCTCCTACTGATCTTACAAAGTTAGGTGAATGGAAGATTAAAGATGCTCGGGTGATGACATGGCTTTTGGGGTCAATTGATCCTGTTATTGTTCTTAATCTCAGGCCTTACAAGATAGCTAAGGCCATGTGGAATTATTTACAAAAGGTTTACAATAAAGACAATAGCGCAAGACGCTTTCAGTTGGACAAATGATCGTGTCAGCCTTTTCAGCTTTGGAGCTACAAGGTAATGATATTACATCTAATTTTTGGCTTGTTGATTCTAGCGCTTCCAATCATATGACCAACTCAGCTAGTATGCTAAAAATATGTTCGTAAGTATCATGGTCCATCACAAATTCAAATTTCCAATGGTAGTAATTTACCCATTACCAAAATTAGGGATATTACTAAAACTTTCGACAATATTTTTGTATCACCAAATCTCTCCACTAATCTTTTTTCAGTTGGACAATTGATAGATAACAATTGTGATGGAATTTTTCTCATAATGGTTGTCTTGTGCAAGATCAAGTGTCGGGGACGATATTTGTGAAGGGTCCTAAAGTTGGACGACTGTTTCCTATACACTTCTCCATTCCTGGTGTTCTACTTTTGCTTGTACTTCTACACCTAGTAAGACCGAGCTATGAATTAAGTGCTTAGGACATCCAAATTCTATTGTGTTGTCTCATTTATCAAATTGTGATTTACTGGGGAATAAAAATCAGTTTTTCACTACTTCCTTTGATTGTTGTACTTGTAAATTGGGCAAAAGTAAAATTCTTCCTTTTCCTAATTTTGGTCCTTTTCCTAATTTTGGCAGTCGTGCTACAAAGTGTTTTGATGTCATTCATAGTGATGTTTGGGGCATTTCACCAATTATTTCTCATGCTCATTTCAAGTACTTCGTGACATTTATAGATGATTATAGTTGGTTTAAGTGGGTGTATTTTCTTTATTCCAAATCTGAGGTATTTTCCATATTCAAGACATTTTTGGCCTACATTGAGACTCAATTTTCTACTTGTATCAAATTATTAAGATCTGATTCTGGTGGTGAATATATGTCTTATAAATTCAAAAATTATTTGCTTAAGAAAGGAATTGTCTCACAACGCTATTGCCCATATACACCACAAAAAAATGGGGTTGCTGAACGTAAAAATCATCATCTTTTAGATGTCACTCGTACTTTATTGATTGAGTCCTCTGTTCTATCTAACTATTGGGTGGAAGCTTTGTCTAGTGTTGTCTATTTAATTAATAGACTATCATCTAAAGTGTTAAATTTTGAGTCTCCATATTTTCATCTTTATCACAAAAATCCAAGCTATGATAATTTTCATACATTTGGTTGTATTTGTTTTGTGCATCTGCCTCCTTCTCAGTGCAATAGACTTTTTGTTCAGTCTACTAAATGTGCTTTTATGGGTTATAGTACTTCACAGAAAAATTTTATCTGTTATGATCCATGTTCTAATAAATTTCGTGTTTCTAGAATGTTGTTTTCTTTGATAATCAGTACTTCATTCCTACTCATGTTAAGTCATCTCCTATTTCTATTCTTCTTCCTACTTTTGGGGATTTGTCATCTTCTTCTAAGAGGTTCAAACCTGAATTTGTGAATGAACGATGTCGGCCAACTTTACCCCCTCCCGATATTGATCCACCACCTGAGACTGCTCCATAATTAGAATCTAAGAATTCTTCAAGGTCTGCTCCTCTTGATCCCACTCGGCAATCTACCAGAGTATCTCGTACTCCTAATTGGTATGGATTTTCCTCTACTTTAGCTATCATTTCTGTTCCAACTTGTAACTCACAAGCTTTCAAGCATTAATGTTGGCAGAAAGCAATGGAGGAAGAACTTTTGGCTCGTAAAGAAAACAACACATGTGATATTGTTTCATGTCCTTCAAATGTCCACCCAATTGGATGTAAATGGATTTATTCAATTAAACTTCATTCTGATGGAACTCTTGATCGGTACAAAACTAGGTTGGTTGTTCTTGGTAACAAACAGGAGTATGGTGTGAACTATAAGGAGACTTTTCCACCAATAACAAAAATAATTACGATGCAAATTGTTATTGTCATTGCTGCTTCACAAAACTGGCCTCTTCATCAAATGGATGTCAAAAATGCTTTTCTTTATGATGATCTCAAAGAAGATACTTATATGAAACCTCCACCTGGTTTGTTCTCATCACCTACATCAGATGTATGCAAGTTGAAGCGGTCTTTATATATATTAAACAATCCTAGAGCTTGGTTTGACAAATTTTGGTCTACTTTGCTACAATTCTCTTTTGATCAGAGCAAATATGACTCATCTTTGTTCCTTCATAAAACAACTACAAGTTGTGTTCTTTTTTTGGTATATGTAGATGACATTATTATCACAGGAACTGATTCTTTACTAATCACTAGCCTCCAGTAGCAGCTTAAGGATTCTTTTCATATGAAAGATCTTGGTACTCTTACATATTTCTTGGGATTGGAAGTTCATAATGATTCTTCAGGTGTGTTTCTAAACCAACACAAATATACTTAGGATCTGATTTCTTTGGCTGGTCTTCAAGATTCCTCCTCCGTAGATACTCCATTAGAATTAAATGTAAAGTATCATCGTGAGAGAGGCGATCTTCTTCCTGATCCAACTATATTTCGGCAATTAATTGAGAGCTTAATTACCTTACTATTACCAGGCCTGACACCTCTTTTGCAGTTCAACAAGTTAGTCAATTTATGCAAGCTCCCTATCATCTCCATTTGGTGGTTGTTCGTCGTATCATTCGATATCTCCTAAGAATATCTAGTCATGGATTATTCTTTTCTAGTGGTTCTCCTATTCGTTTTAATGCTTTTAGTGATTCTGATTGGGCATTATGTCCCAATACCCATCGTTCAGTTACTAGTTGGTGCATGTTTCTTGGATATTCTTTGATATCTTGGAAGAGTAAGAAACAAAATCGTTCTCAAAATCTTCAATAAAGGCTAAATATCGATCTATGTCTAATGCTTGCTCCGAGGTTGTATAGCTCTGTGGATTACTTGTTGAAATTGAATTTCCTCAATCTAGTCCTACTCCACTATACAAGTGCTATTCAGATTGCTACTAATTCGGTCTATCATGAGATGACCAAACACATCAAAGTAGACTATCATTATATATGAGAAGCTATAGATAAAAGAGTCATTACTCTTCTGCACGTGTCTAGTGATCTTCAAATAGCTGATACATTTACAAAATCCATGGCGTGATAACGTCATTAGTTTCTAGTAGGTAAATTGATGCTTTTTGATCCACCAACATCAATTTAAGGGGTGGGGGGGTGTTAGCATGATGGACAACTCAAAGATCATGAATTAATAGTGAATATTGTATATATTAATGTAATTATATATTATTGTAAATGTGTAATTATAGATATCTGATGTAGTAATCAAAGAGAAAGGATAGCAGATTTGGAGAGATACAATAGCGGATTTAGAGGGATAGAATAGCTGATCTTTAAGGATAGGAAAGACGGATCTTTAGGGATGTAATCTTTGAATAATTTCTATTTAGTGGCAAGACTCTCAACATTGAGAGACATTCAGTACAAATTTGACACTTACTACATCTGTACAAAGGTAACTTTCATAGACATTCTTAATTTTCTTATGTATCTTAGGGAGGTAAGATATCATTGTATTGCTTCTCCATGGTTTTTATAATTGCTCTTTCTACATCAATGACAGCCTATGATATCAACAGAAAGCATTATCAGCAAACAAAATGGCTTCTGATGAGTTATTTATATATTTGCAAAGCCATAAAAACAACATCAAGCATTGGTCTACATGTTCCCTGGATAGAAAAAAATAGAAAAGGGCCAAAACTACCCCCGAACTATCCGAAATGGAGCAAAAATATCCTCTATTTATTTTTTGGCTAAAAAATAGCCCTCCATTTATTTTTTGGCTAAAAAATACCCTCCGTTTATTTTTGGTTCAAAAATACCTCTCACTTTAACGAAGTGCCACCAAGCACACCACGTAGAAAAAAATATCACATGGCCATTCCATGTCAATATCCACCGTGAAAAATCAGTTCATTTAATACTCGGCTGACCCACTTAACCATCAACCCATTTTTATCTTAAAAGATCCGACCCATCTTCAAAAGTAAAGGGTTTCCCTTCTAAAAACAGATGACTATTGCTTTTGATAACAGATGTCTGTTACTTCTGATAACAGGACTCATAAGTAAATATAATAAGACAAGGAAAAACAATAATAGTATTAATATACAACTGTAGCTGCATTTTAGAATTAGATACGTATATTAGAGCTAGTGGAAAGTGAAATGAAGGGAAACCCTTTACTTTTTTAAAAGAACCCTAGATTTGTAACATTTTTTTTGAAAGAGTTTTCAGTAAAATGAAGGAAAACCCTTTATTTTTGAAGACGGATCAAATTTTTTAAGACAAAAATGGGTTGATGGTTAAGTAGGTTGGCTGGGTATTAAATAGGGTAATTTTCCACGATGGATGCTAACGTGGACTGGTCATGTGGTAATTTTTTTCCACGTAGTGTGCTTGGTGGAATTCCATTAGAAAGATAGGCATTTGTGAGCCAAAAAATAAATAGAGGGGTATTTTTGAATCAAAAAAATAAATGGAGGAGTATTTTTGCTCCATTTCAGATAGTTCAGGAGTAATTTTGACCTTTTTCTGTAGAAAAAATAAAGTAGAGCTTACATTCTCCAGAATGTTAGTGCACTGAGTCCAATGGTTGATCACTACTTCAAACTTAGTTAACATTTGTTAGGTATTCCAAATATTTCTTCAGCAAAAAGAGAAGTAGAATAGTTGAACTATCACACCTGAAAGAGTGAGAATATGCATCTCCAGAAAATCTTTACGCCTACCAGCAAAGGCTCAAGTGAAGGGAGTCTCAATTGTGGCACTTGTGACTTGGTCATATGAGTGACAAGGGATTGTCTTTGTTGAACAAGCAGAATTTGTTGGATAGGTATAAAAATCAAGTTTTGAATTTTTGTAAGCATTGTATATTTGGTAAGCAAACACGGGTGAAGTTCATCAAGAAGGTATATCACAAGACCAAAGACAAGTTAGATTATATACATTCGAACATTTGGGTCCTAACAGAATGTCCTCCAAAAGTGGTGTGAATTACTTTATGACTTTGATTGACGATTACTCAAGAATGGTGTGGGTGTATTTTTTGAAAACAAAAAATGAGGCATTTCCGACATTTGTTAATTAGAAGATGATGATTGAGAGGCCGACTGAAAGAAAAGTTAAGCGTCTTCGTATAGACAATGGGTTCGAATTTTGCAACTTCGAGTTCAATGATTTCTGCAGTAGAGAGGGCATAGTGAGACACCGGACTTGTGTTGGAACACCACAACAAAATGATATTGCAGAACGTATGAACAGAACACCTTATGATAGGGCATGAAGTATGCTTTCACACTCATGTGTTAGCAAGAATTTTTGGGTTGAAGCAATCAACACAACTTGTTATTTGATCAATAGATAGCCATCCACAACTATTGAGATCAAAACTCATTTTGAGGTTTGGTTCAGTTTGCCTGCTGATTATTCAAATTTGAAGATATTTAATTGTCCCGCTTATGCTCATGTGAGGGATGGAAAACTTGAGCTGAGGGCAAAGAAGTGCATATTTCTAGGGTATGCAACTGGAGTGAAAAGTTACAGATTGTGGTGCACAAATCAAAAGACTCCAGGGTTAATTATTAGTAGGGATGTGACATTTAATGAATCTGTTTCACTAGACAGTCAAAGGGAGAAGGCAATGGCAGAAACAGATCGTGATGTTAGTGACCTCATAGAGCTAGAAATTGAATCTCAACTAGCTCAGCCCAGTAGTTTAGAAGTGAAGGAGGTGCAAAACATTAATCAAGATGATAATATAAATGTACCTATACAACAACAATCGTATAGCATTGCAATAGGCAAGGAAAAGAGAGTTATCAACCGACCAGAGAAGTTTGCGAATATAATTGATGAAAATCTCTTTGGATATACAAATTTTGTGAAATTTGTTTTGTCAGTTACAGAGATCATTGATATTCTTGAACCAAATAACTATAAAGAAGTTATTTCTAGTTCAGGAGCAGATCGATGAATTGGTGCTATGGATGAAGAGATTGTGTCACTTGACAAGAATCGAACATGAAAGTTTGGTTCATTGCCAAAGGGACAAAGGGGAGTAGACTGCAAAGGGGTTGCTGATGTAAAGAAAGTGTCTACACGTGATAATACGGCAGATATGATGGCCAAGGCAGTCCCGACCAATAAGTTTAGGCATCGCCTAGACCTGATTTGTGTGTGCAGTACTCAGTGAGCTCTTTCGAGGACTGAAGGCAAGACAGAGAGACGTTGTTCCTATTGATGAAGGGAATTCAACCAAGGGGAAGATTTATTAATTATGTCTTGAAATTTTCCCGTGTATATTTTAGGAACTCATAATCTCTATTGGTTTAGGACACCCATTGTCCTAATAGATTTGGGAAAGGAATATATAGTCCTTGTAGGATTGGTAGAATTTTTTTCTTATAGGTTTGGGACTATTTGGGATCTATATATAGGGGATGTAGTTGGGGATTCTAAAGCACTGTACATTTCTTCTTTTCTTTCATAATGAAAAACACTCTCTGCTTTTGCTTGGAGGATTAGGCCTAGTCAAACCTCGTTAAATTCTTGTGTTATTTTTACTCTCTATTTTCTTTGTTTGTGATTATATGCTAGTCAAGCCATGATTGTTTCCGCAACAACTAACATAACAAAATGATTGTTTCCGCAACAACTAACATAACAAATGATAGTAAACTAATAACAATACCTAAACTTATCAATACTCCCTTCATTCCTTTATAAGTGTTCCTTTTGGGTTATGATTTTGCTCCTAAATAAGTGTATGTTAAAGTCTTCAAGAATACTTTGATCATAATCTTCCTAATATGCTGTTGAGTTTAAATATAGTAAGCAATGTCAACTTGAAAAGAGATAAAATTTACTCCCTCCGTCTATCTTTACTTGTCCACTTTTCTATTTTGGGATATCCAATAATACTTGTCCAGTTTATAAAACCAATGGATAATTTACTCATTTCTACCAATTTTATCCTTAGCATTAAATACTATTTATTATCTAATGCATTTTCCAAATCATTAAATTTGTTATATTCAAAGGGTAATAGGATAAAATTACCCCTATCATTTACTGCTTCTTAATCCCTGTGTCAATAGGAAAGTGAACAAGTAAAGATAGACGGAGAGAGTAATTAGGAATAAATTGGTAAAGTTACCTTTAATTTTCTAGGATTAAGTAGTTTATTAAAAGATGTGCCCAAGTCAAAAGGAGCATTTATATAGGAATGGAGAGAGTAACAAAACAGATAACAATAAACTAATAGCAATATCTAAACAAATACTCCCTCCGTCCAATTTTAGTTGGGCACATTCCATTTTACACGGTGATTAAGAAATCATAAATGAAATGATGAGTTTTACTAATTTACCCTTTACCCATATTAATGATATTCATTGGGCATAGGAATGAACATTGTAATTAATTGTAGGGGTAAAATAGAAAAAAAATTAGTTAATTCTATCTTGATTTAGTAAGTGATCAACTAATATGGGACATTTATTTTTAGTAAGATGACCAACTAAAATGGGACGGAGGGATCAGAGTACCAATTAATAGTTACTACTCCCTCCGTTCATCTTTACTTGTCCATGTAACTAAAAAAATGTCTAACAATACTTGTCCAGTTTGAAAAATAAATGAATAATTTACTCATTTGTGTCAATTTTATCCCTGATATTAAATAATATTCATTATCCAATACATTTTTCAAAGCATTGAATTTATTATTTTCATAGGGTGATATAGTAAAATCACCCTTATTATTTATTATTTCTTAAGGTGTGTGCCAAGTCAATAGTGGACAAATATTGCTAGAAGAGGAAAGTAATTACAATTAAAAATAATCAACAAATTTTGAAAATAAAACCCACTTTGGCAATGGGGTTTTCAAATGAAAATAAAAAAGATTAATTACTCACAAATTTCAAAATATGAGACAAACAGACACGTAACCTTGGAAAATAGATATTAAAAGTCGAATTACAAAACTGTAGAAATAAATATCTCAATCGAAGGTTGTGTAATTTTGATTTTAAATCAAGAGAGCTGCTAAATGGCCACAATTTTTTGGCCCAAAACTGGCCACAAATGTGCAAAGACTATACTAACCTTTTCCCTAAACAAAAAAAAAGTAAATTTTTATTATTTTCTAAATTGAAAAATTCAAATGCAATTAAAATTTATGTTGGATAAGTAATGACTATCATTAAATGTGGAAGAGGATTATTCAATTAACTTTTAAATGTGGGATCCACCTAACTTCACCTTCTTCTCATTCTACTATTTTTTTTTCGTCCTTCTCCCTCAAAATATTCTCTTAAGTGTTTTTTTTTCAATCAAATTTTAAAATTAATTCTATTATATATTGAACATAATTCTTTAAAATATTTTTGGATAAAGTTCATCAGTGATTAACTAATTTTAAACTCATCACATAAATTTATTTATTTATTATTATATAAAAGTCATTCAATTCTAAAGTTTGTCACAAAAAAATATTTTTTTAAAACAATAACTAGGGTCGACAAATATGAACAATATGATTTTTATAATATGTCAATGTTTGGCATGTCTAAAGTATTATTGGAATATTTTCAAATTAGACTTAAAAATTATTTTAATATAGTTTAATTTATTTAAATATAATAATTAATAAAATTATTTAATTAGATGACATATTAATAACAAATATAAGTAACGATTCATAAGTTATCAAATTGACGTAACATAGAGGTGCAAGACTACAACATTAATACGTCTTGATATCTTAAGTTGTTATTAACTAGGGTCGACACATGTGAACTTTAAGATTTTTATGATTTCTATAATGTATCAATATCTATCATGTCTAAAATGATTTGAATTTTGACTGTCATTATTGAAATATTATCAAATTATATTTAAAAAATTATTTAAATATATAGTTTAAATTTTATCTAAATATAATATTACTTAATTAGAGGTCATATTAATAACAAATATAAGTTATGATTTGCAAATTATAAAACCGGCGTAACATAAGGATGTTGACGACAACATTAATGCTTGACTCTCTTGAGTTGCTGTTAACTAGTATCAAAACATATGAACTATATGATTTTTATAATATGACGATGTCTACCATGTCTAAAGTGTTTTGAATTTTGACTGTCGATATTGAAATATTTTGAAATTATATTTAAAAATTATTTAAATATAATTGAAATTTATTTAAATTTAATAATTAATAAAAAAATTTAATTAAAAGACATATTAATAACAAATATAAGTAATGATTCACAAGTTATCAAATTGGCGTAACATAAAGGTGCAAGACTACAATATTAATGAGTCTTGATATCTTGAGTTGTTTTTAACTATAATTTTTTTGATTCTATAATGTGTCGATGTCTATCATGTCTAAAGTGTGTTTTGAATTTTGACTGTTGTTATCATTCAAATTATTTAAATATATAGTTTAAATTTATTTAAACATAAGAATTAATAATTAGAGGTCATATTAATAAAATTATGTAATTAGAGGACATATTGATAATAATTATAAGTAATGATTCACAAGTTATCAAATTGGCGTAACATAGAGGTGCAAGACTACAACATTAATGCGTCTTAATATCTTTACTTGTTGTTGACTAGGGTTGACACATGTGAACTTTATGATTTTCATGATTTTTATAATGTGTCAATATCTGTCATGTCTAAAATGATTTGAATTTTGGTTGTTGTTATTGAAATATATCAAATTATATTAAATCGACGTATCATGGAGGTCCAAGATTACAAAATTAATATGTCTTGATATCTTGAGTTATTGTTAACTAGGGTCGACACATGTGAACTATATAATTTTTATGATTCTATAATTTGTCTATGGCTATCATGTCTAAAGTGTGTTTGAGAATTTTGATTGTTGTTATTATTCAAATTATTTAAATATATAGTTTAAATTTATTTAAATATAATAATTGATAATTAGAGGTCATATTTATTAACTATTTCCAATTCATGGGATCTTTTAGTATAAATATTTACTATATTTATATGATTTTTTTTTTCATCTGATTCAATCAATTTTTCTCAATTATCATACATGGTATATACATTTTATAAAAATATAAATTGCATAAATATAATATATAAATAAATAAATGAAATATATCATATCATAAATTGCATATATATATATATATATATATTAATTATATTTGTAGTACCACTTCAAATATAAAATTTACATTCATACAATATTTAAGATATACTGGTAATATACAATTATCACATATATTTAAAAATGAAACAATTATTCAAACTTTAATTGCAAAAAGAATAACACATTTATTTTGTCAATACAGAAACGAAAAAAAAAGAAAAAGAAAGGTAAATAAAAAGGAAATGAAATAAGAAACAGTTGCCCAACTACATTAATTTTCCTAATTAATGAAAGTTGTTTCCCATTTTTTTAGTGAATTGATTTAGAATAAATGAGAATTTGTTTAGGATTAGATTTATCTAAATCTACAATTATTTTCTGGTTATTAATTAATTTTGAGAATAATACTAAAATTTTGCAATGTATTTTTTTAGACTGTATAGTTATGTAAAACTCTCTTTTATTAATAATAATCAAAGAAATTAAAGTGGCCATAAGCCCAATCTAAAAACTAGCTAAATTAATTAGATTAATTTTATATTTTATAATTTAAAATTAAATTTTTAAAAACTATACGAAAAGTACTATTAGTTGTAACTTTTTCTCTTTTTAATTTGACGAAAACATATATTTAAAATGGTTTATCAAAATTCACATAATTTAACTCTCGAAAAGTGAAACATGACAATAAATTTGAGACCGAAGGAGAAATAATATAAGATCATAAATCTCTTTTATACTAATTTTCAAAATTATATTTAAAAATTATTTAAATATGTAGTTCGAATTTATTTAAACATAAGAATTAATAATTATTTAATTACAGGTCATATTAATAACAAATATAATTAATGATTCAAAAATTATCAATTGATTTAACATAGGGGTACAAGACTATAACATTAATGTGTGACTCTCTTGGGTTGTTGTTAATTAAGGTCGTACATATAAACTATATGATTTTTATGGTTTCTATAATACATCGTTGTTTACTATGTCTAAACTATTTTGAATTTTGACTATCGTTACTAAAATATTTTTAAAAAATTATTTAAATATGTAATTTAAAATTATTTAAACATAGGAATTGATAAAATTACTTAATTAGAGGTCATATTTATAACAAATATAAGTAATTATTCACCAACTATCAAAACGACATAAAATAAAAGCGCGAGACTACAACATTAATATGTGACTCTATTGGGTTGTTATTATGATAAAATTTCAAACTAAAGATTACGAAAATTAAGAATTATCTATTTGATAAAAACACATAATTAAAGAAATATAATACATAAATATATTATGTTAAATTTAAAATTTCGAACAATACTACTATGGCCACACTGATTTTGGCCATATGAGACTATAATTAATTATTTTTATATTATTATTTTTACACTAGATTATTCTTTTCTAGCAATAAGTACTATACAACCATATTAATGAAAATTATGGTAATTTGTCCATTCCCATGTATTGGGATAGTTTCCAATGTATTGGGAAATAGTAATAAATAAAATAATGATAAAATCATTTTAAATTTAAGATGAAAGGGGCAAAAATGTCTAAAATGAAACTAGTTTATAGTGTGAATAGTTTATTTTGCTATTGTGGCCAAATTTGGGCCAAATTTTTGTGGCCGAAAGGATTTTTCCTTAAATCAAATTGTATGTTGATTTTTTTTTGGAAGCTGGTAACTAAGATTGTATGTTGATTTTCCCCACAGCTTAGACTCTTGATCTTTCCCTCGACCATACCTGAAATCTTATACTCTCTCCGTCCATCAATAGTTATTCGTTATTGACTTGACACATAAATTAAGAAATAATAAATAATATGAATAATTTTACCATATTATTTTTTGAATATAAAAAATTTGATGCTTTTGAAAATGCATTGGATAATAAATCATATTTAATGCTAAAGGTAAAATTAATAGAAATGGATGATAAATTATCCATTGATTTTGCAAACTGAATAAATATTATTATAAATTTATTTTTAATATAGTGGACAAATAAAGATAGACGAAAGGAATAAATTTTTGAGAAAAATACATAAAATACACCAAAAAATGAAACTAATTACACAACATTACCCCCTCCCAAACTAATTATAACAATTACCCAGGCGACTTAAAATTATTACCCGAGTACCCCTTAAATTTTGACCCAAAAATATGGCGCTTCTTTCCATTTCAATTGCAGCCTTTTAATTTTTGTTTTTATCTCTTAGCTTCCTTTCCTTTTTTGTTCTTTTCATTTGTATATGTTGTAGTGGATTGTGTGTTGTGGACTCGTGGTGGTGTTGTTTTTCCTGTTTTTTGGTCCTCTCCTTCTTTATTATTTTATCTTTTTCTTTTCTTTTAAAAGATAAAAATATAATATAAAAATAAATGTTAGCTAATCATTTTTAGATTAATAAATATAGAAGAAATCTTAAATAATTAACTATAATAATAAATAATTAATAAGTACATTTTGTCTTCTTTTTTTTTATTTCTTTGTTACTTGTGGTTATATTTTCTTTTTGTTATTTCTATCTGTTTATTTTTCTTTTTAAAGTAAAAATAAAATAAAAATTTAAAGATAAAAATATTATATAACTATTTTAGATTAGTAAAAAAAATTAAAAAAAATTTCTTATAACAAGTAATAATTAAGAAAAACATCAAAGTTTACTAGCTTGTTGTTAAAAGGTAAACTAATGAAAATATCTTTTTATAAATGTTTTTTTTTGCTATTGCAAATGAAAACAAACATATACTCCCTTTGTTTCAATTTTGTTTGTCGTATTTTGACTTGACATATACTCCCTTGTTCTTTTATTAAATTACTTTTTCTTTTTTATCAATTTTTTTTAAAGATAAAATAAAATAAAAAGATAAAGATATTATCTAACTATTTTTAGATTAATAAAAATATAAGAAAATTAATAAATAAATCATAAATAATTAAGAATGACTGAGGAGTATCTCATTAAAGAACGAGAATAGTCCTCCATGACACTACCACAGTATATTTATATATTGTGAGAGTGTCAGAGAGGGTTGAGAAGTGTCTTATTAAAGGACTGAAGTTGTTCATGATACCATGGTAATATATAGATATATTATGATAGTATACTCAGTAGTTTCTAGCTCATTAAAAGAGTGAAGTAGTCCTCCATGATACTATGCCAGTATATAAATATGATATGATAGTATCATGGAGGACTTAGAAGTGTCTTGTTTAAGGATGATACCATGTCAATATATAAATATACTGTGATAGTTTCTAGCTCATTGAAGGACTGAAACAATTCTCCATGATACCATGCCAGTATATAGATATATATATTGTGATGGTATCATGAAGGGCTGAGGAGGCTCTCATTTGAATAATGATACCATATGAGTATATATATACTGTGATGGTATCATGGAGGTCTAATGGAAAGATTGAAGTAGACATCAATGATACCATGATAGTATATAGATATATTGTGATGGTATAATTATGAACTGAATCAAATGATACCATGACAGTAGATATATACTCATATGGTATCATTGAGATCTCACTAAAGAATTGAAGCAAACATCAATGATACCATGACAGTATAAAGATATACTATGATGGTATCATTACAGACTGAAGCAAATTCCAATGATACCGTGTGAGTATATTTATACTGTCATGGTATCATAAAGGTCTGACTAAATGATTGAAGTAGACATCAATGATACCATGACAGTATATAGATATACTGCGATGGTATCATGGAGGTCTCACTGAAGGATTGAAGCAGATATTAATAATACCATGACAGTATATATATATACTCTGATGGTATCATGGAGGTTTGACTGAAAGATTAAAGCAGACATCAATGATACCATGACAATATATAGATATACTGATGGTATTATGGAGGTCTGACTGAAGGATTGAAGCAGACACCAATGATACCGTGGCAGTATATAGATATACTGTGATGGTATCATTACAGACTGAAGAAAACTCAATGATACCATGACAGTATATAGATATACTGTGATGGTATCATTACGAACTGAAGAAAACTCAATGATACCATGTTAGTATATATATATATTTATATATTGTAATGGTATCATAGAGGTCTGACTGAAGGATTGAAGCAGATATCAATGATACCATGACAATATATAAATATACTGTGATGATATCATAGAGGTTTCACTAAAGAATTGAAGTAGACATCAATAATACCATGACAATATATAGATATGTAATGGTATCATTAGAGACTGAAGCAAATCCAATGATATCATGTCAGTATATATATACACTCTGATGGTATCATGGAGGTTTAACTGAAAGATTGAAGCAGATATCAATGATACCGTGATAATATATAGATATACTGATGGTATCATGGAGGCCTGACTGAAGGATTGAAGCAGACATCAATAATACCATGACAGTTTATAGATATACTGTGATGGTATCATTACGGACTGAAGCAAATGAAAAAAAACAAAAATAAAAAAAGAAAAGAGAATCAAATAAGATAATAAAAGAAAAGAAATAAATAAAATAAAAAAAAGGACCGAAAAGATGAAATTAGTTTGTGGTGAAAAAAAATAAAGAATATTATGATTTGAGAAATAAAATGACTGAAAAAGGAGAAATAAAAATAAAGAATTAAGAAATAAACAAAAGAAAAATGAAAAAAAGGGAAAGGAACAAGAAATAAAGAAATTGAAAAACAAATAGAAAGTAAAAAATAAAAAGAACCAATAGAGGGAAAAAAAGATAAAATAAAAGTAGGAAAAAAAGTTGAGAAAAAAAAATAAAGAATAAAGAAATAAACGAAAAAGAAAAGAAAATGAATAAATAAAAGAAAAAGGAACAAGAAATAAAGAAATTAAAAAACAAAGAGAATAAAAAATAAAAAAATAAAAAAAATCAATAAAGGGAAAAAAGAGGAAATAAAAGAAGGAAAAAAGGAAAAAAAAAAGTAGAGAAAAATAAATGAATAAAAAAATAAACTAGAAAAATAAAAAAAAAGAAAAGGAGTACACATGAAATAAAAATTGAGTTTGAATTAGATTATGGTGTAAATATAAAATAAAAAATAAAATAATTTTGCAAAAAAAATAAATTAAAAAAAAAGTATAAAAAGGAAAAATAAAATGAGAAAAAAAAGAAGAAAAATAGATAAAGAAAAAGAAAAAGAATTAAAAGAAAAATAAATAACTAAAGCAATAAGAGAAGAAGATATTTTATGTAATTAAATTAAGGATATTTAGTTGTAAATAGTTTTTAACCTACGAAATATGAACATACTTTCTCCTAAATTTTTTGACGGGACAATACATACAGTGGGGGCAGCTGTTTTTTTAGAGAACCCAATGTTTTTCTAAAAAAAAATGGTGGGAGGACCAATGGGGGAGGAAGAAAAAAGATGGGGCTCAAAATTTACTTCACATAGCACACTAATTTAGTGCATTATATAAGGTTAGTGGGTAATACTAGTCCGTTAAAATGACTCACATAGCACAGTGCTATACCTAATTTTTGTCAACTTTAGTTTTGCCCTTCATTTCGATCAATACTCTTCATTTACACACCCTTTAGGTTCCGGACTTTGTAGAGGGACATTTTATCCTTGTCAATGTCCAAATTCTAGGCAAGTTGCATTACTAATTTGGTCCAGGGCTGATCTCAGAGGCTCATTAGGAGAGATAAGTTGTAGTAGTATAGAGCTCCAACGGTCATTGCTTACTTAAAGTACCAAGTTTAGCAAAATAATTGCAAGGTACCAAACAGAAAATTAACAAAAGCAAATAAACTACAAATGAAATAGAAACTTATTAATAAGTTGGAAGAGAGTGTGACTAATCATCGTCTAATAAAGACGACAAATTTAAATCATGGTATAAAGAGCAGCAAAAGAAGTCAACATCCAACAACTCTAGTGAGCTTTTCAGAAGTGAAACATAAACAAATATATGCCACCAGTCCCAACGCTTCCAATCACCATCTTAAGCTTCAGCGTATCTGCCATTGAAAAACAAATGGATAGGTAAGACACAATATCTAAGCAGAATTGTATATGCGTCTTCAATAAGAAGATATACAGATAAGATTTCAATTAATTAATATGCCTACCCCAATTCAGAGAGCTTCAAGTGAGCCTCAGCATAGTCAGCAAAGAAGGCATCTTCATCCTGACATAAGCAAAGAGTTGCTCCCATCAGTCAACACAGCCAGCATTTATAAGTTAGATGAATAATGTTAACAGTTTATACTATACTGACCGCAGCATATTTCTCAACAAGGGGACGGAAAGCAGGATCAGAGAGGAGAGCCTTGTCTGATGGCAACTGTAACAGCCCTTCTTTTTCCCCACTCAAAAGTTCCCTGACAATAAATGTCTTATAAACAAAATGGACTGATGACAGTCCTCCAAATATGGAGTACTTTTTTTGAACAAATATTCCACAAATGGAGAACTGAAAAAGACATGTCTGTTTAGTATTCTTACTTAAAGTATGAATTGTCAAAGATGAGGGGATTGGTGGTCCAAGCTCCCTCAAAACCAGAACGCTCCTTGTGGCACCTTCCCTGGGATATCATTAAGAAAATGAGTATGTAGGAATAGAACCTCGAAATAAATAAGATTAAACAGTAGAAGCAGGCAACAAACCAAGGTATGGGCACCAGAAAGTGCAACAATATCCTTGTCAGAAAGACCCATTTGTTTCACAAACACGTCCCTCAAGTGGTCACAACCTGCATTAGGTTTACATATGATTATCAAGGCAGGCAAATTGCAAATAATATTATGTTCCTCTACGCAAAATGTTTTGCAATCAAAATTTGCTCTATAAAGCTATCAATCTATCACAAGACAAATTGCAAAGAACTTACCCTTGGTGGCATCAGGCAAGCGACCTTCAACAGGTGGTTCTGGCTTGTCCTGGCAACGCAATGTTAACATAGATTTAGGTTTCACCAAACGAGTAACTTCACTGTGGACATGGTTAAATTCACTTATAGACCAGCATGAATATTTTAATGAAGGACAGATTGCAAACAGTATAACTTCTGAAATAACCAGCTGCAAAACTAGAATCTAGTTCACAATTACTAATTTCAAAAAAAAAAAATACTAGAATTTAGTTGGAATATGACTTGTCATCCCTAGGGTCAAGAGGGATGAACATGGCACACATTAGGAATATATAAATAATATAAAGTTTCTATACATAAAGTAGGAAAAGGAATATAAGAGTATGAATCATCAAATTAGAATTAAGTTTACCATCCTCAAAAAAAAATCATCAAATTAGAATTCACACGCAGGAGTTCTTTACACAAACCTTTTCAGTTGTGTGAAGCATATGCACATCATAACGTCTTAGTTAACCAATACCAATAGGGCTGTAGGCTGTGTTTCACAAATAGTAGTGGAAGAGACTTTTGCCAAAAGCATAAAATTTTGTTAGAAGTTCCCAGTATCACATGTCAGTATTTCCTTATAAATAAGGCCTCGAATTTGGAAGTAAGCACTACTCATTAGTCATTACAAGTCAATTAGAACTGCTTCAAAGCTTCGGAGACACTCTGACTAACCTCTCTGCCAGGGTGGAAGGGAACATCAGGTCCTCCAGTAACTTCAACAGCAACAACACCAGCCAACTGCACCAACAAGAAAATAACAAGTCAGTTCTGCACTTTGTTTAAGCAAATAAAAAAACATAAAAGAAGTACCAAAGTACCAAACATAACAACAAATACAAGAGTACATACTTGATGGAAATCAGCATAGGAGAGGGTGGGAGACTGCTCCCTAATGGGCTCCAAGAGTCTGAGAGCAATGTCAATACCATTGTTTGCACCATGTGCTTGCTCAGCTTGGAACCTCATTGTACCAAAAGGACCTCCAGTTTTGGAACACACATCATAGGTACCAGCAGAGTGCCATCTGAGACAACAGAAAATATCTTTAAGGTCATGGAACAACTTTCCCTTTTCTTTTCTCGGAAAAATACTACCGCTCCAATCCAGTTCACATGACATTTCCTATTTCAAATATTCATAAATGTGTAATACCATCCTTTTGTACGCAATTCTCAAAAATTACAATTCATTATACCATTTGATCTATTTTTATTATATTCACTGTCAAACTAATCATTCAATCACTATTCAAAACATAACGACTATCATTAACGTATTAAAAAAAGTGGAAAAAGCAGGAGAAATTACTTTGTTTTGTAAATTTGCAAAAAGAAAAAGGACAAGAAATCTGCAGAAGAAGCAAACAAAATAATTGAAGAGAACATACGCGAGACGGAGCATAATAGGAGCACAATTCTTCTCAGCAATGAGTGCTCTGAGTTTCCTTTTACATTTGTCAACAGCGTTGAGGTACTCCGCGCTCACGGTGGGATAGGACTTACCCATAGTAATTACTCTACACAACATTTAAGCACAATAAGATCCAAGTTTCACAATCCAGTGCACATCAAGATATTAACTAGGTCAAGAAGGCTCATGTATTTGTAGAAACAAAACATAAATATTATGTGTAAACAGATCCATGCAGTTCCAGTTGAAAAAGAATCAGAAGAGAGAAGAGTTCATAGAATGATTTATTCACATTCGTCGAAAAAACATCTATACCCATTTTTTTTTAAAAAAAATTGTTACTAATATATATATTCCTATCAAGATCAGATATAGTCTTTAAAATCACGGATCATCCTCTGTTAGGAACACATAATCCAGGCATAAAGGCATTTCAGAAACAAAAATGAATGAAATAAATATTTCATTCGTCTTTAGTGGCATCTTTTGAATCTCCAGATAATAGTATTAAGTAGTTTTCAAATATATACTAATTTAATTTTAAAAAAATTTAAAGATTTCATGCCCAAATTCATAAATTAAACTAAAAAAGATCGATAGATGAAAGAGAAAAAACCTGGAGAAGCAGATATGACAAGCAAAACGTTAAACCCTAAGCGGCACGAGCAGACCACAAGCCAATGAAAATGAAAATGTATAAAGCCAAAATGGGGTAGATAAAAGGGTTGAAAGGAGGAGAAAGTTCCAGAAGGCGAATGTAGACCGTAGGATTAGGATGATTGTGTGGCTAAGATTGAGAGATGAATTTACTATTTTTGGATCTTTAATGGATTCGTTGAATGGGTAGGTTTGAATAATTGAAAATTGGAGGAAAGTCAGGAAAATGAATTCTTGTTATTGGTGGATTTTTGTGGATCGTGGACCCACATCACATCAAGGTGGACTTTTAATTATTCATTAAAGGAAAAAGACTCAAATATTTTATCGAACTATTAAAAATTACTCATTAATACCTTTTGTTATAAGTTTGGCTCATTTATATCATCGTCGTTAAAAGTTTGGCTCATCTATGCCACTGCCGTTATAGAAAGGTTCATTCATGTCATTATTTTTTAACAGTGGTTTTGTAAAAATATTTTTCCTACGTAGCCTCTTATTAGAGGTTCACGTCACCAAATCTAAATCAACTAATATTATTTAAAATCAAAATAAAAACTTGAACCCATTAAAATAAAACCCGATATAATTAATGAGTCTGATTTTTATTGTTAATGAGTTCAATTTTTATTTTAACAGTATGGGTCGAATTGCATTTTAATGGGTCCGATTTTTTATTTTGATTTTAATTAATATTGGTTTATTTAGATTTGGTGACTTGGACCTCTAATAAGAGGTCACGTGGCAAAAATGATTTTGCAAAACCATTGTTAAAAAATAATGACACGAATAAACCTTTCTGAAACAGTAGTGACATAGATAAGCTAAACTTTTAACAGTGATGACATAGATCAGCCAAACTTATAACGGATGGCATGAATGAGCCATTTATAATAGTTCGATGACATATTTGAGCCTTTTCCCTTCATTAAATGACTAAAATGTCCTTAGGGCTAGTTTGTATAGGATTAAAATATTTTGTGATTATAATTCGGACTAATTTATTTTACTTGATTGCATAAAATAATCCTAGTTGGATGGCATAAGGTGGATATTCAAGGATTAAGATTACAACAACAACAATATACCCGGTATACTCCCACAAAGTGACGTCTAAAAATGAGAGTGTCGACAGACCTGACTATTTTCTATAGACTCTCGGCTCAAGAGGAAAAAGTTCAAAATGGACTAGAAAATGAAATGGCAGAAGTATAAGAAATAGCAAATACTAACATGACAGTAATTATAACAATATCACATATATGATAGTCAAAGAATAAAACAACAGATAATAATAGAAATCGAAAGACCAGAAACTACAAAAGCAGTATTACAACTACTAATATGGACTGCTAACATGACAACTCTTGCTACTTATTTAGCCCTCTACTCTAATCTGTGTCTTTCATAATCTCTTATCTAAGATCACGTCATTGGTAAGTTGAAACTGCACCAAGTATTGTCTAATCATAAACATAATATAAATTTGATCTCAAATTTAATTTTTGGAATATCACGTCTTATTTCGCGTATCAAATGACCGCTTAGTGTCACTGTCGTGAACGAATAATGAGGAAAAGAAAAGAAAAAGAAATGATTGTCTTATCAAGAGCCTGTTTGGATTGACTTTTTTCTTATAATACTAACTTATAATTTTTGATTTATTTTTATCACTTTGCCTTAAATTTAAGTGTTTATAAATACTTTTTTTATTTATCTAAACTCTACTTTAGTGCTTAAAAACTATTTTAGCTTAAAAGCACTTAAAATAAGTTAATCTTCATATTAGATATTCAACTATAATTGTTAAAATTATATGGGGGCATATTTTATAATAATCATTTCCCTTCTATTTTAGTACTCCATCTAAATTGATGGCAAAATGTTTATTTTCTTTTTAGTTTAAAAATATCCTATAAAATATTTACTTTCTTTTTAAGTTTAATAATTTATATTAATGATAGATATTAACTTCCCTTTAGATTATAAGTTTATAAAAAAATAATATACATATATATCTTTTTCTTTTGTTTTCTATAATTTGTAATAGAAAACCTTTTTTTAATGAAACTTGTTCATTAAAAACTCATACTATGAAATTTTTCCATCACCCTTTACATAGAATCACCAATAAACCTTTTCAGGTAATAATTTACTTGGAAAAAAAATTTAATTCCATAATTAATTTTTTTTAAAAATCTTCCAAATTAACAAATCCCAATCCAATTGGGTATGTTGGTTGTCGTGTGCTGCATGCAATTGGTCTCTTGGACTTTGAACTTGAAAGTAGCCAAATATATGAACTTTCCATGTGAAATTTAAACCACTTCAATTTCAATTTGGAATTAGCATGCATGTAGGGACGTGCAAGTCCTCCATCCAATTCAAAATTGAATTCTAGCTTAAGTCCTTTAAGCTGCACACGTAAGGTATCTCAAAGTGAGTCCAATTGATATTCGCAATTTGGACTTTCCTTTTGTAGTAATATTTATTTAAGTACCAAATATATATCATATATATATATATATATATATATATATATATATATTAAATCAAGAGATATAATTTAATTTTCTATTCTAAATAGAAAACTCCAATTTATTCATAATATTAGTTATACTCTCTGTGCTAGCAAAGAATATAGTAATAATCCATTTGAACTAATATTTTATTTATTTGACTAATAGAATTCTCCAATTTAATCAAACAATAAAAATAATTAATTCATTAACAAAGATAGGAACACTCGTTAGTGTGTGACCTCATAGGTTCAAAACTAAGCCGGTAGTAAATTGATCATATCAATATACTAATCAAGGTTGGCATCTAGCAACACTCCTTCATGACCGGATATCATGAAGCATACAATTTACTCTCAAGAATCTGTAGAAGAATAATGTAGTATTTCTCTCTATCCTTATTACTCCGGATCACCCCCTAGGATATAGTCTAACTGTCAAATCCCAATGGGTGATCAACTATGAGTGCATGTCAGATAATAATCAACTATTGAATGACCTCAGAAACTCTTTTCTTCTTTCATTCAATTGCCCTGGTCAAGGTCTTGATTAGTCGTTTATAATACATGACAACATAGGGCTTAAACTCATTACCAAGAGTTGACAAATTCCATCTTGCATCAATCATTAATTCTACAAGTATTTAATCATACTCAATATCCTTTCAATCATATCCATATGGACATGGGTGTCCGATATCAAAGTATTAATAAATAACCTGTTAATTACTATGATGATCTCAGGTCAAAGGAAACTCTTACATCACATTCTTCAAGATAATATCCTTGTGACAATTTATGGTAATCTAACCATTAGGAGTTATCCAGTGAGTCTGTTCAATGACCATATCTCCATATGCATCATCTATGTATGTGATTTAGTTAATGAGATCAACTAATCTTTATCTTATAAAGACCACTACATACATATTGATTTAACCGGATCACTAATTCCCCTAATTAATAATCCTACGATCAAGAACAATTTTAGATTAATTTATAAGAAACATGTCTCTCTCATTATCATGATCTCCATCATGATGTCAAGTTCCAAAACTCAATTAAGGACCTTATCATGTTAATTAAATAATTTGATATAACTTATGAAAAAAATATTAGATGTCATATATTTATATCAAATTATATTTATAAAAACATGTTCAAATCATCAAATGTGAGATTGGATCTAAAGCATATCATTTTTTTAATTTTTTTTAAATTAAAGACGGGCACAAAGCCCATTTATAGAATGAAAAAGGTAGACTGTATAAACAGGCCAGGCCCAAAAGTGACCCGACCCAAAAATAGAAAAGAAAAGTAAACAAAAAGCAGGAAAAACAAATGAAGAGACAAAGGTCTCTAGAAAATTCTCTATCTTCATCTGCTCTTGTTCAGGCTCATCATTTCATAGTTGTCTTCTCTAGAACGAGTAGAAGAGCTTCCCAATGTAATCTCTAGCCATAATCAACAAAAATCTTCATAAAAAAAATCTTCACTTTTCTAAATGGTCCGATCTGGAGCTTGTTGTAGCATTTGAGCTCCATGGCCATGCTCCAGCTTGTATATGCA
This sequence comes from Capsicum rhomboideum, assembly GCA_031232105.1. Classification (NCBI taxonomy): domain Eukaryota; kingdom Viridiplantae; phylum Streptophyta; class Magnoliopsida; order Solanales; family Solanaceae; genus Capsicum; species Capsicum rhomboideum. The sequence continues at coordinate 123,901,415 of CP124713.1, read as the reverse complement.
CCAATGAAGCCATCTCAATCTTTAATTCACCGACTAAGCTAAGTAGTTGCCTTAATCTATCATCATCCTTACCTCTTTTCCCCAAATCGGTGGATTGAGCTTCAAATGAAGCTGATACCACCACCTAACTTAAGAAATTGAGCTAAGGCGAAACGATAAATCATAGATCTAATTTTTGAACTTACGTAACAGGAATTTGGAACATTCTCGAATTACCTTAGATCTGGGCTGCTTTGTTTGAGTTGTTGTCTCAACCCCCCAAATCTCACTAGGTGTAGGTATCATACTCATGGAAATCACTTCCAACAAATGTAACCATCAATCCTCGTTTACTCGTGATAAAATATTCTTAGATTCTAGTTACACACACAATCTTGAAGCTAAGTAGCTATAACTTAAGGTTTGTGGCTTTTGGATTGTACACTTGTATCTTGTGAGTTGTGCTTTATGGCTAGCAACTTGTAGCTTGCATCCTGTACCTTGTAGCTTGTATTCAATTTTTGTTGCACCAGTTGTATGATATTCATGACAGAGAAACCTTTTACTTCCTTCCTTACTCTTAGTGTATGTCTGAAAATAGTAGGCTGAGATTTAAGAAAATCTAATATCACCACCAATCTTAAGACTATACTAAGAGTAAGTATTACAAATTTAACAGTCAATTTATACTCACTGATCACAGTATGCAAACCTTCTCTTGATTCAAATAGATGATGAATTTCAGTGTAGCACTGTGAACTATATCTTATCTTCATATATCTTGCACTGTTCTTCTTATTTGTGGTGTACCTGACTTGTCTAAATTGATAATGCATTTGCCCCTTGCTGGAACTTCCCTATAGTTGTTGAATTGAACCTCACCTGCAAAATCAAAAACTAGGTTAGAGAAAAAATCTGCAAGAGTGTTACCTTTCCTAGGGGAATGTACCACTCTTACAGTCAGGTAACTCATTATGGATCTGATGGAGTTGACAATTATTGTCACACTCCATGGTATATCCCATTCCCCCTTAAGAATCTGCACCATAGTTCATGAGTCAGTCTCAAGTATAATCTGTTGAAAGCCCTTTTCATTGCAAAACTTCAAACATTCTCTGATAGCTATTGCTTCTACCACCAAACTAGTTGAGTCATGAAATTTAGCACCTTTAGCAAACATCAAATCTCCATCATGATTCCTAATACAAAAGGCATAAGAACTAGGATCTGGGTTACCTTTTGAAGCACCATCAGTGTTGCATTTAACCCAACCTACCTCAGGAGGCATCCATCTAACTATTTTAAAGAAGACATCACTGTTATACATCTTTAACTCATCCACAATACTGACCAAGACCTCCTTGTTATATCCTTCTTAAATCTTAATTTGACAAACTTAATAATTGTGTCATTAATCTCCCACCTAATCTTCCTCTCATGATAAGACCCACCATGTAATATAGTGTTTCTTCTTTTCTATAGGAACCAGATTATTAGAATAGGAACTACTTGAAAGATAGCCCTCATTCTTCTATTTCCACCTTGATTTCTCCAGAATCTCACACTTGTTTCAAATTGAGCCTATTCTCAATAATTCCAGCTCCTCTACAGTAGTGATTTCATATTCTACTAGCAACCTCACCTTTAAGGTAAAGGTGTTCGATAGTTTCAGACTCAGGACAGATGCAACAACCATATTTAGCCTCAATATCTGGGTTCTACACATACATTAAAGATGCCACAGAGATTTTTTTTAACCAAACTCTTCTTTTCAAAAAGGAATATTTGAATGGCAAAACTTTGCACCAAATGGCCATTAAGTCATCATTAATATCAACTCTTTACCTAAGTAAATCCCAGGCACTCTTAGTAGAGAACTTACCATTACCGTTTCTTGTCCACCATGATTTATCCATTACCTTCTCATAACAAACAAAATCCACAGTATTTCTGACATGCTTTAAAACATTATTAGGGATCAGGACCCTCATCATATCATAGTTCCAACCCTCTTGACTGAGAAATTCTTTTACATTTTTCAGGGGATGGTATGTGTAAACCTCTGACTGGTGCGACTGGTGCATATAAAGTGGACCTGTGTTGGTCCAATTATCAAACCATATAGTTGGTGAACCACTTTTTGGTTCCCACCATAGAAACTTCTCTATTTTCTCCTTGTTTCTTAACATGGCTTTCCAAACTTGTGACCCACCTTTCCACTGAACCAAAGAAGGTATCTGCTTTTTTACAATATTTGTTCCAAGTAAAATTGGATCACAAATTATTTTGTGTCCTAAATTTCCACCAAAGCTTAGCATTTAAAGCTTGAGAGACATCCACCAGAGCTCTAAATCCCAATCCTCCTTCATGCTTAAGTAGACAAATATTTTTCCATGCAGACCAATGCTTGCCTTTACCTGATTCCTTTGTATTCCAGAAGAATTTAACAAATATTCTTTGAATATCCTTTATCACACTCTTTGGGGGTACAATAACTGACAGAATATATATGGGGATGCTTTGCAAAACACTATTCAACATCACCTCCTTCCCACCATAAGATAAAAATCTCCCTTTCTAAGCTTGCAGTTTATTTCTAACCTTGTCCACCAATTCTGCAAAATCTTCCTTCTTCTTCTTGGTGTGAGATATGGGACACCCAAGATATTTTATAGGAAAAGATCCCCTAACCATCCCTGAAGTAAGCTCCACTTGTTGTTGGACAGCCACAGAGGTGTTCTTATGCATGTAAACAAAGCTTTTAGCCTTATTAATCTTCTGACCTGACTCTTTTTCATACTCCTGCAGAATTAACGTAATTTTCTCCATAGAATATGCATTAGAAGAGGTAAAAATTATAGTGTCATCAACATATGCTAAGTGATTGAGATTAGGACTCCACTTAGGCATTCCATAACCACAATAATTATCATCCTTAAAAAGATGATTTAGAGCCCTTGTCATGACCTCTGCAGAAATAATAAAGAGTGTAGGAGACAAAAGAGCTCCTTGTTTTACCCCTCTAGAAGAATGAAGAAAACCAACACATTGGCCATGTAACAGCACTGAATAGTAATTATTAGAGATCAATCTCCAAATCACATCAACAACAATATTAGAGAAACCTATCTTTCTTAGAACTTTCATCAGAAAAAACCAGGACACCCTATCATAAGCTTTATCCATATCCATTTTTAACACAACATTGGATGGTTTACCTCTTTTCCCAATATTAGAAATCAACTCTTGTGCTAAAAGCACATTTTTATCAATGCTCCTCCCCTTAGCGAATCCTCATTGATTAGGGGATATTAATCTAGGAAGAATATCTTCCAACATATCATGAACAATTCTTGATAAAATCTTATTCACAAAATTACTGAGACTGACAGGTCTCAAATCCAAAAATGATCGCACATTCTCTTTCTTGGGAATAAGCACCAAATTAGTGTGAGTGATGGATTTTGGGAGGGTATTACCTAAGAAAAAATTCACCACCAATCTGACTATATCATCACCAATAATATCCCAACAAGATTGATAGAACCTTTCTGTCAAGCCATCAGGGCCACTAGCACTATCACCATTAAGACTGAAAACAACCTTTTTAATTTCATCATAACCAGGAATAGCCTCTAACACCTCATTATCCATATCAGAAATCAGTTTAGGAGCATACTTCATCAGAGGAAAAGAAGAAGCATCTCTCTCTTGAGAAAATTATTTCTGGTAGAAATCAACAGCTTCTTGTGAAATGAGATCATCCTCCTCTAACCAGCAACCCTGTTGGTTTTGAATTTTGGAAATCTTCATTCTGTTTCTTCTACCTTTAACAATATTATGAAAAAACCTTATATTTCTATCTCCACTTTCAAACTAGACATACCCTGCTTTCTACTGCCAGTAACTTTCTTCAAGTTGAAGATACCTGATATATTTTGCCTTAGTTCTTTGCATAACAACCCTATTTTCCTGAGAAGGATCTTCTTCAAATAATTTCTCCTTTATTTTAGCAATCTCTTCCCTGATGAGAAGTTGTTGAAAAATATCCCCATACACTTGCCTTCTCCAAACTGAAAGAGCCTTTTTAACTTTTTTAATGTTCCTTTTAAAATCCAAAAAAGGGTTATCAATACCTTCAGTATCCCAATTACTCAGAACTACCTTTATGAAATCATCATGCTCAGTCCAGAAATTTAGGAATCTAAAAGATCTTTGAAAGCTGATATCTCTATTCTCATAATTTAACAACAAATGGGCATGGTCAGAGCCATCTCTAGCAAGATGTTCAACTTCAGAATGAGAATAAATACCTTGGAATTCTGAATTAATTAAAATTCTATCAAGCCTTTCAAATATGCAATCAGCACCAACTCTCCCATTTTACCACGTAAAAGGACTCCATTTATACTGTACTTGTACTAAATCACATGATTCAATACAATGTTGAAAGTCCTCAACATCAGCAGCAACCACTGGTACACCACCAATTTTTTCTCAATTATTAATAATAACATTAAAGTCACCCCCTACAATTCATGGACAGTTCAACCCATTACCAGTAGAGAGAATGTTGTCCCCAAGTTGTAACCTTTGATCACTATCACATTTTGCATAAACTATAGTCACTACAAATGCCACATTGCTTGCCAAATTCTTGCATTGAAGAGTCAACTGTTGTTCAGTATCTGAAACCATATGAGCACTAAGTCCCTGATTAACAAAGCACCAAATCTTCCCATTGTAATTATGAAATATTAAAGGCATTTGAATCCTCCTTTTGTATCTGTAAATAGTTCTAATATGTTGAAAAGGTTCAAGTAAGGATACAAAATCAAACTTATGGAATTTATGCAACATCTGAACTCTCTGAAAAGCCTTTTGTGACTTAACAAACCTAATATTCCATATAAAAGCTTTCATTGATTTTTCGACTTGTGATTTCCTTCATTTCTCTTTGGTTGAACTTTGCTAGCTTGTGAAACCACACCAGTTCCCTGCTTTTTGCCTTTCTTTGCAGATTTGTAGGTATTAATGACCCTTAGAGATAGATTAGTATCTTTCATGATTTCCTCATCAGGTTTGGACTCACTTCTCAACTCTCTTTCCTCTATTTGTGCATATAACTCCACCTCATATATATTATGTGTCAAGATATCCTGAAAAAAATCATTAGGAGACTGAATATCAACATTATTACTCCAGTTTAAGGAATCATCAATTTACAATGGTATATCTACTAGAACCAGAGAATTGTTTTTGGTTGCTGTCAGCTGCTGCTCATTTGATTCAGTTGTGAGGTGATTTTCCTCCCCCTTATGTTCTACACTCACTTTTTTTATTTCTCCTTGTTGAATGTTGCTTATTTCAGTTATTGCAGGTGTCATCTTTCCTTGATCTGCTGTAGTAATGCTCTCCCTTAAACAACTGGTTATGGATGCTTCCTCATATGCATTGTCTTATGCTCTGTGGGACTAGTGATAATCCTATTTTGATGAAATGTCTTTGTAGCCCAATTCTTTGTTGACACTATCTCTTCTTTTTTCCCTTTATCATATGTTGCTGATTCTTTACTATGCTTGTCCATTATGATGTTTTGTACATCTACATGACTACACTTCTTGTCTTTTCCCTTTGTTACCTCTGTTGTTGCATCCTTATCAGGTGTTTGAATTTCTGCTTGTTTAGTTGTGAGATGACTGTCACTCATATCCTCCTCCTCCTCTTCTAGCAATACCCCAAAAGCATTATTCACTGCAATGTCTTTATTAGGATTAATAGGAGCTCTCAAGTAGCCTTCATCATTCTTGACCATACTAAAAGTTCTTTTTGTAGGATTCCACCTTGACCAAACAACTTTACCATTAATGAATCTTCTCTGCCATGGGACTTCTTTTTTTTCTGGGATTATTTTCTCCTCTTTATCATCATGATAAGGCCTTCTAAATTCTGGATGTAAGCTTCTGCAATCACTCTCCTCATGCCCTTGAAGTTTACATGTGTGACAATACTTAGGAAGCATGTCATACTGAACTTGAATTTTCTGAATCCTAGTAGCTTGTGACTTACCATTCACCACTTTTAACTCAACAAAACTAGGGATTTTAGTATCCAAATCAACTTAAACTTTGACCCTAGCACAACTAGGTCTAGTTCTATTTATAGTAGCCATATCAGATGAATTGGTTTACCAACAGGAGCAGCCAACGAAAAAGGATTCCTTTATTAAAAAGGTAGGCAATAGGTTCGGAAAGGAAATCCAAGCTATAACTTGTGTTGTCTTAACTCCTGGTTTGAAGTTAGTGTCATTAATGAATGGTCTCATTTGATAGGCTATTCCATCCTTAGAAATAATGTAGTGAACATTCTTAGTCAGAATATTTACATAATCCTCCATCTGATTGAATCTCATCAAGATGTGTCTATTCCTTAGCAACCCTATTTTACACTTACCTTTGATATTGCATTGCTTTGGGATTTGCTTCCTCAAAATTTCTAAATTTGGCCAACCATTGAAAAATTTGCCTATGACTGCTAGTTATAAATCCTCCATGATGTTCATTTTGGCCATCCCCTCCTCCGTCCAAGTAACTCTGGGTACGCCATCATTGTAAGTCACTGGTTTCATATCAATTGAAACTTTCGAAGACTTCATACATTACTTTTGAGGTTTTATCAAATCTGCATACTTCAATTTGTTCTTAATCTCAATGCTATCCTCCTTTAACTTGTTTTCTTCGGTAGGTAAACTGATAGGCTCGTTAGGCAAAGTAGGGTTCTTTGGTTATTTTGGGTGGTATAATTCAGGGAATTCATTAAAAGAAGTGAGCGATATGGTCATGCTTGTACGGTCAGATTTCTCCAACTGACCATTGGCCGAAACGACCATAGAATCGATCGTACAATAGGGTTTCCTGGTTTTTAGGAGTCGCCAAAAGAGGGAAAAATGATCAGATTTATGTAGGGCATATCATTATATCGCTTACAGAAGCAAAACATAACAAACGTATGCAAGAACCAGGTTCTTTACATGTCCTAACAAAGAATTGGTAGTGTTCATAACAATATAGTACAAGGAACCAGTACCTATCGAGATCTACTACAAAAGATGGTACCAAGAAGTACATCATATGCAGTAAAGAAACAGTGAAAGAATCAAGTTCTTCATAGTAGACTGGAAAATACAATTTATAATCAAGTCAAGATAAAAAGTGCAAAGAAGGATTTCTTGAGAAATTGGGATTGCAATCAATCCAGCGAAGTAAGGGGCAAGTATAATATGAACATTACCATATTTATCAATGAGGAAAAAGGTGTATGTTTATTATATGTTGCTTCATTTTACTTTGTAGCTTGATATTTTGCTGTTATTTTTTTCTTGCAACCCTTCTCTGAATAACTTCACTTAGGAGTGGACGGTCTAAGGAAAACAGTTTCTCAATCCCACAAAAATCTATGTACATCTTACTCTCCCCACACCTGCATATGAATTTACATTGTAGGGTGTTATTAATATTAATATGTTATTTATAGGTTTAACTTAAGTTGTTAGCGTAAGAATTATTTATACTTGGAGGAGTGGGAAAATAAATGTTAGCAATAAGATTAGTATTTGTTACCTAATGAGTCATGGATTTATGGCTCATTCGAAACCATTTGCATAGATTATTGTTGTCCTCAATGCATTTTTCGATACTGTTTTTATGTTAGTTTGTTTGAATTTAGGTTATGAAATCAAGAAACCACAAAAGGAGCATCAAGATAGCAAAAAAGAGCATAAATATAATAAAAAAGAGCAAAAATATGGATAAAGAGGAGACGATTCCAAAGTACAATCGCAAAATAGTAATGTGAATCGCACCCCATCATTGCACAAAGTACCAGAGAATGCGGACCTTCGACCTACTAATGTGTTAATGCGGACCTTCGACCTACTAATGTGTTATCTCATGTACCAAACATGCATGTCCCACACCCAAAGTGTGATCGCACATTGTCACCGTACAATCAGATGAAAAGATCGAAGATTTAAAAACTCAAGACCAATCTACGATCTCAAGACCCAAAGTGTGATCCATATATCTGATGTGTGATCCGATTTAGACCAATTTTGGTGACAATTTTATAATTTTTTACTATGCATTTGTGGCCTATAAAAAGTATTTCTAGATTTCTGAACCATTATCAGCTTTTAGAATAAAATCTTCTTTACCTTTTTAGCAAGTAATTGAGATCGAGTGAAATATAATTTGGAATTTTTACTGTTTTGAGAATTTTTTTATGAATCAATTAATGGCTGACCTTGAGGATGATGTTTTGGGTACAATTACTTCCTTTATGTTGATGCTTGGCTAATTTGATATCTAGGTTTATGTGACCATGGGATTATCCATATGATTGGGTAATGGTGATATGCTTCTATAATTGAAGTTGTTAATGGTTCTATTTATTCCTTCACTCTTGAATGATTAATTGATGGTTGCAAGTATTGATTGTGCCTTAAATCTTTACCTTGCTTGAGAAAGAGGTAAAGGATTAGGACAAGGGATAAATAGAAATGAGTTTGAGCTTTAAACTCCATTTAATAACTTGACCTAGAAATTGGATGGTTTACTTTAGAATTGATTTGATTAAACTTTTTGAACATTTTGGGGCTTGAGAAAGCGCAAGGTAAAGTTCACCCGTTTGGTTGAGAAACTTTGAATCAAACCTCTACTCATTATGAACTCAATTTAGAAGTGTAACTAAAACCCAATTGTATAAGTTTTACCAAATAGAATCACAATTCTAGGTCCTCACTTTATTAAAGTAAATCTTCAAATTTTAATTGTTAAGTGTTCGATAATAGTTGACTCTACTTTTTACAACCCCACCCCACCCTCCTTGTTACTTCAAAATTCAAGATATTAGTTGATTATTACACTAGTTAGTAATCTCTTAATCGTATTCTCTTGGGATACGATCCCAACCACGTTGGGTTCTAAATTGCAACGGATCATTTACACCTTCTTAACTTGGAGTATGAAATTAGAATTATCAATTTTTGCCACCGTTGTTGAAAAATATGATTTAGAAATTCTATTTTAGTGTGAAATTGGACGTTAGGATTCCAACTTGACTCAATTGAGCCTCACGTTGGTTAATGGAAGTGGAATGTGAATTGACTGTTTGACCTATGGTAGTAAGTTCATCCCTCATCTCTTTAATACTAACATCGGTCGATTCAGGCTATTTTAACACTTTTGAAAGCATTTCTTCCACCTTCAAATTTGTGGGATCACTTACGGAGGCTTGGTTTTGATGGTTGTTAAGCATCTCTTGGAGGAACATAACAATCACAATCTGTATTGACCCTCATATTAAAATTTAAAAATTTCTATGTTTTGACTATTTTTCCCTTCCCGATAGTTACTTTATCACTTTTATGAGTTGCGGAAATGGTTGGCACAGTCCTTGATGCATTCAAAAGTGTTTTATATGTGATTTTGATTGAACATCCTTAAAGGGATTAGTTGGATTCTGTCAATATTTCAAAATTCGAGCATCCGATGGTGATTTTGACAGTTTCATTAGATTTGAAATGTCGTAATTGGGTTAGTAGCGGGGTTGGTTCGGGTACGGAACCTTGATTTTTCATTTTGACCCTCCGTTTGAAAACTAGTTTAAATAGCCTATAAGGGTTCCTGTGGTTAATTTATTGTAAACGACCTCTTTTTGTAAATCAGATGATTCCATTGCATCCGGAATTTAATTTACAAGCTATTATCATATGTGATTTGTGTTCGGGAGGTTCAGATGTGTTTTGAATAAGTTTTCTGAATATTTCGGGGGCTTTGGCCCTGTTTAAGTAAAATTGATCGACAAAAAGATTCATTATTAGTTTTAAAGATCGAAAAATTATTCCGAAATATCTGGAATATCATGCATGAATTATAGGATTGATCTGGATAGTTTGGTGTAATTTTGATAAGTTTAGATCCAATTTTTATTGCGGAACATGAAATAATTCTTTAACGAGCAAAAATTACATCTAACTATGCAAATGTGCATGAAATTGAGTTCCAACTGAACGAATAGATTTGTATCATTATTTAGAAATTATATGAAAAAGAATATGTGCATTTCGCTATCGTATGAGGAATTTACGGCCTTTTTAGTGAATATAAAAGTTGTTGGTGCAAAAGGTTGCTGGTGCACACCTTTAGCTATGGAAAAAGGCTTTAGCTACGAAAATCGTACCTGAACATATAAATTTCAGATTTCGTTCCATTCGTATTTTTGATATTTTGGGAGCTAGGAAGCTCCGGTTTTGGCGATTCTTGATACGTTTTTCTAGTATAATCATTTACTATGTGATTTTACCTTCACGTTTACAATTTTCCAAGAATATACATTTCATTTTTCAGGATTCCTAACCAAAGTTGAGATTTAAAACCCCATTCCACCATTTTCACCATTTGTGGGGCTTGAGAGCTTGAATTTGAGTATTTCCAAAGGGGTTTTCGAGATTTCTTTCGTGGATATGTTTTTAAACCTTGTATTTATCATTTTCCCACTGATTTCATTACAAATTCATCTTCAAATCTTTGATGTTAAATTCGATTTTGGGATTTTTGCAGGTAAAGCTTAAAAATGGCTTTTCTTTGATTTGGACCTCATTTTAAACTCGTTTTTGCATGAATTTTCAGTTATAGATTCTTAATGTTTCGGGAAACGTGTTTCCAAAATAAAATTTCAGTTTTATTCTTTTTCCTTCGAGGTTAAATTTTAAACTACTTTTATACCAAGATCAAATATAGTTGATATGGGTATCGTGTCACGATCAAAAAATTGGGTTGTGATGGCACTTATCGCGGCCCAACCTTGATAACTAAGCCCAAATCCCAAAATGATTAAGAAATGCAAAAATAAGTAGAGTGACGAGACTTCTAGAAAGAAGTTAAGTCCTTAACATAATAAATACGGAATCCAAGAAATACATAACCAAATCCCAGAACCTGGTGTCATAAACACAAAGCATCTAGTGTAAAATCGAATTTGAATTATATATAGTCTTTGAAAATTAAATAAAGACATAATAAGGGATAGATTAGGCTCGGGGTCAACTCCGAAGGCATGGAACAACCGATACCTCAAACTCTCTCTCTCAATCAGCATGAACTCAGCAGAACCTGGATCTGCACCGAAAGGTCACAGTAGGGATGAGTATGGGTCCACTTGTACTAAGCAGGTATCATTATCATAAGTCGATTGAGCAAAGTAAATAATAATAAAGGTAAAACTAACTATGAGTGCGTTACCTGCACACAGAGAATGTCCCAAACGGTAGCTCACACTCTCTCCACTAACAGTTCTAATATATATAAACAGAGAAACAATGAAATAAAGGAATAGAGCACAACAAATAATAAGATAGATACGTAAAATAGACAACACATAACACACGGATAATACATATGTATATAATCCAATGATGATGATGATGTGAATGAATGAGGATTATCGGATAACTCTCTATATATTCCTACCGAGCCTCAGCGCTTCCAAGATAGGACACATGGGGGGTTTGCAACCCATTTAATAGCTCAAATCTCAATCTCAACATCACCTCTCCTACTCATGATCACGGATAGAGAGTTTTATAAGATGTCTCATTTTCTGTCAAAAATTATGTTTCCACAATGGTACCAACATATCATGAATGTATATGTGTGAATGATGATTTAATGCTCAAGATTACTCAATAACAGGATATCCAAGCCACCAATACGCAAAATATACGTGTAACTAAGCTCATAATCAACTCAACAAGTCCACAATTCATGATTTTCAATTCAATTAGGCACCAATGGAATAAATATCATGCAAGACATCACTTAAATCATTATTAACCCCGATTCGGGTATATCATCATGTATGAAGCTAATTTATGCCCAATAAGGCCTATTTTATAACTTAAGCCTCCACACGGGCGTCATATTCATATAATAAGGCATTGTAATACTCAAACAAGGTAAAAAACATCACATAGGGCCCACACGGCCAACACACGATAATAAACACTTAAATTTAATATCATCACCAAATAAGCCCCCACACGGGCACACAATGTCAAATATGATATTCAAAAATAAACCCCACAACCTTTTTCCTCGATCCATAGCATGCTTTACCTATATTTTTAACTACCTAGCTCAATTTGAAAGAAGTAAAGCCATAACCTATCTCGAATGACTAAAACCTGGTCTAAACGAGCTTCAACAAAAGCCTTCTCCTTTCTAACGGCCTCAAAATCAACTAGAACATACAAATATTGAATCTACGCATTAAATAGAAGCCATTGATATCCACATTGACCACATTTGAAACGGGTTCAAAACGGACCTCGAAAATGGATTTTGAAAACGAAGGGGTAAAACCAAAAGTTTCGTCTAGAAAATCATTACCCATGATTAAAGAAACTCATAAAAGAGAATCCAAGTGAAATCAAATTGAAAACGAGTGTTTAATTGATGAAAAACCATTTAAAAACTTTTCGGGTAAAACCCCCAAAAATCCTTTTCAAAAATCACTTTTAAAGGATGTTTAAATGATATAATCGAAGTGAAAAGGATGGGAAAAAGGTTATGGAGCTTACCCAAGCTTGAAAAGTGAAGAAATGGACCAAAAACCCTCAAACCCGAAGTTCAATATTCAATAATGGAGGAAAATTATGAAAATGAGGCTTTTATACTGCCCAGGTCGCGTCTCTTCGCGCTCGTGGTCAGCCCTCCTCATTCACGAAGGTCAACGCTGACCGTCCATTAAAATGGCCTTCGCATCCGCGATAGCCCTGTCGGGTTCGCGAAGAAGGGTAGATCCGACCCAGACCCAAAAGTCCTTCGTGTTCGCAACCTCACCACCACATTCACGATGAAGGACATAATCTTTCTCTACATTCGCGGCCGGAGGCCTGCATTCACGAATAAGAAAATAGGTTGCACCAGATATCAGCAATTGCTGATTTTGACCAAGTCCCAAAGTCTCCAAACAGACCCTCGGGATTCATTTGAGACCCGACAGAAATAAACCAGATATGCTACTAGGCTAATTTCAACATTCCCAGGCTCAATGGCGACGTTGAATTTTTTAAAAAAGATTGTTTTCAACAAAATGACCCCCGAGACCCTATTTTCAATTTTTCCGTCCTAGGGGTCGAAATAAGAACTAAAGTCCACAAAACCAAACCAACCCCTCTACTAGCCCAAAATCAACGTTTCAGATCTGCTGGCGTAGTCCGTTTTACCATCCGACACTCAGAACAACAAATGTTGACCGAATTCAACCATGAGGCTTTTCAAGCCTCCAAATGAACTCAAAAGGACCCCAAACCTTCTTGAAGACCTCAGAAACCATGGCAACCATCCCCAAGCCTCAAAAGTAACACGTAGCACATACGGGGGAAGTTTGAAATGGTCAAAACACATAAGGGCATAGAATTCACAGAATTTGGTCATTATAATATCCACCATCATCAATATAGTTCGTCCTCAAACTAAAGGCAAGAAAAGTACCTGAGTTGGAAAAAAGCTGGGGATAGATACTATGCATGTCAGACTCGACCTCCTAAGTAGCCTCCTCTACAGTACTGTCACGCCTCGAATTCCAATAAGCGGACTGGCACCCGAAGCCGGTAAGGCCCGAGAGAACCAATCGTCATTCATGTACATTCGTATGTGTGTCACTCAAGGAACATCACTATCACGTATAGATACAAGATCTAATGGCGGAAGTCATGGAAAACATATGATATATACATATATGAAACTTGGACGTTAGGGCCACCATGTCAAAAGCATACATCCCTTACATTCCTTCGTTTGTCCCACAACATCTACAAAGCCTCTACAGATACAGAGACATAACCAACCTACTATCGAGACACGTACCCATTTTATACAACACCAAAACAAATGTACATAATGACTCGGAAAGCCCCAAACCAACTGGAGCTCACCAATGATCCGCAAATGACCCGCAACCTACTGTGGAGGTCTACTAGCACCTGTACCTGCAGCAAATAAGGAAAGTCCCCCAAGGGACATCAGTACGAAGAATGTACTGAGTATGTAAGGCCATAAGAAACTGATGATACATAAGGGATTCAATGGAATCAAATATAAGAGAATAGTCAATATGGATACACCATAGTTCTGTATATGTTTGGAACCATATACTTTACCTTCATTATTTTCTTTGCTTCTATGTTTATTCATCATTACTTATGTCATATCGTACCCAGGCCCCAACTGATCAGTGGGTTATAACTTAACATAACGTTACATTGGGATCGGCCCGAGCTAGGCTTATGCCTCTAGAGCTGCCACCCATAAACCAATATATCAGGTTCGGCTCGAGCTAGGTTCTTACCTCCAGAGCTTCCCCCTGTCAGGTTCGACTCGAGCTAGGCTTATGCCTCTAGAGTTGTCCCCTGATCCAATAATCTCGAGATCGACTCGAGCTAGGCTTATGCCTCTAGAGCTGCCACCCGTGCTCTCACAACCAACAACTATGCATTACTTCATTTCTTTACTTTTGAGAGATTGATACGTTGATAGTCATAACATTATTGGAGCTTTGGAACATCAGTCCATGATTAAGAGACATAAGAATAACAATATATGATAACCTGACATGAGATACTTTGAGACGTTTTGAAATCAGAACAAGAGATGCTGCCAAAGAATACGGGAAAGAGAAACCTTACATACCTTATCTTTCAAATATGAATACACAACCCTATATGTGAATACAACAATCCAGCTCCTTTCTTACGTGTTACTCTACAACACAAGTTCATAATGGAGCTCACGTTAACAACTAACTACATTACAAATGCATAAGACAATAATGAGCGACGTGACTGCCATATAACGTCATTTCACCCTCTTATAATTCCATTTATTGCACAACCATACCAACAACACCACAACATACCACACATTATCCAAGACATCATAAAGAGATAGCATTTCACACCCAAAGTTATACTTTACACTTCCCCTTCAACACTATGTTACCTTTTCTCCGTCAAGTCACTCAATAGCTTTAACAATAACACATTAACAACAATCCATAATTGATACCATTCAAAATACCTCTGGACTACTCCTTTAAAGTCATTCAAAAGGTACCATAGGTTGATAATTGCATCCAAGAAGGGTATAGGGGCTTTGGGGGGTCAAAAAGATGCAAAAACAATCGAAACGGAGTTCTGGACTGACCTGCGAAGCCACCTGCTCCCGCAGGTGGATGAGGTGTGTCCGCAGGTGACCAGTGGCCTGGTACAGGGCCACCTACGTTGGCATCTGCGCCTGCAGGTGCCCTGCCCAAGAGGGCGGATGCCCGTTTCAGCCTCCAGGGGTCATTTTCGGGTCCTTTTTCGCAATGAATGGTCCATGGTCTTAATTAAGCTTCTCTTTAAATATTTTAGGTTATCTTAGATGCCAAAGAACATCCATGGTTCCACAACATCACCAAAACTACATTTTTCTTTCAATACGCCACCGGTTCCATGTACAATTTCACAACAACAATTCCAAATGTTACACACAAAGAGAAAGCAAGTTAGGGACATAACCACACCTTACATATTGATATTTAATCCACTAAATTCACTTCCTTCAAGACCGCAAGTCCACTTTCAAGTTTAGAAGGCAAAACCCTTCTCCGATTAAGCAAGAGTAGACTATTTTACACATAGTGCACTATCCAACACTTTGCCAACATAACTACCATGATTTATACACCATATTAAGCATATAATATATTAAACCATAAGAGTAAACACTTACCCAAGCTTGCAAAGTGATTATCTCGTCCAAAAGAGATGGTTGCCTTAGGGTTTGTGAGATGAGAGAAATATCTCTTTTTGGTGGAAAAGTCTAGAATTTGGCATGTGTGTTTCATTGAATAAAATCTGATTTTTCTTGGCCTTTTATTGTCCCTCATGTCATCCTTAGCCAAACACTTAGTCAATAATTGAGGGTTAACTTGGTCAAAGAAAGAATGGGTCATTTTTTCCATTTGGGCCATGTCTTATGACTTAATTTTGGGCCTTAAATTGAGCCCATTAGCACATGTTAATTCAGCCCACCAAATTTAATGTGTAATACACCAACAATCTCATGTTTAAATAATTCCATACATGTTATGGTAACCAACTAGGTTCAAAAATGTATGGGGTGTTACAAGTACGGTGTCTCCACTAAACCTTAACTATAGAAATATCTCTAGAGGTCAACCATCTAACATCTCTAGCCAAAATGGAGACTGGCTCCTCAACAAAGGACAACCTCTCATCTAACTGCATAGTGTCCTAACGAATGATATGAGACTCATCTGGAGTGTAATGCTGTAGTATGAAAACATGAAAAACTGGATGAACGGCTGAAAAATCAAGGGGTAATGCTAACTTATAAGCTACATCCCTAAAAGTCTGAAGAATCTCAAATGGCCCGACATACTTGTGGCTAAGCTTGCCCCTCTTTCCAAACCTCATCACACCCTTTATGGGAGACATACATAGAAAGACTCGATCCCCAACACTAAACTTCAAGGCATAAAGTGTACGATCCGCATAGCACTTCTGCCTACTCTGAGCCGCTCGAAGCCTATCCTGGATCACACGAACTCTATCCAATGACTCGCTAAGCAAGTCAGTACCTCGAGACCTAATCTCAGAAGTCTCAAACCAACCAATCGTAGAGCGACAACATCTACCATATAATGCCTTGAAGGGTGCCATCTCAATACTCGAATGGTAGCTACTATTATATGCAAACTCCACCAAAGCTAAGTACTGCTCCCACTGACATCCAAAATCCATGATACAAGAGCATAGCTAGCAGACTATTTAGGTCTCAGGGTGGAAAGTTGTGCTAAGGTCAACCCGGGTACCCAAATCTTTCTGAAAGGTTCTCCAAAAGCTAGAAGTGAATATCGAACCTCTATCAGAAATAATAGACATGTGCACCCCATGAAGTAGAATAATCTCACGAACATAAATCCGAGTCAATCTCTCGGTGCTGAAGGAAAGCTGAATAGGAATGAAATAGGCCGACTTGGTCAATCGATCCACGATGACCCAAACACTATCAAAACTATGGGAGGTACAAGGCAAACCAGTCACAAAGTCCATCGTGATACGCTCCCACTTCTACTCAGGAATGGGTAATCTCTGAAGCAAACCACCTGGTATCAAGTGTTCGGCCTTCACCTGCTGGCAACACAAACAACAACCTACAAAATCTGCTACATCCATTCTCATACCACCCCACCAGTAGTGTTGTTTTAAATTATAATACATCTTGGTCACCCCGGGATGAATGGAATACCTGGAACAATCGGCCTCCTCCAAAATCAACTTTACCCAATATCCAACCCTTGGCACACAAACTCAGCCACCAATCTTCAAAACACCATCAAAATCAAATGAGGCTTCCTTAGTGTCACCACTCACACCTTATCCTGAATCACCATCAACCCAACATCATTAAACTGATTAGCCCGAATTTGCTCCATCAAGGATGATCTAGCATCAACATGGGCCAAAATACGTCCAGGTGTCAAAATATCAAGCCTAACCATCTGGTTAGCTAAAGGCTGAATCTCTAAGGCTAAAGGCCACTTCTGAGTCAAAAGATGAACCAAACTACCCATGTTAGATGACTTTTGGCTCAAGGCATCCGCAACCACATTAGCCTTTCCTGAATGATAGAGAATGGTAAGGTTATAATCCTTGAGCAACTCAAGACAATGATGCTTCCTCATATTAAGATCCCACTGATTGAAGAAGTACTGAAGACTATGATGATCCGAGAAAATCTCGCAATGGACTTCATGCAAGTAATGTCTCCATGACTTCAAAGCAAACACAACCGCGCGTAAATCCAAATCATGGGTAGGGTAACTCCTCTCGTGAGGATTAAACTGACGAGAAGAAAAAGTGATCACCTTGCCTTTTTGTATTAATACCACACCCAAACCAATACCCAAAGCATCACAAAATATGGTAAATCCTATGCCCTCCTTGGGCAAAGTCAAAATAGGGGCCGAAGTTAACAACTCCTTGAGCTTTTGGAAGCTCTTCTCACACGTATCTGACCACTGAAATGTAATCTTCTTCTGTGTCAATTTGGTTAAAAGTGCTGCGATCGAAGAGAAACCCTCTACAAAGCACCAATAGTACCAATAAAACTCTGAATCTCGATGGGAGAAGTGGGCCTAGCCCAATCAAGAACCGCAATAACCTTGTCCGAATCAACCATAATACCATCCTTGGTCACCACATCACCCAAGAAAGAGACAGAATCTAACCAAAACTTGTACTTGGATACTTGGCTTACAACTTCTCATCACGTAATTTCTGAAGTACAATCCTCAAGTGCTTCACATGATCGGCCTCGCTCTTGGAATAAACCAAGATATCATCTATAAATACAATCATAAATGAGTCAAGATAAGGTTTGAACACCTGGTTCAACTTCATGAACGCGGTTGGGGCATTGGTCAACCTAAAAGATATGACCAAGAACTCATAATGACCATATTGAGTCCGAAAAACTATCTTTGGAACATTCGAAGCTCTAATCCTCAACTGGTGATACACGGATCTCAAGTCAATCTTGAAAAACACAGCAGCACCCTGAAGCTGGTCAAATAAATTATCAATACGGGAAGAGGATACTTGTTCTTGACTGTCACTTTGTTCAACTACCGATAATCAATATACATCCATATGGACCCATCCTTCTTCTTCACAAATAAGATCGAACCACCTCACGGTTATACACTAGGTCGGATAAATCCGTTATCCTACAAATCCTTCAATTGTTCCTTCAACTCCTTCAACTCCTTCAACTCGGGTGGGGCCATCCTATAAGGAGGAATCAAAATGGGCTTGGTGGCCAGCTCAACATCTATGGAAAAATCAATATCATGATCCGGAGGCATACCAGGAAAATCCATAGGAAACACATCCATGAACTCGTGGATAACACGAATAGAATCCAAGGGAGGCGGTGAGTAAACACCAGTATCAGGAATATAAGCCAAGTAATACAAAAATCCTCTCTCTACCATGCGACGAGCATGTAAAAAGGATATGACTCCCTTTGGACCCGAATGAAGAGTAACCTTCCAAGCTATTTTTTGGCACTCCCAGTGAGACTAAGGTCACGGTCTTGGCATAATAATCCAATACAGTATGATAGGGAGTAACCAATTCATACACAAGATAACATCAAAATCTATCATATCTAGCAGAATCAAGTCTACCCAAGTCTCACGGCCCATAAAGGTCACAACACAAGATTGGTACACTCGATCCACCTCTAAAGAATCTCCAATGAGGGTAGAAACATGAAGAGGTATATCAAGAGGCTCACATGCAGTATCAAGACCATATACTAACTCAAATCTCAATCTCAATATCACCTCTCCGGCTCATGATCACGGATAGAGGGTTTTATAAGATTTCTCATTTTCTGTCAAAAATCATATTTCCACAATCGTACCAATATATCATGAATGAATATGTGTGAATGAGGATGTAATTCTCACGATAACTCAATAACAGGATATCCAATCCATCAATACGCAAAATATACGTGTAAGTGAGCGCATAATCAACTCAACAAGTCCACAATTCATGATTTTCAATTCAATTAGGTACCAATGGAATAAATATTATCCAAGACATTACTTAAATCATTATTAATCCTGATTCGGGTATATCATCATGTATGAAGGCAATTTATGCCCAATAAGGCCTATTTTTATAACTTAAGCCCCTACACGGGCATCATATTCATATAATAAGGCATTTCAATACTTAAACAAGGCCAAATAACATCACATAGGGCCTCACACGACCAACACACAATAATAAAAACTTAAATTCAATATCATCACCAAATAAGACCACACACGGGCACACAATGTCAAATATGATATTCAAAAGTAAACCCCATAGCCTTTTTCCCCGACCTATAGCATGGTTTACCTATATTTTTAACTACCCAACTCAATCTGAAAGAATTTAAGCCATAACCTACCTCGAATGATGAAAACTCAATCCAAACAATCTTTAACACAGAGCCTTCCCCCTTCTAAGAGCCTCGGAATCAACTAGTACATACAAATATAGAATTTATACATTAAACGAAAGCCATTGATACCCATATTGACCACATTTGAAATGGGTTCAAAACGGACCTTGAAAATGGGTTTTGAAAATGAAGGGGTAAAACCAAAAGTTTTATTTAGAAAATCATTACTCATGATTAAAATAACTCACAGAAGAGAATCCAAGTGAAATAAAATTGAAAAAGAGTGTTTAATCGATGAAAAACCATTTTAAACTTTTCAGGTAAAACCCCCCAAAAATCCTTTTCAAAAATCTCTTTTAAAGGATGTTTAAACGAAATAATCAAAGTGAAAATGATGGGAAAAGGGTTATGTAGATTACCCAAGCTTGAGAAGTGAAGAAATGGACCAAAAACCGTCAAACCCAAAGTTCAATGTTCAACAATGGAGGAAAATTGCAAAAATGAGGCTTTTATACTGCCCAGGTCGTGTCCCTTTACGTTCGCGGTTAGCCTTCCACATTCGCGAAGGTCAATGCTGACCGACCTTTAAAATAGACTTAATATTCGTGGCTAGGGCTTCACTTTCGCGAAGGTCCATGACCCAGAACCTTCGCATCCGCGATAGTCCTGTGGCGTTCGGGGACCCAACAGAAATAAATCAGATATGCTACTAGGCTAATTTTAATGTAACAGACTAAATGGCGATGTTGGATTTTCAAAAAAAGTTTATTTTCAACAAAATAACCCCCGAGACCCTATTTTTAAGTTTTTCGAACCAAGGGTCGAAATGAGAACTAAAGGCCACAAAACCAAACCAACCCCAAAACTAACCTAAAATCGAGTTTTTGAATTTGCTGACATAGTCCGTTTTACCATCCGACACTCAAAACAACAAATGTTGACCAAAGTTAACCATTAGGCTTTCCAAGCCTCTAAATAAACTCAAAAGCACCACAAATCTTCTCAAAGACCTCGAAAATAGTGCCAACTATCCCCAAGCCTCAAAAGCAACATGT
Organism: Capsicum rhomboideum; assembly: GCA_031232105.1. Classification (NCBI taxonomy): domain Eukaryota; kingdom Viridiplantae; phylum Streptophyta; class Magnoliopsida; order Solanales; family Solanaceae; genus Capsicum; species Capsicum rhomboideum. Next base: position 123,880,291 of record CP124713.1, on the reverse strand, counting down.
AGCACATATGGGGAAGGGTAAAATGATCAAAACACATAAGGGCATCAAATTTACAGAATCAGGTTATTACATATCGTTTGACTTCTTTTAAATTATAAATGTCATATTTGATTAAATTGGATGCTTCTAGTGTTGATTCGTGGGAGTAGAGCTTTCAATTGATGTTTTGCACTGTTTTTAACTAGCGGATCTTCTTTAAAGGCAAGTTGAGATGTACCTTGACTTTCTCTGAAGTGTTTATATGTTGTATGTTTGTTTGTTCATATTTTGTGAAATGCTTAGGATTGGGGGTCCCACTTAGGTGAAATGGCGAGCATCTCCGCGGGTATCAAAGTCTTTTGATGGGTCGTAGTTATTTAATTGCTTATGTTATTTAGTATTGATACTTGTGAATATACTTGAAATAGATTGTAGATAGTTAAATCATTGATATTGAATAATATTAATAGTGGATACCTAATTTAGAGCCAGAATCATGTTTAATGAACTTTGATGTAATGATTGAGGTTTTAGTGACTTTTTAGGGGATGATTATTTTGTTATTGTTATTTGATGGAATGATTGAGGTTTAGAGGATACTTAGAGTATGAATAGACTTGTAACAGTTGATAAGGCTTAATGTATGGAACAAGCTAGGTTTGAGTAGTCTATAATTTGTTATTATTGGGATTGTTATCTATTTCATGTTGCCCATGTAGGGGCTTATGTGAACTTTATTATGAACTTGAGCAATTATTTATGATTGTGTACCCAAGCGGGGGCTTATATACACATTGCTTTTGATTTAAGAGGATATAGTATTGTGATGCCCAAGTGGGGGCTTGACTTGATGTTATTGGTCATGTTTGTGCATTAAAGGCCTTATCTATTATTGTGTCTCCTAAGTGGGGGGCTTGACTTATCATTATAGGCCTTATCTATGCATTAAAATGTCGTATCTATTATTATGTTGCCCGAGTTGGGGCTTGACTTAACATTGTAGGCCTTATTTGAGCATTTAATTGTATTATCATTATTGTGATGCCCTAGTAAGGGGTAAAAAATGATAATATTAATGACTACATGACTATTTATTATGGTTGTGCCAAGTGCAAACTGATATCATGAATTATTGACACATTGAATTGATTTTGTGCTCACTTATACATGTATTGAATGGATTTTGATCTTCATACTGATTGGTTGTGAGCATTACATCCTTATATCACATATGCATATTCTTGAGACATTGGTACCACTAAGACATTTTGATTTCGTAAGAAAATGAGACACTTTATAAAATGTCTATACCAAGGGATGTGTCGTTAAGATTGATTTGAGATATGAGATTGAGATTATAAGAGTATATGGCCCCCATGAGTCCTATCTTAGGAGCATTGAGGCTCGGTAGGTGTATACAAAAAGTCATGCGATGGCTTGCAATCATTCATCATCATTATTACATTACATTGCATCACCTGCATTGCATGACATTTCCTTGGTATGATTTGATATTGTCATTGAGTGTATACTTTTATAGTTAATAATTGTGATTGAACCTTATTTGTGGTATTGTGTATTGAGCATTTATTTTTCTTCATCACATTATACTATTCTACTTCTTGTTTGATTTGGGAGTATAGGTATACATGAGGCGTAGGGTATAGCTATGGCTTGATTAATGAGACATGTAGTACCATACCTAGTAGTAGCATGACATACACATACTTCTATACTCTTACTACTTTATCATAGATTATTTATTAAACATGATAATTGAGCCTGATATATTATGTTAGTGAGTCTTCCTTATAAATGTTTTCCTATTCTTGTTGATCATAAAATGGATAGTGTTGACTCACCTAGACTTATGTGCCTACCCTATTTATGGATAATGTTATGAATGTTGTGTTGGGTTACCCTATTAGGATGAAGTAGAGGATTTAATGGGTATAGATCTATTTGGGGAAACCTTGGATAATTGGGGTGGTGGTTCTCGCCATCGCTTTGGATTAGGGTCGATAATCGATGATGCTTGATTAATATACATGGTTTTCATACTTACCCTTGCTTTTTTTTTCCTTGTTTTCTGCACCCCGTGCAGGTATTGGACCAAGTAGCAGTTTGTAGATCGTCTTCTTCTAGTATTGTGTTGCAGAGATCGAGGTAGTGGTTGTTGAACTCCAAGCTTACCCGAATCTCTCTTTATTTATCTTATGCTTATTCGCATTTAAGGTACTTTAGTTAGTAATGTTTTTCTGTATTCATAGGCTTATACTAGTGACAACCAGACCTGAGATGTATTTTTGGAGACTTGTGTCTTGGTTATATATTTGGGTTTATTCTATTCTTTTGCTCTCATTTCTATTTTCCTTTTTTTTGTGTTCTTTTGGATTGGATTAGGCTTACTTGTCCGAAGGGTTTGACAAGTGCCATCACAGACCTATTTTGGGTAGTGGAAAATTGGTATCAGAGCCCCAGGTTCATTGGTCCCATTAATAAAAGTCGAGATGAGTAAAGTCTAGTGGATTGGTGCGGAGACGTCAGTTATCTATCTTCGAGAGGCTACATGACTTTAGCAGAAATCTATTTCTTCATTTTGTTTTGTGTGTTTATGACCTTGTATGACTTAAAAATCTCTAATTCACTCTCTCACATATGGTGAGAACATATTCTTCCTTGGTTAGATTTACAGAGCCCATGCCTTCGATGCGTGGTATGGGTAGAGGTCGAGGTGGAGGTCGGATTAGAATATTAGGACCAGCTAGAGGTCAGGTTGGGGTTGCCTCTTCAGATTGTAGAGTTGCTAGTGGCGATAGGTCTTTTGAGATAGAAGGGTTGAGACTAGTGCAGACACCACCTATGACTATACCTATGCTTAAAGATTGTTTGGTACGAGTGTTGGGTATCCTTGAGAGGGTGGCTTCTACTTTGATTCAACATGCTACTTTGGGACTTCAGGCTCCAAATACGTATTTGACTATATATTCTTCTAGGGTTGATGAGGTATTACCAGGGATTGCTTCATATCTAGTTACCTTGCCCTTTATGTCCATGGAGGGACAAAATAGGTATGTAGAGTTCATGAGGACAAATTCTCCTCGGTTTGATAGAGATTCTAGATTCAATACTTAGATGTTCTTGCTTGGTTTCCGTAAGAGATTGCATAGGTTGGGCTTGGTGGATTCTAATGGAGTAGATTTTACTGCCTTTTAGTTTTTTGGTCCATTTAGACAGTGATGGAGGATTTTGGTAAAGAGTACACTAGTTGGATCACCTCCTTTCTTATGGGATCAGTTTGCTCGAGAGTTTCTAGAGGAATTTGTGTGGAGACATGAGAGGCTTGTGGATCAGAGGCCCCGTAGATTTGATGACGATGGCAATATGCTTGGTAGAGTCCAGGATTCTCGTGGTTATGCTTGGAGAGAGTTAGATCATGGTGGTCGTTCAGGTTTTTCGGGCCTATCCCGGCAGGCTCCTACTTTTTTGGGTTGCTTCTTATGTGGAGATCTCAGGCACTATAGGATAAATTTCCCACAACTTAGACAGTGAGATGCTACACTATTTGCTCCAAGAGATAACAGATCTCAATGTCATATTCCACAAGATGGACTCGAGGCAGGAGTTTATGGTACAATAGCCACAGGTATGGATGTGGTACTCCTTTGGTTTATTTTAGTAGTGATTGATTGTGGTTCTACATTCTCCTACGTGTTTATTTATTTGGCACTGAGTCTTGATATGATTAGTGAGCTTTGCTAGATCTGTTAATATTTTCTACCCCGTAGATGTTTCCTTAGTGGTGGATCCGGTGTGTCGATCCTCTATTGGGACTCATTTAAAGTATATCACTAGATTAGATTTGATTTTTATGGGTATTGTGGATTTTGGTGTATTTGGGTATGATTTTCTTGATAGTTATGTTATGGAATAGTGGTGGATCGATTCTAGGTTTTGGTATACTTTCAGATTGTAGAATGGATTAGACTTGTGGTGAGTAATTCGAAAGGTTTTCAAGTAAATGATTTTGGTTGGATAAGGGAAGATTTTTGGGCATTATTGTTTTATGATTTTTTACTTCCTTAGTGATTAGCTATGCTTGCATAGAAAAACTTATGGATATTAATCACTCATCAGTTAGGCTTGAAAAAATTTAGCTTATGAGGATCCTGGCTTTTTGACTTGAAAAGATATTGAATGGAAAAGGTGCCTAGTTTGTAGCATTTACTGCCTTGAAAGTAAAATGACTTAATGAAATATTTTGCTCATGAGTTTTGGCCTAGAGTATGTGTTACTATTCCAAAGTTTTTATGCTGAAGGAATTCTGAATGGGAATTAAGTTAAGAAAGGTATAAGGAATTTGTACATAAGGAATTTTGATATATTTGGAACTTATCTATGGGTTCGAGTTAGAAATTTGAATCCTTCACATGTGTGGCTCTTCAGTGGCTATGAGCAGTCTAGTTATGACTTTCCTAAGATTTGATTTATGATTTAGGTGTCCGTCAGTGTGATATGGTGATTGTTGTCCTTCTTCTACGGGTTGATCATCCCTGATATGATAGTTTACGTATGTGTGTTGTCAAGATGGACTCTTCGTTCTACCAGATTATTGAGGATTTCAGGTTGATTGATGTTATTTGAGTGTAGAGGACTGCATGGGTTATTGGGATGAGTTAAATGAGGTTTTGGTACCTTTTTGAGTGTTCATTTCTATGGTATATGGAGTTTTATGGTGATTCTCGGTTGCCTATGAGGGTTGAGCATAAGGATTTGACTATAGTATAACGTCTTAAGTATGATAAGTGTGGCTTTTAAGGTTTTTTCTGAATTTGATGTTGACTTCTGACTTAGATGTGTTAGTTTGGGGATATATTGTTATCCGAGTTGATAGTTATGGTATCGGCCTTGAAATGGGTTGATTCAGTATATTGGTGAATGGTTATATGGTTTCATGAGTTCCTTGTCTTTTGTGGGTTCGATGATTATTTTTGGTTGTGTGGTACAGTCAGTGTCTTGTGGTGTCTTGGTCAGTTTTAGGTTAGCTAAGTGCGTTCAGAACTTCTAGCATGATCGATTCAATTTTTAGGTATAGAGAAAGTTTGAAACTAAGGGAATTCGGCTTCATTGAGAATTTGGCCTTAGATGCTAGTATTGTAACCTTGTGAGTCATTGTGTGGTAGATTTCTGGTTCTATAGTGAGACCGGTAATTTTATAGTTGTGACTCCATTTTGGAGTGCTTGCTTGACGTTCTCGAGGATATTTTATATCCTTTACCTGTTTTGACTTTCCTTACTTGTACGTTCGAGGACGAACGTGAATCTTAGTGGTGGATATTGTAATGACCATCGTATTAAAATTTAGAAATTTCTGTGTTTTGACCATTTTTCCCTTCCCCATTGTTGCTTTATCTCTTTTATGAGTTGCGGGAATGGTTGGCACGGTCCCCAATGGTTCAAAAGTGTTTCATATGAGATTTTGGTTTTGAACATCCTTAAAGGGATTAGTTTGACTTCAGTCAACATTTCATGATCCGAACATCGAATGGTGATTCTGACAGTTCTATTAGATCTAGAATGTCAAATTTGGGTTAGCAGCGGGGTTGGTTCAGGTTTGAAACCTTTTTTTTCATTTCGACCCTCCGTTCGGAAACTAGTTTAATAGCATATAAGGGGTCCCAGGGGTTAATTTATTGTAAACGACCTCTTTTCGTAAATTCAATGATTCCGTTGAGTCTGAAATGTCGTTTACAAGCTATTATCATATGTGGTTTGTGTTTGGGAGGTTCCGAATGTGTTTTGAATAAGTTTTTTTTTTATATTTCGAATGTTTTGGCCCTGTTTAAGTAAAATCGATCGACAAAAAAGTTCATTATTAGTTTTAAAGATCAAAAAATTATTTCAAAACTTCTGAAATGTCATCCATGAATTATAGGATTGTTCTGGATAGTTTGGTGTAATTTTGATAAGTCGAGATTCAGTTTTTATTGCAGAACATGAAATAATTCTTTAACAAGTAAAAATAATATCTGACTAGGCAAACGTGCATGAAATTGAGGTCCGACTGAACGAGTAGATTCATATCATTATTTTAAATTATATGAAAAATAATCGGTGTATTTCGCTATTGTATGAGGGATTTATGGCCTATAAAAGTTGTTGGTGCAAAAGGTTGGCGGTGCACACCTTTAGCTACGGAAAAATAGATTTTTAGCTATAAAAAATTGGCTTTAGCTACGGAAATCGTACCTGAACGTATATAAATTTTAGACTTCGTCCCATTTCGTATTTTTGACATTTTGGGAGTTACGAAGCTTCGTTTTTGAAGATTCTTGAAGAGTTTTTCTCATATAATCATTTACTATGTGATTTGGCCTTCACTATTCCCATTTTTCAAGAATATTCATTTCGTTTTGTATGATTCATAACCAAAGTTGAGATTCAAAACCCCATTCCACCATTTTTAGGGCTTGAGGGCTCGGATTTGAGTGTTTCCAAAGGGGTTTTCGAGATTTCTTTCATGGGTATGTTTCTAAACCTTGTATTTATGATTTTTCCACTGATTTCATTAAAAATTAATCTTCAAATCTATGATTGTAAATTTGATTTTGGGTTTTTTGCCACTAAAATTTAAAAATAGTTTTTCTTCGATTTGGACCTCATTTTTTCATAGGTTTTCAGCTGTAGGTTCCTAATGTCATGGGAAACGTGTTTCCAAAATAAAATTTCAGTTTTATCCTTTTTTCTTTGGGGTCAATTTTGAACTATTTTTAGACCCTGATCAAATATAATTGATATGGATATCGTTGGACTCTTTTTGACTTATAGATGTCATATTTGATTTGATTGGATGTGTTTGGTGTTGATTCATGGGAGTAGAGCTTTCGGTTGATACTTTGAACAGTATTTTGACTTGCGGATCTTCTTTAAAGGCAAGTTGAGATGTACCTTGACTTTCTCTGAAGTGTTTATGTGTTGTATGTTTGTTTGATGATATTTTGTGAAACTCTTAGGATTGGAGGTCCCTCTTAGGTAAAATGGTGAGCCTCTCTGCGGGTACCGAAGTCTTTTAATGGGTTGTAAGTATTTAGTTGCTTATCTTAGTTAGTCTTGATACTTGTGAATATACTTGAAATAGATTTTAGATAGTTAGTTCATTGATCTTGAATAATATTAATAGTCGATATGTAATTTAGAGCCTAAATCATGTTTAGTAAATTTTGACGTAATGATTGAGGTATTGGTGACTTTTTAGGGGACGATTACGTTATTATCATTATTTGATGGAATGATTGAGATTGAGAGGATACTTAGAGTATGAATAGACTTGTAATAGTTGATGATGCTTAATGTATGGAACAAGCTAGGTTTGGATAGTCCGCAACTTATTGTTATCGGGATTGTTGTTTTTTTCGTGTTGCCCGTGTAGGGGATTATGTGAATTTTATTAAGGACTTGAGTAATTATTTATGATCGTGTGCCCAAGTGGGGGCTTATATGCACATTGCTTTTGATCTGAGAGGATATATTAATGTGATGCCCAAGTGGGGGCTTGACTTGATGTTATTGGTCATGTTTATGCATTAAATACCTTATCTATTATTGTGTCGCGCAAGTGGGGGCTAGACTTTTCATTATAGGCCTTATCTATGCATTAGAATGTCGTATCTATTATTGTGTCACCCGAATGGGGGCTTGACTTGACATTATAGGCCTTATCTGAGCATTTAATTGCATTATTATTATAGTGATGCCCGAGTGAGGGGCAAGAAATGATAATATTGATAACTACATGACTATTTACTATGGTGGTGCCAAGTGGAAACTGATATTATGAATTATTGATATATTAAGTTGATTCTGAGTTCACTTATTAATGTATTGAATGGATTTTGATCTTCATACTGATTGTTTGTAAGCATTACATTCTCATATCACACATGCATATTCATGAGACAATGGTATCACTGAGGTATTTTGATTTTATAAGAAAATGAGACACTTTATAAAATGGCTATACCGAGGGTTGTGCCGATAAGGTTTATTTGACACATGAGATTGAGATTATAAGAGTATATGGGTTGCGAACCCCCCATTGGTCATATCTTGAGAGCGCTGAGGCTTGGTAGGTTTATACAAAAAGTCATGTGATGGATTTCAATCATTCATCATCATCATCACATTACATTATATCACTTGCATTGCCTGACATTTTCTTGGTATGATTTGATAATGTCGTTGAGTGCTTACTTTTATAGTTAATTATTGTGATTGAACCTTATTTGTGATATTGTGTATTGAGCATTCATTTTACTTTGTTACATTATACTAATCTACTTCTTGGTTGATTTGGGAGTTGAGGTATACATGATACGTAGGGTATGTGTATGGCTTGATTAGTTAGACATGTAGTGCCTCACCTAGTGGTAGCATGATATACACATACTTGTACACTCTCACTACTTTATCACAGATTATTGATTAAACATGACAATTGAGCCTGATATACTGTGTTAGTGAGTCTCCTTTATAAATATTTTCCTATTCTTGTTGATCATAAAATGGCTAGTGTTGACTCACCTAGACTTATATGCCTACCTTATTAATGGATAATGTTATGACTATTGTGTTGGGTTACCTTATTAGGATGAAGTGGAGGATTTAATGGGTATAGATCTATTTGGGGAAACCTTGGGTAGTTGGGGTGGTGGCTCTCCCCATCGCTTTGGATTAGGGTCAGTTATCGATGATGCTTGCTGAATACACATGGTTTTCATACTCACTCTTGCTTTTCTTTCCTTTTTCTTGTTTTCTGCACCCCATAAAGGTATTGGACCGAGTAGCAGTTTGTAGAGCGTCTTCTTCTAGTATTGATGTTGCGGATATCGAGGTAGTAGTTAATGGACTCCAAGCTTACCCGGATCTCTCTTTATTTATCTTATGCTTATCTGCATTTAAGATACTTTAGTTATTGATGTCTTTCTATATTCAGAGGCTTGTACTAGTGACAACCAGACCTGAGATATATTTTTGGAGGCTTGTGTCTCAGTTATATATTTTGGATTATTCTATTCTTTCGCTTTCGCTTCTATTTTCCTTTATTCGTATTCTTTTGGATTGGATTAGGCTTACTTATCCGGAGAATTTGACAGGCGTCATCACGTGCCTATTTTGGGTCGTGACATAATCCCTCCAATTACCATCACAATCATCATCTCTCCAATAACCATCATGCTCACGATCTCTCCAACCACGATCACGGTTCCAACCTTGATTCCCCTGACCTTGCCGTAAGGACACCTTGAATTGGGCCTTGGTAGTTTGGATGGGAACCCACCACTTGATTACTCACAAAGTTGGCCTCTTCATCATAAAGAGAATACAAATCATCGTCAAGGGACTTCCCTTTGTTAGATCCAATGGCATTAACACTTTGATTTACCACAATGATAACATGTTTTGTGAGCAACGTCATTCGGGTCATTAACTTAACCATGTTTTTGTCCCTCTTTTCTTAACTTAACCATGTTTTTGTCCCTTTTTTCTTTCTACTTTAACACATCCTTAGAAATCACAGTAGATGAAGCACCCATTGTCACTTCAGAGTCTCGGGTATGCTAATTCCTATTCATCTTGGTCACATGATCCAACATACCATTACCAATGCAAAGGAGTGGTCCATAAGTGACCCTTCCGCCATATTGTTAGCCACCGCGTTGTTAAATGAATTAAGAATCAATAAAATGCTTGGAGGAGGATTTTATTGGGTAACTCGTGGGTCAGACACTGTTGTTCCTTCTTTTTAAACCTCAACCAAGCCTCATGTAGGACCTCCTAAGGCAATTGTCTAAAATTATTGATTTCATCCCAAAGTTGTAGCATTCGGGAAGGAGGAAAAAATCTCTCAAAAAATGCTTCCGTCAATTCATCCCACGAAGTGATTGTTTCCTCTGGCAAGTCCTCTAGCCATGTAGTAGCATATCCCCCGTAAAAGAAAAGGGGGAAAGCCTCAAGTGTATCAACTCTTGGGAGATGTTGGTAATATTGAAGGGGGAACAAACTTCCATGAAGTTCTTGAGATGACGATTAGCGTCCTCATGTGGAAGTCCCCTAAAGAGATCTTTCATACTCAACAAGTGTAACATGTTGCTAGTCACATTGAATGTCACATTTCCAACAATCATGGGAGTCAAATGGCACTATCCAAACCGGCTTGTGCCAAGGTTGTGTCATTTGGATTTGTGGTGTTGTGTTGATGAGCCATGTCGTCACCTATTTTGACAAAAACAACAAAACTCAAAAAGAGAAATACAAGACAAAAGAAGAAAATCAGACTAGTTGGTAATCTCTTAATTGTATTCTCTTGGGATATGACCCCAACCACGTTAGATTCTGAACTGCAACATCGTTTACACCTTCTTAACTTGGAGTGTGAAATTGGATGTTTTCATCACCCAGTACCAACCACAAACACCCTAACCTTTCAATATCAACCTACGTATGTTAGTGACATTTATTATTTAATGTGAAGGCTTAGATCATTGATGATTTGTTAAAGTTGTTCACAAAATTCTCTAAGATATATACCTCAATCTTATCTTATACCTATTAGACACTCCAATAATTTTTTTAAAAAAAGTGTACCTATTACACATTTGTTTAACAATCCGTCAAAAACTAAAATATGTGTAATACACATGAAGATGACGTAAAAAATAATGAATGAAATGAAAATATGTGACATTAAGGACAAAAATAATTATAAAAAATAATTATTGAGTATAAAAAAAGAGAAAAATTATTTTTAGATCTACTTATAATTCCCAGAAAGGATCAACAAAAAAAAAGTCTAGTGCTTACCATCAAGAGATAATTTATCATTTAGTTTTTAACTTATTCAGGTACTACCGACAGGTGGGATGTGGTTATAGCAGGAAGAAAGGGGAGGGAGGGGTGGGTTGAGCTGGGTTTACAAGATGGATTTTTTTTATTTTTTATTTTTTTGGCTAAAGTTTAGTTTTTCCCCCCCTCTTAATTTAGTTTTACTCATTATTTTAGATTCAAAATGCCACATGTTTTTAATTAATTCATCATTTGCCCCGTCATAGATAAGTGTCTTTCGCGCACTTTATATTTTTGGTGATTGTAATAAAAAAATATTTAATAAATATATTTTTTGAGTAGTGCAAGTGTTTAATATGGATTTTTTTTTAGATAAAGTGTCAAACTAAATTTTGTGGATAATTTTAAGGGTGGCTTATGACTTAACCCTAAAGAAAACAATGAAAAGATCAATCATTGATTCCACTGCTGTTATTGGATTGTCTACGGATCCTATGATAACGGCTTTGGCCTCGTCCCCTATTTCAATTTTTAATTCTTTCAATTTTGATGCTTCATGTAGAATAGTCAGAATATTTTGATATTTACTCAAATTTAAAAGAAGTATAACTTGCGTTGCATAATCACGATTTTATTTATACAATAGTGCACATTCCAATTACAAATTAATGCATTAAGTTATACACATATTTTTTTATGTAGCCAGCCAAATACTGAATCAGTATGCTAGACTATATTTCTGGTTATCTGCAAATCGCAATCAAACATTTTACTATTTTATGTGAGAATTTATACTAAAATTATTATTATCTTCGTCCTAATTTTTGTGACACACTTTTCTTTTTAGGCCTTATTTTTTTTTTTTTAAATTAAGACTTCTGAATTTGAATATTAAGATATGCATTAAAATTTAGATGTTTGGATTTGAAAGCACATATAAATATTAAAATGTTATATTAAGATTTGAATATTAAATAAATAAGACTATTTATTTTTTCAACATTTGGATGTATACAACTTTTCTTTATTTAAAAAATAAAAGTTACTAGTAATAAATATAAAATCTAACTAAGACACTAAATTAGTCTAATATTATATCAATAAAATATTATAAAAGACTATATGACGGTTGGTCGTGGTTATAAACTAGCGGTGGTAATCATGTGTGTCATTTGCAAGTTGTTGACTGATGATGGTGGCTGTGGATAATATCCTGTGGTATAGTGTCCTAAAAGTAGTGATTAATATGGTGTTTGTTGATGATGATAACTGATAATTATGGTGGACAACGGTGATAACTAATGAGTGGTGAATGATGATAGTGATTACAAATATATAATGGTGGCAAATAATTGTAATTTACAGTAGTGATCAGTGAATATAATGACGGTTGATAATGATGATTGTAAATGATGTGGCTAATATGGTGATCATGACTGACTGTGGTGATGGCGATGGTGATAGTTGTGGGTGATAAGTGATGGTAATTAGCGATGATGATGGTTGTGGTCGAGGATGCATGGTGGTTATGAGATATGAGTGGTAGGTCGTGGTGTTTGAAATCAATGGTAGTTGTGGATGAGGATGGTGCATGGTTATTATGCACGGGTGAATTCACATGCAAATTATGAGGTACATGAACTCGTGGTCTTTTCATAAAACTAAATATTTTATGTATATATTTTTAAAATTGGTATAATATTATTTGTTGGCACACATTCTACAAGAAGGCTAAGTGGTGCACTTGATTTAGTGTTGAATTATTTAACTAGAAAATCAATTTTCACTATATACGTTTTTTTCTTTTTTTTTTTTTAATGGTGCACTCATGTTCTAAAAAATTTAGATTCGCCTCTGATTCTGCGGTGGGTGAAAGTCAATGAAGTACTGGTGATGAACTGTTATTTTTGTATAAATTCTTAAATAAACATCTTAATGATATTAAAATTTTGTTATGGATCTTAATCATTTAGATTTATTCAAACTCATTAAGTGGTTGTAAGATAAGAAAACTAAATACACTTGATGATTAAGATTCAAATCTAAAAAATAAAAAACTTAGTTTGTCCCAAAAATTAAGAATTTCACCATTCTATAGTTAGATACAATTTAACTTTAACTTTTTTTTATTAGCTATACGAATGTCAAAGATTTATTTTGGGAGTCAATTCCTCATATTGTCATTCAACTTAGGTAAATGTCTCATTAAAGTCTTTTTTTTTTAAAAAAAAAAACAAACATAAACAGACACCTTAACTTACCATATTTACACAAATTACAAAGTAATTACAAATTTTTAAATAATTATGTATCTTTGTTGGATGTATCGGGAGCTAATTATTTATCTTTACAAAGGAAAAAATGTAACTTCGTTGGATGTATTATGTATCTCGACAGACCCAAAATCGAAAAAAATATATCGGGAGCTAATTATGCATCTTTACACCGGAAAAAATATATCTTCATTGGATGTATCAGGAGCTACTTATGTATCTCGATAGACCCAAAATCGAGATTTCAGTAATTATGCAAAATGTCGGAATTTTCTGTAATTAAGCTACAAACTGTCGGAATTTATGTTATTTGCCTTTTTTTTGTTGTTCCAATAATGTCATTCAAGTTTGTACATTTTTCTTTACAAACTAATAATTGCTAAAAGTAATTATAAAAAATAAGAAAAAATGACTAAAATAGTCCCTTAAGTTTCAACTTTGAATCAATTCTTTAACAATATTAAATACTAATAACTTTTCAACTATAAAAAATGGTGAGTACAATTTTAGTTTAACCTCTAACTATGGTATTAAAATATAATTAAGGCCACCAAAAATTGTGATTGGTACTAAATAAGCTTATATATACTCTATTTTTTAGGAAACTTAGGAGTTCAATAATAAAATAATGTTCTATATTATTCATTTTATTTTTGATATTTATTTTTTGATAAAATAATTCAAATTTAGTCGTAATTTCTGCTAGTCCAAAAATTATTGTCAGAAAATCCATAATTCATAAAGAAGACGATGAATTTCTTCAAACAAAAAAAAACTAGGGTCTCTAGCAAGTAAAAAAATAATCATATATAAATATTTTAAAGGATATTTCTATAAAAAAAAATATTGATGCATATTAAAGGACATCATGATAATAGCATAAATCATTCGACATCAAATAAAATTAGGAGATTTCATATAACCATTGTGTAATTTAAAAATGTTGAAGTTTTCAAATAATATTTTTGTCAATCTTGTGATATTATTTGGGAGAAACTATATTATCTCTTCAACATTACTTTAAAAACTAAGTACATTTCCTAATTTTGGACAATAAATGTTCCTCTTCTTTATTTCCTTTAAAAATATAACTACATATTTTACCCTCTAAAATAGCATCATTTGTCTTTTTTTTTTTTTAAATATTATATTTTATGTCTTTTTACATTATCTTATGTACTTATCTATAAAATATATAAAAATTCTAATTTATGAAGTAAAAATGTGAAAAATAATTGGAGGCCTATTAATATTTTATGTCAAAGAATGAGGACTAATTAAATTTGAAGTCCAAACATAAGGGACTATTTTGGTCATTTTTTTTCTCATCTTTTAAGCCACTTTTAACAATTATTAGTTTATACTACCTCTATCCAATAATACTTGTCCACCATACTAAAAATAGATTTCTAACAATACTGTCCAATTTGAAAAATTAATGGATAATTTATCCTTTTCTAAACATTTTACCATTGTTATTAAATATTATTCACCACTCGATGTGTAATAACCTGATATGTGAAATTTTTTTAAAAAATATATTTTGACCATTTTGTCCTTCCTCGTAGTCGTTACATATTGATTTTGAGATGTGGAGATGGTTCAAATGGTTCTCGATGCATTCGGGAGTTATTTGAGAGAGTCGGAGACTTTTAGAGGCTTTAAAAGCAATTAGTTTGACCTTGTAAAAATTTTGTGTTTCGAGCTCCGGATGGTGATTTGGACAGTTTCATTAGATTCAGAACATTGATTTTGGGGTTAGTAGCGCGGGTAGTTCGGGCCCGGAGCCTTTATTTTGCATTTCGACCCTTGATTTGGAAACTAGTAGAAAATGCCTAAATTGGGTCCCAGGGGCTAATTTGTTGTAAACAACTTCTTTTCCAAAATCTAAAGTTCTCATTGTGTCCAAAATATCAAAAATAGCCTAGAAGCATATATAGTTTAGTTCTGTGGGGTCTTGAATGAATCCTGAGGGTCTGTTCAGAGTCATTTTCAACTTCCAAAAACTCAGCATTTGTTGTATCTGGTGCAAGGCAAAAGACTTCTTCACGTTCACGAGCCCATAGTCATGGTCGCGGAGAAGGAAAACACTTCTCATCGCAAATGTAATGGTGGGACTGCGTTTGCGAAGGGTTATTGGTCTGGGTTGGGTTTATTTTCCTTCACCGCAAATGCGATCGGGCTGTCGCAAATGCTATGGTCCGAGTTATCGACCTTTGCGGATGTGGATCCCTTGCCAAGAACTCGATGGCCAATTATTTGTCCAGGTCAACGTTGACCCTCGCGATCGCGAGATACTATTCACAGAACAGTTAAAAGCTCCATTTTCACGATTTTCTTCCATTTTGGACTTGGGAGCTTAGAGAAAGGTCGAATTTCAGGGTTTTCTTCATCACTCATGCTTGGGTAAGCTCCAAATCTTTATTCCCATAAATTTCAATCAATTTGATCTTTAAAATAGCTTCAAAACCTTGATTTCAAATGAATTTTTGGGGTTTTTACCGATGAACTCTTAAAAAGGTTTTTCCTTGATTTGAGCCTCATTTTTAATTTATTTTTATATGGATTTTCAATAGACTCCTACAATCTTGGAGAACATGTTTCTAAAATAAAATTTTGATTTTACCCCTTTCATTTTCGAGCTCATTTTTCGAGTTCGTTTTTGGATTCGTCTTAAGTATAGTAGATATGGGTATCGTTAGCATTCTTTAGATGTGTAGATGATTTTTTTGATAGTTTTACCTTGTGACAAGTTCAAAGAGGAAAAGCTCTGCATTGAGGGTTCTAGGTTTGGATTTTGGCACTTGGAGATAGGTTATGACTTAACTTCCTTCAGATTGGGCTGGGTAGTTAATGAACTTTTAAAACATGCTATGGGATAGCGCTTTAGAAATGGGAATCACATTTTGAGATTACTAAATTTTTATTGTGTTGCCCGTGCGGGGGCTTGTATGCTTATTATTATTGACTTGAGAGGTGGTAAATGATGTGATGCCTGTGCGGGAGCTTTATTTGATGATTCAGGCGTTACTTGTGCATTATATTCCATAATTATTATTGTGTCACCCGAGTGGGGGCTTGAATAGATATTATAGGCCTTATTTGAGCATTTAATTGCCTTATCACATGATTGATACCTAAATGATGATTTTAAATGAGTTTATTGATGTCTTACATGACTATACATACCAGTGGTGCCCTATATTGGCTTATATCATGAATCATTGTCATATGGAGTAGATTCTAAGCTCATTCATTCCTGTATTGAATTGATATTTATCTTCATACTTATTGGTTATGAGCATTATATCCTCATATCATCTACACATGTTCATGATACTTGATACCACTGAGACATTATGATTTTGAATGAAAAATGGAAATTCTTTTTATAAAATCCTTAGCCGAGGTCATTGCCGGCAAGGTGGATTGTGAGGTATTGGAGACCTAGGCCAGGCCATTTTGGTAAGGTTTGTTGAGAATATGAAAGTATTGTCATGCCCTGTTTTTCACCAAGGTTAAAACAAGCACGACTTATGAACTCTAAAAGAATTGATTTTGTACAGAGTCGCCACCTAATTTTAAGAAAAATAAGGAAACCTATTTAATTATTGACATGTATGACTTTGTGTTTTAATCTGCAAAAACTATTTTAGATTCTAAGTAAGGTTCAAATTATTCCGAAGGGAAAAGAGTAGGCACCCTTCAGAATCCACAAAAGGTGGTACCCGACTAGACTAATTTTATCAAAGAGGGAGGAGGTAAGAATTAATTTTTTAAAGTATAAATATATAAAATATATATTAAAAATAATGTAAAAACGTTCATGTGTGAAGAGTGTGTATTAATTACGTAAATAAAACATATTATCATAAATGTATGTATAGAAATATATAAGCAATATAAAAAAATATGTAAGAATATGTGTGAAAAAAAGAAAGTACTCTTTTGAAAAGGAAAACACTTTGTAATGTGTGGAAAATAGAGTATTATTTATATTAAAAAGTTTTCTCTAATAATTTTAACTTAACCAAATTAATGAAAAAAATAATTAGCTGTGGATAAGAAAAATAGAGTTATTTTTAAAGAAAAGACTATAATATTATTTAACATAAAGAATGTGAAGTAATTAATTAGATACCAAATTAATTTAATTCTTTGAATAAGTATTAACTACCTAAGTTTTGCCTAGGCGCTTAATAATGAATATATAAGTAAAGGACTCCTCCACCCAACGCCCCAAAAATAAGTTTTACTCTAATTAAAATTTGTACAATTGTAAGAACATAAAATTAAATACAAACAATGAGTTTGAGGAGATCTCCTTTTAAGCATCGTCTTTCAAAAGCGTCTCCGGAAACCTATATGAACACTTAGTAAAAACATTAGCGATGAAGAAATAATTATCCAAATTAAAATATGTAGGCATATATGTATATAATTGTATATATAAAAAGTAATATTTTATCATATAGTGGGCTCGGATGAAGTTTTAGATACACCATGGCTACGAAGTGGTTGCTCGAATTATCGGCCGTTCTAAATCGCATTGCCAAGATACGAATCGTAAAACTTTTGCGTTATCGTGATAATAAAAAGATTTCGTCATCGCCCAAGTTTATTTATTTATTGTTACGTATTTGTATACATAATGTCCATCTTTTTATTTGTGGAGGCCTCAAAAACCGACAATTTTTTTTTCATTGGCCAGTTGCATAGTATCTTGTTTATTATCAGTGGAGTAAGATGTAAAGGACGAAATTTGTCCCGTAAAACAATAGCAATTCGCCCAAGAAAAATCAAAAGCAGTGCTAAATCAGTCCACAAGTAAAATAATAACAAAAGGGAAGCAACATGAATATAGTAACTAGCAGCCAGGAATAATGACAAAATAGAAAAGCCACTTAGCCACAAAAGTCTCCCAGAAAGCAAATGCATCAAAAAAAAAAAAAACGAAATCAAAATATAGCAAGCTATCCGGCATCCATGAAGTTTGCCACTAAAAGTGGAATTTTCACCAGATAGTGAACCATTCCAGTCAGATCAGAAACAACCAGATCTGCAAACTAAACGAGCAACATATAAAATTGATGAAAACTCAGTTCACCGGAGTTAAAAGGTCAAAGTAGTTGTGATTATTGGCATTGCTTCAACGGGTTTCACCGGAGCAACACCAGAGAGGCATGAAATCGGCCAGATCTGGCCCATTTTTTCGGCGAGCAGTGGCGAACGAAGGGAGAAAGGGAGAGAAATGGGAAGGAAGGGAGGTTGGCCGCATGGTTTGCGGTGGTGGTGGGTTGACCAGAGCTTCGCCGGTCATCACCTTCGGCTAAGCAGCAGCCGCCGGGGGAGAGCAACATGGAGAGGGAGAATTGGAGAGTAGCGTGAGTTTTAGAGAAAGAGAAAACTAAAGATCTGATGGTGTATATGTGTGAATGTGTGTGTGGGTGTATTATTTCACCGGAGTTCCGGTGTTGTTCGGATGGTGGTGGCTGAAAATCGGAAAAAGGGAGAAAACAAGGATAGTTTTTGATGTTGTTTTTAATGGAGAGTTGGAGGGATTGAATGGAAAATTGGAGTTGTTCGCTAGTTGTAAAAGGAAAACAGAGGGAGTGTTGGTGGCGTTCAAAATGGAATCAAAAGGTAGAAAAACATGGAACTAAAGGAAGTATGCAAATGGTTGTTCACTAGAATTGTTATCCGGTGATGATGATGATGATGCAAAAAATAGAGAAGAGGCGTTAATGGTGGACTATGGGATGGAATTGTGTTGTTTTTGTATGTGTAGTGTGCGTATTTTTGTGTCTTCCGGTAATATCCACCCCTCCCTCCCATTTATATTATTAAAAGACTCACTTTTTTGACCAAAAAATAAAAAAATTCTCCTTTTGCCCATCAAATACTATTTTAGTCTACTGGTTATTATTTAAAGGATTTTTCATTCTTTTAACCAACACATAAAATTTTACTATCCAAAAGATAAAGGTCGTGCGTAGTCATGTCAAATATCACCTTTAATAAAGGTGACAAGACCTTGATTTGATCAAATTATTGCTTTGTGTATTAAAATAATTGATCCAACTTTTTGTTTGCAGATTGTATTAAATAATGTACAAAAATATGGATATCGATATGTAATTATTGAATTAAATAATAAAAATTTAATTATCTTGAAAAAATGTAATATGCAGTAAATGATTAAAATTGTAGTATACGACAAAGAATTGTAGTGTTATGATGTGTATGTGTGCAGATGACTAAGAAAATTTAAATTGACAATAAATTGATAAAAATTTTAATATTTACGAAATTAAGGATAATTATCAATAAATTGTGAAAAGTTAAAAATATGACAATAAATTGGTAAAAATCCTAAAATAAGGATAATTATCAATAAATTATATAAAATTATATTTTATGCTCATTAACTATTAGGAAGTCTGAAGACGTTAATTTTAAGTATGGAGAGTCAAAATTGGGTGTCAACAACTTGCTCCTTTTCGTATGAAGATAATGTAGAAGTTTTTAGACGAAAACATTGACGTGTAGCCAATTTTGCTCAACAGAAATCACATCTAATAAAAAATTTAACCGAAATCTAATTTAGATTTGCCTACATACCTCAGTTGTATGAGGATTAGGTCAGGTGTAGTTCAAAAGATTAGGCAAATTGCCTTTTGTCCTATTATTATGGGCGGACGACCCTGTTAAAATGATTATGAGAGAAGAACTGTTTGGGAATGAAACCGTTCGCATGTTCCCAATGTCTTTTCAAAATTGCCCAGTATCGAGTTATGAGATGCTGGGGATGTAAAATTGTGTATTTGCTAGGGAGAAAGAATGATTATGTGGCTGTGATGATCGAACTCAGCATAGAGCTTCCTACATATCTCGAGTGTCACGAGAATCAGGTCAATGTAGTTTGAAATAAAGAAATAGGATAAATTTTGAGGCGGTTCTCAAAATTTTGCCTCAGTTTATGATTTGTTGTAACACTTTTAGTTTCTGATTTGTTGTAACACTGGCTTCTCTATAAGAAACTTTTAAAAAAAAGTCTCGTTGTTGTGAATTGTATTTCTGATTGAAAAGATGCATGACGTCTCCAATTATCTACGGGGATTTGATGATGAATGACGCCTCCGATTGTCTACGGAGACTATTTAATGAATGATTTCTCTGATTGTCTACAGAGACTAGATGATGAATGACGTCTTTGATTGTCCACGAAGATTATGTGAATGTTGTAAAATCTTCTGATTGTCTGTCGGGGACTTATGATGCATGACATCTCCGATTGTCTACGGAGACTGATGTAGATGTAAAGTCCTCTGATTGTATTTGGGGATTTAATGCATAACATCTTTGATTGTTTATGGAGACTGATGTTGATTGTCGTCTTTGATTGTCTATGAAGACTAAGGCCCTCAACTGTCGAGGTGATTGAAATGTAAAGAGTTCTTGACTGGCAGAGCAATTAAAATGTAATAACCTCTCGACTAGCGGGGCTATTAAAATGTAAAGGGCTTTCGATTGGCGGAGCAAATAGAAGGTAATAGCCTCTCGACTGGAGAGGCTATCGAAATGCAAGGGGATTTCGACTGGCAGAGCAGTTTAAAAGTAATAGCCTCTCGACTGGCGGGGCTATTGAAATGTAAAGAGCTCTCGACTGGCAGAGTAATTAAAAGGTATTAGCCTCTTGATTGACTAGGCTATTGAAATGCAAGGGGCTTTCGACTGGTGGAGCAATTTAAATGTAATAGCCTCTCGACTGGCGGGGCTATTTAAATGTAAAGAGCTCTCGACTGGCAGAGTAATTAAAAGGTATTAGCCTCTCGATTGACTGAGCTATTGAAATGCAAGGGGTTTTTGACTGGTGGAGCAATTTAAATATAATAGCCTCTCGACTGGCGGTGCTATTGCAATGTAAATAGCTCTCGACTGGCGAAACAATTAAAAGGTACTAGCCTCTTGACTGACGGGGCTATTAAAATGAAATGGGCTCTCGATTGGCGGAGCGATTAAGATGTAATAGCCTCTCGACTGGCGGGGCTATTGAAATGCAAAGGGGCTCTCGACTGGTGGAGCCATTAAATGTAATAGCCTCTCGACTGGTGGGGCTATTGAAATGCAAGAGACTCTTGACTGGCATAGTCATTAAAATATAATAGCCTCTTGACTGGCGGGGCTATTGAATTGTACATGGCCCTCGAATGGTAGAGCCATTAAAATGTAATAGCCTCTCAACTGACGGGGTTATCAAAATGCAACGGGCTCTCGACTGGCAGAGCGATTAAGATGTAATAGCCTCTCGATTGGTGGAACTATTGAAATGGAAAGGGACTCTCGACTGGCAGAGCCATTAAAACGTAATAGCCTCTCGACTGGCGAGGCTATTGAAATGTAATAGCCTTTCGTTCGACGGGGCTATTGAAATGTAAAATACTCAAATTAGAAGGAGAACACTTAACAGAGAAGTAAAATGTCCGTATTTGAAGGTGAGTGATTGAGAAGGAAAGTCAACTATCAGTATTTGAAGGTGGTCACCTTGAATGAAAAGTAAAATGCCCGTATTCAAAAGTGGGAATCTTGAAAAAGAAAGAAAATTTGTTTGTATTTGGAGATGGGCGCTTTGAAAAAGAATGAAAGTTATTTTGTATTTTCTTTGTAAAAATGCTGACATGGGAAAAGCATAATCGTGTCTTGACTTTAGTTGATACCAACAATCAGTAGTGTGCATAAGAATTCTACCATTTTCTTTCCAGCTAACCGAGATCAATTTTGAGGTAATTCGTATAGTTTTAAGTGGTACCTACGTATCTACAAGATTTGTTCATCTTGCTTCAAACAAAAATTTCAAACTATACCTATCCTCATGTTTCATGTGCCCTCTCCAGAAAGAAAGTCCCATTCTCACAAATATTTGAGTAGTTTTCTTTTTGAATTTGGGGACGTCTAGAGAAATACACTCACTCAGAAGAAAATTCAATACATGCAATTGTGATACCATAGGCTTGGCCTTCATGTAAGTATCCACTAATGTGAGAACACTTAGAATAGGATCATGTAGGACTTGTTATCAGCTTGTAATGTAGGCTTGGAGATAAGTAGGATGGTATTTGGGATAAAAGTGGCTAATCCCTCAGTGAATGTCGCACTGTATTCGTACTTTTAATATTTATTGCGCTTTGACACTTGATCTTCTTTGTCTTGATTTGTTGCCCCTTATTTTGTATTTTCTCACTTCTTTTGAATCTTGTGTTGGAGTCTCTTCCCCCTTATTTTCAATAAATATATTTTTTTCATTTTTCATTGGAGATTCTCCACCTTTGTTGGAGTTCTTTCTTTTTTTGTGTGTGTGTGTGGGGGGGGGGGATTTTTTGCTCCTTCTTCTTTGAAGTTGTCTTTTCATTTTTGTTCATCTGGGACTTTGTATCTTTTCCTTTGGCATCTTTGATCTTGGATCTTTGTCCGCAATTTGCTCTTATTTAGTGCGCTCAATGAGGTTGGGCCAAAAGAGAGATAGTGCATGTAAGCACTCGAAAGGTATGGGCTAAGATATGGCTGTCCAAAGAAAAGGCTTTAGTCTCAAAAGGGGAATGCTAAGGGTTAATATTATTTGGTGGGCTATGAAAGACACAATCAGGTTAAAGAAGGCCTACGATCCTTTCCTAAACTAAGTGTAACTCAAAATTTCACCTCAACAAATATTTAGGCTATGTTTTAGATCACTAATGCAATGCAATAAATTAAGCTAAAGCTCACCACACAATGCACATGAAACGACGAGGTTGGCTTTGTTCTTGTCCTGGATGTATGCAAGAAAATTTTTCAAGTCTTACTCAGGTATGATTAAGAGGTACTAAATGAATCTATGATTTACTATGAAATCGATCCTCTCCATCATACCAATTTATTCTTTCCCATGTAAACTCCTAATTGTGTTGGTACCAACCAAGTAAAAACTCTGATTTTTTTTTTTGAAAAAAATTGGACCAAATCCAAATGAGGATTGCCTACATATCTTGTGAAAATAAGAATCAGGTCTGCGTAGTTCAGAAAGATAGAGTATAAGATGTGAATTAGGAAAATAAACTCTTTTTTTTTTAGATGTTTTTTGTAAAAGAGTATCGAACCCAAAAAGGATTGCCTACGCATCTCACCGAGATAAGAATTAGGTATGCATAGTTCATGGAGATAGAGAATGTGAGATAGAAAAATGAACTATTTTTTTTCTTTTCAACAAGGAACACCGAACCCAAAAAATCTGCCTACGTATCTCATGAAAATGAAAATCAGGTTCGCGTAGTTCGAAAAGATATGAACTAACTCTTTTTTTTCTTTTTTAATAAAGAATATCGAACCCCAACGGGCTGTCTACATACGTCATGAAAATGAGAATCAGGTTTGCGTAGTTCAGAAAGATAAGGAATAAAATGTATGTATGAAAATGGATTCATGTGTTGAATAAATGCAAGACAAAGATATTTACTGAATATAAACATATATTCAAAAGTAATGCAAAGGTATAGACAAACTCGAAGCGATGCCTCATAAGACTGATGTTGGCTGACATTGTTGATAATACAGTGACTCCTGATTGTTTGCGGGAAGAATCATTGATGCGGTCTCTCAATTATTTGTGAGGAACGTTTCCCGTTTGTCTTAGGGCATGACATGTTGCGGCCTTTCGATTGTCTTTGAGGACACTTTTTGTTTTTCTGCTTCCTAAGATGACTTTATGTGAATTATTGTGATCATCCCCACCTGTTGGCGGGAATGATCTTCCTGTAGAAATATGAGAAAAAGTGAAAGTAGGGAAGTCAAGAAAATGATAGAATGGAAAAGTGTAACCTTTCGGTCAAAGACTCCCCTAATTTGTCTGTCCCACTATGTGTTGATGTCTTGTGGAATTCGATTCCCCATGTTTAGTCCATGGATAGTTTATCCCGCAAGAGTAAGAGAAGAGAGTGTTAGAGTTGTTCTCAGATCAAGACATTAAGAGGGATAGAGTTAGGCCCCGTAGCCAAGTGGTGTGTTTGAAATAAGAGACCAATGTGGTTCTTCCGTGTGTTTCAGAGATGATGCTGTTCCTCCTGCGTTCAAATGAAACTTCTTAGTTTTAAGAAGGGATGTTTGCTTCTATGGACTTGAAACTCATTTCTCTGTCTTTTATTGCATGATGCTCCCTGATAGGTGCCCCTGTAAAGAAAGCAGGTTAACTTATGTTGAATCTTTAGTTTTGGGAAAGTGGAAATGATTCACCGTAGTTCTATGACCCATAGTGTGTAATGTAAAAGATCTCCTATTGGCGAAGCAACTACAATGTTAATGCCCACGATTGGTGGGGCAGTTGAAATGTAAATGCCTTCGACTGGCAAGGCGGTAGGGATGTAAAAAGCCCTCCACTGGCGGGGCAACTGAAATTTAAAATCCCTCAACTAGCGGGGCATCTAAAAAGTAAAAGCCCTCGACAGGTGGGGCAACAAAATTATAAGAGTCCTCGACTGGCGGGGCAACTGAAAGTTAAAGGGGGAAGGTGTGAAGAAAGACTTATGTCCCATGACTTTGAGATAAAAGTCGGATGGATATTGTGATCAGGCTGACATTGATATTCTTGAATTTTGGATTTAAGGAGTTTGGTCGATGCTTTTGAGGATTTTTTTTAGAGCGTTATTGGATTATTTCAAAAAATTTCCCCAGTTTGTAGTCCTAGGGAAATTATTTTGAAACAGTAGAGAGATCGAACCCTTATTTAGGGTTGCCTACGTATCTCATCGAGATGAGAATCAGGTAAGAACGTAGTTCGAGCAAACTTATGGATTTGTATGTGGCATGTATGAATGTCATGAAGTGATGTCCATCCTTGAAAATGATGTGAAAGGCGACCGAGTGGGAACTGCTCATAGACATGAAGCATTGAAATTACTTCGGTTAGACGACCAAGAGGATGGATGTTAAGCATAGACAGAGCTTTGACACTATTTCAGTATGTTGACAACATTGGGAAGGTCGGACATTGGAGAAGTTATAGTATTACTTCGCCACAGTTGGCAGGATTGTTACGGCTGAATGGGTGTTGAACCCTTGCTTTTGAATGTGAGGATCGATCGTCATAAATTTAATGGTTTACTACATTTGGAAGAAGAAAGCTTGATATTCTCGAACCAAAATCAGGTGAGAATTTAGAGGTAGGCCAACTAAGCACGAATGTCATTGAGATTTGAATTTGTGGGGATTATTGATTTTCTCTCTTAGAAGATATTTGAAGCGCGACTTTGAACTATTTCAAAAAAATGCCCCAGTTTGAATACCGGAGAAATTATTCTGAAACAGTGAAGAGACCAAACCCTAATATAGGGCTGCCTACGTATCTTGTCATGACAAGAATCAGGTCAAAAGGTAGTTCAGACAAATTGATGGTTTGCATTATTATTAGGGATCTCTGATGGTATTCAAAAAAGAAATGTGGTATGACTGGGAGTTCGAATCCAAAAAATATGTTTGACAATGAAAAGAATGTACAAGAATGTGTTAATAGTTCTTGAAAAAGATGGTAGATTTCAAAAGAATGATTGGAAGGATCAAAAATGGGTGTGAAATGATATGACGGTGAAGGATGGTTGTAGAGACCAAAAATGAGTGTGATGAATTAAAATTCTAACTCAACACGAGTCAACCAAAATTATCAGACTGAATGGACAATGTTGAACGTGACGTGTAAAACATATGTGTACACCTAAAGAATGTACAGTGAAGGCAAAAATGTAAAATATCTCATAAACATGTATCAAGTAAGGAATGTGTAACACATAAAGAATAAAAATTTATCCGGCCAAAGTTATGATCAAAATCATGTATACAAACGACCTAAGGATTCTAATAGTAGCTTCACCTAGATTGGTAGAGGGTATTCGGACAACTGCGAGAGGGTGAGTGGTAAATCTAAATGCTCCCACTCTGAACTACGGAATCCAAAGAAAGTTTGGGGGAGTGCAAGACACCTCCGCGTGAACCACAGTGTGTGAAGTGTAGGGCCAAAGACTCTATAGAATCGTGATTGTGATTAAATAAAGTAAAAATAACGTGCAACAATTTTCAGAATATACAGATACAATGTTTTTAAACAAATAATGAATCAAAGAATTTATAAGACTGTAAAATTAATTTGTGTAAATAATGTAAAGAATTTAGGAGCAAAACACAGATAATTCACACAATTTGCAGTATGTGAAACAAATAAAGAATCAATAAATTAAATAATTAGCATATGCAAAATGTAAAAGTACCTCCATCAATTGAAAAATTGAGTCTATTATGGTTTGAACCTGCTAAATCCCCAGGAGAGTCGCCATTCTGTCATGCCCAGTTTTTCACCAAGGTTAAAACAAGCACGACTTATAAACTCTAAAAGAATTGATTTTGTACACAGTCGCCACCTAATTTTAAGAAAAATAAGGAAACCTATTTAATTATTGACATGTATGACTTTGTGTTTTAATTTGTGAAAACTAGTTTAGATTCTAGGTAAGGGTTCAAATTATTCTGAAGGGAAGGGATTAGGCACCCTTCAGAATCCACAAAAGGTGGTACCCGACTAGACTAATTTTATTAAAGAGTGAGCAAGTAAAAATTAATTTTTTAAAGTATAAATATATAAAATATATATTAAAAATAATGTAAAAAAGTTCATGTGTGAAGAGTGTGTATTAATTATGTAAATAAGACATATTATCATAAATGTGTGTATCGAAATATATAAGCAATATAAAAAAATATGTAAGAATATGTGTGAAAAAAAGAAAGTACTCTTTTGAAAAGGAAAACACTTTGTAATGTGTGGAAAATAGAGTATTATTTATATTAAAAAGTTTTCTCTAATAATTTTAACTTAACCAAATTAATGAAAAAACAATTAGTTGTGGATAAAAAATATAGAGTTATTTCTAAACAAAAGACTATAATATTATTTAACATAAAGAATGTGAAGTAATTAATTAGATACCAAATAAATGTAATTCTTTGAATAAATATTAACTGCCTAAGTTTTGCCTAGGCGCTTGATAATGAATATATAAGTAAAGGACTCCCCCGCCCGACGCCCCAAAAATAAAATTTCACTTTAATTAATATTTGTACAATTGTAAGAACATAAAATTAAATACAAACAATGAGTTTGAGGAGATCTCCTTTTAAGCATCATCTTTCAAAAGCGTCTCCGGAAACCTATATGAACACTTAGTAAAAACATTAGCAATGAACAAATAATTATCCAAATAAAAATATGTAGGCATATATATATATATAAAAAATAATATTTTATTATTTAATGGACTCGGATGAAGTTTTAGATACGCTATAGCTACAAAGTGGTTGCTCGAATTATCGGCCGTCCTAAATCGCTTTCTTAAGACACGAATCATCAAACTTTTGTGTTGTCATGATAATAAAAAGATTTCATCATCGCCCAAATTTATTTATTTATTGTTACGTATTTGGATACGTAATGTCCGTCTTTTTATTTATGGAGGCCTCAAAAACCGATGAAAACTTTTTCATTGGCCAGTTACATAGTATCTTGTTTATTATCGGTGGAGTAAGATGTAAAGGACGAATTAGTCCCGTAAAACAATAGCAATTCGTCCAAGAAAAATCAAAAGCAGTGCTAAATCAATCCACAAGTAAAATAATAACAAAAGGGAAGCAACATGAATATAGTAACTAGCAGCCAGGAATAATGACAAAATAGAAAAGCCACTTAGCCACAAAAGTCTCCCAGAAAGCAAATGCATCAAAAAAAAAACAACGAAATCAAAATATAGCAAGCTATCCGGCATCCATGAAGTTTGCAGCTAAAAATGGGATTTTCACCGGTCAGGTCAGAAACGACCAGATCTGGAAAACTAAATGAGCAACATATAAAATTGATGAAAACTCAGTTCACCGGAGTTAAAAGGTCAAAGTAGTTGTGATTATTGGCATTGCTTCAATGGGTTTCACCGGAGCAACACTGGAGAGGAATGAAATCGGCCAGATCTGGCCTATTTTTTTGGCGAGCAGTGGCGAACGAAGGGAGGAAGGGAGAGAAATGGGAAGGAAGTGAGGTTGGCCACATGGTTTGCGGTGGTGGGGGGTTGACCAGAGCTTCGCCGGTCATCACCTTCGGCTAAGCAGCAGCCGGTGGAGGAGAGCAACATGGAGAGGGAGAATTGGAGAGTAGCGTAAGTTTTAGAGAAAGAGAAAAATAAAGATCTGATGGTGTATATGCATGAATTTGTGTGTGGGTGTGTTATTTCATCGGAGTTCCAACGTTGTTTGGTGGTGCTCGGATGGTGGTGGCCGAAAATCGAAAAAAAGGGAGAGTTTTTGATGTTGTTGTTAATGGAGACTTGGAGGGATTGAATGGAAAATTGGAGTTGTTCGCTAGTTGTAAAAGGAAAATAGAGGGAGGGTTGGTGGCATTCAAAATGGAATCAAAAGGTAGAAAAAAAATGGAACTAAAGGAAGTATGCAAATGGTTGTTCACTGGAATTGTTATCCGGTGATGATGATGATGATACAAAAAATGGAGAAGAGGCATTAATGGTGGACTATGGGATGGAATTGTGTTGTTTTTGTATGTGTAGTGTGTGTATTTTTGTGTTTTTCGGTAATATCCACCCCTCCCTACTATTTATATTATTAAAAGGCTCACTTTTTTAACCAAAAAATAAAGAAATTCTCCTTTTGCCCATCAAATACTATTTTAGTCCACTGGTTATTATTTAGAGGATTTTTCATTCTTTTAACCAACACATAAAATTTTACTATCCAAAAGATAAAGGTCGTGCGTAGTCATGTCAAATATCACCTTTAATAAAGGTGACAAGACCTTGATTTGATCGAATTATTGCTTTGTGTATTAAAATAATTGATCCAAATTTTTGTTTGCAGATTGTATTAAATAATGTACAAAAATATGGATATCGATATGTAATTATTGAATTAAATAATAAAAATTTAATTATCTTGAAAAAATGTAATATGTAGTAAATGATTAAAATTGTAGTGTACGACAAAGAATTGTAGTGTTATGTTGTATATGTGTGCAGATGACTGTGAAAATTTAAATTGACAAAAATCCTAATATTTATGAAATTAAGGATAATTATCAATAAATTGCGAAACTTTAAAAATATGACAATAAATTGGTAAAAATCTTAAAATAAGGATAATTATAAATAAATTATTTAAAATTGTAGTTTGTGCTCATTAACTATTAGGAAGCCTGAAGACGTTAGTTTTAAGCACGGAGAGCCAAAATTAGGTGTCAACAAGTATATGGGTTGCGAACTTCCCATGGGTCCTGTCCTGAAGCTCTAAGGCTTGGAAGGTGTATACGTAAGTCCAACTATTATTGCATTTTGCATTTTCTGTGTTTCCTTACATATACCCTTGATGTGTATTTAGTTTCCTTGTATACTTCGTGTGTAGTTGTTTCTCTTTGATCTTATATTATAGAACTGTTATGGAGACGTTGTAAGCTATTATTTGGGAACTTTTCTATTTGTAGGTGACGTGCTTATAGTATATTTTACTTGTGTTATTTTCTATTTCGCTCAGTCGACTTATGATACCTACTGAGTATAAGTGGACCGTACTCACCCCTACTGTGCTCTTTCAATGCAGATCCCAATACGAGTAAGAGCCGTAGTAACTGATTTATACGGTAGCAGTTGACCTTCTAGAGTATCTGGTGAGATTCTCATTTGGAGCCTTGTTCTAACCTCCATCTATCCTTATCGCGTCTGTATTAGCAATTAGAGATATATGTGCATTTTTCATTTCCAGACTATGTATTAGATGCTCTTCTACTTATGACACTATTTTTGGGGTTTATGTATTTTGTTTGGATTTTGCTATGTGTTATGTTATGGCCTGACTTCGTTCTAGAAGTCTCATTTTATGAGCTTCTCTCTTATTACTTGCTTGTTTATTTTTGGGTGAATTTTGGCTTTCTTACTTAGGCTAATTCTGAGGTAAGTGCCATCACGACCTCAACTTTTGGATCATGATAAATTGGTAATAGAGCGCCAGTTTTCACCAATCTGATAAGTGAAAGAGCAGGATGTCTAGTAGAGTCTTGCGGATCGGTACATAGACGTTCGTATCTATCTCCGAGAGGCTATAAAATGTCTTTAGAAAAAACTTCTCTAATTTGACTCCTTATCATATGGGTTGTTCATACCCTATATTCTAAACTTGTATTCTATTCTGTTCTACGCAGATTTTGAGGACTAGGTCTAGAGATGTTAGGGATGTTGATCCAGCACCCGATGTAGGAGCCCAATCGGGGGTGAGGCAGGGGTCATAGACTACCTAAAGGTAGAGGACAGGCAGGAGGAGCTGCCCCAGTCAGAGGATGTGCTAGGGAGGCCACTCTCGAGCCTTAGGCTGAGTATGCTGAGGATGACTATCAGACAGTGGGTGCAGGCCAACTCAAATCCCACAGAGTTTAATTGACACCCCAGCACTTTAGGATCTATTGATTCATCTTTTGAGCTGTCTGGATGGTGTTCCCCAGGCTGGTGTTCCTTTGAGTGTACCGACTATTCCTCAGACTTAAGGAGGTGTTCAACTGTCAGGGATGACTTCTCCTTATGGTATTTCGACTTCAGGGGTACAACCATCTTTTGTGTTACCCCCACGTGTTGATTCACTGCCTACTAGGCTCACTGTTCCTTCTGTTGCTTCATCCTCTGTGATATCTTCTGATGATCAGAAGAGGTTTATTCGCTTGGATTCTCTCAAGTTTAGTGGTGACATTGGAGAGGATGCCTATGAGTTTTTGCTTGACTGTCAGGAGAGGCTGCACAACCTCAGATCCCTTAAGTCCCATGGAGTTGCTTATACGACTTATTAGTTGACTAACGTGGCCAGACAGTGGTGGAGATCTCTTTCTAGTTGTAGACCATTGGGTTCTCCTGCTATGATATGGACTCAGTTTTCTGATGCTTTTTTGGAGAGGTTCATGCTTTATAGTTTGAAGGATCAAATGAGAGATCAGTGTGATCACCTGGAGCAGGGCTCCATGACTATTGCTGAGTATAAGGCACTCTTTCATGCTTTATCCATATTTTTCTCCTCCAGTAAGTATCTCCACTGAGTCAGAGAGGATTAGGAAGTTTGTCAAGGAATTAGATGACTCTTATCAGTTGGTTACAACCCAGATGGTAGTTTCAAGAGCTTCTTTTCAGAGTATTATAGAGAATGTTAAGTTGATTGAGTCGATTAGTCAAACTACTTAGGGTGGCGCCAAGAAGGTGAGCCAGTAGGGTGAGTTTAGTGGACATATATCCTGAGGTAGGGATTTCTCCCACAGACGTTCTCATAGTTATCATGGTAGACCAGTTCAGGAAGACTTGTAGAGTTCAAGTAGTAGGTCCATGGTTTCTGTGGCTTCGGGTAGCCAGGGTTCAGGTCTTACGGGTAGAGGCTCTGGTTATGATTCTTCAGGACAGGGAGGTCATTCTAGTTCTTCTAGGCCATCTCAGGGTGATGCTAGTAGCCTGAGAGTGTTTTGTATGTCATAAAATTGCACATTATGTGAGGGACTTTCCTAGGCATGTATTGGGTCCTTCCCAGCAGGGTTCTCAGCTCAACTTTGCCATACTCCTATTTTTGTGGTAAAAGGTTGTTCACAGAGTGGCAGGGGTAGTACTAGAGGTGCTCGGGGTGGAGCTCGGGGAGCTCGTGGTAGTGGATGCGGGGTTTCTCAGTCTGGGAGTGGATGTGGATAGCGTTATGCTATACTTGGGAGACCCGAGGCAGAGGCATCTAATGTAGTTATTATAGGTATCTTCCCATTTTGCTACCTATCTGTTTCTATGTTATTTGACCCTGGGTCTATATTCTCCTATGTGTCTACATATTTTACTATTGGATTTGATGCTTCATATGAGTCCTTTGTTGTGCCTCTTCATGTTTCTACCTCTCTAGGAGATTCTTAAGTGGTAGATCGAGTGTCCCAATCTTGTGTTGTTACCTTTGTAGGGCGTCAGACCTGGGTAAACTTGATTATCCTAGATATAGGATGGCCTCAATTGAGTTGAAGAAATTAAAGGAGTAGTTACAAAATTTGTTGAGTAAGGGTTTCATTAGACCTAGTGTGTCTCCTTGGGGTGCTTCTGTTTTGTTTGTGTAGAAGAAGGATTGTTTTATGCGTATGTGTATCGATTATCGGCAATTGAACAAGGTGACCATCAAGAATAAGTATCCTCTTTCTCGCATTGATGATTTATTTGACCATCTTCAGGGTGCTTTGGTGTTTAACAAGATTGAATTGAGATCTGGGTATCAATAGTTGAGGATTAGAGCTTCAGATGTTCCAAAGATGGCTTTTCAGACTTGATATGGTCATTATGAGTTTCTGGTCATGTATTTTGGGTTGATCAATGCCCCGACAGTGTTCATGGAGTTGATGAATCGGGTATTTCGACCGTATATCTACTCCTTTGTGATTATATTTATAGATGACATCTTGGTTTATTCCAAGAATGAGGCCGATCATGTGAGACATTTGAAGACTATACTTCAGAGGTTGCGAGATGAGAAGTTATATGCTAAATTCTCCAAGTGTGAGTTTTGATTAGATTCTATTTCTTTCTTGGGTCATATGGTGACCAAGGACGATATTAGGGTTGATCTAGCCAAGATAGCAGCAATTCATGATTGGGCTAGACCTACTTCTCCTACTGAAATTTGTAGTTTCGTGGGTTTAGCGAGTTATTATCGGTGTTTTGTGGAGGTTTTCTCTTCTATTACAACTTCTTTGACAAAGTTGACTCAGAAAAAGGTCGTATTTCAGTGGTCGGATGCTTGTTTGTTGACTTCGGTGCCTATCCTTACTTTGCCCAAGGAGGGCATGGGATTTATCATATTTTGTGATGATTCTGCAGTTGGATTGGGTGCTGTGTTGATGCAGGAGGGTAAGGTGATTGTGTATGCTTCTCGTCAATTGAAGCCCTATGAGAATAACTACCCTACCCATGACTTAAAGTTGGCAACAGTCACCTTTATGTTGAAGTTATGGCGGCATTACTTGTATGGGGTCCATTGTGAGATAACTCATTTTTTTTCGCATGGGTTTTCAATTGTAGACTCCAATAATCTTGGAGAACATGCTTCAAAAATAAAATTTGAATTTCACCCCTTTTGTTTTTGAGCTTATTTTTCGAACCCATTTTGGACCTTCTTAAATATAATCGATATGGATATTGTTCGCTTTGTTTTGACGTGTAGATGATGTTTTTGATAGTTTTAACTCGTGACGAGAGCGTTCAAAGAGGAAAAGCTCTGCATTAAGGGTTTTAGATTTGGATTTCGACTCTTCAAGGTAGGTTATGGCTTAACTTCCTTCAGACTAGGTTGAGTGGTTAATGAACTTGTAGAGCATGCTTTGGGCTAGGGCTTTAGACATGGGAATCATATTTTGAGATTACTATATTTTTATTGTGTTGTCCGTGCGGGGTCTTGTATACATATTATTATTGACTTGAGAGTTGGTAAATGATGTGATGCCCGTGCGGGGGCTTTATTTGATGATTCAGGTCTTACTTCTGAATTATTTGCCATAATTATTGTTGTGTCGTCCGAGTGGGGGCTTGAATAGATATTATAGGCCTTATTTAAGCATTTAATTGGCTTATCACATAGAGTTTATTGAGTCTTACATACTATACATACCAGTGGTGCCCTATATTGACTTATATCATGAATCATTATCATATGGAGTAGATTCTGAGCTCATTCATTCCTGTATTGAATTGATGTTTATCTTTATACTTATTGGTTATGAGCATTATATCCTCATATCTTCTATACATGTTCATGAGACTTGATACCACTGAGGCATTATGATTTTGAATGAAAAATGGAAATTATTTTTATAAAATCCTTGGCCGAGGTCATTGCCGGCAAGGTGGATTGTGTGGTATTAGAGACCTAGGCCAGGTCATTTGTAGGTAAGATTTGTTGAGAATATGAAAGTATTTGGGTTGCGAACCTCCCATGGGTCTTGTCCTGAAGTGCTGAGGCTTGGAAGGTGTATACGTAAGTCCCACTATTATTGAATTTCATTGCATTTTTTGTGTTTCCTTACATATACTCTTGATATGTATTTAGTTTCCTTATACACTTCGTGTGTAGTTGTTTCTCTTTGATCTTACATTATAGAACTGTTAGTGGAGAGCTACCGTTTGAGAACTTTTCTGTTTGCAGGTGACACGCTTATAATATATTTTACTTGTTTTATTTTCTATTTTGCTTAGTCGGCTTATGATACCTACTGAGTACAAGTGGACCGTACTCACCCGTACTGTTCCCTTTCGGTACAAATCCTAGTGCGAGTACGAGCCGTGGTAGCTGATTTGTGCGATAACAGTTGACCTTCCGGAGTATTTGGTGAGCTTTTCGTTCAGAGTCTTGTTTCATCCTCCATCTATCCTTATTATGTCTTTATTAGCTTTCAGAGATAGATTTTGTATTTTTCGTTTTCAGACTATGTATTAGATGCTCTTCTACTTATGACACTATTTCTAGGATTTATGTATTTTGTTCGAATTTTGCTATGTGTTATGTTATGGCCTGACTTCGTTCTGGAAGTCTCGTTTTATGGGTTTCTCTCTTATTACTTGCTTATTTATTTTCGGGGTGGGGTGGGGGGATTGGGGGGTGGTGAGGGTTTGACTTACTTACTAAGGCTAGTTTCGAGGTAAGTGTCATCATGACCTCAACTTTTAAGTCGTGACACGATGCATTTTTCAAGACATTAAATTTATTATATTTAAAGAGAGATAAAGTAAAATTATTCCTATTATTTATTATTTATTATTTTTTAATCTGTATGTCAAGTTAATAGTAAATAAGTATTGTTGGACGGATGAATCATAATAAAAATACACAAACTTAAATGATATTATTAGAATAAAAAAAAGATAAAAAAGCTCAGTGGAATGGTTGGGGCACATGGAATACAATAGGACCAAGGAAATGAGTGAAGTTAGTTGACTGGTCAAATGGAACAATTTTGATAGTGGGGGTCTGATGTGGAATGTATAGGGAATTGAGCCTCAGTTTGCAAATAAGAAAAACAGTAGTACAATAAAATTTCTCTAAAATAATATTGTTCGGATTATAAAATATTAGTATTATTATAGAGATATTATTTAATCGATAAATTAATATATAATAATTTAAAGAGTACTTTCAAAATTTAAGATAGAGGAGCGATGGTTTTGAATATCTTATTAATTTATGTACTTATAAAAACGACATTCATGAATTTGAGGTCATGATTAATAATTTTGGTTATCGCAATAAAATGGATGTCAATAGTATATTGAATTACCCGGGTGAAAATATATGTACTAGAAAAAGTTATATATGAGCTTCAACTAGATTTAAATTTTAACAAAAAACAAAAAATAAAAAACACTAGAATCATATTTCACTAAATTGTCTTAGATATTTTTATAATTTTAAAGAATTATTAATTTATAATATTAATGGGACCATATATTTATATAGGAGTCGTTCGAAAATATATTAACTTATTATCTTATCAAAATCGATGATTTTTTTCACTGTCCCAAATTAAAACCAAAGAAAAATATTATTTTAAAGAATTTATTAATTATCAAGTATTAATTTATGAAGGTTTTACAGTATTTGGCACCTCCAATGAAGAAAAGAATATTCATGCATTTTCCTATGCCACCCAAAAAGAAGAAGAAGAAGAAGATCTGCATGCATTTTCATTCCCACGACAGTTTCTTCGTTATAAAGTTATCAAATGTTTAACATTGGTTCTTGTTGTGTTTGTCCCTCCGTTATTAAATACTTGTTATTTTTACTAAGAATATTTTTTTTTTATAATATCTGTAAATTTAGAAAATTATTTTCTCCATTCCATTTTAGTTGATCATATTATTAAAAATAAATGTCCCATATTAGTTGATCACGTACTAAATCAGGATAGAATTAATTATTTTTTTTCCATTTTACCCCTACAATTAATAGTATACATTAAATGTGAACAATTACAATTTCAATATCCATTCTTATGCCCAATGAATATCATTAATATGGGTAAAGGATAAAATAGTAAAATTCATCATTCAATTTATGATTTCTTAATCACCGTATAAAATGAAATATGTCCAACTAAAATGGGACGGAGCGAGTAAAACACAATTAGTTGTTTGTTTTCATTTTATCCTTTATGAAGAGATGCTCCCTCCGTCTCATTCTAGGTGGTTATCTTACTAAAAATAAATGTCTCATATTAGTTGATCACTTACTAAATTAAGAAAGAATTAATTAATTTTTTTCCATTTTAACCCTATAATTAATTACAATTCCAATGTCCATTACTATGCCCAATGAATATCATAAATATGGGTAAAGGTATACTAGTAAAATTCATTATTTCATTTATGATTTCTTAATTACCGTGTACAATAGAATGTGCCCAACTAAAATGAGACGGATGAACTATTAATATGGTTCAAAAGAGAGAATATTAAATACATATGAGTAATGAATAAGGGTAATTTAGTTAATTTACCCTCTAGTTAATATTTTTTCTAAGGGACGTGCAAATAAAAAAAAATGACAAGTATTTAAAAACGGTGGAAGTAATAAATACAACATCTACTACTTTTAATTACTTTATTTAGGCTCCCCTACTAGAAACATGTGGATGCAAAAACTTGCTTGGGGAAAAATTCAATACTGAACATTTCATATATGCACATTAAAAATCATAAAATTAAATAATATATTGACATATTATAATTTTTAAATTTAAGATTATAACTTATAAGATATAATTTTTATTAAACTTCGTGATCAGTTAATTAAGACAAATTAATTAATATGGATGAAGTAAGTTATTTATGTATAACCATAGATTTATCTATACCGTTTCAGTTAGTTGGATTGTAATAAGTAAAATGTGTGAATCAATTTACTATAGTGAAATGATGCATGTATATTCTTACTTTGAATTTCAGTTACTACTAAGATTAAATTGATTTTATTTATCAAAAACATCAATGTAAATAAGTATTAATTTAATCACAATATAATCTTTTAATTTTTTTACACAATTTTAGCATATTTAAAAATTTCAATTACTACTAACCGGATCGTCATATTGTTCTTAGTGTTCTTGAGGATCTTCATATCTTCTAGGAGAAGATTCATCAAAAGTTGTTGTTAGATCCAAAAAGAAAGCAAGAGAAAAGAGTTTGGGTATTAGTACAAGAATATCCAAAAGGAAAAGAGAATATTCTAGGAGAGAGAACTCAAAAGGGCCCACATAAAGGACAAATTCAGAATTTTCAGGTGAGCTGTCCAGCCCATCTGCGCCCAGACCTGTGCACGCAGGTGGCACATGTAGCCGCAGGTGGACAAACGCAGATCATTCTGCTTCACCTGAAATCCTCACTTGCGAGGGCAGGTCATCACCTGCAAGGGAAGGTCACCCCCAACACACCTCAAAAGTCCAAAATTCAATTTTTACTCAGGTTCCATTGTCTTAGTTTCATTTCTTGATTCCTTATTTCATTTCTTGATCCCTAAACTAATTATCAACGGTAATTGTCCTTACTTAGTTGATTGATTAGTATTTGAGTCCGTTTTTCTTTCTTAGTCTATTCTCTTTGTGTGCTTTTTCTAGTTTTTTATTTCGTAGTTAACTTCTTGATTCAAGTCCCTTTTGTTTATAATCGAGTCGTCCGTCTTTCTTTAAAACAAGAATCCATTCCAACCACGAGTAGCAATCGACACCTTGTGTACCACCGAGATATAAGCAATCTTCAACACTAGCCAATCTAATTGTGAGGCAATCAAAGATGTGTAAACACGAGTGATTGTAAGCTTTATTTTTCTAACGCTAACGTTGTTTATTGTCTTTGTTGAGTGTCTTAATTGCTAGGTCCAATGGGTTCGGAAAAAGAAACACCAAACCGTACGGGAGGTGTTACTTTGGGACCCGTAATGGAGGTGGACTTGAGCTTATCTTTTGATTTAGGGAAAATTATGGGAGACCTTGTGAAAGAAGAACTAGACCAAAGTGTGAATTTGTTTCATATAAGGGTTAAGGTGATGGAGACCCTATGTTCCTTAGTCATTGATGAGAGGAGTAACACTAATGTTATATCTTGCAAATGTGTTGATTTCTTGAAACTCCCTACACAAAGGCACCCCAAGCTGTACAAGCTCATGTGTTTAGATGAGAGTGGTCCAATAGAGGTGACCAAACAAGTGGTCATTAGATTTAGCTGGGGTAATTTTCAAGATGAAGTGCAATGTGATGTGGTGCCCTTGCGAGGTTTTCATATATTGCTTGGTAGGTCATGGAAAGATGATAGGGTTGCCCAATATCAAGAGAAGTCCAATAAGTACTCAATTTTATTGGGAGGATGAAAGATTAAAATCATACCCTTAACACCCGAGCAAGTGAGTAGGGACTAGGAGATCATGAAAGGGCTCCGGGAAGTATTGAAGAAGAAGGAAGTTGAGAAGAAGGAAAGGGAATTGTCCCTTGTACAAGGAAAGAAAGGCTTGGCTCAAAGAGGAGAGTTGAGTAAGATTGATGAGCTAAGTAGTTGCTTGAAAGAAGTGGACAAGGAACACTTAATTTTGGGAGTTGTCAACACTAATCCCATGTTACCCACTAACCATGATACTAGCATTTTACCTAGTATCACCCCTTCTCTTGTGCAGGTTCATGAACTTCCAAAGAAGGATCAAAGGAGAGATCCTTACGAACATATGCTTGAAGACCTAACAGAATTCTTAGCTAAGGATTCCAACTTTGGGAAGAATGATGATGAGGAGACTCAAGGGAGTAAAATTGGCAAACTCCCAAGTGATGAGAACTTCCAAAGGAGAAAATGTGCTTTTATGATGAACACCAAGGTGAAGACCATACTTTGTATGAGCTATAAGGTAACAAAGCTAACCCTTGCACTTCTCTAAATTTGAAATATCTTGATGAGGATAGAAGCCAAGTTAGTGTAATTGATAGCTTGTCTAATGTAGAGTCTTATGAGTCTTCCCTTTGTGATACTCCTGGTAGTGATAAGTTGCATGATGATCAAGTTCTTATTGTGAGTTTACAAAAACTAGTTGATTCTATAGATGACTGAATTGACTCTTCTAGTAAGATCGATTTATGTCCACCTAGTGCTAGTACTTGTAACTTGAATGAGGTCCTAATGCCATGTGATAAGAGTATTCACACACTAGTTGACCCTTGTAAAAATCAAGGTGGGTCTATGTTGGTATGTGAATTGCCTACAACTAGTGAAGGTGTGTTCATTGATCAACTTGCGTGTGAATCTAATCCACTACTTGAACATATTTATTGTGTGCTTGAAGAGCCTCAAGATAGTGATGTTGTTGATAGGGTTGATCATGTGAATGAAAATATTGTGAAAGATGACATGTATCTTTTTGAGAGTGAACTTGCATGCTTTAATTCCTCACCTTTGGTTAATGATCCTCTCTCAAAGAAAGATGTCTTGATTGGTAATTGTGAGATCACTCCTAGTGTGGCATCTAGTGATGTGCATTTTGATGTGCTTGAAAAGAAAGATGGTATGCTTAATAATCACATGTTATCCTATTTCTTGAAATCCATTAAGAATATAGGGTTGAGTAAAGATTGTGCTAACTATCCAATTTTTGATAGTGATCTCTCACTTTTGAAAAAGAATGATCATTTGGGTAAAGATAGTTTTGACTTGCTTGAATATTTGAGAAACCCAACTAGTGATTGTTCTTGTGAAAATGAATTTGGTTGTGATCCTTTGTATGAAACTCCACCAATGTTTGATAAATGTGAGGATGAATTGTGTGATTCTTGTAATGACTTGAGTCATGACCTCCTTGATGTTGGTAGTGGTTTCTGTCTAATTGAGGATTCTTCTCTTGAAAAAGAAGGTGTTATTTGTTTAGAAAGTGCTTTTACTTCTTCTTTGTGTGCTTCCTTTATTGAGGATATTCATGGTGAAGATCTTTAATCTACTAATGAGTACATGCATGAGGACACCTTAGTTGAAGTTGACTTGCATGACCCCTTTCTCTACCCTCTCTTTGCTTATAATATTGTCAACTATAGTATCGAGGGTATTTCTATTTGTGAGGTTGACACCTTTGGGGAAAATAGGTATTGTCTTGAACCATGGTCTTAGATACTTCTCCCATTTGATCCCAGTGACCTCTTGGAATGTGGTGGTTCTTATACACCCAACTTGGTGCTTGGTCAAGATGAAAAACAAAGTTTGAATGAGGTTGTTGGTAGCCTTCCCTATGATGGAAAGTCTTTCTTGAGGATTTACAATCCACTTGGTAGACTCAAGTTGTGCATGGGAGACATGTCCAACAAAGATGAGTGTTCTTCAAAGAAGGGGAGCAATGAAATAGTCCGAAACAATTCTCCATTGTATGTTTCTATTCTTGACCAAGGTTTTAAGAATTGTAAGTCAAAGAGTGAGTCTTCATTTAAAAACACTTTGGATGAATTCCACTTATGTGATACCTTTCTTTATCACTTGTTTGCAATTGATGGCCCCTTTCTCAAAGGTGGTATCATTCTTGAGGATCCTAGGGCAAATGTGTCATTGCCTCTTTTGGGTATTGCTTATATACTTGCATACATCCTTATTTGACACACTTGTGCTTAAGTTGTGTAGGCCGCAACCTGTGGACGCTAAGTTGATTACTTGTTTGTGGGAAAGTCCATGGTTGTTAAAGACTTCTTGCCACCTTCACAAGGTTGGGCGATTTGAAGTGTCAAGTGGTACTCTTGGAAGCATGCTTATCATTAATAAAGGGAACCAAATTTCTTAGGAGAATTACTTGCCTTGGATTCATTTGTTGTATAAAAGGTTCTCCATTGTCCCTAGTAGCATTACTCCATTGTTGAACTCCTTTCTCTTGGGAAGTTGTTTGAAAAAGAGAGGTTCTATGTGCTTGAAATACCTTTTTCTCTCTTTATGTGTTCCTACTCATGAGCACACCTTAGATGAGAGTAGTGTCCTTTGTACCTTTCTTTATTACCTCTTTGCTTATGATGATGTCCATGCTAGTTGTGGAATTGTTTTATCTAGAGGTAGGATCTTTCTCAATGGACTTTTCATGTCAAACACAAGGGATCCTTGGTTATATGTTAAGTGTGGGCCTCCTTGGCATGGTGATGAAATTGTTAATGCTAACGCTAACCCTCATGCCATGAGGAAATTGTTGTTGTTTGTTCCCTATGATTTTGTAAAGTTTAGATTCGAGGTCGAATCCTTTAAAAGAAGGGAAGGATGATACAAGACAAATCAGCATCAACCTTTCTTGGCTTGTATTTCAAGGGCGACAACAAGGGATCCAAGCCACAAAGAGCTCAAGGCCATGATACCGGATAAAAGACAAAAAGAGAAATAAAGTACGAAAATCACGAAAACAAGCTAAGATAACAAGGCAAGAAAATAAGGATAGATAGAATAACACAAAGATGGGAAAATCAAAGAAACCAAAAGGTGTTTCAAACCCTAAAACCTTTATTAAATTAATCCTACAAGCACCAATTCTCTAATATAAACCACGAGGGAATCAATCTCCCACGTAACCAATGTTTCAAAATGAAAGTTCAAAACAAGCTAATCCTAGCTCTCACACTCTCAAGTGTATATTTCATCTTAATTCAACAAAAACAAACTCACTAAAAATGAAGAAAGAACTAGTATTTATAGCCTTGGGCCTTTTATTACATTTAATGGGCCCAAACGTGACCCATTTCAGTAAATTAGGCATCCACCCACGCAGATGGGTCACCTGATGATGTATGGCAGGGCGAAGATGCCACTGGAAGGGCCAAAACGGCCACATGCTGGCGCAAATGAATGACCTGTAGCCGCAGGTGATTCTAGGTCACCATTTTGCTCCTTTTAACTCTCCAACGACCTCTCCAATGGCTTTTAATCCTTCTTGAATGCATTGGGCAACACACAACACTCCTTAAATGGTGTCAAGATGGGTTCAAACACATCTAGCTTCATCAATGATCCTTGGAGTGTTTGTAGTTCTCGTGTTTGCCTTCTAGTAGAGGTCTTATGGTGATTTTTGCTCCCGGCTCCAAGCTATCCTCCACACGTGGTGTTGAACTCTTAGGATCTTGAAAAAGGTCCTCCAAAGGTATCCTTGTATCCTTGAGGTGATCGTGGCTTGGGTCCCTTTGTGTCGGTCTTGAATTATAGTCCTTGAAATGTTAACGCCGATTTGGTTTGTATCATCCTCCCCTTCTTGAAAA
Source organism: Capsicum rhomboideum (assembly GCA_031232105.1). NCBI lineage: Eukaryota > Viridiplantae > Streptophyta > Magnoliopsida > Solanales > Solanaceae > Capsicum > Capsicum rhomboideum. The sequence continues at coordinate 123,837,853 of CP124713.1, read as the reverse complement.
GATTCGACCTCGAATCCAAACCTTGTAAAACCATAAGGAAAACAAGCAAGAACAATATCCTCATGGCATGAGGGTTAGGGTTAGCAACAACAAACTTAGCTCCAAGCCAAGGAGGAACACACTTAACATATAGCCAAGAGTCAAAATGATTAATCAAGGGTGTGTAAACCTACAAAATAAAAACTACTTGGCCACTCAAGAGACTTTGACAAAGGGAAAACCCAAGAGAACTATGGTAATTATTCAACCACACATGAAAAACCACATTGGTTCTATGTTTCAACAAGCACAAAATCCCTTTTAAGTCAAAAGTCATATGAAAATCTCTAAAGTTAAGTGCAATGTCATGAACAAGATCATTCCAAGTTAAGACTCCACTCAATGCACTAGCTATCTCCAAGAATGAGATTACTCCCAATTCATCACTAGGGTCAAATACAAAGGTATTCCCCACACAAGTCAACAAACATATTGCATTTAAGCTCATAATGTAATTAAGAGGTAACACCAAGAATTTATCAAATGAAGGAAAAGAAGTGTTGCTACTAGGTGCACCACACAAAGAGGTACCCTTTTGACTAAACACTAAGTTGGGTGTATAAAAACCACCACATTCCAAATGGTCACCGGGGTCAAATGGGTAGAGTGGCCATAGACATGAGTCTAGACAACCCTCTTCTTCCCCAAGGGTAACACCCATACAAAAAGTTATACTCTCCACACTGGCATAAGCATCCTCAAAAGTAAATAGAGAGTAAAGAAAGGTGTCACGCAAATTGATTTCATCTAAAGGTGTCCTCTAATACATGATCACTACTATGTGCAAGAACATTATCAAGAGTATGCTTATGAATTGGGACACTCAAAGAAGAAGAAATAATTGGGACACAAAGAGCACCTTCTACTTCTTCACTTCTAAGAAGAGATTTCCACCTTTAGGAGGAATGTTGTCACACCATAATGGGTTGTTATATAGAGTATAGCCCTCAAGAAGATCTACATCATTAACATGATCTACACCACTAGGTATTTTACTAAGAGTGATTTCATCATCTTCAAACAAGATATTATACTTAAAGAGAGAAGGATCAATCCAAGAAGGAGAATCAAAACATGTAAGTTCACTCTCAAAAAGACAATTATCAAGTTTCGAAGAAGTTTCAAATGCATGATCATCCCTATGAGCCAAGCAAGCAATAAGATCTTCATTAAGAGGCATGCTCAAAGGGTCACTCCTATTCGATTGATCCATAATATCAACATCATCACTAACTTAAGGCTCATTAATCACATCATAAATACCCTCAAGTAGTGGACTAGAATCACAAGTAAGTTGATCAACACAATCTTTATAAGACAATGTATCATCATTCAACACCAAGGCTTCAACACTAGGTGGACATAAATCTATCTTATAAGAAGAGTCAATTCAGTCATCAATAGGATCAACTAGTGTATCCATACTTTCAACACGTACATTGTCAACATGAGGAAAATTAGACTCACAAATAAACAAGCTATCATTCGCACTCAATTGGCTACTAGCCATACAATGCTAATTCATGTCTTGTAAAGTGCAAGAGTTGGCTTTGTTACCTCGAAGCTCATGGGAAGATTCTTCTTTACCATGGTTCAAGGTTCCTTTGAAAGTGTTGGAATACTCTTCGTATAGTTTGACGCATAGGTCCAAATTAATCTCCCAATATTTTAGATTAGACCCTATGTTTGAAGCTTGTGTTCCTCCTCCATTTGCAACATTAGTACCTGCACAAGTGTCCTTACTAAGAGAAGGACAAACAAAGTTAGATGGTATTTATGGTAACCCCTTCACTTCACTCCTCTCAACCTTTCCTTTTTCCACTCTTGGATTACCACCTTGCACTCCCTTAGTCTTCTCAATTTTTTGTCTCTCATCATCAAAGGACTTGGAGTAAGTGGTCACATTTCTTTGGGTCTTGGAAAAGGTAGGTGGAAAGAGATGGTTTCTCCATTGGTCCACTACAATCTTAGGCCAATTTCTCATTCAAAACTCTATGTTTCACAAACCAATTAGCGCCTAATCATAAGTGTCCAAAATCCAAGGGAAATATATCACACCACACCTCCTCATAGTACTCATTTCAGGTGAAGAAAACCTTCACACTCTCGGAAACCCTATAACCCTCCAAGAAATATGGATAATTCTTAGACATTCGAGGTATCCCTAGATAGTCGACCATAGAGGGAGTGATGTAATTTACATAGGATCAATCATCGAGAACAAGAATGCATCCCAGAACCCCATAAATACTCACCTTCCTAGTGCTAATTCCTCTTCTCAAATCAATATTATAAAGGTTCATGTGTCCTTCCAGCACATAGATGGCCTTCATGTACCTCTTCAAGGCACTCTATGTTTGAGTGGATCCTTTTACAAGTTCCCACCATTTCAATGCTTGACCTTGAAGGTGCTTAGTAGCATATGTGGCTTGCTTGAATTCACTCATATAATAATCCTTGAAAAACCTTTCACATTGCCATTCCCAATCAAGATAGGCCTCGGGATCACGTTCTTCTTTGAAGATAGGAAAAGGGGTTCTAGGTAGATTATGATTCCCACTTTCCCTCTATACCCACCTTGGTTCCTACTTCCCAACGTTTGTGTACTAGAACAAGAAGGATAAGATGTAGTATCCCTATACATTAAAGGTACACACTCTCATCTTCCTGCCGTATGACTTCTACCTGAACTAGTATAACCACTCGCACCATATTGACTAGGATAAGAAGTACCACAAGACCAAGAATATGAATCTTCACTCGTCTTATGAACATTCCTACCATAAGTTGTACAAGGTGCATAGGATAAAGTGCTATACCTCATATCTTCTTCATGCTTAGAGTAGGAAGTGGAAAACTCCTCACATGCTCTATTGTCATCATAAGAACCATCACAAGGCTTTTCATCCTCTCCATACTCTCCATACTCTCCATAAGAGCTAAAATTACCATTTGCCTCATATCCTTCTCAGGAATAGTAGCTCTCATTCCCACACGGCTCTTGATCATGACTATATTCATAGCCTCTATAATCTCCATCTTCGTCATAGCCATAGCCTTCTTCACCATAATCATAGTCTCCTATGTCGTAGTCATAAGTATCCGAGGCTATAGAAGACATACTTCCTTATAAGTCCTTTGTACTTACAAAAATGAGCAAACAAGGTTAGTAGTAAAAGCTCTTCACCAACACTCGTAAGATTCTCACCTTTGTATGCCTCACAATAAGAGTCGGTAGCGTTGAAAGATCATTTCTACTCCAATTGGAGACATGGTATTAATTGCTACTTGTGGTCGGAATGGATTCTTGTTTTGAAGAAGAATAAATGACTCAAACAAACAACCACAAACTTCAACCACAAACTTGAATAAAGAAATAATAATGAAACAAAAATGAGAAAAGCACAAAAGAAACGGACGAAGAAAGAAACAGAATCGAAGACTAATCAATCAACTAAGTAAGGAAAATTACCCGTTTATAATTAGTTTAGGAATCAAGAAATGAATTAAAGAATCAAGAAATGAAACTAAGACAATGGAACCTGAGTAAAATCGGTTTAGGAGTGCTTGAGGTGCGTTTGGATGGGCTGTGGTCGCATGTGGTGACTTGCCCCCATAGGTGGAGGTCGCAGGTAAAGGAAGGAGGCTACTGGATTGTCCTTCACTGTCCAGGTGCGTCTTCATGTACCACATGCACCCGCAGGTGCTCCAGTCAGCTTAGCTGGAAGCTCCGATTTTGGCCCTTTCTGTAGGCCCTTTTGGGTTCTCTCTCTTAGAATATTCCCTTTTCTTTGAGGATATTCCTTGTACCAACACGCAAACACTTTTATATTTCTCTCCTTTCGGATCTAACAACCCTTTTTGGATGAATCTTCCTTTTGAAGATTTGAATGTCTTCAAGAACACCAAGAACAATATGAAGATCAAAATTTCATAACTCTCTCATTTTTGCTCGGAATTCGATGAAATTTTAAACTCGAACTCCTTTCAACCTCCTGAACACAACACAAGTGATTTAAAGTCTCAAAACCCAACCAAAATTTCTAGATTTTTCAACCCACTTGCATTTTATTCAAGCTTCAACCCCCCAAAAATGGCGGATTCTCCAAAACTTCTCCAAATGGCACCAAATTTTAGATTTATGTTCTCTTTAACATGGAGAACAACTTCCAACAAATTTTAACCTTCAAACACACAAAAAAATGGCTAGATTTAAAACCCCACTTTCAACTTTGTTCAACCTCAAGAACAACAATGGGGTTTCTTTTCAAATCTTCTAAAAAAAAACCCAAATCTCAAGATTTCGACTCAAATATACTAGAGGAAACAAGATCTAGTATAGAAACAACAAGAATGACTCTAAAACACAAAAATCTTTTTGGGTTTTTGCAAAAAATATTTTGACACAATATTTTTTTTGTGATAACAAACCCAAGACTAGAATCGTAAGAACGAATCTAAGCTCAACTCTGATACCAAATGATAATCCCCAAATTACGAAAAGAGAAATAAAGTATGGAAATCACAAAAATAAGCTAAGAAAATAGAATGACACAAAGATAAGAAAAACAAAGAAATCAAAGGGTGTTTCAAACCTAAAACCTCTACTGAAATAATCCTACAAGCAACAATTCTCTAACGTAAACCATGAGGGAATCAATCTCCCACGTAACCATTGTTTCAAAATGATAGTTCAAAGCAAGATAATCCTAGCTCTCACACTCTCAAGTGTATATTTCATCTTAATTCAACAAAATAACTCCCTAAAAATGAAGAAAGAGCTAGTATTTATAACCTTGGGACTTTTATTATATTTAATAGGCCCAAAAGTGGCCCATTTAAGCAAATTAGGCATCCACCCACGCAGATGGGTCACCTGCTGGCACATGTTAGGGCGTAGATGCCACTAGAAGAGTCAAAATGGCCACCTGCTGGCGCAGATGGATGACCTGTGGCCACAGGTGATTTCAGGTCACCGTTTAGCTCTTCTTAACTCTCCGACGACCTGTCCAATAGCTTTTAATCCTTCTTGAATGCATTGGGAAAGACACAACACTTCTTAAATGGTGTCAAGATAGGTTCAAACACATCTAGCTTCATCAATGATCCTTGGAATATTTGTAGTTCTCGTGCTTGCCTTCTAGTAGAGGTCTTGAGGTGGTTTTGGCTCCCGGCTCCAAGCTATCCTCCACACGTGGTGTTGAAATCTTAGGAGCTTGAAAAGGGTCCTCCAAACATATCCTTGAATCTTTGAGATGGTCATGGCTTGGTTCCCTTTTTGTCGGCCTTAAATTATAGTCCTTGAAAGGTTAACGACGATTTGGCTTGTATCAGGCCACAAGGACGTGGTTGGAGGGTCCAGTTTTATCTTCAAGTAAAATAATATCATGTATGGAAGGTAGATTAGAGTTAAAAGATCCATTGGAGAGGTTGTTGGAGCTTCAAGAGGAGCTCAACGACATCCTGGAGCAGTCTGTGCCCTCACCTGTGCCCGCAGGTGGTTGACCTGTGCCCACAGATGCCATCTGCGCCCACCACTACGCCAGCAGGTGGTTATCTGCATGGGTATGTGAGCCAAAGTGGCTAACTTGACCTATTTTGTTGAATTGGGTCACTTTTGGGCCCCATATATATAATAAAAGGCCCAAGTCTATAAATACTTAGACCTAGCTTTATTTTCATAAGATTTTGATGATATTGATATTGTGAGACTCCTTATGGAGCATGAGTGTAGCTTGGAAAAGCTTAGGTTGATATTTGCCTAGAAACAGTGGTTGGAAGGGTATTACGATTCCCTCGAGGTCATTCGTAAGAGTTAGGTGCCTTCTTTGGATTAATCTTTCGAGGATATTGGATTGAATATATCCTTTTGGTTTTGTTTGATTTCCTTGTTTGTGTCTATTTTTTTTATCTCTATCTATCTATCCTTTACTTTTCGTATTTCAATTCTATCAATTTACTTGTTTTCGTACTTTATTCCTCTTTTCATATTTTAGGGGTTATCACCTTCTAATATCAACGTATTCCATACTCGGATGGATTATCGGTGTTTTGTTGATTACTAAATCACTAAACGAGACATACATAGGTTTGACGGACAATTAATACAACTTTATTTCTTACATTACTACATGTGTTTTACCTACTAATATCAACGTATTTCATACTCAGATGGATTATCGGCGTTTCTAACACTAAATGAGACATACATAGGTTGGATAGACCAGTAATAGAACTTAGATTGTTACATTACTACATGAGTATTTCCTCGTAATATCAACGTAGTCCATACTCGAACGGATTATTGGAGTTTCTTTGACTACTAAATCACTAAAAGAGACTTACATAGGTTGGACAAATCAATAATAAAACTTGGTTTCTTATATTACTACTTGTGTATATATCAATGTATCCCATACTCAAATTGATTATTGGTGTTTCATTGAAAACTAAATCATCAAATGAGACATATAATGGTTGGATGTACCAATAATTAAACTTGGTTTCTTACAATACTACAACTGCATTACCTCCTAACATCAACGTATTAAAACTCGATGGAATATTGGTGTTTCTTTGAATACTAAATCACTAAATGAGACATACATAGGTTGGAAGGACTAAACAAAGGAGGCTCCTCGTCAGCAAATAAATCCACCTCAAAAATTGGTGCTGAGGGTACTGGTGTAGGTATGGGTGGAATGATAGGAGTATGTCTAACTGCTAAATCAAACCTCTGCCCTCAATGCAGCCACCTCCTTAGTCAACCCCGTCAAATTCGAGATATGGGCCTCTCTCAACCGGCTACCCATCCTGTGATCAAAACTGTCAATCTGCCCATGCAGCTCACGCATAAACTTTTCCATAGCAGCAGCAATGTGAGCCTCAACTCTTGCCTCAGAATCCTCTATCAACATCCTAACCCATGGCTTGAGCTGAGCTACCAACTTAGCCATTTGGGCCTCTGTGTGATCCTGTCGCTCAATAACCTGTGTACTAACTGCTACAAAAACTCTCGTGAAACTGTAATCATTCTAGACGAGGGTGATGGTGTGGTGGGGCCAGCTTCCCCCTCATCTGTCACAAGGCCTGTTCCCTCGGTAGGCAACCTTCTAGCCTCGGGGTCACTAACTGGTGCTGAAGTGCTAACCGGTTCCGTACAATCCACTTGCCCTTCAAAAAGGGCGGTGCTGATGAAGTAGAGGGTTGAGACCCCCTCTGAGAAACTAAAATAGCTCCTCATTTCTACATCAATCCTACATTAGCTATATGGGTCACCTCACTGGCGTGATCTATTGTAGGCATCGTAACCACATCAACACTATTACATAGGCCCTGAATCAGACAGGGGAAAGGGATGCTGGTAAAGTCTCTAAAGGCATGCTCATGAATCTCCCTAATAATATAGTAGGCGATGTTGATGTCATATCCAGTAATGATGCTCGCTACCAGAATAGCTCGATCAAGAGTAAGAGAATTATCTGCACCTGTAGGATCGAGATGGTGCCGTACAACTGACCACCAAAACCTGCCCGTAAAGTAAAATGAGGACTTCTTAATATCCAACTTCTCAGTTACCTATTTCGCATCTACGCCATCCTTAATGATATACTATGCAACCCACCGTAGTAGCTCTAAACGCTGATCGGCATCCTTCATTTTGTTTCTATTTTTCACTGTCTCCATGCGGTGATTAAATTTAGCAGTACTAGCTGGAAGTGGACGTTCAACACCAAACAAGAACCTGTGGATAGTCTGCTCAGAAATGTCTACTCTGGTTTCATGAACCAGAGTGTGAGTCAATGGTGGTTGGTCCCGAAATCGCTGCTCAATTGGTATGATTAATTCAATAGAAGTAGCATATGAAGAATAAAACTCATGGACCAACTCTGAGATATAGCTACCAGAAGGCTCCGTCATCCACCCGAATCCATAATGATCAAACACTGTCTTAATCTCGATTAGTACCTTTAATTCATCTAACCGATACTGGGGCTCCTCAGTGATACTCCGTCTACACCCCCCCTTAGTAGGCTCTGCATCCCTATCATAAATTGCCTTCATACCCTAAACACACCACCTCTTATTTTCCCTTCGTACTGCAGCTGCAGCCCACTGTGCAGCCACCTATTTTTGTGAGGAAGTCGTGAAATACTGAATAGCAGTGCCTGAAATAGAAGCTGTCTCATCAGCCTCACCACTACCGTGGACTCAGAATCATCTGCACCCTCAACAATCTCATCGGTCCCAGGTGCATCAGCCTCATCTTTAGTATCACCGATTGCAGAAGCATCCACCCCCTCTTTTGATTGGGAAGAGAAATTTGATGAATGGATAGGAGTCACCAATAAAGGTTGAGTCATTGCTCGGATTGTATCCTGTGCCCTAGTTCATTGTCTTATGGTGCGAGGCATAAGAGCTGAATCATCCTGAGCGATTTCATAAATCTCTTCGGACCCATTTTTCTCAGGCTCCGAAGGCTCATCTCGCAGCCTTGTTATGACTTCTGGGTTCTTGGTGTGGATTCACGAAGAGGAACCCATATCTCCGTAGCCCCAAAACTTTTCCCAGAGCCAGCATCCCCCCATCGATCCATGGGCTAACACACGCGGAAAATCGCAAAAAAATTGACGTTTTCACTATTTTGCCTGTGGGATGCCCTAAAAACCTCCGTACGACCCCCTGGAGCCCATGGATCCGCTTAAAGGTGGCATTGTTTGAAATGGTCGGGTCTTAGGTAAGGTTTGGTTGGGTTGAGTATGGGTTTCGAGTTAGGGTTTTGTGGTGAAAGGTCGGGTCGAGTTTGGGGATTTTGAGGTGATGGGACTCAAAATTTCTTGCAATTGGAGTCTTGTGGGTACGAATTTTAGTATTTGGTACTTGGGAATTTTAGTGATTATAGGATTGGAGGTGTTAATTTGGATGAATTTGGGAAAGAAATCGGGTATTTGGAGGCTTGGAAAATTGGGTTTAGTGTTTTCAAATGGGTAGTGTCGGGTTTTATTGAGAGTAGGCTGAATTAGGGTTGGGTCGGGTCAGATTTTCACGGTACCAACCGATGTCAAGTGTGTCCCTGTTGTGGGTCGAATTCCGCAAAAAAAAATACCCTCTGATTCCCACAATACCAACCCACGTCACGTAGGTTGACCTATGTCACGTTGGTCCCCTGTCGTGGGTTATATACCACAATAAAAAATTATCCTCTGATTCCCACGATACCAACCCACGTCACTTGGGTTGACCTACGTCACGTGGGTCACCACCATGGTTTAAGCTGCACACTTTCAGTTCACATCTTTATTTTCAACTCACGACTGGTAACCATCCTTGGGTTGCCTCCCAAGCAGCGTTTGATTTAACGTCGCGGCACGACGTAGCTAGGTTTGTTACTCAGACTTCACCAACCAGCCCATGGGTTGCCTTTCATAAAGTGCCTGATTTAATGTCGCGGCACGACCCAACTTACTTGACTACTCAGACTTCATCAAGACTAAACTCCTCACATGTCCTTATTTCTTCCGTGATTCCCACATAGTGCTTTACACGCTGCCTATTGATCTTGAATAGAACATTATCATCACCTTTCAGCTCAATTGCTCCATGCGGGAATACCCCAACCACCGTGAATGGTCCATACCATTTTGGACCTTAGTTTTCCAGGAAACAAGCGAAGCCTGGAGTTATAAAGCAGTACCAAGCCTCCTGGGTGAAACTATCGTCATTCAATCTTCCGATCATGATATAATTTCATCTTCTCTTTATACAGTGCTGAACTTTCATATGCCCGGAGACGAAATTCATCCATCTCATTTATCTGCTCTAGACTCAATTTAGCCGCATTACTCCATTCCATATTCAACCTCTTCAATGTCTATAATGCCTTATGTTTAAGTTCGACCGGCAAATAACATGATTTACCAAACACCAGCTGATATGGAGATGTACCAATCGGTGTCTTAAATGTAGTTTGATATTCCCATAATGCATCATCCAATCTTCTTGCCTAATTAGTCTAGTTGGCATTCACCGTCTTTGCCAAAATAGAATTAATCTCACGATTTGACACCTCAACTTGTTCGCTCGTATGAGGATGGTAAGGGGTCGCCACCTTATATTAGACACCATATTTTTTAAGCAGGGCTTTGAATAGCTGATTACTGAAATGGGATCCTCCATTACTAATGATAATTCGGGGTGTACTGAATCGTGTAAAAATGTTCTTTTTCAAGAATACCATGGCACTTCTTCCTTCATTATTGGGAAGCGATATTGCGTCCACCCGCTTAGAAACATAGTCAACAGCTACCAGAATGTATTTCATCCCATGTGAGCTCACAAATAGGCCCATAAAATCAATTTCCCATACGTCAAACAATTCGAGCTCAAGAATAGTTGTCATAGGAAGTTCGTGTCTGCGCGAGATGTTCCCTTGTCTTTGACATTGGTCATAAGCTTGAGCATAGTCATGAGCATCTTTATAGATGGTGGTCCAGTAATACCCGCATTGTAAGATCTTATGAGTAGTCTGTGCACCTCCATGATGACCCCCAACTGGAGATGAATGACATGCTTCCAAAATACTCATCATCTCGACTTTCAAAATACACCTTCAAATTATACCATCCACACATACCCTAAATAAATAAGGCTCAACCCATAAGAATTTTCTCACTTCATGCATGAATCTCTTCCTCTGCTGATACGACATATCTTTCAGAACTAGATCACTTGTCAAAAAGTTGGCAAAATCTGCAAACCAAGGGATTAATTCTTGGGATGCTGGCAACACTTGTTCTTCTGGAAAAGTATCATTAATATCAAGATCATCCCTCAATCTAAGCATGGCATCCTCCTCAAGGAGTGATAGAAGGTCTGCAACTTGATTCTTAGTTCCCTTTCGGTCCTTGTCCTCAAAATCAAATTCTTGCAATAGAAGTACCCACCGAATCAGTCTTGGCTTGGCATCCTTCTTTGACATAAGATATGTAAGTGATACATAGTCTGTATGCACAATCACTTTCGTACCAATCAAGTACGATTGAAATTTCTCAAAAGCAAAGACCACTGCCAACAATTCTTGCTCGATTACAGTATAATTTTTCTGAGCTAGATTAAGTGCTTTGCTAGCATAATAAATCGGATGTAGAATCTTCTCACGTCTTTGGCCAAGGACTGCACCCAATGCCAAACCACTAGCATCACACATAACCTCAAATGGCATCGTCCAATCTGGTGAAACAATGATAGGGGCTGAAATTAACTTCTCTTTCAGACACTTAAACACTTTTAGACAAGCCTCATCAAATACAAACTTCACCTCCTTCTCTAACATCTTGCATAATTGATGTGCAATCTTAGAGAAATCCTTGATGAATCTTCTATAGAAATCTGCATGTCCCAAGAAACCTCGAATTCCTTTAACCAAAATAGGTGGAGGTAACTTTTTAATCTCCTTTATCTTGGCTTTGTCAACTTTAATACCTTTCTTTGAGATTTGATGCCCCAATACGATACCCTCATTAACCATAAAGTGACATTTTCCCCAAATTAGCACTAAGTTGCACTCCTCAATAGTGTCTTCCACTATGTCGAAGAAAATGGACATCATACAACGCTGGTAAGTGGCCGGTGCATTACATAAACCGAAGGGCATCCTTTTGAATGCGAACGTCCCATATGGACAAGTGAAAGTGGTGTTCTCTTGGTCCTCGGGAGCAATGAAAATCTGATTATACCTTGAATAACCATTAAGAAAATAATACCATCCTCTACCAGCAAGACGGTCTAACAACTGATCCATGAAGGGCATAAGAAAATGATCTTTTTCAGTCCAAGAATTCAGCTTTTGATAGTCCATGCAAACTCTCCATCCAGTAATCGGCCTCATTGGGATTAACTCATTCTTGTCATTTGGAACCAAAGTGACCCCTCCCTTCTTTGGCACACACTGAACTGGGCTCACCCACTTGCTATCAGTAATGGGGTACACCACACCCGCATCTAACCACTTGATGATTTCTTTCTTCACAACCTCTTGCATAGGTTGGTTTAGAAGACGTTGGTGCTCGATGCTTGGTATGCACTCAGGATCAAGCTAGATTTTGTGAGTGTAAATATCAGGTGGAATCCCGAGAATGTCAGCGATGGACCAACTAATGGCCCTCTTAAACCTTTTCAACACCAAAATAAGAGCCTCTACTTGCCACTCCACTAACTTAGCAGAGATAATCACGGGTAAGGTGTTGTTGGCTCCCAAGAATGCATAACTAAGGTGAGACAGGAGAGCCTTAAGCTCCAAAACTGGAGGCTCCTCAATAGAAGGTCGAGCCGGTCACCCTATTCTTTAAATCAAGATCCTGTTTCTTAGGGGCATAAGTGTATGATCCCCTACCAATGAGTGAACTAACCATCTCATCGTATTTCTCAATACCATGGCTGTCAAAATTTATAATCACGGCTACAAGAGCGTCTACCCCTAACCTTTCTTCAATAGGCATGACTATATCACTCTAATCAACTGTATCTATTACAGAAATCACCAGCATATCTTTTGATTGCTTCATGGAATGACAAATATTTAAAGTGACATGTTCATCATTCAACCTATATTTCATCTGCACAGTTTCCATGTCGACCAATGCACGACCAGTGGTAAGGAATAGTCTTCCCAAGATGATGGGAACCTCAAAATCAGCTTCGTAATCTAGAATCACAAAGTCAATCGGGAAGATGAAAGATGAAACCTTCACCATAACATCATACAAGATGCTCACCAGCTTTTTCATAGTTCTATCCGCCATAAGGAGTCTTATTGAAGACTGTTTTGATGCTCCCAATCCTAACTGCTTGAAAACGGTTAGCGGTATCAAGTTAATGCTAGCACCCAAGTCACACAGAGCTTTTGCAAAATTATAGGACCCAATAGTACAAGGAATTATGAAGGCTCCCAGATTTTCCTTTTTCTCGACAAGTGAGTGAGAAGCAGTTACACTACAATGGTGTAAATTATCTGCTGGCTCAAAACTGACAGTTCTCTTCTTTGTCATCAAATCTTTCATGAATTTCGCATAACCTAGCATCTGTTCTAAAGCCTCAATAAGAGGAATATTTACCGATAAGTCCTTTAACATTGAGATATATTTTTGATATTTATGCACTTCAACTTTCTTTTTCAACCTTTGAGGAAAGGGAAGGGGAGGTCAAGGAATTTATTTGTACACTTGAGGGACCTCTTTTTCCTTCCCGTTATTAGACTTCGCCTTTTTGTCGACATTTTAAGGGTTTTGAACGCACCACCCTTTGAATTCTCTGGTTCTATCTCCATTTCTACATCAACTATCATCGGCTCATCTTTTGTACCACTATCCACAGGTATGTATGGGTCAGTCGTACACTTCCCGCTTCTAGTACTAATGGCCAAACAATGACTATCATTCTTTAGATTTTGGATGGTATTGCTCAAAAGGGTACCTGGCTGACGTTGGTTCAATGTCACCAATATCTGCCCGAACTATTGCTTCAACTATTTAATGACAGTCGAATGGGATTCTACTTTCTGACTTATTTCTGAAATGTCTGACCTAATCGATTTTAAGCAACTCTCCTAACTCTCTGACCCTTTAACCAGTTTATTAAGAAGGGCTTCCATTCTTGAATTTCCATAGTCAGCATTGCGGTTCCCCGGTGGAACATATGCGCCACTCTTCTCTTTATAATCATCCTTTCACCTCCAATCACCGTTACGATCTAGTTCTCTGTCTCTATATCCTGGCTTATTTTAATTGTCTCCATAGTAGTTCCAACCTTGATTCCCTTGACTTGAGTTCCAAGAGTCTTGATTATACCCTTGACCCTTAGCTCAAAAATCCACCACCTCTCGATCCAAGTACTTAGCCTCCTCATCAGACTCATAATTGTCATGCCTAGGTGTTTTGCCTTAAGTACATCAACATGCACCTTTTCAATACCTCTAGCCGCAGTCTGTTTGGCTAGCAAGCCAATTTTTATCCTCAACTGTGCGACCTCTTGAGCTACAGATTCATACAAAGCCCGTTATACTGTCGAGGCTCCAATAGCATACGTCCCAGTAGGTGTCTTTGCCTCTTGAGTATGCCATCCTCGGTTGGTCTTAGTGATATGAGCTAAAATCTCTAAAGCTTGTTCCCAGCTCAAACTCATAAATGCTCTGCCAGTGATAGCATCTGCTACAGCCTTTGTACTGGCATTCAAATCCCTATAGAAGCTTTTAAGTAAACTCCTACCACTCATCCTATGATTTGGCTCATTCTGCAGCTTCTTCTTAAGTCTTAGCCATGTCTCATAAAGTGCTTCAGAATGTAGTTGTCTTAAGTTATAAATCTCAATCTTCAACTGTAGTATCTTAGACGGTGGGAAACATCTCTCCAGAAATTGATTTCTCAACTCTTGCCAAGTAGTGATGGAACCTCATGGTAACTAGGCCAACCACAAAGTTGCTTCTCCTGTTAGAGAGAATGGAAATAATCTCAAACGAATAAGCTCTTGGTCAACCTCCAGGAAAATTATATGAAGTTCAGACCCCCAAAACATTCATCATGTGCATGTTCAGATCTTCTGAAGGAAGACCAACGAACACACCTTTCAAGTTTAGCAGGTGGATCATGGCACTTGTAATGTCAAACTTAGTGCCTTGAGGTAATTTTGGTGGAATAATGGCACCAGTCTTAATCGGCTTGAAGTAAACCACATCCTCTTCTCGGGATCATCATAAACTAACACATATGGTCTTTAAGGGGGTTGTTGCAATCTCAGTCTTCTTTGTCTCTCTTTAAGTGTAGGGAGATGTTGTGCTGCTTCTTGCATTCCTTGATGATATCTATCCGCTTGTCTAAGAGCTACTTGCCTCGTATTTTCCTGAGCCATCAATCAAGCAGTGATTTGTTTTACAGTTTCATGACCAACTGGTTGAATTGGCTGGTTATGAATATCTCTCACCGTTGCGGGATTCTGACCTCCATCGGTATTCACCATTCTTCGATTAGCTATCAGTGTTCATTATATCTCAGTATCAAGTTGAATCAGAGGATTGACTTGACTTCTAGTATTAGGCATACAACGGTGTGTGCCCTTAAAAGTATAGAAAAATAAAACCAATCAACTCCAACAAGCAAACTAATCAACTCCGTAACCATACTCCCCGACAACGGCGCCAAAATTTGATGTCGCCCAAAATATACCTCCAGAAAAGTATAATGCGGTCGATGTATCAAATATAGAACCCAACTAGGTTGGGGTAGATCCCACAGGGAATAAGATGAAAGTCTGTCGAATGCTAGTCTGAGTAATTGGCAAGTAAGTAAAACTGAGGGATTTTGGTAAGCAAGTAGTAACAGTAACATTTTTTGATTTTTTGATTTGTAATTAATATGAGAAATACACTAGGACTGTGATCCCCAATGATTTCTTAACTCCACCGGTTACTTGTGCTGGCAAAGATGTACCACTGCGCTGCATGCAAAATCTAACAAGATATGTTCATCTAAACGTGTCTCGACCTTGGTTAGATGAATTTCACTCTTTTCCTCTAAGTCTCTGAGTGTCGCACTACTAACCCTTGTCCTGGATATCAGATAACTATCCCTGTTACGGCTCAAGTTATTAGATGAAGGTTGATAGCTTCAAATCTCTATTGTTATTCTCTTTTTCCCAATCTCTACCTCTCTCGCGAGCAAGTCTAGAATACAGATGAGTTTTTAACGTTTGCAACCGTTAGAAGATCAATTATAATGAAGGTGATAACAATACATGCATTCACAATGGTTCAGAATTGCTTTGCACTTAACCCATTCCGTTAATTCCTTATGGTTCACACAACCCTAGTTGGTGGGTTTAGCTACTCATGATTTTACAAGAACACAAGAAGAATTCAATGACGAAAACATAATTGTAAACTTAAATAAAACTCTGAAATCTCAATATGAATAAAAACCCTAGAATCAGTATTCCAAGATTACAAAATCAATAATGTAATTATGAACTCAAAATAATGAAAATATATCTCAAAATAATGTAATGACCAACCCCTAAACATAGGACAACATAGGGGTATTTATAGATACAAGATAAATCCTATCCTAAACAAAACAGGAAAACAGAGTCAGAACTTTTCCACGGTACCGTGACTTGGTGTCGTGGAACCAAGTCACACCATGTGAGCCCTTTCGTGGAAACAACTTACGTGATGTGGGTCCTGCCGTGATTCACTCCTCTGGTGTAGGTGTCGACTCACGGTACCGACCTACGTCACGTAGTTCGACTCACGTGACGTGGGTCCTGTCATGAGTCATTCCTCTGGTTTGAACATGGCTCTTTCGTCTTCAGATACTTCGTTCTCAAGCGTGATTCTTTCTTTTGGTCCAGTTTGCCTCCAAAAACCTATTCTCCTGCAATATAGAACAGAAAACACATCATACCAAACAAACATACCATGTTATTGCATATTTTCTTTGTTTTAAGCATCGAAAGTGCCATAAAACCACGACACATCAAAAGATCAATAATAAAACTTGGTTTCTTACATTACTACTCGTGTATATATAAATGTATTCCTTACTCAGATTGATTATTGGTGTTTCATTAAAAACTAAATCATCAAACGAGACAAACAATGGTTGGACGTACCAATAATTGAACTTAGTTTCTTACAATACTATAATTGTTTTACCTCCTAATATCAATGTATTAACACTCGGTGGAATATCATTGTTTCTTCGAATATTAAATCACAAAATGAGACATACATAGGTTGGAAAAACAAATAATAGAACTTGGTTTCTTGCAACACTACATGTGTATAACCTCCTAATATCAACATATTCCATACTCGGATGGATTATAAGTGTTTCACTGACAACTAAATCACTAAAAGAGGCATACATAGGTTGGACGGTCCAATAATTGAACTTGGTTTCTTACATTATTGCACGTGTTTTACCTACTAAAATCAACGTATTCCATGCTCATATGGATTATCGGTATTTTTTTTACTACTAAATCACTAAAAGAGACATACATTGGTTGGATGGACCTATAATATAACTTTGTTTCTTACATTACTACACGTGAATTACCTCCTAATATCAAAGTTTTCCATATTCTGATGGATTATCGATGTTTCTTACACTAAATGAGACATACATAGGTTGGATAGACCAGTAATATAAATTGAATTGTTACAATACTACATGAGTATTACCTACGAATATCATAAAAGTCCTTACTCCGATGGATTATTGGTGTTCCTTTGACTAGTAAATCACTAAATGAAACTTACATAGGTTGGACGGATCAATAGTAGAACTTGGTTTCTTACATTACAACGTGTGTATTATGTCCTATATATCAACGTATTTCATACTCGAATTGATTATTGGTGTTTCATTGACAACTAAATCATCAAACGATACATATAATGGTTGGACGTACCAATAATTGAACTTGGTTGCTTACAATACTACAATTGTATTACCTCCTAATATTAACGTATTAAATGCTCGGTGGAATATCAGTGTTTCTTTGAATACTAAATCACTAAGTGAGACATACATAGGTTGGAAGGACCAATAATAGAATTTAGTGTCTTGCATCACTACACATGTATTACTTCCTAATTTCAACATATTCCATACTTGTATGAATTATTAGGTTGAATTAACAACTAAATCACTAAAGGAGACATACATAAGTTGGATGGACCAATAATTGAACTTGGTTTCTTACATTACTATACATGTATTACCTACTAATATCAATGTACTCCATACTCGGATGGATTATCGGTGTTTCTTTGACTACTAAATCACTAAAAGAGACATACATAGGTTTGATGGACCACTAATATAACATTGTTTCTTATATTACTCCACGTGTATTACCTACTAATATGAACGTATTCCACACTCAGATTAATTATGGGTGTTTCTTAAACTACATGAGACATACATAGGTTGGATATAGACCAGTAATAGAAATTGGATTGTTACATTACTACATGAGTATTGCCTCCTAATATCAACGTAGTCCATATACGGATGGATTATTGGCGTTTATTTGACTACTAAATCACTAAATGAGACTTATATAGATTGGACGGATCAATGATAGAACTTGGTTTCTTACATTACTACACGTGTATTACGTTCTATATATCAATGTATTCCATACTCAGATTGACTATTGGTGTTTTATTAACAACTAAATCATCAAGCGCGACATTCAATGGCTGGACGTACCAATAATTGAACTTGGTTTCTTACGCTACTACAATTGTATTACCGCCTTATATAAACGTATTAAAACTTTGTGGAATATCAGTGTTTCTTTGAATTAATCACTAAATGAGGCATACATAGGTTGGAAGGACCAATAATAGAACTTGGTTTCCTACATCACTTCATGTTTATATCCTCCTAATATCAACATATTCCATATTCGAATGGATTATTAGTGTTTCACTGACATTAAATCACTAAAAGAGGCATACATAGGTTGGACGGTCCAATAATTAAACTTGGTTCTTACATTATTACATGTGTATTACGTACTAATATCAACGTATTCCATACTCATATGGATTATCGGGGTTTCTTTGACTACTAAATCACTAAAGGAGACATACATTGGTTGGACGGACAAATAATATAAATTGTTTCTTACATTACTACGCATATATTACCTCCTAATATCAAAGTATTCCATGCTCGGATGGATTATCGGTGTTTCTTACACTAAATGAGAGATACATAGGTCTGATAGACCAATAATAAAACTTGGATTATTACATTATTACATGTGTATTACCTCCTAATATCAACGTAGTCCATATACGGATGGATTATTGGTTTTTCTTTGACTACTAAATCACTAAACGAGACTTACATAGGTTGGATGGATCAATAATAGAACTCGATTTCTTACATTACTACACGTATATTACGTCCTTATATAAACGTATTCCATACTCATATTGATTATTGGTGTTTCATTGAAAACTAATCATCAAATGAGACATATAATGGTTGTATGTACCAATAATTGAACTTGGTTTCTTACAATACTATAATTTTATTAACTCCTAATATCAACGTATTAAATATTCGGTGGAATTGAATACTAAATTACTAAATGAGACATGTATAGGTTGGAAGGACCAATAATAGAACTTTGTTTCTTGTATCACTACATGTGTATTACTTTCTAAAATCAACATATTCTATACTTCTATGGATTATTAGTGTTTCATTGACAACTAAATCAATAAAAGAGTCATACATAGGTTGTTAGGACCAATAATAGAACTTGGTTTCTCGCATCACTACATGTGTATAACCTCCTAATATCAATATATTTCATACTCGAATGGATTATTAGTGTTTCCCAAACAACTAAATCACTTAAAGAGGCATCATAGAATGGATGGTCCAATAATTGAGCTTGTTTTTTTGCATTACTACACGTGTATTACCTCCTAATAACAAAGTATTCCGTACTCGGATGGATTATCAGTGTTTCTTACCCTAAATGAGACATTCATAAGTTGGATAGACCAGTAATAGAACTTGGATTGTTACATTATTAGATGAGTATTACCTCCTAATATCAATGTAGTCCATACTCGGATGAATTATTAGTGTTTCTTTTACTACTAAATCACTAAACGAGACTTACATAGGTTTGGCAGATCAATAATAAAACTTGGTTTCTTACATTACTACTTGTGTATATATCAACGTATTCCATACTCGGATTGATTATTGATGTTTCATGAAAACTAAATCATCAAACGAGGCATACAAGGGTTGGACGTACCGATAATTGAACTTGATTTCTTACAATACTACAATTGTATTACCTTCTAATATCAATGTATTAAAACTCGGTGGAATATCGGTGTTTCTTTGAATACTAAATCACTAAAGGAGACATACATAGGTTGGAAGGACCAATAATAGAATTTCTTTTCTTGCATCACTACATGTGTATAAGCTCCTAATATCAACATATTCTAGAATCGGATGGATTATTAGTGTTTCACTGATAACTAAATCACTAAAAGAGGCATACATAGGTTGGATGGTCCAATAATTGAACTTGCTTTCTTACTTAACTACACGTGTATTACCTACTAATATCAATGTATTCCATACTCAGATGAATTATCGATATTTTTTTGATTACTAAATCAGTAAAGGAGACATACATTGGTTCGAAAGACCAATAATATAACTTTGTTTCTTACATTACTACACGTGTATCACTTCCTAATATAAAAGTTTTCCGTATTCTGATGGATTAGCGGTATTTTTTACACTGAATGAGACATGCATAGGTTGGATAGACCTGTATTAGAAATTGGATTGTTACATTACTACATGAGTATTACCAGCTAATAGTGTCAAAGTCCTTACTCGGATGGATTATTGGTGTTTCATTGACTATTAAATCACTAAACGAGACTTATAGGTTGGACGGATCAATGACAGAAGATTGTTTCTTAAATTACTACACGTATATTACGTCCTTATATCAACGTATTCCATACTCGAATTGATTAGTGGTGTTTCATTGACAACTAAATCATCAAACAAGACATATAATGGTTGGTCGTAGTAATAATTGAACTAGGTTTCATACAATACTACAATTGTATTACCTCCTAAAATCAACGTATTAAATACTCGGTGGAATATAGGTGTTTATTTGAATACTAAATCACTAAATGAAACATACATAGGTTGGAAGGACCAATAATAGAACTTGGTGTCTTGCATCGCTACTTGTGTATTACTTCCTAATATCAACATATTCCTTACTTGGATAGATTATTAGTGTTTCATTGACTACTAAATCACTAAAAGAGGCATATATAAATTGAACGGACCAATAATTGAACTTGGTTTCTTACATTACTATACATGTATTACCTACTAAAATCAATGTACTCCATACTCGGACAGATTATCAGTGTTTCTTTGACTACTACATCACTAAAGAAGACATACATAGGTTTGAAGGACCAATAATATACAATTGTTTCTTACATTACTACACGTGTATTACCTAATAATATGAACGTATTCGATGCTCGGATTGTTTATCGGTGTTTCTTACTCTAAATGAGACATACATAGGCTGGATAGACCAGTAATAGAAATTGGATTGTTACATTACTACATTAGTATTACCTCCTAATATCAACATAGTCCATATACGGATGGATTATTGGTGTTTCTTTGACTACTAAATCACTAAATGAGACTTATATAGATTGAACGGACCAATGATAGAACTTGGTTTCTTACATCACTACACGCGTATTAATTCATATATATCAACGTATTCCATACTCGGATTGACTATAGGTGTTTCATTGACAACTAGATCATCAAACGAGACATTCAATGGTTGGATGTACCAATAATTGAACTTGATTTCTTACGATACTATAGTTGTATTAACTTCTTATCTCAACGTATTAAAACTCGGTGGAATTACATTTTTTCTTTGACTTAATCACTATGAGGCAAACATAGGTTGGAAGGACCAATAATAGAACTTGGTTTCTTGCATCACTACATTTGCATAACCTCCTAATATCAACATATTCCATAGTTAGATGGATAATTAGTGTTTCACTGACATATAAATCACTAAAAGAGGCAAACATAGGTTGGACGGTCTAATAATTGAACTTGATTTCTTACATTACTACATGTGTATTACCTACTAATATCAACGTATTCCATATTTGGATGGATTATCGGCGTTCCTTGACTACTAAATCACTAAATGAGACATACATTGGTTGGACAGACAAATAATATAAATTGTTTCTTACATTATTTCATGTGTATTACCTCTTAATAACAAAATATTCCGTACTCGGATGGATTATCGGTGCTTCTTACACTAAATGAGGCATACATATGTTGGATAGACCAATTATAGAACTTGGATTGTTACATTATTACAAGTGTATTACCTCTTAATATTAATGTAGTCCATACTCGAAAGGATTATTGGTGTTTCTTAGGCTAATAAATCACTAAATGAGACTTACATAGGTTGGACGTATCAATAATAGAACTTGATTTTTTACATTACTACACGTATATTACGTCGTTATATCAACGTAATACATACTCGAATTGATTATTGGTGTTTCATTGACAACTAAATCATCAAACGAGACATATAATGGTTGTACATACCAATAATTGAACTTGGTTTCTTACAATACTAAAATTGTATTACCTCCTAATATCAACGTATTAAATACTCGGTGGAATATCGGTGTTTGCTTGAATACTAAATCACTAAATGAGACATACATAGGTTTGAAGGAGCAATAGTAGAACTTGGTTTTTTGCATCACTACATGTGTATTACTTTCTAATATCAATATATTCTATACTTCTATGGATTATTAGTGTTTAATTGACAACTAAATCACTAAAGAGGCATACATAGGTCAGACGGACCAATAATTGAACTTTGTTTCTTACATTACTACATGTCTATTACCTACTAATATCAACATATTCCATACTTGGATGGATTATCGGTGTTTCTTTGACTACTAAATCAATAAAGGAGACATACTTTGGTTTGATGGACTAATAATATAACTTCATTTCTAACATTAATACACGTGTATTACCTGCTAATATGAACTTATTCCATACTCGGATTGATTGTGTTTCTTACACTAAATGAGACATACATAGGTTGGATAGACCATTAATAGATCTTGGATTGTTACATTATTACATGAGTATTACTTCCTAATATCAACGTAGTCCATACTCGGATGAATTATTGGTGTTTCTTTGACTACTAAATCACTAAACGAGACTTGTATAGGTTGGACGTATCAATAATAGAACTTCATTTCTTACATTACTACATCTGTATTACGTCCTATATATCAACGTATTCCATACTCGGATTGATTATTGGTGCTTCATTGACAACTAAATCATCAAACGTGACATTCAATGGTTGGAAATACCAATAATTAAACTTGGTGTCTTACGATACTACAATTGTATTATCTCCTTATATCAACGTATTAACACTCGGTAGAATATCGGTGTTTCTTTGACTTATTCACTAAATGAGGCATACATAGGTTGGAAGGACCAATAATAGAACTTGGTTTATTCCATCACAACATGTGTATAACCTCTAAATATCAACATATTCCATACTCGAATGGATTATTAGTGTTTCACAGACAACTAAATCACTAAAAGAGGCATACATAGGTTGGACAGTCCAATAATTGAACTTGGTTTCGTATATTACTTCATGTGTATTACCTACTAATATCAACATATTCCATACTCGGATGGATTATCAACGTTTCCTTTGAATACTAAATCACTAAAGGAGACATACTTTGGTTGGACAAACCAATAATATAACTTTGTTTCTTACATTACTACACGTGTATTACCACCTAATATAAAATTATTCCATACTCGGATTGATGATAGGTGTTTGTTATACTAAATGAGACATATATAGGTTAGATAGACCTAAAATAGAACTTGAATTATTACATTATTACATGAGTATTATCTCCTACTATCAACGTAGTCCATATACTGATGGATTATTGGTGTTTCTTTGACAACTAAATCACTAAATGAGACTTACATAGGTGGACGGATCAATAGTAGAACTTGGTTTCTTACATTACAACGTGTGTATTATGTCCTATCTATGAACGTATTTCATACTCGAATTGATTATTGGTGTTTCATTGACAACTAAATCATCAAACGATACATATAATGGTTGGACGTACCAATAATTGAACTTGGTTGTTTACAATACTACAATTGTATTACCTCCTAATATCAACGTATTAAATGCTCGGTGGAATATCAGTGTTTCTTTGAATACAAAATCACTAAGTGAGACATACATAGGTTGGAAGGACCAATAATAGGATTTGGTGTCTTGCATCACTACACATGTATTACTTCCTAATTTCAACATATTCCATACTTGTATGAATTATTAGTGTTGAATTAACAACTAAATCACTAAAGGAGACATACATAGGTTGGATGGACCAATAATTGAACTTGGTTTCTTGCATTACTATACATGTATTACCTACTAATATCAATGTACTCCATACTCGGATGGATTATCGGTGTTTCTTTGACTACTAAATCACTAAAAGAGACATACATAGGTTTGATGGACCAATAATATAACATTGTTTCTTATATTACTCCACGTGTATTACCTACTAATATGAACGTATTCCACACTCAGATTGATTATGGGTGTTTTTTAAACTACATGAGACATACATAGGTTGGATATAGACCAGTAATAGAAATTGGATTGTTACATTACTACATGAGTATTGCCTTCTAATATCAACGTAGTCCATATACGGATGGATTATTGGCGTTTATTTGACTATTAAATCACTAAATGAGACTTATATAGATTGGACGGATCAATGATAGAACTTGGTTTCTTACATTACTACACGTGTATTACGTCCTATATATCAATGTATTCCATACTCGGATTGACTATTGGTGTTTTATTAACAACTAAATCATCAAGCGCGACATTCAATGGTTGGACGTACCAATAATTGAACTTGGTTTCTTATGCTATTATAATTGTATTACCGCCTTATATAAACGTATTAAAACTTTGTGGAATATCAGTGTTTCTTTGAATTAATCACTAATTGAGGCATACATAGGTTGGAAGGACCAATAATAGAACTTGGTTTCCTACATCACTACATGTTTATAACCTCCTAATATCAACATATTCCATATTCGAATGGATTATTAGTGTTTCACTGACATTAAATCACTAAAAGAGGCATACATAGGTTGGACGGTCCAATAATTAAACTTGGTTCTTACATTATTACATGTGTATTACGTACTAATATCAACGTATTCCATACTCAGATGGATTATCGGTGTTTCTTTGACTACTAAATCACTAAAGGAGACGTACATTGGTTGGACGGACAAATAATATAAATTGTTTCTTACATTACTACGCATATATTACCTCCTAATATCAAAGTATTCCATGCTCGGATGTATTATCGGTGTTTCTTACACTAAATGAGAGATACATAGGTTGGATAGACCAATAACAGAACTTGGATTATTACATTATTACATGTGTATTACCTCCTAATATCAACGTAGTCCATTTACGGATGGATTATTGGTTTTTCTTTGACTACTAAATCACTAAACGAGACTTACATAGGTTGGATGGATCAATAATAGAACTTGATTTCTTACATTACTACACGTATATTACGTCCTTATATAAACGTATTCCATACTCATATTGATTATTGGTGTTTCATTGAAAACTAATCATCAAATGAGACATATAATGGTTGTATGTACCAATAATTGAACTTGGTTTCTTATAATACTATAATTTTATTACCTCCTAATATCAACGTATTAAATATTCGGTGGAATTGAATACTAAATTACTAAATGAGACATATATAGGTTGGAAGGACCAATAATAGAAACTGGTTTCTTGCATCACTACATGTGTATTACTTTCTAAAATCAACATATTCTATACTTCTATGGATTATTAGTGTTTCATTGACAACTAAATCAATAAAAGAGTCATACATAGGTTGTTAGGACCAATAATAGAACTTGGTTTCTCGCATCACTACATGTGTATAACCTCCTAATATCAATATATTTCATACTCGAATGGATTATTAGTGTTTCCCAGACAACTAAATCACTTATAGAGGCATCATAGGATGGACGGTCCAATAATTGAACTTGTTTTTTTGCATTACTACACGTGTATTACCTCCTAATAACAAAGTATTCCGTACTCGGATAGATTATCAGTGTTTCTTACCCTAAATGAGACATTCATAAGTTGGATAGACCAGTAATAGAACTTGGATTGTTACATTATTAGATGAGTATTACCTCCTAATATCAATGTAGTCCATACTCGGATGAATTATTAGTGTTTCTTTTACTACTAAATCACTAAACGAGACTTACATAGGTTTGGCAGATCAATAATAAAACTTGGTTTCTTACATTACTACTTGTGTATATATCAACGTATTCCATACTCGGATTGATTATTGATGTTTCATGAAAACTAAATCATCAAACGAGACATACAAGGGTTGGACGTACCGATAATTGAACTTGATTTCTTACAATACTACAATTGTATTACCTTCTAATATCAATGTATTAAAACTCGGTGGAATATCGGTGTTTCTTTGAATACTAAATCACTAAAGGAGACATACATAAGTTGGAAGGACCAATAATATAATTTCTTTTCTTGCATCACTACAACTTGACTACTACATCTGTATTACGTCCTATATATCAACGTATTCCATACTCGGATTGATTATTGGTGTTTCATTGACAACTAAATCATCAAACGTGACATTCAATGGTTGGACATACCAATAATTAAACTTGGTGTCTTACGATACTACAATTGTATTATCTCCTTATATCAACGTATTAAAACTCGGTAGAATATCGGTGTTTCTTTGACTTATTCACTAAATGAGGCATACATAGGTTTGAAGGACCACTAATAGAACTTGGTTTCTTCCATCACAACATGTGTATAACCTCCAAATATCAACATATTCCATACTCGAATGGATTATTAGTGTTTCACAGACAACTAAATCACTAAAAGAGGCATACATAGGTTGGACAATCCAATAATTGAACTTGGTTTCGTACATTACTTCATGTGTATTACCTACTAATATCAACAAATTCCATACTCTGATGGATTATCGATGTTTCCTTTGAATACTAAATCACTAAAGGAGACATACTTTGGTTGGACAAACCAATAATATAACTTTGTTTCTTACATTACTACACGTGTATTACCACCTAATATAAAATTATTCCATACTCGGATAGATGATAGGTGTTTGTTACACTAAATGAGACATACATAGGTTAGATAGACCTAAAATAGAACTTGAATTATTACATTATTACATGAGTATTATCTCCTAATATCAACGTAGTCCATTTATTGATGGATTATTGGTGTTTCTTTGACAACTAAATCACTAAATGAGACTTACATAGGTGGACAAATCAATAGTAGAACTTGGTTTCTTACATTACAACGTGTGTATTATGTCTATCTATGAACGTATTTCATACTCGAATTTATTATTCGTGTTTCATTGATAACTAAATCATCAAACGAGACATATAATGGTTGGGAGTACAAATAATTGAAATTGCTTTCATACAATACTACAATTGTATTACATACTCTTGTGTTATGTCCTATATATCAACGTATACCATACACTCGAATTGATTATTGGTTTTTCATTGATAACTAAATCATCAAACAATACATATAATGGTTGGATGTACCAATAATTGAACTTGCTTTCATGCAATACTACTATAGTATTACCTCTTAATATCAAGGTATTAAATACTTTGTGGAATATCAATGTTTCTTTGAATGCTAAATCATTAAATGAGACATACATAGGCTGGAAGGATAAATAATGGAACTTGGTTTCTTGTATCACTATATGTGTATTACTTCCTAATATCAACATATTCCACACTTTGATGGATTATTAGTGTTTCATTGACAACTAAATCAATAAAAGAGGCATACATAGGTGGGAGGGACGTATAATTGAACTTGGTTTCTTACATAATTACATGTATTAACTTCTAATATCAATGTATTCCATACTCGGAAAGATTATCGGCGTTTCTTTGACTACTAAATCACTGAAGGAGACATACATTGGTTTGATGGATCAATAATATAACATAGTTTCCAAATTACTACACATGTATTATCCACTAATATGAACATATTCCATACTCCGATTGATTATATGTGTTTCTTACACTAAATGTGATACATATAGGTTGGATAGACCAGTAATAGAAATTGGATTGTTACATTACAATATGAGTATTACCTCCTAATATCAATGTAGTCCATATAATGATGGATTATTGGTGTTTTGTTGACTACTAAATCACTAAACAAGACTTGCATAGGTTGTACAGATCAATAATAAAGCTTGGTTTCTTACATTACGACACGTGTATTACGTCCTATATATCAACGTATTCCATACTTGAATTGATTATTGGTGTTTTATTGACAACTAAATCATCAAACGAGACATTCAATGGTTGGACCTACCAATAATTGAACTTGGATTCTTACGGTACTACAATTGTATTAATTACCTCCTTATGTCAAAGTATTAAAACACGATGGAATATCATTATTTCTTTGACTTAATCACTAAATGGGGCATACATTGGTTAGAAGGACAAATAATAAAACTTGGTTTCTTGCATCACTACGTGTGTATAACCTCCAAATATCAACGTATTCCATACTCGAATGGATTATTAGTGTTTCACTGACAACCAAATCACTAAAAGAGACATACATAGGTTGTCAGTCCAATAATTAAACTTGATTTCTTACAGTACTACACGTGTGTTACCTACTAATATCAACTTATTCCATACTCGGATGGATTATAAGAGTTTCTTTGACTACTAAATCACTAAAGGAGACATACATTGGTTTGTTGAACCAATAATATAACTTCGTTTCTTACGTCACTACATGTATATTACCTCCTAATATGAAAGTATTCCGTACTCAGATGGATTATCGGTGTTTCTTACACTAAATGAGATATACATAGGTTGAATAGACTAGTAATAGAAACTGGATTGTTATATTAATACATCAGTATTACCTACTAATATCATCAAAGTCCTTACTCGGATGGATTATTGGTGTTTCTTTGACTACTAAATCACTAAATGAGACTTACATAGGCTGGACGGATCAATAGTAGAACTTGGTTTCTTACATTACTACGTGTTTATTATGTCATATATATCAACTTATTTCATACTCGAATTGATTATTGGTGTTTCATTGACAACTAAATCTTCAAATGAGACATATAATGGTTGGTCGTACCAATAATTGAACTTGGTTTCTTAAAATACTACAATTGTATGACCTCCTAATATTAACGTATTAAATACTTGGTGAAATATCAGTGTTTCTTTGAATACTAAATCACTAAATGAGACATACATAGGTTGGAAGGACAAATAACAGAACTTGGTTTCTTACATCACTACATATGTATTGCTTTCTAATATCAACATATTCCTTACTTTGATGGATTATTAGTGTTTCATTGACAACTAAATAACTTTAAAAAGGCAGAAATAGGTTGGACGAACCAAGAATTGAACTTGGTTTCTTACATTACTATACATGCATTACCTACTGATATCAATGTATTACATACTCGGATGGATTATCAATGTTTCTTTTACTACTAAATCACTAAAGGAGACATATATAGGTTTGATGGACTAATAAGATAACTTTATTTCTTATATTATTACATGTGTATTACCTACTAATATGAATGTATTCCACATTCAGATTGATTATCGGTGTTTTTTACACTAAATGAGACATACTTAGGTTGGATAGACCAGTAATAGAAATTGGATTGTTACATTACTACATGAGTATTGCCTCCTAATATCAACGTAGTCCATATACGGATGGATTATTGGTGTTTCTTTGACTACTAAATCACTAAACAAGACTTAAATAGGTTGGATGGATGAATAATAAAACTTGGTTTCTTACATTACTACACGTGTATTAAGTCCTATATATATCAACGTATTCCATATTCGGACTAATTATTGGTATTTTACTGACAACTAAATCATCAAACGAGACATTCAATTGTTGGACGTACCAATAATTGAACTTGGTTTCTTATGATACTACAATTGTATTACCTCCTTATATTAGCATATTAAAACTCGATAGAATATCGATGTTTCTTTGACTTAATCACTAAATGAGACATACATTGGTTGGAAGGACCAATAATAGAAGTTGGTTTCTTGCATCACTAAATATGTATAACCTCCAAATATCAACATATTCCATACTTGAATAGATTATTAGTGTTTCACCGACAACTAAATCACTAAAAGAGGCATACATAGATTGGACGGTCTAGTAATATAACTTGATTTCTTACATTACTACAAGTGTATTACCTACTAATATCAACATATTACATAATCAGATGGATTATCGGTGTTTCTTTGACTACTAAATCACTAAAGAAGACATACATTGGTTGAACGGTCGAATAGTAGAACTTGGTTTCTTACATTACAACGTGTGTATTATGTCCTATATATCAACTTATTTTATACTCAAATTGATTATTGGTGTTTCATTGTTAACTAAATAATCAAACGAGACATATAATGGTTGGACGTACCAATAATTGAACTTGGTTTCATACAATACTACAATTGTATTACCTCCTAATGTGAAAGTATTAAATGCTCGGTGGAATATCGATGTTTCTTTGAATTCTCAATCACTAAATGAGACATACATAGGTTGGAAGGAGCAATAATAGAACTTGTTTACTTGCATCACTATATGTGTATTACTACCTAATATCAACATATTCCAAATTTGGATGGATTATTAGTGTTTCATTGACAACTAAATCACTAAAAGAGGCATACAGAGTGTGTGTGTGTGTGTGTGTGTGTGGGTCCAATTATTGAACTTGGTTTCTCACATTATTACATGTATTACCTTCTAATATCAATGTATTCCATACTCGGATAACTTATCAGCATTTCTTTGACTACTAAATTACAGAAGGAGACACACATAGGTTTGATGGATCAATAATATAACATCGTTTCCAAATTACTACGCATGTATTACCAACTAATATGAACATATTCCATACTCGTATTGATTATCTGTGTTTCTTACACTAAATGAGACATACTTAGAATGGATACACCAGTAATAGAAATTGGATTGTTACATTCCTATATGAGTATTACCTCCTAATATCTTTATAGTCCATATAAGGATGGATTATTGGTGTTTTTTTGACAGCCAAATCACTAAACAATACTTGCATAGGTTGGACAAATCAATAATAAAGCCTGGTTTCTTACATTACGACACGTGTATTACGTCCTATATATCAACGTATTCCATACTTGAATTGATTATTCGTGTTTCATTGACAACTAAATCATCAAATGAGACATTCAATGGTTGGACCTACCAATAATTGAACTTGGATTCTTAAGGTACTACAATTGTATTAATTGCCTCCTTATATCAAAGTATTAAAACACGATGGAATATCATTATTTCTTTGACTTAATCACTAAATGAGGCATACATAGGTTAGAAGGACAAATAATAAAACTTGGTTTCTTACATCACTACGTGTGTATAACCTCCAAATATAAACATATTCCATACTCGAATGGATTATTAGTGTTTCACTGACAACCAAATCACTAAAAGAGGCATACATAGGTTGTCAATCCAATAATTAAACTTGATTTCTTACATTACTACACGTGTATTACCTACTAATATCAACTTATTCCATACTCGGATGGATTATAAGAGTTTCTTTGACTACTAAATCACTAAAGGAGACATATATTGGTTTGTTGAGCCAATAATATAACTTCGTTTCTTACATCACTACATGTGTATTACCTCCTAATATGAAAGTATTCCGTACTCAGATGGATTATCGGTGTTTCTTACACTAAATGAGATATACATAGGTTGAATAGACTAGTATTAGAAATTGGATTGTTATATTAATACATCAGTATTACCTACTAATATCATCAAAGTCCTTACTCGGATGGATTATTGGTGTTTCTTTGACTACTAAATCACTAAATGAGACTTACATAGGTTGGACGGATCAATAGTAGAACTTGGTTTCTTACATTACTACACGTGTATTATGTCCTATATATCAATGTATTTCATACTCGAATTGATTATTGGTGTTTCATTGACAACTAAATCTTCAAACGAGACATATAATGGTTGGTCGTACCAATAATTGAACTTGGTTTCTTAAAATACTACAATTGTATGACCTCCTAATATTAACGTATTAAATACTTGGTGAAATATCAGTGTTTCTTTGAATACTAAATTACTAAATGAGACATACATAGGTTGGAAGGACAAATAATAGAACTTGGATTCTTACATCACTACATGTGTATTGCTTTCTAATATCAACATATTCCTTACTTTGATGGATTATTAGTGTTTCATTGACAACTAAATAACTTTAAAAAGGCAGAAATAGGTTGGACGGACCAAGAATTGAACTTGGTTTCTTACATTACTAAACATGCATTACCTAGTAATATCAATGTATTACATACGCGGATGGATTATCGGTGTTTCTTTTACTACTAAATCACTAAAGGAGACATATATAGGTTTAATGGACCAATAAGATAACTTCATTTCTTATATTATTACATGTGTATTACCTACTAATATGAATGTATTCCACATTCGGATTGATTATCGGTGTTTCTTACACTAAATGAGACATACTTAGAATGGATACACCAGTAATAGAAATTGGATTGTTACATTACTACATGAGTATTGCCTCCTAATATCAACGTAGTCCATATACGGATGGATTATTGGTGTTTCTTTGACTACTAAATCACTAAACGAGACTTACATAGGTTGGATGAATGAATAGTAGAACTTGGTTTCTTACATTACTACACGTGTATTACGTCCTATATATATCAACGTATTCCATACTCGGACTGATTATTGGTATTTTACTGACAACTAAATCATCAAACGAGACATTCAATTGTTGGACGTACCAATAATTGAACTTGGTTTCTTATGATACTACAATTGTATTACCTCCTTATATACACGTATTAAAACTCGGTACAATATCGATGTTTCTTTGACTTAATAACTAAATGAGGCATACATAGGTTGGAAGGACCAATAATAGAACTTGGTTTCTTGCATCACAACATGTGTATAACCTCCAAATATCAACATATTCTATACTTGAATAGATTATTAGTGTTTCACAGACAACTAAATCACTAAAAGAGGCATACATAGGTTGGACGGTCCAGTAATATAACTTGATTTCTTACATTACTACAGGTGTATTACCTACTAATATCAACATATTACATAATCAGATGGATTATCGGTGTCTGTTTGACTACTAAATCACTAAAGGAGACATACATTGGTTGGACAGACCAATAATATAACTTTGTTTCTTACATTACAACACGTGTATTACCTCCTAATATCAAAGTATTCCATACTCGGATTGATTTTCGGTGCTTCTTACACTAAATAAGACATACATAAGTTGGATTGACCAATAACAGAACTTGGATTGTTTCATTATTACATGAGTATTACCTCCTAATATCAACATAGTCCACACTCGTATGAATTATTTGAGTTTCTTTGACTACTAAATCTCTAAATACGACTTACATAGGTTGGGCGGATAAATAATAGAACTTGGTTTCTTACATTACTACACGTATATTACGTCCTTATATAAATGTATTCGATACTCGAATTGATTATTGGTGTTTCATTGACAACTAAATCATCAAACGAGACATATAGTGGTTGTACATACCAATAATTGATCTTGGTTTCTTACAATACTATAATTGTATTACCTTCTAATATCAACATATTAAATACTCTATGGAATATCTGTGTTTCCTTGAATACTAAATCACTAAATGAGACATACATAGGTTGGAAGGACCACTAATAAAACTTGGTTTATTGCATCACTACATGTGTATTACTTTCTAATATTAACATATTCCATACTTCGATGGATTATTAGTGTTTCATTGACAACTAAATCACTAAAAGAGGCATACATAGGTGGGAGGGACCAATAATTGAACTTGGTTTCTCACATAATTACATGTATTACCTACTAATATCAATGTATTCCGTACTCGAATGGATTATCAATTTTTTATGACTACTAAATCACTAAAGGAGACATACATAGGTTTGATGGACCAATAATATAACTTCATTTCTTCCATTAATACACGTGTATTACCTACTAATATGAATGTATTCCACACTCAGATTGATTATCTGTGTTTCTTACACTAAATGAGAAATACATAGGTTGGATAGACCAGTAAAAGAAATTGTATTGTTACATTACTACATGCGTATTACCTTCTAATATCAATGTAGTCCATATACTTATGAATTATTGGTGTTTCTTTGACTACTAAATCACTAAATGAGACTTACATTGGTTGGACGAATCAATAATAGAACTTGGTTTATTACATTACTACACGTGTATTACGTCCTATATATCAACGTATTCCATACTCAGATTGATTATTGGTGTTTCATTGACAACTAAATCATCAAATGAGACATTCAATTGTTGTCGTACCAATAGTTGAACTTGGTTTCTTACGATACTACAATTGCATTATCTCCTTATATCAACGTATTAAAACTCGGTAGAATATCGGTGTTTTTTTGACTTATTCACTAAATGAGGCATACATAGTTTGGAACGACCAATAATAGAACTTGGTTTCTTGCACCACTACACGTGTATAACCTCCAATTATCAACATATTCCATACTCAAAAGGATTATTAGTGTTTCACAGACAACTAAATCACTAAAGAGGCATACATAGGTTGGACGGTCCAATAATTGTACTTGTTTTCTTACATTACTCTATGTGTATTATTTACTAATATCAACGTATTCCATACTCGAATGGATTATCAGCTTTTTTTTGACTACTAAATCACTAAAGGAGACATACATAGGTTTGATGGAACAATAATATAACTTCATTTCTTCCATTACTACACGTGTATTACCTACTAATACGAACGTATTCCACACTCGGATTGATTATTTGTGTTTCTTACACTAAATGCGAAATACATAGGTTGGATAGACTAGTAAAAGAAATTGGATTGTTACATTACTACATGCGTATTACCTTCTAATATCAATGTAGTCCATATACGCATGAATTATTGGTGTTTCTTTGACTACTAAATCACTAAATGAGACTTACATAGGTTGGACGAATCAAAAATAGAACTTGGTTTCTTACATTACTACACGTGTATTACGTCCTATTTATCAACGTATTCCATACTCAGATTGATTATTGGTGTTTCATTGACAACTAAATCATCAAATGAGACATTCAATGGTTGTCGTACCAATAATTGAACTTGGTTTCTTACGATACTACAATTGTATTATCTCCTTATATCAACGTATTAAAACTCGGTAGAATATCGATGTTTCTTTGACTTCTTCGCTAAATGAGGCATACATAGGTTGGAAGGACCAATAATAGAACTTGGTTTCTTGCATCACTACATGTGTATAACCTCCAATTATCAACATATTCCATACTCAAAAGGATTATTAGTGTTTCACAGACAACTAAATCATTAAAAGACGCATACATAGGTTGGACGGTCCAATAATTGTACTTGTTTTCTTACATTGCTATATGTGTATTATTTACTAATATCAACGTATTCCAGACTCAGGTGGATTATCGGCATTTCCTTTGACTTCTAAATCACTAAAGAAGACATACTTTGGTTGGATGAACCAATAATAAAACTTCATTTCTTACATTACCACACGTGTATTACCTCCTAATATAAAAGTATTCCATACTCGGATTGATTATAGGTGTTTCATACACTAAATGAGACATACATAGGTTGGATAGACCAAAAATAGAACTTGGATTAATACATTATTACATGAGTATTACGTACTAATATCAACGTAGTCCATATACAGATGGATTATTGGTGTTTTTTGACTACTAAATCACTAAATGAGACTCACATAGGTTGGATGGATCAATAGTAGCACTTGGTTTCTTACATTACTACACTTGTATTACGTCCTATATATCAACATATTCCATGCTCGAATTGATTATTGGTGTTTCACTGATAACTAAATCATCAAACGAGGCATATAATGGTTGGACGTACCAATAATTGAACTTGCTTTCATACAATACTACAATTGTATTACCTCCTAATATCAACGTATTAAATACTAGATGGAATATCGATGTTTATTTGAATACTAAATCATTAAATGAGACATACATAGGTCAGAAGGAGAAATAATAGAACTTGGTTTCTTGCATCAATAAATGTGTAATACTTCCTAATATCAACATATTACACACTTGGATGGATTATTAGTGTTTCATTGACAACTAAATCACGAAAAGAGGCGTACATAGGTGGGAGGGACCAATAATTGAACTTGGTTTCTCACATAATTACATGTAATACCTACTAATATCAATGTATTCCATACTCGGATAGATTATCAACTTTTTTTTGATTACTAAATCACTAAGGAGACATACATAGGTTTGATGGACCAATAATATTACTTCATTTCTTCCATTACTACACGTGTATTACCTACTAATATGAACGTATTCCACACTCGGATTGATTATCAGTGTTTCTTACACTAAATGAGACATACATACGTTGGTTAGACCAGTAAAACAAATTGGATTGTTACATTACTACATGCGTATTACCTTTTAATACCAATGTATTCCATATACTTATGAATTATTGGTGTTTCTTTGACTACTAAATCACTAAATCAAACTTACATAGGTTGGACGGATCAATAATAGAACTTGGTTTCTTACATTACTACACGTGTATTACGTCCTATATATCAATGTATTCCATATTCGGATTGATTCTTGGTGTTTCATTGACTACTAAATCATCAAATGAGACATTCAATGGTTGGACGTGCCAATAATTGAACTTGGTTTCTTACGATACTACAATTGTATTATCTCCTTATATCAACTTATTAAAACTCGCTAGAATATCAGAGTTTCTTTGACTTATTCACTAAATGAGGAATAAATAGGTTGGAAGAACCAATAATAGAACTTGGTTTCTTACATCACTACATGTGTATAACCTCCAAATATCAACATATTCCATACTCGAATGGATTATTTGTGTTTCACAGACAACTTAATCTCTAAAAGAGGCATACATAGGTTGGACGGTCCTATAATTGAACTTGGTTTCTTACATTACTACATGTGTATTACCTACTAATATCAACGTATTTTATACTCGGATGGATTATCCGCGTTTCCTTTGACTACTAAATCACTAAAGGAGAAATACTTTGGTTGGATGGACCAAAAATATAACTTCGTATTACTACACGTGTATTACCTCCTAATATAAAAGTATTCCATACACGGATTGATTATAGGTGTTTCTTACACTAAATGAGACATACATAGGTTGGATAGACCAATAATTGAACTTGGATTGTTACATTATTACATGAGTATTACCTCCTAATATCAACGTAGTTCATATACGGATGGATTATTGGTGTTTCTTTGACTACTAAATCACTAAATGAG
Source organism: Capsicum rhomboideum (assembly GCA_031232105.1). Taxonomy (NCBI): domain Eukaryota; kingdom Viridiplantae; phylum Streptophyta; class Magnoliopsida; order Solanales; family Solanaceae; genus Capsicum; species Capsicum rhomboideum. Next base: position 123,800,319 of record CP124713.1, on the reverse strand, counting down.
ACTCACATAGGTTGGACGGATCAATAGTAGAACTTGGTTTCTTATATTATTACACTTGTATTACGTCCTATATATAATTGTATCCCATACTCAAATTGATCATTGGTGATTCACTGATAACTAAATAATCAAATGAGACATATAATGGTTGGACGTACCAATAATTGAGCTTGGTTTCATACAATAATACAATTGTATTACCTCCTAATATCAACGTATTAAATACTCAGTGGAATATCGATGTTTCTTTGAATACTAAATCATTAAATGAGACATATATAGGCTGAAAGGACCAATGACTGAACTTGATTTCTTGCATCACTACATGTGTAATACTTCCTAATATCAACATATCCACACTTGAATGGATTATTTGTCTTTCATTGTCAATTAAATCACCAAAAGAGGCATACATAGGTGGGAGGAAACAATAATTGATCTTGATTTCTTACATAATTACGTGTATTACCTTCTAATATCAATGTATTCCATACTAAGATGGACTATCAGCATTTCTTTGACTATTAAATCACTAAAGGAGACATACATAGGTTTGATGGATCAATAATATAATATCGTTTCTTACATTACTACACATGTATTACCTACTAATATGAGCATATTCCATACTTGGATTGGTTATTGGTGTTTCTTACAACAAATGAGACATACATTGGTTGGATAGACCAGTAATAGAAATTGGATTGTTACATTACTATATTAGTATTACCTCCTAATATTAATGTAGTCCATATACGAATGGATTATTGGTGTTTCTTTGACTACTAAATCAATAAACGAGACTTGCATTGGTTTGACGGATCAATAATAGAACTTGGTTTCTTACATTACTACACGTGTATTACGTCCTATATATCAATGTGTTCCACACTAGAATAGATTATTGGTGTTTCATTGAAAACTAAATCATCAAACGAGACATTCAATGGTTGGACGTACCAATAATTGAACTTGGTTTCTTATGATACTATAATTGTATTACCTCCTTATATCAACATATTAAAACTCGATGGAATATTGACGTTTCTTTGACTTAATCACTAAATTAGGCATGCATAGGTTGGAAGGACCAATAATAGAAGTTGGTTTCTTGCATCTCTAAATATGTTTAACCTCCAATTATCAACATATTCCATACTCAAAAGGATTATTAGTGTTTCATTGACAACTAAATCACAAAAAGAGGTATACATAGGTTGGACAGTCCAATAATTGATCTTGGTTTCTTACATTACTACACGTGTATTTTCTACTAATATCAACGTATTCCATACACGGATGAATTATCAGTGTTTCTTTGACTACTTAATCACTAAAGGAGACATATATTGGTTGAACAGACCAATAATATAACTTCATTTCTTACATCACTACATGTGTATTACCTTCTAATATCAAAGTATTCCATGCTAAGATGGATTCTCGGTGTTTGTTACACTAAATGTGACATACATAGGTTGGATAGAACAGTAAAAGAAATTAGATTGTTATATTATTACATGAGTATTACCTACTAATATCACCTTAGCCCTTACTCAGATGGATTATTGGTGTTTCTTTGACTATTAATTACTAAACGAGACTTACATAGGTTGGATGGATCAATAATAGAACTTTCTTTCTTATATTACTCCACGTATATTATGCCCTTATATCAACGTATTCCATACTCGGATTAATTATTGGTGTTTCATTGAGAACTAAATCATCAAACGAGACATATAATGGTTGGATGTACCAATAATTGAACTTGGCTTCTTACAATACTACAATTGTATTACCTCCTAATATGAACGTATTAAATACTTGGTGGAATATCAGTGTTTGTTTGAATACTAAATCACTAAATGAGACATACATAGATTGGAAGGACAAATAATAGAACTCGGTTTCTTGCATCACAACATGAGTATTGCTGTCTAATATCAACATATTCCTTACTTCGATGGATTATTAGTGTTCCATTGACAACTAAATCACTAAAACAGGCATACATAGGTTGGACGGACCAATAATTGAACTTGGTTTCTAACATTACTACACGTGTATTTCCTAATAATATCAACGTATTCTATACTAGGATGGATTATCGGTGTTTCTTTGACTACTAAATCACTAAAGGAGACATACATAGGTTTTATGGACCAATAATATAACTTCATTTCTTACATTACTACACATGTATTACGTACTAATATGAATGTATTCCATACTCGGATTGATTATCGGTGTTTTTTACACTAAATAAGACATACATAGGTTGGATAGACCAGTAATAGAAATTGGATTGTTACATTTCTACACGAGTATTACCTACTAATATCAACGTAGTCCATATATGGATGGATTATTGATTATTCTTTGACTACTAAATCACTAAACGAGACTTACACAGGTTGGACGGATCAATAATAGAACTTGGTTTCTTACATTACTACAAGTTTATTACATCTTATATATATCAACGTATTCCATACTCGGATGGTTTATTGGTGTTTTATTGACAACTAAATCATCAAATAAGACATTCAATTGTTGGACGTACCAATAATTGAACTTGGTTTCTTACAATACTACAATTGTATTACCTCCTTATATCAACATATTAAAACTCGGAGGAATATCGATGTTTCTTTGACTTAATCATTAAATGAGGCATACATAGGTTGGAAAGACCAATAATAGAACTTGGTTTCTTGCACTACTAAATATGCATAGCCTTCAAATATCAATATATTACATACTCGGATGGATTATTAGTGTTTCACTGACAACTATATCACTAAAAGATGCAGACATAGGTTGGACAGCCCAATAATTGAACTTGGTTTCTAATATTACTATACATGTATTTCCTACTAATATCAATGTATTCCATACTAAGATGGATTATCGGTGTTTCTTTGATTACTAAATCACTGAAGGAGAAATATATTGGTTAAACAGACCAAAAATATAACTTCATTTCTTACATCTTTACACGTGTATTACCTCCTAATATCAAAGTATTCCATATTTTGATGGATTATCAGTGTTTCTTACACGAAATGAGACATACATAGGTTGGATAGACCAGTAATAGAAATTGGATTGTTACATTACTACATGAGTAATAACTACTAATATCATCAAAGTCCTTACTTGGATGGATTATTAGTGTTTCTTTGACTATTAAATCACTAAACGAGACTTACATAGGTTGGACGGATTAATAATATAACTTGGTTTATTTTGTCTTTATATCAATGTATTTCATACTCGAATTGATTATTGGTGTTTCATTGACAACTAAATCATCAAACGAGACATATACTGGTTGGACGTACCAATAATTGAACTTGGTTTCTTACAATACTATAATTGTATTACCACCTAATATCAACGTATTATATACTCGGTGTAATATCGGTGTTTCTTTGAACACTAAATCACTAAATGATCCATACATATGTTGGAAGGAGCAATAATAGAACTTGGTTTTTTTTATCATTAGATGTGTATTACTTTCTAAAATCAACATATTCCATACTTCAATGGATAGTTAGTGTTTCATTGACAACTAAGTCACTAAAAGAGGCATACATAGGTTGGACGGACCAATAATTGAACTTGGTTTCTTACATTACTATACATGTATTACCTACTAATATCAATGTATTAAATACTCTGATGGATTGTCAGTGTTTCTTGACTAATAAATCACTTAAGGAGACATACATAGTGTAACACCCCGTATTCTATAGACTTTACTCTTACTTATATGGAACTTGGTACGGACTGGTGGTAGTAGGTAATGGACTAGATATTTTTTTTATGCAAATTTATAACACCCCGTACATTTCCAAAACTTATACGACCAACCTAGCATGGATAAAAGTATTTAAACTGGAGATGATAAGGACATATTTAAGCATAAAGTTAAAGTTAAGTGATGGATTAAGGTAAAAGGATTAAGACGTTGGAAAAAGGGGAGAACATAAGCGAGGTGCTTCCACGACTTAATTAAGATAGTAGGCGTATCACCTACTTAAACTATTGGGCTGCATTTGGATATAAGCTAATGGACTCAATTGAGGCGCAAAGTAAGTACATAAAAATTGAAAGATGACCAGCCCAACACCTAAGATTAATTTAGGCCCAACAAGATATGACCCAAGTAGAAATAAAGTAAGTAAATGGACTGTTTTGGACAACTTGAATAGTCAAGTAGGTGCATCACCTACTTGGACTATTTTTGACCAAAAATTGGCTAAGAATGAGCTAAAAGAGACGGTTCAAGAGAGAGTATATAAAGCTTATTTCAGCTTATTTTCCATTCATTTCTCTTCTGAAAAACACTCTTTAAAATTAACACTCTCCTCTCTCTCTCAACCCTATCCAGCCGCCCCATTTTTCCTTAGGCTTCTTGGATAAATTCTCCACTTTGCAAGACTTGATAAGTGTTTACCCTTATATATTAATTTAATATATGTATAAGAGGTTGTGGAAATCATGTTGGTTATGTTTAAAAGGTATAGGGCAGTCCACTTGTGTTTAGTTTTATAGGATTTATCTTCCTTGTGGTTTAAACTTTTAAAAGAGCTTAAGGTCTTGAAGATATTAATTTGGAGGGATGAAATTTCAGTATGTTAAAGCATGTTTCTTCCCCTAATTCATTTCTTTTTATGTATGGCTTGGCGAAAATGTTTATACGTGTTTGCATGTGGAACATTTGACGTAGTGAAAAGAGAATACGTTCTTGTTATGTTAAAGTGAATTTTGAAATTGTGTGGACTGTTTTTGGTATATTGTTGTGGAAGGTATTTATACGACTTGATGGAATAAATATGTGGATTTGCATTGAGGTAAAAATGTGAAGTATGAACTTGGTGAGAAATCTTATCAGTTTGTAATGTTTATGTTAGTTTGTTGACTGTTTTGGTGGTGGTGTCTTGGTAAGGCAGTAAGTTATAGTGTAAGAGGGAGGAATATGGTTATATGGAGATATAAAGAAGTGGGGAGTGATACACCATGTATTTAGGAGGTTGGACGGTTTTTACTTCCCGTTAAGTAACTAATTACCGTCTTGCAAGCTTGTAATGTTATTAGCCTTTAATGTTAGCTCCGTTACGTACTTGTGTTGTAGAGTAACACATAAGGAAGGAGCTGAATTGTTGTAGTCATGTGGTGGGAAGATAAGGTATGTAAGGTTTCTCTTTTCCGTATCCTTTGGCAGCATATAATATCCACGTAGTAACGACCTTGTTTCCATTCCGAAATGTCTTAACGTACCTCAATATATGTTTATTGTCAAGTTGGCATGTCTACCTTCACTAACCAATTTCTGGTATTCCCATCTTAGTTAACTAAGATCTATCTATTAGTTTGGCTCCTAAGCATTTCATTTGTGTACAAGTATTCTTTACTTTATGGCAATTAAATCAAATGCTTATTCGCGTGTTCTTTTTTTACTCGAGCACTGTTATTCCAAAAATTCCATAATGTTATAACCCCCAATATAACAATCTCAAAGACTAAATAAAGTAAGCAACTTAAGGCTGGTTATGTGCGGGTGGCAGCTCAGGGGCGTAAGCCTAGCATGGGCCAATCCCGAGTGATTTGTGTGGGTGGCAGCTCAGGGGCGTAAGCCTAGCATGGGCTGATTTCGATTTGTATACCACTGATCAATTGATCATTTATACTACATGGCTTATTAAAGATTATAAAGGAAAGAAGGAAAAAGGAAAGTAAAGAATGTAATGTACGTGGTTCCCCAGATACCAGCTAAGGTGGGTTATTAACATTATCTATACACTTGTACTTGATGTCACTTAAACTTTTGGTTATGTACAGTTGCTTTGAGCCTTATATACTCAGCACATTCTTTTGTACTGACGTCCCTCTTGGGGGACCTACCTTTCATGCTGCAGACACAGGAGCTAGTAGATCTCTCCAGTAGGAGTATAGGACATCTAAAGGCTATTGGTGAGCTCCAGGTTGATTCGGGGCTTTCCGAGTCAGTTGTATATATTTTTGGTATGGTGTAGTAGTTATGTGTATGGAGGGGACCTGTCCCGACCTTAACTAAGTCTATGTATCTTCTAGAGGATTTGTAGACATTGTAAAGTTAAGCATGGTAGTGTCTTGTCTTTTAGAAGTTGTGGCCCCAACGACTAAGTCTTGTATATCTATTTTGTATTTACCTACCTGGTTTACTTTATCGATACATCATGTCCATACACTGCAGCGCATTTGTTAGCTTTACATGCATAAGAAGTATATGATCATAGGTTGGTTCTCTCGGGCCTTTACGGCTATGGGTGCCTGTCCACCCCAATGGGATTTGAGGCGTGACAAAAGTGGTATCAGAGCGGGTCGTCCTAGGGAGTCTACAAAGCCGTGTCTATGTAGAGTCTTGCTTATGGATGTGTTGTGCACCACATCTATCTACAAGAGTCTACGGGACATTTAGGAGTTGTCTTTTTTTTTTTTATATCTTAGATCGTGCAGTTGAGCCAAGATTGTAGGTGGAGTCATATTTAATTATTGAATTTGTTTTTTTCCTCATGATAGTAAATATGCCGTTTGCAAGAAGAAGTAAGGGTAAAAGTAAGAAGGTAGACATGACTGCCAGAGAAGGAACCAGTAAATCACCACCTAAACAAGCTAATCAAGGTGGGGATGAAGATGAGTTTGCATCGCGGACTTCTTCTACCCTTCCATCTCCAGGAGAGCCAAGGAGGAGAGGAGTACCCCCAGAACCACCTATTTATGCTACTAAGCAGGATCTAAGGAATGCGGTGCAATTGTTGACTTGTATAGTTGTTGTACAAGGTCAAGGACAAGATGGTCCAACTACAGGTACTACTGGTGCAGATAGGGCATCTAGTCTACGAACACAAGATTTCCTTAAATTAGATCCTTCCACATTCACTGGATCAAATCTTAATGAAGACTCGCAAGACTTTATGGATCAAATTCAAAGGGATTTGGATGTTATGCATGTATCTGGTGCAGAGACAGATGAACTTGAAGTGTATAGATTAAAAGGGGAGGCTATTTTATGGTATGAAGATTGGAAACGATCTAGAGGCACCGGTGCACTTTCAGCTAGTTAGGAAGAATTCAAAGCAACAATTATTGATCATTACCTTTCCTTTGAGATCCGAGAGGCTCGTGCAGATCAGTTCTTAAATCTTCCTCAAGGTAATATGAGCGTGAGGGAGTATAGTCTTCTGTTTAACTCTTTGGCTAGGTATGCTCCTAATATAGTAGCTACTATGGATGATAGAGTTCATCGATATGTGGATAAATTGGATCTGTATTTTGTTAGGAATTGTACTATTGCTTCCTTGAATAGAGACATGGATATAGCAAGGATACAAGCTTTTGCACAAAAAATGGAAGATCAGAGGCAAAGAAGAAGAACACAGGAATTTGAAAGAGGAGGACCTTCCAAGAGCCCAAAACCTACAGGGCAGTTCATGGTATCCCAAGGAGAGTTTAGGCCTCGGTTTCTTAATAGACCGTCTAGTCCATCACCTACCTACTCTACAACAAGTGCTCTACCCCGATTCCAAGGCTTTAGGGGCAACCAATTTGGCCAAAGAAGTGAAATTCAAGGTTCACGGACAGTAGGGTATCAAGAACAAGGGAGTATGAGCCAATTAAGGCCTCCTAGTCAGCCATGTAGGCAATGCGTGAAGCTTTATTTAGGTGTATGTCAGTTTAGGATGGATGCTTGCTTTTGGTATGGTAAGTCAGGGAATATGATGAGAGAGTGCCCAAAGAGGGGCACGGGATTAGTATGGCACGACCTACTAGATTAGCCGTTGCATTATCATCGTCAGTTCCTTTCTTAGGTAGAGGTGTACAACCTACTGGTCATGGAAGAGGTAGTAAAGGAACAACTAGTTCTAGTGGAGTCCAGAATCGTACCTATGCTTTAGCGGATCAAAAAAATTCGGAGGCTTCTCCGGATGTGGTTACAGGTACATTATCCATCTTTTCACATAATGTATATGCATTAATTGATCCGGGTTCAACACTATCATATGTCACTCCATTGATTGCTGGAAAATTCGAAAGAACATCAAAATTATTAGTTAAGCCATTTGAAGTATTTACATTCCGTATCGCATTATGTATTGTAACTATAGGACCAATAATTTAGTGCCATGTAGTAGCACTTAACCATTTTGGGGTGTGCATTTAAATCTTGTTCTCTGATATGATTTATATAATATGAATATTATGCGGAAGTAATTGATTAAAATGAGAACAAGACTTAATATTTTGTGTATTAGATGATAATTTCCATAAATTATAGTACCTGTACCATTTGGTTCTACTTTTCTGTTAGGAGGTAGTATTTCTAGTCTATTGTTAGTTGGGAAATGAGGAGCTAACATTTTGGCATTGAGAATTTGCAAGTATAATATGCTTTCTAATTAACTGGAGAATATCATTGGAAATTGAATTTTCCCTTATGTCATTTGATATTAAAATTACTAGTAGATACTGGTAGTGTTAACATGGACTGCAAAATATGTGAATAAATATAATTGAACCATAGTATAGAAGTATAACCCCAACAATCACTTATTAGTTACCAAGACGGGAACAATGTGGCATTACTTAGGCAATCAGGCTTAAAATAAAGAACCAACTTGATGTGAATTAAGGTTGTGGATATCGTCTTATGTGGTGGTAAAGTGGGGAATCGATGGTCACATACATGTTATTGGTGGGGTTCCTATTTAGTGTGAATACACATTTATGCTTACTTCATGTTTAGATTTCATGGTGGTCTTGTCGACCCGCTTGGTGATTTATTTATTTCATTTATGGACTGTTGGTTAGCAAAATTATCATTGTGATATGATTTGCTTATTGGTTGCCTTCATGCATTTTATGCCTTTTGAGGCTAGGGATCGGGGTGTACGCTGACACTATATGTATTTCATTGCATTTCATATGGTTGTGTGACATGACTTTGGTTTATTGTTGTTATATGTGTGTAGGGCCTATGGAGTCTTAGCGAGTTACTAGTGTTATGGTGATATAAGAACCAAGCACAAATAGAATTGGTAGTGAGTTATCAGTAGTAGGTTGTCCTATGATAGTTGTGATGGTTGTATGAGCTGAAATAGGGGCAGGTAAGATTGATGAGGCTACAGCTTGTTTGGTATGGATAGTTTTGCATTGTAGAGCATTCATTAACATGTGATCGTGGTGGTCATATGCCAAAATTATGGGGGCTCAGGTAGATTGTTAGTTGATTGGCTATTTATACTAGCTTTACCACTTATCGCATTGTAGATTAACACCTAAAAAGAAAGGTCTATGTAAGTAACTTAAACACATTTTGAAATTATACAGGGTTTAGTAAACATAGCACATATTATTGTATATAGCTTTGTTTTAAGTACAAAAATATGTTTTGAAAATCTAACACATATCTCTACAACTTTTATCTTTACGACAAAAGCTGGTTTTTCTGTTAAGAACATGAAATAGGGGACGCACTATAGGACAGGTTCTGCCCAGTTTTCCAATTTAGAAACCCCCTGTGTGCTACTGGTAGTATTTTAATGATATCATTTTGTACAAAATGTCTTTTTGGTGATTCTGGATTCTTTGCAACCCCAAGACATGTACCTACAACTTTTATGAAAGCTATAATGCTTTATTCTACCATTTACCTAATCAAAACTAAGTTACAACACTAGACAGTGGGGCTGCCTAGGTTTACTATTTTGAGGGTTAGTGACATTTTTGCAAACTAGGCTTACTTTTGATGCTAATCTTCAACATGCTTGAATTACTGGAAATCAAGAGGTATTTAATTATGTGTCAAGGTTATATATACTTGTGTCTAAAATGAAGAACTTGGAATAATTGTTTGGATTACGATTTGAACTCTTCAAGTTGTGGTTGAACTGCTTATGTGTCAAAAGACTAAGGTTTGTGTATAACTATGAATTTGAACTCTTGTTACCCGCTGGTGTATTTGAAATGTTCATTGTGTTGTATGCTCCAACTGTCTATTTGATCATATACTTCAGTCGGTTCACACAATTACATGTTCCTTTCATTCGATATCACTTCTGTCGTGTTAGGATAATGTGACCTTATGGAGTCCTTGCTGGTTTAATCATACAGTTTTATGTCCTTACTTAGAATTTGCATTTGTTCTTAATTGGTATCTATCCACGTTCTTCAATAGTTCCCAAGCTCATGTAAGTACCCCTTTTATTCGTTATCACCTAGTAAGTATTTATTATATAGTCTGAACCTCTTTATTTGAGGTGTTACATGTCTCCATTCTAAACACACGTATGCCCGCATTTGAAATGTCTAAATGTGTTTTAAATGAACCAGGTACTAAATAGAACTACTTACTCCCTTTTTATACACCTTAATGGACCATTTATACATACCCTAAAGTCCCTACTTCTCATACGTCTTCATGGCTTATTTGTGTATATTCATTGTGTCCAATGAAGTTCGTTGAATCATATAAGTTTCTAAGTATCACGTTGAAGTTCCTTTTTACTTCCTATATCATTGTTGCTGCCTCGAGTATTTTATTCACATGTCTACATCACATGTCTATAGTTCCAAAAGCTCAAAAGAATTATGACCACTAAAGTAACAATCTCAAAGGTTAAATAAACCATGTATATATGGGTGGAAGCTCAGGGATTATGATACCTAGCATGGATAGATCCCAAGTGATGTATTTATGGGTGGCAGCCCAAGGGTTATGATACCTAGCATGGACCGATCCTTATTGATGTATTTATGAGGGTCATCCTCTTCTACCACTGATCAGCTGGTCATTGTATCACATTTTACAAAGTTTAAAAAAAAACAAATAAATGTAAAGTAAATTAAAGAATGTAATGTGTATGATTCCACAATTATAAGAAAAGGTGGTCTGCTATCCTTATCTATACAGTCATGTATTGATACCTGATTTCATTTGAGATCTTATTTTACATATGGTCACTTTATGCCTTATATACTCAGTACATTCTTTCGTACTGATATCCCCATTTCCGGGGGGCACTGGATTCATGCCTGCAGGTTATTAGGTGGAAAGGGGTCCTTGCTACGTATGATCGAGTTCAGCTGATGGTTGGTATTCTCCGTTCTTTCCAAAGTTGCTGAGTCTAGAGTTTGTTTTGACTTTGTATGTCTAATAGGTACTACAGGGCCTGTCCCGACTAGTGGTTTGCCATTTCTCATCCTAGAGGCTTGTAGACAGTTGTTGTGGGTCTGGTAATCAATTATAGTCTGGTTGACCTTGCATTATACTTTGTTCATATTCAAGTTTATCTCTGTTGTATTTCCGCTAATATAGAAGCCTTAATGGTCCACTAGTATTGTTTGATTTAGATTCAGTCGATTCACTCAGTCAAGTATGGCACTAGGTGCCAGTCGCACCTCCACGATTTTGGGGCGTGACAAACTTGGTATCAGAGCAATGTCGTGTCCTATGTAGTCTACAAGCCGTGTCTAGTAGAGTCTTGCTTATAGGTGTGTTGTGCACCACACTTATAATTAGGAGGCTATGAGACATTTAGGATATGTTACCATTCTTTCATCTTTCAAATCGTGCTATAGAGTTAAGTCCTATGATTTGGATTATCAAGATCGTGTGTCTTCTTCTACATCCGATGACGAATGTTCCTAAGGGGGGAAAGATGTAACACCCCGGGTGTTTACGGTGTCCTTCATACCGTGTCGTAGGATTACAAGCCGAGATTTGAGAATTTTATTAATATCAAACGTGTTTGGAAATATTTAATTTAAATTAGAATTTGGTAAAAAGTTAAATTTTTATTATTTTTTTTTAAATTTTGTTTTTTTAAAAAAAGAGTTTTATAAAATATTACTATTTAAACGGAGATGGTAAGTCTAGTTATGTTGAGAAAATATTATTCTATGATGTAGACCTTATTCGGAATATTTTTTAATTAATTGTGGTATATTCAAATAGTTGTATTTATTTTATCACGCACCTATATAGTACCCGGATACAGGTGTAATGAGGTAAATTCTTTCTTGATGTGCCGCCTCCACTATTGATTTAAATAATGGCAGCATCAATTAGTGACATATGTTGGCCATTTAATTAATGACAAAGTGACTCATCCTTTTTTTCTGTCTTTGGAACCATATATAATATATCTATACTTATACATGGAAATTCAAAAAAAACTTTTTGAACATTACTTTTTCATTACAATTAAGTTAGGACTTCAACTCTTTCTATAATATAAGCATACGTTCTTACATAGCAGCATAAGGTTGGATTAGTTTTAAGAGTTAAGAATATTTCCTATGTGGCGGAAGAGATAATCTCCCGAGCTGAATCTCATTCAAGTTCCACAATTTTGTGGTTGTTTCATCGTATCAATTTTCGAATTGCAGTGGTGATAAAGGTGGATTAATAGGTATGTTAAGGCTATTCCTTTCTTTTCTTGGCATGATTTCATAAGATTTGTGACTTTCAGGTATATTGTGCTATCGAAAGAGTCGATTATTAGGTGTCACTAAATTGTAATTGGTATTATCCTTGTTAAAAACTTGTATCCGGGTGATTTTGATTCCATATCGCATTGTGTATTATAACTATAGGACCGATTCTTTAGTGCCATGTAGTAGAACTTAACCTTTTTGGGGTGTGCATTTAAATCTTGTCTTCTGAGATGATTTATATAATCTGAATATTATGCGGAAGTAATTGATAAAAATGAGAACAAGACTTAATATTTTGTGTATTAGATGATAATTTCCATAAATTATAGTACCTGTACCATTTGGTTCTACTCTTCTATTAGAAGGTAGTATTTCTAGTCTATTGTTAGTTGGGAAATGAGGAGCTAACATTTTGGCATTGAGAATTTGCAAGTATAATATGTTTTCTAATTAACTGGAGAATATCATTGGAAATTGAATTTACCCTTATGTCATTTGATATTAAAATTACTAGTAGCTACTGGTAGTGTTAACATGGACTGCAAAATATGTGAATAAATGTAATTGAACCATAGTATAGGAGTATAACCCCAACAATCACTTATTAGTTACCAAGACGGGAACAATGTGGCATTGCTTAGGCAATCAGGCTTAGAATAAAGAACCAACTTGATGTGAATTAAGGTTGTGGATATCGTCTTATGTGGTGGTAAAGCGGGGAATCGATGGTCACATACATGTTATTGGTGGGGTTCCTATTTAGTGTGAATACACATTTATGCTTTACTTCATGTTTAGATTTCATGGTGGTCTTGTCGACCCGCTTGGTGATTTATTTATTTCAGTTATGGACTGTTGGTTAGCCAAATTGTCGTTGTGATATGATTTTCTTTTTGGTTGCCTTCAAGCATTTTATGACTTTTGAGGCTAGGGATCGGGGTGTACACTGACACTATATGTATTTCATTGCATTTCATATGGTTGTGTGACATGACTTTGGTTTATTGTTGTTATATGTGTGTAGGGCCTATGGAGTCTTAGCGAGTTACTAGTGTTATGGTGATATAAGAAGCAAGCACAGATAGAATTGGTAGTGAGTTATCGGTAGTAGGTTGTCCTGTGATAGTTATGATGGTTGTATGAGCTGAAATAGGGGCAGGTAAGATTGATGAGGCTACAGCTTGTTTGGTATGGATAGTTTTGCATTGTAGAGCATTCATTAACATGTGATCGTGGTGGTCATATGCCGAAATTATGGGGGCTCAGGTAGATTGTTAGTTGATTGGTTATTGATACTAGCTTTACCACTTATCGCATTGTAGATTAACACCTAAAAAGGAAGGTCCATGTAAGTAACTTAAACATGTTTTGAAATTATACAGGGTTTAGTAAACATAGCACATATTATTGTATATAGCTTTGTTTTAAGTACAAAAATATGTTTTGAAAATCTAACACATATCTCTACAACTTTTATCTTTACAACAAAAGCTGGTTTTTCTGTTAAGAACACGAAATAGGGGACGCAATATAGGACAGGCTCTGCCCAGTTTTCCAATTTAGAAACCCCTTGTGTGCTACTGGTAGTATTTTAATGATATCATTTTGTACAAAATGTATTGTTTGGTGATTCTGGATTCTTTGCAACCCCAAGACATGTACCTACAACTTTTATGAAAGCTATAATTCTTGATTCTGCCGTTTACCTAATCAAACCAAGTTACAACACTAGACAGTGGGGCTGCCCAAGTTTACTATTTTGAGGGTTTAGTGAAATTTGTGCAAACTAGGCTTACTTTTGATTCTAATCTTCAACATTCTTGAATTACTGGAAATCAAGAGGTATTTAATTATGTGTCAAGGTTATATATACTTGTGTATAAAATGAAGAACTTGAAATAATTGTTTGGATTACGATTTGAACTCTTCAAGTTATGGTTGAACTGCTTATGTGTTAAAAGACTAAGGTTTATGTATAACTATGAATTTGAACTCTTGTTACCTGCTGGTGTATTTGAAATGTTCATTGTGTTGTATGCTCTAACTGTCTATTTGATCATATACTTTAGTCGATTCACACGATTACATGTTCCTTTCATTCGATATCACTTCTGTTGTGTTAGGATAATGTGACCTTATGGAGTCCTTGCTGGTTTAATGATACAATTTTATATCCTTACTTAGAATGTGCATTTGTTCTTAATTGGTATCTATCCACGTGCTTCAATAAAGCTCATGTACCCCTTTTATTTGTTATCACCCAGTGAGTATTTATTATATAGTCTGAACCTCTTCATTTGAGGTGTTACATGTCTCCATTCTAAACACACGTATGCTCGCATTTGAAATGTCTAAATGTGTTTTAAATGAACCATGTACTAAATAGATCTACTTGCTCCCTTTTATACACCTTAATGGACCATTTATACATGCCCTAAAGTCCTTACTTCTCACACGTCTTCATGGCTCATTTGTGTATATTCGTTGTGTCCAGTGAAGTTCGTTGAGTCATACAAGTTTCTAAGTATCATGTTGAAGTTCCTTTTTACTTCCTATATCATTGTTGCTGCCTCGAGTATTTTATTCACATGTCTACATCACATGTCTATAGTTCCAAAAGCTCAAAAGAATTATGACCACTAAAGTAACAATCTCAAAAGTTAAATAAACCTAGTAACGCAAATCTATTTATACATGGGTGGCAACTCAGGGGTTATGATACCTAGCATGGGTCGATCCTAAGTGATGTATTTATGGGTGGCAGCTCAGGGGTCATGATACCTAGCATGGGCCGATCCCGATTGATGTATTTATGAGGGTCATCCTCTTCTACCACTGATCAACTGGTCATTGCATCACATTTTACAAAGTTTAAAAAAAACAAATAAATGTAAAGTAAAGTAAAGAATGCAATGTGTATGATTCCACAATTATAAGAAAAGGTGGTCTGCTATCCTTATCTATACAGTCATGTATTGATACCTGATTTCATTTGAGCTCTTATTTTACATATGGTCACTTTATGTCTTATATACTCAGTACATTCTTTCGTACTAACGTCCCCATTGCCTGGGGGGCACTGGATTCATGCCTGCAGGTTGTTAGTTGGAAAGGGGTCCTTGCAACGTATGATCAAGTTCAGTTGATGGTTGGTATGATCCGTTCTTTCCGGAGTTGCTGAGTCTAGAGCTTGTTTTGACTTTGTATATCTAATAGGTACTACGGGGCCTGTCCCGACTAGTGGTTTGCGATTTCTCATCCTAGAGGCTTGTAGATAGTTGTTGTGGGTCTGGTAATCAATTATAGTCTATTTGGCCTTGCATTATATTTTGGTCATATTCAAGTTTATCTCTGTTGTATTTCCGCTAATATAGAAGCCTTGATGGTCCACTAGTATTGTTTGATTTAGATTCAGTCGATTCACTCAGTCAAGTGTAGCACCAGGTGCCAGTCGTACCTCCATAATTTTGGGGCGTGACAAACTACCAGCTTGTCCTTGACCTTGTGTAGTAACTATATGAGTCAAAAATTGCACCGCATTCCTTAGATCCTTGCTCAGTTGCATTAATAGGTGGTTCTGGGGGTACTTCTCTCCTTCTCGGCTCTCCTGGAGATGTAATGGTAGAAGAAGTCCGCGATGCAAACTCATTTTTAGCCCCACCTTGATCATGTGTCGTATAATTTTTCTCATGTGGACGCAGTTGTCTTGATGTATAAGCTATAAATTTGCCATGCTGCATCAATACACATCCCAAGCCAATTCCTGAAACATCACAATGCACCACATACCCTCCTGTGCCTTCTGGAAGTACCACTACAGGTGTAGAAGTCAACTTATTCTTCAGATCTTTGAAACTCCTTTCATATGCATCGTTCCATTGAAACTTGGTTGCCTTGTGTGTTAGCTTTGTTAAAGATGCAGCAGTAGAAGAAAATCCTTTAACAAACCTTCTATAATAACCTGTCAATCCGAGGAAACTATGAATATCTATAGGCGTTGTAGGTCTTGGCCAGTTCTTCACAACTTCTATCTGTCATGCCTCGAATTCCAACGGGGGGGACTGTCACCCGAAGCCATTAAGGCCAGAGAGAACCAATCTTCTTTCATGTACATTCGTATGCATGTCTCTGAGTGAACAACATTCTATCTCATGTAATTACAAGATACCAATGGCGGAAGTCATGGAGAACATATGATATATATGAAACTTGGCTGTTAGGACCATCAAGTCAAAATGGACATACATGCCTTCAATGTATAACAATGTCTACAAAGCCTCTAACGGATACATTTACATAACCATCCTAAATTCGGGACAAGTCCCTGCTTTATACAACATTTATACAGTACCAAAACCAACATGTACACATGTGACTCGAAAAGCCCCGAACCGAACTGGAGCTCACCAATAATCAGTAGATGACCCGCAACCTATTGTGGAGGTCTACCAGTACCTGTACCTGCAGCAAGTAAGGTAAGTCCCCCAACGGACGTCTGTACGAAGAATGTACTGAGTATGTAAGGCTGTAAGAAACTGCATGATACATAAGTACTTCAATGATATCAAGTACAAGTGAGTATTCGATATGGATAAACCTCCGTTTTGTATATGTGGAACCATGTACATTGCTTTCGTTATTTTCATTTTCGATCATTCATTCATATCATTATCATTCACATAATATTATTTATATATACTTTCATTCAAGTGATATACTTTCTTTGCTTTTACGTTCATCATTATCACCATTCATCCAGCTGATCAGTGGGCCATATACCATTCATCCAGCTGATCAGTGGGCCATAGTACAATCATCCACCTTATCGGTGGGCCATAACATAATATAATGTATTATATCAACAATCATCCATCTTATCATTGGGCCATAATATATATATATATATACATTACTTCATTCCTTTACTTGTGTGATATTGATACCTTGGTGGTCATAACATCATTATTGGAGCTTCATACATTAGTGGTTATAACATCATTATTGGGACTTGATTTATTATTATTGGAACTTTGGAACAATGTCCCCAATTATGTGACACATGAATAGCAAATGGTCAATGAATAAGAAACATGCGAATAACAATATATGACAACCTGAAATGAGATACCTTCGAATATTTTGGAATGGAACAAGTATAATGACAATGTGAACACTATGTGCTGCAGAGGGATACAAAAAGAGTAATCTTACATACCTTATATTCTCAATATGAATATACAGTCCTATATGTGATTACAATAATCCATCTCCTTCCTTACGTTTTACTCTACAACACAAGTACATAACAAAACTCACGTTAACAACTAACTACATTACAAGTGCATAAGACGACAATAAGTTACATGACTGCCATATAACGTCATTTCACCCTTTACAATACCATTTACTGCATTACCATACCAACAACACCACAACATGCCACACATCAACCAAGACATCATAAACCAATAGCATTTTACACCAAATTTATACTTTACACTTCCTCATTAACACCACATCGCATTTACTCCATCAAGTCATCTCCATAGCTTTCACAATAACACATTAAAGACAACCCATAATTGATACCATTCAAAATACCTCTGGGCCACTCCTTTAAAGTCATTTAAAAGGTACCACAAGTTGATAATTGCATCCAAGAAGGGTATAGGGGCTTGGGGGGTCAAAGAGAAGCAAAAACAATCAAAACGGCATTCTGGGATGACCTGTGAAGACACCTGCGCCCGCAGGTGGGTGAGGTGCATCCGCAGGTGACCATTGTCCTGGTCCAGGGCCACCTGCGTTGGCATCTGCACCCGCAGGTGCCCTGCCCGCGATGGCGGGTGCCCGTTTCACCTCTAGGGTTCATTTTTGGGTCCTTTTTCCGCCATGAATGGTCCATGGTCATAATTAAGATTATATTTTCATATTGTAAGTTATATTGGATGCCAATGAACATCCATGGTTTCACAACACACATAAACATCACCAAACTACATCCTTTTTTCAATACATCACCAATTCCATGCACAATTTCACAACAACAATTCCAAATGCTATACACAAAGAGAAAGCAAGTTAAGGACATAATCACATCATAAATGTTGATATTTAATCCATCAAGTTTACTTCTTTCAATACCACAAGTCCTCTTTCAAGTTTATAAGGAAAAACCCTTTATCGATTAAGCAAACATAGACTGTTTCACATATAGTGGACTGTCCAACACTTTGACAACATGATTTATACACATTCTTAAGCATATAATATATATAACCATAAGATTAAACACTTACCAAAGCTTTCAAAGAGGTGATCTTGTCCAAAGGGAATAGTTGCTTAGGGTTTGGATGAAGAGAGATATCTTTGGAAATGTCTAGAAATGGCATGTGTGTTTTGTGGATTAAAATCTGATTTTTGTGTCTTTATATAGGCCCTTGAAGTCATTCTTAGACAACTTCTGGTCAATAATTGAGGGTTTACTTTGGTCAAAGCAAGAATGGATCATTTACCCATTTTGGGCCATGTCTTTTGCTCAATTATTGGGCCTTTATTGAGCCCATTAACACATGATTAGTTTAGCCCAATAACTTCCATGAATAATATACTATCTATCACAACTTAATTAATTCCATGAACATTAGGGTAGTCGCGTGAGTTTAGAAATGTACGGGGTGTTACACTATCTTTTGAGTATCAACTGCTATTCCTTCATCAGATACAATATGATCCAAGAATGCTACAGATTTTAACCAAAACTCACATTTAGAGAACTTTGCAAATAACTTACGATCATGAAGAATCTGCAATACCTGTCGTAAGTGACTAGCATGGTCCTTTTTTGATCTTGAATAGACAAGAATATCATCTATAAACACTATCACAAACACATCTAAAAATGGCTTGAACACCCTACTCATCAAATCCATAAAAGCTGCTGGTGCGTTTGTTATCCCGAAGGACATAACTAAAAACTCATAATGATAGTACCGTGTTTGGAAAGCTGTCTTGGGTATATCTCTCTCTCTGACCTTTACTTGATGGTAACCCGACCTCAAGTCAATCTTTGAGAAACATGTAGCACTTTGTAATTGATCAAACAAATCATCAATTCTAGGGAGGGGGTATTTGTTCTTAATTGTCACCTTATTCAATTGCCGGTAATCAATACACATCCTGAATGTGCCATCTTTCTTGCTTACAAATAACACTGGTGCACCCTACGGGGACATACTAGGCCTTATGAATCCCTTTTCTAGCAAGTCTATTAATTGCTCCTTCAATTCCCGTAACTCTGTCGGGGCCACTCTATATGGAGGGATAGAGATAGGTTGAGTACCTGAAATCACATCAATACCAAACTCTACTTCTCGTTCTGGGGGCAAACCCGAGAGATCTTCAGGAAATACATCAAGAAATTCATTTACCACTGGAACAGATTGAAGAGTCGGTGGCTCCACATTTCTATCTTTCACCCTTACTAGGTGACATATGTACCCCTTGGATATCATTTTCTTTTCCTTAAGATAAGAAATAAACTTACCTTTTGGCGCTCCAACATTACCCCTCCATTCAAGGACTGTCCCTTTTGGGAAATGAAAATGTACGTTCTTCGTTCGGCAATCCACTGTGGCATAATAAGAAGCCAACCAATCCATACCCATTATAACATCAAAATCTACCATCTCTAGTTCAACAAGATCGGCCAACGTATCATGATCACAAACAGTTACTATGCAATTACGATAGACTCTCTTAGCTATAATAAATTCACCAACTGGTGTAGATACTTCAAATAGCTCAACTAATAATTCTGATGTTCTTTCGAATTTTCCAGCAATCAATGGAGTGACATATGATAGTGTAGAACTCGGATCAATTAATGCATATAAATTATGTGAACTTATATCCAAATGCAGCCCAATAGTTTAAGTAGGTGATACACCTACTATCTTAATTAAGTCGCGGAAGCACCTCGCTTATGTTCTCCCCTTTTTCCAACGTCTTAATACTTCTACCTTAATCCATCACTTAAATTTAACTCTACGCTTAAATATGTCCTTATCATCTCAAGTTTAAATACTTTTATCTATGCTAGGTTGGTCGTATAAGTTTTGGAAATGTACGGGGTGTTATAACTTTGCATAAAAAAAATATCTAGTCCATTACCTACTACCACCAGTCCGTACCAAGTTCCATATAAGTAAGAGTAGTGTCTATGGAATATGGGGTGTTACATTAGACTTTAAAGGTAGTTGGGATGATCATTTACCTCTTATTGAGTTTGCCTACAATAACAACTATCATTCAAGTATCATCCAAAGATTTGGCCAAGTCGCATATGAGTTGGAACTACCCCAAGAACTCTCCACAGTTCATCCAGTGTTTCATGTCTCAATGCTTTGAAAGTGCATAGGAGATCCATCTCATATTACTCCTACTGAGGATGTACAAGTTATGGAAGATCTCACCTATGAAGAAGTACCTATTGCTATTCTGGATCGACAAGTTAAGAAGTTAAGAAATAAAGAAGTAGCCTTCGTAAAAATACTTTGGAGGAATCAACAGGTAGAAGAGATCACATGGGAAGCTGAGGAAATGATGAAATCTAAGTAGCCTCAATTATTTGAAACCGAAGAGGAAGCCTTAGATGCTGAATTGGAGCAATAACAAGTAAGTATATATATATAAGTATTATGTGGTAGCATAAAGATTAAACTTAGGCTCGAACTTGTTTAGGCTGAGTAGTGATGATATTAACATTCGATGATGAATGTTTCTAAGGGGGGAAGGATGTAACACCCCGTATTCTATTGACACTACTCTTACTTATATGTAACTTGGTACGGACTGGTGGTAGATATTTTTTTTATGCAAAGTTATAACACCCCACACATTTCCAAAACTTATACGGCCAACCTAGAATGGATAAAAATATTTAAACTGGAGATGATAAGGACAAATTTAAGCATAGAGTTAAAGTTAAGTGATGGATTAAGGTAGAAGGATTAAGACGTTGGAAAAAGGGGAGAACATAAGCGAGGTGCTTCCGCGACTTAATTAAGATAGTAGGTGTATCACCTACTTAAACTATTGGGCTGCATTTGGATATAAGTTAATGGACTCAATTGAGGCCCAAAGTAAGTACATAAAAATGAAAAGATGACCAGCCCAACACCTAAGATTAATTTAGGCCCAACAAGATATGATCCAAGTAGAAATAAAGTAAGTAAATGGACTGTTTTGGACAGCTTGAATAGCCAAGTAGGTGCATCACCTACTTGGACTATTTTTGACCAAAAATTGTCTAAGAATGAGCTAAAAGAGGCGGTTCAATAGGGGGTATATAAAGCTCATTTCAGCTTATTTTCCATTCATTTCTCTGCTGAAAAACAGTCTTTAAAATTAACACTCTCCTCTCTCTCTCAACCCTATCCAGCAACCCTATTTTTCCTTAGGGTTCTTGGACAAATTCTTCACTTTGCAAGACTTGGTAAGTGTTTACCCTTATATCTTAATTTAATATATGTATAAGAGGTTTTGGAAATCATGTTGGTTATGTTTAAAAGGTATAGGACAGTCCCTTATGTTGGTGGTAGTTTACTTGTGTTTAGTTTTAAAGGATTTGTCTTCCTTGTGGTTTAAACTTGTAAAGGAGCTTAAAGTCTTGAAGAAATTAAGTTGGAGGGATGAAATTTCAGTATGTTAAAGTGTGGTTCTGCCCTTAATTCATTTCTTGTTATGTATGGCTTGGCGAAAATGTTTATACGTGTTTGTATATGGAACATTTTGGCGTAGTGAAAAGAGAATACGTTCTTGTTATGTTAAAGTGAATTCTGAAACTGTGTGGACTGTTTTTGGTATATTTTTGTGGAAGGTAGTTATGTTACTTGATGGAATAAATATGTGGAGTTGCATTGAGGTAAAAATGTGAAGTATGAACTTGGTGGGAAATCTTATCGGTTTGTAATGTTTATGTTGGTTTGTGGACTGTTTTGGTGGTGGGGTCTTGGTAAGGCAGTAAGTTATAGTGTAAGAGGGTGGAATAAGGTTATATGGAGATATAAAGAAGTGGGGAGTGATACACCATGTGTTTAGGAGGTTGGACGGTTTTTACTTCCCGTTAAGTAACTACTTACCATCTTGCAAACTTGTAAGGTAATTAGCCTTTAATGTTAGATCCGTTACGTACTTGTGTTGTAGAGTAACACATAAGGAAGGAGCTTAATTGTTGTAGTCACGTGGTGGGAAGATAAGGTATGTAATGTTACTCTTTTTCATATCCTTTGGCAGCATATAATATCCATGTAGTTAACGACCTTGTTTCCATTCCGAAATGTCTTAACGTACCTCAATATATGTTTATTGTCAAGTTGGAATGTCTACCTTCACTAACCTATTTCTGGTATTCCCATCTCAGTCAACTAAGATCTATCTATTAGTTTGGCTCCTAAGAATTTTAATTGTGTACAAGTATTCTTTACTTTATGGAAATTACATCAAATGCTTATTCGCGTGTTCTTTTTTTACTAGAGCACTGTTATTCCAAAAATTCCATAATGTTATAACCCCCAATATAACAATCTCAAAGACTAAATAAAGTAAATAACTTAAGGCTGCTTATGTGCGAGTGGCAGCTCAGGGGCATAATGTAACACCTCGTACCTTCCCGACCCTACTTGACAACCTTGAACCATGTTTACCCTAAGTTCGAGAGCAATAAGTATGTATTTTGTATTGTTATTGATGGAAAATATTTTTTTGATAGTGTGCGAGTACATGTGATGAGACTTTTGTAGTAGGTATTTGTGAATTTGTGGAGCATTTGTGGGGTGAAAAGCGAGGTTTAAGGGACATCCAAGCAAAGGATCTTAAAGATAAGAGGTAAGCAAAAGGTTGGAACTTGAAAGATCCAACTAAATCCACAAAGAAAAGTTGAAATCAAAAATTAAGTGTGGTGCGCTGCAGGTGGTATGCCAGGCTGCTTTGGCTTGAAATTTTTGTGGCACAGGCAGCAAGGGGGCGCGCCTGGGGGCGTGCCAGGCTGCTAGTGTGCACCTGTTTAGGTGCTGAAATTTCTCTAAGTCTTTGGGGCGCCCAGGAGAGTGCCGGGGTGCTTTTTGCCTGATTTCTTCTACAATTTTAAGTCTATAAAAAGGAATCTTGGGTTATGGTATCATTATTCCATCATAGTAGGACTAATCTTGAGTAAGTTTTGCATCTGATTTGGGGTTAAGTCGTCGTCATAATTAGCTTATCAAATTATGTTCAATTAAGCCATGAGTGGCTAGAATTGCTTGTTCTTGGGATTGAGGCTACGAACATGAACCTCGTGAGTTGAATATTGTTGTGAAATTTATGAAATTATTTAAAAATGAGATATATGGTGAATCATGCATTGAAATTGGTGGGCTAAGTTAATAAGTGTAAATGGGCTCAATTTAAGGCCCAAAATGGATTAAAAGACATGGCCCAAAAGGGCAAATGACCCATTCTTCCACTTTGACCAAGGGAACATGGCATTTAATGCCATGAAGTGGATAAGTATGACTTGAGGGTATATATAAGGTGGTAAAAATCAGATTTTATTTCCACAGCTCACACATTCCTTTCTAGACATTTCTACAAGATATTTCTTCAAGCTCTCAAACCCTAAGCCATCTTTTTGGACAAGATCACTCATTTGCAAGTTTGGGTAAGTGATTATTCTTATGGATTAATATATTATATGCATGGGAGAGTATGTAGATCATGATGGTTATGTCTAAAAGTGTAAATAATGCATTTTTACTTTTTGCTAAAAGATGTGTCATCCATGGGATTTAAACTTGAAAGGAGACTTGAGGTTTTGATGAAAGTGAATGGTGTGAATGAAATATCAACATTTATGGTGTGGTTATGATCTTTGACTTGTTATTTTTGTATAATTATAATTGTGGGATTGTTGTAGATATGTGGTTATGAAGTGTATTGAGGTGACTTGATGGAGTAATTGTGATATTGTGTTGATGGAGAAGTGTAAAGTATGAACTTGGTGTGACATGCTATTGGTTTAAGATATATTGGTCAATGTACAGAATTTTGTGGTATTTTTGGTATGATAGTTTCA
Organism: Capsicum rhomboideum; assembly: GCA_031232105.1. Taxonomy (NCBI): domain Eukaryota; kingdom Viridiplantae; phylum Streptophyta; class Magnoliopsida; order Solanales; family Solanaceae; genus Capsicum; species Capsicum rhomboideum. The sequence continues at coordinate 123,775,721 of CP124713.1, read as the reverse complement.
TCAATGGTATTGTCAAGGGGGAAATGACATTTTAAGGCAATCATGTACCTCATTGTCGTCGTATGCACTTGTAAGGTAGTTGGTTGTTAATGTAAGCTCCGTTATGTACTTGTGTTGTAGAGTGAAACGTAAGGAAGGAGCTAGACTATTGTATTCACATATAAGATTGTGTATTCATATTGGAAAGATAAGGTATGTAAGGTTACTCTTTCCGTATCCTTCTACAGCACATAGTTCACATTGACATTGTACTTGTTCCATTCCGAAATGTTCTAAGGCATTCCATTTTAGGCTGTCATGTATTGTTATTCACATGTTCTTTATTCGTGGATTAGTTGTTATTCATAAGTCTCTTAATCATGGACTGATGTTCCAAAACTCCAATAATGTGGTGACTATCAACATATCAATCTCTCAAAAGTAAGAAATAAGGTAATTCATCTTTGTTGGTGGTAAGAGTATGGGTGGTAGCTCTAGAGGCATAAGCCTAGCTCAAGCCAATCCCAAGATTATTGGATCAGGGGGTAGTCCTAGAGGCATAAGCCTAGCTCGGGCCAATTCTGACAGGTGGTAGCTCTAGAGGTAATAACTTAGCTCGAGCCGAACCTGATATATTGGTTTATGGGTGGCAGCTCTAGAGGGAATAACCTAGCTCGAGCCGAGCCAGATATCTTGATTTAATGGTGGTAGCTCTAGAGGCATAAGCCTAGCTCTCGCCGATCCCAACATAACGTTATGTTATGTTAAGACCCACTGATCAGTTGGGGCCCGGGTACGATATGAGATGAGTGATAATGAATAAACATTAGAAGCAAAAGAAAATAATAAATATAAGGTACATGGTTCTACATACGCAGAATGATGGTTTATCCATATTGACTATTCTTTTATATTTAATTTCATTGGAATATTTATGTGTCTTACAGTTTCATATGGCCTTACATACTCAGTACATGCTTCGTACTGACCTCCCTTGGGGGGGGCTTACCTTACTTGCTTTAGGCACAGGTGCTAGTAGACCTCCGCAGTAGGATATGAGAAATCCACAGAATATTGGTGAGCTACAGTTGGTTCGGGGCTTTCCGAGATGTCTATGTACATTTATTTTGGTATTGTATATTTGTATTGAGCGGGGTCTTGTCCCGACTCTAGGTTGGTTATGTATATGCATCTGTTAGAGGCTTTGTAGATGGACGTGGTGAGATGAATGAAAGAATGTATGTCCATGTTGACTTGATGGCCCTAATGGGAAGTTTCTTATATGTATATATCACATGTTTCCATGACTTCCGCTATTGACATCTTATATCTTTATGTGTTGGTGATGCTTATTGAGTGATATGCATATGAACGGACATAAGCAAAGATTGGTTCTCTTGGGCCTTATCGGCTTCGGGTGATAGTCTGCCTAGTTGGAACTCGGGGCGTGACATAAGTGGTATCAGAGCAGGTCGTCCTAAGGGTGTCTACAAAGCCGTGTCTGAGTAGAGTCTTTCTTATTGATGTGTTGTGCACCACATTTATAAGTAGGAGGCTACGGGGAATTTAGGAGTTGTTTCTTTTCTTCACTTCTAGATCGTGCAATAGAGCCAAAAGTGTAAGTGGAAAAAATAATTATATCTGACCATTGGAATTGGTTTTCTTTGATATAGTAAACTGCCGATGACAAGAAGAGGTAGAGGCAAGGGTAAGAAGGTAGATATGCTTTTCGGTGAAGGACTGAGTAAATCACCACCTGACCAAGCTAGTCAAGGTGGAGCTGACACTGAATTTGCATCACGGGCTTCTTCCACTTTTTCAGCTCTGAAAGAGCCGAGAAGGAGAGAAGTATCTTCGAAACTGACCGTTAATATTATTGAGAAGGATTTAATGAGTGCGGTGCAAATATTGACCTGTGTAGTTACTGCACAAGCTCAAAGACAAGCTCTTGTACAGTAAAAGGAGGGACAGAGGCAGAGGAAAAGGATGTAAGAATTGGAAGGAGGATCGTCAAAAAGAGCTAAACCCATGGGACAGGTCATGGAATCCCAAGGAGGATTTGGGCCTCGAATTTTTCACAAACCGCCTAGGCCATCATTTCCCCATTCCACAACAAATACTCCCCTTCTATTCAAAGGGTTTAGAAGCAACCGGTTTGGGCAAGGAAGTGAGACTCAGGACTTATGGACAGGGGGGTATCGAGAACGAGGGAGTATGAGCCAATTGAAGTCTCCTCATTAGCAGTGTCAGCGCTGCAAAAGGTATCATTTAGGTGAGTGACGGTTGGGAACAAATGTTTTCTTTTGGTGTGGCATGCCAGGGCACATGGTGAGAGAGTGCCCACGAAGAAGCATGGGTGGCATGACACAACCTACGGTATCAGCCGTTGCATTATCATCGTCAGATGTACAACCTGTTGGTCGTGGCAGAGGGGCTAGAGGAGCAGCTAGTTCTAGTAGAATTTCGGACCATACCTATGTCGTGGCGGATCGACAGACATTTGAGGCTTCCCCTGATAAAGTGACAGGTATATTATCTGTCTTTTCACATAATGTATTTGCATTGAATGATCCGGGTTTTACCCTATCATATGTTACTCCAAAAAAAAATAATAACAAATTTGTGAAAGGACACTAGAATTTTTAGTTACCCATTTGAGGTACCTACACCAAAAGGTGAATCGGTTGTAGCTAAAAGAGTGTGTCGTAATTGTGTGTGGCCATGATACATTGGCTAATCTTATTGAATTGAAAATGGTGGATATTGATGTCATAATGGGTATGGATTGGTTGGCTTCTTATTATGCCACGGTAGATTGCCGGGCTAAGAAGGTACATTTTCATTTTCCACAAGAAAATGTTCTTGAATGGAAGGTAATGTGGGGGCACCAAGGGAAAAATTTATTTCCTATATTAAATAAAGGAAAATGATAGTCAAGGGGTATATATGTCATTTAGTTCGAGTGTAAGATACTGATGTGAAACCACCAAGTCTTTAATCGGTTCCGGTGGTTAATGAATTCCTTGATGTATTTCCTGATGATCTACCAGGCTTACCCCCAGAACGGAAAGTAGAGTTTAGTATTGATGTGATTTCACTCCAAGCTATTCCTCCGTATAAAATGGCTCCAGCAGAGCTACAGGAATTAAAAGAGAACAAGTCAAAGGTTTGGTGGACAAAGGATACATAAGATCTAGTATGCCCTTTGAGGTGCATCCGTGTGAATATGAAAAAAAATAAAATGAAGAAATGGCACATTGAGAATGTGTATTGACTATTGGCAACTGCATAAGGTAACAATCAAGAAAAAATATCCCCTCCCTAGAATTGACGATCTAGTTAACCAATCACAGGGTGCTACATATTGACAAAAATGGACTTGAGATCGGATTATCATCAAGTCAGAGTTAGAGAAAAAGATATACCCAAGATAACTTTTCGAACACGGTATGGCCATTAGGAATTCTCATTTATGTCATTTGGACTAACAAATACACCAGATGTTTTTTTGTTATGGATTTGATGAATTGGGTGTTCAAATCATTCTTGGATGTATTTGTGACCGTGTTCATAGATGATATTCTGGTTTATTCGAGATCACAAGAGGACCATGCCAATCATTTACTGCAGGTGTTACAGATTCTCCGAGATTGTAAGTTGTATTCCAAGTTCTCTAAATGTGAATTTTGGTTAAAATCCGTATGAAGGAATTCGAGTTGATACTCAAAAGATTGAAGCGATGAAAAATTGGCCAAGACCTACGACGCCTACGAAAATTCGTAGCTTCCTTGGGTTGGCAGGTTATTATCGAAGGTTTGTTGAAGGGTTATCTTCCATTGCTGCACCTTTAACGAAGCTTACACACAAGGCAGTCAAATTTCAGTGGAATGATGCATGTGAGAAAAGTTTCCAAGAGCTGAAGGAGAAATTAACTTCTACGCCAGTGTTAGTACTTTCGGAAGGCACCGAAGGTTATGCAGTATATTGTGATACTTTCGGAGTTGGTGTGTATTGATGCAGCACGATAATGTAATAGCATATGCCTTACGACAGTTGCGGCCACATGAGAGAAACTATCCCACACATGATCTGTAGTTAGCAGCTGTAGTATTTGCTTTAAAGATATGGCGTCATTATTTGTATGGAGTTCATGTTGATATCTATACTGATCATAAAGTTTGTAATATATCTTTAAGCAGAAGGACCTCAATTTGAGGCAACGAAGGTGGTTAGAGCTCTTAAAAGACTATGATATTGATATTCTCTATCATCCAGGAAAAGCAAATGTGCTAGCTGATGCATTGAGCTGTAAGGAAGTAGGAAGAACTAGTGGCCAGTTTACTAAAAAGCAAGAGATAATCAAAGAGTTACATCAACTAGCCAGCTTGTGAGTTCGCCTCCTTGAATCTCCAGAAGAAGGGGTTATTATGCAAAATGCAGCAGAATCCTCCTTAATAGCTGAAGTGAAAGAGAAGAAGTTTGCGGATACTATGTTATTGCAGATGAAAGAAAATGTACAACAGGGTCTGACTGCGGCCTTTAATCTTACACAAGAAAGGGTACTTCAATGCCAAGGAAGATTATGTGTACCGTATGTAGATGAGATGAGGAGACGAATTATGACAGAGGCGCATCATTCGCGATATTCTATTCATACGGGAGCTACCAAAATGTACCATGACTTGAAAGAAATATATTGGTGGGGAAATATGAAAAAGAAAATTGCAGAATTTGTAGTTCAATGCCCAAACTGTCAACAAGTGAAAGTGGAGCATCAAAAACCAGGAGGTTACATGCAATGTATCAATCTTCCAGTTTGGAAATGGGATATGATTAACATGGATTTCATCACAGGTTTGCCTCGTACACTGTGGAAATTTGATTCTATATAGGTCATAGTTGACAGGCTTACCAAATCAGCGCATTTCCTACCAGTCAAGACCACCTATACAGCTGAAGACTATGCAAGGTTGTATGTTAAATAAGTAGTGAGATTACATGGAATTCCGGTCTCCCTTATATCGGACAGAGGAGCCCAATTTACCGCACATTTTTGGAGATCCTTTCAGAAGAGCTTGGGTACACAAGTGAATTTGAGTACGGTCTTCCATCCTCAAACAGATGGACAAGAAGAGCGTACTATCCAAACACTTAAAGATATGCTACGAGCATGCACGTTAGATTTTCAAGGAAGTTGGGATGACCATTTGCCTCTTATTGAATTTGCTTACAACAATAGCTATCATTCAAGTATTAAAATGGCACCTTATGAAGCTTTATACGGAAGAAAATATAGATCACCGATTGGATGGTTTGAAGCAGGTGAAACTGCTTTATTTGGGCCAGATCTTGTTCATCAAGCTATGGAGAAAGTTAAAGTGATCCAACAACGGCTACAAATGGCTCAAAGTCGACACAAGTCATATGCCGATGTTAGAAGAAGAGGGCTCGAATTCACCATAGGTGATTGGGTATTCTTGAAGGTGTCACTGATGAAAGGGGTAATACGATTTGGGAAGAAAGGGAAGTTGAGTCCCCGATATATAGGGCCATATGAAATTGTCCGAAGATTTGGGCAAGTTGCGTATGAATTGACACTACCCCAAGAACTCTCCTCAGTCCATCCAGTGTTTGATGTTTCGATACTTTGAAAGTGCATAGGGGATCCATCTCATATTGTTTCCGTTGAGGATGTCCAAGTTACGGAGGATCTTACTTATGAAGAGATACCCATTGCTATTCTAGATCGACAAGTACAGAGGTTGAGGAATAAAGACATAGCTTTCGTAAAGGTACTTTGGCGAAATCAACAAGTAGAAGAGATCACATGAGAAGCCGAGGAAATGATGAAGTCCAAGTACCCTCATCTGTTCCAAATGGAAGAGAAAGTTCAGAATGCGGGATCGAAGCAATAACAAGTAAGTATCTATGAGCATTATGTGTATATGTATATATATGCTAATATATAGATGTATTTGTTATAATTGAAAAGATGTTGTTAACATTCGAGGACGAATGTTCCTAAGGGGGGAAGAATGTAACACCCCGTACCTTCCCGACCCTACTTGAAGACCTTGAACCATTTTTACCCTAGGTTCGAGAGCAACAAGTACGTATTTTGTATTGTTATTGATGGAAAAAAAAATTGATAGTGTGCGAGTACATGTGATGAGACCTTTGTAGTAGGTGTTTGTGACTTTGTGGAGCATTTGTGGGGTTAAAAGTGAGGTTTAAGGGACATACAAGCAAAGGATCTTAAATATAAGAGGTAAGCAAAAGGTTGGAACTTGAAAGATCCAACTAAATCCACAAAGAAAAGTCAAAATCAAAAATTAAGTGTGGTGCGCTGCAGGTGGCGTGCCAGGCTGCTTTGGCCTGAAATATTTGTGGTACAGGAAGCAAAGGGGCGTTCCTGGGGGTGTGCCAAGCCACTAATGTGCACCTGTTCAAGTGCAGAAATTTCTCTAAGTCTTTGGGGCGCCCGGGAGCGTGTCGGAGTGCTTTTTGCCCGATTTCTTCTACTATTTTAAGTCTATAAAAAGGACTCTTGGGTTATGGTATCATTATTACATCATAGTAGGACTACTCTTGAGTAAGTTTCGCATCCGAGTTGGGGTTAATTCGTCGTCATAATTAGCTTATCAAATTATGTTCAATTAAGCCATGAGTGGCTAGAATTGCTTGTTCTTGGAATTGAGGCTACGAACATGAACCTCGTGAGTTGAATATTGTTGTGAAATTTATGGAATTATTTAAACATGATATATATGGTGAATCATGCATTGAAATTGGTGGGCTAAGTTAATATGTGTAAATGGGCTCAATTTAAGGCCCAAAATGGATTAAAAGACATGGCCCAAAAGGGCAAATGACCCATTCTTCCACTTTGACCAAGGGAACATGGAATTTAATGCCAAGAAGTGTATAAGTATGAATTTATGGGCTATATAAGGTGGGAAAAATTATATTTTATTTCCACAACTCACACATGCCTTTCCAGACATTTCTACAAGATATTTCTTCAAGCTCTCAAACCCTAAGCCATTTTTTTGTACAAGATCACTCATTTGCAAGTTTGGGTAAGTGATTATTCTTATGGATTAATATATTATATGCATGGGAGAGTATGTAGATCATGATGGTTATGTCTAAAAGTGTAAATAATGCATTTTTACTTTTTGCTAAAAGATGTGTCATCCATGGGATTTAAACTTGAAAGGAGACTTGAGGTTTTGATGAAAGTGAATGGTGTGAATGAAATATCAACATGTATGGTGTGGTTATGATCCTTGACTTGTTAGTTTTCTATAATTATAATTTGTGGGATTGGTGTCGATATGTGGTTATGAAGTGTATTGAGGTGACTTGATGGAGTAATTGTGATGTTGTGTTGATGGAGAAGTGTTAAGTATGAACTTGGTATGACATGCTATTGGTTTATGATATATCGGTCAATGTACGGAATGTTGTGGTATTTTTGGTATGATAGTTTCATCAATGATATTGTCAAGGGAAAAATGACATTTTAAGGCAATCATGTACCTTATTGTCGTCGTATGCACTTGTAAGGTAGTTGGTTGTTAACGTAAGCTCCGTTATGTACTTGTGTTGTAGAGTGAAACGTAAGGAAGGAGCTGGACTATTGTATTCACATAAAATATTGTGTATTCATATTGGAAAGATAAGGTATGTAAGGTTACACTTTCCGTATCCTTCTGCAGTACATAGTATTCACATTGACATTGTACTTGTTCCATTCTGAAATGTTCTAAGGCATTCCATTTTAGGCTGTCATGTATTGTTATTCACATGTTCTTTATTCGTGGATTAGTTGTTATTCATAAGTCTCTTAATCATGGACTGGTGTTCCAAAACTCTAATAATCTGGTGACTATCAACATATCAATCTCTCAAAAGTAAGAAATAAGGTAATGCATCTTTGTTGGTGGTAAGAGTATGGGTGGTAGCTCTAGAGGCATAAGCCTAGCTCGAGCCGATCCCAAGATTATTGGATCAGGGGGTAGTCCTAGAGGCATAAGCCTAGCTCGGGCCGATCCTGACAGGTGGTAGTTCTAGAGGTAATAACCTAGCTCAAGCCAAACCTGATATATTGGTTTATGGGTGGCAGCTCTAGAGGGAATAACCTAGCTCGAGCCAAGCCCGATATCTTGATTTAATAGTGGTAGCTCTAAAGACATAAGCGCCAACATAACGTTATGTTATGTTAAGACCCACTGATCAGTTGGGGCCCGGGTACGATATGAGATGAGTGATGATGAATAAACATTAGAAGCAAAATAAAATAATAAATATAAGGTACATGGTTCTACATACGCAGAATGATGGTTTATCCATATTGACTATTCTCTTATATTTAATTTGATTGGAATATTTATGTGTCTTAAAGTTTCATATGGCCTTACCTACTCAATACATGCTTCATACTGACCTCCCTTGGGGGGTCTTACCTTACTTGCTGCAGGCTCAGGTGCTAGTAGACCTCCACAGTAGGCTACGAGAAATCCGCAGAATATTGGTGAGCTCCAGTTGGTTCTAGGCTTTTCGATATGTCTATCTATATTTATTTTGGTATTGTATATGTGTATAGAGTGGGGTCTTGTCCCGACTCTAGGTTGGTTATGTATATGCATCTGTTAGAGGCTTTGTAGATGGACGTGGTGAGATGAATGAAAGAATGTATGTCCATGTCGACTTGATGTCCCCAACGGCCAAGTTTCTTATATGTATATATCACATGTTTCCATGACTTACGCTATTGACATCTTATATCTATATGTGATGGTGCTGCTTATTGAGTGATATGCATATGAACGGACATAAGCAAAGATTGGTTCTCTCGGGCCTTATCGGCTTCGGGTGCGAGTACGCCTCATTGGAACTTAAGGCGTGACATAAGTGGCATCAGATCAGGTCGTCCTAAGGGTGTCTACAAAGCCGTGTCTTTATAGAGTCTTGCTTATGGATGTGTTGTGAACCACATTTATAAGTAGGAGGCTACCAGGGCACATGGTGAGAGAGTGCCCACGAAGAGTCATGGGTGGTATGACACGACCTACAGTATCTTCCGTTATATTATCATCGTCAGATGTACAACCTACTGGTCATGGAACGTAAGCCTAGCATGGGCCGATCTCGAGTGATTTGTGTGGGTGGCAGCTCAGGGGCGTAAACCTAGCATGGGCCTATCCCGATTTGTATACCACTGATCAGTTGGTCATTTGTACTATATGGCTTATTAAAGATTATAAAGGAAAGAAGGAAAAAGAAAAGTAAAGAATGTAATATACGTGGTTCCCCAGATACCAGCTAAGGTGGGTTATTAACATTATCTATACATTTGTACTTGATGTCACTTAAACTTTTGGTTTATCTACAGTTGCTTTGAGCCTTATATACTCAGCACATTCTTTTGTACTGACGTCCCTTTTGGGGGACTTACCTTTCATGCTGCAGGCACAGGAGCTAGTAGATCTCTCCAGTAGGAGTACAGGACATCTAAAGGCTATTGGTGAGCTCCAGGTTGATTTGGGGCTTTTCGAGTCAGTTGTATATATTTTTGGTATGGTGTAGTAGTTATGTGTATGGAGGGGACCTGTCCCGACCTTAACTAAGTCTATGTATCTTCTAGAGGTTTTGTAGATATTGTAAAGTTAAGGATGGTAGAGTCTTATCTTTTAGAAGTTGTGGCCCCAACGACCAAGTCCTGTATATCTATTTTGTATTTACCTACCTGGTTTACTTTATCGATACATCATGTCCATACACTACAACACATTTGTTAGCTTTACATGCATAAGAAGTATATGATCATAGGTTGGTTCTCTCGGGCCTTTATAGCTACGGGTGCCTGTCCGCCCCAATGGGATTTGAGGCGTGACACATAGGTTTGATGGACCAATAATATAACTTTGTTTCTTACATTATTACACGTATATTACCTACTAATATGAACATATTCCATACTCGAATTGATTATCGGTGTTTCTTACACAAAATGAGACATACATAGGTTGGATAGACCAGTAATAGAAATTGGATTGTTACATTACTACTTGAGTATTACCTCCTAATATCAACGTAGTCCATATACATATGGATTATTGGTGCTTATTTGACTACTAAATCACTAAATAAGTGTTACATAGGTTGGATGGATCAATAATAGAACTTGGTTTCTTACGTTACTACACGTGTATTACGTCCTATATATCAACGTATTCCATACTCAGATTGATTATTGGAGTTTCACTGACAACTAAATCATCAAACGAGACATTCAATGGTTGGACGTACCAATAATTGAACTTGGTTTCTTACAATACTACAATTGTATTTCCTCCTTATATCAACGTATTAAAACTTGGTGGAATATCAGAGTTTCTTTGACTTAATCACTAAATGAGGTATACATAGGTTGGAAGGACCAATAATAGCACTTGATTTATTGAATCACTAATTATGTATAACCTCCAAATATCAACATATTCCATACTCAGATGGATTATTAGTGTTTCACTGACAACTAAATCACTAAAAGAGGTATACATAGGTTGGACAGTCCAACAATTGAACTTGGTTTCTTACATTACTACACCTGTATTACCTACTAATATCAACGTATTCCATACTCGGATGAGTTTTCGATGTTTCTTTGACTACTAAATTACTAAACGAGACTTGCATAGGTTGGACGGATAAATAATAGAACTTGATTTCTAACATTACTACACGTGTATTAAGTCCTATATATCAATGTATTCCGTACTCGGATGGATTATTGGTGTTTCTTACACTAAACGAGACATACATAGGTTGGATAGACCAATAATAGAAATTGGATTGTTACATTATTACATGAGTATTTCCTACTAATATCATCATAGTCCTTAGTCGGATGGATTATTGGTGTTTCTTTGACTACGAAATCACTAAAGGAGACATACATAGGTTGGACAGATCAATAATAGAACTTGGTTTCTTAAATTACTACACGTATATTACGTCCTTATGTCAACATATTCCACACTCAAATTGATTATTGGTGTTTCATTGACAACTAAATCATCAACCGAGACATATAATGGCTGGACGTACCAATAATTGAACTTGGTTTCTTACAATAATGCAAATGTATTACATCCTAATATCAACATATTAAATAATCGATGGAATATTGGTGTTTCTTTGAATACTAAATCAATAAATGAGACATACATTGGTTGGAAGGACCAATACTAGAATTTGGTTTCTTGCATCACTACATGTGTATTACTTCCTAATATCAACATATTCCACACTTGGATGGGTTATTAGTGTTTCATTGACAATTAAATCACTAAAAAAGGCATACATAGGTTCTATGAACCAATAATTTTACTTGGTTTCTTACATTACTATACATGTATTACCTACTAATATCAATGTATTCCATACTCGGATGAATTATCGGCATTTCATTGACTACTAAATCACTAAAGGAGACATACATAGGTTTGATGGAACAATAATATAACTTCGTTTCTTACATTACTACACGTGAATTACCTACTAATATGAACGTATTCCATACTCGGATTGATTATCGGTATTTCTTACACTAAATGAGACATACACAGGTTGGATAGACCAGTAATAAAAATTAGATTGTTACATTACTACATGAGTATTACCTCCAAATATCAATGTAGTCCATATACGAATGGATTATTGATATTTCTTTGACTACTAAATCACTAAACGAGACATACATAGGTTGGATGGATCAATAATAGAACTTGTTTCATACATTACTACACGTATATTACGTCCTTATATCAACGTATTCCATACTTGAATTGATTATTGGTGTTTCATTGACAACTAAATAATCAAACTAGACATATAATGGTTGGACGAAGGAATAATTGAACTTGATTTCTTACGATACTACAATTGTATTACCTCCTTATATCAATGTATTAAAACTCGATGGAATATCGGTGTTTCTTTGACTTAATCGCTATATGAGGCATACATAGGTTGGAAGGACCAATAATAGAACTTGGTTTCTTGAATCACTACGTGTATAACCTCTTAATATCAACATATTCCACACTCGGATGGATTATTAGTGTTTCATTGACAACTAAATCACTATAGGTTGGATGGTCCAATAATTAAACTTGTTTTCTTACATTACTACACATGTATTACCTACTAATATCAACATATTCCATAATCGAACGGATTATTAGTAGTTGTTTTACTACTAAATCACTAAAGGAGACAACAATGGTTGGATGGACCAATAATATAACTTCGTTCCTTACATTACTACACGTGTATTAACTCCTAATATCAAAGTATTCCGTATTCGGATGGATTATCAGTGTTTATTACACTAAATGAGACATACATAGGTTGGATAGACCAATAATAGAACTTAGATTGTTATATTACTACATGAGAATTACCTCGTAATATCAATGTAGTCCTTACTCGGATGGATTATTGGTGTTTTTATAACTACTAAATCACTAAACGAAACTTACATAGGTTAGAAAGATCAATATACGAACTTGGTTTCTTACATTCCTACATGCATATTACGTTCTTAGATCAACGTATTCCATACTCGGATTGATTATTGGTGTTTCATTGACAACGAAATCATCCAACGAGACATATAATGGTTGGACGTACCAATAATTGAACTTTGTTTCTTACAATACTACAATTGTATTACCTCCTAATATCAACGAATTGAATAATCGGTAGAATATCGGTGTTTCTTTGAATACTAAATCACCGAATGAGACATACATAGGTTGGAAGGACCAATAATAAAACTTAGTTTCTTGAATCACTACATTTGTATTACTACCTAATAACAACATATTCCACACTTGGATGGATTATTAGTGTTTCATTGACAACTAAATCACTAAAAGAGGCCTACATAGGTTGGACGGACCAATAATTGAACTTGGTTTCATTACTTTACATGTATTACCTGCTAATATCAATGTATTCCATACTCGGATGGTTTATTGGTATTTATTTGACTACTAAATCACTAAACGAGACTTGCATAGGTTGGACGGATAAATAATAGAACTTGATTTCTAACATTACTACACGTGTATTAAGTCCTATATATCAGTGTATTCCATACTCGGATTGATTATTGATGTTTCATTGACAACAAAATCATCAAATGAGACATTCAATGGTTGGACTTACCTATTATTGAACTTGGTTTCTTACAATATTACAATTGAATTACCTCCTAATATCAATGTATTAAATACTCGGTGGAATATCGATGTTTCTTTGAATACTAAATCACTAAATGAGGCATACATAGGTTGTAAGGACCCATAATAGAACTTGGTTTCTTGAATCACTACATGTGTATTACTTCGTAATATCAACATATTCCATACTCGGCTGGATTATTAATGTTTCATTGACAACAAAATCACTAAAAGAGGCATACATAGGTTGGACGGACCAATAATTAAACTTAGTTTTACACATTACTATACATGTATTACCTGCTAATGTCAATGTTTTCCTTACTCGGATGGATTATCGGTGTTTCTTTGACTACTAAATCACTAAAGGAGACTTACAATAGGTTTGATGGACCAATAATATCACTTTGTTTTTTACATTACTACACATGTATTACCTCCTAATATCAAAGTATTCCGTACTCAGATGGATTATCAGTGTTTCTTACACTAAATGAGACATACATAGGTTGGATAGACCAATAATAGAATCTGGATTGTTATATTATTACATGAGTATTACCTCTTAATGTCAACGTAGTCCATACTCGGATGGATTATTGGTGTTTCTTTGACTACTAAATCACTAAATGAGACTTGCATAGGTTGGACGGATCAATAATAGAACTTAGTTTCTTACATTCCTACATGCATATTACGTTCTTAGATCAACGTATTCCATACTCGGATTGATTATTTGTGTTTCATTGACAACTAAATCATCAAACGAGACATATAATGATTGTGCTTACCAATAATTGAACTTGGTTTCTTACAATACTACAATTGTATTACCTCCTAATATCAATGTATTAAATACTCGGTGGAATATTGGCGTTTCTTTGAATACTAAATCACTAAATGAGACATACATTGGTTGAAACGACCAATAATAGAACTTGGTTTCTTGCATCACTACATGTGTATTACTTCCTTATATCAACATATTCGAAACTTGGATGGATTATTAGTGATTCATTGACAACAAAATAACTAAAAGAGGCTTACATAGGTTGGACGAACCAATAATTGAACTTGGTTTCTTAGATTACTATACATGTACTACCTGTTAATATCAATGTATTCCATACTCGGATGGATTATAAGTGTTTCTTTGACTACTAAATCACTAAAGGATACATACATAGGTTTGATGGACCAATATTATAACTTCAGTTCTTACATTACTACGCATGAATTACCTACTAATATGAATGTATTCCATACATAGATTGATTATCGCTTTTTCTTACACTAAAAGAGATATACACAGGTTGTACAGACTAGTAATAAAAATAGGATTGTTCATTACTAAATGAGTAATACCTCCTAATATAAACGTAGTCCATATACGGATGGATTATTGGTGTTTTTTTTGACTACTAAATCACTATAAGAGACTTACATATGTTGGATGGATCAATAATAAAAATGGGTTTCTTACATTACTACACATATATTACGTCCTCATATCAACATATTCCATACTCGAATTGATTATTGGTGTTTCATTGACAACTAAATCATCAAACAAGATATATAATGGTTGGACTTACCAAAAATTGAACTTTGTTTTTTGCGATACTACAATTGTATATCCTTCTTATATCAACATATTAAAACCCGGTGGAATGTCAGTGTTTCTTTGACTTAGTCACTAAATAAGTTATATATCAGTTGGAAGGACCAATAACAGAACTTTGTTTGTTGCATCAGTACATGTGTATAACCACCAAATATCAACATATTCCATACTCGGATGAATTATTAGTGTTTCATTGACAACTAAATCACTAAAAAAGACATACATAGGTTGGACGGTCCAATAATAGAACTTGGCTTCTTACATTACTAAATGTGTATTATCTATAAATATCAACGCATTCCATACTCGAATGGATTATCAGTGTTTATTTAACTACTAAATCACTAAAGGAGACATACATTGGTTGGATGGACCAATAATATAACTTTGTTCCTTACATTACTAACCATGTATTACCTTGTAATATCAAAGTATTCCACACTCGGATGGATTATCGGTGTTTCTTACACTAATTGAGACATTCATAGGTTGGACAGACCAATATTAGAACTTGGATTGTTATATTACTACATGAGTATTACCTACTAATATCAATGTAGTCCTTACTCGGATGGATTATTGGTGTTTCTTTGACTACTGAATCACTAAACGAGACTTACATAGGTTAGACGGATCAAAAATAGAACTTGGTTTCCTATATTACTACACTTATATTACATCTTTATATCAACGTATTCCATACTTGGATTGATTATTGATGTTTCATTGATAACTAAATCATCAAACGAGACATGTAATGGTTGGACGTACCAATAATTGAACTTGGTTTATCACAATATTACAGTTGTATTTCCTCCTAATTTGAACGTATTAAATACTCGGTGGAATATCGGTGTTTCTTTGAATACTAAATCACTAAATGAAACATACATAGGTTGGAAGGACAAACAATAGAACTTGGTTTCTTGGATAACTACATGTGTATTACTTTCTTATATCAACATATTCCATACTTGGATGGATTATTAATGATTCATTGACAACAAATTAACTAAAAGAGGCATACATAGGTTGGACGAACCAATAATTGAACTTGGTTTCTTGCATTACTATAAATGTACTACCTGCTAATATCAATGTATTCCATACTCGGATGGATTATCAGTGTTTCTTTGACTACTAAATCACTAAAGGAGACATACATAGGTTTGATGGACCAATATTATAACTTCATTTCTTACATTACTACGCATAAGTTACCTATTATTATGAATGTATTCTATACTCAGATTGATTATCGATGTGTATTACACTAAAAGAGATATACACAGGTTGTATAGACTAGTAATAGAAATTGGATTTATATATTACTACATGATTATTACCTCCTAATATCAACGTAGTCCATATACAGATGGATTATTGGTGGTTCTTTGACTACTAAATCACTAAAAGAGACTTACATAGGTTGGACGGATCAGTAAAACAAATGGGTTTCTTACATTACTACACGTATATTACGTCCTCATATCAACTTATTCCATACTCGAACTGATTATTGGTGTTTCATTGACAACTAAATCGTCAAACAAGACATATAATGGTTGGACGTACCAATAATTGAACTTTGATTCTTGCGATACTACAATTGTATTACCTCCTTATATAACTCGATGGAATATCAGTGTTTTTTTGACTTAATCACTAAATAAGGAATACATAGATTGGAAGGACCAATAATAAAACTTGGTTTCTTGCATCACTATATGTGTATAACTTACAAATATCAACATATTCCATAATCGGATTGATTATTAGTATTTCATTGACAACTAAATCACTAAAAGGGGCATACATAGGTTGGACGGTCCACTAATAGAATTTGGTTTCTTACCTTACTAAATGTGTATTGCCTATTAATATCAATGCATTCCATACTCGAATGGATTATCAGAGTTTCTTTTACTACTAAATCACTAAAGGAGACATACATTGGTTGGATGGACCAATAATATAACTTTGTTCCTTACCTTACTACATGTGTATTACCTTCTAATATCAAAGTATTCCATACTCGGATGGATTATCAGTGTTTCTAACACTAAATAAGACATACATAGGTTGGATACACCAATAATATAACTTGGATTGTTATATTATTAAATGAGTATTACCTCCTAATCAACGTAATCCATACTCAGATGGATTATTGGTGTTTCTTCGAATATTAAGTCACTAAATGAGACTTCCATAGGTTGGACGGATCAATAATAGAACTTTGTTTCTTATTCCAAGTATCAACATATTCCTTACACGGACGGATTATTAGTGTTTCATTATAAACTAAATCACTAAAAGAGGCATACATAGGTTGAACGGTCGAATAATAGAACTTGGTTTCTTACATTACTAAATGTGTTTTACTTAATAATATTAATGCATTCCATACTTGAATGGATTATCAGTGTTTCTTTTACCACTAAATCACTAAATGAGACATACATTGGTTGGATGGACCAATAATATAACTTTGTTCCTTACATTACTACACGTGTATTACCATCTAATATCAAAGTATTCCGTACTCGGATGGATTATCGGTGTTTCTTACACTAAATGAGACATACATTGGTTGAATAGACCAATAATAGAACTTGGATTGTTATATTACTACATTAGTGTTACCTCCTAATGTCCTAGTCCATACTCGGATGGATTATCGGTGTTTATTTGAATACTAAATCATTAAAGGAGACATACATAGGTTTGATGGACCAGTATTACAACTTCGTTTCTTACATTACTACACATGAATTACATACTAATATGAATGTATTTCATACTCGGATTGATTATCGGTGTTTCTTACACTAAAAGAGACATACATAGGTTGGATACACCAATAATAGAACTTGGATTGTTAAATTAATACATGAGTATTATCTTCTAATGTCAATGTAGTCCATACGCGGATGGATTATTGGTGTTTGTTTGACTACTAAATCACTAAACGAGACATGCATAGGTTGGATGGATCAATAAAAGAACTTGGTTTCTTACATTTCTACACGTGTATTAAGTCCGATATATCAATTTCTTCCATACTCGGATTGATTATTGATGTTTCATTGACAACAAAATCATCAAATGAGACATTCAATGGTTGGACGTATCAATTATTGAACTTAGTTTCTTACAATATTACAATTGAATTACCTCCTAATATCAACGTATTAAATACTCGGTGGAATATCGGTGTTTCTTTGAATACTAAATCACTAAATGAGGCATACATAGTTTGGAAGGACCCATAATAGAACTTGGTTTCTTGAATCACTAAATGTGTATTACTTCCTAATATCAACATATTTCATACTCGGATGGATTATTAGTGATTTATCGACAACAAAATCACTAAAAGAGGCATACATAGGTTGGACGGACCAATAATTGAACATGGTTTCTTACATTACTATACATGTACTACCTGCTAATATCAATGTTTTCCTTACTTGGATGGATTATCGGTGTTTATTTGACAACTAAATCACTAAAGAAGACTTTAATAGGTTTGATGGACCAATAATATCACTTTGTTTCTTATATTACTACACATATATTACCTCATAATATGAAAATGTTCCGTACTCGGATGGATTATCGGTGTTTCTTACACTAAATGAGACATACATAGGTTGGATAGACCAATAATAGAAATTGGATTGTCACATTAATACAAGAGTATTACCTCCAAATGTCAACGTAGTCCATACGCGAATGGATTATTGGTATTTCTTTGACTACTAAATCACTAAACAAGACTTGGATAGGTTGGACGGATCAATAATAGAAATTGGTTTCTTACATTACTACATGCACACTACGTCCTTATATCAACGTATTCCTTACTCGGATTGATTATTTGTGCTTCATTGACAACTAAATCATCAAACGAGACATATAATGGTTGGAGTTACCAAAAATTGAACTTGGTTTTGTTCAATACTACAATTATATTGCCTCCTAATATCAATGTATTAAATACTCGATGGAATATTGATGTTTCTTTGAATACTATATCACAAAATGAGACATATATATGTTGGAATGACCAATAATAGAACTTGGTTTCTTGCATCAATACATGTGTATTACTTCCTTATATCAACATATTCCATAATTGGATGGATTATTAGTTATTCGTTGACAAAAAAATAACTAAAAGTGGCATACATAGGTTGGACGGACCAATAATTGAACTTGGTTTCTTACATTACTATACTTGTACTACCTGCTAATATCAATGTATTCCATACTCGGATAGATTATCATTGTTTCTTTGATTACTAAATCACTAAAGGAGAAATACATGGGTTTGATGTACCAATAATATCACTTTGTTTCTTATATTACTACACATGTGTTACCTCCTAATATCAAAGTATTCCGTACTCTGATGGATTATCGGTGTTTCTTACACTAAATGAGACATACATAGGTTGGATAGACCAATAATAGAACTTGGATTGTTACATTAATACAGTAGTATTACCTCTAAATGTCAACGTAGTCCATACGTGGATGGATTATTGGTGTTTCTTTGACTACTAAATCACTAAACGAGACTTGCATAAGTTGGACGGATCAATAATAGAACTTGGTTTCTTACATTTCTACAGGTGTATTAAGTCTTATATATCAATATATTCCATACTCGAATTGATTATTGATGTTTCATTGACAACTAAATCATCAAATGAGACATTCAATGGTTGGATGTACCTATTATTGAACTTGGTTTCTTACAATGTTACAATTTAATTACCTCTTAATATCAACGTATTAAATACTCGGTGGAATATCGGTGTTTCTTTGAATACTAAATCACTAAATGAGGCATACATAGGTTGGAAGGACCCATAATAGAACTTGGTTTCTTGAATCACTACATGTGTATTACTTCCTAATATCAACATATTCCATACTCAGCTGGATTATTAGTGATTCTTCAAATAGGAAATCACTAAATGAGACAAACATAGGTTGGAAGGACCTATAATAGAACTTGGTTTCTTGAATCACTACATGTGTATTACTTTCTAATATCAACATATTCCATACTCGGCTGGATTATTAGTGATTCATTGACAACAAAATCACTAAAAGAGGCATACATAGGTTGGATGGACCAATAATTGAGCTTGGTTTCTTACATTACTATACATGTATTACCTGTTAATATCAATGTTTTCCTTACTCGGATGGATTATCGGTGTTTATTTGACTACTAAATCACTAAAGGAGACTTAAATAGGTATGATGGACCAATAATATTACTTTGTTTCTTACTTTACTACACATGTATTACCTCCTAAAATCAACGTATTCCGTACTCGGATGGATTATCGGTGTTTCTTACACTAAATGAGACATACATAGGTTGGATAAACCAATAATAGAACTTGGATTGTTACATTATTATATGAGTATTGCCTCTTAATGACAACATAGTCCATACTCGAATGGATTGTTTTTGTTTCTTTGACTACTAAATCACTAAACGAGACTTGCATAGGTTTGACGGATCAATATTAGAAATTGGTTTCCTATATTCCTACATACATATTACGTTCTTATATAAACGTATTCCATTCTCGGATTGATTATTTGTGTTTCATGGACAACTAAATCATCAAACGAGACATATAATGGTTGGACTTACCGATAATTGAACTTGGTTTCTTACAATACTACAATTGTATTACCTCCTAATATCAATGTATTAAATTCTCAGTGGAATCTTGGTGTTTCTTTGACTACTAAAGCACAAAATGAGACATACATAGGTTGGAAGGACCAATAATAGAACTTGGTTTCTTGCATCACTACATGTGTATTACTTCCTTATATCAAAATATTGCATACTTGGATGGATTATTAGTGATTCGTTGACAATAAATTAACTAAAAAAGGCATACATAGGTTGGGCGGACCAGTAATTGAACTTAGTTTCTTACATTACTATACATGTACTACCTGCTAATATCAATGTTTTCCATACTCAGATAGATTATTGATGTTTCTTTGACTACTAAATCACTAAAGGAGACTTACATTGGTTTGATGGACCAATAATGTCACTTTGTTTCTTACGTTCCTACACATGTATTACCTCATAATATAAAATTATTCCGTACTCAGATGGTTTATCGGTGTTTCTTACACTAAATGAGACATATATAGGTTGGATAGACCAATAATAGAACTTGGATTGTTACATTAATACATGAGTATTACCTCCAAATGTCAACGTAGCCCATACGCGGATGGATTATTGGTGTTTCTTTGACTACTAAATCACTAAACGAGACTAGAATAGGTTGGATGGATCAATAATAGAACTTGGTTTCTTACATTCCTACATGCATATTACGTCCATATATCAACGTATTCCATACTCGGATTGATTATTTGTGTTTCATTGACAACTAAATCATCAAATGAAACATATGATGATTGGGCTTACCAATAATTGAACTTGACTTCTTACAATACTACAATTTTATTACCTCTTAATATCAATGTATTAAATACTCGGTGGAATATTGGTGTTTCTTCGCATACTAAATCACTAAATGAGACATACATAGGTTGGAAGGGCCAATAATGGAACTTGGTTTCTTGCATCACTACATGTGTATTACTTCCTTATATCAACATATTCCATACTAGGATGGATTATTAGTGATTCATTGACAATGAATTAACTAAAAGAGGCATACATAGGTTGGACAGACCAATAATTGAACTTGGTTTCTTACATTACTATGCATGTACTACCTGCTAATATCAATGTATTCCATACTCGGATGGATTATCAGTGTTTCATTGACTACTAAATCACTAAAGGAGACATACATAGGTTTGATGGGCCAATATTATAACTTCATTTCTTACATTACTACGCATGAATTACCTACTAATATAAATGTATTCCATACTCGGATTGATTATCGGTGTTTCTTACACTAAAAGAGATATACACAGGTTGTATAAACTAGTAATAGAAATTTGATTTACACATTACTACATGATTATTACCTCCTAATATCAATGTAGTCCATATACGGATGGATTATTGGTGGTTTTTTGACTACTAAATCACTAAAAGAGACTTACATAGGTTGGACGGATCAATAATAAAAATGGGTTTCTTACATTACTACACATATATTTTGTCCTCATATCAACATATTCCATACTCGAAATGATTATTGGTGTTTCATTGACAACTAAATCATCAAACAAGACATATAATGGTAGGACGTACCAATAATTGAACTTTGTTTCTTGCGATACTACAATTGTACTACCTCCTTATATCAATGTATTAAAACTCGGTGGAATATTAGTGTTTCTTTG
The DNA here is from genome assembly GCA_031232105.1 of Capsicum rhomboideum. Classification (NCBI taxonomy): domain Eukaryota; kingdom Viridiplantae; phylum Streptophyta; class Magnoliopsida; order Solanales; family Solanaceae; genus Capsicum; species Capsicum rhomboideum. Next base: position 123,753,479 of record CP124713.1, on the reverse strand, counting down.
ACTTAATCACTAAATAAAGCATACATAGGTTGGAAGGACCAATAACAGAACTTGGTTTCTTGCATCACTACATGTGTATATCCTCCAAATATCAACATATTCCTTACACGGATGGATTATTAGTGTTTCATTATAAACTAAATCACTAAAAAAGGCATACATAGGTTGAACGGTCGAATAATAGAACTTGGTTTCTTACATTACTAAATGTGTTTTACTTAATAATATCAATGCATTCCATACTTGAATGGATTATCAGTGTTTCTTTTACCACTAAATCACTAAATGAGACATACATTGGTTGGATGGACCAATAATATAACTTTGTTCCTTACATTACTACACGTGTATTACCATCTAATATCAAAGTATTTCGTACTCGGATGGATTATCGATGTTTCTTACACTAAATGAGACATACATTGGTTGAATAGACCAATAATAGAACTTGGATTGTTATATTACTACATGAGTGTTACCTCCTAATGTCCTAGTCCATACTTGGATGGATTATCGGTGTTTATTTGACTACTAAATCACTAAAGGAGACATACATAGGTTTGATGGACCAGTATTATAACTTCATTTCTTACATTGCTACACATGAATTACCTACTAATATGAATGTATTCCATACTCGGATTGATTATCGGTGTTTCTTACACTAAAAGAAACATACATAGGTTGGATACACCAATAATAGAACTTGGATTGTTAAATTAATACATGAGTTTTACCTCCAAATGTCAACGTAGTCCATACGCGGATGGATTATTGGTGTTTTTTTGACTACTAAATCACTAAACGAGACGTGCATAGGTTGGATGGATCAATAAAAGAACTTGGTTTCTTACATTTCTACACGTGTATTAAGTCCGATATATCAATTTCTTCCATACTCGGATTGATTATTGATGTTTCATTGACAACTAAATAATCAAATGAGACATTCAATGGTTGGACGTATCAATTATTGAACTTGGTTTCTTACAATATTACAATTGAATTACCTACTAATATCAAAGTATTAAATACTCGGTGGAATATCAGTGTTTCTTTGAATACTAAATCACTAAATGAGGCATACATAGTCTGGAAGGAGCCATAATAGAACTTGGTTTGTTAAATCACTACATGTGTATTACTTCCTAATATCAACATATTCCATACTCGGCTGGATTATTAGAGATTCATTGACAACAAAATCACTAAAAGAGCAATGTATAGGTTGGACAGACCAATAATTGAACTTGGTTTCTTACAGTACTATACATTTACTACCAGCTAATATCAATATTTTCCTTACTCGGATGGATTATCGGTGTTTATTTGACTATTAAATCACTAAAAGAGAAATACGTAGGTTTGATGGACCAACAATATCACTTTATTTCTTATATTACTACACATGTATTACCTCCTAATATCAAAGTATTCCGTGCTCTGATGGATTATCGGTGTTTCTTACACTAAATGAGACATACATAGGTTGGATAGACCAATAATAGAACTTGGATTGTTACATTAATACAGTAGTATTACCTCTAAGTGTCAACGTAGTCCATACGCGGATGGATTATTGGTGTTTCTTTGACTACTAAATCACTAAACGAGACTTGCATAAGTTGGACGGATCAATAATAGAACTTGGTTTCTTACATTCCTACAGGTGTATTAAGTCCTATATATCAATATATTCCATACTCGAATTGATTATTGATGTTTCATTGACAACTAAATCATCAAATGAGACATTCAATGGTTGGATGTACATATTATTGAACTTGGTTTCTTACAATATTACAATTGAATTACCTCTTAATATCAACGTATTAAATACTCGGTGGAATATCGGTGTTTCTTTGAATACTAAATCACTAAATGAGGCATACATAGTTTGGAAGGACCTATAATAGAACATGGCTTCTTGGATCACTACATGTGTGTATTACTTCCTAATATAAACATATTCCATACTTGGCGGGATTATGAGCGTTTCATTGACAACAAAATCACTAAAAGAGGCATACATAGGTTGGACGGACCAATAATTGAACTTGGGTTCTTACATTACTATACATGTACTACCTGCTAATATCAATGTATTCCATACTAGAGTGGATTATCAGTGTTTCTTTGACTACTAAATCACTAAAAGAGACATACATAGGTTTGATGACAATTAATATCACTTTTTTTCTTACATTACTACACATGTATTACCTCTTAATATCAAAGTATTCCGTACTCGGATGGATTATCGGTGTTTCTTACACTAAATGAGACATACAAAGGTGGATAGACCAATAATAGAACTTGGATTGTTACATTAATACATAAGTATTACCTCTAAATGTCAACATAGTCCATACACGGATGGATTATAGGTGATTCTTTGACTACTAAATCATTAAACGAGACTTGAATAGATTGGACGGATCAATAATAGAACTTGGTTTCTTACATTCTTACACGTGTATTAAGTCCTATATATCAATGTATTCCATACTCGAATTGATTATTGATGTTTTATTGACAACTAAGTCATCAAATGAGACATATAATGGTTGGACTTACCAATAATTGAACTTGGTTTCTTTCAATACTACAATTGTATTGCCTCCTAATATCAATGTATTAAATACTCGGTGGAATATTGGTGTTTCTTTGAATACTAAATCATTAAATGAGACATACATAGGTTGGAAGGGCCAATAATAGAACTTGGTTTCTTGCATCACTACATGTGTATTACTTCATTATATCAACATATTCCATACTTGGATGGATTATTAGTGATTCATTGACAATAAATTAACTAAAAGAGGCATACATAGGTTGGACGGACCAATAATTGAACTTGGTTTCTTACATTACTATACATGTACTACCTGCTAATATCAATGTATTCCATACTAGAATGGATTATCAGTGTTTCTTTGACTACTAAATCACTAAAGGAGACATACATAGGTTTGATGGACCAGTATTATAACTTTGTTTCTTACATTACTACACAAGAATTACCTACTAATATGAATGTATTCCATACTCGGATTGATTATCGGTGTTTCTTACACTAAAAGAGACATACATAGGTTGGATACACCAATAATATAACTTGGATTGTTAAAGTAATACATGAGTCTTACCTCCAAATGTCAACGTAGTCCATACGTGGATGGATTATTGATGTTTGTTTGACTACTAAATCACTAAAAGAGACGTGCAGAGGTTGGATGGATCAATAATAGAACTTGGTTTCTTACATTTCTACACATGTATTAAGTCCGATATATCAATTTCTTCCATACTCGGATTGATTATTGATGTTTCATTGACAACTAAATAATCAAATGAGACATTCAATGGTTGGACGTATCAATTATTGAACTTGGTTTCTTATAATATTACAATTGTATTACCTCCTAATATCAACGTATTAAATACTCTATGGAATATCGATGTTTCTTTGAATACTAAATCACTAAATGAGGCATACATAGTTTGGAAGGACCCATAATAGAACTTGGTTTCTTGAATCGCTACATGTGTATTACTTCCTAATATCAACATATTTCATACTCGACTGGATTATTAGTGATTTATTGACAACAAAATCACTAAAAGAGGCATACATAGGTTGGACGGACCAATAATTGAACATGGTTTCTTACATTACTATACATGTACTACCTGCTAATATCAATGTTTTCCTTACTCGGATGTATTATCGGTGTTTATTTGACTACTAAATCACTAAAGGAGACTTACATAGGTATGATGGACCAATAATATCACTTTGTTCCTTATATTACTACACATGTATTACCTCATAATATGAAAATATTCCGTACTCGGATGGATTATCGGTGTTTCTTACACTAAATGAGACATACATAGGTTGGATAGACCAATAATAGAACTTGGATTGTTACATTAATACAAGAGTATTACCTCCAAATGTCAACGTAGTCCATACGCGAATGGATTATTGGTATTTCTTTGACTACTAAATCACTAAACAAGACTTGCATAGGTTGGACGGATCAATAATAGAAATTGGTTTCTTACATTACTACAAGCACATTACGTCCTTATATCAACGTATTCCTTACTCGGATTGATTATTTGTGCTTCATTGACAACATAGTCCATACTCGAATGGATTATTGTTGTATCTTTGACTACTAAATCACTAAACGAGACTTGCATAGGTTTGACGGATCAATATTAGAAATTGGTTTCCTATATTTATACATGCATATTACGTTCTTATATAAACATATTCCATACTCGGATTGATTATTTGGGTTTCATGGACAACTAAATCATCAAACGAGACATATAATGGTTGGACTTACTGATAATTGAACTTGGTTTCTTACAATACTACAATTGTATTACCTCCTAATATCAATGTATTAAATACTCAGTGGAATATAGGTGTTTCTTTGACTACTAAAGCAAAAAATAAGACATACATAGGTTGGAAGGACCAATAATAGAACTTGGTTTCTTGCATCGCTACATTTGTATTACTTCCTTATATCAAAATATTGCATACTTGGATGGATTATTAGTGATTCGTTGACAATAAATTAACTAAAAAAGGCATACATAGGTTGGGCGGACAAATAATTGAACTTGGTTTCTTACATTACTATACATGTACTACCTGCTAATATCAATGTTTTCCATACTCAGATGGATTATTGATGTTTCTTTGACTACTAAATCACTAAAGGAGACTTACATAGGTTTGATGGACCAATAATATTACTTTGTTTCTTACGTTCCTACTCATGTATTACCTCTTAATATAAAAGTATTCCGTACTCAAATGGTTTATCGGTGTTTCTTACACTAAATGAGACATATATAGGTTGGATAGACCAATAATAGAACTTGGATTGTTACATTAATACAGTAGTATTACCTCCAAATGTCAACGTAGTCCATACACGGATGGATTATTGGTGTTTCGTTGACTACTAAATCACTAAACGAGACTAGAATAGGTTGGATGGATCAATAATAGAACTTGGTTTCTTACATTCCTACATGCATATTACGTCCTTATATCAACGTATTCCATACTCGTATTAATTATTGGCGTTTCATTGACAACTAAATCATCAAATGAGACATATGATGATTGGGCTTACCAATAATTGAACTTGGCTTCTTACAATACTTCAATTTTATTACCTCCTAATATCAATGTATTAAATACTCGGTGGAATATTGGTGTTTCTTCGAATACTAAATCACTAAATGAGACATACATAGGTTGGAAGGGCCAATAATGGAACTTGGTTTCTTGCATCACTACATGTGTATTACTTCCTTATATCAACATATTCCATACTTGGATGGATTATTAGTGATTCATTGACAATGAATTAACTAAAAGAGGCATACATAGGTTGGACGGACCAATAATTGAACTTGGTTTCTTACATTACTATACATGTACTACCTGCTAATATCAATGTATTCCATACTCGGATGGATTATCAGTGTTTCATTGACTACTAAATCACTAAAGGAAAAAAAACATAGGTTTGATGGACCAGTATTATAACTTTGTTTCTTACATTACTACGCATGAATTATCTACTAATATGAATGTATTCCATACTCGGATTGATTATCGGTGTTTCTTACACTAAAAAAGACATACATAGGTTGGATAGACCAATAATAGAGCTTGGACTGTTACATTAATACATGAGTATTACCTCCAAATATTAATGTAGTCCATACGCGGATGGATTATTGGTGTTTGTTTGACTACTAAATCACTAAACGAGACGTGTATAAGTTAGACGGATCAATAATAGAACTTGGTTTCTTACATTCCTACATGTGTATTAAGTCCTATATATCAATTTCTTCCATACTCGGATTGATTATTGATGTTTCATTGACAACTAAATAATCAAATGAGACATTCAATGGTTGGACGTATCTATTATTGAACTTGGTTTCTTACAATATTACAATTGAATTACCTCATAATATTAACTTATTAAATACTCGGTGGAATATCAGTGTTTCTTTGAATACTAAATCACTAAATGAGGCATATATAGTTTGGAAGGACCCATAATAGAACTTGGTTTGTTTAATCACTACATGTGTATTACTTCCTAATATCAACATATTTCATACTCGGATGGATTATTAGCGATTCATTGACAGCAAAATCACTAAAAGAGGCATACATAGGTTGGACGGACCAATAATTTAACTTGGTTACTTACATTACTATACATGTACTACCTGCTTGTCACGCCCCGACTTCCAACAGGACGTGATTGGCACCCGAAGCCGATATGGCCCGAGAGAACCAATCTTTGCTCATGAACCTTCGTATGCATATTCTCGTATGGATCTCATTAAACCTTATGCACCTATGCGGAAGACATGATCATGGAACATATGCTATATGTATATATATTAATGAAACTTGTCCGTTGGGGCCATTAAGTCAAAACGAACATTTATCTCTTATATCCACATACCCACATATGTCTACAAAAGCCTCTAACAGATGCATTTACTAGACCAACTAACAGTCGGGACAAGTCCCTGCGTTATACAATATTTACAATATCAAAACAAATATACAACTATGACTCAGGAGGCTCCGAACCAACTGGAGCTCACCAAAACTCTGCAAATGATCCAGTCTACTGAGGAGGTCTACTAATGCCTGCACCTGCAACATGTAAGGTAAGTCCCCCGAGGGGGTCAGTACGAAGAATGTACTGAGTATGCAAGGCTCATAATAAATAGCATCATACATGAGAATGTCAATAGAATAAAATATGAGAGAATAATCAATGTGGATCAAGATCATTTTATGTAACATCTTTTATAATTATAGTCCTTCAAGGAATTTACCTTCACTCAAGAGACTTGCCTCTAATAGGTTCTTCTATACCCAAGAGATTCGTTCTTGCTTCTCTATTCATTACCGCTATTCTCCATCTACTTGGTTAGTAGGTTATAACAGAAAAACACTTCATCCACTCTAGTGGTGGGGGTAACAACATAACATACATCTACTCTCTTAACGTACATCCACTCTATTGGTGGTTTTAACCTACATTCACTCTATTGGTGGTTTTAACCTACATCCACTCTATTGGTGGGGCAACATACATCCACTCTCATGGTGGGGTAACGTACATCCACTCTCATGGTGGGGTAACATACATCCACTCTCATGGTGGGAGAACATACATCCACTCTCATGGTGGGAGAACATACATCCACTCTCATGGTGGGAGAACATACATCCACTCTCATGGTGGGAGAACATGCATCTATTCTATCAACGTACCTCCACGCTATTGGTGGTTTATCCTACATCCACTCTCATGGTGGGAGAATCATACATCCACTCTCATGGTGGGACAACATACATCCACTCTCATGGTGGGAGAATCATACATCCACTTTCATGGTGGGGAGCCATACATCCATTCTCATGATGGGGTAACATACATCCACTCTCATGGTGGGGTCACATACATCCACTCTATTGTGGGAGAAATTGGTATATCAACTTATGAAAGATTAACACATTAAGGATCATGATACTAATTGAAACACACAACTATCTTTACCTTACTCCTAAGATTCATGAGATTAACACCTTAACTTATGAGGTATAGATACATTAGCTCGCACTTTACCTCCTTCACTATTCTTATGAGATCTTATGTAAGTAGGTACATGATACCGGGCCTCCACCTTTTGTGGGCTATAATAGATAACAAAGCATAACATTGGGACTATTCCATATTGAACTTATACCCTCTATAATGTAATCCATACTCCATGAAACATAAAGCAACCATGCCCATTACCTTTTTACAATCCTATACCTTGTATTTAGTTATGAGAGTGACACCTTAAAGATCATAAGGCTAAGCACACACTTATATACACGTCTCATTTCACCCTTTTTTCCTCATGAGATTGACATCTTCACTTATGAGGCATAATTTTACTAACTTGCATATCACCTCTCTTATTACTCTTATGAGATTGGTACTTCTACTTATGAATGATTGGTACAAAGATAATCATCATACTATAGGACTTTGGAACAAGACATGATTGGAATAATGTTATTCAAACTAAACAATCTCTCTTTACCTCATTACTCTCATTGAGATAGTTCTCTTAGAATTTACAATGTTATGACATCTTTGGAAATTCCAATCAATGACTAAGAGATAAGTGAATCATCATTCATCTAAGAATAGGATGCGTATGAATAACAATATACGTCAACCTGAATTGATATACTTTAAGCCTCTCGGAATTGAAACAAGTCCAATGTCAATATGAACAACATATTGCAGAAGGATATGGAAAAAGGAACCTTACATACCTTGTATTCTTAATACGAATACACAATTTTAGACGCGTGTACAATAGTCCCGCTCCTCCTTTATGTTTTCACTCTACAACACAAGTTCATAACGAACCAACATTAACCACCAATTACCTTATAATGGCATACAATAACAATAAGTCACATGTTTAGCTCCAACATGTCATTTCCCCCTTGACAATATCACTTATGAAATCATTATACCAATAATACCACAATATTCCATACATTGACCAACACATGATAACCAATAGCATGCCACACCAAGTTCATATTTTACACTTCTCCATCATCACAACATCACAATTATACCATCACTTTACTTCAATACACCTCACAACAACAAATCGACCAAAATCCCATAATTTACACTTATATGAAAATAACAAGTTTAGGACAATAATAACACCATACATGTTGTTATTTCATCCATACCATACTTTTTCATCAAGACCACAAGTCATAATTCAAGTTACAATCCCATGGATTTCACATCTTTTTCACAAAACCAAAAAGTGTCGTGTCCAACATTTTCAACCATAACCAACATGATATACATATTCTCTCATTCTTATAATATGTTAAAGTACAATAATATTCACTTACCCAAGCTTGTAATATGATGATCTTGCTCCAAGAAGTGCCTTAGGGTTTTGAAAGCCAAAAAGATGTTCTTGGGAAATTTCTAGAAAAAGATAGAAAAGGCATGGGTGTTTCTCATGATAAAATCAGATAATTGGCCCCTTTTATAGACCTTGAGTCCATCCTTAGTCATTAATATGGTATTCTAGAAGGTCTTGGCAAGAATGGGTCATTTGACCCATTTTGGGCCATGCTTTTATTTCATTTTTGGGTCCTTTTTGGGCCCAATTCACTTAACCCAGTAAAATCAATAATTTCACGTGTGCAAGTCATCTCATACATGTTACAACAATATTCCCACTCATGTTATTCATATCCGTAGCCTCAATCCCAAAAACAAGCGATTCTAGCCACGTATGGCCTATTTTGACCAAAAGGGCAAAATCGTCATTTTGACCCCAAATTCGTCCTCGGGTAAATTTATCATACCAATATAATATTTCACTCATTTAATGTATATTCTCATGTTTGTAGAATAGACGTGGCAAAAATCAGCTCAATACGTCCCCGGGCACCCTTGGGACTTTAAGAAAAATTCCAACTTTGAAAAGTGACCAAACCCAGCGTGGCACACCCTTGGGCGCGCTAGCTTGCTGCCTCTGGGCACAAAAATTTGGCCCAAAGCGGCGTGGAACGCTACCCATCGCTTCTTTTTTTTTTCTCAAAACTAAGGTAAACATGTACGGGGTGTTACATTGCTAATATCAATGTTTTCCTTACTCGGATGGATTATTGGTGTTTATTTGTCTACTAAATCACTAAAGGAGAAATACGTAGGTTTGATGGACCAATAATATCACTTTGTTTCTTATGTTACTACACATGTATTACCACCTAATATCAAAGTATTCCGTACTCGGATGGATTATCGGTGTTTCTTACATTAAATGAGACATACATAGGTTGGATAGACCAATAATAGAACTTGGATTGTTACATTAATACATGAGTATTACCTCCTAATGTCAACGTAGTCCATACTCGGATGGATTATTGGTGTTCCTTTGACTACTAAATCACTAAACAAGACTTGCATAGGTTGGACGGATCAATAATAGAAATTGGTTTCTTACATTACTACAAGCACATTACGTCCTTATATCAACGTATTCCTTACTCGGATTGATTATTTGTGCTTCATTGACAACTAAATCATCAAACGAGACATATAATGGTTGGACTTACCAAAAATTGAACTTGGTTTCGTTCAATACTACAATTATATTGCCTCCTAATATCAATGTATTAAATACTCGGTGGAATATTGATGTTTCATTGAATACTAAAACACAAAATGAGACATATATATGTTTGAAGGACAATAATAGAACTTTGTTTCTTGCATCACTACATATGTATTACTTCCTTATATCAACATATTCCATAATTGGATGGATTATTAGTGATTCGTTGACAAAAAAAAAAACTAAAAGCGGCATACATAGGTTGGACGGACCAATAATTGCACTTGGTTTATTACATTACTATACATGTACTACCTGCTAATATCAATGTACTCCATACTCGGATGGATTATCAGTGTTTCTTTGACTACTAAATCACTAAAGGAGAAATACGTAGGTTTGATTGACCAATAATATCACTTTGTTTCTTATATTACTACACATGTATTACCTCCTAATATCAAAGTATTCTGTACTCTGATGGATTATCGGTGTTTCTTACACTAAATGAGACATACATAGGTTGGATAGACCAATAATAGAACTTGGATTGTTACATTAATACAGTAGTATTACCTCTAATTGTCAACGTAGTCCATACGCGGATGGATTATTGGTGTTTCTTTGACTACTAAATCACTAAACAAGACTTGCATAGGTTGAACCGATCAATAATAGAACTTGTTTTCTTACATTACTACACGTGTATTAAGTCCTATATATCAATGTATTCCCTATTCAGATTGATTATTGATGTTTCATTGACAACTAAATCATCAAACCAGACATATAATGGTTGGACTTACCAATAATTGAACTTGGTTTCTTCCAATACTTCAATTGTTTTGCCTCCTAATATCAATGTATTAAATATTCGGTGGAATATTGGTGTTTCTTTGAATAGTAAATCACTAAATGAGACATACATAGGTTAGAAGGACCAATAATAGAACTTGGTTTTTGGCATCACTACATGTGTATTACTTCCTTATATCAACATATTCCAAACTTGGATGGATTATTGGTGATTCATTGACAAAAAAATACCTAAAAGAGGCATACATAGGTTGGACGGACCAAAAATTGAACTTGGTTTCTTATATTACTATACATGTACTACCTGCTAATATCAATGTATTCTATACTCGGATGGATTATCAGTGTTTCTTTGACTACTAAATCACTAAAGGAGACATACATAGGTTTGATGGACTAATATTATAACTTCGTTTCTTACATTACTACGCATGAATTACCTACTAATATGAATGTATTCCATACTCGGATTGATTATCGGTGTTTCTTACACTAAAAGAGATCTACACATGTTGTATAGACTAGTAATAGAAATTAGATTTATACAATACTACATGATTATTACCTCCTAATATCAACGTAGTCCATATACGGATGATTTTTGGTGTTTCTTTGACTACTAAATCACTAAAAGAGACTTACATAGGTTGGACGGATTAATAATAAAAATGGGTTTCTTACATTACTACAATTATATTACGTCCTCATATCAACATATTCTATGCTCGTATTGATTATTGGTGTTTCATAGCCAACTAAATCATCAAACAAGACATATAATGGTTTGACGTACCAATAATTGAACTTTGTTTCTTGCGATAACTACAATTGTATTACCTCCTTATATCAACGTATTAACACTCGATGTAATATCAGTGTTTCTTTGACTTAATCACTAAATAAGGCAAACATAGGTTGGAAGGACAAATAATAGAACTTGGTTTCTTACTTCACTACATGTGTATTACTTCCTTATATCAACTCATTCCATACTTGGATGGATTATTAGTGATTCATTGACAATAAAATCACTAAAAGAGGCATACATAGGTTGGACGGACCACTAATTGAAATTGGTTTCTTACATTACTATACATGTATTACCTGTTAATATCAATGTTTTCCTTTCTCGAATGGATTATCGGTGTTTATTTGACTACTAAATCACTAAAGGAGAATTTAATAGGTTTGATGGACCAATAATATCACTTTGTTTCTTACATTACTACACATGTATTACCTCCTAATATCAAAGTATTCCATACTTGGATGGATTATCGGTGTTTCTTACACTAAATGAGACATACATAGGTTGGATAGACCAATAATAGAACTTAGATTGTTATATTACTACATGAGTATTACCTCCTAATATCAACGTAGTCCTTCCTCTAATGGATTATTGGTGTTTCTTTGACTACTGAATCACTAAACGAGACTTACATAGGTTAGACAGATCAAAAATAGAACTTGGTTTCTTACATTCCTACATGCACATTACGTCCTTATATAAATGTATTCCTTACTCGGATTGATTATTTGTGTTTCATTGATAACTAAATCATCAAACGAGACATATAATGGTTGGACGTACCAATAATTGAACTTGGTTTCTTAAAATACTACAACTGTATTTCCTCCTAATTCCAACGTATTAAATACTCGGTGGAATATCAGTATTTCTTTGAATACTAAATCACTAAATGAGACATACATAGGTTGAAAGGACCAATAATAGAACTTGATTTCTTGGATCACTACATGTGTATTACTTCCTAATAGCAACATATTTCATACTTGGATGGATTATTAGTGTTTCATTGACAACAAAATCACTAAAAGAGGCATACATAGGTTGGATGGACCAATAATTGAACTTGGTTTCTTACATTACTATACATGTATTACCTACTAATATCACTGTATTCCATACTCGGATGGATTATTGGTGTTTCTTCGACTACTTAATTGCTAAAGGAGACATACATAGGTTTGATGGACCAATATTATAACTTCGTTTCTTACATCACTGCACATGTATTACCTACTAATATGAGCGCATTCCATACTCAGATTGATTATCGTTGTTTCTTACACTAAATGAAACATACATAGGTTGGATAGACTTGTAATAAAAATTGGATTGTTACATTACTACATGAGTATTACCTTCTAATATCAACGTAGTCCATATACGAATGGATTATTGGTGTTTCTTTGACTACCAAATCACTAAAAGTTACTTACATAGGTTGGACAGATCAATAATATAACTTGGTTTCTTACATTGCTACACGTGTATTACGTCCTATATATCAACGTATTTCGTACTCGGATTGATTTGTGGTGTTTCATTGACAACTACATCATCAAATGATACATTCAATGGTTGGACGTACCAATAATTGAACTTGGTTTCTTACGATACTACAATTGTATTACCTCCTTATATCAACGTATTAAAGCTCGGTAGAATATCGGTGTTTTTTTAACTTAATCACTAAAGGAGGCATAAATAGGTTGGAAGTACCAATAATAGAACTTGGTTTATTGAATCACTACATGTGTATAACTTCCTAATATCAACATATTCCATATTCGAATGATTATTAGTGTTTCACAGACAACCAAATCACTAAAAGAGGTATACATAGGTTGGACGGTCCAATAGTTGAACTTGGTTTCTTACATTACTACACGTGTATTTCCTCCTAATATCAAAGTATTCTGTACTCGGATGGATTATCAGTGTTTCTAACACTAAATGAGACATACATAGGTTGGATAGACCAATAATAGAACTTGGATTGTTACATTATTAAATGAGTATTACCTCCTAATCAACGTAGTCCATACTCGGATGGATTATTGGTGTTTCTTTGAATACTAAGGCGTCGTTTGGTTGGGAACAACTTATCTCGTGATTAACTATCCTGGGATTAGTTATTCCGGGATAAGTTATCCCACCATGTATGTGGGATAACTTATCCTATCACTAAGGCAAAAGTGGTGGGATAAATAATCTCAATCCCTCACACCAAACGACAGATAAAATTATCCTATATTTTATCCCGAGATTATTTATCCCAATCCCTCACACCAAACGACCCCTAAGTCACTAAATAAGACTTACATAGGTTTGATGGATCAATAATAGAACTTGGTTTCTTACATTACTACATGTATATTACATCTTTTTATCAATGTATTCCATACTTAGATTGATTTTCGATGTTTCATTGACAACTAAATCATCAAACGAGACATCTAATAGTTGGACGTAGCAATAATTGAACTTGATTTCTTATGATACTACAATTGTATTACCTCCTTATATCAACGTATTAAAGTCGATGGAATATCGGTGTTTATTTGAATACTAAATCACTAAATGAGATATACATAGGTTGGAAGGACCAATAATAGAACTTGGTTTCTTGCATCACTACATGTGTATTACTTTCTAATATCAACATATTTCATACCTGGATGGATTATTAGTGTTTCATTGAAAACAAAATCACTAAAAGAGGCATACAGACCAATAATTAAACTTGGTTTCTTACATTACTTTACATGTATTACCTACTAATATCAATATATTCTATACTCAGATGGATTATCGGTGTTTCTTTGACTATTAAATCACTAAAGGAGACATGCATAGGTTTGATGGACCAATAATATAACTTCGCTTCTTACATTTCTGCACGTGTATTACCTCCTAATATCAAAGTATTCCATACTTGAATGGATTATCGGTATTCATTGCACTAAATAAGACATACATAGGTTGGATAGACCAATAATAGAACTTGGATTTTTACATTATTACATGAGTATTATCTCCTAATATCAACATAGTCCATACTCCGATGGATTATTGGTGTTTCTTTGACTACTAAATCACTAAATGAGACTTACATCGGTTGGATGGATCAATAATAGAACTTGGCTTGTTACATTGCTAAACGTATATTATGTTCTTATATCAACGTATTCCATACTCGGATTGATTATTAGTGTTTCATTTACAATTAAATCATCAAACGAGACATATAATGGTTGGACGTACCAATAATTGAACTTGGTTTCTCACAATACTATAATTGTATTACCTCCTAATATCAACTTATAAAATACTCGGTGGAATATCGATGTTTATTTGAATACTAAATCACTAAATGATACATACATAGGATATGAGCCGTATATTTGTGTCACTTTAGACGCTTAAAATAAGAAATAATTGTTAGTCGAAGGGTAATTTTTGTGGATTTAATGTGCTTGTTAAGTGTTTACAGGATGTGAAGGACCTAGAGAGGAAAAAGTGAAAACTGATCCGAAGTGGCATCAGACGGGCCTTACCACGATCATGGAATTTTACCATGATCGTGCCTAGGCTGTCATACATTGAAGTAGAGATGTCAAGTGTAGTAGTTTATCAGACAGAGAGGTTGTACCACCGTATGATGATTGCTCAATCGTACAATGTGTCGTGGTATGGATGATCTAAAAATAAAAAAAAATCCAATATGAAGGCATGATAGGGAAGGTACGGTCGTATGTTTAATGCACGACCGTACAATCCTCTCTTCCGAAGTAGCCGACATCAGTTTCCTGTTTTAGTTAGGATTTGGATTTTTAAGTCTATAAATACTTTTTTAGGGTTATTTTTATGGGGGTGACAATATTATTATTCTGTTGCATTGTTCTGTGGGATTCCAAGACAGTTTTATTGGAATTTTACAAGTATTGCTTTTACGATTTTAATTCAAGTAGAGATTTTTGGAGTTTATTCATCTTTGCATGATTCAATTTATGTTTTCTTCCATGAATTTTTCTTGTGTTCTTGCAATCATGAGTAACTAAACCCCATAACTAGGGTTGTGTGAACCATGAGGAATTAACGAAAAGGGTTAAGTGTGAAGCAATTCTAAACTGGTGTGACTGCATGTATTGTTATTTACTTTATTATAATTGATATTCTAATGGTTACAAACATTAAAAACTCGCCTGTATTCTAGACTTTCTTGAGAGAGAGGTAGATATTGGGAAAAGGGAATAACAACAGAGATTTGAAGCTATCAATCTTCATCTAATAACTTGAGTCGTAACAGGGATAGTTATCTGAGATCCGGAACAAGGGTTAGTAGTGAGGCACTTGGAGACCGAGAGGAGAAGAGTGAAATTCATCTAACCAAGGACGAGAGACATTTAGATGAACTTATCTTATTAGATTTTGCATGCACCGCAGTGGGACAGTTTGCCAGCATAAGTAACCGATGTAGTTAAGGAATCTTAGAGATCACAGTCCTAGTGTCTTTCTCATATTGATCACAAATCTGACAATCAACAATTGTTTCTGTTACTATTTGTTTACGAAAACCCCCCTTTTTACTTACTTGCCAATTACTCAGACAAATATTCGATAAACTTTTGTCCTATTCCCTGTGGGATCGACCCCAACCTAGTTGGGTTCTATATTTGATACAGTGAGCTCGTTATAATTTTCTTGTGGTATAGTTTGGGCAACATCAAATTTTGAAACCGTTGCCGGGGAATACGGTTACGGAGTTGATTAGTTTGCTTGTTAGAGTTGATTAGTTTTATTTTTCTATACTTTTGTGGGCACATGTTGGTGTATGCTCAACACAAGGAGTAAAGGCAATCCCCTGATTCCACTTGATACTGTGAGAGAAAATCAAAGAATGGTGAACACTGAGGGGATTTAGGATCCCACAGTCGCGAGAGGCATTCATAACCAGCCACCAATTCATCCGGCTGGTCATAAAACTGCGGAGCAAATCACTGCTCGATTAACGACTGTGGAGAATGCAAGACAAGCAGTTCTTGGACAAGCAAATAGAGATCATCAAGGAATGCAAAAAGCAGCACAACGTATTGCTGCACTTGAAGAGAGACAAAGAAGATTAAGCATGCAACAACAACCACAAAAACCTTATGTACCGATTTATGATGATCCTAAAGAAGAGGATGTGGCTTATTTTAAGCCGGTTGAGACTAGTGCCATTATTCCACCAGAGTTACCTCAAGGCACTAAGTTTGACATTACAAATGCTATGATCCACCTGCTAAACTTGAAAGGCGTATTCACCAGTCTTCCTACAGATGATCCGAACATGCATGTGATGAACTTTGTTGGGGTTTGCACTTCATATAATTTTCCTGGAGTTGACCAAGACGCTATTCGGTTGAGATGATTTCCATTCTCTCTAACAGGAGAAATGACTTTATGGTTGGTCGAGTTACCACGAGGTTCCATCACTACTTGGCGAGAATTGAGAAATTAGTTTCTAGAGATATTTTTACCACCCTCCAAGATGCTACAGTTGAAGGATGAGATTTACACTTTCAAACAGCTGCATTCTGAGGCACTTTACGAGACTTGGCTTCTGTTCAAGAAGAAGTTGCAAAATATTCCAAACCGTAGGATGAATAATCAAAATGTACTTGAGATTTTCTACAGAGCATTAAACGCCAATACCAAGGATGTGGCAGATACTATCACTGGCAGAGCATTTATGAGTCTAAGGTGGAAACAAACTTCAGAAATTTTAGATCGTATCACTAAGACCAACCGAGGATGGCATACTTAGGAGGTAGATACATCTGTTGGGATGTATTCTATTAAAGCCTCGGCAGCACAATGGACTTTGGATGAATCTGTAGCTCAAGAAGCCGCACAGTTCAGGACAGAAATTGGCTTGCTAGCCAAACAGATTACGACTGGAGGTGCTGAGAAGGTGCATCCTAGGTGTAAAATTTAAAACACCTAGGCATGATGATTATGAATCTGATGAGGAGGCTAAGTACTTAGATCGAGAGGTGGCGGGTTTTCGAGCCAAGGTCCAAGGGTCTAATCAAGACTTTTGGAACTCGAGGCAAGGGAATCAAGGTCAAAACTACTATAGAGACAATTACAACAAGTTAGGATATAGAGACAGAGAATGAGATTGTGACGGTGATTGGAGGCAAAAGGATGATTTCAAAGAGAAGAGTGGTGCATATGTTCCACCGAGGAACCATAACGAGGATTTCAAAAATTCAAGAATGGAAGCCCTTCTTAATAAACTAGTTAAGAGGTCAGAGATCCATGAGAGTTACTTGAAGAAGATTAGGTCAGACATTTCAAGAATAAGTCAGAAGGTAGACTCTCATTCAAATACCATAAAATAGTTAGAGCAATAGTTTGGGCAGATATCGATGGCATTGAACCAGCATCAACCAGGCACCATTCCAAGAAATATCATCTTGAATCCAAAGAATGATGGTCATTGTTTGGCCATTACTACTAAAAGTAGAAAGTGCATTGTCACGCCCCGAATCCCATCGAGACGTGATTGGCACCCGTAGCCGATAAGGCCCGAGAGAACCAACCTGTACTTATGTTCATTCATATGCATGCCATTAGAAACACCCTTATCACATAAGAGCTTATAATGCTAACAACGAAATTCATGGAACATGTGAAATATATACAAATATGAAACTTGGCCGTTGAGGCCATCAATTCAAAAATGATATGTACCTTTTTCATTTATACACCCACATCTGTCTACAAAAGCCTCTAACAAGTGCATTGACCAAAATGAACTAAAAGTCGGGACAATTACCCGCATTATACAACATGTACAACACCAAAACATATGTACAACTGTGACTCGAAGAAGACCCGAACTAACTGGAGCTCACCAATGATCTACAACAACTGGGAACCTATTGTGGAGGACTACTAGTACCTGCGCCTGCAGCAAGTAAGGTAAATCACCCAAGAGGGGTCAGTACGAAGAATGTACTGAGTATGTAAGGACATATGAAACTTATATGATATGTAAACATATCATTGAACTCACATACAATAAATGTTCAATATGGATAAGTCACTATACTGTACGTTGGGAACCATGTATTTTGTTTCATTACTTTCTTTGTATCTTTGCTTCTATGATTCTTCATCTTTGCTTGTCACCTGTGATACCCGGACCCCGACTGAACAGTGGGTTTTAAACATAACATAATGTTATGTTGGGATCGGCTCAAGCTAGGCTTATGCCCCTAGAGCTGCCACCCTAGAATCAAAGCATTGGGTTCGGCTCGAGCTAGGTTATTACCTCTAGAGCTGCCACCCATAAACCAACATATCAGGTTTGGCTCGAGCTAGGATTATACCTCTAGAGCTGCCCCCTGTCAGGTTCGTTTCGAGCTAGGCTTAGGCCTCTAGGACTGCCCCCTGATCCAACAATCTTGGGATCGGCTTGAGCTAGGCATTTCGCCCCCAAAGCTTCCACCCATACTTGATCATTAACCACATATGCATTACTTTATTCATTACTTTGAGATTGTTACAACGATAGTCATAATTTACTTTGAAGCTTTGGATCATTAGCCAATGAGTAAGAGACACGTAAACATTTTTGGAAACATCACCTTATTGGAAACATAACACTATTGTAACCATTGGACACTAATCAAAGAATAAGAGATGTACATAATCACTATTGGAACTTTGGAACACAAACTTATTGGGATCTTGGAACATTATCAATGAATATGATACATGTGATTCACAATTGAGCAATGAGTAGGAAACTTGTGATAGTAACTATTGGTAACCGGGAATAGGATACCTTAACACATTTTGGAATAGGACAAGTGTAACGACAATGTGAATTCTATATGCTGCAGAAAGATACGGACAAGGTAACCTTACATACCTGCACTTCCAAGTATGAATACACAAGTCTATGTATGAACACAATAGTCCATCTCCTTCTTTACGTCTTACTCTACAATACTAGTTCATACCGAAACTTACATTAGAAACTAGTCACTATACAGGCGTACAAGACGACAATGAACTATATGACTACCGTATAACGTCATGTCACCCTTTAAAATACAATCAAAGGCATTATAATATCAACAACACCACAACATTATGCACATTGACCAAGAGATCATACATCGATAGCATTTCATACCACACTTACCCTTTACGCTTTTCTCTTTATCATTCTATCACAAGTACTCCTTCATAACAACATATGAACAACCATACATACTTAATACATCCCAACACACCTCCATACGATCCTTTAAATTCATTAAAACAACATCACAAGTTGATAATTACATCTAAAAAGGGTATAGGGGCATTTGGGGACCAAGACGACACGTAAACATTCATAACAGAAAACTGGGCTGGCCTGCGCTACCACCTACGCCCTCAGGTGGCTGATATGCATGCGTATATTGCCTCTGGAAAAATCCAGGGGCACCTGCGTTAGCATCTGCACCCGCAGATGCCCTCGTCTGCGGGGGCGGATGCCCGTTTTGATCCGAAATGGCCTCTTTTGGGTCTTTTAATGCCATGAATGGTCCATGATCATAACCAAACTTATTTTGACATATTTTTGATCATATTGAGTACCAAAATTCAGCCATAGTCTCACAACACACATAACAACACCCAAAACTACACTTTACGGTCAATACGTCACCAAATCTGTAACCAATATCACAACAACAATTCCAAACATTATGCACAAGAATAAAACAAAGTAAGACTATAATCACATCTCACATGTCAATATTTACTCCACCAAGTTCACTTCCTTCAAAACCACAAGTGCATATGCAAGTTTACAAGACAAAACCATCCTCCGATTTAGCAAACATATAATATTTCACACATTGTGCACTTCTCAATACTCCACCAACATAACCAACATATTATACACCATCTCTCATGCATAAAATATATTAAACCATCATAAAAAACACTTACCAATCCTTGTACAAAGATGATCTTGGCCCAAAGAATGACTTAGGGTTCTTAAGAGACCAAAAAGAAATTTTGGTAAAGTCTAGAAAAGCATGAGAGTCCAAGTGTAATAAAAATCTGATTTTTCTCTCTTTATATATTCCCTCAAGTCACTCTTGTCTCTTCTTTAACATTAAATACAAAGGTTGATTGGTCAAATGGAGAAAATTGGAAGAATGGGTCAAAAATCCCATGTTGGGCCATGTCTTCCCTTATGATTTTGGGATTTATTTAAGGCCCAATGGTGTAAGACTTCTTAATGTCCACAAATTGATACATAATTCATCAATTCTCTCATGTTTCCATATTTCCATAAATGTTACGGTTGTCAGCTAGACTTAGAAATGTACGGGGTGTTACATTCTTCCCCCCTTAGAAACATTCGTCCCCGAATATTAGTGTTATTATTCAAAGTAAACAAGTACGAGTATAGGAGCATTCTTCATGTCATCATATAGAGATATACTCAAAGCTTATAAATACTTACTTGTCATTCTTCCCTTTGGAACAAATGAGGCTACTTGGATTTCATCATTTCTTCAGCTTCCCATGTGACCTCTTCTATTTGCTGATTTCTCCAAAGTACCTTTAATGATGCAACATCTTTATTACTCAACCTATTCACTTGTCTATCCAGAATAGCTACAGATATCTCCTCATAGGTAAGATCCTCTGTGACCTGTACCTCGTCAATAGGAGTAAAACGAGATGGATCCCCTATGCACTTTCGAAGCATTGACACATGAAATACCGGATGAACTGTGGAGAGTTCCTGGGTTAGTACCAACTCATATGCAACCTGCCCAAATCTTCTAACAATCTCATATGGGCCTATGTAACGTGGGCTCAATTTTCCTTTCTTTCCGAACTGCATTACCCCTTTCATCGGTGACACCTTCAAAAATACCCAATCACCTATGGAAAACTCAAATCCTCTTCTTCTAACATCAGCATATGACTTGTGTCGACTCTGGGCCATTTGTAATCATTGCTGAATCACTTTAACTTTCTCCATATCCTGATGAACAAGGTCTGGCCCAAGTAAAGCAGTTTCACCTGCTTCAAACCACCCAATTGGTGATCTACATTTTCTTCCATATAACGCTTCATAAGGTGCCATTTTAATACTTGAATGGTAGCTATTGTTATAAGCAAATTCAATAAGAGGCAAATGGTTATCCCAACTGCCCTGAAAATCTAATGTGCATGCTCGTAGCATATCTTCAAGTGTTTGGATGGTACGTTCTGCTTGTCCATCAGTCTGAGGATGGAAAACCGTACTCAGATTCACCTGTGTACCCAAACACTGCTGAAAAGATCTCCAAAAATGCACAGTAAACTGTGCCCCTCTGTCTGATATAATGGAAAGTGGAATACCATGTAACCGTACTATCTCTTTAACATATAATTTTGCATAATCCTCAGCTGTATAAGTGGTCTTGACTGGTAGAAAATGCGCAGACATGGTAAACCTTTCCACTATAACCCATATAGAATCAAATTTCCGCAGTGTACGAGGCAAACCTGTGATGAAGTCCATATTAATCATATCCCATTTCCAGACTGGATGATTGATACATTGCATGTAACCTCCTGATTTTTGATGCTCTACTTTCACTTGTTGACAATTCGGGCATTGAGCAACGAACTCTGCAATGTTCTTCTTCATATTTGCCCACCAATATATTTTCTTTAAATCATGGTACATTTTAGTAGCACCCGGATGAATAGAATAGCGCGAATGATGTGCCTCAGTCATAATTCGTTTCCTCAACTCATCTACATCTAGTACGTATAATATGCCTTGGGATTGTAGCCCCCCTTCTTGTGTAAGATAAAATCCCTTGGTCAATTTCTGTTGTACATTTTCCTTTAGCTGCAATAGCATAGGATCTGCAAACTGCTTCTCTTTTACTTCAGCTGTCAACAAAGATTCAGCTGCATTTTGTACAATAACTCCTTCATTCAAGGATTCAAGAAGACGAACCCCCAAGCTTGCTAATTGATATAAATCTTTGATTATCTCTTTCTTTTCCGTCAAGTGGTCATCAATGACTCCGGTTGCCTTGCGTCTCAATGCATCAGCTACCATATTTGCTTTTCCTGGATGGTATAGAATATCAATATCATAATATTTTAATAACTCAAGCCACCTTTTTTGCCTTAAATTGAGTTCTTTCTGCTTAAAGATATACTGCAGACTTTTGTGATCAGTATAGATATCAACATGAACTCCATACAAATAATGACGCCATATCTTTAAAGCAAAAACCACCGTTGCTAGTTCAAGATCATATGTGGGATAGCTTCTTTCATGTGGCCGCAACCGTCGTGAGGTATATGCTATGACATTATCGTGCTGCATCAATACACATCCGAGGCCAACCCCGGAAGCATCACAATACACTGCATAACCTTCAGTACCTTCAGGAAGTACTAAAATTGGTGTGGAGGTTAGTTTATCTTTCAACTTTTGGAAGCTTTTCTCACACTCATCATTCCACTGAAATTTTACTGCCTTATGTGTAAGCTTTGTTAACGGTGCAGCAATAGAGGAAAAACCTTCCACAAATCTTCTGTAATAACCTGCCAGTCCAAGAAAACTATGAATCTCTGTGGGTGTCGTAGGTCTCGGCCAATTTTTCACTGCTTCAATCTTCTGTGTATCAACCTGTATCCCTTCATCTAACACAATGTGACCCAAGAAGGCAACTGATTTTAACCAAAACTCACACTTGGAGAACTTGGCATACAACTTATACTCGAGGAGAATCTGTAACACTTTCCGTAAGTGATTAGCATGGTCCTCTGGTGATCTTGAATAAACCAGAATATCGTCTATAAATACTGTGATGAACACATCCAGAAATGGCTTAAACACCCTATTCATCAAATCCATGAACACAGCTGGTGCATTTGTTAGTCCAAATGACATAACTAAAAATTCATAATGGTCATACCGTGTTCAAAATGCTGTCTTGGGTACATCTTCTTCTCTAACTCTGACTTGATGGTAACCCGACCTCAAGTCAATTTTTGAAAAACACTTGGCACCCTGTAACTGATCAAAAAAATCATCAATTCGAGGGAGGGGATATTTGTTCTTGATTGTTACCTTATTCAATTGCCGATAGTCGATGCACATTCTCAACGTGCCACCTTTCTTTCGTACAAATAATACCGGTGCACCCCACGGGGATGTACTAGGCCTGATGAAGCCTTTGTCCAGCAAATCTTTTAATTGCTCCTTTAATTCACGCAATTCTGCTGGAGCCATTCTATATGGAGGAATAGAAATAGGCTGAGTGCCTGGAATCACATCAATGCCAAATTCTACTTCCCGTTCTGGGGGTAAGCCTGGAAGATCCTTTGGGAATACATCTAGAAATTCATTGACCACTGGAACCGACTGCGGAGTTAGTGGTTCCACTTCAGTATCTTTCACTGGTACTAAATGACATATGTAACCCTTAGCAATCGTTTTCCTGGCTTTCAGATAGGAAATAAATCTTCCTCGTGGTGCCCCTACATTACCCTGCCATTCAAGAACATTTTCTTGCGGAAAACAAAATTGCACCTTTTTGTCCCGGCAATCTACCGTGGCATAACAATAGGCCAATCAATCCATTCCCATGATCACATCAAAATCCACCATGTCTAATTCAATGAGATCGGCCCACGTATCATGACCACACACAGTTACGATATACTCTTTTTGCAACAATATATTCACCAACTGGTGTAGACACTTCAATTGATTTAATTAATAATTCTGGTGCCTTTGCAAATTTTGCAGCAACCAATGGAGTCACATAGGAAAATGTAGAACCGGGGTCAATCAATGCATATACATTATATGAGAATATGGATAATGTACCTGTGACAACATCAGGAGAAGCTTCAGAATTTTATCGGTCCACCAAAGAATAAGTGCGATTCTGGACCCCACTAGTACAGGCTGCTCCTCTGGCACCTCTACCCTGGCCAACAGACTGCACACCTTGTCCTAGTGAAGGAACCGATGCTGATGACGCAACGGTCGATCCTGTCAGTCGTGCTATACCACCCATGTTCCTCTGGGGACACTCTCTCATCATGTGTCCTGTCATACCGCACCAGAAGCAAGCATTTGTCCCCACTCTGCATGTACCTGAATGAATATGTCCGCAGTTCTGACACTGCTGACGGGGAAAACTTGTTGCCTGTGATCCGGGAACCCCACTACTCTGTCCAGATAGACCACCTCTAAACCCTCGAAATTGAGAGTGAGCACCTGTTGTAGAATATGAGAACGATGGTCTAGGTTGTCTAGGAAACAAATGAGGTCTAGATCCTCCTTGGGATATCATAGATGGTCACATAGGCCTAGGCCTTTTAGATTGTCCCCTGTCAAATTCATGTACCCTTCGTCTCTGCCTTTGATCTTCCATTTTCTGGGCGAAGGCCTGAATTCTAGCTATGTTCATGTCTTTGTTCAAGGCAGCAATAGTGCAATCCCGTACCAAATATGGCTCTAATCTGTACACATATCTATGGACTCTGTCTGTCATCATAGCCACCACATTTGGCCCATATCGAGCCAAGGAATTAAATTGCAAGTTGTATTCTCTGACACTCAAATTTCCTTGATGGAGATTTAGAAACTGATCCGCACGTGCCTCACGGATCTCATAGGGAAGGTAATGATCAAGAAAAGCCACTTTAAACTCTTCCCATGTAGGTGGATTTGCACCAATATCACGGGATTTCTTCCAATCCTCATACCACAATATCGCCTCTCCTTTCAATCTGTACGCAGCAAGTTTAACTGTTTCTACCCCCGTCACATGCATGACTTCCAAAGCCCGCTGAATTTGATCCACAAAGTCCTGTGGATCTGCTTTCGGATCTAACCCAGTAAATATAGGAGGGTCCAGTTTCAAGAAATCATGTGTTCTGCGACTCGCCACCCTAGCTGCATCATCATCGTGTGTAATTGGACCAGCTCGTTCTTGACTTTGGGCTGCCACTAACTGTGTCAACATATGAACTGCATTTCTAAGATCCTGATCTGTGGCATTCATTGGTGGTTCTTCGGGTACTTCTCTACCAATCAGCTCTTCTGGAGCTGGAAAAGTAGATGAAGACCGCGATGAAATTTCAGCATTCGCTCCACCTTGACTAGCTTGGTCAGGTGGTAATCTACTCATTCCTTCTCCAGATGGCATATCCACCTGCTTTCCTTTACCTCTACCTCTTATCGTGATCGGCATGGTTACTATATCAAAGAGAAATATTTACCATGGTCAGCTTTCAATTCAACTGACAACACTGGCTCTATTGCACGATCTAGAAAAGAAAAAGAGAAACAACATCCTAAATGTCCCGTAGCCTCCTACTTATAAATATGGTGCACAACATATTGATAAGTAAGCCTCTACTCAGACACGGCTTTGTAGACACCCTTAGAATGACCTGCTCTGATACCACTTTTGTCACGCCCCAAATCCCATCGAGAAGTGATTGGCAACCGTAGCTAATAAGGCCCGAGAGAACTAACTTGTACTTATGTTCATTCATATGCATGCCATCAGAAACACCCTTATCACGTAGGAGCTAATAATGCTAACAACAAAATTCATGGAACATGTGACATATATACATATATGAAACTAGGCCGTTAAGGCCATCAAGTCAAAAACGACATGTACCTTTTTCATTTATACACCCACATCTGTCTAAAAAAGCCTCTAACAAGTGCATTAACCAAAATGAACTAAAAGTCGGGACAAGTCCCCGCATTATACAACATGTACAACACCAAAACATATGTACAACTGTGACTCGAAGAAGCTCCGAACTAACTGGAGCTCACCAATGATCTGCATCAACTGGGAACCTACTGTGGAGGCCTACTAGTACCTGCACCTGTAGCAAGTAAGGTAAATCTGCCAAGAGGGGTTAGTGCGAAGAATGTACTGAGTATGTAAGGCCATATGAAACTTGTATGATATGTAAACATGTCATTGAACTCACATACAATAAATGTTCAATATGGATAAGTCACTATACTGTACTTTGGGAACCATGTATTTTGCTTTCATTACTTTCTTTGTATCTTTGCTTCTATGATTCTTCATCTTTGCCTGTGACCTGTGATACCCGGGCCCCGACTGAACAGTGGGTTTTAAACATAACATAACGTTATGTTGGGATCGGCTCGAGCTAGGCTTATGCCCCTAGAGCTTCCACCCTAGAATCAAAGCATTGGGTTCGACTCGAGCTAGGTTATTACCTCTAGAGCTGCCACCCATAAACCAACATATCAGGTTTGGCTCGAGCTAGGATTATACTTCTAGAGCTTCCCCCTGTCAGGTTCGGTCCGAGCTAGGCTTAGGCCTCTAGGACTGCCCCCTGATCTAACAATCTTGGGATCGGCTTGAGCTAGGCATTTCGCCTCCAAAGCTGCCACCCATACTTGATCATTAACCGCATATGCATTACTTTATTCATTACTTTGAGATTGTTACAATGATAGTCATACTTTACTTTGAAGCTTTGGATCATTAGCCAATGAGTAAGAGACATGTAAACATTTTTGGAAACATAACACTATTGTAACCATTGGACACTAATCAAAGAATAAGAGACATGTACATAATAACTATTGGAACTTTGGAACACAACCTTATTGGGATCTTGGAACATTATCAATGAATATGATACATGTGATTCACAATTGAGCAATGAGTAGGAAACTTGTGATAATAACTATTGGTAACAGGGAATAGGATACCTTAACATATTTTGGAATAGGACAAGTGTAACGTCAATGTGAATTCTATATGCTGCAGAAAGATACAGACAAGGTAACCTTACATACCTGCACTTCCAAGTATGAATACACAAGTCTATGTATCAACACAATAGTCCAGCTCCTTCTTTACGTCTTACTCTACAATACAAGTTCATACCGGAACTTACATTAGAAACTAGTCACTATACAGGCGTACAAGACGACAATGAACTATATGACTGCCGTATAACGTCATGTCACCCTTTACCATACAATCCAAGGCATTATCATATCAACAACGCCACAACATTACGCACATTGACCAAGAGATCATACATCGATAGCATTTCATACCACACTTACCCTTTACGCTTTTCTCTTTATCATTCTATCACAAGTACTCCTTCATAACAACATATGAACAACCATACATACTTAATACAGTCCAACACACCTCCATACGATCCTTTAAATTCATTAAAATGACATCACAAGTATATAATTACATCCAAAAAGAGTATAGGGGCCTTCGGGGACCAAGACGACACGTAAACATTCATAACAGAAAACTGGGTTGACCTGCGCTGCCACCTACTCCCGCAGGTGGCTGATATGCGCGCGCATATGGCCTTTGGAAAAATCCAGGGGCATTTGCATTGGCATCTGCGCCCGCAGATGCCCTCGTCTGTGGGGGGGGGAGGGGGAAGGGATGCCCGTTTTGGTCCGAAATGGCCTCTTTTGGGTCTTTTAATGCCATGAATGGTCCATGATCATAACCAAACTTATTTTGACATATTTTTGATCATCTTGAGTACCAACATTCAGCCATGGTCTCACAACACACATAACAACACCCAAAACTACACTTTACGGTCAATACGTCACCAAATCTGTAACCAATATCACAACAACAATCCAAACATTATGCACAAGAATAAAACAAAGTAAGACTATAATCACATCTGACATTTCAATATTTACTCCACCAAGTTCACTTCCTTTAAAACCACAAGTGCATATGCAAGTTTACAAGATAAAACCATCCTCCGATTTAGCAAACATATAACATTTCACACATTGTGCACTTCTCAATGCTCCACCAACATAACCAAAATATTATACACCATCTCTCATTCATAAAATATATTAAACCATCATAACAAACACTTACCAATCCTTTTACAAAGATGATCTTGGCCCAAAGAATGACTTAGGGTTCTTGAGAGACCAAAAAGAAATTTTTGTAAAGTCTAGAAAAGTATGAGAGTCCAAGTGTGATAAAAATCTGATTTTTCTCTCTTTATATAGTCCCTCAAGTCACTCTTATCTCTTCTTTAGCATTAAATGAAAAGGTTGGTAGGTCAAATGGAGAAAATTGGAAGAATGGGTCAAAAATCCCATGTTGGGCCATTTCTTCCCTTATGATTTTGGGCTTCATTTAAGGCCCAATGGTGTAAGACTTCTTAATGACCACAAATCGATACATAATTCATCAATTCTCTCATGTTTCCATATTTCCATAAATGTTATGGTTGTCAGCTAGACTTAGAAATGTACGGGGTGTTACATGCATGACTCACCCATCTATACCTGTGGATAGTGGTAGGAAAGATGAGCGGTGGTAGTTGATAAAGAGGATAAGATAGAGACAGAGAATTCAGAGGTTGATCGCAACACAACTCAAAAGCCCTAAAATATTGATAAGGAAATTATGTCTGAAAAGAAGAAGGAGAAGGATTGTACTCAAGTTCTGAAACCCATTTCATGACCTCCTCCTCCCTTTCCTCAAAGGTTGAAAAAGAAAGTTGAAAAAGATAAATACCAAAAAAATATTTCAATGTTAAAGAAGTTATCAGTAAATATCCCTCTTAACGAGGCTTTGGAGCAGATGCTAGGTTAAGCAAAGTTCATGAATGATTTGGTAACGAAGAAGAGAACTGTCAGTTTTGAGGTGGCAGATAATTTGCACCATTGTAGTGCAATTGTTTCTCGTTCA
The DNA here is from genome assembly GCA_031232105.1 of Capsicum rhomboideum. NCBI lineage: Eukaryota > Viridiplantae > Streptophyta > Magnoliopsida > Solanales > Solanaceae > Capsicum > Capsicum rhomboideum. Next base: position 123,723,803 of record CP124713.1, on the reverse strand, counting down.
CTTGTAGAGAAAAAGAAATATCCGGGAGCTTTCACAATTCCTTGTACTATTGGGTCTTACAACTTTGCAAGGGCACTATGTTGTTTGGGTGCTAGCATTAACTTGATGCCACAAGTTGTGTTTAAACAGTTAGGATTGGGAGCACCAAAACTGACTTCGATGAGACTTCTTACGGCGGATAGAACTGTGAAAAAGTTGGTTGGCATCTTATATGATGTTTTGGTAAAGGTGGTATCTTTCATCATTTCAGCTGACTTTGTAATTCTAGACTACGAGGTTGATTTTGAGGTTCCCCTAATCTTGGGAAGACCATTCCTTGCCACCAGTCGTGTATTAGTTGACATGAAAACTGGGTAGATGAAGTTCAGATTGAATGACGAGAAGGTTAAATTCAATGTTTGCCATTCCATGAGGCAACCAAGAGACATGCGTGTAATTTTGATGATTGATACAGTCGAAGAAGCAGATTTGGCGGTTCCTATCGAAGAAAGGCTAAGAGTTGAAGCCCTTGCTGCCTTGATTATAAACTTTGATAGTGATGGCATTAATGAGTACGATAAGATGGTTAGTGCACTTGCTAGCAGGGGATCATACACTTATGCTCCGAAGAAACTTGATCTTGATTTGAAGAATAGGGTGAACCCACTGGCTCGTCCTTCTATTGAGGAGCCTCCAGTTTTGGAGCTTAAGGCTCTTCCAGCTCACCTTTGCTATGCATTCTTAGGAGCCAACAACACCTTGGCCGTTATTATTTCTACTGAGCTGCTGGAGTGGCAAGTAGAGGCTCTTGTTTCGATGATGAAAAGATTTAAAAGGGACATTGGTTGGTCTATTGCTGACATTATTTGGATTCCACCCGGTATTTGCTCTCACAAAATTCAGCTTAATTATGAGTGCATACTAAGCATTGAGCATCAACATCGTCTGAACCCACCTATGCAAGAAGTTATGAAGAAATAAATTATCAAGTGATTAGATGTGGGTGTGGTTTACCCTATTACTGATAGCAAGTGGTTGAGCCCAGTTCAGTGTGTGCCAAAGAAGGGAGGAATCACTGTGGTTCCAAATAACAAGAATGAGTTAATCCCAATGAGGTCGGTTACTGGATAGAGAGTTTGCATGGATTATCAAAAGCTGAATTCTTGGACTGAAAAGAATCACTTTCCTATGCCCTTCATGGATCAGATATTAGACCGTCTTACTGGTAGAGGATGGTATAGTTTTCTTGACGGTTATTCGGGGTATAATCAGATTTTTATTTCTTTCAAAGACCAATAAAAAACCACTTTCATTTGTCCATGTGGGACGTTCACGTTCAAAAGAATACCCTTCAGTTTATGTAATGCACTAGCCACTTTTCAGCTTTGCATGATGTCAATTTTCTCTGACATGGTGGAAGACACTATCGAGGTTTTTACAAATGATTTCTTTATTATGGGAGACTCGTTTGATGAATGCTTGGCCCACCTTGCTAATATGTTGCAAATATGTGAAGAGTGCAACTTAGTGTTGAATTGGGAAAAGTGTCACTTTATGGTGAAAAAGGGTATCTTGTTGGGGCATCGGATCTCAAAAGAGGGCATTGAAGTCGACAAAGCAAAGATTGAGGTGATTTAAAAGCTACCTCCACCTATTTCTATGAATGGGATTCGAAGTTTCTTGGGTCATGCAGGTTTTTATAAAAGATTCATCAAGGATTTCTCTAAGATTGCACATCTATTATGCAAACTTTTAGAGAAAGAGGTGAAATTTGAGTTTGATGAGGAGTGACTTAAGGTGTTCGAGTGTCTGAAAGAGAAGTTGATTTCAGCCCCGATCATTGTCTCACCAAATTAGACGATGCCATTTGAAGTTATGTGTGATTCTAGCGGAGTGTCCTTGGGTGCAGTCTTTCGCCAAAGGCATGAGAAGATTCTACATCTGATTTATTACGCTAGCAAAGCACTTAATCCAACTCAGAAAAATTATACTGTAACCGAGCAAGAATTGTTGGCAGTGGCCTTTGCCTTTGAGAAATTTTGATCTTATTTGATTGGTACGAAGGTGATTGTGCATACAGACCACGCAGCACTTAGATCTCTTATGTCAAAGAAGGACACCAAGCCAAGACTGATTCGGTGGGTACTTCTATTGCAAGAATTTGATTTTGATGTCAAGGACCGAAAGGGGACTGAGAATCAGGTTGCAGACCATCTATCACTGCTTGAGGAGGAGGCCATGCTTAAATTAAGGGATGATCTTGATATTGATGATACTTTTCTAGACAACCAAGTGTAGGCAGCATCACAAGACTTAATCTCATGGTTTGTAGATTTTGCCAAATTTTTGGCAAGTGATCTAGTCCCAAAGGATATGTCATATCAGCAGAGGAAGAGATTCATACATAAGGTGAGAAAATTCTTCTGGGATGAGCCTTATTTATTTAGGGTGTGTGCATATGGTATGATTTGAAGGTGTATTCCGAATGTCGAGATGATGAGTATTTTGAAAGCATGTCATTCATCTCCAGTTGGGGGTCATCATGGAGGTGTGCGGACTTCTCATAAGATCTTACAATATGGATACTACTGGCCCACCAATTATAAAGATGCGCATGAATAGGCTCGGGCTTGATACCAATGTCAAAGGCAAGGGAACATCTCGCGTAGACACGAACTTCCAATGACGACTATCCTTGAGCTCGAATTGTTTGATGTGTAGGGTATTGACTTTATGGGCCCATTCGTGAGCTCACATGGGATTAAATACATTTTGGTAGCTATTGACTATGTTTCTAAGTAGGTGGAGGCAATTGCGCTTCCCAATAATGAAGGAAGGAGTGTCACGACATTCTTGAAAAAGAACATATTTTCACGATTCGGTACACCCCGATTTATCATTAGTGATGGAGGATCCCACTTCTGTAATCGGTTGTTCAAAGCCTTGCTTGAAAAATATGGTGTCAAACATAAGGTGGAAACACCTTACCATCCTCAGATGAGCGAGCAAGTTGAGGTGTCAAATCATGAGATTAAGTCTATTTTGGCATAGACTGTGAATGCCAATAGGACTGATTAGGAAAAAAGATTGGATGATGCATTATGGGCATATCAAACTGCATTCAAGACACTGATTGGTACATCTCTATATCAGTTGGTGTTTGGTAAATGGTATCATTTGCCTGTCGAACTTAAACATAAGGCATAATGGGCATTGAAGAGGTTGAATTTGGAATGGAGCGTAGCAGCTAAATTGAGATTAGAGCAGATGAATGATATGGATGAATTTCATCTCCCGACTTATGAAAGTTCAGCATTGTATAAAGAGAAGATGAAGTTATATCATGATCGGAGGATTGAATGAAGAGAATTTCACCCAGGAGACATGGTATTGCTCTATAACTCTAGACTTTGTTTGTTTCCTGGAAAATTAAGGTCCAAATGGTCGGGACCATTCACTATGGTTAGGGTGTTCCCACATGGGGCAATTGAGCTGAGAGGTGATGACGATGTCCTATTCAAGGTCAATGGTCAGCGTGTGAAGCACTATATAGGAACTACGAAAGAAATAAGGACGTGTGAGAAATTCAGCCTTGATGAAGTCTGAGTAGTCAAGGGAGTTGGGTCGTGCCACGACGTTAAATCAGGCATTTTATGGGAGGCAACCCATAAGCTTATTGGTGAAGTATGAGTAACTAACATAGACTATTCGTTCCGCGACGTTAAATCAAGCACTTACTGGGAGGCAACCCAAGTTTTTTGTACTTTACTTTTATAGAGTAATGTTTGTTCTGGATGCAGGAAGCTATAGGAAAAGAATGATGTTGAACTGAACTCTAGACTAAACCCACGACAGGGATTATATGGTTGTACAAACATTGTACGATCGTGGGTTTAGTCTTCTCGTTGGAGTCCTGCAAGGTGGAAATTAAGGATTCATCTCATGAATGGGAACCACAATCATACAGTGATAGTACGATCGTGTCTTCTCATCGTCTAATGATACTCCTGCAAACCACCAAAACTGGGCACCACACATACGATACAAAGGCACGATCGTGGATGGAACATACGATCATACCTTCTGATTGTGTGTTCCCAGGTAAATTTACTGGTTTCATCAATGTACAAAAGGAATGTATGATCATGCCATTAAACCACTATCTTACAATCCCTTCGTCTGAGAGGATCGATAGTTTTTAAATCGCGACCTGACCCGGCCCAAAATAAATTAAAAGGGTATAAATATATGTTGAAGTCGTCCCATTCATTCTCCAAACATTTTCAAACCATTTTCAAAGCAAACCCTACCTCTTTCAAAGGCATAACAAACTATGGTTCTCTAAGATTTGTCAGATTCCCTAAATTTGTTCAAAATCTCATCACTTCTAATTCATCTAGTAAGTTTGCCTAAACTTCGGAACTTAACAAGGACGATTTTTCCTTTATTATTTAAGTGGTTTTGTTTAACTTTGTGTAAGAGAAGTTTGTAATGGGACTGTTTGGTTCAACATGCACAGGGGAAGTCTGAGTACCTAGTAGTGTTATTTTTTGTAAAATTCTTTCTTTTTCACACACAATATATATATATATATATATAGAGAGAGAGAGAGAGAGAGAGAAAGAGAGAGAGAGAGAGAAGGGAGAAGGGACAATTATGGGTCCCAATGTTAATATCTTCAAATCTGGTGTGCTTGTGAAATTACGACACAACACATGATCGTGGGTTCTACCTATGATCGTAGGTTGGATTATTATAAGACACTGGATGTTAAGTCTCAAGAGCTCATCAGATGAACACAACCCACGATCATGATATCATTATACGATCATGGTATGAGATCGTCTGATGTGACTAAAAATAACTGGTTTCAGATACACAACCGATGACCCGATGGTACGATCTTACCTTCATTACACGATCATATGTTGTGATAGTCTGAATGTTATACTGCAAGTCATACTTTAAGAGACCAACCTACGATCAGAAGGTACAATCGTACAATCATTACACGATCGTAGGTTGTGCTCGTTTGATTGTTTTTCTGCACCTGTGCCTATTTTAATCTATAAACTAATGTGTTACTAATACAAGTACTATGGCACCCAAATCAAAGGCGGCTACTGAAAAGGATATCTGAGAGAAGATTTCAAAGAAGAGGGCCTCACAAAGTAGCTCGGAGATGGGTCTAGTGCTAGAGGGTTTGAGACTAGGAACCATAATAGAGACTAGGAACCAGAAGAAAGACAAGGAGGTTGCAACCTCCAAGTCCATTGTTGAGGCTGCTACCCTCGTCCATGTTCCCTAGTATGAAGAGGGAACAGAGGATACCTACGAAGGATAGGGTGAGGATGCTGATGCTTTTTTAAAAGATGAGGGTGATAAGGAGTCACACTAGAAACCTTCCAACAATGATGTTCCGGCAGAGTCCAGTTAGAGGGACCTGGTCCAAGAAGATGGCTCATTCTGAATGCCCAGCAGTATTAATTGGACTAGGTTGCTATAAAGGAAAACGGTAACATGCAAAGGAGCATCCAAGAAGAACCTCACATTCTAAATGAGTCTTTGGTGAAGATAACGGAGGTGGCCTAGGTATTTCAGCAGTACCAGCTTGGGTGGATGAATAGGACACTGTGTATATATAGTAGAGATATTGAGGGAGTTCTATACGGATTATGCCGAGACCATAAAGAACATGACTCCTTTCGGCAAAGATCGAGACATGAAGAAGCAGCCCCGTTTGGACATGATCATGGTTCGGGGGATGGCGGTTGATATCTCTGAGGCGTCTATTTCCAGGGTTTTATTTGGGGCTAATTTTACTCCTCCAGCATAAACGCCAGAGTTTGATTATCGAATGACCGAGTCAAAAAAGGTCAAAATGTTAACCGTTGTGGACAAAACCATGCATTTAACTTAGCTAGAAGGTATTACTGTATAGGATGGTACACATGCTACTTGGGTAAATGGTTCTTATATCACAAAGAAGAGCCTGAAATTCACTGTCAAGGCGTGGTGGTCCATTGTGAGGCATCACTTAGCACCCACAGGAAATGACAACATACTGAGTGCGACGAATGCATGCCTAGTTGCCTCTTTCTAGTGAGGTTGGTGATGAATGTTCCACACATTATTGCACAAGATATCCAAGACCGATCTATTGAGAGTAGCTCTACACTGTCGTTTCCATGTTTGGTGACTCAGCTGCTGCAGGATGCAGAGGTACCTTAGATAGCATTAGTGGACAAATTTCTTCAGCCCACTAAGACTGCAGACTTGGCCATGATTAAAGATGTAAACAACCCAGTAGTGCCAGCTCGAGGTTTAGGGATCCTAGAGGTAAGTGGGGATGCCCCAACTGATATATCGTCTGCTTCTAATGTCAGGGCTTCCCAGTCTTCAGCACCATCAGCTACTACTCAGCCTGGACCATTGGTTCTGGCTAGTTATACTTTGATTTCAGCCGCCCAGTTGGCGAACATATTCGAAACCAAAAATTACACGATGCCCGAATCTAAAATTTGGAAGTAGGGGTCAAAACCCATGTTGATGATCATATTCATACCACAGTACAGGTGGTACAGAAACACATGGATAGTATGAAGTGTCGGGTCATTGCCCACCTTGTTACAGTGCAGGCACCCGACTTGGTACCAATTTGGGAAGACATTGATGAGCTTAAGGCTACCATTCAGTCTCTTACTAACAGACTTGATATGGCTCCTCCGCCTCCGCCACTATCTATGCAGTCAGTGGCATCACCTGGGGAGGCATTGACTCCATAATTACTCCATTCTATATTTCTCTAGTTGAGAAGTTGGAGGAAGTTGATGAGAAAGAGGATAGAGGCCTTGAGCAGAGGAAGAGGTTGAGGGTTAGCGAATTTGGAGAACCTAGTACAAAGAAATCTGGAAGGAAGAAAATAAACTAAGAGCGAACAACTGAGGAGACACCCGTGGTAGTCATTTTGGAGGGTCAGACTACTGGAGGGGGTTTGGAGACAGTCCCCGCTTTTGTTACTATGAGTGCCCCGACCACCGTTGGGTCCAACGTTGATTTGTATGCCCCTGCCACTATTGGAGACCACGAGAGTTTGAGCACCTCTACTACGATGAGGTCACTACTGTTGATGTCACTGTGGGGGACCCAGCCTTACCTCCATGTGACCCACCTTCCACCGATTCCTAGGGCACCCCAGGTATGTCCCTTTCCCCTTGATTTTCATTGTCATATCTGATTTCGTCCAATGGGGTCATTGCATGATTTCATGGTTGGACTAGGGGTACACAACAACTGAGGGTTTTTCTTTTCGTGTTTCTTTTTCCTCGGCTGCGTTATCATAGTAGAACCGGCACATTTAGGAGTATGTTTTTCTGTTTTTGTGTTTTGAAGTGTTATAGTTTAACTTGGGGTAATAAAAAAAACTTGGTGCAGTCTGAGTATTTGAGCATGCTTACCTGTTTTTATTTTGAAAATGTTTTAAAATAATACCCCTCCAAAAAAAAATGATGATGTTGGTGATGTAGTGTGTGCATGTGTTATGCTGACACCAATGTAGGCTCTAGATATGGCATTAGGATTGTAATATAATAACCTGACTGACCTTGTATGAACTAAATAGGTAGCGACCTAGATGAAAGCCCTAAGCCACGAGTAAGTAAGGTCTTACCTGGTCGGGGTGTGTGTGCGATCTAGAACTTGCCCAATTAGTCGCGCTACAGGCTATAGGATTAAAGGTTAGGAAAGGATCATAGGTCGTGTTTTGAATTATGCCCACTTAGCCTAAAATAACATACCAAATTATCATGAATCCTTTGAACCCTAAAATTTTGAGCCTTAGACCATTTCTTAGAACTACCCATAACACCTTCCCAATTTTACAATGAACCTTCTTTGGCCCTGGTTCCTCCTTGGACACTGTGTACCTCAACTCAGGCAAATCACCTAAGTTAAGGGTGGCTATTGTGTAGGAGTGCGTAAAAGTTGGGTATGAAGTTTAAGTAGTGAAAAGAGAAAAGAAAGGAAGTGAGTGTGGTTTAAATATATACATATATGTAGAAAAAATGGTTGTAAATAAGCCGCACCTAGATTCTGAAAAAAAAAAAGTGAAAAAAATGGAGACAAGGGAGAAAAATATAGGAAAATAAGAAAAATAGAGCCAAAAAGTAGTGTATTGTCAAGGAGGAATAAGTCACTGTACCTAAATGTACCACACCTGTCCTTGAGCCTACATTACAAGCCTAGAAAGACCTATAGTGATCCTAACTCGATAATTAGAAAGCTAAAGCGTAGAAAATAAGGGCAATCCTATGGTATCAAACGTACAGAACCAGACTTCTTTTGAGAGTGAGAGATTTGATTCAGTCCCGGTATGAGATTTTATTACATACACTGAGTAAGTTGGAACTTCTTTGTTGTAAGGGTATAAGGGCAGTAGTTTAGTTGTTGCTTGTTTGAGTAAGTGTATTGGTCAATGAGTCATATTGTCTAGATACAATGTAATGTCATATCCTGATTCCATTGTGTTTTATTTCTTACAGAGCACATACACTGCATCGGTTGTTTTAGGTAAAATTAGAGGGTTTTGACTGTGTTGAAATGGTTTGCATACGTATTTTGAAAAGCCGACTGTCTTAGTGATCTTGCTGTTGCTCTAGGTTAAGCGTCATAGTTAGGTTAAGTATTTTGTTAGCCCGAGGACATGCAAACGTTCTAAGTTAAGGGTGTTGATGAGCCATGAATTTGCGGCACTTGAGATGCTTAAAACAAGGAATAATTGTTAGTCAAAGGGTACTTTTTGTGGATATAATGTGCTTGTTAAGTGTTTGCAGGCTGTGAAGGACTTAGAGAGGAAAAAGTGAAAACTGGACCAAAGTGGCATCAGATGAGCCTTACCACGATCATGGAATCTTACCACAATCTTGTCTAGGCTATCGTACATTGAAACAGAGATTTCAAGTGCAGTAGTTCATCAGACGGAGAGGTTGTATGACCATATGATGATTGCAAGAAAAAAAATCCAGTATGAAAGCACGATAGGGAAGGCACAGTCGTATGTTCAAGACACGACCATACTATCCTCTCGTTCGAAGCAGCTGACATCAGTTTCCTATTTTAGTTAGGATTTGGATTTTTAAGTCTATAAATACTCTTTTAGGGTTATTTTTATGGGGGTAACAACATTATTATTCTGTTTCATTGTTTTATGGGATTCCAAGACAGTTTTATTGGAATTTTACAAGTATTGCTTTTACGATTTTAATTCAAGTAGAGATTTTTGGAGTTTATTCATCTTCGCATGATTCAATTTACATTTTCTTCCATGAATTCTTCTTGTGTTCTTCCAATCATGAGTAGCTAAATCCCATAACAAGGGTTGTGTGAACCATGAGGAATTAATGAAACGGGTTAAGTGCGAAGCAATTCTAAACCGGTGTGACTGCATATATTGTTATTTCCTTCATTATAATTGATCTTCTAATGGTTGCAAACGTTAGAAACTCGCCTGTATTCTATACTTTCTCTCGAGAGAGAGAGAGATTGGGAAAAGGGAATAACAATAGAGATTAAAGCTATCAACCTTCATCTAATAACTTGAGCTATAACAGGGATAGTTATCTGATATCCGAAACAAGGGTTAGTAGTGCGACACTCGAAGATCGAGAGGAGACGAGTGAAATTCATATAACCAAGTACGAGAGACGTTTAGATGAACCTATCTTGTTAGATTTTGTATACAACATAGTGGGACGGTTTGCCAGCACAAGTAACCGGTGGAGTTAAGGAATCTTGGGGATCACAGTCCTAGTGCCTTTCTCATATTGATCACAAATCCAACAATCAACAATTGTTACTGTTACTATTTGTTTACAAAATTGCCTTTTTTACTTACTTGCCAATTACTCAGACACAGACTTTCGTCCTATTCCCTGTGGGATCTACCCCAACCTAGTTGGGTTCTATATTTGATACAACGATCGCATTATACTTTCCTGGCGGTGTAGTTTGCGCGACATCAATAGGTTAGAAGGACCAATAATAGAACTTGATTTCTTGCATCACTACATGTGTATTACTTTCAAATATCAACATATTCCATACTTGGATGGATTATTTGTGTTTCATTGACTACTAAATCATTAAAACAGGCATACATAGGTTGGACGAACCAATAATTGAACTTGGTTTTCACTATACATGTATTACCTACTAATATCAATGTATTCCATACTCGGATGGATTATCGGTGTTTCTTTGAATACTAAATCACTAAAGGAGACATGCATAGGTTTGATGGACTAATAATATATCTTAGTTTCTTACATTACTACGCGTGTATTACCTCCTAATAAAAAAGTATTTCGTACTAGGATGGATTATTGGTGTTTCTTTAAATACTAAATTACTAAAGGAGACATACATAGGTTTGATGGACCAATAATATCACTTCATTTCTTACATTATTACACGTGTATTACCTCCTAATATCAAAGTATTTCATACTCGGATGGATTATCGGTGTTTCTTACACTAAATGAGACATACATAGGTTGGATAGACCAATAATAGAACTTGGATTGTTACATTAGTACATGAGTATTACCTCCTAATATCAACGTAGTCTATACTCGGGTGGATTATTGGTGTTTCTTCGACTACAAAATCTCTAAATGATACTTACATAGGTTGGATGGATCAATAATAGAACTTGGTTTCTTACATTACTATACGTATATTACGTCCTTATGAGTAAAAATATGTAACTCTCTTATTGTGAGGGGCACATGGTTGATAAAAGAAAAGTGACGTATTTGATTTCTTGGTTGAGTAACTTGCATGAGTTTGATAATATCTTAGAGTCAATTCTTGAGGCTAAGAGGTTTAGAAGTAGTTGTTCATGAGTTGAAATTGTTGAATAAAGCATGCACGTTAAGAACTTGTCATCTATGTTACTCATTGTAGCCTTAGCATGAGTTATCTTGTATTGATTGGTGATGTTTAAGCATTCCATAGAGAATGGGATATAAAAGAGTTGTTTGAGGATGAACAAGGCTTTAAGTGTGGGTGGTGACCTTGGGTATATTTGTACACTCGCTTGTCGTATTTTACCCACATTTAGCCGAGTTTTGAGGATAATAATATAATATAGTTGCTTGTTTTGATTGCATATTCTGGATATCAAAATAACCAATGTGATTAGATTTTTTGTAGGTAATAGTGGTGGAAATGGACTCATAAAAACATGTAAGAAGTTTCGGAACCTTTGGAGCTACGTTGGATGAATTTCTGGGCAAGTACATCATTGGTGCTATGATAGGCACATAGACCCAAGGCCTAAACTTCAGAAGACACTCAGAGGTGCATGAGGCCTAGGAACAAACTCCAGGAAGCCCTCAGAGGCACTACAGGAGGCGCCTAGCACCCAGGCCAAACCTCGAAGAAAAGTTCTAGGCACTATGGGAGGCGCTCACCGCTTAGGGGGGTCCCAGATTCGGATTTTCACTTATTCAAGTCCGAAACCTAATAGGATTTGGGGTACTTTTCCCACTCCTATATATAGTCCTTCCCCACATTTTTGTAAGAGTTGTTCACTAGTTTTAGAGGCTAAAAACATATAGGAGAGTTCAATATTAGGTTCTTTCTTCTCTTTAATTTCTTAGTCATTCCAACTGATGAAAACATCAAACTCTTGTGTTTTTATCATTAGCATGAGTGGCTAAGAACCCTAGTTCTAAGGATGAGGCTACAAACATGATTGTTTAGCATATATTCAAGTTGATTAATATTATTTATCATATTTGGTTGTTCTTATATTCTTGTGCTTATCGCGACCTTTAGAATAAATCTATATATCTTTTGTGAGCCCAAAATGAGTAACATTAGATTAGAATGAAGAATGTAAGGAATGGGTTCTCATCTTTAAGAATTAGAGATTAGATTCACGGTTAGAATAGGAATATACCTAATTTGCCCCATTTGGTTCAAATACGGGATGAAATATAAATGCATTTGAATTAGTTCCCACATCCCCCCTCAATGATGTAGTTGTGAGACTAGTTTAAATAGACAATTAGAGGCTCAGAATACCATAATCATGATATCAACCCCGTGAATCAACAACCAAAGATAAATAACTTAACCAACAAGATTATATAGCTTTGCATGATTGTTCAAGATGCCTCAACCCTGGAATCCTCTTAAATATTGTTTACAACACATTTAATTATAATCTATTTTCATTGTTACTTTCAGAATAGCAAAACTTCAACTTTCTTTGGTTACGAATTGCACTTGTTTAATTTTATAGCATAGCTAGGATTGGATTGTTTGCTCAATCACAAGTCCCTGTGGGATAGATATTCGGCTCGCAAGAGCCACTTTATTACTTACACGACCTCGTACACTTACGTGTGCATTTGGGTGCAACAGTAGCAGTGACAAGGAAATGGCTAGGCAGGGCCTAGACAATGCCTTAGCAACAGGAATTTGGTGCGAAATTTGACCCTTACTGCAAAAGGGAGTCGGCACATGTCACATGCAGCGGTTACTTTTTGAAACTGTTTTTGTTTGCTGATTTCTTATCTTTGTTTAGGCATTGAAATTCGAATTTTGAATTGCCTATGCAGTTAGGGAAGTCAACTGCATTTTATTTGATTGCCTTTGATCTTGACAAGTGTCAACATGTTATTGGTTGTAAGCCAAAGCCTGTCACATGTGCTATAAATGTGCAGCCTTGGCCTTGGACGAAAATTTGAATATAAAGAGTGAATGAGGGAGATTCTAAGTCTGAAATTTACTAAGTAAACATTAGAAGAAACGTGAGGGTTTCAGTAGAGTGTTTAAGGCAGCAATCGACATGTGATTGTGCCTAAGTTAAAGTCGAAGTTGTGGCAGACTTTTTGTCATAACGAGTGAGGGTCCTTTGTATTATTTTGATATTAATATAAAGGTTGGGATTTTCCCTATATCATGTTGTTCATTTCTGTTTTGCCTCTAAAAATTATACTAAGTCCAAATAGCAATGTTGGGCAAAACAGTTATAATTGACGGCACGCAGGTTGAGTCAAGTAGGCAGACTTGACTTCCACACGGTGGGCTAACCTCTATCAGGTTCGATAGAAGTAGACTGGCACTGTGTCAAGTCCCAAGTTAGAAGTCGAGGTCGGTTACTAGGTCAGGATTCATGCTTGGGTCTAGGGTCGACAGTCGAGGTGGAGTCTTGGGTAGAGGTCGGGTCTAAAATTGGGTGTCAGAGTTGGGTCCCAATTTCAGTATCGGAGTCGGGTGGCCGGGTTAGGTCTCGGGTCAGGTGTCGAGGTCAGGTATCGATTCAAGTAGCATGGTTGAGGCCTAATTCGAATGTTGGGTTCAGGTCCCGGGTGGGGAGTTAAGCGTCGGGATTGGGTGTTGGGGGTATTGGAGGAGGGTCTCGAGTTAGGAGTCGAGGGTTGAGAGTCTGGGTTGGGGTTTAGGTTGGAAGTCGAGGTTAGTTACTGGGTTGAGAGTCAGGGTCAGGAGTCGAGGTTGGCTCTCGAGTTAGGAGTTGGGGTCGATATCGGGATGAGATATAATAACAGGTAGCAGGTTGGTAGTTGGGTCGGGTCTCTGGTGGAGAGTTAGGGTCGGGAGTGAGGTATGGTCTCGGGATGAGATTCAAGATTGGGTCTCAGATTGGATGTTGGGGGTCGGATGCCGGGGTCGAGAGTCAGGGTCAGGTCTTAGGTCGAGAGTCGGGGTTGGGTCGCGGGTCGGGTGTTGGGGTCGAATTCTGGGTTAGAAGTCGAGGTAGGTTAGTAAGTCAGGAGTTAGGGTCGAGTCTCCGGTTAGGAGTCGAGTTCGAGTCTCGAGTTGGGTTTTGGGGTCGGGTGCCGAGGTCAGTTGCCGAGAGAGGGTTTTGAGTCTCAAGTCTAGAGTCGGAGTTGGGTCTCCGATCGAGAGTCGAGGTTTGGTCTAGGGTCGATTTTCGTGGTCGAGTATCGGGGTCAGGAGATGGTTCTATGTTCCTGAGTCAAGGTCGAGTCCTGGATCGGGTGTTGGGGTCGGGTCCTGGTTTGGATGTCGGGGTCAGGTGTAGAGTTGGGTGTTGGGGTCAGGGTGATGAGATCGGGTCCTGAGTTAGGAGTCGGGGTCGGGTCTCGGGTGGAGTGATAAGGTCGGGTGTTGGGGTTGGTTTTAGGGTCGGGTGTCGGGATTGGGGTCGGGTGTTAGGGTCGGGTCTCGGTTCGACTGTCGGGGTCGGTTATCGGGTCTTGAGTCAAGGTTCGGTGTCAGAATTGTGTCCCAATTCTGGTTCCGAGTTTGGTTTCTGTGTTGGGTGTCAGCATCGGGAGTCAAGGTCGATCTTGGGTCAGGTCCCCGATCTAGTGTCGGTCTTGGGTCGAGTCTCGGATCGGTCGTTGGGGTTGGTTCCCAGATCAGAAACTATTTTCCTAAAAAATATTTTTTTATTCTCTAGTCAAACCCTAAAAGATATATTCTAGAAAATATTTTTTATTCACCAACCAAACACTAGAAAATACTTTTCACTCACCAACCAAACATGAGAAAATAAGTAAGAAACCAACTTGTTTTCCATGAAAATATTTTCCTTCATACCAAACACACCCTAAGACTAAACTAGTTATGAGAAAATTTATCGACACTTTACAACTGAAACCTAACTTGTCTATTTATAATGGTCAAAAGTAAGAATCCTAAAATAATCAACTTCTGGCACCGACATGCTCTGTGCCTCAGCCGAAAGAGAAGAGGGGTGAGTAAAGAATTTGTCTAATTGAGAAAACATTGAGATTTTTAAAATGTGTCAACAATAAACTCAATGTAACTCCATAAGTGAGGTCTGAAAAAAGTAGAATTTACACAGATCCTACTCTTATTTTATAAGAATTTTTGAAATATGTCATTAACACTAATTAAAAAGAGTCTCTTCTACTCATTTTTTTTAAGATTTTAAGGGATGGTTTGGTATGCGGGAAACAAATTGAAAGGAGGGAGTAGTTTTTAGCCAAACGCCACTTACTTAAAAGTGTCAAAAGAGAAAAACTTAAGAATGGAGTAATAACTACAAGTACCGCAATATTTTCTCTTTTCATTTTTATTTGTGCACTCTTAATTTGACATAAATCTTAAAAATAATAAGTAATAGATAATTTTAATATATTATTCTTTGAATGGAAAAGGATCAAAAATGTCCTTAATGTATTAGAAATGGTTCAAAAATACCCTCTTTCCATCTATTGAATCAAAAATGCCCCTCCATCCACCTATTTGCATTAAAAAATCCCTTAAGATTAAATTTAAGTCTAAAATTATCCCTCCTTTTAATGGAAGTTGATGTGGCATAAATATTTTTTTTAATTAAATATGTGACTTTATTTTTACTGGTCCACATGTAATGAGACCCAAATTCATTCACAATCTTGTCCATTAATCCAAACCCAATAAAATTACCCAACACTTCTTCATCTTTCTCCAACCTATTCATGCCCGAATTCAGTTGATGGCATCTGTGATTGACAATCATTTCTGTACTAAAAAGATTAAAAAGTATATCTAGGAACAAACAACGAAAATAAAATGGTAAAAATTTTAGTTTTTATGTGCTTTCCCTGTTCACACTACACTTGCTCTTGCTTGTCAATTCTAATTTACATTTCGGGTTTGATGAGTTTTTACTAACAGTGAATGTGATTATTATTCACCTTTTTCTAGAGCTTCCGACCTACTTTGCTTTTGGAAATTTTGATTTGCAAGTTAACAGGCTGATGTGAAGGAGACTCGAGGAGAAAGAGGTAAGTATTAGTCATTTTGATGATACAGTTTAGTTCTTGCTTGTTTTAATGTTGTCAGTATTCCTTGGCATCAAGCATTTCAAATTATGTGCTGAAGATGTCTTTGAGCTCAACTGCATTATCTACTGAAGCTAAGGAGTCCAATCAGGAAAAAAAAAAGTTTGATAAGTCATAAGTCATATGATAAACTCCACCTACGTGAGGTTTTGCCAAGTATAGTTGCACATATGTCTGATGGAGGAGAGTCCAATTATGATGAATACTTTTAATAGGGACCGAGGGAGCTGAATAGTATAGATTACGTATCTTTTGAGTGGAGTCTGAACAGAGGTTGGTCACAAAAATTTGCTGCCAGAAATTGGGTTTGGGTTAATGGAAAGAATTGTGAATGAATTTGAATCTAATTAAATGTGGATCAATAAAAATAATGTCACATATTTAATTAAAAATTTCATTTATGCCACATCAGCTTCCATTAAAATGAGGGATAATTTTAGAGTTAAATTTACCTTTAAGGTCATTTTTTATTCAAATATGTGGATGGAAGGGCATTTTTGATCCAACAGGTGGAAAGAAGGTATTTTTGAACCATTTCTAATATGTTAAGGGCATTTTTGACCCTTTTTCGTTCTTTGAATATATTTTTCCGATCACATTTTATGTGCTACCCTTTCATTTTTAGTCTATCCCAAAAAGAATATCACTTTACCATAATTAGTAACAATTTAATTTTAAAAACTTTTCCTTTACCATTAATAAAATAATTTCCAACTACAGAAATATATAAGAATTATTTTAGACTACAAGTTTTAAAAGTCTTCTTTTTTTAAAAAAATATTGTGTCAAGTTAAATAGAGCTACATAAAATGAGATGGGGGAGTAATAAATTTAATGAATTGAAAATGTATTAGATAACGAATAATATTGAATAGTAAAAGAAAAATGGATATAAAATAATAAATTATCTATTAATTTTTCAAATTTTATAATTATTATTGAAAATTTATTTTTAATATATTGAAGATAAAATTATTATTGGACATTTATTTTTAATATATTAAACAAGTAAAATGCACGAGAAAGGAGCTTTTTGTGGTAAAAGCTGGCCAATCAAACAGCAAACCGAACACAAAAATTTGAGTGTATATGTTCCTCCGCAGGGCGAAGAGGTAGAGTAATACAACTTCCTCGGTACTCATAAAAGACGATATATACAGAGTTGAAGTACTTCCGAAAAAGCTTAAGGTAACATGGCGATGAATTCTTGGAGTAAAGTGTACAAAGCTAGCGGCGATGAATTCTTGGAGTTCCATAAGAGAGAAATTGGGATTTCTCAGCCCAGAAACTTTACTCGCCGAATCTCTGCTTCTGAGGTCTGATTTATTTATGCTTATTTACTGTCTTTATGGATGAGTGTTAATGAATTGAGCTCTTATTTACTTGATCAAATGATTGAGAATATGGAATTTCCTCCAATTTAAAGTGACCCTCTTTTTTTACTTGTGATTATTCATGGTACCTGTGTTTGTGGACTATCGCAGGTTGCCCTATAGATAGTCTAGGAGAGCTAAGCCGAGTTAGTTTGACTTAACACATAGTAATTATGAAAGACTTGACTTTTGAAACTTGTGTCTAAAATAAGGTAACAAAAATGAGGCCTTCATACTTAGTGATGGTTAAGTCTCAGTTGCATTTTAATTTGGTGTAAAAGAATTTAACATTTGGATGTTAAGGTAATCCCACATCAGTCACTAAATCAATCAATCAAATACAGTAAAACCTCACTAAATGAATACTCGATAAATTAATAAATTCTCTAAGATAATATTTTTCTCCAGTTCCGACATGGGCCAGTAGAAAATATCACCAATTTCGATAAGATAATAAATTAATATATTTTAGGAAGACCTCTATATAAATATATGGTCCCATTAATATTATAAATTAATAATTCTTTAAAATTACAAAAATATCTACGACAATTTAGTGAAATATGATTCTAGTGTTTTTTATTTTTTGTTAAAATTTAAATCTAGTTGAAGCTATCTCTAACTTTTCTTATTGCATCCAAACGTTCCGTTGTTGTCTTCTCGAACTACACCAAAAAATTGTGAAGAGTTCTAGATGTGATAAGTGCTTCCTTACGAGTAACTGGCTCCAAAGGTATTATATTGTCTTCAACTTCATCATCAACACTGTTTTCTATGATGGTATCCATAATTTTTTCTAAGCTCTGGACCTCTGAACATGTATTATTTTCACCTGGGTAATCCAACATGCTATTGACATCCATTTTATTGTAGTAACCGATATTATTAATCATGACCTCAAGTTCACGAATGTCATTTTCACAAGTTCATAAATTAGTATGATACTCAAAGTCACTCCTGTACCTTGAATCTTGAAAGCAATCTTTAAATTAATAAATATTAATTTATCAATTAAATAATATCTCTATAAAATAATAATATTTCATGGTCCCAACAACATTAATTTAGAGAGGTTTTACTGTACCTCTAACCCCAAATTAGTTGTGTTATCTAAATGAATGCTCAGTATCCATTTCCGGTCTACTATATTCTGCCTGAGGGTGATAAATTTTAAGGCGTTTGAAATTGTTTTCTCTAGAATCTGAGAAACTGGCCCATCATGCAAAGCCGCTGAAACTATTATTTTTTCATCTTTGGGGCAGGTTACAGTGAAGCGGCTGGATTTGTATGGGAAGTTAAATGGTCATGAGGGATGTGTTAACACAATTGAATTCAATGCCACTGGCGATGTTCTTGTCTCAGGTTCCGATGACAGACGAGTAATACTATGGGACTGGGCAACAAGGAAATCAAAATTGTCTTACTCATCAGGCCACATGGACAACATATTCCAGGCCAAGTTCATGCCCTTCACTGATGAACAGAAAGTAGTAACTGCTGCTGCTGATGGACAGGTGATGTTTTACCCATCTTGTGCACTTTACTATGTGAAATCTGAAAGATAATGCCAAGGTGTATGAGCAAACGTTCATGTGTAAGTCTGAAATATGCTGTAGTAGATATGGCTTCTGCTTACTGGACCATTCTCCTATTGTGATCTTATCATGATACCAGTCATTATCAAACAAGAAGAACTGCCAAATGATGATAATATTAGTGGCCTGTGTTGAAAAGGATAAGTCCTGTCAAATTCTCAGAGCAGATCAAGCCCTTTAAGAGATTATAAGAGATCAATTTGTTTTCCACAAAAGAAAAAAAGCATAAAAATTCTGCATAACTGGTACCATATTTGATTTTTAGAATAAATCATTGCATCACTAATTTATTCTCTGCATAGCTATTGCAGATACAGTCTGCATAATTGCTGCAGTGCTTGGTTTACAATATTAAACTCTGCATTGCTATTACTCGCATAATGTAGGAATCTATGCATTACTTATGTGAATCCAATGTGGATTAACAATACATTTAATAATCTATGCATTATTTTTGCTGAATCCAATGTGGATTAACAATACATTTATTAACAAGACCTGGGTAAGAGTATTAAAGGCAAGCACTCAAGGGTATGGCCTAGCGGTCATTGAAATGTGTGAAAACCATTGAATGGGAGAATGGTTCAAATTCTAGTAGAGACAAAAAATGTTAGATGTTTCTTTTCCTCTGCCTAAGTCTTGGTGGATAGAGTTGCCCGGTACTTGTGCTGGTGGGAGGTATAAGGTAACCGGTAGAATAGTCGAGGTGTGCACAAGCTAGCCTAGGCACCACCATATATAAAAAAATGTAGCTCATAACAATACTCTGCTTCACTTGTCCGTTCTTCTCCTCAACACTGTAAGGAATCTGTGCCCAACACTTCACGGATTTAGGAGTTCGTACGCATTGCAAGTGAACTAGTGAGATCACCAAATTATATGGTAGCACTGAATGATTGGATAAGTAATGCTCATACCAAACATATTCTTCTTATTTTCCTAGTATAAAGTAACACATGTTTAAGATAGCACGGATGTACATCCAGAAAAAGTTGCTGTATAGATAGATATAGTTTAGGCCTGCTGCAGTTGCTTAATTCGAAACTTGAGAAGGACTAGGGAAAAATAATTCCTGGCACCTATGGGCTTATTCTTTAATCTTCTCTGATTTCTGCCATCGCAAACACTGATTCTTTCACTGCAGGTCAGGCTTGGTCTATTGCTGGAGAATGGTCAAGTAGAAACTAAAAGGCTAGGTAGGCACCAAGGTCGTGTACATAATCTTGCTGTGGAACCAGGGAGCCCCTACATATTCTATAGCTGCAGTGAAGATGGCTTTGTTCATCATGTAGGTTGTCACGTGCTGTTTTACCTGTAAAAAGTTCTCTTCTTCTGGTGATTTTGCTATAACTTGCATTTGTTCTGCAGTATGACCTGCGAAGCAATTCTGCCACAAAGATATTCTGTTGCTCATCTTTCACGGAAAACAATAAGCGATCTTCTAGCAGCGTTAGGTTGAACTCCATTGTGATAGATCCAAGAAATCCTAACTATTTTGCTGTTGGAGGTTCTGATAAATATGCACGTGTATATGACATTAGAATGTACCAAATGGATGCTTCACATAATTCAGATAGGCCTGTCAACACATTTTGCCCCCTTCACCTGATTGAAACACATGACGTTCATATTACAGCATTGGCTTACTCGAGCTCTAGTGAGCTGCTGGTCTCATACAATGACGAACTGATATATTTGTTTCAGAAGAACATGGGATTGGGTCCATCTCCCCTGTCTTTACAAGGTGAAGATGCAAAGAAACTGGTCGAGCCACAAGTTTATTCTGGGCATAGGAATTCGAGAACTATTAAAGGAGTGAGTTTCTTTGGTCCTAGTGATGAATATGTCTTGACTGGGTCTGATTGTGGTCATATATTTATCTGGAAGAAAAAGGGCGCTAAGCTTGTTAGGATGATGGTTGGTGATAGGCATATAGTGAATCAGCTTGCGCCCCATCCCTATATTCCTGTTCTTGCAACATGTGGAATAGAAAAGACCATAAAGCTTTGGACCCCGTCATCGAATGATGTTACTTCATTGCCTCGTGATGTCCAAAAGGTGCATATCTTAGCAGCTCCCTTAATAACTATTCATGTTTAGAATCGAAAGTTACAGTTGGTTCATAATCTAGTATTGAATTTTTTTTTTGCTACTGCACTTTGTCTTGCTGTGAGCAGATAATGGAAGCTAACAGGCAAGGTCGAGAGGACCATTCACGGGCTACACTGACCCCAGACGTAATAATGCATGTTTTACGTATGCATAGGAGGCAAGCGCTGGCTTATGTTGAGAGAAGACACAACAGAGATGACATCGAGAGTGATGAAGATGATGGAGGAGAGGCTTATGTTTTAGGGTTTTCAGATGGTGATACTGAGGGTGCCTCTGAATGCACCATTAGCTAGTCATATGTATCTAATCCAGGGGCAGTGATTCTTATCCTCTTAAGAGTCCACTTCCGTATCAATACTGGCTCTCAGTCGTTCGGTGCACCTTATAGCTGTAGTGCATCACATGTTCAGTTAACATCTAAGTTTTAGAATTTGCTAGCTGCCTGTTCCCAATGTCAATAATAAGCAGTGTGGCATCTTCACTTGAGCAAAGTTCAAAGTTTAGCGTCTGCAAATTATCTCGTATCTTGATTACTACAGGGGAATGATTTCATTTGAAACTTGAAAGATTGCTTATGCTCTAGAATTTGTCCAGATGGTGGTTAATATACTGTCACCATTGCGATTTGAAGGTGGGTATATGGGTAGAATTTCATATAATTCTCTGTTAGTAAAGCTATCATCCCTCCCTCGGAAGATGAAATACTTGAAAATCTTTGGACCACTATAAGCAGTTTTGCTATATATTCGCGATCACTGGACAACGATCTGTGATTACAGGTTTGCTAAACTCAGCTTCACAAAATGAGGAACAATTGTCCAATTCGAGCTTTTTAAGATTCTTACATTAAACCAGCTAAATATTTGCCTTGAGCTGATCATCCAGATCAATGTCTTCCTTTACCTTCCTGATGAAGTTATCTACAAGATTCGTGCAAGGAAAAGAGCCAACGAGTAAGTTTAACTTATATGCAGTGCCATAATTCCTTGGGATACTATCATTATAAATACTATATACAGAAAGAATGATAGTCCATTTGCAGATATCATGCTACACCATAATCTAATGCACGTAGAAGATACTGTAGTTTGAAATAGTAGAATTGAAAGGATCAGGTCCCACAATTGACCTTCCCATGCTGTCCTGAACTGCATGTAAATAATTCCAACTAGAGCAAATTCTCTTTACTAATCTTAGTAATTCTATTTATAGGGAGTTTGATAGAGTACTTATTTCTGTGTGTTTTAGAGGTTCTTTTAAACCTTTGATGTCCCAACATATCCAAAGTTCATTAGCTAACATCTTTTGTTCCCTTTGTTCTCTTCTGATTCAGCTGATTCAAGATCTTGAGAACAATCTATATAGATACTACAATTCCTTCTTTGCTTCCTTGGCCTAGAGTTTGCTTTATATCATCAAAAATTGTTTCAGGCTTTAATAGATGACTGGTGGCATTTTTCTTGGAAACACTTCATCGTCATTCTTCTGTTTCTCAAATGGTAGTAGTTAATTGAAATACTAGTTTAGGAGACATGCTGATTTTTCTTTGGTGGAAGCAGATTTGTAGGAATCATGATTCGTGTCACAAATCGTCGAGAATCAGATGAATTTCCTTTGTCATAGCTAACCCTAACCGTCATGTTAGGGTGAAAAAACCTGCATGTATATTTTACTTATAGGAAGGGTTTAAGAGAACATACTAATGGATTAACGGACTGATTTGCAGTTGGAGGGACCCGATCCAATAGCTATTTCCAACAGACATACAACCCCATGAAGGGATACATCAATCTCCACATAATCAAACTCGATGAATTTCATCCGTTTCTAGCACTGAGTGATCAGCAAAAAAGTTTTTCCAACCCCATCTTATTGAACAAAAATTTAAGCCAGAGCTTTAACCTCAGGTTCCATGGAAGAATTTCTATATGAATTCTGTCAAATGATCGTGTCAAAAGTTCAGAGGATAATATAGTTTGAGACCAAAATGTAGTGTTTGGAAATGTCAAATATTCTTGGGCAATTTTCATAAATCCCAACTGTTTAATACTTAATTAATTCCTACTCTTTTTAAAATTACATAAAAGCCCAGATTTTGAACTGTCTGATACATTACTTAGGGTCGCGATACATCACTTTTCGATACATAACTAATCAATCAAATTCTAATGTATCAGTAACACAGATGTCATTCCGATAAATAAGTCTTATGTATCAGTAATATAAAAAAGAATTTTGATACATTTTTTTGTCATATTTTCAACTAGATACATCATTCTTATGTATCTGTACACAAAAATCAGTACGATACATAGCATTTGTACTTTTTTAGCCGGTTCCGTGATGTATCTTTTTGGTTTCGTAATGTATCTTCATGTCCTTCACCACTCTATTTTTCACCTCCTACATCTGCACCTTTCATCAGACATTAACACGCACCGAAGAGACAGTAAAGTGGCCAGAGGATGCACAGATTCCGATGAAGACACAAATGGGTCTCCAAAAACAATTCAATCATTTTTACTCGCTCCATCGAGATCCTCCATTAACAACACCATCCACGGCAAACCACTGAAACCAACCAGCAATTTGAACCAATTCTATCGCGAGTACACCCCACTTCTTTTCCAAAACCGAGAAGAAGATAGAAAACAAGACGAAGGAAACGAAAAAGCAGAATAAAGAAAAGAGGGTGAAACAGAGGAGGAAGAAGAGGGAAAAGAGGGAAACAAAGAAGCAGAATAAGGAAAAGAGGGTGAAACAGAGGAGGAAGAAGAGGGAAAAGTAATTTCAGATGCACAAAATAAGTCACTTATGCGAGTTTGAAGGGGTAGTGTGATGTATCCTGATTTTGGAGAGAGAAATTGAAAGTTGAGATTTTTGTAATTAATTTATAGGGGTGGAATTTTAAGTAATACTCCCTCCGTTCCAATTTATGTGATGTAGTTTGACTTAGCACGGAGTTTAAGAAAGAAAGGAAAACTTTTGAAACTTGTGGTCAGGAAAACTTTTGAAACTTGTGGTCTAAAATAAGTCATAGATGTTTGTGTGGTTGTAAATCATTTCATTAAGGGAAAAGTGGGTATTTTAAAGTTAAATTGTTACTAAATATCATTTTAAAGTTAAATTGTTACTAAATATCGAAATGTGTCATTCTTTTTGGGATTGATTAAAAAGAAAAATGTGTCATATAAATTGAGACAGAGGGAGTAATGATAAGTTGAGGTGTAATATTATGTTACTTTTCCAATAGTCTAATGCAGTTATTTTACTTGTTAGTTTCCTTGTTCCCATTGATTCAACTCAACAGAATACTCATTACAATGAAAACAAATTCCTCATAGCTTGCTAGAGTATTTGTCCACGTTTCAATCTCAACGTGAAAAGATAAGCAACATGTCACATCGGCTAAATTGCATTTTTAGTGAAATTCTCTGTAGTAAGTTAAAAATAACATTAGCTCATGGGTTAAAAATGCATTCTGATGATTCTATTTCTTAAATACAATTGATTGTTTAAAACTTGCGCAGAGGTGAGGTCTGCGTACATTCTACCTTCCCCAGACTCCACTTGTGAGATTATATTAGAATGTTGATGTTATGTATTCAACAATTTACTTGACTTGATAAATCATATTAAAATAAAACCAATCATTTTAGCCAATTTTTCCTTCTAAATTAACTAAGATGTTCAATGGCTAAAATTTCAATTTCCATAATCTTGTTATGAACTGTACAAAATAATAAGTATGGGTGAACAAAACTGAACCGCAAACCGCACCAATTCGCAAAATCGAGTCAAACCAAAAAAAAAATCCTACTAATGATTTGGCTTGACTTGGTTTGGTGTTAGAAAAAAAAACACGACTATAATTGATTTGGTTTGGTTTTAACTAAAAAAGGTCAAACTGAATCAAACCAACCTGATATTACATTTGTACAATTTTTAAAAATATTTATTATGATGTAATTTATAAATATTTCTTAAACATTTTCATTGTTTTTATCTTTCAACATATTATTTCAAGTTTAAACTTAGAATTTTGAATGGTCCAATGAGTTTTATAGCTCATAGTTATTAATAACACAAATAAAGCCCAAATCAATACTAATGCTAATAAAAATATGCAATTTAACACTAGGAATGACAATAATGTTGGATATTTATTCGTTAGTTTTGTATAAATACATAACCTAATTTTTTTTTTATTTAATATTTAGTGTTTTTTTTTAGGAACGCCTAAGATAGTCCCATCTTGCTAGGACTAAAGAAATATTTGAAGCACAAGGTAATTGTATGTTTGTATGAAGACTAAACTAGAAAAAACCCGAAAAATCTAAGAAGATCGAAAAACCCGAAAAAACCCAAAGTTGAAAAACCTTAATTTTATTGGTTTGATTTTTTTTATAGATTTAAAAACCCGATGCGAATGATTTAGTTTGGTATTTAAAAAATTCGAACCAACCCGATCATGTACACCCCTAAATTAATAAGTAATTGTTATTTTTCTTATTAGGAGGGAGGTTCAAAATCAAATTGTAATAGATAATTCGACTGTAAAATTAGTTTATTGCTTACTGATATTGAGTTATTGAGTTATTGAATTAGCAGTTGGTGAACGGATCAAATCTTATAATTAATGATTTATCGGTGCAGAGCGGATTACTCAATTTCCTTATGGGGTAAACTATTAATCTGTTAAGAATTATTATATTTATTATTTTACTTTTACCCATGAGTATATAAGTATTTATCGTAAATCCAAAAGTCAAAGTCCCACTTAGTATTCTATTCACTTCTAAACTTAAATAATGAGTCACTCCTCGTTAGTCGTCACTTCTTTATCTTAAAGCACAATCTTTCTCCCTAAAATTGGTCTTATAATTGAAATATGAAAGAGTCGTGCAAAAGAACACGACACAAACAATCGCTTCAGTTATTAAAATTCTACTGGTTGTTTTTTCCCTACACACTGGGACAATGAACTAAGGGTGGTAGAAAAGTTTCAAAATGAAATTGTGGTGACTCGAGTCTTAATTTGACTCATGTGTAGGAGTTGTACTCAAGTTTTTATTTTACAGTTTGGCCCATCTTATAAAACCTTAATTGTAACTAAAAAGGGAGGGAAAAAGTTGGCCGCTTCTCTCTCGCGCGCGTTTTTTTCTTCTCTAATGTTGCTTCCTCTTCTTCTCGCCATTGTTGTGGTTGTTGCTGCTGCTACTACTTTTTCTTCTTCTCCATTTGTTGTTGTTGTTGCTGCTGCTGCCTCTTCTTCTTGCTTGAAATTTTGGACCAAATTTTATTCGTATATCACTAAGCATCACTTCATAGGTGATTTTGGTAAGTAAAATTATGATTTAGTTCAATTTTTCATCTGGGTAAATCTGCAGTTTTTCCAATAATTTTCAGTCGCGTATCCAACAGTTGTTGTATTCATTACAACAGCTGTTGGATAGTTTCTACTACTGTTAAAATAGTTCTAACAAGCAAGTCATCTGTTGCAACATATGTCTTAAGTGAATCCAACAGATTAGTCATCTGTTGCAATAAATGACTTAGTTGTTGGATAGATTCTACCAAAGCTGGGAGAAAACCAGTAGCTCAATCCAATAGATAAGTCATCTGCTGCAACAGGTAGGTCATCTATTGCAATAGATGACTCATCTGTTGCAACAGATGACTTAGCTATTAGATACATGTTTAGAACCAGAAGCTGAATCCAACAGATAAGTCATCTATTGCAACGGGTAAGTCATCTCTTGTAACAGATGACTTAGTTGTTGGATACATATATAGAACCAGAAGCTCTATCTAACAAGTAAGTCATTTGCTGCAATAGATAAGTCATCTATTGCAATAGATGACCTACCTATTGGATTGATGTTACAGCAGCTGCCAAAGCTGGTTCAGAACCAAAAGTTGAATCCAACAGATAAGTCATCTACTATGACAAATGACTTATCTGTTGCAATAGATAACTCATTAGTTGCAGTAGATGACTTACCTATTGGATTGAGCTACTGGTTTAGAACATGTATCAACAGATGACTCATCTGTTGCAACAGATAACTTATTTGTTGGAACAATGATAGTGTTTATAATATTGTTGTTATATATAGCCACTCAACTTTATTATACTATCATTATTAACTTTTAAAAAAAAATTCTTTAGGTACCATTAATGGAGGAATCGATAACAGTAGGGGTTGATTGTCATGGTGAATGGATCGAGAAGAAAAATTGATTTATTTTACGTTGGAAGGATGGTGACATGTTAGAGACGATAGCAATGACAGTCCAAAGAGATATATTGTATAATGATTTTGTGAACTTAATCATCAGCTGTTGTAGACTAAATTGCCAACCGAAAGATCTTGTCATCAGTTACATGCACAACTCTTTTGAAAATCAGAGAGTCCTACCTCTTAAGATAAGCGATCAGGTGTGTTTGCGTGCTTATCTGAGTGATGCAGCTAGGCCCATATTAAGGGTGTACGTGGTTGAAAAATCGATAGAGAATCAGAATGTTTAACAAGACCAATAAGAGATGTTAAATGATGAATTTGATGGTGTGGACATAATTATTCCAAATGATGAGAATGGAAATGAAGTGGAGGAGGACCAAACACTTACACCCATTGTTGTGAGCAATACAGTGGGCAGTGCTCAATCAACACAGTTGAGCAATCTTTAAGATAATGAAACAGGTTATTGCAAGGGAATGACATTCAAGAACAAGGAAGAACTAGTCAGTTCATTGCATATTTCTTGCTCGAAAAAAGATTTTATACTGAAGAAGGTGATTAATTTGTGTAGTGTGTATTATTTTAGAAATGCACATCCAGAGAGCAAGTGGTGGTTGAGGGCTGTGAAA
Organism: Capsicum rhomboideum; assembly: GCA_031232105.1. NCBI lineage: Eukaryota > Viridiplantae > Streptophyta > Magnoliopsida > Solanales > Solanaceae > Capsicum > Capsicum rhomboideum. Next base: position 123,696,022 of record CP124713.1, on the reverse strand, counting down.
TTTATAAGTTCTAACAGATTCTACATTAGAACTTATGAAAAGTATCAAACATATGGTTCAGAGCATATTATGAGCCATGATCTGCATGCCACGGCAAAGGTCATCAGTAAATACTTCCAAAATAGCTTCCCCAATAGTAAAGGTCCATCTACAAGAGATATGACCAATCAACTTCGTACAGAATCGGGTTGTAAGGTGAGTTATTGGAAGATTTATAAGGGCATGGAGATTTCAAACTCTTTGGTTAGGGGAACACATGAGCACGGGTATGTAGTGCTTGATGCTTACCAGTATATGCTTGAGTCTGTAAATCGAGAAAGTAAGACAACATTGCAGGATGATGAAAATAGAAAGATCAAGTACTTTTTGTAGCATATGCGGCTTGGATTAATGATTATCAACAAATGAGAAAAGTCATAGCGGGACATTCTTGAAGAGCAAGTATGGAGGGGTTTTGCTATCGGTGGTGGCATTACAAGATGCGGAGAATTATATCTTTCCGGTGGTGTTTTGTGTAGTGGACAAGGAATGTGATACCTCATACCAATATCTATTTTAACAAATGAGAAGATATGTAGATGATACCGATGGAGTTGTACATAACTTCTGATAGGCATCCAAGTATTGAAAAGATGGTTTCAATTATCTACCCTTCAGCTCATTATGGTTGTTGCATGAGGCACCTTGAGGAAAATATTCAAAACAACCTTCACAATTCAAAGATCATATCTTATTTTTATAAAGTAGTAAAAGCGTATGATAGAGGTGAGTTCTATAACCATTTCAATCAAATAACGGATATGGTATCCAAGGCAACCGAACATCTTGAATGTGTCAGATTCTACAAATGGAGTAGGGCATTCTGCCTGAGAAATAGGTACAATATTATAAATTGAGTGTCTTTTCTTGTTTGAGTTTATTGTAATTTTATGTCTTACTAAGTGATTTTTTTGTATAGGTATAATATTATGATATCAAACATTGTTGAGTCGGTGAATGCAATGTTTGAGGTTGAAAGAGAATTTCTCATTGTCGCTCTATTTGATGAAATAAACATAAGGTTTGCAAAAAAAATTCACGAGAGGCGTATGGAGTTGGTCAACTCACCAAACAAACTTGTTCTTACAATGGAAAAATAAATATCAAAGTACATCAACTTAGGGAACAAGTTGTTGGCTCATCAAATATCCAGCTACAAGTTCACTATCACCAGTCATGGTGATGTCGGCACAGTTAATCTTCAAAAGAGAACTTGTACATGTAGAGTTTTTGACTTGGACAAATACCTTGTCCACATACTATGGCAGCGCTTCAAGCCCAATATGGTGCACAATTTGAAAACCAGATTTATGAGTACTCGTCTCTATATTATTCGGTGAAAAAAATACATAATTGCATATTGTGAGGAAATTAATTCGGTGCCTCCTAAAGATTCGTGGATTGTTCCTTTGGAGATTTTAGAGAGAGAAATACATCCTCCATATGTTGACCCAAGCAAACTGGGAAGAAGGGCTATAAAGAGGAGGCATGGAGTCAGAGAATCATTCCCAACGAGAAAAAATAAGTGCTCCATATGTGAGATGGTTGTCCATACAAGAACTACATGTCCGGATCGAAATGTTTCAGAATTATTGTAATAGTAATTAGTCTTCTTGTTGGTTTTGTTATGAACCTGATAATTTTAACTCATTTTAGTTGGTGATGTATGTTATTTTTTATTATATAAAATATATTTTTTTTTATGGTTCAACAACTGGTGTATGTGTGGGAACAACTTTTGTTGCAATATATGTTATATTTGTTGCAACAGATGTAAAATTAGTTAGAATAATGAATTATATTGCAACGGATGATTAATATGTTGCAATAGATTATTCATCTCTTGCAACAGATTATTCATCTGTTGGAAATAATCAAATCGATACAGACATCTGTTGCAATAGATGTCTAATATGTTTAATTATTTCCAACGGAATCTACATATATTGCAGCAGATGTTTATCTGTTGGAGCTAATCAAACAAATGTACTCGTCTGTTGCAACAAATATAGACATCTGTTGCAGCAGATGTCTAATAAGTTTGATTATTTCCAGCAGACTCTACATATGTTGCAATAATTGAATTATATGTTGCAACAGATGACTCATCTGTTGGAAATAATCAAACAGATATAGACATATTTTACAACAGGTTTAGACATATATTGCACCAGATGTCTAATATGTTTGATGATTTCCAACAGATTATACATCTGCTGCAACAGGTTAGTCATCTGTTGCAACTATGTCTCATCTGTTGGAACTAATCAAATAGATATACACATCTGTTGCAGCAGATGAATGATATGTTTGATTATTTCCAACATAAGTTCAATTAGCTTTAAATTAATAAGTTATTTAACTATAATTAGCCTTTAATTAATAAGTTCAATTACAATCTTAATAAATTTCATAGTAATTACATGTTCAACTAAGTGTATTCGTCCTAAATAGAGTGATCAATCGAATAATTTGATGAGAATTGCTTCATTAAACCATGATTAGTAATAAATAAAGTTATTTAACTATAATTAGCCTTCAATTAATAAGTTGAATTACAATCTTAATAAATTTTATAGTAATTACGTGTGTATTCATCCTAAATAAAGTGATCAAATGACTAATTTGATGTTAATTGCTTCATTAAACCATGAATAGTAATAAAAAAAGTTATTTAACTATAATTAGCCTTCAATTAATAAGTTCAATTACAATCTTAATGAATCACATAGTAATTACATGTTCAACTAAGTGTATAATATGTTGAAACAAATTATAACCTGTTGCAACAGATGTCTATATTTGTTTGATTATTTCCAACCGATTATACATTTGTTGCAACAGATTACTCATTTGTTGCAATATATGTAGAGTATGTTGGAACTAATCAAACATATCATTGATCTGCTGTAACAAATATGTATATTTGTTGTAATAGATGTCTATATCTGTTTGATCAGTTCCAACAGATTAAACATCTGTTGCAACAGATCACTCATCTGTTGCAACATATGTAGAGTATGTTGGAACTAATCAAACATATCATTGATTTGTTGCAGTAGATATGTATATCTGTTGCAACAGATGTTTATATCTGTTTGATTATTTCTAACATATTAAACATTTATTGCAACAGATTAATCATCTGTTGCAACATATGTAGAGTATGTTGGAACTAATCAAACATATCATTGATCTGCTGCAATAGATGTGTATATCTGTTATAACAGATTTCTATATCTGTTTGATTAGTTCCAACAGATTAAACATCTATTGCAACAGATTACTCATCTGTTACAACATATGTAGAGTATGTTGTAACTAATCAAACATATCATTGATCGGTTAACAGATATGTATATCTATTGCAACCGATGTCTATATCTTTTTGATTAGTTCCAATAGATTAATCATCTGTTGCAACATATGTAGAGTATCTTGGAACTAATCAAACATATCATTGATCTGCTACAACAGATGTGTATATCTGTTGCAACAAATGTATATATATGTTTGATTAGTTGCAATAGATTAAACATCTGATGCAACATATGTAGAGTACGTTGGAACTAATTAAACATATCATTGATTTGTTACAACAGATGGGTATATCTGTTGCAACAAATGTCTATATCTGTTTGATTAGTTCTAACAGACTATTCATCTGTTGCAATAGATTAATCAGTTGTTGCAACATATGTAGAGTATGTTGGAACTAATCAAACATATCTTTCATTTGCTGTAACAGATGTGTATATCTGTTGCAACTGATGTCTATATCTATTTAATCAGTTCCAACAAATTATTCATTTATTGCAACAGATTACATATGTAGAGTATGTTGGAACTAATAAAACATATCATTGATCTACTGCAACAGATGTACATATCTGTTACAACAGATGTCTACATCTGTTTGAAAATTATCTGCAACAGATGTCTATATTTGTTGCAATATTTCCAGTAAATATACATCTATTGCAGCAGATACAGTAGATCTATTGGAAATAATGATGTAAATTTATACATCTAAGAAATTAATTCATAACAAATTAAAATTCATAACAAAAAATAAATTCAAGCCGACACAAATTACATAAAATAATTCAACAAAAACCTGAAAATATAAAAAAATTTATATTGTATGAACCAACAATTACGTAGAATAAAAGTCATCACAAATTACAAATTATTTAATTAGGGCTCTAAATTCTTGCATACTACACCAGTAGCCCATACAACTTGCATCCTTGACAAATAATTTTCACATATTAAAGTGTCCGGATTTGTCACATTGGTCCCAGTTATCAAATGCTCTATGAAGGAAAGCGAATATGACACACACACATGACCAGTTTCATTTTTGGCAAGATTCAATGTTCTCCCATTAAAACCCCATCGTTCATTGAGCAATTTTTTTTGCAAGTGATCAAATATGTCACTTTGCTTTAATAACTTGGGAAACAACTCCAAGACACATTCCATTAGACACAAGAAATCTCCATCTTCAAAGACTGAAATATTTCCATCATACACATTCATGATTTCCTCCTCGATTATTATTTCAAGAGTCACAAAGTGTATTTTATCAAGGTTCATCACAACCAAAATTCTCCGAGCACCTATCCAAGGTAAGACACCTGGGTTGGGTCTCTTACCTCTACAGTAATTGAGCATATCATCATCCCATTTGAATTCAGCAAGTAATTGGTCAAGTGGCTTTTCAAGTTTGGTTGTCGCTTTCTTGGTCGGCTCATTGTATCTCAGTAGGAAGTTACTGTAGAAGTTGAGATCTATGATTCTATATTTTATATCATAGTACTAAGAGTATTTGGCATGTCTCTAATGCATCAGATAAATAATTTCATCAACATACTGAAATAAAAAAAGAATTTACATAAATATGTGTAATAAAAATAAAGAATATGCAGCAGATGGGTAATTTGTTGCCCTTATATCTATACCTGTTAACAGATTATCCCAGCTACTGCAAGTTATGTGGTAGATGGATAATCTATTGCAATAGATGTCCCATCTGTTGCAATAGATGTCCCATCTGTTGCACTTATCTATGTACTTGTTAACAGACTATAAGTGATACAACATATGGGTAATCTGTTGCAATAGATGTCCCATCTGTCGTAACAAATATATAATCTATTGCAATAGATGAGAAATCTATTGCACTTATCTCTGTACTTGTTAACAGATTACCCCAGTTACTGCAAGTTATACAGCAGATGGGTAATATGTTACAACAGATGAGAAATACATTGCACTTATCTTTGTACTTATTAACAGATTACCCCAGCTACTGCAAGTTATGTAGTAGATGAGTAATCTATTGCGATACATATGTAATCTATTGCAATAGATGTCATTTGTTGCACTTATCTCTGTACTTGTTAATAGATTACCCAGCTACTACAAGTTATGCAATAGATATGTAATTTGTTGGATGAGAAATCTATTGTACTTATCTCTGAACTTATTAACAGATTACCCATCAACTTCAAGGTTTTGAATTACAAAATTATTAAACATATGAAGGTTATTGAAGGCTAGAAAACTTACCCAGTCCTCCCACCATTTACACATGTTCATCATGGTTTTGAAATCATCATGATCAAATTCATACATGGAGTATACTTTTTTTTGCCTTTTTTGCTTTGAGGACTTTGTTTAGCTCAGCCTTCATTTTTTGATTTACCACTTTGTAGATGTTGACCTTCTTCAGCTCAACATGCTCTGCACCAACATCATGGGAAAGAGAAGTATAAGTTTTTCTTACTTTAATGCTTGAATGAGCCTTGGAAATTCCTCTTCTCTTCTTCTTATCCTCCAAGGGAGTGTAGGGCTCTCTAAGCCTCTTTGATGGAATGACACCCATCTTAGATGTCAATTCTTTGACTACCTCAGTTAATGCATTAAGAGCATTTATCACTGCATCATGTTTTTGCCTGCATTTTTGACATTTTCATAAAGAACAGGAGCTAGAAGAGGCAACACCACTAATGATTGTCTTCCCATTTTGTGTGGGAAATCTGTAGTATGCCCAATAAAAGGGGTGTATCCACCACCAAAAGCAGCATCAATAGTATGACCATAATCATGGTCATTTCTTATTTCTAAAATAGTAAGAGGAACATCAACCAACATATCACCACCAACAACAACAACAACAGTACCATCACCACTACCAATACCAACAACAGCAGCATCAACACCACCACCAACAACAACAACACCAATAATAAGCTTACCCTCCTTAAGTGTTTTTCTTTTGATGGTTGTTGCTCCAGTCAATTTCTTTTTTATGCTATCAATTACCTTAGGGTTTGATAAAGTTTCCATAGACCATAAAGTAACAAAAAATGGCATCTTCAACTCTTGATTAGTTGGGACAAGCTACGGATGCACAATCTAAAACCAACTAGTACATGTATTAGAATAATGATTAAATCATTAAAATTAATAATTAATTAAAGCAAGAACTTAAGTAAAAGTAGACTTACTGCTTCCTCGAGGAGATTGAAAATATCAAGAACTTTTGCTTTTTTATCATTCTTGACCGACAACCGTCTCAGGATTCTTGGACTAAAGACCTCTTCTTGGTAGTCCTTCACTTGTTGTTGGAGATGAGGAATGACTTCAAATGCACAAACTTATAAAAATTATGCCAACAAATCAGTAGCATTATTCAATAAAAAATAAATAAAATACAAAAAAAGAAATATTTACCAAGAAAGCCTATGAAAAGCCATATAAGTTGACTGTCTTTTGCGTTAATGGAGTCAACAAATATTTGACAGTCATTTTAAAGATTTCATAACCCTAAGGGTAGTTGTTGAATGCCTCAAGATCCTCGGAGAGTTTTATTAAATCAAGTGGTATATTGTTGTTAATGTCTCTAGCCCAAAGAATATTATGTACAAACCAAACCAAGCACAATGATTGCTTGTGCTTCTTTGAAAGCCTTTTACCTTCCAACTCTTCAAGCAAATTTGTTTTTTTTGAAGCTTGGACCAACAGGTGACACCAAGTCATCACCATCAGTTGACTTGTCTTTTTGAATTTTTCTTGACAGTCTTGGCTTATTACTTATCTCATTTCTTTGTTTTTGTCTTTGGTGTGCGGGGTGATTTTTGTTTATGTAACAATAGGAATAGGTTGAGAAAGAGGATAATATTTTAGTCCAGTAACTATGGCAAACTCCTTCCTACCAAATTAAAGTAGCATGCCACAATAATTTATCCAGACCTCATCCATCTTATTTTCATTCTCATACATAAACCTACATCTGAGAAGATCATAGACCGTGGTCATTTGGAAACGAGCATTATTGTCCTCCAGCAAATCAAGATATTTCCCAAAGCAGCTATCCCTGAAATAAATATTCAATTTTTGTTCTTGAAGTATTTTCTTGAAGGTGTCAAAAGATTTTCCCTTGGCTGACTCTATCACACAATCATCAGTTAAATTTGTGGCAAGATCATACTGCATTCTCACAGGAAAATTATCAATATAGAAGGTTTTGACAAACTCTTCAGTGAAAGGGCTAATAGGATCAATATTAGCATTTAGATTATGTTGACTTTTTGATCTAAATTCAGGATCTCTATGAATATTTCCTCTTCCTCGTGTTCATTTTCATCATCTTCTCCTTCTTCTCTTTCGTCTTTATTTCCTTCTTCTCCTTCCTCTTCTTCTCCTTCATTGTTTTCTCTTTCATCATTTTTATCATATTCTTCTACTTTATCATCTTCTCCATCCCTTTCTTTATCTACCTCTACTTCTTTTTCATCTTCATCACTTTCCTCTTCATCTTTCTCATCTCCTTGTTTATCCTTATTTAAAGCTCCAGATTCTTCACTTTTCTCTACTTCATTCCCATCCTCTTTCTCCTTCTCTTTCTATGTCTAGAGCTGGTTGAGAAGGGACTTTTGCTTCTAATTGAGATATTGCTTGTACATCATGCTCATCTAGTGGTGAATGTAGCCTAGCTACTTTACTTCTTCCTTTCTTTAGAGCTGATTCACTTTTTTTTTCTTTTGGGAGCCATTTTATCTTCAAACAAAAGGAAAATAAAAAAGATTATAATTATTTGTGCATCATTAAACAAAAAATGGTAATAGTGAATTTAACAAGTACAACACAGTAAAATAATAGTTCCAACATATGAGTGATCTGTTGCAACAGATCACTCATCTGTTGCAATAGATGGGTCATCTGTTGGAAGAAATCAAAATAGTATACCCTACTTTTTTTATTTCTTCCAACAAATCATTCATTTGCTACAACCAATGGATCATTTCTTGGAAGAAATCAAAACAGTATACCCTACTATTTTTATTTCTTCCAACAGATCACTCATCTGTTGGAAACATCATAACAGTAAACCAACAGATGGTATAGAGTTCTCAACAGATTCTTATTTTGTTGCAACATGATAATGTCGCTCAAATTATACCTCAAGAGTATAAGCGGTCATTGTTAATATAATTACCCAACTTAGAGTCGGAGTCGAATCCACGAGGAATGAATGTGATAGCTTTCACCTCTAAGTGTCAAAAGCAACTAGTGCTAACACGTGATGCTATAAAAATAATGTATAAAGGTAAATCGGTCAATTTAGTTTATCAATTTGTAATTATCAAAGTAATTGTAGTTTAAAATGTACAATTCAAAGATTAGAGAAATGGAGTTAAAATTTAGTGTAATACGGGACTTGGGGTTATGCTATTGTAAGAGTGAAAGGATGCACGGGTGATTGATTATTTATCTAGATTTAGCTAAGAGTTATGGGTAGGCTAGATTATGAGTACTTAGTGTTGATTTGTCAATCAAACACCAAGATATCACAAGTGGGTTCTTTCGAACACCTCACAAGTGTGTCTATACAATCAATCTAATACCTCAATTAGAGTCCTTAAGTGTAAGAGACACTATTCAATGATAAATATCAAGTTATTGTTCAATCATATTCCTCACCTTCACCCCCTTTGTCAAGTATGATAAGAGTTCTAGAGTTAATTAGAGTTTGCAACCTCTAATTTTAGATCAAAAATATAGAATAGGAATAAAACCCACAATAATTATCTAATTAGGAAGACAAATAAACAACACCCATACAATTATCACATCTTACTCAAGCATAACCCCAAGCAAAGAAATTAGCTACTCATAGAAAGAGAAAGAGGAAAATTACCCAAGTTCTCTTCCCATTGTTCCATTAAATCCAAGATTATCACAAGATTTAAGATTCAAATTTAATACAAAGCAAAAGAAAGTAACTAATTTCACTCTTAGGGTTCCACTTTATGCTCTCTAGTTTACAAAAATGCCAAAGATCCATTTTCAGATCTGAAAAATCCCTTTTATAGCCCAAAAATCGTGTTCTTGGAAATTATGAAAATGCCACCTCACTGGTCACCTACTGTGCATGTAGCTTCTCAACGCAGTTGGCCTCTAATCCTCCCATGTGTTAGTTTGAGCTCCTTTTCTTCACTTCTCGCATTCCTTTTGACTCACATGGTTAGCTCAATCTCGTATTCGTCTATTACCACAAAAGAGCTATATTACAAGAGAATTATATCGAATCAATGCAAAATAAAAGATAATTCAAGATCAAACGTGTTAAGAAGTTGGTAAAATGTCAACTTATCAACTCCCGCAAACCTAAACTATTGCTTGTCCTCAAGTAATCAAGAATGTTGAAAATGAAAAGAAAGGGTGCTCTTAACAATAAAACAGCCACAAGGGACTACACTAGACAACTACGACTATAAAGTTCAATCGGTTCCTCCAACAAGTCATGACAAACAAGTGAATCACGCTTTCCTTTTCAAGAGTCAATTTTCACCAAACAAAAGTGTATGAAATCAACAAGTAAACAATTTTCAAATCGAGATGCTTCTCAAGGTGTGACACAAGATTTTCAAAGATTGCCTTATCTTCAATTTGCAATTTGTCTTGCTCATCTTCCCTAATTGAAAGTAAGACATCACCCTATCCTTCAAGGTATCAATGCCTCTCACTTGCAAAAGTTTGCTACACTCACACAAAATAATGTAATTCACAAGGAGCATAAACACAGAAAGAACTTTCACTCACTCTCACAAAGAAATTCAAATACAACAAGTAGAACCATAGGCTTGCCCTTTGCGTTATTTGCCACTAATGGGGACCTACAAGGTTTAAAGTCATCAGGGACTTGCGGGCATTGATGAAGGTTAGGGTGAGGGAAAAGATTTATGGATCAAGTGACTAGAAGATCTCCCTAAACACAATTGCTTTATCACTTCTTAGGCCCACTTCGTTCAAATTTTCCACATTATTCGCCCCAACTTGTTTTGCCTTTGCTACTTTTGATTCTAACCTCCTTTTACTAACCATCTGAATGAACTTCCCTCTTCATTTGCTTTTTTTGGTTCTTTCAAGAGACTTTCTACTCCTTAGCTATTCATGACCCTCTATTCTTTTTGCAAGATTTTTCACTTTTCTCGAATCATTCTAAGGGCTAGGCTCTATGCTTTTGATTACACGCACATTTCTTGTCTTATGAAACACTTAATGAAACAACCAAGCATACACCTTTCTTAACAATCTTACACGTCTCCTTTCCCCCCAAACTTAGGTTTTGATTCCATCTTAATCATTCTCATAATCATGCTTCTCCAAACTTAGGCATTAGCCTACATTGGCCCACTTACAACCATGCGATGTGTTTACGGAGGTTGGGTGACAAAAGAAGGATTTGGAAAAGACAAAAATAGGTTGTCATAGTATGGTTATCTCCAAAAAGAGAATGAAAATAGGAAGAGGTTCAAATGGGTTAACTAGGGATAAATGTCAGGGTGGGATTTAGGTTAAGTGACGGTTTAAGAATGGCCTAGGGTCATTCTCCAAACCAAGCTTGGTCCCAGATTTCACCTTGAATACATGTGGGGCAAGTTCTACACTACCATGTGTGCACAAGAATTGATTAAAAACCTCACCACACAAGGAAACCTATTTATTAGAATAGAAAGCTAGTCTCCCAACCAATTTGAGCAAATGAACTTGACAAACTACTCTAAGTCGGAGACTCTTCTTTTGTGAAGAAAGAGCCAAAAACTGAATTAAAAGGTCACAACTCAAGAGAAAGCTTGAAATCGCTTTGCTCTTTATTTTTTTTATTTTTTATTTTAAAAAAAAAACATTTTCAAAGACTATTTTGCTTTTCACAACTCATTTTGCTTGCCACGACAAATTTTGGAGGGTACTTTTTGAACTTTTTCAACCACCACTCGACTCTAACTTAAGACAATGGGAATTTCCCCTAAGAATGTCGCCCGATCCATCTATCATGGGGAGTACCACTCGGTTCGACAAAGAAAACAAAATACAAAAAGAAGATGCTCCTTGGGAAAGAATCGAGTTTCAAAGAAAACCCTTGGAGTTTATTTGACAAGTATAGACATGAGGCGAAAAGAACGATACGCATGTTTAAAATAAACATCACCCAAACAAGAATCAATTATGATAATAATGACATCTGGGTCTCAATTAATAACAAGCGCATAATATGGGCCCAAAAAGGGCAATATTCGAATCAAAATCATAAAGAAGGCCCGGTGAGGGAAATATCGAGATCTACAACACACATAAGGCCAGACAAGGGCAATATCCGAATCAACAACTCAAAGAAGGCTCGGCAAGGGCAATAACCAAATCAACAACTCAAAGAAGGCCCGACCAGGTCAATATTCGAACAACATCATGAAATAATATTACAGCCCATCAAATAAAATGCCCTGCCCCCCAATTAAATAACAGTGCATTGTCCCTAATGCAATAATGTAGAATAAGAAAAGAGGAGGGTGAAGACTCCCTGACGCACATTAGGCACGCGGATCCATATCAGGTGATAACTGTACCACAGCTGGAATACTAGGAGCCTCCTCGGACTGGGCTACTGTAACTACAACTGAAGGAATATGTACCGCCTCGGAAGGTTGAGAGCTAGATCTAGCACCAACCATCCTCGCATGCTGTTCCTCAATGGATTACCACTTGGCAAGCTCTAAGTCTTGGGCCTCAGAAAGCCCCTGCACCAAAATCAATCCCTGTCTCCTCCCCCATAGTAGAATACCCAAATAAGTTGGCAAATGGTAAGATTGGACCAGTAGCAATCTATGGAATAGTAAACTGGGCATCATCAAGAGTGAAGAATGGTTGGATCAATTAGAAATCTAAATGCAGGAAATCAAGTTCAGTCAGTAAAGTAGAAACTGTCTTGCTATCCACTTTGGCCTCAACTATGGATAATCTCCGCTCACACTCTGACATTTGGGCATGTAGAAGCCCAAGACTCCTCTCAATAGCCATCTGAATGAACTGGGGAATATAAGCTACCAATCGAGATATGGAACTGTCATTTGCCTAGGTCATGGAGGCAACCTTAGTAAATGTCATAGTAGAAGATCGTAGAGGCTGTGTAGACTGAGTAGTGCTCGAAGAAAGCGGTGCCTGAGGTGGATCAATAACCGGAGTAGTATCGCTATAGATCGGTGGAGCATCAGATGCATGTGAAGTCAGAGAGGAGGTACTAGCACCCTCAATAAGAGGTATCTCTCCCAAGGAAGAACCAGAGATATCACTAATCTTTCTTTTCATTCCTATTGGATTGTCATCATCTTGAATAGTTCGAATATCAATAACTCTGGTTCATTTTATTTTCTTGTCAATCTTGGGGAATAGAGGAGCCTCGTGAACAATATATAATGCAGAGATAAGAGCAGGAAAAGGTAGCAAAATTCCCAATTATTTTGATCTGAGCTTGATCACTTCGGTAATAATCTCTCTCGGATTAACATCCAATTTATCCATGATGCACCCAACAATGATAGACCTTTTGATGGTGACGTCTTGATCGTTGGTAGAGGGAAGCAACCGAATACCCACAAATCTAAGCCAATGCTTGGCTTGAATAGAAAGATCCCTCCTTTTGATTTGTCCTAATCCATTAGCCAAAAGAGAAAGGCCTTTTGCAATTATCCGGGCAAGCCAAGAAAAATAGACACGCCCACCTAGCACCCACTTCTTGCATTCAATCTCGGGTGCGTACCCAAAACTAAAGTAGAGCTTGTTTATCATGGAGGTAGAGCAAGGCACCTCAACTCCTCTAACAAGTACACTAGGAAAACAAGGTTGGTCTGTCACTGGCGATTTGTACTTACGTTGGTTGTGTCAGATGACATAAGAGGCATAGAATTCTCTGACGAGATCAGGATAGTAAACATCAAGAGGAGACTCGGGATCCAGATCTGTGAAGAATTCCCACCCATACTTGTTGACTTGCCTTATGATATCCGGGAAGTGATCATGAACACCTTTCAAGCTAAACACTTTTTCGGGATTGAAACCCCGAGTGTGAACCCATTCATCAATATAATTCATGCATTCCCTCAACGCCAAATCGGATTTTGTCTACATCCTTAGCTAATCCCCTTGAAAGATCAAGTGTGTTTTGAATATAGGGGATACTAGGAGTTTCTTGTTGTTTCGGTGCCTTTGCCTTAAAAGTAGTAGTTATAGCCTTGCCTTTGTCTTTGGTGTGATCCTTCTTTGCACCCCTCGGCATAGATTTCCATCGAGTCATCCCTAAAAAGAACATAAAAGAACCAAACAAAACAAAAAGAAAAAGGTAAAACATGTTTTTGGATTTTTGTTGTATATATCATAAAACAAAAATAGAACTATGCTAAATAAGGTGAATGGAAGGAAAAATGTTATATGAAAACACATGGGAGTAAATAAGCATGACTAACCATCAAATATTACCTACTTAGCCTTGAAGTGCAGAATCAACCCATGGCCCTCACATGAACAAAAATGATGATTTGCCCTTAATAATGGTGTCACCCAATCTATCATAGGGAAAATTATGTATTTTACTTATATTTCATCGTCGAATTTTGTACAAGACAATCAAAGCGCAAACTATACCCACTTGAACTATCACACTCCTTGAAATATTATGTAACTCACATTACAACTCAAGAATTAATCAAATGAACGCCCCAACTTTAAATTCATCAACTGCTAGCAAAAATCATGCCAACAACCTCTCATGGGCGTTTCAACAAACATTTGGTGTACATTACAAAATAGACTTGGTAAATAAGTGAGATGACACCTTAAAACTATTTCAATTACACTTCTCTTCCACAAGAATTTTAAAACGATCATTCAATGAATGATCTAGTACTCAAAATATGCACAAGAAGCCTCAACTAGTTCTCTTAGATCACCCACAAAGAGAAAATACAAAGAAAAATTCACGTGGGAATTTTATCAAATACATGGGGTGCATAAGGTTAGGTAGGTACTCAAGAATTCCCCTATTTGCATATAAGAAATAACAACCATTCCAAAAAATCCTCAAAAACATCAATGTTACTCCAAATGCAATTAAAAAAACCAAATCAGCACAAGAAACTAGCATAGGATATGGTTCACCATTAAAATGGTAAAAAGTGAGCTTACCAAACCAAGTTAAGAGGCAAGATAATGACAAGAGAAGTGCAATATTAAGGTCCCCGGAGTTGTACATGATAATGTGTGAGGGTGATCTTGAAAGAAATTTTAAGAATTTTTGAAGTGTGATGAAAGAGAAAATTTTAGAAAAAAAAAGGAGAATCGGGTTTGTGTGTGTAGTGTGGATGTTTAAAATTTATGGGTATGAGTAAGGGTATTAATTTAAATGGGTAATGTGCCAACTGGGTCGGGTCAGCCCATTAAATCACATGAAGCGCACCAGGCGTCACCTGTGCCCCACCCTGCGCACGCATGTGGTGAGATGCGCACGCTGGTGAGCATAAGCAGCCTAGCAGATTAACTGGGCTTGCTTCTTGTTTCTCTGGTCACCTGCATTGTCCAGCTTGCGCACGCATGTGCCTGGCCTACTCCCTCAGGTGGATGCAATGGCATGAGGAAGTAAGATGGCAAGGCCACCTGCGTTGGCCAGCCTATGCAGGCATGTACCTGGCCTGCGCCTGCATGCACCTAGCCTGCGCCTGCAGGAGGCTATTTTCCCCCAAACCAGTGTGTCACCTTCACCTGGTAGCCACATACGCCCTAACATGCATGGGCATATAGGAATGTACGCTAGCAGGTGTCCGATTTAGGCCAAAACAGTGTGTCACAGCTCCCATACTTTGAACTTTTCACCTGCATGCACCAAAATAATCTAAACTTAGTAATAAAACAAATAGAAAATGACAATAATTAAGTTTGGGTTGCCTCCCAAGAAGCGCCTTGGTTATCGTTGTGTCACGACGTTGTTGCACATCATCAAGCATCCTTAAAATGGAGCAACTCGACCTTAGCAGCTCTGGATCCACCCATATAAAAATGTTTTAGCCTTTGGCCATTCACCGTGAACCTCCTCTTCTCATAGTCCTCCAGCTAGATAGCCCAACTAGGATATGCATTAACCACTACAAAAGGACCTACCACTTGGATTTTAGCTTACCCGCAAAGAGTTTTAACCTCGAATTAAAGAGTAGTACTTCATCTCCCGCTTGAAACTCTCTTTTCAAGTTCCTAGCATCGTGCCATTTCTTCATTTTTTCCTTGTATAATTCCGAACTCTCATATGCCTTAAGTCGAAACTTCTAACTCATGAATTTGGTCCACTCTTGACTTGGAGGCATCCTCCCAATTCATATTCAATTTATGCAAGGCCCACACCGCTTTGTGATCCAATTCAATGGAAAGGTGACAAGCCTTTCCAAACGTCAACTGATAGGGAGACATGCCAATAGGTGTCTTGAATGTGGTCCTATATGCCCAAAGAGCATCATCAAGTTGTCTTGCCCAATTCGTGCGTCCTACATTTACAGTTTTCTCCAAGATCAATTTTATCTCCCGATTGAAAACCTCCCCCTGACCACTCATTTGGGGATGATATGGAGTAGCCACTTTATACTTTACCCCATACTTATCAAGCAACGCCCCAAACACCCGATTACAAAAGTGTGATCCACCATCGCTAAGAATTGCTCTAGGGGTTCCAAACCTTGTAAAGATATACTTCTTTAAGAAGAAAATGACACTCTTACTTTCATTGGTCGGTAGAACAATTGCCTCCACCCATTTTGACACATAATCAATGGCCACCAATATGTATTTGTTCCCATATGAACTCACAAAGGGACCCATAAAATCAATCTCCCACACATCGAATAACTCTACCTAGAGGTTCGGCTTCAAAGGCATTTCATGCCTCCTTGAAATACCTCCTTGCATTTGGCATTGAGAATAGGTCTTTACCAAACCATAAGCATCCCTATAAAGGGTCGGCCAATAGTATCCACTTTGAAGAACCTTCATAGCAGTTCTAACACCACTATGATGGCCACCATATGGAGATGAGTGGAAAGCTTCAAGAATGACCCTCATTTCTGAATCCATCACACACCTACGGATTATTCCATCCGCACACTCCCTAAATAGATAGGGATTATCCCAATAATACCTTTTTACATCATGGAGGAATCTCTTCTTTTGATAATGATTTAAATCGTTGGGAAGCAACCCACATACGACATAGTTCTCATAGTAAGCATACCATGGTTCTATGCTTCCTAAAAGTGCCATAATTAGCTCATCGGGAAAGGTTTCATTAATTTCAGTTTCACCCGACTTCTCACTATTGGATTCAAGGCAGGATAGATGGTCCGCTACTTAGTTTTCACTACCTTTTCGATCCTTTACTTCAAAATCAAATTCTTGAAGGAGAAAAATCCATATAATCAACCTTGGCTTGGCCTCTTTCTTAGCCATCAAATACCATAAGGCAGCATGATCGGTGTGTACAACAACTTTGGTACCTAACAGATATGCCCAAAATTTTTCGAACCCATAGACCACTGTTAGTAATTCTTGCTCCGTAATGGTGTATTTCTTTTGTGCATCATTCAATGATTTACTAGCATAGTAGACAGGATGAAAAAGTTTCTCCTTTATTGGGCCAAGCAGGGCCCCCAAGGCAAGTCCACTAGCATCACACATGAGTTTAAATGGTTGTGACCAATTTGGAGCCACAATAATGGGGGTGGAGACAAGTTTCTCCTTGAGGCAATTGAATGCCTTCAAACACTGACCATCAAACTCGAACTTAACTTCCTTCTCAAGAAGCTTGCACATAGGATGAGCAATTTTGGAGAAGTCTTTAATGAACCTCCAATAAAAACCTACATGATCAAGAAAGCTTCTCACACCTTTAATGGATATTAGAGAAGGCAATTTTGAAATAACCTCCACTTTCTCTTGATCAACTTGGATTCCTTGGCCTGAGATTTTGTGCCCAAGGACAATCCCCTCTCACCATAAAGTGGCACTTCTCCCAATTCAAGATAAGATTATTTGCCACACACCTTTCAAGCATCTTCTCCAAATATTCAAGGCGATCCTCAAATGTATCACCAACAACCAAAAAATCATACATAAATACCTCCATAGAATCCTCCACCATGTCTGAAAAGATCGCAAGCATACACTGTTGAAAGGTAGCCGGTGCATTGCATATCCCGAAGGGCATGCGCTTAAAAGTGAAAGTTTCATAAGGACAAGTGAAGGTCATTTTTTCTTGATCTTTGAGGGCCATTAAAATTTGATTATAGCTTGAGTATCTGATATACGCCCGATTACCAACTTCGAACCATGTTTACATTAGTTTTGAAAGCAATAAGTGCGTATTTTGTATTATTTTGATGGAATATTTGATATTGTGCTAATAGATATGATTAGACCCTTGTAGGTGGAATTTGTGATAAATTGGAGCATTTTTTGAGTGGAAATTGAGGCTTGAAGGTTTTACGAGCAAAGGATCTTAAAGATCAAAGACAAGCCAAAGATTTGGACTTGAAGAATCCACTTGAATCCATGAAGAAAGGTCGAAGAAAGGAAGAAAATCAGAGTTTAAGTGTCAGGGGCGCCTAGGGGCGTGCCGGGCCGCTTTGGACCAATATTTTATTGGGATGGATAGAAGAGGGGCGTGCCCAGGGGCGTGCCGGGCCGCTATTGCCCAAATTTTCTTGGGCAGAAATTTGGCTAAGTGTCAGGCGCGCCCAGTGGCGTGCCGGGCCGCTTTTTGCCAAATTTCTTCTCTGAATTCTAGTCTATAAATAGGGCTTTTGGGTTATTGTATCATTATTCCATCTTTGTTGGACTACTCTTGGGAGATTTTGGCATACAAATTAGGGTTAATACTTCTTTTTTTCATATTTTATTTTTGTTTATGGGTTTTTATCAATTTATGATGTTAAATCAAGCCATGAGTGGCTAAAATTGCTTATTCTTGGGGTTGAGGCAATGAACCTGAATCTCTAGAGTTGAATATTATTGGTTTTTGCTGAAGTTTATCAATTATTGGCTATTCTTATATTCTTGATTTTACTATTTTAATGCTTAATTACCATTGAAATAAATCACTTGTCTTGAGGTGAGCTCGAGAGAGAAACTGAGAGATAGAATGGGGAATATAAAGAGCGTGATATTTACTCGAGGAAGAGATTCCAAGAGATTTATATGCGGTTAGGACCGAGAGGTACCAAATTCACCGCGCTTGTTCAAATACGGGAAGATAGGTTAATGGCGTTAGAGTTGGTTAAATCTATCCCCGCTCAACGATGTAGTTAGGTTTCCAATTTCTAATAGAAGGTTATAGTTTGGAGACAAATATAATCATATTATTAACCTCGTGATCAATAACCACGATAAACAACTCAATTTTCTTAAACTATTACTATTCATGCGCTCGAGATGACGTTCGGGATGCCTTGACCCTGGGAATTCAACTTGCCATTGTTTATACCCCAAGTTAATCATGTTAGTTTAGTTCATAGTTATTTCATACTTTAAAATCATCATATCTCTATATTCCACCGCTTAAATAAATAATCAAGAACTAATTTAGTCTAGTGAATAGTTAAACGGCAAGTCCTTGTGGGTTCGACATCCTGCTCTTTTAAAGGAGCCATTAAATTACTTGAACGATCACGTGAACTTGCATGTATAGCTGGGCTGCAACAAGTTTTTGGCGTCGTTGCCGGGGACTTCAGTTTTAATTGTTTAGCTAGATTGGACTTTTTCTTTTTATTTGTTTGAGTTGTATATAATTTATTTTTGTAAAAAGTTTTGTTTACTTTTCTACCATTCTTGTTGATATGTCATCCTGGTATAGATGGTCATTGAAAGATGAAAATTTTTGTTATTTTTGTGGAGGACCACACTTGGATGGTAATTATCATGATGTTCAAGAGAGAGAGTTGTGCGCACCTGCCCAATCTTTTGAATTGAATAGATGTCAGATGTGTGATGGTCAGGATAGCCATGGAAGTGATTGTCCAAACTATTATTCCTCTCCCCTGAACCCCTATTATGATCAGTCTGTTGTTTGTGATGTTGGCAGGGCTAATGGAGCTAATGAGGCAGAACATGAGGCTCACTTTATGGATATGCTGAAGCGAGTAATGGAGCTGCAGACACAACAAATGGAAGACATGCAGAGAATAAGGGAATCCACCGAGAAAATGCAGTCCCAAGTCACAAAGTTACAGGCTAGGGCTGAAACTTGTGATGATCAGCAAGTTACAGTCTTATCAAAGGAATCCTGGATTGATGATGAAATGGAGACACTAGTAGAAGAAAGTTGTGATGAAGAAGACATAGTGAGCCAGTAATTGCTAATGGAGCAAGCACAACAACTAAACATTCATGAGTGTCTCCGGGATGGTATCACAACCATGGCAACCCAATTAAAAAGGGAAGAGATGAGCTTATTTCAATGATAGATCAATTTTTCTTAGATATTCGTGACTTGAATGTTCAGTTGATGAAAAAGATTGAGATGTCTGATGTCCAATCACCAATAGTTGCAGAGACTAGCCATTCTGTGGAGAAAGAAGAAGAATATCAACAATTCAACTATCTTTCTTTGATTGGGTCTGACGTTGAGAAGGAGTATAAATGTGAGCATGTTGCAGCTAGTGCAAGTGGAAAAGTGGGACGTATTGGATCTCATTCAAAGCATTTTTCTACATTATGTTTAGATGATGACATGTATTTTGAGTCATCTGAACTAGTAGAGGATTGTGTAGATGAGAAACAAGAATCCTACATTATTAAATTTGCACCAAACAAGCAACAAAACAACATGCCTCACCTCAGGGCTAAGCAATTTAACATGCACCATCCATCACTTGGTCCCTTCATATGTGCACCACCACCCTATGAGCGAAGTAAAAAGATGGATGCGATGATGGGGGTGAAATTTATATCCTCAAGGTGGAGGAAAAAGTTGATAGGTCGTACCGCGACGTTAAATTAGGCGCTTGTGGGAGGCACCCCAAAGTTTAGCAAGTAGTTTGTTTTTATTTTTATTTTTTTATTAGTGTCACCTTTGTTTTTGTTTTTGTTTTGGTTTGTTTTGTTTTGCAGATTAGGGGAAGTTTGAGTACCCAAAATCTAAGCTAAGGATCATTGCAAAAACTAAGTGGGGGGTCCTCCGGACCTCTTTGATGGATAAGATGATAAGCTAGGCCTAGAGGCCTAAGGGAGTATTTCTCTTTCTTTATTCTTTGAGTTATACTTTGGGGACAAAGTATGATTTTAAGTGTGGGGTGGAAAATCTTCCGATTTGGTTAGGGTAGAGTGTGCTATAGGAGTCTTTTGGTTATTTGGTTTTTTCTTATGTTGCTGAAAATTTGAAAAATACAAAAAGATTTTCTTTTAGTAATTTTTAGTTTTATTTAGGATCACACTTCATCCACCCCTCGGTTTTTCTTTTTGGTTCTTTTCTGAGGGGAAGCCCTTTGAACCCAGTATCCTTTTTATTTTTAGGAGTAATTTTAAAATTTTAGAGATGCTCTAATCAAATGCTACGCATGATTGCATGATGCAAGTTGGTTTTGAATGTTGAAGCATGTGTAGTGAATTGAATGACTATTTTTGAGACACCTAAGCTCATTTGTTTGACTCTTTTGTGATGTTGTCTTAATGTTGAATTCTTGCTATTGCTTGGTTGAGAGTCTATAGGGATCCATCTTGATTTAGACATGTGCCATGTGTGAGTGAGGTTTTTGTGTTATTCCATGTGTGCAAAGTGAACTAAAGGGTGTTGAGTTTAGGAGATGATAGAGGCATTTCTTTGATAGCCATATTTTATACCTACTTTATCTACCCTTTTTACATGATCTTAGTTAGCCGTGTTGAGCCTTTAGCCTATTCTTTGGTAGCCTTATATGTAGCTTAATCCTTTTCTTTCAATTAACCGTAATTTGATCCAAAAATCCTAAGCGCTTTACTTGAGAAATTAAGATGTTAAGAAGTATAAAAATTGAAGAAGGAAAAAGTGAAGTTGAAGCCCCAAGTAAATAGATTTGGTATGTGAAAAAGCTTATGTGTTGTTGGTAGGGAGTAATGTAATGAAAAGAAAAAAAAATTGACCCAAAGAAGTGAATCATGTGTTGATAGCAAATACTCTTTGCCTAATATGTGTAAGCTAGCTTAAAGAGATGGGGCAAAACAAAAGAGAGTTGGGAAGATAAAAGTAGTGTAAAATAGGTTGGTTGGAGGTGATCTTAATGCAAATTGTAGTGTATTAAAGCTCTTAGGGAAGATAGCCACTATTCTTGACCAAATAATTCCTACCCGTCCCTTAGCACACATTACAACCCTTAAAGTCCTCCTTGATCTTAAGCTTTGACATTCTGATACTTGTGGAGTACTACACTAAGGGAAAGCTTATGGTTCATCTTATGTGACATGTGAATTCTTTGTGAGAGTGAGCGGAATTTGATTCTTACACCCATTATTGTGATAAATTGCATATCTGTGAGTGAATGTGGGTGACTCTCTTGTGGTGAGGGCACATTTGTTTGACTCTTTTGTGATGTTGGCTTAATGTTGAATTCCTGTTATTGCTTGGTTGAGAGTCTATAGGGATCCATCTTGATTTAGACATGTGCTATGTGTGAGTGAAGTTTTTGTATTATTCCGTATGCCTATTGATGTCTAGAACTTGCCCGGTGTGTTTGCAAAGTGAAATAAAGGGTGTTGAGTTTAGGAGATGATATAGGCATTTCTTTGATAGCCATATTTTATACCTACTTTATCTACCCTTTTTGCATGATCTTAGTTAGCCGTGTTGAGCCTTTAGCCTATTCTTTGGTAGCCTTATATGTAGCTTAATCCTTTTCTTTCAATTAACCGTAATTTGATCCAAAAATCCTAAGCGCTTTACTTGAGAAATTAAGATGTTAAGGAGTATAAAAATTGAAGAAGGAAAAAGTGAAGTTGAAGCCCCAAGTAAATAGATTTTGGTGTGTGAAAAAGTTTATGTGTTGTTGGTAGAGAGTAATGTAATGAAAAGAAAGAAAAATTGACCAAAAGAAGTGAATCATGTGTTGATAGCAAATACTCTTTGCCTAATATGTGTAAGCTAGCTTAAAGAGATGGGGCAAAACAAAAGAGAGTTGGGAAGATAAAAGTAGTGTAAAATAGGTTGGTTGGAGGTGATCTTAATGTAAATTGTAGTGTATTAAAGCTCTTAGGGAAGATAGCCACTATTCTTGACCAAATAATTCCTACCCGTCCCTTAGCATACATTACAACCCTTAAAGTCCTCCTTTATCTTAAGCTTTGACATTCTGATACTAGTGGAGTACTACACTAAGGGCAAGCTTATGGTTCATCTTATGTGACATGTGAATTCTTTGTGAGAGTGAGCGGAATTTGATTCTTACACCTACTATTGTGATAAAGTGCATATTTGCGAGTGAATGTGGGTGACTCTCTTGTGGTGAGGGCACATGTTTGATGATAGATAGGTGACTATATGATCACTTTGTTGAGTAATGTGCATGAGTTTGCAAACTTGGTAGAGTCAATTCTTGAGGCTAGGAAAATTTGAAGTAGTATTCATGTGTTTCAAGTTGTAATATAACATGCCGAATGTAGAGCTTGCTATTCATGTGGTCGTTGTAGTGCTAGCTTGAGTGTCTTAGTTGTAGTAGTAATTATAGAGTCGCCTTGAGTTGATTGTGCTTGTTGTTCGAGGAAGAACAAAGCTTTAAGTGTGGGGTGCTGATCTAGGGCATATTTATACGCCCTATTGCCGACTTCGACCCATGTTTACATTAGTTTTCAGAGTAATAAGTGCGTATTTTGTATTATTTTGATGGAATATTTGATATTACGCTAATAAATATGATTAGACCCTTGTAGGTGAAATTTGTGATAAATTGGAGCATTTTTGGAGTGGAAATTGAGGCTTGAAGATTTTACGAGCAAAGGATCTTAAAGATAAGAGACAAGCCAAAGATTTGGACTTGAAGAATCCACCCAAATCCACGAAGAAAGGTCGAAGAAAGGAAGAAAATCGGAGTTTAAGTGCCAGGCGCGCCTAGGGGCGTGTCGGGCCACTTTGGACCAATATTTTGTTGGGATGGACAGCAGAGGGGCACGCCGGGCCGCTATTGTCCAAATTTTCTTGGGCAAAAATTTGGCTAAGTGTCAGGCACGCCCAGGGGCGTGTCGGGCCGCTTTTTGCCAAATTATTCTCCGAATTCTAGTCTATAAATAGGGCTCTTGGGTTATTGTATCATTATTCCATCTTTGTTGGACTACTCTTGGGTGATTTTGGCATACAAATTAGGGTTAATACTTCTTCTTTTCATATTTTATTTTATTTTTATGGGTTTTTATCAATTTATGATGTTAAATCAAGCCATGAGCAGCTAAAATCGCTTATTATTGGGGTTGAGGCAATGAACAAGAATCTCTATAGTTGAATATTATTGGTTTTTGCTGAAGTTTATCAATTATTGCTTATTCTTATATTCTTGATTTTACTACTTTAATGCTTAATTACCATTGAAATAAATCACTTGTCTTGAGGTGAGCTCGAGAGAGAAACTGAGAGATAGAATGGGGAATATAAGGAGCGCGATCTTTACTCAAGGAAGAGATTCCAAGAGATTGATATGCGGTTAGGACCGAGAGGTACCAAATTCACCGCGCTTGTTCAAATACGGGAAGATAGCTTAATGGCGTTAGAGTTGGTTAAATCTATCCCCACTCAACGATGTAGTTAGGTTTCCAATTTCTAATAGAAGGTTATAGTTTGGAGACAAATATAATCATATTATTAACCTCGTGATCAATAACCACGATAAACAGCTCAAATTACTTGAACCATTACTATTCATGCGCTCGAGATGACGTTTGGGATGCCTTGACCCTGGGAATTCAACTTGTCATTGTTTATACCTCAAGTTAATCATGTTAGTTTAGTTCATAGTTATTTCATACTTTAAAACCATCATATCTCTATATTCCACCGCTTAAATAAATAATCAAGAACTAGTTTAGTCTAGTGAATAGTTAAACGACAAGTCCCTGTGGGTTCGACATCCGGCTCTTTTAAAGGAGCCATTATATTACTTAAACGATAACGTGCACTTGCGTGTATAGCTGGACCACAACAGTAT
Source organism: Capsicum rhomboideum (assembly GCA_031232105.1). NCBI lineage: Eukaryota > Viridiplantae > Streptophyta > Magnoliopsida > Solanales > Solanaceae > Capsicum > Capsicum rhomboideum. The sequence goes on along the minus strand of CP124713.1, from coordinate 123,671,444 downwards.
CCATCGAGGAAGCAATACCAACCCCTCCCCTAGCTTATCAAGCATTTGGTCCATAAAGGGTATGGGGAACTGATCCTTCTCGGTCCATGAATTCAATTTCTTATAATCAATACACATTCTCCCACCCGTGACTGGATGGATGGGTATAACATCATTATTTTTATATGGTACCACCGTGATACCACCTTTCTTGGGAACACATTGAATGGTACTTACCCACATACTATCTGAAATAGGATAGACTACACCCGCATCAAGCCACTTGATGATTTCTTTCTTCACAACTTCTTGCATCGGAGGGTTTAATCTTCTTTGGTGTTCTATACTTGCTACAAATTGGGGCTCAACCTGGTAGGTACATATACCGGGTGGAATTCCAATAATATCGGCTATGGTCTATCCAAGAGCCCTAATATACTGTTTCACCACTGATTTCAATACCTCTTTTTTCCAAGATGACAAGTCTCCCGCAATAATAATAGGTAGAGTCTCACCTTCTCCCAAGAACACATAATGGAGGTGAGGTGGAAATGGTTTGAGCTCAATTTGTGGTGGATCTTCAATTGAAGGGTTTGCGGGGGGGGAGTTTGTTGATTTATCAAGTTAAGGTCAAACTTGCAAGGATTTTTTGTGTAGGACTGATGTCGCCCAAAGTATACCTCCGAAAAAGTACAATGCGGTCGCTGAATCAAATATAGAACCCAACTAGGTTGGGGTCGATCCCACAGGGAATAGGTTGAAGTATTAGTAGACTACTGGAAGGAATAACTGGCAAGTAACTAAAACTGGGGGGTTTTGCTAGTGAATAGTAATGATGACGATTGCTGGCTGATATCAAGTTTGTAAATAATAAGAGAAATTCACTAGGACTGTGATCCCCAATGATTCCTTAACTCCACCGGTGACTTGTGCTTAACAAGACTGCCCCACTGCACTGCATACAAAATCTAACAAGTTAGGTTCATCTAACTGTCTCTCGACTGTCATTAGACGAATTTCACTCTTCTCCTCTCGGTCTCCAAGTGTCGCACTACTAACCCTTGTCCTGGATTTCAGATAACCTTTCCCGCTAAGGCTTCGATTATTAGATGAAGGTTGATAGCTTCAAATCTCTGTTGTTATCTCCTTTTCCCAATCTCTACTTCTCTCTTGTGCAAGTCTAGAATACAGGCGAGATTCTAACATTTGCAACCGATCGAAAAGCAATCAATATGAAGGAAACAACAATACATGCATACGCAGCAGTACAAAGTTGTTTTGTACTTCACCGGTTTCGTTAATTCTTCATGGTTCACACAACCCTAGTTGATGGGTTTAGCTACTCATAATTGCAAGAACACAAGAATAATCCAAAGATGAAAGCATAATTATGATCTCACAAGAATGAAGGAAAAATTGAAATTTCAATTATCAATCAACCTCAGAATTAGGGTTTGTGAATACAAAACCAAAATATATATCTTAATCAGTGTAAAATAACTCTCAAAGTAGTAAATTGTCCAACTCCTGCACTTAGGACTACCTAGGGGTATTTATAGATACAAAGCTAGTCCTATCCAAAACAAAATAGGAGAACAGAGTCGGCAGCTTTCACGGTGTGGTGACTTGGTGTCGTGGAACCAAGTCACGGCACGTGACATATATCGTGGGAATCAGGCTCAATTTGGGGTCTTCAGAAGTTGGATCACGGCAGGCTTCCATGTCACGTGGGTGTCAGTCACGCCACGTGACCCCTGCTGTGGAAATCAGGCTGGATTTTCTGTCTCTGGACTTCACTCACGATATCCACTCACGTGGCGTGAGTGGCTTCCACGCCACGTGACTTGTGGCGTGAGGGGCTCTTTTCTACAGCCTCTTGTTCTTTCTTCATCCGACACTTCTTTCTCGAGCTCGATTCTTCCTCTTTTGCTCACTTTGCCTTTAGAACCTGTTTTCCTACAAATTAGGACAGAAACCACATCATACCAACAAAACACACCCAAGTTATTGCATATTTTCCTTGTTTTAAGCATCGAAAGTGCCATATAACCATGGCACATCAATACCCTCAACTTAGAATGTTTGCATGTCCTCAGGCGAACAACACAAAACTACAGCAACATAATGCTTAACTAAGAGAAACCTAAGGGACTTATGACAGTCAACTTATTGCTTTTGATACAAAACTTTTTCTCGACCCCTCCTATTTTCAAAATAGAACCAAAGTGTGTATGTAAGAAGCATAGGATCATGACACAGCAGGGATCAAGTGATGGCACCAATTTATGTGCAAACAACTAAGCGTATATGCAACTTGGCATTTATCGAACAATTAGCAGCTAGTTATGCAACCCATGTGCCCTCACAATCAAAGAAGTCCCATGCACTCTCAGTATAGTAATGGATATCAACATAGGGACGAGGTCAAAACACTCACGCTCACAAAGAAATTAAGACAGTGTGCATTTAATACCATAAGCTTGCCCTTATTTTCTATGCCTTAGTTTTCGGACAGTCGGACTGGGATCACTATAGGACTTTACTCGGCTTGTAATGTAGGCTTAGTGACGGGTATGGTGTATATGGGTATAGTGACTCAACCCTCCTTGACACTAAACTATTTTTGGCTCCAACTTCCAACCCTTCTCATTTTTCTTCTCCCTTATTCTCCATTTTTATTTTTATTTTAATTTTCAGATCTTGGGTGAGATTTTTCTTCTCAAACTTGTAAACACATATATTTATTTAATTATTTTTTTTTCTTTTTTCACACCCAAATCTCTTTTCCTCTTTTTCTTTTATTAACCCTTCTTCATACCCAACTCAATCTACGAACCCCTATAATAGCCACCCTCAACTTAAGCATTTTGCCTGAGTTGAGGTACACAGTGTCCAAGGAGGGACCAGGGCCAAGACAGGTTCATTGTAATCAAAATGGGAAGGTGGATAGGCTAATGAAAGAAATAGGTCAATTAAGGCTCAAAAATCAGGATCAAGGGATACTTATTCATTTGGTTTGACATTTCGGCTAAAAGTGGACTTTTTTTTCAACAACGGCCTATGATCCTTTCCTAATCCTTTATCCTCTAACCTAGGCAAGACTAACCGGGCAAGTTCTGGATCGCACACACACAGCTAACTAAGTAGTGACCTCACACGCACATAGCACAGGGTTATATTACCAACTACTACCTATCCGTTCATGCAATGCTAGCTACGGTTTTTTGCCTATAATTCTAGTGCCATAACAAGATCCAATCAGCAGTCACACACAAAGCATGTCAATTCCAAAAATCAAAATTTCAGGAGGGGTATCCTTAGCAACAAAAACACATAAGAAATCTTTCAAAACTGAACTGCACTAAAGTTCCCTCATTTTTCTCCTAATATAGCAAGAAACATAAAAACATCATAATAACATCCTAAACATGCCGGTTCTACTATGCTAGCACACTCAGGGGAAAAGAAACACGACAACAAAAAACCCCAAGTGGTGGTACACCCTCACCCCCAACTAAACATGGTGCAATACCCTCAGTGCACCGATATCAAATCAAAACAAAGGAGTGAAGACATACCTGTGGCGCTCTAAGCGTCGGACGTGTGCCCGCTAACCGTGGGATCATCAGCCTGAGTTGTAGAAGGTGCATCTGGTGGAGGGACTACCTGGCTAGCAGATGCACCACGTGCCCTCTGCTCTGCCTCGATCTGGCTAGCCTGATAGTCTACTCGGGAGGCTTTAACAGCCCTCCTCAAATCAGTCTCATATTCAGCATCACTTGCACCCTCATCCGCCGGACTGCGGGGTCGTTTGCCTCTATCCATAGGAGGCTCCTCATCAGCAAATAAATCAATCTCAAAGGCAGGTCATACGGAGGTCGGGACAGGCATAGATGGTATGATGGGCGTGCTAGTCTATGCCAGTGCCCGAACCTCCTCTCTCAATGCAGCAACCTCCTGGGTAAAGCCGGCCATATCAGGACTCGGTGCAGCACTCAATCAGGAAGCCATACGTGCCTCAAAACTGTCAATCCATCCATGCAGGCCCCTCATAAGCTGAGTCATGGCTGCATTCATCCGAGCCTCCACCCTAATCTCTGCAGCCTCTACTGTAGATCGAACCCAAGGCTTAAGCTGGGATACCAACTTAGCCATTTGCGTCTCGGTGTGAGCCTGGCACTCAAACATCTCCGTCTGCCTGTCAACTAGTTGCTGTAGAAAATCTCGTGATACTGAAACCATCCCAGCAGGAGTTGGTGGGGCACTAGTACTGGGTACCTCATCATTAATAGGGCCAACGTCCTCAGTCTGTATCGGTACCCTAACTGGTGCGGGAACAGGCACAGGCACACTACTCAGCTCATCCAGGGCAGCACCCGACGCCTCAGACGGCTGTGACCCTCGAGGAAGAATGGGGTGCAAACCCCTTTGCTGCATCATTGCAATATCTGCCAAACGGGTCACCTCTATAGAATTATTGATGGCAGGTATCCTGGCCACCCCTGCTCTATCACACAGACCCTGGATCAGAAATGGGAAAGAGATACTCGTGTGATCTCTAAATGCTCGCTCGTGGATCTCTTTGACAATGTACCTTGCGAAATGAATCTCATAACCAGCCAAGATGCTGGCTACTACTACAGCCCTATCCAAGGTGAGTGAGTTATCAGCGTTTGTTAGACCCAACCTATGACGAACCACTGACCGCCAGAATCGACCCACAAAATAAAGCGTGGACTTTTTGATGTCCAGCTTCCCAGTCACCCAACTAGCCTCTACACCCTCCTCGGCTATGTAACCGGCAATCCATTTAACCAACTCTAATTTCTGCTCTGTATCTCTCATCCGAACTCTATCTCTGACTGTGTCCATCCTGTGATCAAATTCAGCTGTCGAAGCCGAAAGCGGACGGTCAGGCCCAAATAGGAAGCGGTGAATGGTCTCTTCTGAAATGTCAACTTGGGTACCGCGCACCATGACATGAGTCAGCACCGGCTGCAAAATATATCACTGCCCAACTGGAGTGCTCAAACCAATCGATGCAGCATATGAAGCATAAAATTCTTGGACCAACTCTGAGCTATACTTGCCAGAAGGCTGCGCCATCCAACCCAAGCCATATCGCTCAAACGATGCCAAATATCCGGCAATGTCCTCAGTTCCTCCACTCTATACCGGGGCTCCTCCATAATGCTCCTCTGACACACGCTACGCTCTGTCAGCTCAGCATCTCAATCATAAATAGCACGCATGCCTTGTACACACCACCTCTGAACCTCCCTATCATGTGCAGTAGTCGGGGCACTCTCGGTACCAGTACCGAAAAGCGAGGCCACAGACGTCTCCTAACCTGTAGCATCATCTGCAGAAGTATCCTGACCTGTAGCCTCGGCCGCAGACCCTCACTCAGAAACATCCTCCCCCTCTTCAAACTGTGGGGCGGACTCAGAAGACGCAGCTGGTACAACTGGATCAGCAGGTGGTGGGACCGGCTGAATTGCAGCCCGGGTAGCCGCTCGGGCACGCGTCTGTAACCTCGTAGCCGGTAGTACTAAGTCCGTGTCGTCCTGACTAATATCAAACTCCTCCACGGAACCACTTGGGTCATATTCAGTGGGTTCATCCCTCAGACGGGTCGGTAAGTTCGAATTTTTGGTCCGAATCCGGGATGATGCATCAAGGTGGTCACTTTTGGGATTGGATTTTGGAGGCATGGTAATGGGTTTGGTTTTCGGAATTTTGGAGTTTGGGAATGATGGGATTCGGATTTAATGAGGAGAATTAGAGGGAATTTGAATTTTAGGGTTTAAGTTGAATGATTTTAAAGTGGGGAAGAAATAATGGTTTTTCGGTATATATCGGGTAAGGAAGAAAGGGTTTCGGATTTATTTTGGAAAAACTGGGCTCGGGTCGGGTCGAATTTGGATTTCTGGTATTTTTAAGTTTCACGACACGACCCACGCCACGTGACTGACACCCACGTGACGTGGAGTCTGTCGTGACTGTTGTGCTGTGACTGAACTGAGTGTCTGATTTCAACGACACCAGTCACGTGGCGTGGATCCCATACACGTCACATGAACTACTTTCGTGGAACTGATTCAGAACCTGGAAATCTTTCTTTGAGCTTGACGATGTCATCCACGTGGCGTAGAACCCCCTCACGTGTCGTGATTCATGTCGTGGATGAAATTTCACCACTTCAGGTGGATTCTGTGATTTTCAACTAACTGCTACTCAATAATCCGATCTCCTCATAACAAAATCTTGGGTTGCCTCCCAATCAGCGCTTGATTTAACGTCGCGGCACGACATGGCTATCTTGGATACTCAGACTTTCCCAACTAGCCCATGGGTTGCCTCCAATGAAGCGCCTGATTTAAAGTCGCGGCACGACATGGTTAACTTGACTACTCAGACTTCATCAAGTTCAAGTTCTTCAATCGTCCTTATCTATTCCGGAACTCCTACATAATGCTTAACACGTTGTCCATTGACTTTGAATAGGACATTATCTGCTCCTTTCAGCTCAATAGCAACATGTGAGAATACCCGAACTACCGTGAATGGGCCAGACCATTTGGACTTTAATTTTCCAGCAAACAGACGAAGCTTGGAGTTATATAGTAGCACCAAATCTCCCGGATGAAACTCTCGATTCTCAATTCGCCGATCATGATACAATTTCATCTTTTCTTTATACAATGCAGAACTCTCATAAGCCCGGAGGCGAAATTCATCCATCTCATTCATCTGTTCCAGTCTCATTTTAGCCGCTTCATAATTCAACCTTTTCAATGCCCACAACGCTTTATGTTCTAGTTCGACGGGCAAATGGCAAGCTTTTCCAAAAACCAACTGATATGGTGAAGCACCAATCGGTGTTTTGAAAGCTGTCTGATATGCCCATAACACATCATCCAATCTACGAGCCCAATCAGTCCTATTAGCATTGACTATTTTTGCTAAAATAGACTTGATTTCACGATTTGATACCTCAACCTACCCACTTGTCTGCGGATGGTAAGGTGTGGGAACCTTATGCTTTACACCGTATTTTTCAAGAAGAGCCTTAAATAGCCGGTTACAAAAGTGGGATCCTCCATCACTAATAAAAACTCGAGGTGTCCCAAATCTTGAGAAAATGTTCTTTTTCAAGAAAGTTGTGACACTTCTTCCTTCGTTATTAGGAAGCGCAATTGCCTCCACCCACTTAGAAACATAGTCAACAGCCACCAAGATGTACTTCATTCCATGCGAGCTCACAAATGGACCCATAAAGTCAACTCCCCACACATCAAATAATTCAATTTCAAGAATCTTAGTCATGGGAAGTTCGTGTCTGCATAAAATATTACCTTGCCTTTGACACCGGTCACAAGCGCGGGCATAGTCATGAGCATCCTTGTAAATACTGGGCCAATAGTACCCACATTGCAAGATTTTATGGGCAGTCCTTGCACCTCCATGATGACCCCCAACTGGAGATGAGTGATATGCCTCCAAAATACTCATCATTTCAACCTCTGGGATGCATCTTCGAATAATGCCATCAGCACACACTCTGAACAAATATGGCTCAGCCCAAAAGAATTTTCTTACCTCATGCATGAACTTTCTTCTCTGCTGATATGTCATATCCTCCGGGACTAGATCACTTGCCAAAAAGTTGGCAAAATCAACAAACCAAGGGATTAAATCTTGGGATGCTGCAAGTACTTGCTCATCTGGAAAAGTATCATCAATTTCAAGATCATCTTTCACTTTCAGCATGGCCTCCTCCTCAAGGCATGACAGATGGTCAGCCACTTGATTTTCGGTCCCCTTCCAATCCTTGACTTCAAAGTCAAATTCTTACAACAGAAGTACCCACCGAATCAGTCTTGGCTTAGCATTCTTTTTCGACATAAGATACCGAAGAGCCGCATGATCTGTGTGCACAATCACCTTCGTGCCAATCAAGTAAGATCTGAATTTCTCGAAAGCAAAGACTACTGCCAACAACTCCTGCTCAGTCACAGTGTAATTCTTTTGAGCTGGATTAAGCACTTTGCTAGCGTAGTAGATCGGATGTAATATCCTTTCAAGTCTCTGGCCAAGGACTGCACCCAAAGCCACTCCACTAGCATCGCACATAACCTCAAAAGGCTTAGTCCAATCCGGTGACACAATGATAGGGGCTGACACCAACTTCTTTTTAAGACACTTAAATGCTTTAAGACATGCTTCATCAAACACGAACTTCACCTCTTTCTCTAAAAGCTTGCACAAGGGATGAGAAATCTTGGAGAAGTCTTTGATGAACCTTCTATAAAAACCAGCATGACCTAGAAAACTCCGAATACCTTTTACAGAGATAGGTGGAGGCAGCTTCTCAATTACTTTGATTTTCGCCTTATCCACCTCCATGTCGTTCTTCGAAATTTGATGCCCCAATACGATACCTTCATTGACCATAAAGTGACACTTTTCCCAATTCAGCACTAGGTTGCACTCCTCGCATCTCTGCAGCACATTAGCAAGGTGTGCCAAACAGCCCTCAAACGAGTCACCCACTACAGAAAAATCATCCATAAACACCTCGATAGTGTCTTCCACCATGTCGGAGAAAATAGATATCATACAGCGTTGAAAGGTGACCGGTGCATTACACAAACCTAAAGGCATCCTCTTAAATGCGAACGTCCCATATGGACAACTGAAAGTGGTCTTTTCTTGGTCTTCGGGGGCAATAAAGATCTGGTTATACCCCGAATACCCATCAAGAAAACAATACCATCCTCTACCAGCAAGACGGTCTAACATCTGGTCCATGAAGGGCATAGGAAAATGATCCTTTTCAGTCCACGAATTCAGCTTCCGATAGTCCATGCAAACTCTTCATCCAGTCACTGGTCTTATTGGAATCAACTCATTTTTGTCATTCGGAACCACTGTGATTCCTTCCTTTTTTGGCACACACTGAACCGGGCTCACCCATTTGCTATCAGCAATAGGGTAAACCACTCCTGCATCCAACCACTTGATGATCTCTTTCTTTAAGACCTCTTGCATAGGTGGGTTTAGATGACGCTGGTGTTTAATACTAGGGACGCATTCTGGCACAAGCTGAATTTTATGAGTGCAAATGCCGGGTAGAATACCTATGATATATGTAATGGACCAACCAATGGCCCTCTTGAATCTTCTCAAAATCGAAACCAAAGTCGCTACTTGCCATTCCACCAGCTTAGCAGAAATAATCACTGGCAAGGTATTGTTGGCTCCCAAGAATGTGTAGCAAAGGTGGGCGGGAAGAGCCTTAAGCTCTAACACTAGAGGCTCCTCTATAGACGGATGAGCTGGTGGAGTTACCCTATTCTTTAAATCAAGATCTAGTTTCTTGGGCGCATAAGTGTACGCTCCTTTACCAGCTAGTGCACCCACCATCTCATCATAGTCTTCTATACCATCGTCTTCAAAGTTCATGATTACGGCAGCCAGAGGTTCCACTCCCAACCTTTCTTCAATGGGCACGGCAACTTCAATATCATCAACCGCATCTATCACTGAAATGACTCTCTTATCTCTTGGTTGCTTCATTGACCGACAGACATTGAAAGTAACTTGCTAATCATTCAATCTAAATTGCAGCTGCCCTGTTTCCATATCAACCAATGCACGACTCGTGGCAAGGAATGGTCTCCCCAGTATAATGGGAACCTCAAAGTCAATTTCACAATCGAGGATCACAAAATCAGCCAAAAATATGAAAGAAGCAACCTTTACCAAAACATCGTACATAATGCCAATCGGCTTTTTCACAGTTCTATCGGCCATGAGAAGTCTCATTGAGGTTGGTTTTGGTGCACCCAATCCCAATTGCTTGAACACGGCTAATAGCATTAGGTTGATGCTAGCACCCAAATCGCACAGTGCTTTAGCAAAGTCGTATGACCCAATAGTACACGGGATTGTGAAAGCTCCTGGATCCTCTTTCTTTTCAACTAAGGACCGTGAAGCAATTGCACTACAATGATGAATGTTATTTGCTGGCTCAAAACTGACCGTTCTCTTCTTTGTCACCAAGTCTTTCATGAACTTTGCATAGCCTGGCATCTGCTCTAATGCCTCTACAAGAGGGATGTTAACTGACAACTCCTTCAACATGGTGATGAACTTCTGATACTTTCCTTCCTCCGTCTTTTTCTTCAACCTTTGAGGATAGGGAGGAGGAGGTCGCGGAATAGTTTTGAGCACTTTTGGTAACTCGTTCTCCTTCCTCTTCTCAGATTTAGCATTATCACTACCATCCTGGTTTGGAACCATGTCACCCTTTGCATTATCAAGCTTTAACTCAGCTTCTACATCAACAATCTCTGGATCAATAGGCACACCACTGTCAGCAGGCATAGGTGGATCTGTCGTGCACTTCCCACTTCTAGTAGTGATAGCAAGGCAATGACTATCATTTTTAGGATTCTGGACAGTGTTACTTGGAAGGGTACCTGGCTGACGTTGGTTCAGTGCCAAAGAAATCTACCCAAACTGTTGCTCCAACTGTTTAATGGCAGTTGAATGGGACTCCACTTTCTGACTTATGCCCGAAATGTCAGTCCTAATTTCTTTCAAGCAATTCTCCTGACTTTCTGCTCCTTTAACTAATTTATTTAGGAGTGCCTCCATCCTTGAACTTCCAGACTCCTCATCACGCCTTCCAGGTGGTACATAAGGGTCATTCTTTTCTCTATGATCATCCTTCCGCCTCCAATCACCATCACGGTCCCGTTCACGATCTCTGTATCTCGATTTGTTGTAGCTGTCCCCATAATAGTTCTGACCTTGATTCCCTTGCCTTGAGTTCCAAGAGTCTTAATTAGACCCTTGGCCCTTGGCTCGGAAACCCGCCACTTCACGATCTAGATATTTCGCCTCTTCATCCGACTCACTATCATAATGTCTAACTGATTTGCTTTGTGCACCAACAGCATGCACCTTTTCCGCATCTCTAGCAGCTATCTGTTTGGCTAGAAGACCAATCTCTGTCCTCAACTGAGCAACCTCTTGCGCCACAGATTCATCCAACGCCCTTTGAGCTGCTGAAGCTCCAATAGCATATGTCCCAGCCGGCGTATCTGCCTCCCGAGTATGACATCCTCAGTTGGTCTTAGTGACACGATCTAATATCTCAGAAGCTTGGTCCCATCTCAAACTCATGAATGCTCCACCAGTGATAGTATCTGCTACTGCTTTTGTGTTGACATTCAAAGCTCTGTAGAAGATTTCAAGTAAGTTCCTGCCGCTCATCCTATGATTTGGCACCATCTGCAGCTTCTTTTTAAATCTCAGCCAAGTCTCATAGAGTGCTTCCGAGTGAAGCTGTCTGAAGTTGTAGATCTCGTCTTTTAACTGCAGTATCTTGGACGGTGGAAAAAATCTTTCCAAGAATTGATTCCTCAATTCCTGCCAAGTAGTGATAGAACCTCGAGGCAGCTCAGCCAACCACAACGTAGCTTCTCCTGTAAGAGAAAATGGGAACAACCTCAACCGAATTGCCTCCTGATCAACCCCAGGAAGATTGTATAACGTGCAAACCCCCACAAAATTCATTACATGCATGTTTGGATCATCAGAAGGAAGACCCACAAACACACCCTTCAAGTGCAACAGATGGATCATGGCACTAGTGATGTCAAACTTAGTGCCCGGAGGTAACTCTGGTGGAACAATGGCACCGTTCTCTATTGGCTCAAAATAGGCCACATATTCATCTTCAGGATCATCATAAACAAGCACACGTTGTCTCGGTTGTTCTCTTAATCGTCTTTGTCTCTCTTCAGCATTAGCCAAACGTTGTGCTGCTTCCTGCATAGCTCGATTATCTCTTTCTGCTTGTCTAAGAGCAGCTTGTCTAGCATGCTCTTCTCGTGTCAATCGAGCAGTAGTTTGTTCCGCTGTTTCCTGACCAGCCGGATGCAATGGATGATTGTGGATATCCCCCGCAGCTGTGGGATTCTGGACTCCTTCAGTATTCACCATTCTCCGATTAGCTCTTAAAGTCCTTTCGATTTCAAGATCAGTGGAATCAGGGGATTGCCTTGACTCCTTGTATTTGGCATACACCGGCGTATGCCCTCAACAATATGTAAAAACACACCCAATCAACTCCAACCAATAATGTTCAACTTCGTAACCGTAAGTCCCCGGCAACGGCGCCAAAATTTGATGTCGCCCAAAGTATACCTCCGAAAAAGTACAATACGGTCGCTGAATCAAATATAGAACCCAACTAGGTTGGGGTCAATCCCACAGGGAATAGGTTGAAGTATGAGTAGACTACTGGAAGGAATAACTGGCAAGTAACTAAAACTGTGGGGGTTTGCTAGTGAATAGTAATGATGACGATTGCTGGCTGATATCGAGTTTGTAAATAATAAGAGAAATTCACTAGGACTGTGATCCCCAATGATTCCTTGACTCCACCGGTGACTTGTGCTTAACAAGACTGCCCCACTGCACTGCATGCAAAATCTAACAAGTTAGGTTTATCTAACTGTCTCTCGACTATCATTAGACGAATTTCACTCTTCTCCTCTCGGTCTCCAAGTGTCGCACTACTAACCCTTGTCCTGGATTTCAGATAACCTTTCCCGCTAAGGCTTCGATTATTAGATGAAGGTTAATAGCTTCAAATCTCTGTTGTTATCTCCTTTTCCCAATCTCTACTTCTCTCTTGAGCAAGTCCAGAATACAGGCGAGATTCTAACGTTTGCAACAGTTCGAAAAGCAATCAATATGAAGGAAACAACAATACATGCATACGCAGCAGTACAAAGTTGTTTTGCACTTCACCGGTTTCGTTAATTCTTCATGGTTCACACAACCCTAGTTGATGGGTTTAGCTACTCATAATTGCAAAAACACAAGAATAATCCAAAGATGAAAGCATAATTATGATCTCACAAGAATGAAGGAAAAATTGAAATTTCAATTATTAATCAACCTCAGAATTAGGGTTTGTGAATACAAAACCAAAATATATATCTTAATCAGTGTAAAATAACTCTCAAAGTAGTAAATTGTCTAACTCCTGCACTTAGGACTACCTAGGGGTATTTATAGATACAAAGCTAGTCCTATCCAAAACAAAATAGGAGAACAGAGTCGGCAGCTTTCACGGTGTCGTGACTTGGTGTCGTGGAACCAAGTCACAGCACGTGACATGTATTGTGGGAATCAGGCTTAATTTGGGGTCTTCAGAAGTTGGATCACGGCAGGCTTCCATGTCACGTGGGTGTCAGTCACGCCACGTGACCCCTGCCGTGGAAATCAGGCTGGATTTTCTGTCTCTGGGCTTCACTTACGATAGCCACTCACGTGGCGTGAGTGGCTTCCACGCCACGTGACTTGTGGTGTGAGTGGCTCTTTTCTGCAGCCTCTTGTTCTTTCTTCATCCGACACTTCTTTCTCGGGCTCGATTCTTCCTCTTTTGATCACTTTGCCTTTAAAACCTGTTTTCCTGCAAATTAGGACAGAAACCACATCATACCAACAAAATACACCCAAGTTATTGCATATTTTCCTTGTTTTAAGCATCGAAAGTGCCATATAACCATGGCACATCAAGGACCCAAGGCCTTTCAAAGATGCAACTACTTCATCATATCCTTCAATCCTCTCACTTTCAAGATTCCACAAGATTCCCACCAAAGGTTCACTAACAAAGTCAATTTCCATAGTATTAGCCACTTCATCATCAATCACATCGATTATAGAGACAACTTACAAATCCATAGGTTGCTTCATGGACTTGCAAACGCTAAATGACACCTCTTCATTGTTTACTCAAAATTTTAATTCACCGTATTCAACATAAACTAGAGCCCGTTCGGTATCCAAGAATGGCCTACCAAGAATATTGGGGACCTCATGGTCAATTTCACAATCCAAGATCACAAAATCGGCCGAAAAAATGAAGCGGTCCACCTTTACAAGTACATCATACAACACACCCACGGGTTTTTTATAGAACGATCGGTCATTAACAGCCTCATTGTTGTTGGCTTTGGAGCACCCAAGCCTAACTTTTGAAACACAGCTAATGGCATCAAATTAATATTTTCCCCAAGATCACATAAAGCTTTCCCAAATTTATACACTCCAATAGTATATGGGATGGAGAATGCCCCCTGGTCATCCTTCTTCACAACCATTGTGCTAGACATGATAGCACTACAATTATGTGTTACTTCAATTGTTTCAAAGTCCATGATTCGCTTTTTAGTTACCAAGTCCTTCATAAATTTAGCATACCTGGGCATGTCTTGTAGGGCTTCCAACAATGGTATACTACTGAAAGGTTGCTAAATTTAGAAAGAAACTTTTTGAACTTTGAATCATCTTCCTTCTTCTTAAGCCTTTGTGGGAATGGGGGAGGGATTTTGACTTGTGGCTTTGAGACAACCGAGTTTTCATCCGGTTTTGAATCACTACCATCAACCACTTGTGGTTCTATGTCACTTTCACCCTTCTCTTCCACTTCTTCCGGCTTCTCAACACTTTGCTCTTTTGACATCGGAGTTTTATCTTTTGAATTATCAAGCCGCCTTCTTTTTTCGCTCATTCGTCCTCCAATACCCTTATTAATAAGGTCATCATCAAGATGTACAACATCGTTCTCAAGAGTTCTCCTGCTTCTAGTGACTATTGCCATGATGTGAGCATCATTTTTTGGGTTTACAACTGTATCACTAGGAAGACCTCCTCTTTGTCTTTGGTTCATCTGGGAGAAAAGTTGATCCATTTGGGTTTCAAGTTGCTTTATAGAGGCCGAGTGTGAAGTGACGGTTTGATTGAGATACGACAAATCGCCTTTCATTTCTCTTAACATCTTATCGCTTCCTTCAACACTTAAAAGGATACGAGCAAGCACATCTTCATTCTTATACTTCTCCAGATCAATAGAAGTTGCTTCTTTACCTTAGGATGATCATGTGGAGGAATATACCTATCATAGTCCCTATCTTTATTTTGCCAATCACGATCCCTATCCTTATCCCTCCATTCTCTGTCTTTATCACAATTCTTTCACTCCCATCTTTCCAATCGCGGTCTTTATTCGTCCAACCTTGATTCCCACCTTTACTTTGATAGGTGGGGCAGGAACCCCCCGTTTGATTTGACATAAACCAGATTTCTTCATCAAGAGTCTCCGCTTCATCATCATCATAGGTCTTAGCCCCCTTGGAAGCAATGACGTTACCCGCCTTTGGTGTTGACCCCATTACATGCTTAGTGAGGAGTTCTAGTTGTGTCATCATTTTATCCATACTCTCTTCTCTCTCCTCATCCTTCTTTCTTTCTCTTGGCTCACAAAAGATGCGGAGTGAGCCCCTACAGCCACCTAAGAATCTCTTGTATGCCAACCTCGACTTTGTTTAGTGACTTGGTCCAATAATGTCGATGCAACACCATAAGTTTGTTTCACCAAAGATCCCCTAGTTGCATTGTTTGCAACCGTTTTGTTCAATTGATCTAATGCTCGATAAAATATTTGGAGGAGCATCTTATGCGAAACCTCGTGAGTCATACATTGCATCAATTTCTTGTTAAACCTTTGCCAAGGCTCATGTAATGGTTCGCCATTCAATTGGCAGAAGTTAATAATCTCATCTCTCAATTGTAACGTCTGGGATGGTGGAAAGAACCTATCCAAGAATGCTTCCGTCAATACCATCCATGAAGATATTGAACCTGCGGGCAATTGCCTCAACCACAATATGACTTCGCCCGTCAATGAAAAGGGGAAGAG
Organism: Capsicum rhomboideum; assembly: GCA_031232105.1. Classification (NCBI taxonomy): domain Eukaryota; kingdom Viridiplantae; phylum Streptophyta; class Magnoliopsida; order Solanales; family Solanaceae; genus Capsicum; species Capsicum rhomboideum. The sequence continues at coordinate 123,655,675 of CP124713.1, read as the reverse complement.
TCTCAACCGGATGGAATCTTGTGATATGTGGGCAATATCAAACGACATGCATACATCAATGAAATTAGTCAAATAAAGATTTGCGTCTTCATGTGCTTGACCCCCATACAATCCCTTCATTTGAAGGAGATGGAGCATCACGCTAGTAACATGAAACACTCTGTTACCTTCCGCGGGCGGGATGTGGATGGCACTAGCTCTCCCGGCGTCTCCCAAGTGGTCTTCATCCTCTAAATGTCCGTCGAACGAAGCAGTATGACTACCGTTTTGACTCATTGATTCGTGAAGACTTTGGTTATCACCTGAAGAGAACAAAAACAACAAATAAAGTAAACTTATACCACGGCAAACACAAGTAACTTAAAACACTAAAAAGAATGAACGCTACGTTTCATTCCCCGGAAACAGCGCCATTTTGATAGCACTCAAATTATACCTCAAGAGTATAAGCGGTCATTGTCAATATAATTACCTAACTTAGAGTCGAGGTCGAATCCATGAGGAATGACTGCGATAGCTTTCACCTCTAAGTGTCAAAAACAACTAGTGCTAACACGTGATGCTATAAAAATAATGCACAAAAGTAAATGGGGGAATTCAGTTTACCAATTTGTAATTATCAAAGTAATTGTAGTTTAAAATGGACAATTCATAGATTAGAGAAATAGAGTTGAAATTTATTGTAATACGGGACTTGGGGTTATGCTATTGTAAGAGTGAAAAGATGCACGGGTGATTGACTATTTGTCTAGATTAGCTAAGAGTTATGGGTAGGCTAGATTATGAGTACTTAGTGTTGATTTGTCAATCAAACAGCAAGATATCACAAGTGGGTTCTTTCGAACACCTCACAAGTGTGTCTATATAATCAATCTAATACCTCAAATAGCGTCCTTATGTCTAAGAGACACTATTAAATGATAAATATCAAGTTATTGTTCACTCCTATTCCTCACCCTCACCCCTTTTGTCAAGGATGATAAGAGTTCTAGAGTTAATTAGAGTTTGCAACCTCTAATTTTAGATCAAAAATATAGAATAGGAATAAAACCCACAACAATTATCTAATTAGGAAGACAAATAAACAACACCCATACAATTATCACATCTTACTCAAGCATAACCCCAAGCAAAGAAATTAGCTACTCATAGAAAGAGAAAAAGGAAAATTACCTAAGTTCTCCTCCCATTGTTCCATTAAATCCAAGATTATCACAAGATTTAAGATTCAAATTTAATACAAAGCAAAAGAAAGTAACTAATTTCACTCTTAGGGTTCCACTCTATGTTCTCTAGCTTACAAAAATGTCAAAGATCCATTTTCAGATCTGAAAAATCCCTTTTATAGCCCAAAAATCGAGTTTTTAGAAATTACAAAAATGCCACCGCACTGGTGCCACTGCCTCCCAGCTTCATTAGCCACCTGTGTGCGCAGCTCATGACATGCGTGCGCAGGTGGCCTCTAATCCTCCAATGTGTTAGTTTGAGCTCCTTTTCTTCACTTCTCGCATTCCTATTGACTCGCATGGTTAGTTCAACCTCATATTCATCCATTGCCTACACAAAAGAGCTATATACATGAGAATTATATCGAATCAATGCAAAATAAAAGATAATTCAAGCTCAAACGTGTTAAGAAGTTAGTAAAATGTCAACTTATCACAACATATTACACATATGTTGGTATATTAACAATATTTTTACCACATATATACATATATCACCAAGAACACCAACAACAACACCAATATACACCAACATTTACTACTTGAACAACAATTTTCAAGAACACCAACATTTACCACTTGAACAATAATTTTTAAGAACAACACCAATATTTACCAATACAAGAACAATAATAACAACAACATTTACCAATACAACAACACCAATAACACCAACAAAATCAACAAAAACAACAACACCAACAATACCAACATACACTAACAACACCAACAAAGTTAACACACACCAACATTTATAATACAACAACACAAACAACAAGCCACAAATATAACTACTTGAACAACAATGTTCAAGAACAACACCAACATTTACCAATACAACAAAACCAACAAAACCAACTGTTGTTTAAGAACAAAATATTCAGTTGAAAATCTTAACTTTTTGAACTCATTTAAGAACACGAAATCTAATCTATGGTACAATATCAACAATTGTTACATTTGGTCACAGCAGATATGTCTCCGAAAAAAATCAAAAATCAAATTTCATATTTATACAACAATGTTCGAGAACAACAAAAAAAAAATCATATTTCACTCAAAAAGATACCACATTTACATCAACCATCATATTAAGTGATAAAATACCACAAATTAGGGTTTTCTCGGGTTACCATTTCTTTTTTAAGCATCAAAAACTCATTCTTGTTAACCCATACTAGAAGAGAAGACAACTCAAGTTCTTCTTTTCCTTCATAACTAAAAATCCCTAATTTTTTGAAAGAAAAAAAAAAAAAAAAGCCTTTACCTGTGAAGAGAGAGAATTTGACGGTTGAAAGTCGAAAAGGAACAATGAAGAACACGAAATTGGGGTCGTCGGGGGTTGAAAGTCACCGGAGAATGGCTGTCTCGTCGATCTATTGTCGATGGAGGGCAGTAGTTGTTAGGTGTTTTGAGAGAGAGAGAGACGAGAGACGTTTGAGAGGAGAGAGGTTCTGAATTTTGAAAACTGATTTTTCTCTTTGGATTTTTTGTTTTTTATTAAATATAGTTATGGGTTGATTTGTATTTTTAAGAAGATTAAAAAGTTTTAAGAATATTAATTGACTCCCCAATTAACTTAATCAATTTTTGAAGTGAGTTTGATCCTTAGGCTTGGTCAAGTGTCACCAATATTTAAAAGCAAACTTGAAGGATACCTTTCCTTCAATTTTCTCTACAAAGGTTTCATCGTTTTAGCATTGCAAAAATGGTTGTGCAAGAAAAGCGAATTAATACATTTAAAAGCTCATAATTAATTGAATCATAAACTAATTATCCGCCCGATAAGCATCTACTTACTTATTAGCACCTTTTTGGTCTTCTGGATCTTTAGGAATACAGAATTTTCCTATATAATTTTTAAATTTCAATCTTGTAGCCTTTTTAAGTTTCACTGTCTTATGATTACAGATTTACTATCATTCACAACAAGCTGACAATTCAATAATTTGTCATAGTTGTTTTTCTTAACATGACACTAGTCCCAAGTCTCTCTCTAAACAAATTTCAAGAATCAAGATTACTCTATTATTGTGGCATTTTCAGTATTAGTGTATTTTACTTCTTCCATTGCAGATTTTCTCTCTTTATATAAATTAAATTAGATCAAAGCCTAAGTTTAAAAGAATGGCACAACTTCGAAACAACCTTGAATATCTAAACCTTACATTAACAAAGGAGGATCATTTTATAGACCTTCAAGTGGTTGGCACACTAGTAAATGTCAAAAACTGAGATTATATTCTCTCCAGTACTCATTCCAATAGCATATTTGACCAAAAAAAGAAATCCAATAGCATAGTAGTTCATGCACAAATAGTTTAACACAGAAAATGCACTCATTTTCAAAATGCCAATAGATTCTTGATAGCTTTTTTACATGCTACTGAGTTACTTTTCAATACAATCCCACTGTACATAATACAACATGATCCACTGGACAAAAAAATACAGACTACAATAAGCTGAATGCAGAACACAAGATAAAAGTCATAAGAATGAGTGGAAGACATAAATGTCTGTGCTGGTGGGAGGCAACAAATATCCAATGGAATAATCTAGGTGCACACAAGCCCGCCTGAACACCCCCATAAACAAGAAAAAAATAAAGAAGAAAGATTTATAGATAGCTGCCTTACATTAAAGTGCTATAAGGACTACCAACCCTGTGAACAAAAACTTCGAGAGGGCTGGTCCAAGCAAGAAAATCCACACTAGGTAAAGAAGATACTCCAGATCAAAAGGGAAGCAAGAGAAGAACTGATTTCTCTTATCTTTAAGCATATTCAGGATTCAGTGCCAAGGCTTCCTGATAAATCATGTCTTTAAACTGCTCTTCTCCAATCCCTTGTTGCTCAAAGTCGAAGGAGAATGGGATGGGGCAGACTGGTTCATCAGCTGCATCATGGAGCTTTGCAAGGTAGGGATGAGCTAATGCTTCCTCAACTGCAACCGAAGGCAAATACATTAGAGGATGAGCTTAAAAGAGAATGAATGGAAGATGTTGCTTGCAAGGATCTTCTTTCAGTGTGGCCTATGCAAAAATGAACTCTTTTTACCGAGGAAGAAAAAATCATAAGCTTTCCTAAAGATAGATGATGATGAACACAAGGAGTGCCTGTAACTGCCATAATTTGCAGTCTATTGTTCTTAACCAACCCTTCTTTTCTTAATCATTATTTTATTAATTTGATATTATATTAAGTCTTTCTTCCTGAAGGGGCTTACAGTCGCGTTAGCTCCCCTGATTAGACTAATGCAAGAAAAGAGAAAGTTGACTTTGATAAAGAAGGGTTTGATTTGACTAGTTTCAGTGAAAAGATAAGGCAAAATGGACTCCATAGAGTTAAAAGTGTGAATACATTCAGGAAAAAAGGTGTATTATGATTTTATTACAAAAAGAGATTCTTTTGAGTCAAAATAGTGTATCTTTCAAGCTTTCTAGTCTAATCTTAAATAGCAGTACAGATGGGGAAATTACCTGTAATTCTTCTAGTAGGATCGAGTGTCAACATTTTATCTACAAGATCAATGGCTAATGGATTCACATGAGGGAACACTTTTGCTAACTGCTGGCGTGGATGTTGTGGGAGTTGCCTGATGTATCTCTTCGCATCTTCATTTCGGAGGAAGCTAAGATCAGAGTCTGTAGGGGTGCCAAGAAGCTGAGAAAAAATAAAGGCAGAAATGAGTTTGTTTCTCACAAGATCACACAAAAGGGTATGCTAAGTTGTTACTTCCAATCAAAAAAAAATCTGATGTTAATGGTTGTTTGAGGAAGCAAAATTTTCCCATTTGGACAGCTCGAATAGATGATGATATCCCACAGCAATATAAACAAAGTATTTGACGTCATCAATCATTGGTGAGTTAATTTTCAGGAAGAAACTATAAAATCAAATCAAGAATCCACATGGTAAAACACTTTGCCATGTAAAAATATGAAAATAGTGTATCCGATTCTGTTATATATATCTTTCATGAATCAGTCTTTACCTCAGTTAGCAAGCGTATTTGATGTACATGATCTTTTCCAGCAAACAAAGGTTTTCTATTCATAAGCTCCATGAAGATGCAACCCACAGACCAAACATCTATGGCAGCAGTGTAGTCTGAAGAGTTCAACAATAGCTCCGGTGCCCTGTACCATCTAGTTACTACATATTCCGTCATATTCTCATTCTCTAGGTTTGGCCTAGCAAGACCAAAATCACATATCTTAAGATCACAATTTGCATTTAGCAAGAGGTTACTTGGTTTGAGATCTCTATGAATGACATTCGCGGAATGTATGTATTTTAGCCCACGGAGAAGCTGATACATGAAGTACTGCAAAAGACATTTTCAAAAATTATTTAGAGAAACAAATATTAAGACGCATATCAGATAGGTTTATAAATTTAAGCTATTAGAATTTATATGAGCATTTGGGTGAGCAGGGGGTGGATTTACCTGGCAATGATCCTCCGATAAACCTTGGTTGGATCTAATGATTTGGTGAAGATCGGTATCCATTAGTTCAGTAGCAATGTAAACATCAGAAAACTCCCTTCGTAAGGGAGGAGGAATCACGTCTCTTAAACCAATGACCTGCATAGCATTTTTGATTTCCTTGGTTAGCAAAAAGTACGAGGTACTTGTACTAAATGAGGCATCCAAATTGCATTGCGTTAATCCACATTCTGTTTGGATATAGTTAATTATGAAATGTTTTCCAGAATTATGCAGAAACATTGATACAGAGCAGGAAATACCCCGCAATATATGTGAGGGAATATGAGGTATTTAACTATTACACTCTGAAGTATCCACCCACTATATAATTGATCATAGTGCAATAGTGATTGTAAAATTTTTATGTCCAATTGTAGGTAATTTGCATATTAAGACAACTGGAAATTCATGATACTTTACAGCTGAAAACCAAAGGAATAGATTATTATCGGCTTTTAGAAATTCCACTACAACGAGAGAGATCAGTTGGGGTCGACTATATGAATCTTCTATATTAAATCATGTTATTCTGGTCCATTTCAGTCCAATACTACTCATAAATCACCTCACGTTTCCTATACAGATAACTAGTTAATCCCAACTATTTACATATCCTGATACTAGGGAAAAGATGGAAAAATACTCGTCCGTAAAGCGATAATATGAGAATTTCACACCTGATCAGGAAAAACTCTCTTTCAATCATTGACAACGCCAAAAAGAATAGCCAAAGTGAAAAAGTTACACAAGAAGACTCACATTTTCATGGTCTAAATGGCGAAGAAGCTTAATCTCGCGGAGTGTCCTCTTAGCATCCATGTAATTATCAAATGCATTGGCAATTTTCTTAACTGCAACCATCTCATTCAGCTCCGCATTAAACACCGAGCTTCACACAGATAGACACAAAAAGCACCATATTAGTCACTCAAGAGTCGTAACGAATGCAGAATTTAAATTCAGCAGATACACCACTTAATATATATATATATATATATATATATATATATATATATATATATGTTTATAAAATTTCTATATGCATAATATATCAATGTCATGTGTATCTACTGCTTATATACTAGATCCAGAATATATTGTCAATTCAAAAGAAAAAAGGGTGAAAACCCCAAGAAAAAGTAATTTCATGGAACCTAAAGGTGTGGCACACCAATAAAACTGTGAGATTTCTTTTTCATTTGCTTAAGGCTTGATGGACATAGTTGTGCTGGTGGGAGATAATATGTAATAGTGGACGTGGCTTTAGTTCAATGGGTTCAACTAAACCCACTACCCCTCCGTCTCAAGAGGGTCTCAATTTATGTGACTCTTTCTTTTTTAGTCGGTTAAAAAAGGAATGACATGTTTTCATATTTGGTACTCCCTCCGTCCCAAAGTGTCTACTTTCCTTTTTGTTATGTCTCAAAAGAGTGTCTCTTTCTATATTCAACTTTTTGTAGGTTTTCCAATTTCAACCTTTTACCTTTAAGTTTAAGAGCACAAGATATAAAGGACTACACACATTTTTAATTTAAGATCACAAGATGCAAAATCTCCTTTTATTTCTTAAACTCCATATCCAATCAAACTAAGAAACTTAAATTAGGACGGAGAGAGTAACAATTAACTCCAAACTTTCCATTTCCCTTATTATAGACCACAAATTTCAAAATTCTTTATTTTACTTTCGGTGCTCAATCAAACACGTTCACATAAATTGAACAGAAGAAGTATTCAAACATAGATATAAATGTAAAAAACAATATTATTTTAATAAATATTAGATCTGAACCCATAATTATAAAACTATGGCAAATTGGATTGGCCAGGTAGTGTTGTAAAAAATAACATTAATGGAAAAAGAAGAAGAAAAATATGTATTATTACCAGACGATTCCATAAGCGCCACGGCCAATAGGCATAATAGGAGGACGATACTTGGTGGTGATCTCAAAGAAATTACCAAAAATGTCATACTGAACATATTGTCCACCATGAGTCACAATTTTAGGAAACTCGGGGAATTGACCACCAGCCGCACCCATATTTGCATCAACCATTATTGATTTATTTCACGTAAAACTATATATGTGCCTAATTTACACAAGATCATGAAAGTGTAAATATGACTATATGTATATATATAGATACAAATATAAATATGTATGATTGGAGAGAGTGTAGGAGGGAAGGGGAGGGGGGGTTGTTAATGGAGGAATGGCAGGAAGGAAGGAAGAAGGAAGTTTAGAGGAAAGAAGAGGACGCGTTAGGTGTACTGGATGCCATTGACTGGAAAATTCATAATACAAATATAGATTAGATTTCTGGTTATCTTCCACGTTATACTTAGCCGCCGAGTCAACGGTCTCCTATTCACTCCCTTTCCTTTTTGATTGGCAAGTCTTTTTGCCCCAAATGTGTTTCAGAAAAGCAATAAATATACTTTCGAACTATGATAAATGGTACGTATATATTCTTTATCATATTTTAGATACACATATGCCTCTACCATTAATAAAATGATATGTATATGTCCCTCACACTAACGATAGGGGTATATGTGTACACAAAGTATGACAGAGGATATATACGTACCATTTATCATAGTTCGAGGATATATTTGTCCATTTTCCATTTTAATTTTTTTTTCCTAACTAATTAACCCAAACCCACTATCCGACCCACGTGAACCCCAATCAAATTGTAGTGATTGGTCGTTGCTGCTAGTTGGTGTGTACTGGTTGGAGAGAGTGGAAATTAGGCCAGAGGTGGCCGGAGCTAGGGGTGTGGCGATGGTTCATCGGTGGGGTGTTTCCGATTCGATGGAGACGGTGGCTATGTGGTGTTGACCGATGGTGGGTAGTGTTTTTCCGATGGAATTTTGCTGGAAATTGAAACGTGAGGGGTTCAATTTATTTGGTGTTTTTTTGGGTGTTATGGGTTAATAGTTTTTTTTGTTTTTGAAATTGATAGTAGTAGGTGTTACTGTATTATGCATGTATATAGTTATAGGGGTGAAAAAAATGCTTCTGTTAGATAGACATCTCTTGGGTTTTAATTGGGACTGGGTCATGTAGTGGGTTTGGGTTAATTATTTGGGATAAAAAAATTAAAATGAAAAAGGGACAAATATACCCCTGAACTATGATAAATAGTACGTATATACCCTCCGTCATACTTTGGATACACATATGCCCCTACCGTTAGTGTGAGGGACATATACGTACCATTTCATTAACGGTAGGGGCATATGTGTACCCAAAGTATGACGGAGGGTATATACGTACCATTTATTATAGTTCAGTGGTATATTTATCCCTTTTTCGAATGTGTTGTACTTCTCTGGTTCATTTCACGAAGACCCCTGTATCAATATAAATAATTAAGAGTAAGTTAGTAAAAATATATTTATATTTTAGGAATGAGTAATTTCTTAAATGGTGTGTTTAAGCTAAAATAACAACTTAATTAAAAAAAAAAAAAAAAGGAGAAGTATAACTCAAATTAAAATTTTCTTGAGTGTATCAAGGCGACAGAGGCTAGGTAAGATCAAACATAGGAAGTAGCAGTTTGAGCTAAGGATCTATCAAAAACAACCTCTCCATACCCCACAAAGATAGAAGTAAGATTTGCATAAATTCTAATTTTTTGAGACCCCACTTATGAAATTACACTGAATATGTTATTATTTGTTGTTGTTATAGTGGTGGTGATAGTGTTGTTGTTGTTGTTATGTAACAGTTTGGAAATGAATTGAGTGATATTTGAAAGTTAAACTATACATTTCATATTTTATGAGTAGAAAAATGTTTCACTTGAAACCTAATTTTAAATATTTGAATTATACTTAAAAACTAACCGAAAATACATAACAACGTATAACCAAAATATAATTTTAAAAAAAAAAAAAGGAAAAAAGAACTCATGTCAAATGACCCTTGGTAGTTATTCGAACATGATGTGGTTGGGTTATGAAAAATAGTAGTAGTATTTTTGAAGTTAAATGTTGGAAAAATATATTTTGAAAGTTGAATTTGTGTTTGAACATGAATACAAAATTGAAGATCTATGAGTAAAGATTTGAGAAAAGGCACAAGTACCCCATGTTGATATCCAATTTTGACTTTAATATTATTTAAGCTTCTATACTTGAATAATGTGGAAAAAAAAATGAAAAAAATTAATTATTCTTAATATATTTTAGTAATTTGCTATCTCATTTAGCGAAATATTCTATAAACACTATTCTTATATGTTTTGAATATTAACATATATATGACTTAGTACATGTTTTACTACTTTTTGAAATTATTAAACTGTTTTTGGCTATTTAAACTTCTAATTTTTTGCAAATAATTATCTTTCATAATTATTCAAATCGGGAAGCTTAATTAATTAATGGGTGAGAATCATTTTCACCCCCAACTTTGCTTTAAAAATCAAACTCTCCCTCAACTTTGAACAATAATCTAACTCCCCCCTTTATCCTATGCAATGTCCATTTTACCCTTATTATATCAAATATACTTATGTAATATCTTTTTATATTATATATAATACTTATAAAGTTCATTAACATTATAAGTAGAATAATATTTTTATGAATTTGTCACAAAATGTAATGTTAGTTTTATGACCGCTATTTCAATACTATATACATTAAGCATGTGTATATGTATGTACATGCATGTGCTTATATTTTTGTCTTTCCCACTCTCTTACTCCATGCGTTTCATATTACTTGGCCCTTCTTGATATGGCTCACCCTTTAAGTAAATTTTAATTAGAGGTGTATTTTACTAAACTAACCTTATTAATAATGCTTTAAAACTTTAAATTTTACTACTACTACTTTATGCAGTTATTTAATACTAAGGGCAGAAATAAGAAAATATTAAAAAATTCTCTTGATTTCATAAGTTGGACAAATAAATTAAAACAACTATTTTTTGTATGTGGGTCAAGTAATATGAAACGGCGGGGGTATTCTCTATTATCTATATAAATAAACAAGTTTTGATTGTCATTAATGGAGTATTACATAAATTATAGTTTAAAATCTATAAAATATAATCTTTAAAAAATTGACCTTAATTTAATTAATTATTTTGTATTAACTGCATCGAAATATATTTGTATAGTACTTATTATTACTTGCTATTTTCACTTGTATAAATAAATATTAGAGTTTTAATTATTGTTAATAAAATTAATTATCTCATTATGCTAATTTACTTCATTATAAAACATCATTAGCTTATACTTAATTAGTATTTCTCACTTTTTTCGCTCAAAAGATAATGTTTATGTTTTTATGAAAAATTTGTCACATGAATTTTTTAAAAAAGGAAAATATCATGATTTTTAATGAAGTAAAAAAGAAGAAGTTGATAATGAAAGGGTATAATAGGCATTTTAATGATTTAAGTAGGATAAAGGGGGGAGTTTGATTATTGTTCAAAGTTGAGGGGGGAGTTTGATTATTGTTCAAAGTTGAGGGGGGAGTTTGATTTTTAAAGCAAAATTGGGGGTGAAAACGATTTTCACCCATTAATTAGTAAATCATCTTATTTTATGTTTAGAATGATCAATTTTATAAATAAATTAGTTTTTACAATCAACTATTTTCAACGTGACCAATTGTGGCTATGTTACATAACAAATTGGCTACAATTGAAATTTTAAAATAAGTCAAATTTGAGCGAGTATGTGACAGTCCTAGTCCCAAAATACTAGCCAATTCATGTGTGCCACGTAAGCATCACATGGATTGTGCTTTCTTAAATTCATCTTGGTCATTAAATCCTTTTTAATCCAATGGCCATGGATTTTTCCAATATATATATATATATATATATATATATATACTATTTGTATTATTTTAATCTGATTTATTTTCTAAATCGTCCGATCAAACGATCGAACGACTTAGATCAAGTCAACAATACAAAAACGAAAGACACCTCTCCCGTTCCCTAAAATCAGAAAATGCTCCTTCTTTCCCAAACATCCCATCATTCTTTCCCTTTCACTTTGCCCAAAATACACCATCTTCCAAACCCTAGCCTTCTCCACCTCTCTTCTTGTAACGACCATTTCCTTCGTTATGTACAAACTTTTTATTTAAAATTCCATATTAAAATTCTTCTTGGATTTAAAGTTGTAAATTTCAAGTTAGGCTAGTTTCGGGTGAAATCGGAGCGAGGTATGATCTAGGGAAATTTGAGAATGATTTGGGCAGGTTTGGTGGTGTTTGATTTGATTTCTAGTTAGCTAAGACGATAAGGAACCCGTAGGAATTTACAGAATCGAAATTGGGTATGTAGAACTCCCGAAGTTGATCTTAGCGAAAAAGACATTGTTTGGAATGCCCCGGATTTAAGGTGTGTTATAAAAATTGGGATTTATGGGTGAAACTGGACATTCTTTCTAGTCGATACCGCTATAGCAACGTGCACGCCGCTATAGAGGAGAAATTCTCGCTATAACAACGATCAACCCGGCCAACGGCTGCTATAGCGATGAAAGTCGCAATTTTAATTTAAAAACTTCCTAAAATAGTGTCACACCCCGTATCCCAACTAGGCGGACTGACACCCGAAGCCGATATGGCCCGAGAGAACCAATCTTTGCTCATGAACCTTCGTATGCATACCCTCGTATGAATCTTATGATACCTCATTCAACTATGCGGAAAACATGAAAATGGAAACATGACATGTTGACGGTTGCATACTAACGGTTATACATTATTGACGATTATCTATTGACGGTTCTAACAACTAACGGTAACGGACATAAAGGCAAACGGAATAATGAACGTAAAGTACCTATTTCCACACATACTGAACGATGATTTATCCACATTGACTATTCTCTTGAAATCAAGTTCATTGAGGTGTTTAAGTTTCATGAAGTTTCTTATAGCCTTGCATACTCAGTACATTCTTCGTACTAACCCCTTTGGGGGACTTACTTTATTTGTTGCAGGCACAGGTGTTAGTAGACCTCCACAATAGGCTACGGGTTATCCGCGGATCATTGGTGAGCTCCAGTTGGTTCGGGGCTTTCCGAGTCACATGTGGACATTATTTTGATATTGTAATTATTGTATAAAGCGGGGACTTGTCCCGATTATAGGTTGTTGTATTTATGGATCGGTTAGAGGCTTTGTAGACATATGTGGAAAATTGGATCATGTTTTGCCCCATTGGGCCAAGTCTTTCTTATGATCTTTGGGCCCAATGACTTCAGCCCACAAATTTTAATGCATAAATCATCAAAGCTCTCATGTTTCATTATTTCCATAAATGTTACGGGAATTAATTAGCCTCAGAAACTTACGGGGTGTTACAAATAGTTTATTTTTCTAAAATTCATTTTGGGGAAAGGAAGGGACGATTTGATGTAATTTCCACCAAATTTTCTCCATTTGGCTTCGTTAAGGTAACGATTTCATCCCTATTAACTAGTAATTGATAATTAAGCTTTAGAATTGCTAAATTATGGAGTTCGGGGAGGTTTTAGGGATGATTTTAGTTGTTTTATGGTGCAAGGGAGTAAATTAAGTATGAAATTAGTGGGTTTTGTTGATTAATGGTTATTTTACCCTTGCATTCCATTAATTCACTAATTAATCCACGAAATTGGTAGTTTTAGGTGAATTACGGTAGAAAAACCCTAGAACGGGGAGGGAATGATCATGAACTTGGCCTTAGGGGTATGGTGCGAGTTATAATTCCCAAAATAGTAGGTCGTATTATTAGTTATGTGTTTATATGCGTGTTCTAGACCAAGAGCAAGCAAAAATTACACGGCAGGGCAAAGCTTTGGCTTAGTGAGTTGTGCAAACTTGTATTGAGGTAGGTGATGGTATTGTAGTTTAATACAATTTGTACTATATGTGTATGTTAACTACTTTGTAGTGTGGCTTGTTAGTGCATGTTGTTTGGTTTGGTCAATGCAAATAATTTTAAGTGGTTGTATGATTTTGGCCTACCTTATTGTTAAATGTGGAATGTTTCGGTATTTGGGATGTTCTCACGGGTTATTGGTGAAATGAGGTTGGCAGACACTTGTGTCTAGGGTTTTAGTATATGGACGGAATTTGTCCCCTGCAGGTCATGACTGGAGGGTGGATATGATACCCATAACGTGTATGTATAAGGTTTAGGTGAGTTTGACGGTTCCATGATTGAACCGGGGAATATATTTATATGGTTCCAACTTGTCTAATTTGTCTTTACTTCTCTTAACTTGGTTTGACTAAATTTGACTTGATGATAATATATTGAATTGTTGATTGTAATCCTAAAATGCTTATTTGATACTTGATGTGCTAAGTGTACGTTAGTTTTGAGCATGGATTAACTTATTGTACTATATTTTAGTTAAGTGTCCATATTCTTATCTTGGGTTGGACAAATGACCCTACCAGTACACTATATTTTTCTTGTGTACTGATATTACACTTGCCCTTACTTTTGTGAGTGCAGTGCATATTGCTCCTACGAGACCTCACTTGTGACTCCAACGGGTGATTTAAGATTTCAGGGTGAGCAGCATATTCGGTCTACCATGAGATCTTTCCTTTATGACATAGTCCCTTGTTTTGGACATTATGCATTTCTTTTAGTTTTTGGGGTTGCATCCCCTTCTTGACAATCTTAGATGTTTTGGTATGGACGACTTTCGGGTCCTAGGGATGGTTTTTGGTTAAGTACAATATTCCGCATTAGTTGTACTTATGGTTTTTGTTTTAGAATTGGATATTTATTAATGGATTAGTTCTAATTATTTCTTCTAAGTGTTGATTATAAGATGGTTATTTGGGGTATATGGTTCTCCCACAGGGTGAGTAGTGTGGGTGCCACTCACGACGGATTTGGATCATGACAAAGTTGGTATCAGAGCCTAGGTTCATCAATCTCGTTGTACCAAAACGAGTCTAGTAGAGTCTCGCAGAACGGTACAGAGACGTCTGTACTTTTCTTCGAGAGGCTATAGGACTTTAGGAAATCTGTCATTCTTGATTCTTTCGTGTTATAACTTGATTCCAATTGGTATCTGGTGATACAAATTGGTATCTGATTTCTTCACATTTTTGTCCGCAGATGGTGAATACTAAGTCCAACAGAACCTGAGAAGCATCCCCTGCACCAGCTGCTCTAGCTGAGGAGCCATTCATGAGGGAAAGAGGACGAGTGAGAAGAAGAGGAAGAGGATGAGCCACACCCTCCAGGGGTGGAGCTCGAGAAGTCACTGGCCAGGTTCATAAAGGGTCAGTATCCCCTACCTACGTCAGGATCATTTTGAGGAGAGGAAAGCAGTAGAAGAGCAGGAAATGAAACCCGAGATAGCGGCACCAGCTGGGGTTGCAGCCTTACCTCCCATGTCTGCTGAGGTTGTTCAGCAAGTGTTATCTTTCTGAGTGGGTTGGATGGGACTGGAGCCACTCCTACTGTACTTTCTTTTTAGTCTCCAGTTGTTCACCCTACTGTTGCTATGGATCCTCGGATGGATGAGCCTTCAGGGACTGATGCTTGAACATGATCTGCTGACTAAGTTTCTGAAGATGAAACCACCTACTTTCCAGGGTACTGAGTCGGAAGATGCTTTTGAGTTCATCATTGACTTTTATGAGAGGTTACATAAGATGGGTATTGTGCAGCGACATAGTGTTGAGTTTGTAACTTTTCTGTTGGAGAAGGATGCTAAGTAATGGTAAAGGGTGTATGTTGAATGTCGATCACCAATTTTGCTTCCATTGACTTGGGAACAATTTCATGCTCTGTTCTTAGAGAAGTACGTGTTTCGTGTCCTCCGTGATTGCAAGAAGGATGAGTTTTTAGCATTGGAGCAGGGTGACATATCAGTTGCAGCCTATGAGGCTAAGTTCTATGCCTTGTCTCATTATGCTACTCAGTTGTTGGCTACTGAGGAGGAGAGGATTCGACGCTATGTCAAGGGTTTGAATTATGATCTTCAGGTTCTGTCTGTACATATGAATTCTGTAGAAAAGGGGTTCAATGAAGTTTCTGATTATGTGAAGAAGTTGGAAGGGGTTACGCAAGCAGGTCAGGCTAAGATGTTACACAAGAAGTCCTGAAATATTGGGAATTTCAGTGGATCTTACTCTAAGGGCCACGGTCAGCAGGCCTATTCAGTTCATCCTATTCAGTCAGCCTTGCCAGCTTCTACTATGGTTCCAGCTAAGGTTTCTTCTCAAGCACAGGCTGTTAGGATCCAAGGGACTTCTTACTTTTTTACCAGTAGGCCTTCTCTTGAGTGGGGATGTTACTATTGTGGTGGTGTTGGTCATTTTAAGAAAGAGTGCCCTTTGAGATAGGAGAATGGCCATGCACTACAACAGACTCAGGTTATAGTTCCAGCGGGTAGAGAAGGAGGTAATGACAGGGGTCGTCCACAGGGTGGATGGGGAAATCAAGCCGGTAGTCGGGATGGTCGAGGAAATAGCAGCGCAGGGGGAGGAGCACAGTCCGGGAGAGAGTTAGCTCAGATTGATGATAGGGCTCACTGCTATGCTTTTTTTCGGAAAGACTGATGCCGAGGATTCTGATGCAGTTATCACAGGTACCATTTTTGTTTGTGACCATCTTCTATTTTATTTGATCCGGGGTGTACTTATTCTTATGTGTCTGTTCAATTTGTAGTGGGTATGAATCTATTTTGTGATGTAATTGACTATCTTGTTTTTGTGTCTACTCCGGTTGGTGAGTCTGTAGTAGTGACCCATGTTTACCGATCTTGTCTTGTGTTATTTGTGGGTTTTCAAACTTGGCTAGACTTAATTATTCTGGATATGTTGTACTTTGATGTAATCTTAGGTATGACCTGGTTATCTCCATATCATGCTGTTTTAAACTGTAATGCTTAAACAATGACTCTATCTATGCCTGGGATGAAGGAACTAGACTAGGATGAAGTGTATAAGGCCAAACCAGTGAAGATTATATCATATGCCCTGGCTAGGAGGCTAACGGGGAAGGGATGTTCAATGTTTTTAGCTCATCTCCGAGAGGTGAGTGCGGGTTCCCCTTCTATAGAGTCAGTTTTGGTGGTTTCTGAATTTCAGGATGTGTTTCCTTCAGACTTATCGGGTATGCCTCCAGATAGAGATATTGATTTCTACATTGACTTAGAGTTGGGCACTCACCCTATATCAACTCCTCCCTATCGAATAGCTCTAGCAGAGTTGAGTGAACTCAAAATTCAATTGCAAGAACTACTTGACAAGGGGTTTATTCATCGAAGTTCTTCACCTTGGGGTGCTTCAGTTTTTTTTGTTAAGAAGAAGGATGGTAGTATGAGCATGTGTATTGATTATAGATAGCTGAATAAGATCACTATTTGAAATAAATATCCCTTGCCTCACATAGATGATTTGTTTGACCAGTTACAGGGTGCGGCGTTACTTTCTAAAATTGATTTGTATTCGGGTTTCATCAGTTGAAAATTAGACCAGAGGACATACCAAAGACAACTTTTAGAACTCGGTATGGCCATTATGAGTTTCTGGTGATGTCTTTCGGGTTAACTAATGTGCCTGCAACCTTTATGAGCTTGATCAATGGTATCTTTAAGTCGTTCTTGGATTCTATTGTTATTGTGTTTATTGATGATATCCTAGTCTACTCTAAGCATAAAGAGAAGCATTCAGGTTATCTTTGCATAGTTTTGGAGATTCTAAGGGAGAAGCGACTATTTGCCAAGTTTTTAAAGTGTGAATTCTGGTTGTATTCAGTTTCCTGTTTGAGGCATGTTGTTTACAAAAAAAGGGGTAATGGTGGACCCCTAGAAGATTGAGGCAGTTAAGAATTGGATTCGACCTAGTTTAGTGACCGAGGTAAGGAGCTTTGTGGGTTTTGCCAATTATTACCGCAGGTTTGTCAAGAACTTTGCATCTATTGAAACACACTTGACAAGGTTGACTCAGAAGAAAGTACCATTTGTTTGGTCAGACCAATGTTAGGAGAGCTTCAAAAAGTTCAAGACGTTTCTGACTACAGCTTCTGTCCTTTCTTTACCGGTTGAAGGTAAGGACTTTATAGTATTTTATGATGCTTCACTTTTGGGCTTAGGTGTTGTGTTGATGCAGGATAAGAGTGTCATTGCTTATGCTTCGAGGTAGTTGAAGCCTCATGAAAGGAATTACTCAACCCATGACTTAGAGTTGGCAGCGGTGGTATTTATATTAAAGATTTAGAGACACTATTTTTATAGTTTCAAGTGTGAGGTCTTCACAGACAATCGTAGCCTGCAACATGTGTTTACTCAAAGGGATTTGAATCTAAGGCAGCGGATATGGATAGAATTATTATAGAATTATGATGTGACTATTCAGTATCATCTGGGTAAGGCCAATGTGGTGGAAGATACATTGAGCTGAAAAGCTGTAAGTATGGGTAGTTAGTCATTCTTGAGAGTGTCCAGGCGGCCTTTAGCTAGAGAGTTTCAAACTCTAGCATCTCTAAGCATGCAATTTTGGGTTTCAGATAGAGGTGGAGTTTTGGATAGTATTGAGGTAAGGTCAACTTTCTTAGTGCAGATTAAGGCCAAGCAATTGGAGGACAAGAATTTGAATGCACTCCAAAATAATGTGGTGCACTGGGAGATGGCGGACGCAACTCTTGATGCGAGTGGGGTGTTGTGGTTTAAGGGCAGGTTATGTGACCTTCGGGTTGGTGATTTGATTTGTAATGTACTTTCAAAGGCTTATGGTTCACTTTATTTCATTCATTCGGGTACGACCAAGATGTACCGTGACTTGAAGCAGCTTTATTGGTGGCCTGGGATTAAGAGGGACATAGTGGATTATGTGTCCAGATGTCATAATTGTCAGCAGGTGAAGTATAAACATCAATAGGCTGCTGCTTTTCTTCAGAGGATTCCTATACCTATGTGGAAATAGGAGAACATTGCTATGGATGTTTTGGTGGGTCTTCCTAAGACATTAGGGAAATATGACTCCATTTGGGTAATAGTAGATCGGTTGACAAAATCAGCTCACTTCTTGTCGGTTCGGGTAGACTACAGATCTCAACAGTTAGCTAAAATCTATGTTAAGGATATAGTGAGACTTCAAGGGGTGCCACTTACCACCATTTTTGATAGAGATGCAAAGTACACTTCCAAATTTTGGGATAGGTTGTATGAGAAGTTGGGCACCAAGCTCACATTTAGCATAACTTTTTATCCTCATACTGATGGACAGTCGGAGAGGACAATTCAGGTGCTAGAGGACATATTAAGGGCCTGCGTGATTGACTTTGGTGGTCATTGGGACCAATTTCTTCCGTTGTGTAACTTTTCATACAACAACAGCTATCATTCCAGCATTGATATGGCATCATTCGAGGCACTCTGCGGAAAGAAGTATAGGTCACCTATTGGGTGGTTTGAGGCTAGAGATCTTAAACCTTTGGGCACTGACTTGGTAAAGGAGGCTCAAGAAAAGGTAAGGTTCATTCAAACCAAGTTGTAGGCTGCTCAAAGTAGATAGAAAGAGTATGCGGACCATAAGGTAAGAGATATGTACTTCAAGGTTGGTAAGGAAGTTTTGCTTATGGTGTATCCCATGAAGGGAGCCATGAGGTTTAGCAAAAAGAGCAAGCTCAGCCCTCGGTATATTGGTCCCTTCGAGGTTCTCGAAGATGTGGGTCCGATTGTATACAGGTTAGCTCTACTGCTGGGATTATCGGGAGTCCACTCGGTATTTCATGTCTTAAACTATATCATGGGGATGAAGACTACATCATTAAGTGGGACTCGGTGCTATTAGATAAGGATTAGGCTTACGAGGAGGAACCTGTAGCAATTCTTGATCGGGATGTTCAAAAATTGAGGATGAAGGAAATTCATTTGGTTAAGGTTCAATAGAAGCATTGTCCGGTTGAGAAAGCCACTTGGGAAATTGAGAAGGACATGCGGGACAAGTTCCCTCAACTGTTTGAGGATACAAGTACTACCATCTTTCTTTGTTTTAGCCTAATTTTCACATTTGATCATTCGGGGATGAACAATGGGTAAATTGATATTTGTTGTAATGATCATTTCTATCGTTATGTACAAACCTTTTGTTTAAAATTCCATGTTAAAATTCTTTTCGGAATAGAAGTTGTAAATTTCAGGCCAGGCTAGTTTAGGGTGAAATCGGAGCGAGGTATGGTCTAGGGAAATCTGGGAATGATTTAGGTAGGTTTGATGGTGTTTGATTTTATTTCTAGTTAGCTAAGACGATAAAGAATCTGTAGGAATTTAGGAAATCAAAATTGCATAAGTAAAACTCCTGAAATTGATCTTAGCGTAAAGGGCATTATATGGAATACCTCGGATTTAAGGTGTGTTGTAAAAATTGGAATTTTTGAATGAAACTGGACATTATGTCCCATCGATACCGCTATAGCAACGTGCACGCCGTTATAGTGATGTGTCGCTATAGCGACGTGTAGAGAAATTCCCGCTATAGCAATGGTCAACCCGGTCAAGCTATAGCGGCATATGCAACTATAGTGACGTATGTCGCTATAGCGAGGAAAGCCGCATTTTCAATTAAAAAACTCCCCAAAATAGTTTATTTTTCTAAAAGATGTTTTGGGGTAAGAAAGGGGTGATTATGGCGATTTCCACCAGATTTTCTCCATTTGGCATCGTTAAGGTAAGGATTTCATCCCCGTTAACTAGTAATTGATAATTTAGCCTTAGAATTGCTAAATTATAGAGTTCAGGAAGGGTTTAGGGCTGATTTTAGTTGTTTTTCTGGTGCAAGGGAGTAAATTAAGTATGAAATTAATGGGTTTTGTTGATTAACGATTAATTTACCCTTGCATTCCGTTAATTCATTAATTAATCCATGGAATTGGTAGTTTTAGGTAAATTACGGTAGAAAAGCCCTAGAACAGAGAGGGAATGATCATGAACTTAGCCTTAGGGTTGGGTGCGAGTTATAATTCCTAACATGGTAGGTCATTTCATTAATTATGTGTTTATATGCGTGTTCTAGACCAAGAGCAAGCAAAAATTGCATAGAAGGGCAAAGCTCCGGGTTAGTGAGTTGTGCAAGCTTGGATTAAGGTAGTGATGGTATTGTAGTTTAATCCAATTTGTACTATATGTGCATGTTAACTACTTTATAGTATGGCTTGTTAGTTCATATTGTTTGGTGTGGTCAATGCAAATGATTTTACATGGTTGTATGATTTTGACCTACCTTATTATTAAATGTGGAATGTTTCGGTATTTGGGAAGTTCTCACAGGTTATTGGTGAAATAAGGTTGGCAGACACTTGTGTCTGGGGTTTTAGTACATGGATAGAATTTGTCCCCTGTAGGTCATGACTGGAGGGTAGATATGATACCCATAACGTGTATGTACGAGGTTCAGGTGAGTTTGATGGCTCCATGAGTGAAACGGGGAATATATTTATATGGTTGCAACTTGTCTAATTTTTCTTAACTTGGCTTGACTAAACTTGACTTGGTGATAATATATTGAATTATTGATTGTAATCCTAAAATTCTTAGTTGATACTTGATGTGTTAAGTGTATGTTAGTTTTGAGCATGGATTAACTTGTTGTACTAAACTTTAGTTAAGTGTTCATATTCTCATCTTGGGTTGGCCAAATGACCCTACCAGTATACTGTTGTTTTCTTATGTGCTGATACTATACTTGCTCTTACTTTTATGAGTGCAGCACATATTCCAGCAGCTCCTACGATACCTCACTTGTGAATCCAGCGGGTGATTTAAGATTTCAGGGTGAGCAACATATCCGGGCTACCATGAGATATTTCCTTTATGACATAGTCCCTTGTTTTGGACATTATGCACTTCTTTTAGTTTTTGGGGTGGCATCCTCTTCTTGACAATCTTAGATGTTTTGGTACGGACGACTTTGGGGTCCTAGGGATGGGTTTTGGTTAAGTACAATGTTCCACATTAGTTATACTTATGGTTTTTGTTTTAGACTTGGATATTTATTGATGGATTAGTTCTAATGATTTTTTCTAAGTGTTGATTATAAGATGATTATTTGGGATAGATGGTTCTCCCACTGGGTGAGTAGTGTGGGTGACACCCACAACAGGTTTGGGTCGTGACACTTCTCTCTCACCCCAAATCAATAACCCTAGCTACCGCGTCACTTCCACCCAGCGAGATTCCCTGTATTTCAGTCATCCCTAACCCGTGAATCCTAACAACGACTGAGAATCAGTCCCAAATCAGTGCAACAACTTAAGAATGTTTCAAATCCACATTAAAAGCCTGAGAATCATCCAAATTCGAGGATATGTGTTGTCTCTTTCAAGTTTGAAATTCAATTTCCCATCTTTTTCTATCCATTGTTTTCAATGAAATCTTGATTTCAAATCCGTATTTTTTATTTCGGGTTTGCCTATAAATACCCAATTTCATTTTTCAGAAAAGAACAGGTTGATATTCGGAGAAAATCAGAAAACATGACGAAAAATTCATAAAGCAAAGTCCCAAAATATTACTAGTTTCTTTTCGATTTTCGGTCTAAGTTAAGTTCCTAGAGTTTGAGTTCGGCGACCAGAATCTTGACATCGGAGCCCAAGTTTTGCTGCTCAACAAAAGGTGAGAATTCATTCTTTGTTTCACTCTCTTCTACTTAATCTATTTTGGTTTTTTGGGAACATATCATTTTATTTCAATTTCAAGATCATATTGTTGTTTCCCTTTAATTTTGTGGATAAAAGTGTACTTTGATCCTAAAAAAAATTGTAATTAGTGAATATGTAATCTGTTGTGGTTTCAAGTTTGGTTGATGGTATTGCTATTCATTTTATCGACTTCATAAATGTAATTTTGTTTCAAGTTCATGTTGCTTCAATATATGCGGTTTTTACCCTATTTTTTTTGTTTATTATCAAAAAATGAGATTAGTGAAGTATGTTGCTCTTAGAACTTTAATGTCCAGTGAACATTTTCATTTTATGTGTTTTCTTAATTTCTATGGATTGAAGTCATTGATATATTTGGGAGGTTTTTGTGCTTAAATGGAAAAGGTGGAACCATGTTGAGCCTATTATGTGAATTCGTCTTTGTTTTGACTTGCTCTTTTTTCTTTCCCCTATTTCGATTCATTGAATATAAGTTTATTGGTGCTCATCTTGTTTAACCCGGCTGTCTATTTTTTCACAAATTAAGTTTAAGAACATCGTCTTGTCTAAATTCTCTTGTTGGTTTTGAAATGTGTTTGCGTCGTGTTTAAATATTTTATATGATGTAAATTCGTGTTTCCTTTTTTTTTTTGTCGTGATTAACATGTTCACATGAATCTGCGTATGTGTGTTTGCTCATCTAGACTTAAAAGAATCTAATTTCAATGAGCTAGTCTAATTCACGATGGTGACAGTAAAAAAGGGCCTTGGTTACCATCTTGTATATTTTGGTTTGGTGGCAAAAGTTTTCTTAAAATTTGGAGTGTTGGCTCATTTCAAGAATTCCATTAGCCTAGACTCATTTTTATAATGAATGTAATTTTCCTTCAATTTAATGCTCAAGTGCTATTTTGGCTCATTTTCTTTCAACTTAACGGATGATAGTCCATTTTATATTCAAGTAGTGCTTTTGTTAATGTTTGGTGTTCCTGTATATGTTTCTCAATTGTAATTCTCACATTTTATTTTTATTTTTATTAGTTACTAATCTTTATCCTCTTTATTTTTACATGTGAACTCGGGAGTTGGAGTTTCAATCAAAAATCCATTTTTGACCCATATATCGGGTTAATCGATACTAGAATCGCAACGCTTGAAGTCTCATAAATTAGAAGCTCAACTTTGAAACGGAATCTAGTATCTCTAAGCCCTTTCCTCTTACTTATTATCTATGTTATGTTAGTTGTAACGACCTAATCCATCGTTACTAGTAAACATCTCGAGATGGGTGCGGAGTACGGATATTATCGGGAGTACATTCATAAACCTGCACGGGGCCACGTATGTTAAAAATTCAGAATTTAAAAAGTTGGGTCGGGCTGACATCAGCCCGCTATTGAGGGATTTATTTTGCTATAGCGATGCCTCGATAGCGACATGACACAGACCAGAATACCCACTTAAGTGGGTTTTATTTCTTTTCTCCACTTGGGTTGAAATAAATGACATGGGAGGCTCCAAAACCCTTACGGTTGCCTCTCATGTATTAGAACCATGGAGAAGAAGAGAAAGGGGTGCAGATGGGTGCAAACCCATGGAATTTCAAGGAATAACGTGTCCATGATCTTGGCAAGGATGAAATTCGTATTCGTTCATTCTTCCTGCAGCTGGTTGACATCCAGGTAAGCTAAGGTTAATTGAGTAGTATTGACCCGGGTTAGAGAGCATGAATGTAATGTAGATGGATGGGAGATTTCATGTCTAAGCCTTTGGGCACGGAGTTAGGATGGCTAAAATTTGTTAAAGTTCGGGTAACGTGTGGAAAGGGGTTGTTTGTATACCTTATCATGTTATACAGTAATTATTATATATATATATATATATTGGGTGTTTCACTGTCGTAGCAATATTTGGGGTAGTGGAAAGTCCAATTTATCGGTTATTAGTTAAACCTTAAAAGAAAGTGATACTACCATGTAGGGTGTGGGCGAGCTTTCGAATAATCTTGGGTGGTAATCCTTATTGTTGTTTAGGGACAATGCATTGAGGCAGGTGTCATGATTAAGGCCATAAACGCTAGTGTAGGGGACGGTATTGTAGTTTAATACAATTTGCTCTATATTTACATGTTAACTACTTTGTACTATGGCTCGTTAGTGCATGTAGTTTGGTGTGGTCAATGCAATTGATTTTATGTTGTTGTATGATTTGACCTACCTTATTGCTAAATGTGGAATGTTTCTGTATTTGGGACGTTCTCACGAGTTATTGGTGAAATTAGGTTGGCAGACACTTGTGTCTAGGGTTTTAGTACATGGATGAAAATTGCCTACTACAGGTCATGACTAGAAGGTGGATGCATTACCCATAGCGTGTATGTACGAGGTTCAGATGAGTTTGACGATTTCATGAGTGAACCGGGAAATATATTTATATGGTTGTAATTATTTAACTTGTCTTGACTTATCTTGACTGAACTTGACTTGGTGATTTTATATTGAATTGTGGATTATATTGCTAAATTGCTTAATTGATATTTATTGTGCTAAGGGTGTATTAGTTCTGGAGGATGGATTATCTGGTTGTACTATATTTTAGTTAAGTGTTGACTGCTTACAACTTGACAATTAATTCTTATTTTGGTTTGGCTTGTTATTCAGTCGTGGGTGGTGAATTGACCAATGGGGTTAAGGTTGATTAAGGAGTTCTATATCCATGGGATAGGGTAAAGGATTGGTGTAGATTATAGGTTAAATCTAATCTAATGTTCGGGGAGGGGGCGGGGGGGCTTTGGACAAGTTACTTGTCCAGATGGGTCTTTCCCAGGTATGATAGGTGACTTATTAAGTTCTTGACTCAGGTCTAGGGCTTTTCTCTTATTTTAGTTGTCTTTTATAAGTTATGTTGACCCTCGATGTAAGTCCAGACTTAGTAGTTTGGGGTAGTGGAGTCATAGGGAAGGAGTGGTATCTCGGAGTTCATAACTAGAGGTTAGTAGTGAGAAACTGGATCGTCTTGGGGTTGGGTAATAAGATTAATAAGATGCATGTTTTCTTTTGAATATTTATGTTATATTTGTATAATTCAATTGGTCAACCAATTAGGCTTACTTGTACGTGTGGTTTGTACCGATGCTACTCTTGTTGTACTTTTTTTGGGATATAGACTTTTGCAGGAATCAGTGTTGGTTTCATGACTGTTACGATAGTGATCCTTCAGCAGCTCCCACTTCTCTTAATCATGGTGGAAGCTGTGTCCAGTTTTACTTTTCCTTTAGCAGCTCTTGTACCTATTAAGACTAGATCCTAGGGTAGTCCTTATTTCCACATTTGATCTTGTAAGTTATGTAATAGAGGTTGATTATTTATGTTAAATAAAGACTTCCATTTGATTTCTTAAGTGGTTGGTAAAGGGTTCTCCTATCTAGGTGGATCAGAATAGGTGCCCTCACGATCCGGTAGGTTGGGTCGTGACATTAGTACTCTTTTGATACTTGGAATGATAATTAATTATCCTTATTTTATTAGAATTGTATTGTTTGTCTATTGCGTTTACATTGCTTTGATATTTGCAGATTGAATTTAAAGTAGCCTAATGTTCTCATATTAGCGTATAACTAATCAATTCACAAGAACAGATTTTTGAAAAAGGAGTTTTCAAACAAGTATCAAAATTGGCTAAGATGCAACCAAAATAATCGTCTTCAAAATCATTTTGTTTTACATAATGAACTTTGGCTCATGTTTTCTTTAAAATTGACGGATTTTCTTAAATTTGGCTCAAACTAGTTAGGCAAAACATATTGCTAAACTCTTAATATATTTCTATGAATCTTTGTTTCAACATAACCCCCGTTATGAATTTGTTTTTTAAAAAATAACTAAGGTACAAGGTATATACGATGTCCACTGATCTATACAAGGCATATTTATACTCTTTCATTTTACGCATACTTCTAATATTTTATTTATTTAATCTCTATTTAATTCCTTAGTTTTAAGTTATATTTACTGTATGGTTTATTTTACTATATATCATATGCCATTACATATTCACGTCATTTCCTATACATATTATTATCATGATCACTTTTTACTTCTACTATCATATTTTGACTATTTTAGTTAAACGTAACATACATATATATTTACTTTCACTTTCATCTACCCTACTTGTGTAAATAAAGTCATAAATTCTTACACATTTTAACATGCATACTCATATTACTATTATTATTATTATTATTATTATTATTATTATTATTATTTTCTTTTATGATACAATTACCTTTATTAATTTTAATATTTATTATTTTTGTTTACCTTAAATTTATGAATAAAAATCATAAAACTTTCATACATATGTATTTTTACTTTACGATCAATATCACAACCTTTTATATATTTTTATATGTCTCCAAGACATTGCATATTTATATTCTCACAATAAATATACCCTTGTATTATATCGTGGCCATACGTTTGGTATACCTTGTACATTTTTTCTTCTTAAAAATAACTAACAAAGGTTTCTTATAATCATTTTTAGCAAATAATAAAATAAATTATTTTCTAAATATTTTTTCTAAAACTGTGTTTAAGGACTATTTTCGGATAGGTTCTAAGGGATGCTTAACACCTTCCCCTCGAGTAACTAAAGCTCATACTCAGAATCTCAAATGTTTTCAAGACCAAAAAATAGAGTTTTCACATAAAAAATAATTTTCCTAAAAATTTAGGTGGCGAATCTAAAATGAATTTTCAAAATCAGAGAGTCCCAACGACCACTATATGTTGTGCATTGTTTCAACCGGTTCGAAATAGGGCGTGACAATGTGGCGACTCTACTGGAAATTAGACTTAGATTTTGACCTTAGCAGACTTAGTGTAAGATTAGTAGTTGGGAATAAATTACTTATTTTAGTTAATTATTTACTTTAGTTATATACACTGCTTTGCTTGAAAGGACACAAGCCAAATCCAAACTTGTGTTCCTTATTTATTTGATAACACTATTTGTTACTGTTTTCCTTATACTGTCATTGCACTTTCTATCGAGTCTTTAACCGTACACTTCATACACTGTGGTTCATGGGGGGGTGTCTCACACTCCCCTAAAGCTTCTTTGGATTCCTTAGTTTCAGAGTTGGTTGCAATTAGGTTAGTGTGTCTTCTTGAAGTTATTCAGTCCTACTCTTAAACATCTATGAAAAACTCTTATTCTAAATATAGGTCATGTTGCATACACCTTAGGCTCTAAGGTATTGTCTCTGCAACTAGGGAGTCACCCTTTCGTCAGAAGGTTATGTACCTTACGACATACTTTGTGTGAGAATTGATTCAGATAATCCAGAGACTTAACACTTACAGATTCAGAACAATTGTGTTGACCTTTTAATTCCGTCGATAGACGTGGAGTATTTTCAAAACTCCGCCTTCATCCGATGCTCTTTTTCAAAACAATAGATATGGAGTATTACCTAAACCCCGCCAACATTTGACACTTCTTTCTCAAAATACAAAGTATCATTAAAACTCTGCTCACTGAACATTTTTTCAAAGTCCACGAAAGTGGAATGTTCTAAAAAAAGCTTTGTTTTCATTCGACTTTCGTTTCAAACCCACAAATATGAAGTATTATTAAAACTTCACCTACATCTGACATCTTTTTTTTATCTAAACTAGCGTGGAATGTCCACAAACATTCTCCCAACATCTAATTCTTTCTTTCTAGTCAACAGACATAGAGTATTGTACAAAACTCTGCATTTGTCTGACACCCTTCTTCATGACAACGGATGTAGAATACTATTGATCTCCACCAGACTTTAATATTTCTTTTTATCTAACGAGTGTGAGGTGTTTTCAATACTCCTCTTACGCTCGATATCTCTATCACAAGATGCCGATTTATCAACAATGGGACTTGAGATACTTTCATTTCAAAAACATCATTTTAGCTTACTCTTACCAATTCATACTAATTGTGCATCTTTGTTACATTATCACGGCCTCTCTCGGCCGTGCCTGTTAGATATATTTCCTCTTCAGGAAAATTAAAAATTGTTCTGAATTCAAATGTGTCAAAATCTAGATTCATCTGTATCAATATGTATGGACGTAGGCCTACCTCTGGCAAAAAGAGGCTCCAATACATAGAACGCGCCTACTTGACATTATCTGAATATGCTTGTCTGCTAACATAAACTTACTCTTCATCTTTCATTTATTTTTTGCAATTATTTATCTTTATCCCCCGACAGAGGTTGATTGTGTTGATCGATAGAACTAGCCAACTTAAGTTATAACCTAAGGATGAACACCAATAGCGTTGACCACGCTAGAAGTGCTCCAACATTAGCAAACGTATCAGGAACTTTCAGAAGACAAGATGATACAGATAAGGAAGAACGTGCTTTTCACTTGGAGCAACAAATCTAGACATTAAGAGGAGAGCTACATTGAGGAAGGGACCCTCCACATCCATCGACGACTACTCTACCGTGCCCTCCTCTTTTTCCATCACTAGGATCTCGGTAGGTATATGTAAAGAAAATGAGATATTTTATGAAATTCCTCTCCGTGAACACGAGCCAAAGAGATGAGTTGAGATTGCGATATAAGTTATAGTATATGGGTTGTGGACTCCCCATGGTCCTTATCTTGGGAGTTGCGAGCTCGGTAGGTATATGTAAAAAGTCATGCGATGGCATTCACCGTTTCATCACTTCACTCCATCTTCATTTCATTGCATACTCATCTTTCGTGTTTCCTTAGTTATATGCCTTATGTTTTGTTTTCTTACACTTCCGTGTATGTTTGTGTATTTTTCTTTCGATATCATACTAGAACTGTTAGTGGACACGCTGTAAGCTACTGTTTGGAAACTTTCTGTTTGTAAGTTACGTGCTCATAGTCTACTTTACTTATTTTATTATCTATTTTGCTAAGTCTGTCTATTATTCTTACTGAGTACATGTGGACAGTACTCACTCCTTCTACGCCCTTCTAGTGCAGATCCGAGTACGAGTACAGGATGCAGCAGCTGATCTCGTGCGGATTTTGGAGCTGTGTTCGAGGTATTGGGTGCTCTAGGATTTTCAGAGCCGACTCTGGACCTCTTCTTATCTAACTTTATGTCTTTATTTCATTTTCAGAGACAAACATGTATCTCAGATTCTATTATGTACTAGATGCTCTTCCACTTTGACACTAGATTTTGGGGATTTATGATATTACTTTCAGACTTTTGCTTTAAGTATGTTTCGTATTGATTTGACTTCACTCTAGAAGTTTCGCATTTGGGTTCTGTTACTATCCATTTTATTTTTTCTTTATCAGTTTGGGTGATTGGCTTACTTATCAAGGCTCAGTCGCGACAAGTGCCATCATGACCCATTTTTGGGTCGTGACAAGAAGCTCAACTCCAAAATGGAGTCTAGTATCTCTTAGCCCTTTCCTCTTACCTAGTGTTTATGTTATGTTGGTACTCTTTTGAAACTTGGAATGATAATTAATTATCCTTATTTTATTAGAATTGTATTGTTTGTCTATTGCGTTTACATTGCTTTGATATTTGCGGATTGCATTTAAAGTAGGTTAATGTTCTCGTATTAGTGTATAACTAATCAATTCACAAGAACATATTTTCGGAAAAGGAGTTTTCAAACAATTATCAAAATTGGCTAAGTTGCGACCAAAATAATTGTCTTCAAAATCATTTTTTTTTTTACTTAATGAACTTTGGTTCACGTTTTCTTTAAAATTGATGGATTTTCTTAAATTTGGCTCAAACTAGTTAGCCAAAACATATTGCTAGACTCCTAATATATTTTATGAATCTTTTTTTCAGCATAACCCGTTATGATTTTTATTTTATTTTTTTAAAAAAAAAAAACTAAGGTACAAGGTATATACAATGTCCACCTATCTATACAAGGTATATTTATACTCTTTCATTTCACGCATACTTCTAATATTTAATTTATTTAATCTTTATTCAATTCCTTACTTTTAAGTTATATTTACTGTATAGTTTATTTTACCATATATCATATGCCATTACATATTCACGACATTTCCCATACATATTATTATCATGATCACTTTTTACATCTACTATCATATTTTGACTATTTTAGTTAAACGTAATCAATTTTAATGTACATACATATATATTTACTTTCACTTTCATCTACCCTACTTGTGTAAATAAAGTCATAAACTCTTACACATTTTAACATGTATACTCATACTATTATTATTATTTTCTTTTATGATACAATTACCTTTATTTATTTACGGAGACAGGATCGCATGATGCAACTTCAGAAAAATTTATAGACTTATAAAACTCTAGCAAAGATGATTCAGTAAACCACAGTCCCAACACAGCCCTTGACGCCTCCCTTGGCTAGACGGGCTCAGGACTACCATTATGACTTTTATCATAACACTGAATCATCTGCTTGAGCTTCTAAAGCCTTACCTAAGCAACATCATGGTTTACAATTCATGCATTAATATTATCATCAATCACCATAATAGACTAGTATGTCATAGTTCAACACAGGGATAATTAGACTATCATTTAGGCTAGTTGAGATTTAAATTAAAATTACAAAAAATTTAAATTACCTTAATAAGTGTGGTTGTCACCAGAGATAAAAGGATGTATGAAACCTCAAGCCTATGATTGTTAGGAAAGGAGAGGAAGATGTAGCAAACTTCAAACTTTATTCAAACTTGTTTTTTTTTTACAAGAAGGAGAGAGAGAGAGAGAGAGATTCAGAGGGTGTTCTCCAACCTGTCCTTCAACTAGAGTGAAAAGATCCTTATATAATGGATCATTAATACAAAACAACAAAACTAAAAAGTTACTAGGCCCCAAGCGTGGCCGACAAGATAAAAAGTAGAAAAAGAAAAATATGGCCCTCGGGCCCTATTATAACTTTAATAAAAGTAGAACATCTTTCTTTATAAAAGAAATGTTGTTTGTCAACAATTACAAAATTGCTAAAAGGTATGAAAATATCATTCATAATTTTTTGAAATTCAGAAGGATCATTTTTTAATCCGAAGGGCATAGTTCCATTCGAACTGTCCAACTGGAACATTAAAAGTAGTTTTATATCTATTATTTTCAGAAATCTGAATTTTGCCAATATCCTGATTTTAAATCAAATTTTGAAAAGATAAGGGAATTATGGAGTCTATCCAATAAATCATTTTTGTTGGGGATTGGATAGAGAATCCATTTTAAAACTTTATTAAGAGGTTTATAATTTATAACCAACCTGGAAATTCTCCGTTCTTGTTCTGCTTATTTATTAACATAGAAAGCAGTACATGACCAAGGAGATTTTGATGGCCTTATAAGGCCTTTATGAAGAAGAGAATGAATTTCATTTTTACAAAGTTGTAAATATTCAGAATTCATTTGACAAGGTCTAGCCTTGGTGGGGATATTATCTTCTATAAAATCTTCTTCATAAGGAAGACTGACCACATGCTTCTTTCTTTCCCAGAAAATATTTGGATGGTCACCACATATTTGTAAAGCAAACTGATTTTCTAAAATATTAATTTTTTCCTTTAACTTGGGAGTTTGCAAAATACCTTCAATAGAAAGGTTGTTGATTTAACTTTTTAAGAAATCTACTTGTCTAGTTTTTGAAAAAATTCTTTTCTTTATTTGATTTAAAATCCTATCAAAAGGCTGAGTTATAAAGTCTAGTCTTAGTTCTTATTATCATAAGTTCCTATAATACCAAAATGATCCCACCTAGCAATAGGAAAAATATGAATAAAGAAAGGTACACCCAAAATAGTCTCATTTAAAATATCTTTTACCAACACAAAAGTTTCAGGCATACATATTTTATTACTACAAATATAAGCTTTTGGAAGTTTATAATGAATTTTATTTTTACTTCCACTAGCATTGCGGAGGCAATAAGTAGTTTTATGAAAATTTCTGAAAGGTATAAGTCCTTCCTGTATACAATTTAGATATGCTCCACTATCAACTAGGGCAGTAAATTCGTTTTTGAAATTATAATCAATTAGAAGAGTGACTTTAGCATAAAATTTTTGAGAAGTAATTAACTCAAGGATTTGAAGAAATTATTCCCTTTCATCTTCCTTTAAGGAACCCAGAAACTTATCTTTTTCTGTAGAGGTTTCAGCTTCATGTACTACGACTTTTCCTAGCTTATTCTGGAAATCTTGAAAATCTATAACCAAATTTTGATCCTCAAGGTTTGAGATTCAACAATCGTATTATTTCTTTTGAGGTTCTCAATCTCTCTTTTGAGGTTATCAATCTCTTTAATCAGGTCTTGAAGAGTGGTTGGACTATATTCAACTTGATTTCTGGCTTTCAAAATTTTTTAGCTTTCGCCGTAGTGTAGGTTCCTTCTTGAGATTTGACCTCTTGCTATTTATTCACAGCACTTGTGGATGATATATCCATTTTGTCAATAATCTGTGATCTAACTTCAGGATCCTTAATAATCTTTAGAAGTGCTATAAGTTTATCATCCTGAAGAACATTTATGTTCAGATCTTTAAACTGAGAATAAATTCTATAAAATTCATCAATTTCCTTATCGTTATCACAAGATTGACCTGTTTGACATGGAATGCATTCATCTTCTGAAGAAGATGAAATATAATCATCATCTTGGAGAACTTTCAATTCTATAAGGGCTCTTAATTCTTCTTTAGTAGAAAAGGCCTCAAACTCACTTTGATGCGGACTATTCTACAGTGAATAATTTAAAAGGATCTTACATAAAGAACCTTTCATCTTGTCATCAATGTCGAGGAGCTTTATTTTTTCCTTAACTTTGCAATCTTTAGCATAGTGACCGATCCTGCCACATCTGTAGCAGGAGTTAGGCTTATTCGAGGATTTTATGTATTCCTTTCTATCCTTGAAGACTTTTTCCTTTTAGCCTTTTTATCCTGGCGTTTATGATATCTTTCAGGATTGTCGTAATCTCTTTTTGAAGAAGAATGCTTTCCTCTTTTTCTCCTATAATCTTTAAATTTATTAGGAGCTTTCTTTGGAATATCCATTCCAAATTGTTCACAAAATTCTCCTAACTGTTGTCTCTCATTAAGACTTTGTCTTTTTATTTGCTAATTAAGCTTGATTTCATAGTCGAGCAATCTTCAAGATGATGAAACAGGTTTTTACAAGGGAATGACATTCAAGAACAAGGAAGAACTAGTCATTTCATTGCATATTGCTTGCTTGAAAAAAGATTTTAGGCTCAAGAAGGTGACTAATTCCCATAGTGTGTATTGTTTCAGATATGCACATCTAGAGTGCAAATGGTGGTTGAGGGCTGTGAAATTCATAAGTTCTAACAGATTCTGTATTAGAACTTATGAAAAGCATCACACATGTGGTTTGGAGCATATTACGAGTCATAATCCGCACGCCACGGCTAAGGTTATCGATAAATACTTCAAAAATAGCTTTCCCAATGGTAAAGGCCGGACTACAAGAGATATGGTCAATCAAATCCATACAGAATTGGGTTGTAAGGTGAGTTATTGGAAGATTTATAAGGGCATGGAGATTGCAAAGTCTTTGGTTAGGGGAGCATATGCGTACGGGTATGAAGTGCTTGATGCGTACCATTATATGCTTGAGTCATGAATTCGTGGATTGGGTTCTAAGGTGAGTTATTGGAAGATTTGTGGATTATTCCTTTGGAGATTTTACAGAGAGAAATACCTCTTCTATATGTTAACCCAAACAAATCGAGAAGAAGGGCTAAGAAGAGGAAGCATGGAGTCGGAGAATCATTTCCAATGAGAAAAAATAAGTACTCCATATGTAAGACGATTGGCCAGAAAAGAACTACATGTCCGGATCGAAATGCTCCATAATTATTGTAATAGTAATTAATCTTGTTGTTGGTTTTGTTAACTTGATAATTTTAACTCATTTTAGTTTAGTTGGTGATGTAATGTCTGTTATTTATTATATAAAATATATTTTTGTTTATGATTCAACAACTGTTGTATATGTGGGTTCTTATTTTGTTTCTACATAAGTTGTATCTGTTGCAACAGATTAGTCATCTGATGCAACAGATGTATCATCTGTTGAACATTATCAAATGGATATTCACATCTGTTGCAATAGATATTGACATCCGTTGCAACAAATATCTATAAGTTTAATTATTTCTAACAGACTTTAGACTTTAAATATATTGCAACAAATAAGTCATATGTTGCAACAGGTGACTCATCTGTTGAAAATAATCAAACAGATATACACATCTTTGCAACAGGTTTAGACATCTGTTGTAACGGATGTCTAGTATGTTTGATCATCTCCACCAAACTATACATCTATTGCAACAGATTAGTCATTTGTTGCAACAGATGACCCATCAGTTGAACACAATCAAACAGATATGTACATCTGTTGCAACAGATAAAGACATTTGTTGCAACAGATGTTTTATATGTTTGATCATTTTCAACATACTCTACGCCTATTGCAACAGATTAGTCATTTGTTGCAACAGATGACCCATCAGTTGAACACAATCAAACAGATATGTACATCTATTGCAACAGATGTTTTATATATTTGATCATTTTCAACATACTCTATGCCTATTGCAACAGATTAGTCATTTGTTGCAACAAATGGGTCAGGTCATCTGTTAGAAATATACAAACATATATACACATCAGTTGCAACAGATGAATTATATTTGATTATTTCCATTATACTCTACATATGTTTGATGTGAATTGCTTTATTGAATCATGATTGGTAGTAAAAATATTTATTTAACTATAATTAGCTTTCAATTAACAAGTTCAATTACAATCTCAATGAATTTCATAGCAAGTACATGTTCAACTAAGTGCATTCGTCCTAAACAGAGTGATCAATCGACTAATTTTGATGTGAATTACTTCATTGAATCATGATTGGTAGTAAAAAAAGTTTATTTAACTATAATTAGCTTTTAATTAACAAGTTCAATTACAATCTCAATGAATTTCATAGCAATTATATGTTCAACTAAATGCATTCGTCCTAAACAGAGTAATCAATAGACTAATTTGATGTGAATTGCTTCATTGAATCATGATTGGTAGTAAAAAAGATTGTTTAACTATAATTAGCTTTCAATTAACAAGTTCAATTACAATCTCAATGAATTTCATAGCAATTATATGTTCAACTAAGTGCATTCGTCCTAAACAGAGTGATCAATCGACTAATTTGATGTGAATTGCTTTATTGAATCATGATTGGTAGTTAAAAAAAAAAAGTTATTTAACTATAATTAGCTTTCAATTAACAAGTTCAATTACAATCTCAATGAATTTCATAGCAATTACATGTTCAATTAAGTGCATAACATATTACAACAGATTATAACCTGCTGCAACAGATGGGCTTATCTGTTTGATTATTTTCAACAGATAACTTATCTGTTGCAACAGATGACACATCTGTTGCAACAAATGTCAAGATGTGTTTGATTATTTCCAACAGATGTCTCATCTGTTGCAACGTATGACAAACCTGTTGCAACAGATGAGCATATCTGTTTGATTATTTTCAACAGATGCATTATCTGTTGCAATAGACTACTAATCAGTTACAACATATGTAGTGTCTATTGTAAATAATCAAACATATTAGACATCTGCTGCAACAGATGTCTCATCTGTTGCAATAGATGAGAGTATTTATTTGATTATTTCCAACAGATCACTCATTTGTTGCAGCAGATGACTCATCTGTTGCAACAGATGTGTAGATCTTTTTGATTATTTTCAACAAATGTCTCATCTTTTGCAACAGATGGAAAACCTGTTGCAACAGATGAGCATATCTATTTGATAATTTCCAACAGATGCATCATCTGTTTCAACAGATGATATATCTGTTGCAACATATGACAAACCTGTTGTAATAGATGAGCATATCTGTTTGATTATTTCCAACAGATGCATCATCTGTTGCAATATATGTAGTGTCTGTTGTAAATAATCAAAGCAGATATCTCAGTTGTTGCAATAGATGAGAGTGTTTGTTTGATTATTTCCAACAGATCACTCATCTGTTGCAGCGGATGACTCATCTGTTGTAACAGATGTGTAGATCTTTTTGATTATTTCCAACAAATGACTCATCTGTTACGATAAATGACAAACCTGTTGCAACAGATGAGCATATCTGTTTGATAATTTTCAACAGATGCACCATCTGTTGCAACAGATGACATATCTGTTGCAACATATGTAGTGTCTGTTGGAAACATTCAAATATATTAGAGATTTACTGCAATAGATGAGCATATTTTTTTGATCATTTCCAACAAATGTGGCAACATTTGAACTTAATAATCCAAAAAAATTCAAATCTAAGTAAAAAATATAATTCATGACAAAAAGAAACTTGACATTTATAAAAAATATAATTCATGACAAAAAGAAACTTGACATTTATCAAGCATAAAATATTGCAAATTGAAATTACAAAAGATACTAGAAATTAAAATTATTATGTTTTCTAGAAATTACACAGATAAGATAGAAATTACAACCTACATCAGGACTCCAAACTCTTACAAGTTACCCCAGCAGCCCAAACTTCTTGCATCCTTGAAACTGCGTTATTGTTCAATAGAGTCTTCGGAGTTGTCATACAAGTGTCGGTTATCAAAAGCTCAATGAATGCAAGTGAGTAAGACCCGCAAGCATCTCCAGTCTCATTCTTGGGAAGGTTCTATTTTCGACCTTCTAAAGCCCATCGTTCGTTGAGCAGCTTTGCTGGCAAGTGATTCATTATACCACTTTGCTTCAACAATTTTGGGAACAACTCTAACAAAGGCTCCATGAAAATAAACAATTGCCAATCTTAAAAAACTGGTAGGTTGCAGTCTTTACCTATGAAGAGAGAGAAATTGAAAGCTACAAGGGAAAAAGAAAGGATGAAAAAGTCAAGTATAGGTTCTCAAACAACTGAAAGTCGCTGGAGATGTTTCCGGCGGCGATCTATTGGGCCAAGTTTTGAAGTTTTGTTGGAAGAGCCGACTGAAGTTGCATTTAGAGAGAAAGGGAAGGAAGTCGATTTTTTTTTTTAAAACTGATTTGTGATAATGATTGGGTTTTTTGATTTTTATTACACATTAAATAAAGTTGTGTGTTGATTTGTGTTTTGGAAAAGATTAACAAGTTTTAAAAATATTAAATTGATCCCCAATTAACTTAATCAAATTTTTTAAGGGCAATTTGACCTTAGCCTTGGTCAAGGTAACCAAAATTTAGAACCAAACTTGAGAGGCTCCTTTCTTTTAAGTTGATATGCTATCTTGAATTTCTTGTTTTTAAGACTTTAAAGAAAAGTGGAGGCTGACGGCTTCGTTAGTTTTGGTTAAGAATTTTCTTATCATATTTTTTTCTTTTGATAACTAACAAATTGTGAATGATCTGAGCCATTTAATATTCAATAAATAGGTGGCATAAATCCAAGACACCATTAAACATTATTGGAGAGACATTTACTGGAGGGGATCTTTTCCCCCTTTTTACTAGTGTGCTGATAATTTTTTGCATTTATATGTGATTGTGACGAATTATTAAAAGTAATTCGAACTCCTTCTTAGCTATTTAAAAAAAAAACAAGAATTCAAATATAAGAATAACTAATATATTAAATTAAGAAATAAACAAATAAAATCATAAAATGTCGGCAAAAAATTGTAAAATAACAACATATTACAGTCAAACGTCTCTATAGTGGTAGCGTTTGTCCGAAAAAATTTTGGCTGCTATAGGGAGGTGTTGTTATATATGTGTACTGACATTTGACGTTCAGATCTCATTTAGCTGTTATAAACAAAAGTATGCAAAATGAGAAAGAGTATGAATATAAAAATAGCAGACATTAGTAACAGTTTCCTCGTGAAGTTTTTTTTTTTTAAAACTAAAATCCATGGGGCTCGGAGGCCCTAAGATAAATAAGAAAGGGACATTTACATAAATAGTATAAATATGTAGTCTTATTTATCAATTATAGTATATTTTTATTCTTAGAGTTGATAGCATAACTTTTTTTATCAAAAATAGCAAAATACATATATAATATATTTTTAAACACAATTTTAATAGAGCAACACATAAACTAACTTGAATAGCATTTAAATATTTCAAATTTAATTACAATACATTTTTAATATCATTAATAAGAGAAAAAAAAATAAACAACAAATTTAATACATTTTGAATTCAATATATTATACGTATTAAAGACGTATTCAACATGCGTGGTGAATATATATAACTAAAATATTTTTAATACAAATGTATTATAAGTATTATGCGTGAATTTCAAACATTCTGAATTCATAAAATGTATAATATTGAAATCGAATTGTATTACAGCGATCCTTTACGATTAATACATTTTGAATTCAATATATTATACGTATGAAAGACGTATTTCAATATACGTGGTGAATATATATAACTAAAACACTTTTAATACAAATGTATTATAAGTATTATGCCTGAATTTCAAACATTCCGAATTCATAAAAATGTATAATATTGAATTCGAATTGTATTACAACGATCCTTTACGTTTAATACAATTTTAATATAAATCACACCCCACCACACCGCACACCACCCTTTCCTGCCACCACCATCAAACTCCGGCCAGAGCTCCACCATCACCATTGTCACCAACAGACTTTTCAACTTTCTGGAAAATTTATTGTATAGAGTAGCTAGCTTTTTTCATGTTTTTGTTTTAAACTCTGTTACTGCTACAAAGAGTTGAAAACATTTATTGACGTTACAAATCTGGCTAAATCAGGATATTTATTGACGTTACAACGAAAGGCCAATGATGATGGTCATGGTTGCTGGTGGTAGGAGCTTCTGGGTCTGTATTTCTCCGGAGTTCATGGCGTTTTCGGTGTCGCCGGAGCTCCATTGTCCTCTTTTCTACGGACATCTTCCTCCATCGACAACAACAGTGAACCACCAAAAAACAACAAAATGGTGATTTGGTTGCTCCGTTACGCCGGCATTGACAATTCCGGCCAGATCTGGATATTTTTTAGTTTGTTGGTTTTGTTGGTTCTTGTGATGGTGTTGGTGTGGAAGAAAAGAAGGTGGCGTAGTTAGATGTTGTTGTAGCAGCCGGAATCTGAGCTCCGGTGTGGGTCTTGTGGTGGCTGATGGAGTCGGAACTCCGGCATCGATGGTTGCGGTCTTACGGAGAAGACATTAGAGAAGGAGGATGATATTAAGGGTAAAAGTATGCTATTATCCGTAAAAAAATCAAAGTAGTACTATATTGCGTAATAATGCCTTTATATTAATCCCTTTATGTAATTATCCCTATCCCAATTGCTATTGCAACATCGGCCTGCTATTGAAATACGTCTTTAATACGTATAATATATTGAATTCAAAATGTATTAAACGTAAAAGATCATTGTAAAACAATTCGAATTCAATATTATACATTTTTATGAATTCAGAATGTTTGAAATTCATGTATAATACTTATAATACATTTGTATTAAAAATATTTTAGTTATATATATTCACCACGCATATTGAATACGTCTTTAATACATATAATTTATTGAATTCAAAATGTATTAAATTTGTTGTTTATTTTTTTCTCTTATTAATGATGTTAAAACGTATTATAATTAAATTTGAAACATTTAAATGCTATTCAAGTTAGTTTATGTGTTACTATATTAATTTTTTTTACATAAATAGTATAAATATGTAGTCTTATTTACCAATTATAGGACATTTTTATTCTTAGAGTTGATAGCATAATTTTTTTTAAAACCAAAAATAGCAAAATTCATATATAATACATTTTTAAACACAATTTTAATATAGTAACACATAAACTAACTTGAATAGCATTTAAATGTTTCAAATTTAATTATAATACGTTTTTAACATCATTAATAAGAGAAAAAAATAAACATCAAATTAATATATTTTGAATTCAATATATTATACATATTAAAGAGGTATTCAATATGCGTGGTGAATATGTATAACTAAAATATTTTTAATACAAATGCATTATAAGTATTATACGTGAATTCCAAACATTCCGAATTCATAAAAATTATATAATATTGAATTCAAATTGTATTAAAACGATCCTTTACGTCTAATACATTTTGAATTCAATATATTATACATATTAAAAACATATTTCAATATGCGTAGTGAATATATATAACTAAAACACTTTTAATACAAATGTATTATAAGTATTATGCGTGAATTTTAAACATTTCAAATTCATAAAAATGTATAATGTTGAATTCGAACTGTATTACAACGATCCTTTACATTTAATACAAATCACACCCCGCCACACCGCACACCACCCTTTCCCATCACCACCACCAAGCCACGCCGCACACCACCTTTTCCCGTCACCACCACCAAACTCCGGCCAGAGCTCCACCACCATCACCACCACCAATAAACTTGTCAACTTTCTGGAAAATTTATTGTATAGAGTAGCTAGCCTTTTTCATATTTTTGTTTTAAACTTTATCACTGCTAGAAAGAGTTGAAAACATTTATTAACGTTACAAATCTGGTCAAGTTGGGATATTTATTGACGTTACAATGAAAGGGAAATAACAATGGTCATGGTTGCTGGTGGTAGGAGCTTCTGGGTCTGTATTTCACCGGAGTTCATGACGTTTTCGGTGTCGCTGGAGCTCCATTTTTCTCTCTTCTACGGTGATCTTCCTCCATCGACGGCAACGGTGACCAACCAAAAAATAATACAATGGTGATTTGGTTGCTCCGTTATATCGGCATTGACAATTCCGGCCAGATCTGGACATTTTTTGTTTTGTTGGTTTTGTTGGTTCTTGTGATGGAATTGGTGTGGAAGAAAAGAAGGTGGTGTAGTTGGATGTTGTTGTATCTGCCGGAGTCTGAGCTCCAACGTAGGTTTTGTGGTGGTTGACGAAGTCTGAACTCTGGCATGGATGAATGTGGTCTTCTGGAGAAGACATTAGAGAAGGAGGATGATATTATGGGTAAAAGTAGGCTATTATTCATAATAAAATAAAACTAGGATTATATTGAATAATAATGCCTTTATATTAATCCCTTTATGTAATTATCCCAATAAGAAAAAGAGTTTTTACAAAACAAGACCGGGCCAAACGTAACTTGGTCCAAATAATTAAACAAAACCAAGACATCAATATCTCAGATGTACAAATTAGGAAACAAAGAAGCTTTATCTCCCCCCAAAAACTTCGACCAAGCTGTGAGACCATCAATTCTCTTACTGCTGCTGGACTTCAACTCAACTTCGTTGCCATCGATTCTCTGGTTCTGAGATCATATAAGCTAAGAGTTGCTCTCAACCTTACTGATTTAATCTCATCCTTGCCGATTCAATCCTTTAAACTTAGAGTTGTTTTCCCTTTCTTTAAATCAACAGATCTATAGTAGGGTACTCACACCACCAATCTTGTAAAATTATCAAGTTGTGCGATTCTTGATAGCTGAAACGTTTCATTTTCCAGATCTGAAGAATCTACAAATCCATTTCTTATGCAATAATCTCAGGTAATCAGCTATTATTGTTAATAAACTCATCTCTTTACTTCCATTTCCACAATCGAAGAGTTGAATCTCAAATGAGATTGATACCACCTCCAGATCTATGAAAAAAACAAGCAAAGCTATAAGTTTATTACCAACTAATTTGAGACACTCTTAGCAGGTTTAATGACTACAAAAACACAAAGGATAACACTAGATGTTCCAATCCCTTTCAAAGTCTTGGTATTGCAGCTCAAGACACCTTAAATCTCACAGGTGCTATTACTAACCAGTAGAATGCATCTGACTTTAGTAACTAATTGGAGCAAGTGTGATGATATTAATGATGATTATCCTAAATATTCATAAAGTTATAAAATAATTGATGTGCATTATTTAAATATAATTTTTTTCTTTAAATTAGATACTCGTATTTGAAATTTACTATGTGCATGATATTAATGTTAATTACCGTTTGGTATTTTATTTTGTACATAATATATTTCTTACAAACTATTATTACATAATATTTGATTATGCTGTTATAGAGAGGTAATTTTTCAAAGAGTCTATCGTTATAATAAATATCATTACTGTTATAGGTAAAATGCCGTTACAGAGAAGTAAAATATAACAAAAAAAATCAATTTCAAAGAAAATCAGATTAATATAGTGAAATGTTATTATAACAAGGTGATATTATAAATAGATCTGACTGTATAATTGATTAAATCCATATTGGTAATGTAATATTCCTTAGTATCATGGTATTGTAGATTATATAGCTTAATTAGATGTCTCAGTCTCAAATTTTAAGTATGAAAAAAAAATCTTGTTGAGGAGTTTTCCCTTTTAACTAAGCCTAACACAACACAAATTCAAATAAATCTTGCTTTAAAAAATATTCAATTGCTGTGCTTATAAAAGCAAGTGTGCCGATTGTTGGACTACATTTGTGTGGACCAAGGCGGCTTATGCTCACCAGCACAAAAAATAGAAGGTAATTCTTAGTTGTATTGGTTTCTTATTCATCCACGCTTGCATAGTACAATTTAATACTCCCTCCTTTTCATTTTATATGAGTTACTTTAATTTAACATAGAGTTTTAAAAAGAAATTTTTTTAAAATTTATGATCTAAAATAAGTGATAGATATTTATGTGGGTATAAATCATTTCATTAAAAATAAAATAATTATTTTTTAAAATTAAATTATTACTAAAGATGAAAATATGTCATTTTTATTTGAATTGACTAAAAAAAAATGATTCGTATAAAATGAGAGGGAGTAATCATTATGAATTCACATACTACCATCACTCCTAATGTTGAAAATTATTAAATAAAAATTCTTATGAATTTCGTCTCATCTACAGATAAAATAATCTACTGCAGAGCTGTACACAAAATTCAAGAAAAAATATTTTTAAATTTATAATATAAAAGAAGTGATAAAAGTTTTTTTGATTAAAAATCACTTCGTCAAGAATAAAATAAAATTCGAAATTGTATATTGTTACTAAATATGAAAAGATATTAATTATTTGAAATTATGTTATTACTAAATGTGAAAAGATACTTTCTCCGTTTAAAAAAGAATGACCTATTTTTCTTTTTAGTCCGTTTAAAAAAGAATGACCTCTTTTCTTTTTTGGAAATAATTTAATTTCAATTTTCCATGTGGCATGTTTAACACCACAAGATTCAAGGGCATTTTGGTACATTTGCTATAACTTTAATTTAGGACCACAAGATTTAAAAGTGTTTTTTATTTTTTTA
Organism: Capsicum rhomboideum; assembly: GCA_031232105.1. Classification (NCBI taxonomy): domain Eukaryota; kingdom Viridiplantae; phylum Streptophyta; class Magnoliopsida; order Solanales; family Solanaceae; genus Capsicum; species Capsicum rhomboideum. Next base: position 123,611,911 of record CP124713.1, on the reverse strand, counting down.
AATTTCGTGTCAAGTCAAACTAGGTCATTCTTTTTGAAACGGAGGGAGTATTAATTTTTAGACTTTTTAAAAAGGAAAAGAGAAAAAAAAAATATTCTTTCCTTATTTTATTGTTGTCTCATGTAGTAATTATTACATTTTTTATTTTTAATTGAGAGAAAAGATCGATTTGACTAAAGCGGCAAATGGCTAATTCATTCGTATGAATTGAGGATTGAATCTTTCTTTTTTTTCTTTTTTGTTGATGACTTGATTTATTTTAATTCTAATTTTTTTAGTTAAATGTGGAATAGACTGAATCATAAGATTTTTTAAAAAATCAGCATAAAGTAGGATTTGGAATTTTGGGACTTGAGATTAAAAATAGTAAATATAACAAGCTATGACTATAGTCAGAAGTAATACTGGGTAATCTGAGTCAAATGAATCATGAAGGTTTTTTTTTCTTTTTTCATGAATTACTTAAGATAAGGAAGAATGAGTCAGAAGAATAATATTTTAATTAGCAAGACTTTATTGAATCATATACACCTCACAGGTCAAACCTAGGGTGACACATCAAATGATAATTGGAACCATTTGACAAGCTAAGTGAGACTCTTTAATCAACTTACTCAAGGGGTTATTTATTGATAAAATCATGAACTTTATTTTTATGATATGATGCTTGAAAATTCAAAATCAATTCTTTGATAAATAAACTAAATATTTCCATCCCTAAGCTCCTTTACTACGTCAAGCAAACTAGGGGTGGGCAGAGTACGGTATTGAAATTTCATTTTGGTAATTTCGATTTTTAAAAATATTATATCATTATCATAACAAATTAATTCGGTACTTTTAAGTTTGATTTCGGTATTTGGTGATGTGGTAAATTGGTAACCCTAATTTGATTGACTTCGAGTTACATACTCTAATAATAAAAAAAATTATGACTTTGAATTTTCAAGAAACATCTCAGTTATATCAGGTTAACACCTAGCACGTGTAGAAATATTCAAAGTAAGTACAAGAAAGTTCTTTCTTTAATAATCAGCTACATAAAAAAAGGATGTTTCAATCAAGATATGATAATCAAAATTTCAAAGTCTAAACAACTTTAGTCAATCCTCGATTAGATACAAAATGGCTTTAAATGACATGTGAAATGTAGTTTTGTACTATTATATATATAACTAAATACTATGATGTGATACTCAGTTTCTTTTTTCTAAATATCGAATATCGTATCGAATTAAAATAAAATAAAACACATACTAAATATCATACCAAATACCATAATAGTGAAATTGCAAGATCAAAATCTTCTGGCAGGTTTGTTAGAAAGACCTTAACGAATTCACTCACCATAGGAACATAATCCAGTGAGGTTGTATCAACACTAGTATTCCAAATGTGTGCTAAATAAGTCGAACACCCTTTTTCTACCATCATTTTTGCCTTCAAATACGAAATCACCTTCTTCAGAGATTTGCTAACTGTACCCTTCCACACCAAATGAGGAATACCATGCGTAACTAAAGGAATGATCTTGGCATGACAATCTAAGATAGCATGATAAGGAGATAGTCAAACCATATCCAAACTAATGAATTGTCTATTCCATTCCACATCTAATATTTGTGGAGAGGAATCGCTATGAATTTGTGAAAACTCTCTACAAAGAATTGATAACTACGTGTTAGTTTAAATAAAAAATATAGACAAAGTATAAGAAAATTATTTGATTAAATCATTAGTTACTCGCGAAATGATTTAATTTCATCACAGTTCTTCAAAATATAAATATGTGCCTCCTCCTTTTCATTTGGATCAAGTTTGTCTGGTGTACTACCCTTTAAACTTTTTCCAGGTTGACAAAATATCATCAAACCACCATCAGATTCAACACCACCACCATCATAATTTCTCTCAAGACAATTAAATTTTGTTTTCATTGTATTCAAATACCTTGAACATAAAGTCATACATTCAGCTGCTAAATATCCCTCTGCAATCGAAGCTTCAGGATGAGCCATATTACCGATAAAAGACTTTAGAAAGTGTAGGTATCGCTCTATTGGATACATCCATTGATATTGAATTGGTCCACCAATCATAGCTTCATTAGGTAAGTGAACTGATAAGTGCAGCATGACATCGAAAAATGTAGGAGGGAACACCTTTTCTAACTTGCACAAAGTTTTTGGTATTTGGGCATCTATTTGTTCCAATTCATCTACGCTCAAACATTTAGCTCCAAGCACTTTGAAAAATAAAGACAACTCAATAAGTGGCTCAGACACAGATTTACAGAGCATACCACACATAGCAAGCGGGAGTAAATGCTGAAGAATAACATGACAATCATGACTTTTTAATCCTGAAATTTTGCGATCTTTAAGATTGACCCACTGAGAAATATTTGAGGAAAATCCATCTGGGACCTTTAGATTCTTCAAGAAATGGCAAAACTTTAGGTAAGTGAACTGATAAGTGCAGCATGACATCGAAAAATGTAGGAGGGAACACCTTTTCTAACTTGCACAAAGTTTTTGGTATTTGGGCATCTATTTGTTCCAATTCATCTACGCTCAAACATTTAGCTCCAAGCACTTTGAAAAATAAAGACAACTCAATAAGTGGCTCAGACACAGATTTACAGAGCATACCACACATAGCAAGCGGGAGTAAATGCTGAAGAATAACATGACAATCATGACTTTTTAATCCTGAAATTTTGCGATCTTTAAGATTGACCCACTGAGAAATATTTGAGGAAAATCCATCTGGGACCTTTAGATTCTTCAAGAAATGGCAAAACTTTGGCTTGTCATCAACAGATAATGTGTAAGATAATGGCGGCAACTCATATGTATCTCCATTTTGTATTGGATGCAATTCTTCTCGTATGTTCACTTCTTTTAAATCCAACCGAGTATTCAAGGTGTCCTTTGTTTTACCCTTGACATTTAACATTGTCCATAAAATATAATCGCATATATTCTTTTCAATGTGCATCACATCTAGATTATGTCGCAACAATAATGTTTTCTAATACGGAAGATCAAAGAATATACTCTTCTTATTCCAATTATCACCCCTTTTCTCATGAGATACTTTAATCTTCTTCTTTGGATCCTTTGTTAATGGTAACCCATCTAAATCAGCAACCTGCTCAAGTATATCATCATCGGACAACATTTTTGGCGGCTGTCTATGCTCCTTAGTGCCATCAAATGACGCTTAATCGTTCCTCCATTTGTGATTAAGAGAAAGAAAGCGTCTATGGCCCATATAACACTCTTTTTTGCCATTTTTAAGCCTTCCAGAGACAGTCTCTTTATTGCAACACGGACAAGCAAACTTTCCTTTTGTACTCCATCCAGACAAATTTGCATGTGCTGGAAAGTCATTGATAGTCCACAATAAAGATGCATGTAATGTAAAATTCTTTCTAGTTGATGTATCGAATGTCTCCACTTCAGTTTCCCATAATTCATTCAACTCCTCTATCAAAGGTTGCAGATAGACATCAATTGCATCACCAGGACTCTCGGGACCAGATATAAGCATTGACAAAATAAAATTCTCTTGCTTCATGCAAAGCCAAGGTGGTAAATTATAAGGAATAAGTACCACAGGCCAAATGCTATATGGAGTTTTGGACATTCCAAATGGTTGAAAACCATCACTAGCAAGTCCAAGTCGTACATTGCGAGGCTCAGTAGCAAAAGATGGGTAAAGTTCATCAAATTTTTTCCATGCCATTGAATCAGCTGGATGCCTCATTATTTCATCATCAGCTCTTTTGACATGATGCCATGACATCATAGGAGATGTTTTTGAGCACATAAATAATCTTTGAAGTCTTGGCTTTAGAGGAAAATAACGTAAAATCTTGCATGGTATCTTTTTTTCATTTTTCAATTTGGTTTCCCCACTATGTTTATTTTCCTTCCATCTGGATGCACCACAAACTTTGCAAGATAGAAGAAAATTATCATCCTTCCAATATAACATGCAATCATTCTTACATGCATCAATCTTCTTATAAGAAAGGCCAAGATCTCGAATTACCTTCTTTGCCTCGTAATATGAATTCGACAAATTTGTTCCATCAAGCAATAAATCTTCTTTCAAAAATTTTAATAACATCGTAAATGACTCATTACTCCAACGACCAGTACCTTTAATGTGAAGCAACTTAACGAAAGTAGAAAGTTTAGAAACTTTTACACTTTCATATAATGGTAGATCAAAATCTTTCAATAGCCTATAAAATCTTTTTGCTTCAAAATTTGGTTCCTCTTCGAGAAAATCGTCACCGCTATTATTCATATCATCTCCATCAAAATTGGGGTACAAATCCGTAATCATCCCATGTATTTCATCCTCATCTTCACCCTCTTCAATGCCATCATCATCAAACTCTTCAATGTCATCATCATTACCCTCTTCAATGTCATTATCATCTACAAGTTCAAATTCTGATTCTGCTTCACCTGATCTCTCTCCATGGTGATACCAAAAAGTATAGTTTTGTATTATCCCATGTACTATTAAATGTGACCTAACAACCCGACGTGTTTTAGAAGTTGCGTTACCACAGTTTATGCATGGACAACGTATCAATTCTGGTTCTCCCAGTTTTGTGAAAGCATAATCCAAAAATTTCTTCACCCCATCTTTGTAAGATTTACTAAGTCGATCTTTAATAAGTTTCATCCATTGCTTATTAGGTGCCATAATCTTGGTGCATGTAAAATAGATATAATAACACATTAGTAAAACAATCAAGGAGTAAGTATTACAACAAAAAAAAAACAAGAAGCAAACATTTAATCTACTGTTTCCTTTGGTATTTCCACCAAAAGGTGAGAAATGACCAATTTTTTATTTTGATAATAGTATAAATTCTAACATTAATGCTCAATACAAATATGGTAATGAAAAGGTTACACAAACTAGTCTAGTCCAAAGTACATGATAAAAGAATCTAGCAATTCAAGATAATCCAACATATTAATAACAAAGACTCAATTTTTCAAAATAATAAATTTTGAACCTATATTCTTAAATCAGTTATCTGTTCGGTTATTTCTGAGAATCTTGAGTAAAGTATATTTTTCTTTTTAGCTTTCATTTCTTGCTCAACAGAAAGGTTAGGCTGTTAGGGCTTAATACCAATATAAGAGAATGATTATGAACTTAAGAACTCCGAGGGTGACTGGTTAATTAAAATTGCAGGAAAATCACTATAGTACAAGTCTACCAGAAAATAAGAAGTTGAATAAAATCAAGAATATTTGCATATGCTTGCAATATCCTTGATAATCCAATTCCTTGGATAAAGAAGTATCAAGATCTTATTTCATCAATGTTTTATTTATTACATAATATCTTCAACCAAAGTAAAATCTCATCCATTCACTTGAAAGAAACATCAAAGTCTTTTACCCTAGTCCCTACTTTTTATAGAATAGGAGCAACAAGCTAACCATTTATTGAAACTTAAGAAAAAAGAGTAGAAATTGAGCAAAGGAAACGGTAATAATAAAGTGACTGTCGGATCTATGAAACTATACGAATTGGTCATACTTGATAAAATTAGCTACAAGAACACAACCCAAGCAGAGAAATTAACACAAAAATAAGTATCAATGTACCCGTTGTTATAAAAGAATGACCGAGTCAAGTAACATAAAAATAGAATTCGTAAAAATAAAAGGAGCCTATCCTAAGAAGAGAAGGAACTCCAGGTTGTGTGCAGTAGATTTAAGATGATTTGAAGGACCATATCTTTATGCATCATGTGGAACTGGGAAGTTGGACAAGATAGACTAATTTAAACTAAAAAGAACATGGATTCAACTCTAGGCATAAGTCAATAGGATAGTCAACTTTGAAAGAGTATATTATAACACAAGTTTACTTTAATTAATTCAAAATTAAGAGTGAAAAGGGACTATCACTATACATTTGACTAATTGAAGCATAGGCATGAGTTGAGCGCAATAACAGAGAAATTTTGTCAATGAACTCAGTTCATTTTGAAGTAAGAAAACAGAAAAAAGATTTATGCAAGTTCTCTCATCCCAATATTTTCCTTTTAATTGAGAATTCTGTAAAAGGTAGTATGCCAAAATTAGGAAAGCTAAAATCTTTGAGGAATTAAACTAAAGGGGGACTAAGAGGACAAACTCAAATGCTTTACATTTTATAGAGCAATAATCTGGTTAAGATTAAAATGAAGCTCTTTTGTTGAGCTTGTCTTTCAGATTCAATTTAAATACTGTTTCAAGGAAAGTATAGCAAATTAGAATAGAATATAAGAAGAAAGACACCACTACTGACATGGAGACTCTAACATAATGAGTATCAGCTTAACAAATTCATACAATAATCATCATCATCACACTTCCTTTAATTTTTCAACCACGGCTACTAAGAGAAGTGCTGCTAATGAGAACTAAAATACATATGCACACTCGCACACAAAAAATAGTGCAAAAAAAAAAAAAACCCTTGATGGAATCATACCACATAAACCCAGAAATTAAACAAAATTAAGCATTCCACTAAATAATTAATAGTTAAGACAGCATAAACTTACTTCAAAGAGAAATAGAATCCAAGAATTTGTCTAGATATTATCAGTTGCAGTGAAGACTGAAGACCAGTAAAAATCGATGACTATTTGAAGCAAGCAGATCGGAATCACTGAGTTCTGCAATCAAACAGAGAGACTGATTTCCTTTATAAAAAGCTGGAAGATAGCCGTTTGGGCTTAATTTTCGTTAACAAACCTGAAATTACGAAGGATTAGCGATTTCTGTTGGCTGATTTTTCTCTGTTGACATCGCTAATATATCTCTGTTGGTTGATTTTTCTCTAGGAATTACGGAGACTTAGCGATTTCAGGTAGACCGATTTTTCTCGTTGACATCGCCTCTGCTGGCTGATTTTTCTCTAACAAATCTGGGAATGAAAGAGTTTTATTGAGAGTATGTCTTTTATCAGGAGGGGTAGAAGAAACGGGGGGTGGGGGGAGATATGGGTGGAAACGTGGGTGTGAAAATACAGAGGGAACTTAATACATACGTTTTTTTTCCCTAGTAACGTCCGCCTATTAGTTTTTTAAGGTCCGGATATTATCCCCTCGCTAATATTAAATAAAAATTGGCTTATAACGATCGGAAAAAATGTGTGTCATAATAGATACACTTTTAACGTTGGTCGTTAAAAATCAATTTTCTTGTAGTGTATTATACCATACCTGGTCCTTACAAGGGACCTAACGTACATTTGTAAACCCTCTTTCATCATTTACCACAACAGAAAACATGTATGAGAGCATATAAATGATAGAATCACATTCAAACATATGAATGAATGCATGTATGCAAGATATGCACATCATCTCTTACCCTTCTCAATGTCATCATCATATTCGTATCGGCGTGGTACCCGACCCATAACACAACAATCATATCCGTACTGGTGTGGTATCCGACCCATATCACAACAATCATATCTGTACCGGTGTGGTACCTGACCCATCATCACAACAATCATATCTGTACCGACGTGGTACTCGACCCATCATCACAACACATCAATACTGTGCAAATAAAGTACAATGCAGTCATTAAATCACAAGTCATGCTAAAGGGCAATCATAGATGTCAATTCCACAATCTAGCACAAACCAAGAAAGTCTAAGTGCTACAACAACCATCTAACTCATTTGATCAGTAACCTTAATCTACATATATATATATATATATACACACACACATATCCCCCAACCATCATGTGACATATATCGTTATGAACTACAGTAGCCTAAGTTTATGCTAACATACACTTCCTCTCTGCCCAAATCCCAACCTCACATTTTCCTTATTATTCTCTATTCTTCTCTAATTTCTTAAAATGGGAATTCTATCCCTTATATCATATTATTACCTTTTTATGCTCACCCATTAATCTCGGGGTTTAGTTATGCTAATTTCCAGCCCCAACTTACCGTACTTCATCTCTTAGTTACTCCTATTTGGTGAGATCTGATTCATTAAGACATTAGAATTAATCAAGTTCGCATAGCTCCCCTTTTTAACATTTTATGTTATCGTATTCAACTCTTTACTATATTCAAGCCCGAAAAGGTATTAAGCTACACACATTCGCTCTATCATTATATCCATCCCTCATCATGACTAATACATCGCCATAATACACGGTTATACAATCATATTTAAACCTAACTAGATTTTTAAATGTGTCTATCCATCCAACTCCATGTCCAAAGGCCTTGGTTATACAATCATATTTAAACCTAAATTGATTTTTAAATGTGTGTATCCATCCAACTCCATGACCAAAGGCCTAATGCATGATACTCATGATATTACCGTTAACATTAAATGCATCTAGCCCAAGTCTAGTTGCTACAAAATAAACTTTAGCTTACCTCTTAGGTGAAACATACTGCTACGTAGAGGAGTGAGTTATCCCACGTGTGCTAGATGTATTCTCATGTAAGGTTTCCTTTGGGTATGTCTCAAAACCGCTCTCATGAACTTTGGCCTTTGAAATCTCTTGGTTGGGGAGATAGGATTTTCACAGTATTTTTGGAGGAAGAGGGCGACCTAAGGAAATAAAAAGAAAGAGGGTTTCTAAAAATCCCTCAGCTGGGCATACTACTTTTTAACACTGCAGTAGTACCCGATTGCAGTGGTTACTCGACCGCGGTAGTGGTTACCGACAGTCTTACCCAGTCCAAAATTGGGCCTCTTGGCCTACTTCTCTTAGGTCCTGATTTTTCTCCTCGATTTAACTTTTTTCCGATCTATTTTGAGCCCATTATTTATTGTAAATTATTTTCGAGGAATTTTCATATTTGGGTCGTTACGACCTTACAGAACAATAAAGTTTCTTGAACTTGCTAAACTTGAGCTTGAGTTTGTACTTACCCATAAGCAGATTGCCCAGATACTAAAATTGTTATTCATGATTGTAATCTGTGCTTATGGACTAGTCATTCCATCAATCTTCATCATCCCTATAGTTTTATAGACTGTACCTCCATTGGACACTCCAGATTAACATCTGCTAACATGTTCAATAAAAGCACTAATTTATGATAAGTTTTCTCCAGTGCTTGTCTAGTTGCAACTGAATCAAGAAATAGTCTAGAATGAATATCTAAACTTTTAATAAAAGTATGTAATAAAACTTTATGGGTCTCTCAGTGATGATGAATACTTAGAAACAACATTTTAAAGTGTTCCCATGCTTAGGATAAGCCTTCTCTATCTTTTAGTTGAACCCTAATATCTCACTTATTAATTTGGTTGTCTTTCCCGATAGAAAGAACCTTGTAATGAATTTCTAAGCTCTGTTAGATAATGAAATGATAGAATTTAAAGGTTCAGCTTTCACCACCTCTTGGATTCCCTTAGTAATGATAATGGTAACAACATTAATCTCACATAGTCAGATGAGACTTCTTCTATAATCTAGGTATTAAAAATCTCTAAATAGCTTGGAGATGCATTTATAGGTCTTGTAACACCCCTTTCCATCATTATGATATTGTCTAGCATGTGAAAATTTGGGTTAACTTTCTGTCACCACCCGAGACTACCCCCTAGTTATAACATGGTACTTAGAGTCACAAGTGACCCCAAGCTAACCCATGGCATGGCATGATACTAAGAATAATAGAGTGAACTGATAAATACTGAGCGAAAACTGAACTGAAATGACATAATTATAATAAAAGCCAAAATCAATACTGAATGTCAAAACTAAGACTGTCTGACATAATCAACATGCTGAAAAAACTAATTGTCTGTCTAAAATCCTCTGAATCATATGAGTTGTTGAGACAACCCCCCAACTACCTCCAACTATCTAAAACTAAAATACTAATGAAAAGAAATGATGATAACTGGCCCTCCAATGATGAAGACTCACCAAACTCAACTGCTGAAGTGGTGTAGAATCGTACTAAGAGCGATCTGGATACTGAGCATCAGAACCTATATTATAAGACAATATAACACAAAGGAAAAGTACACGATTAGTACTTTGAATGTACTAAGTATATGATATATGAGATAATTGATATAGGCTGAACATGATACATGTAACATGATAATCTGATGCGAGACCAAGTAATAAGCATGTACTGTATGATATGCTGAATAGCTGAATATGAGGTCATGCAATAATCTGAATCTGAACTTGGACTGTGGGAGATACTTTTAACCAAAATACCCCAATCTGAGCTAACCGAGGTCTAACCTGTAACCCCAGCTGGAAGGGTGTTTAATACCTTTCCAAGGGTACAAACACTGACTGACTTGGATTCACTAAACTGATGTTTGAAAGGACTAAGTTGTCTAGCCTGGTCAGATGGGTAACCCTTTAGAACCTATGCTGGCACCATAGTTCTGGGACTTAGGGACTTCTACTAAAGTTCTTAACATAACTGACGGGTTAGCCTTCATCCCTATGTCCGCTCGGTGCTAGGTACTACTCCCAACTGAATGACACTGATAACTGAAATGCTCAATAATATAAATATTCTGAAAACTGAAAATAATTACATTATCTGAGGGAATTCAAAACATAAAAACTAGAAGATATAATACTCATAAGTATATGCATGAAATCCTAGGTCATCGGGTGTTCATAACCCACCATCTCTGAAGAATGCAACTATTATGACAATTCCATAAACTGAGTGAATTAAGCAATTTAATAATTCAAATCCAAAAATCATGGATTTCACAATATAATTAGGGAACATGTAATGGTAATGAAATTCATTTTAAAACATGGCTTTATAACTCAATGAGATCAAAGAACTGGAATATCAAGAGATTCACAACATTCATGAACCCTAAGCTCTGAGGAAGGAATTAAATTTGGGACTCAATGAATGAAAGGAGACCCATTGATAAAATCCCACATACCTGGAGATGAAAAATTTGAAGGAATCTTTGAAATTGGATGCCTGAAGAAGTTAAACCCTAGTTTCCCTAAAGAAGAGAAATCACCTCTCTTTCTCTGTGAATGCTAAGTGTCGATTGTTTTTCTAAGTAACGAGGGCTTAGGGTAATTTTAGTCTACATAATCAGACTTAGGGTGGCTTAAAAGACATAACTTTAATGTTAAAAAAGTTGGAAAAGACTTGAATACCCCTCATAAAAAGTCACTGGAAATCTATAGAATTGGGTCGTACATACCATCCCACGATCGTAGGACCCACCTACAATTGTGGGTGGTGCTCATGGTTGGGAGGCTGAACTGGAAGTCTTTGAACATGATTAGACGATCCATGGGACCTACTCACGATCGTGCCTTGGTTCGTTGGTTGTAGGTTCCAACCAGATCAAATTTAGAAGTCACGATTGTACCTAAGATCGTGGTTTCTAACCACGGTCGTGGTACCCTTTGGTGGTTGGAAGGTATACATTTCAACTTGAAGGTTTTTGGTTTTTTTTTTATCAGACGGCAGCATGGTACGGTCGTGGGTTCTTACCACAATCGTGAGTTGTGCTCGTACTATCTTACTGCTGGACAGTGCTTCACTAAAATGGCCATAACTCTTAGCTCCGATATCGGATTAAGATGAATTTGGATGTGTTGGAAAGATTATTAAAATATATATCATTTGGTGGGTCTTTAGCTCAAAAATATTTCAGAACCTAGGAGTTATGCTCATTTGAAGTTGACTATAACAAGATTCTTCACAAGAAAACCACCGGTAAGGAAGGTTTCAACTTGGCTATGAGCTAGGAGTTACTTGTGGCCTTAATACATGTCTAAATCACTTCCCATACTATCAAACGTGGTGTTTTATTTTACATGTACTTGAAGCATGGTTCTAATCTTAGCTTGGATTTTTAGGGTGTTACAATATCTCCCCCTTGGGTTCATTCGTCCCCGAGTGAAAATTAATTAAGCTGAAGAGTTAGGGAAAGAGCTGCAATCCCAACACAGAAACTGTAAGATCTGAATATTGACATGATATCTGAGTCTATAACTGAAACATGGACTGATTTGAACTCGTGAATGCATGTTATGACATGAGAATAATAGGTGTCAAGAAATGGAAATAATTAATTAAGGAAAAACTATTACCTCAAGTTGGAACAGAGTTCAAAGAGAAAAGACGGGGGTACTTGGTCCTCATATCTTCCTCTGCTTCCTAAGTAGCTCCCTCAACGAGCTAATTTTACCATAGAACCTTTACTGAAGTGACCTCTTTATTCCCCAACTTATGAACCTGAAGATCAAGGATCTCAACTGGGACATCCTCATAAGAAAGGCTACCTTTCACACCCACATTGTCTAAAGGCATAACCAATGTGGTATCACCAATGCATTTCTTTAACTGAGACACATGAAAATTTGGATGCACTGATGCTAAGTCTGTGGGCAAATCTAACTCATAGGCTGCATTGCCAAACTGACCCACAATCTTATTTGGACCAACATAGTGGGCACTGAGTTTCCATTTCTTGCCAAATCTCTTCACCCCTTTCATGGGTGAAACTTTCAATAGACAAAATCACCAATAGCAAACTCAAGCTCCCTTCTCCTCACATTAACATAGGATTTCTAACGACTCTGAGCTATTTTCAGTCTTTCTCTAATCAACTGAACCTTCTTTATTGCCTCATGGAATGAATCAGGCCCTATCATAGTAGCTTCGCCAGCCTCAAACCAACCAATGGGAGATCTACACCTCCTACCATAAAGTGCTTCAAACGGGGGCCATATGAATACTAGAATGATAACTGTTATTGTAAGCAAACTCAATCAAAGGCAAATAATCATCCCAACTACCTTTGAAATCGATCACGCATGCCCTCAACATATCTTCTAAAGTCTAAATGGTCTGCTCTGCCTGACCATCTGTCTACAGGTGAAAAGCTATACTAAGGTGACCTTTGGTACCAAGAACCTTCTGAAAAGCCTTACAAAACTGAGAGGTAAACTGAGTAACCCTATCTGAAATGATGGTCAAAGGGACTCCATGTAACTTCAAAAACTCACAAAGATAGATTCTAGCATAATCCTAGGCTGAGTCTGAAGTATTAACTGGCATAAAATATGTTGACTTAGCCATTCGGTCTATAATAACCCAAATAGAGTCATGCTATCGGTGAGTACGAGGCAACCCTGTAACTAAGTCCATATTCACCCCTTCCCACTTCTAAGTAGGAATACTGATATCTTGAATCATACCACTAGGTCTCTGGTGCTCAACTTTAACCTGCTGGTAATTTGGACACTTAGCCACAAATTTCGTGATATCTTTTTTCATGCCATTCCACTAATAGACTTCTCGTAGGTCACAATACATCTTAGTGGCTCCTGGGTGAATAGAATACAGAGAAATGTGAGCTTCTATTAGCATCCGTTGTCTCAAGTCATCCACACATGGAACACATAGTTTGCGCAGACAATGAAGAACACCATCTCCCCCTTGGGAGAACACCTCAACCTTATGAATCTGTACTACTTCTTTTAACTTAAGAAAAATAGGATTACTATCTTGCTTTTCCTTCACGTTAGCTATCAATGAAGATTCTGAACCATTCTAAACCAAAGTATTACCTTCAGTTGAATCAACCAACCGAACTCCCAGTTTAACAAGCTGGTGAACGTCACGAACTAACTCTTTCTTCTCATACTTAATATGAGCAACACTTCTCATATACAATTGACTAAGAGCATCATCCACAACATTGTCTTTACCCGAATTAGACAAGACACTCATATCATAGTCCTTCAACAACTCTAGCCATCTCCTCTGATAAAGATTTAGATCTTTCTGTCCAAACACATACTAAAGGCTCTTGTTATCAGTGAATATATCAACATGAACCCCATAGTGACAATGCCTCCAAATCTTTAAGGCAAAAACAACTGCTGCCAACTTAAGATCATGAGTCGGGTAATTATTCTCATGAGGCTTGAGCTGTTTAGAGGTATATGCAATAACCTTACACTGTGATTTAGAGAGTTTGACAGTTCCTTGGGTGGACTGGGTTATGTTTATTTACATTTGGGTCCCTTTTGTGAATCATTGGTGGTTGATATTACTTGGTTTCCTTAGGGAAACATTTTCTTGTCTTATTATCGATTATTTGTTACTGTTCCCTAAAGTTGGAAAGATATTGTGATTTACATAATGTAAATGGTAAACTGATTTGTTTACAAATTATTCCTATTATTGACACTAAATTGAGCATTAATTTGTATAACTGAGATTATTGATACCCAATTGGCTCGGTTAAAATTGAAGGTTTGTTATGGTAAATTATTGGAATATATGGTTAGAGTTCATGTTTTGCTACTTGTTTACAAACTTTTCGTTAGGTGTTCATAGTTGTTAAGTTGAGTTGAGTTGCCCTATGATACCTATTAGTACATAGTGGTATTTTTATTGATACTAACATGTATTCTTCTTTTTATTGAGTGCAGAGCATATTCCAACAACTTCTATGAGACCTCACTTATAGATGACATCGTGACTCCTGATCCAAGGGTGAGCATTCATCTTTCGGGTAGCCATAGATCATTCTCCTATTATCTTGTACTTATTTATTTGGACAAAGATAGTTTTATTTCAGTTGTTAGATTTATGGTTGTAATAGACTCTATAGTTAGAATTTTGGTACTTTGACATTCAGTTCATGGGGATTATTATTAAGACTAGTATTTTTTTAAGTTTTTGCACTAGTATTGAATATTAAAGCATTATGTTTTATTAATGAATTGTATTTTATCTTAAGTTAGTTAAGTAAATGATGTTGATATTTGGATTAGATGGTTCTCCCACCGGACAATTAGTGTGGATGTCACTTATGACGGGTTGGGTCATGACAGGTCCTCATGTGGTAGATATGTAAATTGTTCACTCGAGTGTAATAGTGTAAATACCCTCCAGGTCATTTTCTCAGTTTCCATGCATTTTTGGTTCTTTGAGCCTTTCCATAGCAGCCACAGGTCATTTATGACTTGCCCAAACTGTCGGTTCAATTATCGGATAGTTCATTTTGATTTTAGGCTCAATTTCCTATTTTGGAGCTTTTGTTGTTAAGGAATCGATCTCGGACCAAAACTCCTAGTAAACAAACTCGAATGAGAAATTCGCCAGCACCGCCAGCTTCGGAATGTTGATTTTACTCTAGGGGACCCTTGGTCCAGGTCCTGAGGCTTCCAGACTCATTTTGGGCTATTGAGTGGATTTGTTGAAAAATAGAACAAGGTGTGGGACTCACATTTAATCGAAACGATCTTGCATGAAAGTTTTGATGGTTCTATTGAGTTAAATATGTCAAACTTGATATGGTAGCATAGTTTGTTTATGCACACGAGGCTCCAAACGAATCCCAAGCACCCAGTCAAAGTCCATTGGACCTAGCACTTTTGCTGGTTTTCCAGCATCTGGTGCAGCCAAGTTTTGATCTTTGCGTTCGCGAGGGTCAAGGAATCTTAGCCTCCGCATTTGCGAGCTACCCTTCACGTTCGTGAGGAATAAGTCGGCCTGGCCGGCTCAGCTTTGCTTTTCGCATTTGCGGTGGACCGATCGTGTTTGCAAAGGCTTAAGACGGTCTGAGCCCGCGTTCACGACAGGGGTCCCGTGTTCCCGAAGGACCCCTGACAGCCTTTTTTTTGGTTGTCTCCTCTGTTTTTGCCCATTTTCTCAACCCTAAAACGCCATTAATGGATCATTGAGCAAGGATAATAGTGGGAGATCGTCCATGAGGCTAAGGTAAATTAATTCAACAACTCTTAATCATTTCCCATTATTTTTCCCCGTCAAATTCCGTCCTTTTACTTGTTAGTTCCTAGAAATTAGGTCTTTAGATTCATAACTTTGTGGGCTTATTTGAGCCTCGATTTACGCTTAAATTTTGAGCACACATACCTTGTTCTTCGAGGGAACTCGTGACAGATTTAATTTTTGAATTTCATTTACTGGACCCACGAGCCAGTTCTTGACCCAAATTTTAGCCCTAGCTTTTATTTTGCAATATGGGTCTTGTTTTACTCATATTAATATGTAGATTATGATTTTGACAGTGTGGACTTATTGCGGGATCATGGAGCAAAGACGAGCGATTCATGGATGGTTCGAGATTTGTGGTTTGGTATCGAGGTAGGCTTTGGTCTACTTTTCTCTATGAGATTATGTATTGTATAGATTGCATGCTGGGTAGGGATTATAGGATAGGTTTATACTTAGTATATCATGTCTTGACCTATTTAGGGGAGTTAGAATAGATATGTGACCCGAATCTTGGTCTAGGATACCTGTTAGGGTCATAGAATACTATTACCTAGTTATATGCTTGTTTGACCTTAGGTTGACATTAAGGATCCCTTAGTATAAGACTTGTGGTATTAGTTAGTGATTTGGACCATATTCCCCTATTAGCTCCTCTTAGTAGTTTTATGCCCTTATTTACCATAGTTTCCCAAATTATAATGCTATTAGCATGCTAGATGTATTGTTGAGCCCGAGGCTATGGTTACGATACCAGTTAGACTCCAAGTGAGTATTCTATCCTTAAAAGGAAATGATTCTAGTTTATGGATGCTTAGGCGCTTATGGTTATATTATTTGAATAGTGGTGATGGAATGCATACTTTTAGGCATATTTATGCTCATAGTGGTACGATTCCAACCAAAACCTTGACTTTACTATTGTTTTCTAAAAAGAAATTTATTCTCACTTTTTACTTTTAAAATGGATTCTTTTACAACTGGAATCGTACCACCTAATTTAATGAATTATAAGGTTTTGGGACTAAATATGCTATTTTGGAAATTAGACTGAGGTTGATTCCGGTCTATTATAAATCCACTCTTTTACTACTACTATTTACTTCGGTCGAGGGAGATTTTGACCCTTTCTACATTATTATGCCGATTTAGTCCTAAACTCGATCTCGGGTAATGGATTTATAGATTTATACTCTTTTAGTCTCGGTTCGAGTCCGAGCACTTATTATTCTTATACATCTCTCTGGTATTAGATGGAGTAGATGATTATGATGGCTACAGAAAGTCCTAGTTTGGGACAAGGAAGTGTATACGGATATCCCGCATCCTTTATAGGTCCCTTTGTCCGTGAGCCATAGTGCCCCAAAAGGATAGTCGCCGTAGGTCCTTCCTTTGTAAGCTATTGAGCTAGAAGAGGTGTATACACTTGGTACATTATAGCACTATGTGGATATGGTTCTATTGGTTTCCATTACATTCATTTGTTCGTACGTATTTCCTATCACCAGTATAATTATTTGACGCCTGTATCTATCGGTCTTATGAAGGGTCGTATAGGTGCAGGTTATGATTGTTGTTGCAGAGTGTTTGCTTATACCTCTCCGAGCTTATGGGGGCCTGATTGGGGTTATTGGTTGTTCGGGCTGGCCGGTTATATTATTATTGGCTGTTATTGTATGGTCAATGACAGGTTGGTTATAGACTGTACACGAGATTATCGGTATGTATCTGGACCCTTCTCTCATTATTATTGTGAGACTAATCATTGCTATATCACCTTATGATTATGCACATCTTGGTTAGAGACCCTGATTATGCAATAGTTAGCTTCCTTACCTTATATATGATCCCGGTGATGTAGACTAGTCCCTTAGTGCAGTACCTTCATATTTGGTTATCCATATAGCATGGTTATATATATATACACTCTTTTTGGGCTACTCTTATATATTATTTCCTTCGTTTGTACTACATTTGTGTATTGTATATTTCTTTCTTTACTATACTATCATATATTGACTAGCTACTTATGGAACCGCGCTTCACCCTGATTATTGGTAGTTCCGTATAGTTTACCCTAACTTTTCCATTGGCATTAGTATGTTCATCTCTTAATAGTTTTCTGTAGTTTATTTTTCTTCTTTACATGTTATATATGCTTATATTTTGTTTGGAGCTCAGTCTGCAGATTCCTACTAAGTACCATGTGTTTGGTACTCATACTACACTTCTGCAGCCTACAAATCATAGTATAAGTTCTCGCTGTTGATATGTGCATCGTACGGAGCAGCCATGGATCAGAGAATTAGGGTGAGCTCTTGATGTTTAGAGTATTCCTACTCCCCCTCATATTGTTAGTTTGATCTCTATTTTGTATTTCAGAGACGACTTTGTATATATATTGACTTTGTATTCCACTTTGCACTCCTGTTGTATTAGAAACTCTTGTACTGACTTCTCTAGGTTTTGGGGTTGTAATCTATTTTAGTCTCTTTATTATATTTTTTCCCATTGTTTTCTTTATTTCTCTTGATAGTTCGTTACTAGTAGTTTTAGACTACGGGTTGGCTTACCTGTTTATGGGTTATGGTAGGCATTATCATAACCTGAGAAATCGGGTCGTGACAAATTTGTATCAGAGCCTAGGTTTACCGATGTTATTAGTATAAGAGCTAAGTGCCTAGTAAAGTCTTGTAGATCGGTACGGAGATGTTTGTATCCTATCTTTAGGAGGCTACAGGGCATTCTTAGGAAATTCTGTTCTTGACTCCTTGCCGTTTGTCCATACTTCTACAAACCTTGAAGTACTTCTTTTGACTCCACTCTCTCCTCGATGGATCATACGAGGTTGTCGATAGAGGCAGATGGGATTTCTATGCGTATTACCAGGGTTTCAGCTCAGCATTGGGCTAGTAAGTTAGAGATCGATATCAAGGACTTTTATCGTTAGCTAGGGTCTGGGGCCATCCTAGGCTCCGACAGAGGTTGTAACTGCCTCAATTTTTTAGGATACCGTGATAAGAATTCTAAGTCTTCCCACAAATACTTCACAGACAGTGGTAATACTTGGCACTTAGTGATTCTCAGGCCAGAGTTGGGTTTGTTGGCGTTCGACAGGGATTTTTATCAGTTTTAGAGTATGAGATTGGGTTTCTCGAGTGGTCCAGTCAGACATTTATGTTATATGCTACAAAGCATGATATGGTGCAGAGATTTATCAAAGGATTGGCTTTACCACTTCTTTTGGAATCAAAACACTTGATAGCAACAACGTCTTCTTTTTCTCAGGTCATTGATCATAAGAGGGCTCCAGAGAGGTCTTGTACTGGTACATATAGAGGTGGCGGTAAGAGACTATGTCAGTAGTTCAGTGGTTGTGGTATTTTGTCTGAAGGTAGAAATCCTCCCAGTAGATGTCAGCATCACTTGCCACCTATTAGGCCCGTAAAGGTAGCACCTCAGCTTATGGGTAGCTCTCAGGTAGTTCATGGTGGTCGCAGTGGACAGAGATCTAGTCAGGAAGTACGGGTTATTCAGTCAAGATTGTCAGGCCGTGGAGGCCATTTTGGGTCAGCAGGTATAGAATATCAGAGAGTCCTAGGGGTATGTTTCAATTGTGGTGAGATTGGTCATTGGTCTAGGGAGTACCCCAGGGGTGAGTTGGTCAGCTAGTTGGGGCAGGTCGTGTTTCTCACCAGGTTAGAGCTTCATAGGTTTGTTACAACTGTAGAGAGATCGATCACTAGTCTAGAGAGTTCCCTCAGTGTGGGATTGTTAGTCAATCAGCTCACCCAGATCAGTCTCATAGAGTTGTGGCACCTTCGGTTAAAGTTTGTACGCTTAATGCTTTAGTTGATCATTCAGACGCTCAGTTTAAGTTTGGATGCATTCAGATTTGTGCTTCTTCGGGCATGTCAGGGACTATGACTTTGGATTCCATCGTATAGGTGTGCTTTTGCTTTTTATCCTTTCAATTCTATTTGAATTGAGTTGAGGTTTTCATACCCATCGATGTTTACATGCCCTGATATTACTATGTGGATTGTTGTAAGCTTTTGTGTAGATTTATACATGTTTGAATACTTCCGTAGATGAATTCTTTTAGTAGTGAATTGAGTGGATCAGTATTATGATTTCCTTGGGGTGTAGCAATTGGGTTAAAGTCCTTTTCTTTTGACATATTTGCCTTGTCATGGTCGTAGAGAGGTAAGGGTTATTGTTTTCATTTTTGGTGCCCCCTATACTTTATACGATTATTATTATTGTCATTATTTTGACGTCGATTAATTCTTACTTAATAGAAGGCTAGACTAGTATTGTCTAGTTATTACCCCTTTTTTGCGATTCTTATTCGTTGGCTTAGACGGCTAACTTGGTTGGTTGGTTCTCTCTCTTTTAGTGAGGTGAGGTTGGTTGTTTTTTTTCTGTATTAGCAAAGTTAGATCAGTTTTGAGAGGGAGTGAAGAAAGGTTCGGCCTTCCAGGGCTTTGTTATGGTTCTGGAGTTGATAATTCGATTCTATTGGCCGCTCCTACCATTGATAAGTATGAGGCTTCCATCCTGGTTTGTTAGGTTCATCTTTTGGTAGTGATGTTGATCTTGATGTTGATATTGAGTTGGGTGCTCCGTTATTTCTATGATGTGGTTCATGATTCAGCCAAGTTTAAGTTGGTGTAAATTGGTAATTTCAAAAATTACGCATCTCGATAAATGTTTGACCTAATATGACTTTGTGGGATGCTCCTACTTAGTGGTATATACTTGTGAATCAGTTGTTGGTAATTAAAGTGGGTGTCTTTTTGGGAGTGAGTATTCGTTGCCATAGATCGAATATTGGTTTGACCAAATTCAGGCTAAGATCGTATTTGCTTAGTTGCACGAGTTTTGGCTACCATTGGTACTCCCTACAACCTTGGTAAGTCTTAGTTATGCCTTGATGTGATATGCTTTCAGTGGATGTGGATTTGATTTCTCATGTCCTTAGCTTGTGGTTTTCCTCAGTTATGATTATGTTCTTGGAACCATTTCAATTTCAGCCCTTACAGGAACAGTTGGATATATGTTTAGTCATTTATGGTGAGATTTGTTTTGGGGTATATGCTTGATTTCTGATAGTAATGTTGATTTGGGTATTTGACATTAGTGAAGACTTGTTGGCTTCAATTATGGTTTTTGACTCTCTTGAACAGTGGCTTGAAAGTTATGATTGCTTTTGGAATATGGATACTGCTCGTCAGCAAGATTGATTTGGATAGTTGAGATCTATAGTTCATCTTCAGTTTGAAGATTACAACTATGGATTGCGCAATTTGATTACAGCCCATTCCTAGATTTATTTCTGTTAAGCATTTATTTATAGGCTGACTAAGCCTACTCTTTACATACTAGTTTGTCTCTCTTTAGTCCAAATAGATGCTCAGAAGATGGTTCGTTAGCACATGGTATTGGTTTCTACTGCTATTAACCTTGGTTCTCAGCGTGTGTCAGAATTTTGAATATCTTCTCAGCAAAAGAGGTATGCTTAAGTTGGTCTTATGTGGTTTCATCTATAATTGGTGGGACATTCTATAGTGGATTGTTCAGTTTCAAAAGTTTGTGCTTCGGATTAATGATTATTAGTTTCGAGGGTCATCCGGACCAGTTGTAGCTTTGTCAAGAGCTCGCAAGCTTTCATCATCTCAATATGTGTGTCCAGGTAGCACCTTATGGACTTATTTTTATGCTTTCCATTATGGGTTTTCAGTATATCAACTTTAGTCTTTCGAGGTTAGTGTGATGTGATCATGCAGACAGGGCACGAATGATATTCTGTGTGGTTCAGAGTGGATATAAGGTTTGAAAAGGCAAGAGAATGTTAGATTTTGAATTTGGAGTTGGTTGCATGATTCATGCCTTTGGTGGCTTTGTCTTGGTTGAGTTTTCACTTGGTTGTGCTTGTATCCTGGTGATGTCAGTATGTTGTGACTCGGGTTTGCGTGTTCCAGTAGTGCTTGGATTAGTTGGAGGCCAGTTGGTTGTTGAGGATGAGTTTTGGGCTATTTGGAAAATAAAGTAAGGAATTTGTGAAAAAGGGATACCTTTGGTGAAATCCCTTGAAAGCGTTGGTTTGCTTAGAGGTTATCAGGGGAGTCTTACTCAGAGCATGCGGGCTCAGTATCTCATTCTTTCGAGCTTTCGGTTTTTTTTATCCATTGACTTTCGCAGTTTAGTAGTGGATATTGTAATGACTACCAGGTCATTTTCTTGGTTTTCATGTGTTTCTGGCATTTCAAGCCTTTTCATAGCGGCCACAGGTCATTTATAACTTGTCAGAATTTTTGTTTTGGTTATTGGACAATTCATTTTGATTTTAGACTTAATTCCCTATTTTGGAGCTTTCGCTGTTAAGGAATTGGTCTTGGACTAAAACTCCTAGTAAATAGTCTCGAATGAGAAATTCAACAGCGCCGTTAGCTTTGAAATGTTGATTTTAGGCTAGGGGGACCCTTGGTCTGGGTCCCGAGGCTTTCAGACCCATTTTGGGCTATTGGGTGCATTTGATGAAAAATAGAACTAGGTGTGGGACCCACATTTAATTGAAAGATCTCAGATGAAAGTTTTGATGGTTTCGTTGAGTCTAGAATGTCAAACTTGGTATGTTACCATAGTTCGTTTGCATGCTCGGGGTTTCGAATGAATCCTGAGCACCCGGTTGAAGTCCTTTGGACTTAGCACTTTTGCTGGTTTTCCAGTATCTGGTGCAACCAAGTTTTGGCCTTTGCGTTTGGTAGGCTTGGCCGCGTTTGCGAGGGTCAAGGAATCTTGGCCTCCGTGTTCGTGAGCTAGACTTCTCGTTCGTGACGAGTAAGTTGGCTTGGCCGGCTTAACTTTGCTCTTCACGTTCATGGTGGATTGGCCGCGTTTGCGATGGCTTAAGCCGATCGGAGCCTGCGTTTACGATAGGGGTCCCGCATTTAGGAAGGACACCTAACATCCCTATATATTGTTGTCTCCTTTATTTTTACCCATTTTCTCAACCTTAAACCACCATTAATGTATCATTGGGCAAGGAAAATTGTGGGAGATCGTCCTTGAGGCTAAGGTAAATTAATTCAACACCTCTTGAACATTTCCCATTATTTTTCCTTGTCAAATTCCATCCTTTTCCTTGTTAATTTCTAGAAATTAGGTCTTTAAATTCTTAACTTTGTGGGCTGATTTGAGCCCCAATTTACGCTCTATTTGTGCTCAAATTTTGAGCACACATTTCTTGTCATTTGAGGGATCTCGTGTCAGATTCAATTTTTGGATTTCCTTTATGGGCTCCACGAGCTGACCAGAATTTCAGCCCAAGCTTTTATGTTGTAATATGGATCTTGTTTTACTTGTATTAAGGCGTAGATTATGATTTTGATAGTGTGACATCATTGCGGGATCATGAAGCAAAGGCGAGCGATTCGTGGACAGTTCGAGATTTGCTGTTCGGCATCGAGGTAGGCTTCAGTCTATTTTTCTCTATGAGATTGTGTATTGTATAGATTTCATGCAAGGTAGGGATTATAGGATAGGTTTATACCTTGTATATCATGTGTTGACCTATTTAGGGAAGTTAGAATAGAAATATGACCTGAATCTTGGTCTATGATGCCTGTTAGGGTCGTAGAATCCTTTTACCCAGGTATATGCTTGTTTGACCTTAGGTTGACATTAAGGATCCCTTAGGATGAAGACTTGTCTTATTAGTTAGTGATTTGGACCATACTTCCTGATTAGCTCCTCTTAGCAGCTTTATGCCCTTATTTACTGTAGTTTCTCGGATTATGATGCTATTAGCATGCTAGTCGTGTATTGTTGGTCCCTAACCGTGGTTATGCTACAAGTTAGACTCCGGGTGAGTATTCTATCCTTAAAAGGACATAATTCTAGTTTATAGACGCTTAGACACTTATGGTTATAGTGTTTGGATACTGGTGATGTCATGCATACTTTTAGGAATATTTATGCTCACTTAGTGATACGATTCCAACCAAAACCTTGACTTCACTACTGTTTTCTAAAAAGGAATTTATTCTCACTTTTCACTTTTAAAGTGGATTCTTTTACAACTAAAATCATACCACCTTATTTAATGAATTATGAGCTTTTGGGACTAAATATGCTATTTTGGAAATAAGACCTAGGTTGATTCCGGTCCATTATAAATCCACTCTTTTACCACTACTATTTTCTTTGGTCAAGGGAGATTCCGACCCTTTCTACATTATTATGCCTATGTAGTCCCGAACTCGATCTCGGGCAATGGATTTATAGATTTATACTCTTTAGTCTCGGTTCGAGTTCGAGCACTTATTATACTTATACATCTCTCTGGTACTGGATGAAGTAGATTGATTATGATGGTTAATGGAATTCCTAGTTTGAGACAAGGCAGTGTATACGGATATCCCGAGTCCCCTATGGGCCCCTTTGTCCATGAGCCACAGTGTCAGAGAAGGATGGTCGCCGTAGGTCCTGTCTTTGTAAGCTATAGATCTGGAGGAGGTGTATACACTTGGTACATTATATCACTTTGTAGATATGGTTCTATTAGTTTCCATTGCATTCATTTGTTCATAAGTATTGCCTATCACCAGTATAATTGTTTAGCGCCTGTATCTATCGGTCTTATAGGGGGCCGTATAGGTGCAGGTTATGATAGTTGCTGCTGAGTGTTTGCTTGCGCCTCTCCGGTCTTATGGGTGGCCGGTTGGGGTTATTGGTTGTTCGGGCTAGCCGGTTACATTATTGTTGGTTGTTATTGTATGGTTAATGGCAGGCTGGTTATGGACTGGTACGCGATATTATCGGTACATCTCTGGACCCTTCTCTCATTATTATTGTGAGACTTATCATTGAAAGATCACCTTATGAATATGCACATTTTGGTTAAAGACCCTGATTATGCTAGAGTTAGCTCCCTTACCTTATATATGATGCCAATGATGTAGACTAGTCCTTCAGAGTAGTACCTTCATATTTGGTTATCCATATAGTGTGGTTATATATATATATATATATATATATATATATATATACTCTTTTTGGGCTACTCTTGTATATTATTTCCTTCCTTTATACTACATTTGTATATTATACATCTCTTTCTTCACTCTACTATCGTATATGGACTAGCTACTTATGGAACCACGCTTAACCCCTGATAATTGGTAGTGCCAGATAGTTTACCTTTACTTTTCCATTGGCATTAGTATGTTCATCTCTTAAATATTTTTCTGTAGTTTATTTCCCGTTTTACATGTTATTTATGCTTATATTATCTTTGGAGCTCAGTCGGTCGATGACTACTGAGTACCACGTGTTTGGTACTCATACTACACTTCTGTAGCCTGCAAATCATAGTACAAGTTCTAGCCGTTGATGTGTGCGTCGTGCGGAGAAGCCATGGATCAGAGATTTAGGGTGAACTCCTGACGTTCGGAGTATTCTTGCTTCCCCTCATATTGTTAGTTTGATCTCTATTTTGTATTTCAGAGATGGCTTTGTATATATATTGACTCTGTATTCCACTTTGTACTCCTGTTGTATTAGAAGCTCTTGTACTGGCTTCAGTAGGTCTTGGTGTTGTAATCTATATTAATATCTTTATTAGATTCTTTTCCGCTGCTTTCTTTATTTCTCTTCATAGTTTGTTACTAACAATTTCGGACTACGGGTTGACTTACCTACTAGTGGGTTATGGTAGGTTCAACCATGTCCTGAGAAATTGGATCGTGACAAATAGTTGCATCATATTTTGCTTTAGCTCCCATTTTCCAATGATTTTCGATTTGATAATATTGAAAGTTACACTACTGACGAGTGAGACTTCCACTTTGTAAACTGCGAATGGGGTTGTTGGTGGGTTTTCCACCACTTTGTCTAATATTAGTGTTAGTGAGTGATTTCTATATGCTTGCAAAAAATCTTGCTCCCTAAATCTTTGATGGAAGAACCTTTCCGGTTCTAATTGGAATGTCGTTAGTCTCTCTTCGGTATCAGATGAGTCTTTTTTATTGTTGAGATAGTTAAGTTTGTTGATCCCTCAGGGACTTAGTTGTTAAAAAGGTAGTGATATAATTATAATAAAAAGTTATTTATGGTTCAAGAGAGAGTTTGTTGTTTGATTAATCTACTAATTCTACTAACTCAATAAAAGTAAATATGAAAAACATTGTAGGAGTTTTTCACATAGCTATTAAGTCGTAGGGATATTTATAAAGCTAATTTAAGATATTAACCAAATTACTCAATCATAGGGTTAATATTATGGTCATAATCTCCTGATCCTCTGATCGTCTATCCAAATTAGCCTTCTAATTACATCATCGAGATGGGATAGTCAAACTAGTCCAAATGTAATTATATATCTTCCTGTATATGACCCAAGTAGGGAAAACTAGGTACATCTCCATATTAGCCATAAATTTGTCTGTAGAAGTATCATACTCCTCTTAATTCACATTCTTTTTCTAGTCTCTATCTCTGGAGTTCCTATAGAAATCATCCATTTATCCTATTCGTCGCAAAGCAATATAATAGTAAGCACAAGAATCAGAGAACAAAACATAATAGTAGATTCAGCAATAACAATCTCTATATAAATTATGATGTTCATATTATGGACATAACCCTAGATGAAAGGCCTTTAGCCTCTCATAATTCAATTACAAAGCAAGGACTAAAGTATAGGCAATAAATAATGCTATGTAAAGATCGAAAGAATTAACCCTAGAAGAGTTAAGAGTTTGGTCTGGATCTTGATCTTACAATCTTTGACTTTTCTTTAAAATGACCTAGTTATAACCGGCACTCGAAACCACGAGTAGCCCAAGAGAACAACTTGGCCTAGCATGAAACTGGAAAATGCTGAACTGGTACAAAATTTGCGGAAGCTGAGACAATAAATATAGCTAAACTTCTAAATAAAAGAAAACATTATTATTTACATCAATCTAAAATCAACTTAAAGACTATTAATGTCTACATAAAATCATTTGAAAACTGATTAAAACCCTATCAACTGACTGCCTGTCTATGCAGCTTCTACTAATCATACTAAAAACATGACTACCAACATAAACACTGGACTGTGGCTTTCAGATATACGGAGAGATCATCAACATCTAAGGAGTTAAAGCCTACTATAGAGTGTGATCACGTACCTACATATCTGAAAGTTGTGGGCTACATTGTAAAATGATATAGAGTAAAAAAAGGCATCAATACTTTGAATATATACTGACACGCAAGATAAAACTGAATATGATAGTAAAATAATATGTTAAAAAGAAATTGAATAGGTGTGTATATCAAGGTATAATTAGTAACTCAATGACAAGAGTCGAATCTGAGACATATAGTATGAGATGATCATTTCAATGGGCTAATAGTATAAATAAACTATTTTCTGAAAGTTAGAACATGCACTAAAACTGATTAACTGACTTAAGGTAGCTGAGTAACTAAGACTGAAAAACACGTAAAATAGTATGCAAATTATTATGAAGCACTTTTTAGAAAACTGTTGATCTGAAGCCATAAATCATCCTTTTTAAAAACTTACTAAAAATTATGGACTGAGTAGTTAGAAATCAGTGTAACTGAAACTGAATCTGAATAACTGAAAAACTCAAATACTAGATTATACTATCTTAATCATAAGATGAATTAAATGATAAATCTTAAAGAAAATCTGAAAACAAAGTATTGTAAATAAACTCATCTTAAAACTGAAGGCTCTATGGTAAACTAGTCTTTTCTTGAAAATAGCTATGTTTTCTGATTTGGGGAGAGTTTCTTATAATCGACATACACCGTGTGAGCTCATGATGTCCAGCATATAATCCTAATTGAAAGGGTTTCTCTATATCTTACCAGGGTATAGAACCTATCTATGTATATGTGGATCCACTAATGAGCCTCTTGGGCTAAGAAGAGTCACCTGACTTATGAATAGCCCTTAAACCTATGGTGGCAACGTAGTTATGGAACATATTTTATCTTAATCCATGTCATCTCAGTGATAAATAATTATCCCAAAACTATCTGTATTAACATATGCTCATAACTGTATAAATTTCTATCTATCTAAAAGTAAAGTATAAGGGTGTGTTGGTATGAAGGAAAAAACTTTCCATGGAAACTGTTTTCTATGGAAAATGTTTCATCAAAAAAGAGTTGGTTTCTTACTTATTTTCTATCACGATCCAAAAGTTGACATCATGATGGCACCTATCTCGATCCAGCCTTGGTAGATAAGCCGAAACCCAAAAAGAAAGGAAAAATTGATATATGAAGAAAAACATGTAACTACGAGACTTCTAGAACAAAGTCAGGCCATCATATGTAAGTAACATAAGTATCCAAATAAAATACATAAATCCCCAAGACTTGGTGTCGTAAGTGTGAAGAGCATCTAATAAAAATTCAAAATCTGAAATACAAAAGTCTGTCTTTGAAAGTAAATAAAGACAAGATAAGATAGGAGTAGGTCCGAAATCTGCCCTGAATTCTGGAGCTCACCAGTACCTCAAATATCAACCTCTCATAACATAAGATCAGCAACTACGAGTCACACTTGTACTGGGATTTGTACCAAAAGGGTACAAAAGCAGGAGTGAGTACAGTCCACTTGTACTCAATTGGTATCATAGGCTGACCGACCAAATTAGAAAACTAAACAAGTAAAAGATATATGAGCAGATTCCACCTACAAACTGAAAAATTTCCAAATGGTAGCTTACACCGTCTCCATTAACAGTTCTATAATATAAAGTCAAAAGGGGAAGCTACACACAAAATATATAGAGAAACTAAGTACAAGACAACAAACACATAGAAGAAATACAAATGATGCATTGCAATGAAATGATGGTGGGACAATGATGAAAGAAAGACATCACATCACTTTTTATATACACCTTTCGAGCCTCATCACTTCAATACATGACCCATGGGGGGTTCACAACCCATATACTTTCACAATCTCAATCTCATATCTCAATTAACCTTGCCTGCCAAAGATTACGACCAAAGGTTTTATAAAGTGTTTCATTTTCTTTCAAAATGAGTGTTTCTCAGTGGTACCGGTATCTCTTGAATATGTATGTATGAAATGAGGATGTAATGCTTACAACCAAATAGTATGAAGATCATAAACTATTTGATACACATATAAATAAACTTAGAATCAACTCAACATGTCAATAATTCATTGTATAAGCCCTCGCTTAGTACCACTAGAATATATAGTCATGTAATACATTAATAATATCATTTCAAAATTCCCTCACTCGGCATTACTATCATGATAAAGGCAATTAATGCTCAAATAAGCCTATAATATCTATTCAATCCCCCACATGAGCATCACACCAATAATAATGATATTTAATGCACAAATGAGGCCTACAAATATCAAATAAATCCCCCACTCGGGCATCACCACAAATATATCTCTCAAGTCAATAATAATATACAATTAAACTCCAACACGGGCAACACAATATCAATAATAATCTCAAAATACAATTTCCACATCTACTTCCCCAACCCATAGCATGCTTTACACGAATGGTTAACTACCCAGGTCAGTCTAAAGAAAGTTAAGTCATAACCTACCTCGAAGAGCCAAAATCCAAGCCTAGACCCTTCAATACAGAGCCTTTCTTTTACGAGTGGTCTCGGAATGGACTAAATCTATCAAAGATGTAATGAATGCATCAAAAGGGAACTAATGATACCCATATTGTCTATATTTAAATCGGGTCCAATAAGAGTTTGAAAAATAGGTTCAAAATCAAAAGGGACGAATTAGAAATTTATTTTAGAAACATGTTCCTCATATCAAAAGGAGTCAAATTTTTGAAAACTCATGTAAAAATGAGTTGAAAATGAAGCTCGAATTGAAGAAAAACCAATTTAAGGTTAACTGGGTAAAACCTTCAAAAATCCAATTTGAAATCTCCTTTTTAAAACTATTTTGATTATAGAATCAACAGAAAATTATGAAAATAGGAGTTTAGAGGTTATCCAAGTAAGAATAGTGAAGAAACCCCTTTGAAATTGCCTTTCCCAAAACTCCCAAGTCCAAAAATGGTGGAAATCACAAAAAATGAGGAATTTATACTGTTCATGTGAATAGTACCTCACAATCGCGGTCCCTACCTCACGATCGCAAGGTTCAATATTGATCGGCAATTGAATTGGTCATCACGATCACGCAGCTAGGCCTTGCAATCATGATAAATCAACCCGACCCGATCCATTCTATATCTCTTTGCGATCGTGGTACCCCACCTCGCTATCAGGATGATTAGTTTGATCAAGGGCCATAATTGTTACACGTGGCCACACGATCGCGATGAGGCCCCGTATGCTGCACCAGAAACTACAAACCAGTAGTTGGGACTTTGGAAAAATAGTCCCAATCAAACCATCGAGATTCGTTTGGGACTCCACTGAAATAAAACAAATATGCTACTAGGTTATTATTTATTTCGGGACTCAATGGCACCACCGAATTTATGAAAAGAGATTATTTGCATCAATTTAACCCTAAGCTAGTTTTTTTCAAAAGGGTCGAAATACAAAATAAAGGCTCGGGACCTGAACTAACTATACTACTAACCCAAAATTGATATTTTTGATGTAATGGAATTGTCCAATTCACCATCCGAAGCTCGAAACATGAAATGTTGACGAAAGTCAACTCATGGCTTTAAAAGGAGTTTTGGGCAAAATTCATCCCTTAACTATGACTCACGCTTATGTTACATCCTTGTATTACAATAGTGAACAAAAAACATCCTTTTAGTATCTTAAATATAGCAAGAATCATCCTGCCATATATTTCTGTTTAAAAACTAACGTTGTAGTTTCAAAAAATGTGACTTTCTCTTTCCCATTTCCTTATTTTCTCGATTTTGTCCCTATCGAATCCCGTCCGATTGTCTTCCACATTCAGCGAACCATGGAAGAAAACTCTGATTTTCTGAACTTCAAAAAATAATTTGGTAGTTTTTCTTTACAACAAGAACTGAAGCTAGGGCTATACATAAACAAGGTAAAAGAATCAATAGCCATTGAAAATTTGGCTTTTCCGATTCAATATATAGTATATTTACGATTCTCTATTTCTCCAATTAACATGTTCTTCGTTCTTAAAAACTAGATATTGTGGGTTGAAGCATAACAACTAAGTAGGAAGAATGATGGTTCGTATTTTAAGTGGTCGATCATCCACACCCAACTACGGTATTGTTGATATTCAGTACCTTTAAAACATTTGTTAATATATACGTATTATTGATTTGAAAAGTTCTATTAACTTTTTGATTTGTATAAGGTTCTGTTATTTTGATATTCATTATAGTGAACTTGTAGTTCGTTGTCGACTTTATATATATTTAGATTTATATTATATATATACATAATTAATAGTTTTTACATTTTTGATATTATGTGCAAATTCTATCAATGAGCCATCGTTTTTCACAATTAAGTGCACCATGGTGGATCATTTGTACATTCCAAAGGACAGAGTAGTTGAGATATATTTTGAACATTTAAATTTCTATCGTGATGATAATCAATATAGGTAGAAGATGAAAGTGAGTTCTTTGCCGACAAGAGATACAGAAGCACATAGTGATGATTTTGATGATGATTTTGATGATTCTGATTATTCTTTGGAGGAGGAGGATGATCTATTATTTTTAAAACATGTTGATGCTTCTAATGAGTATTTTGGGGTTAATATAAATGTGAAAATGAAGAAAAATGATGGAAATCAAAATTATGTAAGTGAAGAGATGCAAAGGAAAATGCAGAATGAGGATGGTGACTCTGATTGTGTAGATTTTGATGATATAAAGAGTTTGAATAGCGATTGCGAGTGTGAATTTGAAGATTGTGAATTTCCAAAACACAACCCAAAAGAGGATGCCCTTAATCCCAGAATGGTATTTAGTAACAAAAAGGAATTCAAGGAAGCGATGGTTGCAAATCAAGCCAAAATAGGAAAGTCAATTCAGTGGATCAAAGATGATAGAGAAAGAGCTAGGGCCAAATGCAGAAATAATGCTCGTAAGTGCAAGATATTGGGATCACTAATGCAAAGGGATATAACTACTTTTCAAATAAAGACGTTGTTTCCGAGCATACTTGTTTTGTGTGGAATTATAACAACAAAAGCATTAACTCTAGCTTGATTGCAAGCAAGTATGTTGATAGAGTTAGATCAAACAAGAATTGGAAAACATCAAAATTAAGAGATACATTGAGTAGGGAATTACAGTTGGAAGTAAGTATGCATCAAGCAAAAAGGGCAAAGGAAAAGGCTATTGCAATGATCGATGGGGACATAAATGATCAGTTTGGTATTTTATGGAATTATTGTAATGAAATTGGTTGAACATATCCTGGGACTTCTGTTTTCGTGAAACTAATTCCAAATGAGATTCCAAATAATCCGATGAAATTTCAGAGATTTAATGTTTGCTTTGCATCTTGTAAATCGGGATTTAAGGCTGGTTGTCGAACGATTGTTGGGGTCGATGGGTGTTGGCTGAAGAGTACTATGTACAGGGCACAATTACTATCAATTGTTACTTTGAATGGAAACAATAACATCTTCCCAATAGCTTATGAAATAGTCGAGAAGGAAAATAAGGAAATATGGCTATGGTTCTTAACCTATTTGATGAAAGATTTTGAGATTGAAGAGCAATACTTGTGGACTTTTATGTCAGATAAGCAAAAGGGACTCATTGAAGCTTTTGAATTAGTGCTGCCAGGTGTTTCTCATAGGTTTTGTGTGCTACATTTGCACAACAATTTTAAGAGAGCAAAGTATTCTGGAATACCTTTAGAAATTCTCTTTGGAAGACAGCTTCAGCAACAACTATTGATAGGTTTTATTCTCTTATGGTTATTTTTTTGAATTAGATAAAGAGGCCTATGCATGGCTATCTGCTAAAGTTACCAGTGAATTGTCAAGATCACATTTCTCTCCTCTTCTTAGGTATGACATTCTTCTGACCAATCAATGTGAGGTTTTTAATAAGTTTATTCTTGATGCAAGAGATAAACCAATTCTTAAGCTTTTGGAGACCATTAGGCACTTACTCATGGAAAGAATTGATTATAATAGGGAGAAAGCTGAAAAGTAGAATTTGAATGACATTTGTCCTAATATCAAGAAGAAGTTGGTCAAAATCATGAAAGCTGCTAGTTATATTCCTAAAAGGTCGAACATGTGGAACTATGAGGTCATTGGGCCTGACGAAGGTGATACTTGGGTTGTTTACTTATACAACAGAACATGTAGTTGTAGGCAGTGGGAACTATCCAGAGTTCCTTGTAAACATGCTATATCATTGATTTGGCTGAAAAAAGATGAGGCTTCAAACTATGTTGATGATTGCTATAAGGTTGAGACATATCAAAAAATTTATAAAGCTTCAATATTACCTATGAATGGCCATGATTTATGGCCTAAGTCATTGAATCCTCCACCATTGCCACCTTCTTACTTGAATAAGAAGAAGAAAGGAAAGAAGATAATGAGCCACGAGTTAGCAAAACAAAGTTAAAACTGAAACAAAAATTAGTTGATTGTAAGAAGTGTGTTAGACCTATCCACAATAGTTGAACTTGCAGTTTCTCCTCAGATGACATTGAAATTCATCCATCAGACTACCCTTGTAGTTTGGACTCCATCATGGTCGAGGGAGCATCAAGTTGCCATAATATTGAAAAGCTACCAGTAAGAATATTAAAATTTTCATATCTAAGTTCTTTTATTGTGGCTTACGAGTAACAACATTCATATTTAATATTTTAGTTTCTTATTTCAGGTTAGAAGAGGTACATTTCAAGTTAGCCAACAATGTTACAGCTTCCCGTTTTCTCAACAAAGCAGCAACAATTGAAGAAATTACATTTCTTTTTGCACTTTTTTGTTGTTTGCTGTTGGTTTACCAGTTTTCTGCTGTTTTTTTGATGTTTTACTGGATTTATGCTGTATTTCTGTTGTTTTTGCTAGTGCAATGGTACTACAGTACAAGGTTACTAAGTTTTGCTAATTTTTTTTTGTTATTTTTCGCTGCTTACTATAGATTTTTGCAAGTGTGAATGAGTCAAGGGGTTCCTGTTGATGGTCCTTTAATGATCTAACGTGTTGAAAAAAATATTGGGATGTCTCCCTCATTAGACTTCAGCTTGACAAACATAAAAAATTAACAGTATAATTCCAACTGTTCAAGAAGAAACTAAACAAGCACTCTTTAGGCAATGAGAATATTTTTCATTGAACTTTAAAAGTATACATGACAAAGTTTAATATGAAAATACAGGTAAAATGATTAGTACAGTCAGATTTGGCCTCAATTTTTTCTTCTATAAAAAAGTTAGATGTTTACTTTTGAATTATAAAACAACTGTCCTTTTCACAACATTCTTGCTTGCGAAACATCTCTTAGTATCTTCACAACAGTTGGAAGAGGAACAATGAGGTCTTTGTAGTTGTCCTCCTTAAAGACAATGGCCATGCTGCCAGCATTAGCAACTCCACAAGTAACTTGGGGCTTTACAATGTATAGAAGTGGCAGTGTTGCATCGGCTAGTTTGTCTTCTAACTTGGCTTATGAAAATGGACAACCTTTAGAAAATAGGGACCTCTGATTTTATGACATCTTTTGTTTTTAAGATTTTCCACCTAGAATCTGTTGTATTTTCAACCGATCAAGAGCAGGATATATACTGTCA
Source organism: Capsicum rhomboideum (assembly GCA_031232105.1). Taxonomy (NCBI): domain Eukaryota; kingdom Viridiplantae; phylum Streptophyta; class Magnoliopsida; order Solanales; family Solanaceae; genus Capsicum; species Capsicum rhomboideum. The sequence goes on along the minus strand of CP124713.1, from coordinate 123,577,326 downwards.
TGCCACACGACAGTCAGGATGGCATCCAATGCACATTCAAGTTTTCAGAAATTATTTCGACACTCATTAACAGTTCAAGCTTTGTAACACTTGTATGTCCTCTATACAAGTAATTTTGTTTTCAAAATTTGAAGAGCTGCTCATTTCAATAGTAATGATGTTATCGGTTGCTTTATGTAGAATGCTGCCAATTTCTTGTTGCTATCATAATATACACAGCTCGTAGTTAAGGGCCACAAAAGTTACCTGTTCAGTTCGCTTGACCCATTTAGTGTTGCCCCATTCAAAGAAAACCTTACTTACAAAGTTTTCTATGGCTGATGACCTGAAGACAAAGCAATTGTAGGAATATAGTATTGTATTTTCTTGGATGAGGTGCACTTTAGGAGAAGAAAGATCAGGTATAGGATATACCAGGCAAGATCTAGAGTATTAAAGCTTGGAAAGAATATAATTAGCACCAGATTGAAGAGAGTACTTTTATTTTCATTATCATCGACTGCAAAGAGAACTGAAGTGTGCACAATATCCTTCACCCCATAGGATAAACTAGTAAACAACTGTGCTAGTTCATTTCACACATTTTTTTCTAGGTCCTGAAAATCAGTTACTATTCTAGATAGTGTAACTTGTCATTAAACTCTGATGGAGTTGATGGAGTACATATAACGAGCTACAGATAAACTGAGAAAGCATGCTATCAAATGGTGACATTAAGTTCACAGCATTTGGAAAAAGAACTGACAAAGTTGAATAACTTCTTAGCATTTGCATTTTTTAATTTTGAATTCATTGTGACGACAAAGGTCTCTCTTTATATTCTTATCATGGAACACCATTTACATTTGTACTTCTATACCATAAACTGTAAAACTAACAAAGTAAAGAATGAAAACCATTCTACAATTAGAATAAAGTGTGGGAAGTGATTGAAAACTCAACAAATTCAGTATGTAATTAAACCTATCTCAGATGTCAATGCAGTTGTAAATCACAGTGAAGAATGGTAATTTCACTTATAGTAATTTATCTAGTGCCCATATGTTTCTTTACGTATTGAAAAATGAGTACAATATTGGGAACTATCCAAACCAGAATGAGAAAGGAAACAAAATCGGCAAATCATTCAGACATTTTACAAACATGTAAGGGACATCTTAACACTAACTTTGCAAATTTTAGTTATTTCTTACAATACTTAGCAAGCAATAATTTCTATAGAAATGGTTAAGATGAAGAGAGCATAAGTCAAATACATTAACCAAATGAATCCCTGTATGAACAAGAAAAAAGATAAAATCTTATGAACTTCTACCTTGTTTTGTGAGGAGCAGTAAAAAAATTTCAATAATCATAGCTCTTTGAGTTGGTAATAGTGTACAGAGAGATCCATTTCTATTTCAAAAAGGTCTAAAATTTGAAGTCTCTGCAGGAAGGGCATACTTGGAAAATTTAGAGGAAAAGCCACATGCTTGGCACTTTCCTGTGTTGTGCCGTGAGTTTGTTGACGGATTTTAATAGAAGGATAATTGTTGCAACATTTTAGATAATAAAAGGATGTTTTTTGTTCACTATTATAATACAAGGATGTAACCTAAGCATGATTCATAGTTGAGGGATGTTTTTAGCCCACAACTACCTCTAAAAGTCTCAAACTCACCCAAATCACTCTCGAATGCATCAGGGACGATACCAACCAACCCCAGAACTCACAAATAGCATATCGCAACTCCGAGGGAGGGAAAAATGGTCAAAACACATAAAAAGGTGAAATATTCAACTACGATTGTTGAGTTATCTATCACTAAAACACAAGTTTTTCCTCGAACTAAAAAGCAAATAAGGTACCTGAAGCGCTAAAAAGCTGGGGGTATCTATGTTAAATATTAAACTCAACGTCCTAAGTAGCCTTCTCAATAGGGCGATGTGTCCACTAGACCTTCACTGAATCGATATTCTTAGACTCAATTTCCTAGTTTGTCTATCTAGGATAGCAATGGGCTCCTCCTTAAAAGATAAATCAAGGTCTAGTACAATAGAATCCAACCGAATCACATGCACATCATCTGGATGGGACCTCTTCAACATAGAAACGTGGAATATGGGATGAACAACTGATAGATGTTGAGGCAAAGCTAGCATATGCACCAGATTTCTATACTTTTCAAGGATCTCCATAGGGCCAATGAACCTCAGACTAAGATTACCTTTCTTCCCAAACCTCATCACACCCTTCATGGGTGAAACCTTCAATAGAACTAGATCTCCAATCATGAAGGAAACTTTGTGGACTTGATGATGGACATAACTCTTCCGCCTACTCTGGGCAGCCATTAGTCTCTGCTGAATCAGTCTCACTCTATCCATTTAGTCTCTCAAAAAATTTGTACCCTAAGGGTTCACCTCAAAAAAGTCAAACCATCCCATGGGGTATCTACACTTTCGCCCACACAAAGCCTCAAAAGGCGCCATTTGAATGCTATAATGGTAAATGCTATTGTAGGAGAACTCTGATAAGGGAAAGAGCTGGTCCCAATGACCACCAAAATCCATAACACCAGCTCAAAACATGTCCTCTAGCACCTGAATAGTCCTATCAAACTGACTATCCATCTGCGGATGAAAAGCTGTGATCAAATCAAGCTGAGTACCCAACTTACTCTGTATAGTAATCCAAAAACTTGAGGTAAGATGAGTACCTTTATTCGATACAATGGATATAGGAATACCATGAAATCTAACAATCTCTCTAATGTAGATCTTAGCCAACTTCTCTACATTATAATTCGCCATCACAGGTACAAAATACATGAATTTGGTCAATCTATCTACAATCACCCAACTAGAGTCAAACCTCCCCTAGGTCAGGGGTAGGCCAACAATAAATCCATAATGATCTGCTTCCACTTTCACTCAAGAATGGGCATCCTCTGCATCGTACCACCCGATCACTGATGCTCATACTTCACCTGCTAGTAATTCAAACACTAAGCCACAAACTCTACAACATCCTTCTTCATACCACCCCACCAATAATGCTATTTTAGGTCATGATACATCTTAGTCGCTCCTAAGTGTATGGAATATCTAGAACTATGAGCCTTTTCCAAGATCAATCTAACCTATCTACCAACTCTTGGCACATAAACTCTGCCACTAATCCTTAAAACCCCATTAGAATAAAGAGATGCTGCCTTTTCCTTGCCACTCAAATCTCTATCATGAATCACCCTTACTATATCATCGTTAAATTGATGAGCTTGAATCTGCTCCATCAAGGAATACCTATCCTCCACAAAGGAAAAAATATGCCTGAGTGCCAAAATATCAATCCTAACTAACTGGTTAGCTAAATACCAAACCTCTAAGGCCATAGCTCGCTCTCAGGGGTCAAAAGATGAGCTAAGTTTCCCATACTCGCCGCTTTTCGGCTTTAGGCATCTGCCACCACATTGGCCTTGCTCGGATGATAAAGAATAGTGAGAGTATAATCCTTGAGCAACTCAACCTATTGACACAATATTATATCAAAAACTCGCCGAGTGAAGAAGAATTGAATGCTATGATGATCAGATACAATTTCACAATGGATTCATACAAGTAATGTCGCCACAACTTCAACACAAAAACAACCACAATCAACTCCAAATCAAGGGTATGATAATTCTTCTCATGAGGCTTTAACTGTCGAGAAGCATAAGTAATTGCCTTATCCTCCTTTATTAATACACCACCCAAGACAACTCCAAAATTATCATAAAATATGGTAAAACCCATGCCCTCCTTGGGTAAGGTCAAGATAGGAGTCGAAGTCAACAACTCCGTAAGCTTTTGAAAGCTCTCCTTACAAGCATCTGACCACTGAAATACAATCTTCTTCTGAGTCAACTAGTCAAAGGAGATGCTATAGAAGAGAAACCCTGAACAAAAAATATCCCACTAAACCAATAAAACTCTAAATCTCGATGGGATAAGTGGGCCTAGCCCAATCACGAACTGCAACTATCTTGTCTGAATCGACCATAATTCCATCCTTGGTTACTACATGATCATAGAAAGAAATAGAATCCAACCAAAACTCACACTTGGAGAACTTGGCATGTAACTTCTCATCTCGCAATCTCTGAAGTACAGTCCTGAAGTGTCTCATATGGTCAACCTAATTCTTGGAATAATCCAAGATATCATGGATGAATACAATCATGAAAGAATTAAGATAAGGTTGAAATACTTGATTCATTAACTCCATGAACATTGCTGGGGAATTAGTCAACCGAAAAGACATGACCAAGAACTCATAATGGTCATACCAAGTCTGAAAAACCATCGTTAGGATACCTAAAACTATAATACTCAACTGATGATAACCATATCTTAAGTAAATCTTAGAACACAATGAGGCACTGATCTTAGGCGTATTTATACTCCTAAGTGTCATTATCTACACACGTTTACCTTACTTTTGAGGATAACTTGATGTGATTATTGAGTATAAAGTCTTTATTTGTGTGTTAAATTACATGTTTATGGTGTTTAAGGTGCATTTGAAACAAGTATAGAGTCAAAAGGATGAAATAGAACTTAGAAGAGAAAACTAGTGTCGCTAGCTTGAGCTATTATTGTTCTAGTATACTTTGATGAGTTCTATTGTGTTGTATGGACTTATGTTTGTTATGAGATGTTGTAGGAGACTTATTGAGGATCTATGGAAGACAAATAAATCCTACAAACAAGCCATGATAAGTATGGAAACAAGGGACAAGTACATGATAAGAGACGATGAAAAAAAGGATGCACCCCTACACTTTGGAGGGGGCCATGCGCCGCACCCCAAAACGCGCAAAATAGGGCCTGCCTTGCACCACATAGGGAAATGTGCTACTATTTTTTTCATTCCTTTATGGTACGACACACCTCCCCTAGGGTACGATGGAACCCGCGTTGCACACCCCTTTAAATAGCCTAAAAGTTGGGTTTTAACTTGGTTTAAGTAGGGGAAAAGTTGTAAATGCATATGATTCGTTTGGGGAAACTCATGGAATACCTAAAGCACTATAAAAAAATTAATTATATGCATTTATTCACATCTCTTGGATGACACAAAAATTGGATATCAAAAGAGACATCAAGGAGCTCAAACTAGGGTTCTTTCTTCTTTTACTTTTCATTCCTGCAGTTTGAAGTTATGAATTCTTTTATGGAGATTTTTTGTATGAATATGAGTGGATAAAAACCCTATTTATATGGTTTAGGCTACTACATAATTTCTTAATTATGGTTTTATAGTTGGTATATTTGCTTTATCAAGTCATGTGATTGTTCTTGCGTTCTTGTTTTACTATTCTAAAGCGTCATGAACTTTAGGATAAATTATAGTTCCAAAACGTATTGACAATAGGAGTTGCGGGGTGGAATGAAGAATTTAAGGAGTGTGGATCATGTTTTAATGGTTAGATATTGATTGTTAAAGAATGATTTACAGTTAGGATAGCAATATACCTAAACGTCCCACTTGGTTCATAAAATGGGAAGATAGTTTAATGCACTCAAATTAAAGACTCACATCCTCACTCAATGATGTAGTTGTGATATTAATTTGGGTAGATGACTTAGAGGATGACCATTCCCATGTTGAACATGAACCCCATAGATCAACAATCACGATAAGCACTAATACCGACTAGAAACCTTAGTTATGTATGAATGTAAAGTAATTGCCTCAACTCGGGAACTCTCCATATATTGTTTACAATCTGAATTTCATATCATTGTTAATTAAATTATTTAGTTTTTAAAACTCAAAACTCTTGTTGGTTACAATACGCATTTGTTTAACTTTAATAGTAACACTATAATTTGATCGTCTACTAATCACCAAGTCCCTGTGCGATGGGCCACTATATTTCTGCATGACCATGTACACTTGCATTGTCTCTTGGGACGCGACAAGTTTTTGGTGCCGTTGCTGGGGACTTGAAAATTAACAACCTTCTAATTTTTAGTTTTACTATTTTGTTTGATAAGTGCTAACAACTTGGTCTTAGCTACTTAATTTGTAGGTACAAGTTTGAATATTGAGTAAGCTGGCAAGAGAGAGGGAATTAGTTGAACCACATCCCAAACCTGAGCGATGCTTGTACCGATTGAGGAGAGAAGCAACACTTCTCTATCCAATCCCGCAAGTTCAAGAAGGTGAGACCATTCCTGCAGCAATGGGTGATGAACAACCACCTCGTAGGATAGTATGCGATGTGGCAATCCCACTCATAACTAATATGACGTCCTATATTCAAAAGCCAGATGTATGAGGCAGATTTGAGTTGAAACAAAACATGGTGTAATTATTGCACATGAGCGGGCAGTTTACAGGCTTGTCACATGAGTATCAATAGGTCTATCTTCAGAATTTTTTGGAGATAAGTGACACATTCATCCCCGCGGGAATCTCCACAGAGTGTGAGGCTCACACTTTTTCCATTCTCACTATTGGGAAAAGCGAAGAAATGGTTAAAGGCAGAACCTTTGAAATCAATTACAACTTGGGACGATTTGGCAAAAAAGTTCCTCATCTGATTCTTTCCTTTAGGCAAAACTGCAAGGTTGAGGAGTGAGATCCTGTGTTTCAAGAAAAAGCCAGACGAGAATCTCTATCATGTATTGGAGAGATTCAAGTCTCTTCTCAGAGATTGCCTGCATCACCAATAGACCAATGAGGTATTAGCTCATACTTTTGTTGAAGGTCTTGACCATAATACAAAAATTTTGTTAGATTCAGCGGCGGTGGTCAGGCTTTGGAGAAAACTTATGATGAGCTGTACACTCTCCTCAATAGAATTACACAAGGTAATCTAGATTGGAATGGTGATATATCTAGAACAATGGTGAAGAAGCCGACAGGTATGATTAAAGTGGATAGTGTCATAACATTGGCTACACAGTTGGACAGTTTTTAAAATCGAAAGATGGCTCAGTTCAACAAGTTGAGTGTGGCTCAACCTCAGGCAAAGTTAATGCAGTTCAATAAGTTTAGACTTGGTGTGAAACTTATGGTAGTAGTGGTCACTTTTAAGAATTATGTGCAACAAATCCGGATTTTGTGAATTTTATAGGAAATGCGCAGAGAGGTAATCAAAACTATGGTAAAGCCTACAATTACAACAGGCAGAGTTAGCCCAATTACTCATGGGGCAATAATCAGGCTTAATCTCAGCAATTTCAGCAGCAGTAAGGTATTCAAAATAACACCAGTCCAGCAATATAGAGGAGACTTTGAAAAAATATTGGCCAAAAGTATTTGGAGATACAAATGGGTCAGTTAGCTCAGGCGCAGAAAACAAGACCTCAAGGGGGTCTACCTAGTGACACAGAGCAAACTCCTAAGCAAGTTATAGCAATCACATTGAGAAGTGATATAGATTTGATTGATGTACCTCCAAAGAAAAATCATGAGGTGCAAGAAGAATTAACCACACCAGAGCAAACAGAGAAGCAAACTCATCCCAAAGAAGCTGACAAAAAGGGGAAGTCTGAGTACCCTAATGGAAAGCCGATTGAGCAACCTTGAAATAGACTACCACCACCTTTCCCACAAAGGCTCAATAAAGCAAAAAAATATACTTGTTTTAAGAAGTTTTTTGACACATTTAGAGAACTTCACATTAACCTTCCTCTTGTAGATGTTTTGTAGGGAATGCCAAAGTATGCAAAGTACTTAAAGGACGTGGTTAAAAACAAAAGGAGGCTTGGTGATGTTGGTACTGTGACACTTACGAAAGAGTGTAGTTCTCATCAAGATGCCCAAAAATCTCAAGGACCCGACCCTGGGACTTTCACCCTCCCCATACAAATTGGTGAAAGTGACGTTGTCCATGCTTTGAGTGATTTGGGGGCAAGCATCAACTTGATGCCCCTTTCAGTTTTTAATACTATTGGTTTGGAAAAGCCATGGCCCTCTTTGAGTGAAGAATTTAAGTTGTAAATGGCCCGCGTCGTACACCTGTCTAAATGGCCTAAAAGTTGGTTTTTAACTTGATTTAAGTGGGACAAAGTTATAAATGACAATGATTCATTTGGGGAACCACATGGACGACCTAAAGCACTATAAAAGGAGTAATTATCCACATTTATTAACATCTCTTGTATTACACACGAATTGGAGAGCAAAGGAAACTTCAAGGAGCTCAAACTAGGGTTCTTTCTTCTTTTACTTTTCATTCTTGTAGTTCGAAGTTATGAACTCTTTAATGGAGATTGTTTGTATGAATATGAGTGGCTAAAAACCCTGTTTCTAGGGTTGAGGCTACTATATGATTGCTTAATTATGGTTTTTATAGTTGGTATATTTGTTTATCAAGTCATGTAATTGTTCTTGCGTTCTTGTTTTACTATTCTAAAACGTCATTAACTTTAGGATAAATTGTAGTTCCAAAATGAATTGACCATAGGAGTTGAGGGGTGAAATGAAGAACGTAAAGAGTGTGGATCATGTTTTAATGGTTAGATATTGATTGTGAAAGAATTATTTGTGGTTAGGATAGTGATATACCTAAACGCCCCACTTGGTTAATGAAACGGGAAGATAGTTTAATGCACTCGAATTAAAGACTCGCTTCCCCACTCAACGATGTAGTTGTAAGATTAATTTGGGTAGATGACTTAGAGGATGACCATTCCCAAGTTGAATATCAAACCCGTAGATCAACAATCACGGTAAGCACCAACACCGACCAGAAACCATAGTTATGCATAAATGTGAAGTAATTACCTCAACCCTAGAACTCTCTATCTGTTGTTTACAATCCGAATTTCATATCATTTTTATTTAAATTATTTCATTTCAAAAACTCAAAACTCTTGTTGGTTACAATACGTATTTGTTTAACTTTAATAGTAACACTGTAATTGGATCGTCTGCTAATCACCAAGTCCCTGTGGGATCGATATTTGGCTCAAAAGGGCCACTATATTTCCTGCACGACCACGTACACTTGTGTGTGCGCTTGGGAGCGTCAGGCACCCTAAAGCTGGTCAAATAGATTATCAATACGAGGAAGAGGATAGTTGTTCTTGATCGTCACCTTATTCAATTACTAATAGTCAATACACATGCGTATAGATCTGTCCTTGTTCTTCACTAACAAGATAGGAGCATCCTAAGGAGACACACTAGGTCTAATGTAACCCTTACCCAACATATCTTGCAATTGCTTCTTCAATTCTTTCAACTCAGAGGGGGCCATCCTATGAAGGAATGGAAATGGGCTTGGTGTCCGGCTCAACATCAATAGCAAAAATAAATATCTTGGTTCAGAGGCATACAACATAAGTTCATAGGAAACACATCCTTAAACTCTCTAACAACTTGGATAAAATCGAAAGGAGTAAAGCAACACTAGTATCGCAAACATAGTCCAAATAAGGCAAACACCCCTTTTCTACCATGCGATGAGCATGCAATAAAGATATAACTCCCTTTGGACTGGAACTAGGTGTACCCTTCCTCAGTAACCTTTGCACATCAGGAGTAGCTAAAGTCATGGTTTTAGCAAAACATTCCAAAACTACATGATAGGGAGCTAACCAATCCATACCCACGATAACATCAAAATCAACCATACCAAGGATAATCAAGTCTACCTAGGTCTCACGCCCCGCAAGGGTCACTACAAATGATCGGTACACCCGATCCACTACTAAAGAATCTCCTACTGGGTAGAAACATGAATACGCACAATAAGGAACTAACATGTAACATGAAATCCAGAAGCAAAGTATGTAGAAACATAAGAAAATGTAGATCCAGGGTCAAATAACACAGAAGAAGAATGATGGAAAATACAGATGATACCTATGATAACTGCATCTAAGGCCTCTACCTCAGGTCTTCCAGGTATAGAATAGCACTGATCACGCCTGCTCCCAAACCGAGAAACCCTGTGTCCACTACCATGAGCTCCCTAAGCTCCACCTTCACCTCTAGTACTACCCCTGCCACTCTATGAACCACCTCTAATTACAGATATATGAGCAGGGGTAAAGCTAAAACTGAGAACCCTGCTGGGCAGGACCCAATGCACACCAAGGGTAGTCCCTCGCATTATATATAGTCTCCTCACATACGTAACATCCTCTGCTACCTGACTCACATAAGAAGCGTACAGAAGAACTAGAACACCCTTCGTGACCCGATGAACCAAAACTGGAGCCTCTACCAACATGACCTGGCCACCAACTTCCTGAAGCCCTAGAAACCACACACATACTACTCGAACTCTATAAAATTGCCTGCACTGTTCAATCATAATAACCATGAGCTCCTCTGCTAGTGAAATCCCTACCTTGGGATGCATGTCCACTGAACTCACCTTGTCGATGGATCCTCTTAGAAATGCCACTACCCTGGGTACCCTAACAAATTGACTCAATCAACTTAGCATACTCTACTATACTTTGGAAATAAGCCCCTAACACCACTATTTGAGCTATAGCCAAATGGTAAAAGTTTGTCAAAATGTACCTCATACTCTGTAATAGTCATGGAGCCCTTCTCCAAGTGATTAAACTCATCTCTCATCTGATCCCTCAAACTATAAGGCACGAACCTCTCTAGAAAAGCCTAAAAAAATTGGAGTCCATGTCCTAGCAGGCAAACCCAATAGTCTACAACTAGTAAGAGACCTCCACCATTGTCTGGCTATATTAGTCAACTAATATGTTGTATAACCAATACCATAGGACTTAAAGGATCCGATGATATGCAACCTCTCCTGATAGTCAAGCAAAAACTCATAGGCGTTCTCTCCAATGGCACCACTAAATTTGGGAGGAGTCAAGTGAATGAATTTCTCAAACTTATTCTGATTATTAAAAAACATCACAGGACCAGAAGTAATAGGAGGTGCAATAAGTCTAGTAGGCAAGAATCAATATGAGGGGGTACCACAGAAGATGGTTGTGCCCTTAGAGTCAAAAACCCATAAGTAGGAGCTTGCCCTAATAGCTGAAAACATTCCAAGATTTGAGAAATACCCATCACACTTAGTGGAATACCTATATGGGGATCCCATCTAGACGACCCAACAAACGAATCAACAAATCCTATAACATTTGGGTAGCGGTTGAACTCTATGGGGCCTGAACTGGTCCTGCATCCTCTATCTGATAATCCCCATCATAATAACTCTCACGCTTAGGAAAGGACACCCTAGCCCATTATCTGGCCAGAGAATCTCCTCATGCCCGACCTTTACCTCTAGCTAGGCCACGACCCCTTCTTAGCCCCCTGACTAGGGCTCCAGCAGCGGGTGCTGGCTTAGTATCCTCAACATCTCTGAATCTAGTCCTCACCATCTACACAAAAAAGAATATAATGCAAGTTTAGAATATTGGGCATGAACAACCCGTATGATAAGGAATCAATTTAGAGAAGTTTTTTCTAAAGACGGCTTATAGCCTTTCGAAGAAAGATACGAATGTCAACGTTTTTATCTGTGAGACTCTAGTGGACATCTTGATCTTATAATTATGAGACTGGTGAACCTAGTGCTTTGATATCAATTTATCACAACCCAAAAGTTGAGGTCATGATGGCACCGACCTTGACCCAGCCTTGGTAGGTAAGTCAAAACCTAAAAAGAAAGAAAAAATCAATATATGAAGAAAAACACGTAAATATGAGACTTCTATAATGAAGTCAGTCCATAATATGTAAATAAAATAACTATCTGAAATTCAAAATCTGAAATACATAAGTCTTTCTTTGAATGTAAATAAAGACAATATAAGATATGTGGAGGTCAAGAATCTGCCCCAAACTCTGGAGCTCACCATTACCTTGAATATCAACCTCTCACAACACGAGATCAACCACCATGGGTTACACTCATACTGAGATCTGCATCGAAAAGGCATAGATGTAGGAGTGAGTACCGTGCACTTGTACTCAGTAGATATCTTAGGCTGACTGAGAAAAGTATAAAACTAAACAAGTATAAGATACTGTGAACACATTCCACCTGCAAACAAAAAAGTTCCCAAATAGTAACTCACACTATCTCCACTAACAGTTCTACCATATAAAGTCAAAAGAGAAAGCTACACATGAAATATGTAGAGAATCTAAGTACACGACAAAAGACACATAGAGGAAATACAAATAATGCATTGCATAAGGGAAGTCTACACACAAAATATGTTGATAAACTAAGTACACAACAATAAATGAATAGAGGAAATACAAATGATGAATTTGCAGTGCAATGAAATAATGGTGGAACAATGATAAATGAAAGCCATCGCGTGACTTTTTGCATATACCTTTTGAGCCTCAGCGTTTGAAGATAGGACCTATGAGGGGTTCTCAACCTATATACTTTCACAATCTCAATGTCATATCTCAATCAACCTTGCTAGTTAATGATCACCACCAAGCATTTTATTAAATTTTTCATTTTCTTTCAAAATTAGTGTTTCTAAGTGGTACCAGTATATCATGAATATGTATGTTCAAAATGAGGATGTAATGCTCATAACCAATCAGTATGAAGATGATAATAAATTCAATACAGGTATAAATAAACTCAGAATCAACTCAACATGTCAATAATTCATGATATAAGCCCTCACTAGGTACCACTTGAATAAATAGTCATGTAAAATATCAATAATATCATCTCAAAAACCCTCACTCAGGAATTACTACCACAATAGAGGTAACTAATGATCAAATAAACCTATAATATCTATTCAAGCCCCTACACGAGTATCACAACAATAATAATGACATTTAATGTGCAAATAAGGCCTACAAATATCAAATAAAGCCCCCACTCGGGCATCACCTGAAATATCTCTCTCAAGCCAACAACAATATGTAATTAATTCTCCACAAAGGCAACACAATAATAATAATAATCTCTAAATAAAATTTCCCCATCTAATTCCTCAATGCATAACATGCTTTACAATAATGGTTAATTTCCCAATCCAGTCTAAAGAAAGTTAAGTCATAACCTATCTCGAAGAGTCAAAATCCAAGCCTAAACCCTTCAATGTGGAGCATTTCCATCACGAGCTATCTCAAAATGCATTAAATCTATCAAAGATGTAAGCTACACATCAAATGGGAACTAATGATAACCATATTGGCTATATTTAAATCAGGTCCAAAAATAGTTCAAAAAATAGGTTCAAAATCGAAAGGGACAAATATGAAATTTTATTTAGAAACATGTTCAGTATATCAAAAGGAATCTATATCTGAAAACCATGTTAAAACGAGTTGAAAATGAAACTCGAATCAAAGAAAAACCTAATTTAAGATTAACCGGGTAAAACCCCAAAAATTCAATTTGAAATTACCTTTTTAAAATAATTTTGACGATAGAATCAATAAGAAATTATGGAGAGGTTCCCAAGCAACAATGGTGAAGAAAATCCTTCAAAATCGCCTTTCCGAAGCTCCCAAGTCCAAAAATGGTGAAAATCATGAAAATAAGAAATTTATACTATTCAAGTGTACAGTATCTCGCGATCACGAGGGTCAATATTAGCCGACAATTAAATTATTCATCACGATCATGCAACTAGGCCTCGCGATCGTGATGAGTCAACCCGACCCGATCCATCTTAGATCTCTTCATGATCACAGTACCCCACCTCACGATTGCGATGAGTAGTTTGATCAAGGGCTATGATTCACAATACGTGTCCATGCGATTGCGATGAGGCCCCTGATGCTGCACCAAAAATGTCAAACCAACAGTTGGGACTTTGGAAAAATAGTCCTAATTGAACCATCGAGATTCATTCGGGACCCCGTAGAAATAATCCAAATATGCTATTAGACTATTTTTGACATTCCAGACTCAATGGCACCGTCAAATTTATGAAAATAGATTGTTTGCATCAATTTAACCCTCAGGACCCCTCTAAGCTTATTTTAGCTAGTTTTCATCAAAAGGGTCAAACTATAAAATAAAGGCTCAAGCCTCAAACTAACTATGCTACTAACCCTAAATTGACATTTTGGATATAATTGAACTGTCCAAATAACCCTCTGATACTCGAAACATAAAATATTGACTGAAGTCAAACTCATGGCTTTAAAAGCCTTTAAAAATCTCGAACTCAACCAAATAACTCTCGAACACATAGGGAACCATTAAAACCAACCCCACAACTCACAAATAGCATATAACAACTACGAGGAAGGGAAAAATGATCATAACACATAGAAAGGTGAAATTTACAACTATGATTGTTACATTTTCTTATGTTTGGTTGGTGAGTGCGAAACATTTTCCAAAAAATATTTTCTAGTGTTTGTTTGGTGAATAAAAAATATTTTTTCAAAAATATCTTTTAGTAGGAAGGAGTGTTTGTTTGTATTTGTGTATGTTATTTTTTTTTGGCAGATTCTTGTTCGTGTTGTTTTGGTGATGTTTGTGATTTCGAATAAATAGTCTATAGTATTACTATGTGGGTGTCTTGCTTCTTTTATTATCTAGCGATGTGTTATCTCATTTTTATTATTTGTTTTTATGATTTTTGTTTGTTATTGTTATCTGTTCTGAGACGGGGGTCTATCGAAAACAACCTCTCTACTTCACCTGAGGTACTGGTATGGACTGCGTATACTTTACCCTCCCCATACCCCACCTAGTGGGAATACACTGGTTATGTTGTTGTTGTTAGTGTTTGGCTAGAGAGGAGAAAATACCTTTTAGGAAAATAGTTTTTGACCCGGGAACCAACTCCAACGATCGATCCGAGACCCAATATCGATACAAGACCCAACCCCGATATTTGACCCTTGACTCGACCCCAACAACCAATCTAGGACCTAATCCCTACTCCTAATACTGACACCCAACCTCAACTCTTAACTCAAACCCAACTATGACTCCCTACTCCTAACTCATGATCAATCTTGATTCTCGACCCTAACACCCGACCCCAACTCCCTACACCTGATTTGAGACCCGACCTAGGACCCAAATCTGACTATCTATTGACACCCAACTCAAGACCTAACCCCAACTACCAACCGACATTCTACTTGAGAACCAACCCTGACTACTGGATGGCACTCGAATCCTAACTCAAGACCCCACCCAGACACTCGACTCCCAACTTGAGATCAACCCCAACATTTGAATTGGGACTTGATCCCAAGACATGAACTGGGACCCAACCCCGACACCCGACTCGAGATCCAACCCTTGTACCTAAACCATTACCCACCCCAAACATCGGAATTATCTTTCAAGAATTGTACTAAAAAATCACCCTTCTATGGGTTCAAACTATTCTTGGTACTTCATGATAACTAAATAACTCTTGAAACATGCTATAAAATAAGTTTTAAGGAAAATGCGTAAAAATCATATCAAAATTTTAAAGGGGCAACAAGTAATTCTTGCTAAATACGTAAATCATTCCACCACATGATAAGACACCAATAAGTGAAAAAGACTTCAAATTTAATATAACACTATACTATTTTAAGGTTAAATATTAATAAAAAACCATGCTATTTCATAAACAAGAGGAAATTTAGAAGTGAGTTTACAAGCCTTAATTTTACTCTTTAAATCAAGAAATTATGAAATTATTGTTGTGAGGATGAAAGGGTTTTCCTCACTAAAATCTTATGTACTGAGAGCAAGAACTTTGAAGATGAATCTTTGAAAGAAAATTTGAAAATCTTGCTTGAACCCTAGCTTGAACTTCTTGAGGAACTCTTTGTGTTTCTTAGAGTTTGAGAGGAAGGGAATAAGGACTTTCTCAAGTCTTGAACAATTTTAAGGGTTTTTAAATTCAATTTTGAGATTTTAAATAATGGGTAAAAGGACCAAAACTCCCCTAATAAAATAAAAGAGGTGCAAGATGTCACTCCTGAGAGGGGTTGTGCGCTGCGTAGCCCAGTGCACCGGCTAACCTGTGAGCAATTTGGGCCTGTTCTACATCTAACAAGATCAATGTGGGAGCCCTATGAGTATAGTGCGTGTACTAGTTCTATGTCTAATCATTCACTCTTGAACATCGGAATGCATTCTAAACTACTCAAATAGATTTAAGGGCCTCATGACTTAATTTTTGAGCTCAAAATAGTCTAAGAAATATTATGGCCATGGAAATTTTTTTAGGGTGTTATAGATTGCGTTGTCCTTTTGATAATCATGCAACTACATATATGTTAGATTATGGAAATGAATTCAGTCTCCTGCATTATCTCTCACCCTCCTCTGACATCATGAATGGTTTATCTACATATGATGCTTTCACAACTATATGAGTTATTGATAATAAGAATGACCAATTATGTAAGTAAATCCTATTATTCCTAATATGAATTTGTCAAACAAGAGTTAACGCCTTGAAGTCATGATAATCTTCTTTTACGAAATCCAAACCCTCCCTTCTGAGTTTGTAGATAGAAATATTATGGCATAGGATAATGTTTGCAACCATTTGATATTTTAATTAAGAACGAAAGGAAATTTGACATCCAAAAACCCTAAATATATGCAATTACATGAAAATCTTATGAACTATATAATCACATTAGGTTTCATAACCTCAACATGAGGTTATAAACTACCCATAATGATGGTGAAACAATAAGAGTATTGGTTAAAAGAAAACATAACTTACTAAGATTAATGAAAAACTTGAATTAATATTGAAGTTTTCATTCAAGAACTAAGAACTAAACATCTAAGAAGTTACACGACAAAACTAAGTCTAAATTATGCTAAGATAATAATTGTTGACACTTTAAAATTGAAACCTAATAGACCTATTTAAAATGGTAAAAAATTAGGAATCCTAATTAAAATAACTTATTTAACGACATGATCTGTGTCACTCTGTGACCGACAGTCAGTTCACGATATGTGAACTCAAATTTTATGATCGTCGAATGCCATGCCCAATTAAGTTTTCTACAATTATGTCGTGTTTAATTTGTGGTCGCGCTTTGTTTTCATGAGTACATTATTGCCTCGCAAGTTTGTTGATAGCTCATGTCTTTCTTCGTCAAGTTTAGGTTGTCAATAAAGTTTACAACCATATTTGACTTCTTGCTCTAACCTTTGTCTGCAGGTTTCTAAGTAAAACTTCCTCTGAATCTTTCCATAAGTGAAGTTGTGCTTCTTCAACTGACCTGTGGTTTAGAATGCAGTCTTAAATCACTTAATTTGGAATAATTTGTGGTAATGTCCCTCTTCAACCCATTTAGACATCCAAAACCTACAAAACAACAAACTAACATCAAAACACATATAAACATAGTGAAATAAGTTTGAGAGCAATTAAAACATAAAGGAAAGAATAGAGAATATGTGCCAAAATCTAGGCACATTACTCTTTTCTCCTAAATTGCACGAAACACCTTACATAAGTGATAAAAAATGGAGTTAAGCATATATCAATAGTATTAAGCTAAATTATCCTCAAAACAAAGCATAAATATGGGCAAAAATAGTGAAAAAGAATGTATATTGTCCGTACATCAGTAATTTGTTAAAATTCATGACAAATCATTGGGAAATTATCTTAAGGAAGGTTATAAACTTACCCCACAAAGAAACTTCAAAAACCTAGCAAAAATCACCTTAATTCGTGCTCCAAGACTCCTAAAATTGGTTTATGAAGCTTAAGTTTGAAATTCAAAATTAATTTTGTCCAGGTATCAATTACCCTTCATGATCATAAAGTGTTTGCGCAATCATGTCCATGAACCAAACCAAACTCTCACAATCGTGAGTCTAACTTACACGAATGTGATGAACAACCTCTGACCAGGACCAGCACTCATCTTTATGACTGCAATCTTCTTGTCACGATCATGATGACCATCTTTACAACTACTTCACGATTGTAGTGGAAACTCAAGAATGGAAAGAATAGCTACTGCACCCGTGGACAACAATGTCAAAATCAATCTAGGTCTCACAATAGACCCCAACACAGTACAATAATGCAAGTCAGTGGTAAAACTCATTTCAAACCTGTTGGAATTGTCAAATAACCAATCCATAATAACTTTGAACAAACGTTAACCGAGGTCAACTTTAACTGAAGAAAGCTTAAAAATACTACCAAATGACCAAAATGCCCCCAAAACCCCGGGAACCAAACCAAATCTTTAACTATGTCAAAATCACTTTCCGAATCTAGTTGAATCATCAAAATTTGAATCCGACATTTACAATACCAAATGTTAGCGTTAGACAAATTTTTCAAATTGAAAAAACTTCTCCAAAACTCATCAGATCACCTCAGGAATCAAACCACCTATCTTTCCAAGTCACCGATATCAATCTAATGCTACAGGGAGGGTCAAACCAGGGAAAAAAAGCAAAAATCACAAAATGACCTTAAGGTTCATTAAAACTATATCTGTAAAACTTCGATTATAGTTTAGGTGGTACTTATATTTTTTTTTTTTTCAAAAAAAGAGACCAAATTATATCCTTATATTGACTCAAGATAGAAAAAAAAGTAATCAAAATGTTAAATAAAAATTATTAATAAGTCAACACAGAGGACCAGTTTGGCCATGAAAACCAAAAATATATTCACTTTATTTGGTATTCTGGTATATTTATGGCCAAACAAGTATTACGGAATAAAGTAAAAACGTATTTCGGAATATTTTTAATAATATTTACGGCCAAATGCCTACTAAACATTCTGTAATGACAGAATTCATCATTATTATAAATTACCTCGATATTAGTATGATGTTCATAAATTATCGAACTATTATTTGAAAACGCATGAGGGACACAGGGATTAAAAATTTGGGGACTTAAACACTTGGGTCAGGCTGACGTTAGCATGCTATAGTGGTAATTATTCCACTATAGCGGTACCGATATAGTGGTAAGCTAACAGCTAAAGCGGGGTGATGCAGTCTAGTAACCCACTTAAGCGGAATTTATTTCCCTTATCCCTTTTTGATTAAAATAGCAACGTGGAACGATCCAAAAACCCTAAGGGCTACTTCCAATGTCTTAGAACCATGAAAAGGAGGAGAGGGATGAGGATGGGTGAAAAGCCATGGATTTTCAAGGAATAGCACATCCGTGATCTTGACCTTCAGCTAGAAATTGCATTGGTTCATCCTTCCTACAGCTGGTTGACATCTAGGTAAGCTAAGGTTTTATTGAGTAACACTGACACAGATTAGAAAGCATGAATATAACATAAATGGATGGGAGATTGTATGTTTAGGTCTTCGGACATGGAGATAGGATGGATAAATCGGTTAAAATTCAGGTAGCATGTGATTAGGGGCTGTTTATATATCTTTTATAATGATTATGTTATGTGTATGCCATGGACTGATGATTTCCCACCATAGACTCATATTGGCGTAGTGGAAGAATGACTTTACGATTATCAATTAATCTTTAAGGGACATACTAGGTGGGGTATGGGTGAGTTTACTGACTAGGATGGTAATCCTTATTGTAGTTGTCGGGCCGTAGTATGGGAATGAATTCTTATGATTAGGGTCCTATTGGTAGAGTAGGTTATGGTATTGTAGTTTAATCCAACTTGTATTATATGTGCATGATAACTACTTTGTAGTGTGTCTGGTTAATGCATGTTGTTTGGTGGTTAATACAATGATTTAGTTGCTTATGATTGACCTGTCTTATTTCTAAGAGGGAATTTTCTCATGGGTTATTGGTAAAATAAGGTTGGCAGACACTTAGGTCTAAGGTATCCCTTGCTGTATTTGTCCTTTAAGAGCGGTGATAACCCTAGCGTAAGGCTAGGTTGGGTAGAGTAATAGGAGGAAGGGGTGATGTCTCAGAGTTCATAGCCAGAAGTTTGGTAAAGGGGAGGAAAAGAAACATTGGGGGTTAAGTAATGAGTCTAAAATAATGCATGCTTTTATTTTGAATATTTATGTTATATTTGTGTAATCCAATTCTGGTCAACCGATGAGGCTTACAAACATGTGTGTGGTTTGTACAGATGCTACTTTTGCTATACCCTTTTTGGGGTCTAATCTTTTCCAGGGATCAGTGTTGGTTTCTTGATTGTTGTGGTGGTGATCCTTTAACATCTCCCACTCTCTTATTCATGGTGGAAGTTGTGTCTTCTTTACCTTTCTCTTTAACAACTCTTGTACCTATTTAGACTGGGTCCTAGGGTAGTTTACTACCGCTTTTGATAATGTAAAACTATGTAATAAGGTTGGTTAATACTTTTTAATGAACACTTTCGCATATCTTTTAAATGGTGGTAAGGGGTTCTCCTTTTAAAGTGGATTAGAATAGGTTCCCTCATGATCTAGTATTTAGGTCGTGACAAATTGGTATTAGAGCCTACGTTATTGGTCTCTCAGTACAAGAGCAAATGTCTAGTAGAGTCCTGCGGATTGGTGTGTTGATGTCTACATCTAATCTTCGGGGAGCTATAAGACATTATAGTAAATTGTTTCACTTCTTTCTTTCATCTACTGCAGTTGTTCAGTTGATGTATGGGTTGAGTCCAATTGGTATCTCAACTAGGCAAGTGGATGTCACTTGACTACGCTTGGAAGAGTAAAAACAATAAAAATTGGGATCGGGAATTTCCTAATTGGTATTTGGCCATAAGGGCTGTGTGTAACATGCTAAGATGACCAACTCAGGGTCATCAAGTGCATAATAAGAGGTTATGATAAGAGATATGGAGAATGAATTATTGGTTTGGAATTCTCCAAATTCATGTGGTTGTGATTGTAATTGATTGAATTTCTTGAAGCTATGCTATGTGAATGTTGTGAGTGCCATATATTGTGTGGTGTTCGGTAAAATTTTGAATATGACCTTATTGATTGGCTGGTGATAATGTTAAGGTTTAAATCGGTGTTCAAGGTTAAGGAAATCGGGTATTCATGTGAAATCATACCTGCATGGTTTATTTTGAAAAAGTGCCACTATATGGGGTTAGAATGGTTATCGTTGCATAAAAACCAGGAATTTGTGATAAGTTTAGTTGAAATCGTCAATCTTGCGTGGTTGGTTGTTGATAACAAGGCTAAACTTTGATGATAGGAAAACAAGGTTTGAATTCATAATAGCGGAGCTATTTTAAAAGGGATTCCTCTTGTAGTCATGTTTTTGTGCAGTATTACACATTATAGTGCAGTGTTAATCATCGATTTAGAAGTGGTTAAACTTGCTTTCAAAAATTAACAAGGTTTAAGTTTTTTGGGTTTGTACTATGGGTATTAAGGAGTTGGGGAAGAAAACATAGGGAAAAAGTCTAAAATCTGGGCAGCCATTGTTTTGGGCCGCCATAGAGGCGTAAGCATCGCTATAGCAAAATATTTTCTGCTATAGCGAAAGGCACACCGCAATAGTGGTACGAGCGGAGCAGTAACCTTATGCTATTTTTCCTCTATTTTTGACTTTGTATTTTGCTCGTCTATTTTGACATTTTAGGGTGCTGTCCATTGCACTAATATAAAATAGAATGAATATCATATAAGTGAGCTTATTATTTATTAGTGTAGGAATAAAATAGCATCCATGTACGAAAATAAATGGGAGGAAAGACAAAGTGTCAAGTAGATACCCCAAGTGGGGGCAACCAAAATATCATTAAAAAAAAAGGGGGGGGGGGAATGGACCAAGATGGATGACCTGTCAGTCGCGGACTGCTGGGGCATGGTCGTCTCCATCTGTATCAATAAGGAAGGGAAACTCCCTCAAATCCTCTGGTTCCAGCTCAGGAAGCTTCTAGTTGGGTGGTACGCACCCAAACACCACCTTCATAGTCTTCTACATAAGAGCGAGCATGCGATCCTGGAAGCGTCTCTTCTGCCTCTTCTCATCAATCTCTCTACAGAGCACTGAAATATCCTGGGTAGTGGAGGTTACTGTGGAACTGTAGGGGTGCTACTCCATAAACCTCCTAACAATGGCTAGGTCTACCTCCAACTAGCTGCTACGAATCAGGGCTGGGACTGTGAGGGATCAGTATCATTATCATCCTTGTACACCTTAGGGACCTCCTCCGCGGCTCTGCTACTCTCCGTTCCATCTACCTTTCTCTTCTTTCCGTTTAGGGATGAGGGTACTCTCACCAAAAATTGGTGGAAGGAAATTTCAATATCTGCCATCACATTATAGGAATCCTTCGGTACCCTCGCTCGTCTGGACAACTCCGACACCAGCATGAGAAGGAAGGGACCCTTTCTAGGGCCTCGGTAGAAGTCATTCCACTCCATTACGATCTGCTCCCCCACGTTCAACCGAATGCTCCTAATAGCACAGGTTATCACCAGGGCCTGAGGATAGGTCACGTCTATAGTATTATTAGATGATGAATCCTCTGGGTCACCAGGTTCAGCCACCTTCTAGCATCGGCTAAAAATAAGCGCTGGTGACACCCTTAGTCGAGGGCCAGTACACCCTCTCCCTAAACTCTCCTGGAATTAGAGTGTCCCAAAGCCACATCATATCCATCTCCCAGGTCTTAGCTATTTAGTCTTAATTGGAGATATGGGGCACCCCAAGCACCTCATTAATGGTGTGAGGATCAATATGGACGTCCACTCCACAAATGCGGATAGTAGGGTCGGGGGAATCCTAGAGCGTAATAGAGAGTATGACATAGAACTCCCTAGTCCAAGTTGTGACCCCTTTGGGGGGAGTTATCATTGGTGGGTCCCACCCAAACTCTTGCAGTTGGTTGTAGAATTCTGGTGTTTTCTGCTCCACCTTTCGCATGTCAAAGCCCCCATCCTCTGATACTTTCAGAATTGTTCCCAATAAGCTTCATTGGGAAATTTTTTGTAGGCAGGGGCGTTAGCTTTCTTTCCGTCCATTTTATATGATAACCTACAATATTGGGCAAAAGAAACTTGTCAGAAGTCATCAAGCGTAAAGGAAATATCAAACTAAAAGTTTAAAGTTTTTTAGTCTTAGGTGGGAGGCTACTCTTTGTGGCCTCCAGCTATAACGGTCGGTCTACCGATGTAGCGGTGATACTATAGCAATAATTTCTCCACTATAGCGGTACTGCTATAGCAGGCTTCATAGTTCCCAGCAGTCAGGGGGTGAAACAATGGAGCGCCTTGACTCAAATTTTTCCAATTTCAAATTTTTGACTCAGATCAGTGTTCCAGCAGTATCCTAGAACTAGTAAATACAAAAATTTGGGCATGATGACTCCTAAATCATGCCTAAATTGTTATTTCAAACTCAAGAAGGACCCTTCATTTTTTTTCTCTTCCATTTTAGGCCCGTTAAGGACATAAACTTTGGGTTTCTTACGCCCAGAATGCAATAGTACCATTGTGAACGTAAGGGAAACACCCATGCTTCAAGAATTTTACACTACCATGCCCAAGGATGAAAAGTTTGAAAATTCACTCTTAACCAATATTTAAACGTAAATTCTAGCCTATGGCATGCAAATTCATGGGCAATAAGTAAAAAGAGTGAGAGAGTCGAGTGTTACCTCTTTTCGGTGATGAGAACGAAGTGGTCGGGGGAGGGGACGAGTAATTTTGAGTAGAGGAGGAAAAAATGGAAAATAAACCCATTTCTCTCCTCTATATTCTGCTTTGGACTGCTATAGCTGGGTGATGACCGCTATCGCAACACCATTATATCGGGGTAATGACCGCTATAGCGGGAACCACCTCGGAACTCCATAAAATTTTGAATTCCAATCCTTTAAAACCCGTCCAATGTTTGTAGTCCGACTAGTTTTGGGTACTATTGTCTTGGACTTAGGAGAGTAACTTTCATGGCTACACCACGCTTATGTGGGAATGAAGGTACTTTTTTTGAATGACTGATGAAAAGGTTTCAATTCGTGCAATTAGCAAACCGGGGTGTGGGTGGGTGTTCTTTGACAAAATCCACCGAGTATTTTTGAATTTTGTATTAGGACCCAGATAGTAGTAACTAGTGACTTACGATCTTGTAGAGAGGGTGTTAAGCCAAAGGATTCTAGACTCAGACCGTTCTTTCTTTTAATCATTCAAGGATGATTGATCGGTAAATTGGTATCTATTGTAATGATCGAATTTGTCGTTATTATGAATTCCCGCGATATTAGTGTGAAGTCCATAAATTATCAAAATATTATTTGAAAACGTATGAGGGACCACATGAATTACAAATTTAGGGACTTAAACACTAGGGTCGGGTTGACATCAGCCCTCCATAGTGGTAATTATTCCGCTATAGCGGGGCGACGCAGTCCAGTAACCTACTGATGTGGAATTTATTTCCCTTCTACTTTTTGACTAAAATAGCAATGTTGTAGGCTCCTAAAACCTTAAGGGCTGCCTCCCATGTCTTGAAACCATAAAGATGAGGAGAAAGGGGTGAGGATGGGTGAAATCCCATTGTTTTTTTAAGGAATAGCACGTCCTTGGTCTTGACCTTCAGCTTGAAATCGCATTGATTCATCCTTGCTACAACTGGTTGACATCTAGGTAAGCTAAGGTTTTATTGAGTAGCACCGACTCAAGTTGGAAAGCATGAATATAACATATATGAATGGGAGATTGCATGTTTAGGCCTTCAGGCATAGGGATAGGATGGATAAATTGGTTAGAATTCAGGTAGCATATGATTAGGGGTTGTTTATATATCTTTTATAATGATTATGTTATGTGTATGCCATGAACTGATGATTTCCCACCATAGACTCATATTGGGGTAGTGGAATAATGAATTTACGATTATCAGTTGATCTTTAAGGACGTACTACGTGGGGTATGGGTGAGTTTACTGACAACTAGAATGGTAATCCTTATTGTAGTTTTTGGGCCGTAGTATCGAAATGGAGTCTTGTAATTAGGGTCATACCGGTAGAGTAGGTGATTGTCTTGTAATTTAATCCAACTTGTATTATATATGCATGTTAGCTACTTTGTAGTGTGACTGGTTAATGCATGTTGTTTGGTGGTCAATGAAATGATTTACTTGCTTATGATTGACCTGTCTTATTTCTAAAACGTGGAATGTTTCGGTATTAGGAATGTTCTCATGGGATATTGGTGAAATAAGTTTGGAAGACATTTATGTTGGGGTTTTATTACATGGATGGTAATTATCCCCTACAGGTCATGTCTAGAGAGTGGATACATCACCCCTATAGTGTATGTAGGAGGATCAGGTGAGTTTGACGCTTCCCTTGTGATCGTTTAATATACTCTCATGGTTGGTATATATATAAATATTTAATTGGGATTCTCTTGTGGTCCAGGATATGGTTAGAGTTATGATATTGTTGGAGTCAGGGTCGCTGCTTGGTTATGGTTTGACTTGAAAATTAGTTGTATGTCTTGATTTGGCTTGATTGAACGTGACTTGGTGATATTTTATTGACTTTTTGGTTTGAATCCTAGACTGCTTATTTGTTGCTTATTTTTACTAAGTGCATGTTGGGGAGAGTATGGGTAATCTGTGGTGCTATATTTTTAGTTAAGTGGGGACCGCTTATAACTTAACCTTTTTTCTTATTATGGCTGACTAGTTATAATACCTCGGGTGGTGAATGTCCATATGAGGTCAAGATTGAATAAGGAGTTCTAAGTCAGTGGGATAGGGAGAAGTACGTATGTAAAATATGAGGTACAAATCCGACTTAATGTTTAGGGGCCCGGGTGGACGAGTCATAAGTAAAAAAGGGTCTTCTCCAGGGGTTCTAGGTGATTTTCTAAGTACTTGACTTAGGTCTAGGGTTTCCCTTATTGTATTTGTACTTTAGGAGTGGCGAAACCCTAGGATAAGGCCAGGTTGGGTAGAGTTATAAGAGGAAGGGGCAGTGTCTCAGAGTTCATAACCAGAAGTTTGGTGAAGGGGAGGAAAGGGAAATATCGGGGGTTGAGTAATGAGTCTAAAAGAATGCATGATTTTCTTTTAAATATTTATATTATATTTGTGTAATCCAATTTGGGTTAACCGATGAGGCTTACCAGCACATGTGGTTTGTACTGATGCTACTCTTGCTATACCCTTTTTGGGGTATAGTCGTTTGCATGAATCAGTGTTGGTTTCTTATTTGTTGTAGTAGTGATCCTTCAACAACTCCCACTCTCTTATTCATGGTGGAAGTTGTGTCTTGTTTACCTTTTTCTTTAGCAGCTCTTGTACCTGTTTAGACTAGGTCCTAGGGTAGTTTACTTTCGCTTTTGATCATAAAACTATACGATTAGGTTGGTTAATGATTTTTAACGAAGAGTTCCGCATATCTTTTAAAGGGTGGTAAGGGGTTCTCCTTTCAAGGTGGATTTGAATTGGTTCCCTCACGATCCGGTATTTGGATCATGACACATTCATGGCCAAACACCTACTAAACATATTCATGAGTAGAGGTCACGAATGGGTGGGTTATTCACTCTCTCAACATTAAATTATGCTAAAATGGACCCAAAGAATCTAACCCACCCAAGTATTATTAATTTTTTATTACTTTAATTATTCTTTTATAATTTTTTAATACCTTATAAGATTATTATTGTCACAATCCAAATCCAAGATTATGATGGCACCACCCCCACCCCCATGGTAGGTAAGCCAACCAAAGACGCAAACAATAACATAAGTAAGGTAAATAGATGGAAAGGATGATAATAATGACAAAACTTGGCTAAAATATAAGACCATCCCAAGAACTAGAAGTCACCAAGTACAAGCCTCTAAGAGTAACATCAATACAATAGAGAGTCTGAACATCTCAAATACAAGGAAAGTAACGGCATAAGTCGTAAAGATAGAAGAGATCCAGAGAGCACCATGGGTTAGATGGTAGCTGCTTCAAATCTCAAAGTCGGGAGGAGCTGTATAAGGACTCCGGCTCAGTACCTACACATAAACTACAGAAATTAATATGCATGAGTACCAAACCACATGCACTCAACAACATCATCGATTGACTCTAATTTAAAGTGATGATAAGGACCATATAATTCTCAACTACCCAACACAACCATATAAACCTGCAATCAGGAAGGCCAGACCTAAACTAACAGTCAATATCAGCAACAATTTACACATATATTGTCAAAGTAATCACTAATCACCATAATACTATATCAAAATAGAAATTCCACTTTCACAGTAACCACTCGCCACACCAAGACAAAACAACCAAATGGATATGATGAGTATGTTGTATGACCTAAATTAAATGGGGATGATGATGATGATCGATATGATGCATGTTTGTCCTATTTGTATATGCTCATTGTTCTAGCAAGGACCTATTTTCATGATCTAAAACTTGAGTTTTGATAGCATCTATCATACCCCTCATGATAGGTAAGCTGACCCAACACATACAACTAAGTAGTAAAAAATAAATACGTAGAATAAGTAAAGTAAAGAGAAAGCTCAAGCAGAATCATATCAACCAAGGTGCAAAGTAATACAAACGACAACAATCAACCCAAAATCCTATAGTTACAAGGTAAAAAACCTCTAAGAGTAATGAAAGATATAATAGAGAGTCTAAAATATCTTAAACAGAATGGAAATATGAAGAAAGTAAGAAAGATAGAAGAGATTCAATAGGCACTTTATCAATCATTTGCTACCCCTGAATCTTGATAGAATAATCCCAAGTGAAGACTCTTACTCAACGTCTGGGCATAGGTGGCTCAATACCTTCACATAGAGTGCAAGAAAGAAACAAGCTTGAGTACTAAACCACATGTACTCAACAACATTGTTGACTGACCCAAATACAAACTGATGGTGAGAACTAACCGACTCACCCCTATCCAATACAACCTAATAAACATGCACACATGAAGGCCAAACCTCATCTAGCAAGTATACATAAATAGAATGAATTTAACACTATAAAAGTCCACAACTCCTTAAATATAAATAAACCTAATAACACCTTAACCACTATCACAACAATAACAATGCAAACCGAATGTAAGTGATGAAATGAGTGCAAATTATGTAATGTAATACTACAGTATACACTCATTGCTTTATATAGCTAACTGGGATTTTTGTGGGAATCGCAATGTTCGTGTACCTATCTAGAACCATATTTCATCGGGCATATAATCAATTATTCACCTAGAATAATTTCCTATTTGGTCACAAATCAAGAATCTGCCTGGATCACTTTTCCATAAGGCATGCAAAATCAAAATCATTAAAACCCACTTGGAATACTTTCCCATTACGCAAGCAATTCATTTTCAAATTATTTTTCTCAAAATATCTCTTTAACAATGCAATGATATGAATATGATTGAGTATGCGTAATTCACAATGAAAATAGGAACACCAATATCTCAATCGGGGTACGTAGGGCCAAACTCAACTCAAAAATACCATGTAGTAAATAATCATATTTCAACTCAATCTAAATTCATCCATAGGTCCACATACAGAATTCCAATAGTCTTGATGCCTCAAATAAATTTCAACCTCTGAATATGCTAGAAGGCCATAAAGAAATACCAACGATACCACGTTAATATGTATATGGGGAGGGGTGATGAAACACAGTAGATACATCCCCGATTTGGTTGTCTCTAGTACAAACATCTAATACAGAATATGATCAAATAATCCAAAGTATCTTAAATGCAAATAAAGCATAAGATAAGATAAGGAGAGATCCAGGTAAGCTTTGACGAGACCCGTCAGCTGCTACCTTATTATCCATAAAGCCAACACTAGGAGAACATAATCTATGCTCCACTACTCGAATCAATACCTGTACGAGATGCAGAAAATGGAAAGAAAAAGCAAGGATGAGTAAGAAACATATGTAGTCAGTAAGCATCATCAATAATCGACCTTCATCCAAAGTAATGATGAGAACCACCACCCCAACCATCCAAGATTACTCCAAACCTGCAACAGGAAAACACACCACCTCAATCTAGCAGGACCTAACCAAAATAGTTATAGGAATATCAATAAATAGGGTAGACAGATTAGTCCAGGTGAGTCAACCCATACTACTTTATGATCTACAAAAGTAAAGAAAAGACACTTTAGGAGAGAATTTCACCAACACGGTATATTATGACCAATCACCATGTCCAACCAATAATCCAACATAAGATAGAGAAAGTATATATCATGCAACCAATAGATATGACACTACAGTCTCAATAGATCAAGCTGTAATTAAATCCGCTACATACAATAATATCTCGACAATAATATCACCCAAGAGAAAGTGCAATGCAATGCAATATAGTGATATAAGTTGTAAAATACACAATATACTAAACAAGATTCAATCACAATAATACAACACGAACGAAAATAATTATACACAATGTTAATCACATAAAAGAATGTAATGTAGTGTAATATGATTGTATAGCCTGTATGACATGATCATATGTTTCACCTTGTATACACCTTCTGAGCTTTAAGCTACCAGGAGAGGACCCATGGGGGTTCACAACCCATATACTATCCTAATCTCATCAATCAACCTTATTGGCACATCCCTCGGCTAAGGCATTTTATAAAATGTCTTATTTTCCTTCAAAATCAGCATTTTTTAATGGTTTGAGCTCCATTAATAAGAATGAATGAATGAGTATGCATGCTCATAACCAACTCAACAACATACAATAACAACTCAACAATGGTATAAATGAGTTTAAGTCACCCCAAACCTCAATAATCATGATACAAGCCCCTCATGGAAACACAAAGGTAAATAAATGATGTGGACACCCATAATAGGATCAACACAAGCCCCAACTCGGGAATCACAATAATAATAAGCTCTTAAGTCAATAATATAGTCAATATAAGCCTCCACTCGGGCATCACAATAATGATAACCAATCTAAATAACATAAACATAGAGAATTTACCCACACCATAGCTTGTTTTAGTTGATAAGTTTCCACCTTTCCCAATCATGATACCATTAGACTCAAATATTAAAAGGAGAACTATACTAGTTAACAAACATGTCCTAAAGTTCACCTTTATTCACTTATCTAATAACCAATCCATAATTCCTCTTTTTAACTTCTTAATTATACTATAATCTATTTATATCCTTAGTGATTACTAAACCCCAATCATTCCATCAAATAACTACAAATCTTTTTATACACTCAGTGTTTACTAAACCCCAATCATTCTATCAAATAACTACAAATATATTTATCCCTGAAGTGGTTACTAAGCCCCAATCATTTCATAAAATTCCACTAAATATGATTTAAGATATTAAATAGATACTCACTATGAATTTACTCAAGATCCATAAGTCATCTATCCATAGTTTCCCATAAGCATATCAACAAGTAGAAATAATAGTCAAGATGTCCATTTTATAACTTCAACCCATCAATGGACCCTGGTACCTATGGAGAGGCTCTCCATCTCATCTAAGTAGTACTCCCAAAACCTTAGTGATTTACACAACACAAGGAATAAGTACATAACACATAAACACCTCAGAAAGGAGTCAAGGTACATCTCAACTTGCCTTAAAAAGGACCCGCCAAGACAAATCACAGTCCAAAGAATCCAACGGAAGCTCTACTCCATTGAATAATCACCAAACATATCTAATCTAATTAAATATGAGATCTACATATAAATACAAGACCAACAATACCTATATTGACATACTTTGGTTCGGGGTCCAAATCACTTTGAAAATTGACCCTAAAAATAAAAGTATAATACAATTGTTTTATAAAGAATCAAGTCACCCAGAGTTTAAGGGTTCTAAATCTGAAATCCCAATGAAAACCGACTAGAAATTGAGTTAGAAATTTAAGAAAACACATATTTCTCTTTACCGGAAAAAACCTCAAATTTCAAATTTAAAAGCAAAGATTTGAGGATGGTTTTGTAATAAAATCAATGATAAATGATAAATACAAGGTTTAGAAACTTAGCCATACTTGAAATCTCAAAAAACCACTTGAAATTGTCTCAATTCGAGCTCCCAAACTCTAAAAATAGAGAAAGTAAGGTTTGGGGACGAAAAAGGGAAATAAATGATGTCTAGGTCTAATTTCCTCTTTGCGAACGCAGAGCACAAGCCGCGAACGCGAGGAACCAACCTGGACTAACCCTCGCAAATATGATTAGGCCATCGTAAATATGATGGGTAACCAAACTGAACCCGAACTGATAATTCTTTGTGAATACAACCACCATCTTACTTTCATGATGCCCAAGAAAATCCTTCTCTATGAATGCAAATGAACCCCCGTAAATGCAAAGAAGGAGTTGGTTTGCACTAGATGACATCACTTTAGCAAAAGGAAAATGATCAAAAACTCTCTGAACGATCCCTTGGGTTTTGATACCAACATGAGGGGGTAAGCAGGGCACGGGAAGAAACACAGGCAACAACTACAAGCTTTTAAGACCAATATATTTCTAAATTTCTGACGTGAAGGCGATTCAAGTCCATTAGGCAGCATGCCATACAAAATCAAAGCTTTTATCGACACCACAATAAATTTATTATGACTGGTGCTTTGCATCCTCTACTCTAAAGGATGGTTTACCATGGAACAAAGACTTCTCAACCCTCAACGAGATGGCTTGACTTTGCCAGTATTAAAATAATAAATACTTAGCATTTTGGTAGTACAAATTTTCCCATTTGACATACACAGGTTTTAGCGGCTCTTCCTGGCCTTAGCGCCCTTAACAGTCTGGTGAACAAGTCTCTACCTAACTAACCGATTTACATGTTTAAGAAGCAATAGGAAAACTATTGTGTGGACCAAACCAATTTCGTTTCATAACATAGAAAGAACTTAGAAATCCATTGAAATCACAACAAGAAAACTTGCCTAGTGTTTCCTTATCCTACTACTCTGACCTAAGGGACCGAAGTACCTGTCCCTTTCAGGAGAGAAGAGCAAAAGAGAGAATTTAGTCAATAAATATTTTATTGGTAGAATAGACTTATGTTTTAGGTGGAGAGCCAGATATACTCCAACTGATATCTATGCTTCCTTTTATAGGAGAAGGAAGCCTAATACAAACAAACAAAAAAATAAAATACTTTATCTTACATGGCTTACTATTCTAAAAATAGTAAAGCCCTATCTAGGCACACACTTCTATGCTAGGCACACACTCCTATGCTAATAAAAATAAAATTTACATCACCCTTTATTCAAGTTGGGCCTCTCAAACATGTGGTAGAGCCTAACAAGATGAAAAACTAAATATGCTATTGGCATGTGACATCACGTCCAAGAAAGTGGATAAGCAGCTTGTAGGCCGGTTCCAAGCAGCTTGTAGGCAAACCTTTCTAGGAGGGTTTTATGGTAAACCTTGGTAGGTAATTCCACAGAGCTGATGGTAAGTAATAATTTCTTGCATATGTCATCGGGAGTCATTTGTTCATACAGTGCTTGAAGGTGTTGACAGCAAGCTTTCGTAACCTTCCTCCATCCACCAAGCAACACCATGCTTCTTCCTGAGGCATTCTTTGTCTTCCAAGATCTTTTTCAGTGATATGGTGAAGTCACCCTTCCTGTTGGACAAACTTGTTATGTTGCATTTCCATTCCTATGGTTGAACATTCAACCTGTCACGACCCTAAAGTTGAGTTCATGATGGCACCTAGCTCATCCCAGTCTTAGTAATTAAGCCAAATCCCACACAATAAAGAAAAATTGATAATAAGAAAGTAAATACACAAATGTAAGACTTTTAGAACCAAGTCAGGCCATAACATGTAAATAACAAGAACTCAAACAAAATATATAAAATCCCCAAGATATATGTTTCACAAGTGTAAGAGCATCTAATACAACTCAAAATACTAAACATAAGTATTTCTCCAAAAGGTATATAAAAACAACTAGGATAACAAGAGCTCTAGAATCTGCCCCGAGCTTTTGTATCAGTACCTCGTTAATCCAATGATCTCCACACGAAATCAGCTGCCACATCTCATACTCGAGCTAGGATCTGTACCGAAATGGCACAGTAGGGGTGAGTACGGTCCACTTGTACTCAGTATGTATCATAGGCCGACTGAGTAAAGTAGAAAACAAATACAAGTAAAAGATACTTTGAATACGTCACCTCCAAATAGAAAATTTACCAAATAGTAGCTTACACCGTCTCCACTAATAGTTCTACAATATACCATAAAAGGAATATCTACACACAGAATATATGAGGAAACTAATACATGTCAAGGGTACTTAAATGGAAATACAGAAGATGCATATGCAATGCAATGCAATGATGTGAAGATAGTGGGACTTACATATACACCTTCCAAGCCTCAGCACTATAAGAAAGGACCCATGGGGGTTCACAACCCATATCCTTACTCATTTCTCAACTCACCTCTTTGGCTAGTGTCCACGGATCAAGGTTCTATAACATATGTCATTCACCTCTCCGACTATTATTCATAGATCAAGGGTTTTGTACAGTGTTGCATTTTTTTTAAAAATTAGAGTTTCTCAGTAGTACCAGTACCTCATGAATGTGCATGCATAAAATGAGGATGTCATGATCACAACCAATCATTATGAATATGATAATCAATTCAATACAAGAGCAAGTGAGCTCAGAATCAACTCAATATGTTGATAATTCATGATATCATCCCATACTCAACACCATTGGAATAAATAGTCGTGTAAGACATTAATAATATCATTTCAAACCCCTCACTTCGCTTGGGTATATAATTCATGATAGAGGTAAATAATGCTCAAACAAGGGTTGTAATATCTATTTAAGCTTCGTATGGGATCACAACAACAATTATGGAATTTAATACACAAATAAGTCCTATGATGTCAAATAAGCTCCTTCACGGACAACATGCAACATATAATATCTCAAAAAAATAATAATATGCATATAAGCCCCCACACGGGCACATAAAGATAATAATAATATGTAATGACCTTTCCGGTCATTTTCCTCATCTTCGTGTGTTCTCGGTGTTTAAAGCTTTTCTATAACCACCCCAAGTTATTTATGACTTGTTGGGACTGACAATTCGGTTTTCGGGCAGTTCGTTTGAGAAAATTATTTAGACCAAGCACGTTGTAACATATTTACTTAAATTAGAATTTGATAAAAAGACAGTTAATTACCTTTCAAAAATATTTTTGATAATTTTAAAATTCTTTAGTTAGTATATATCTATACTACTTTATAATAGTTTTATAACTTATGCATAATTTAAGCAGACATAGTAAATTTAGATATGTTAAAATAATATTATTATTTTATGGAGTTTTTATTCAAAATAATTTTCTATTAATTATGGTATATTCAAAATGTTATATTTATTTTATCACGAACCTATACAATACCCGAATATATACATAGCGGGACCAATATACTTCCTTGTTACTGCCACTTCCACCATACGTGTGGATAGAGGGAGTGGCCAGAAAACCACTCATAAAGTGGTGGCAGCAGGTAAGGTAGGTGGGTAATATTGCATGTCACATGCACTTAGATATAGTGGACACTATCTCCTGATTTCCTTTTTCACCACTAACTATTAGTTTCCTCCATTTTCAAAGACAAGTGAGAATTCACAATTGTTGAGTGGTAGTAGCTCATTTTCAAGCATTTTGGACGTGGGGAAGTCTGTTTTGGCTCAACAATTGAGTGGTGGGTAGTATAGCATCGTTTTATTGTAAGTTTTCTGATCAATTTTAGCTTAAAATTGCATAATTGAATTGTTCTTTATTGGGATTGGTATTGATGTTTGAGATATATTTTGGGCTCAAATTGAGCGGTGCTAGTTGTGACTATTGGTCACGGGGTAATTTGTGACGTTGTGACAGTTTTGATTTTGCGATTTCGCAAGTGGGACCCACGTGGAGTGTTCAGACATTTTCCGAACTAATGCAATATGGGTATCAATAGTCATGATTTGACAAGTCATTTATTATTTGATAGCTTGGCATCAGTCAGAGGCCTCTCGAAAGGGGAAGACTCCTATTTAGCTGGCATTCGACAATGTCTAGGCTTATGTGTGATATATGTATGCTATTGTGATGGTGTTGTGGGCTGGTGTTATAAACTTGGTGGTAGTGGTTTGCTGTGATTTATGCCTTCTAGGCCGGATAGGGCTATTCAGATACATTCCAGGTCCGTTATCCTCGTGGTATGCCACAGATGACCTATTTGGGGTCGGATAGTATTATTGTTATTGATTGCTGGTTGGGGAATGTTATTGTTGGACCTTAGCCCAGGCTTAGGTAGACTTAGTCCAGACTTAGACAAGTATAACTAGACTTGGTTTTCGGGACCCGTTAGTGGGCCCCGTTACCCTTTTTGTCAACTTGTCAGAACTTTTACATCTTTGGGCTTAGTTAAGCCCTATATGACCTGTTAGAGTTGTGACGGGATTGATTCACCCTGATTATACTCGGTTGGCCTGTTTAGCCTTGTTAGTCCCTGATAGCACCATATTTAATCGGGGTCGGCTAGTTTGACTTAGAACGCTGACCCGCCTTTCCATGGCTTATAATGGATACCCAGACTATATTGGATACCCAGAATTGTATATATATATTGTTTATAGTAGATAGTTGACCTAGAAGGACCCCGAGATTGACTTGTAGCATGTTGTGGGGTTAGCTTCTGTACTTATATACTAGTATTGACTTGGGACTAAGGAGTTCCCCATTTATCTGATATAATATGACATTTGATTCTGTTCTGGTTTCTGGATATTGACTATTGGGTGTTTCGATTCGAGTCCGGCCCTGGATCGTAGCAGACTATGAGTTCTGGTACTGGGTACCGTGATCCTGATACTATTGTTGTCTGAGTTCCAGTTCGAGTCCGAAAGATATGATATATATGTGGCCTATTGTTATTACCCACTGTGCCCGGTTCGATTCCGGCGTCTGACCTCTTGTTATTATCCATTGGTGTCGGTTCAAGCCCGGTGCACTCTTGGTGGTTATTTTGGTTGCTGGATACTGATACAACTTCGAGACACTGGTGACTATGCATTTACTATTCTTGTGTGTCCCACCGATTTATGGGGGCCAGGCTGGGTTATTGTTTTCTTTCGTGTGCCTATCGGGTTTATGGGGGCCCAGATAGGTTATGTTTAACTTATGTGTTTACTTACACATTTATTTACTAATTATTCGGTATCATATTTATTTATCTCCTGAGCATATTTATACATCTCGATAGTTACTTATGTATTTATTACTTATACCCCTGACTTAGCATGCACCCTCGCATTTAGCTTGCTTATATTACATTGAGCTCTGTCGGCCGATGATGCGTAATTAGTACCCGTTGCGTTGGTACTCATACTGTACTTCTGCATCTTTTTCCCGAAACAGATCCAGGAACTAGCAGACAGTTTTGACGTGACTCTCTTCTCAGCACTAGTTCCGGAGCAGGGTGGGCTTACTGACGTCCGAGGCATATCCTACTCCATCTCTACTGTATAATCTTTTGCACTCGAGACTGTGGTACTTATTATGTATATTTTGTTTCTGTCTAGTACTTTAGGTATGTTTAGTAGTGGCTTTTGTACCGACCTCACCAGGTCTTAGGAGGGGTTCTTGACTTTATATAGTGTCCTCTTCCTTCTTAGTCTTGGCATGTATATATATTCTGATTCTGTTTTTATATTTATAGCATATTTATAAGTATGGTTACTTCCACTTCATCTATGCTTTCTGAGATTCCACCCGTTAGCCCATGGCTTGTCGCACCGGGCTATGGTTTGGCTTGCCTATTGGTGGGTTACGGTAGGCTCCATCATGACTCAAAATATTGGGTCGTGAAAGCTTGTTATCAGAGCCTAGGTTGTTTGGGTAGTGTTGGTACATGAGCCAATGTGTGGTAGAGTCCTGCGGATCGGTGCAGGGATGCCTGTATCCTATCCTCAGGAGGCTACAGAGCATTCTTAGGGGAGTCTCTCATTTTCTTGACTCATGTTCGTGCGTCGGGTCTATGTTGGTTTCTGATCTTTATTTGGTTCACTCTTTACGCAGATGGCCATGATGCATAGTACGAGAGTCGAGGGTCGGGACCTCGAGCTTGCAGCGAGGGCTCCAGTTAGGGGCCGAGGTCAACCTAGAGGTTGGAGGCAGGGTAGATTAGCATCCCCAGGTCGAGATCATGCTAGGGATCAGTCACCCGATCCCGTTATAGTTTTAGATTTTCCACCGCCACAGCAGCCGGTGGGCCAGGGAGCAGCCCAGGCTCCACCTGGATTTATTGATGCTTCAGTACTCCGAGACACTTTGGTGTAGTTGCTAGGATTAGTTGGAGGTCCGTCAGCCGAGGGAGCCCAACCAGCAGTACATGGAGTTGGTATTGGGGCATAGCCTGCAGCTGCAGCACCCAGAGTTGAGATTTCGCCAGCACCGATAATTCCACAGCCGATAGTAGCTCAACCAGTTATGTCTGTTAAGGAGTAGAAAATGTTAAGTCATTTTTTGAGACTAGCTCCACCTAGGTTTGCGGGTACACCAGGAGAAAATGCTTATGAATTCTTATCCAGCTGCAAGGAGAAGCTGAGAAATTTGGGATTAGTGGGGTCGCGCGGGGTAGATTTTGTTGCTTATCAGTTTGATACAGTCGCGAGGAGATGGTGGAGAGGTTATCTTGATTCCAGGCTAGCTGGATCTCCAACCATTACTTGGGCACAGTTTTTCGAGATGTTCTTGGGGAAGTATATGCCCCACAGCATACGTGAGCATCTTCGAGAAGAGTTTTCCAGATTGAGATAGGGGTCTATGGCAGTAGTTGAGTATGAGGCGAGATTCTATGATTTGGCCAGACATGTTACTATGATCTTGCCTAATGAGTATGAGAGGATTAGATGCTTTGTCAGAGGGTTGCGATTAACACTCCACAGGGCCACACAGAGCTTAGTGACTTTGGAGAAATTATTTACTGAGATAGTTGAGCATGTATATTCGATAGAGGAGATGGATCGCGAGGCCCAAGGGGGCAGCGATAAGAGACCCCGATTCCAGGGTAGTTACAGTGGCAATCACAGCAGCTCGCATTTCAGAGGCCGCGAGTTTCAGGGTAGGTACCCACAGCAGCAACATCACTCTTTTTAACGATAGGGTCAGCCTAGTAGGCCTATACAGTCAGCCTTGTAGATTTTTTATAGGGGTCAGCCCGCCTATAGTGGTTTTGGTAATCAGTTTCAGGGACATGGTCAGTCCAGTTCATCGACTAGAGGTAGTCATACCGGATTAGCAGGACCTTCTAGGCCGAGCAGAGAGACAGGAGCATGTTATACTTGTGGGGTTGTCGATCATTTCGTGCGTGAGTGTCCTCAGCGTAGGGAGATTGAGCCTTCAGTTCAGATGGCACATCCTATCTGATCTATACTGCCAGTAGGCAGAGGTGGTACACAGGGTCATTGGTGTGGTCCCCAGGGTTCTCGAGGTGGAGCGCAGGGAGGTCAGACTGGTAGTCAGGTCGGTGCTCAGACTAGTGGTAGACAGCGTCAGTTGTATGTCGTGCCAGCTAGGTCGGAGGCTGAGGCTTCGGATGCGGTGATTACAGGTACGATTTCAGTATGCCACTAGTCAGCTTCTACATTATTTGATCCTGGATCCATGTTTTCTTATGTATCTACTTATTATGCACCACGATTGGGTTTATGTTCTGAGTTATTATCTGTACCCTTACGTGTATCTACCCCCGTTGATGATTCCTTAGTAGTGGATCGGATATATAGATCTTGTCTGGTGACTGTTCGGGAGTTTGAGACTCGGGTTGATTTTATTGTATTGGCCATGGTAGACTTTGATGTGATTCTGGGCATGGACTAGTTGTCTTTTCATCATGCAGTCTTGGATTGCTTTGCCAAGACCGTTACCTTGGCCATGCCCAGTGTACCCTCGATAGTGTGGCAGGGTTCTGTTAGCCGCACACCGACAGAAATTATTTCATATGTTCGGGCTCATAGATTGATGTTGAGGGGTTGTGATTCATTTCTTGCTTATGTTCGGGATGCTAGTATTGAGAGTCCATCGCTTGACTCCATCCCTATTGTTCGTGAGTTTCCTGATGTATTTTCGACTGACCTACCTGGCCTTCCTCCTGAGCGTGATATAGAGTTCATTATTGACCTCGAGCCGGGCACTCGACCTATTTCTATGGCTTCTTATCGTATGGCTCCTGCTGAGTTAAGAGAGTTGAGTACTCAGCTCTAGGACCTTCTGGGGAAGGATTTTATCAGGCCGAGTGTGTCGCTGTGGGGTTCTCCAGTTCTTTTTGTAAAGAAGAAAGATGGATCTATGCAGATGTGTATTGATTACAGGCAGTTGAATAAGGTAACTGTGAAGAATAAGTATCCTATGCCTCGTATCGATAATTTGTTTGATCAACTTCAGGGTGCAGTGGTATTCTCAAAATAGATTTGAGATCTGGATACCATCAGTTGAGAGTTAGGGCTGAGGACATCCCAAAGAAAGCCTTCAGGACTCGGTACGACCATTATGAGTTTCTGGTGATGTCTTTTAGGTTGACTAATGCCCCAGCAGCATTCATGGATTTGATGAATTGTCTATTTAGGCCATACTTGGACTCTTTTGTGATTGTGTTTATTGACCACATCTTGTTTTATTCAAGAAGTAGCGAGGAGCATGAACAATATTTCAGGATTGTGCTCCACACTTTGAGAGATCATTGGGTTTACGCCAAGTTCTCAAAGTATGAGTTCTAGCTTGAGTCTGTCGCTTTCTTGGGGCATGTTGTATCCAGACATGGTATCATGGTAGACCCAGCGAAGATCGAGGCTATTCGAGGTTAGGCTAGGCCCACGTCACCTACTAAAGTTTGTAATTTTGTAGGGTTGGCAGCGTACTACAGGCAATTTATTGAGGGCTTTTCGTCTATTGCATCTCCTATGACCAGACTAACCAGGAAGGGTTATCGCTTGTGTTGGTGCGAGATCTACTTTTCTGGAGTAGATTTAAAGTCATCAGTTTGAGGATAGCGGTCTCCGTAGCATTCGAGATCAGGTATTGAAGGGTAAGTCTGAGAGCGCTACCTTGGGTTCTGATGGTGTTTTGAGGTTTGAAGATCGTATTTGTGTTTCAAGGTGTGGAGATTTGATTCAGTTGATTTTGCACGAGGCGCACAACTCCAGGTATTCTATTCACCCTGGGATAGCTAAGATGTATTGGGATATGAGGCAGCACTATTAGTGGAGCGGTATGCGGAGAGCTATAGCAGAGTTTGTAGCGCGATGTCTTTGTTGTCAGTAGGTAAAGGCCGAGCACCAGAGACCTGGTGGATTACTTCAGCAATTACCCATTTCCGAGTGGAAATGGGAGAGGGTCACTATGGATTTCATTGTTGGATTGCCTCGCACCTCCCGTGGTTTTGACAGTATTTGGGTTATTGTAGATCGATTGACTAAGTCTGCACATTTTATCCCTGTTCGAGTTTCCTACAGTGCTGAGAGATTGGCTCGTGTATATATTCGGGAGGTGGTTCGCCTACATGGAGTGCCAATATATATTATCTCAGTCCGAGGGTCTCAGTTTACCTCCAATTTTTGGCAGACTATCCAGGTAGAGTTGGGTACTCAGGTGGACCTTAGTACTGCATTTCATCCTCAAACTGACGGGCAGTCGGAACGGACGATTCAGGTATTGGAGGATATGCTCCGCGCTTGTGTGTTAGACTTTGGGGGTCAGTGGGATCAATTCTTGCCTTTAGCAGAGTTCGCGTATAATAATAGCTTTTATTCCAGCATTCAGATGGCTCCGTTTGAGGCTTTGTATGGTAGACAGTTTTGGTCTCCAATTGGATGGTTCGAGACATCGGAGGTCAATCCTCGTGGCACGAATTTGCTCCGAGAGTCTTTGGACCGAGTTTGGGTGATTCAGGAAAGGCTGCAGACAGCTCATAGTAGACAGAGGAGTTAAGCTGACCGTAGATGTCGTCCATTGAAATTCAAAATTGATGATAGGGTCTTCTTACGAGTATTGCCTATGAAGGGTGTGACGCGGTTTGGAAGAAGGGGTAAGCTTAGCCCCAGGTATATTGGACCCTTTGAGATTTTGTGGACGGTCGGGGAGGTAGCATATGTGTTGGCTTTACCTCCAGCCTTTTCATCTATTCACCCGATATTTCATATTTCTATGCTGCGACAGTATATTCCGAATGAGTCGCATGTGCTTCAGTGGGACTCGGCTCAATTAGACAATAAGTTAGACTTTGTGGAGGAGCCTGTGTCCATTTTAGCAAGAGATGTCAGATGGTTACGCTCCTGGGACATTCCAGTGGTTAAGGTACAATGGCATCACCATCCGGTTGAGGAGGCTACTTGGGAGCTTGAGCTTGATATGCGAGCCCAATATCCCTACTTGTTCACGTCTTCAGGTATGTGCTTACTCTTGACTTTCGCGGATGAAAGTCCTTTTAGTAGTGGATGTTGTAATGACCTTCCCGATCATTTTCCTCGTCTTCGTGTGTTCTCGGTGTTTAGAGCTTTTCTATAACCGCCCCAAGTTATTTATGACTTGCTGGGACTGACAGTTCAGTTTCCAGGCAATTCGTTTGAGAAAATTATTTAGACCGAGCACGTTGTAACATATTTAACAAAATTAGAATTTGATAAAAAGACAGTTAATTAACTTTCGAAAATATTTTAGATATTTATAAAATTCTTTAGTTAGGATATATCTATACTACTTTATAATAGTTTTATAACTTATGAATAATTTAAGCAGAGATAGTAAATTTAGATATGTTAAAATAATAATATTATTTTATAGAGGTTTTATTCGAAATAATTTTCTATTAATTATGGTATATTCAAAATGTTATATTTATTTTATCACGAACCTATGCAATACCTGAATATATACATAGCAGGACCAATATACTTCCTTGTTACTACCACCTCTACCACACGTGTGGATAGAGGGAGTGGCCAGAAAACCACTCATAAAGTGGTGGCAGCAGGTAAGGTAGGTGGGTAATATTGCATGTCACATGTAATTAGATATAGTGGACACTATCTCTTGATTTCCTTTTTCACCACTAACTATTAGTTTCCTCCATTTTCAAAGACAAGCGAGAATTCACAATTGTTGAGTGGTAGTAGCTCATTTTCAAGCATTTTGGATGTGGGGATGTCTGTTTTGGCTCAAAAATTGAGTGGTGGGTGGTATAGCATTGTTATATTGTAAGTTTTCTGATCAATTTAGCTTAAAGTCGCGTATTTGAATTATTCTTTATTGGGATTGGTATTGATGTTTGAGATATATTTTGGGCTCAAATTGAGCGGTGCTAGTTATGCCTATTGGTCACTGGGTAATTTGGGACGTTGTGATGGTTTCAATTTTGTGATTCCACAAGCGGGACCCACGTGGACTGTTCGAACATTTTCTGAACTAATGCAATATGGGTATCAATAGTCATGATTTGACATGTCGTTTATTATTTTGGTAGCTTGGCAGCAGTCAAAGGCCTCTCGAAAGGGGAAGGCTCCTATTTAGCTGGCTTTAGCAGGCATTCGACAATATCTAGGCTTATGTGTGATATATGTATGCTATTGTGTTGGTGTTGTGGGCTGGTGTTATAAACTTGGTGGTGGTGGTTTGCTGTGATTTAGGCCTTCTAGGCCAGATAGGGCTATTCAGATATATTCTAGGCCCGTTGTCCTCGTGGTATGCCATAGATGACCTATTTGGGGTCGGATGGTATTGTTGTTGTTGATTGTTGGTTGGGAAATTTTATTATTGGACCTTAGTCCAGGCTTAGGCAGACTTAGCCCAGACTTACACAGGTATAACTAGATTTAGTTTTTGGGACCCGTTAGTGGGGCCCGTTACCCTTTTTGTCAACTTGTCAGAATTTTGACATCTTTGGGCTTAATTAAGCCCTATATGGCCTGTAAGATTTGTGACGGGATTGATTCACCCTGATTATACTTGGTTGGCCTGTTTAGCCTTGTTAGTCCCTGCTAGCACCGTATTTGATCGGGGTCGGCTGGTTTGACTTTGAACGCTGACCTGCCTTTCCATGTATTATAATGGATACCTAGACTTGTATATACATATTGTTTATAGTAGATAGTTGACCTAGAAGGACCCCGAGATTGACTTGTAGCATGTTGTGGGGTTAGCTTCTGTACTTATATACTAGTATTGACTTGGGACTAAGGCGTTCCCCGTTTATCTGATATAATATGACATTTGATTCTGTTCTGGTTTCTAGCTATGATGAGTTCTGGTTTGAGTTCGGCTACTGATTCAGGTATGATGATTCTGGTTATCGGCTATTGGGTGTTCCAATTCGAGTTCGGCCCCGGATCGTAGCACACTATGAGTTCTGGTACTGGGTACCGTGATCATGATACTGTTGTTCTCTGAGTTCCAGTTCAAGTCTGGTAGATATGATATATATGTGGCCTATTGTTATTACCCACTGTGCCCGATTTGATTTCGGCGTCTGACCTCTTGTTATTACCCATTGGTGTCGGTTTAAGTCGGGTGTACTCTTAGTGGTTATTGTGGTTGCTGGATACTGATACAGCTTTGAGACACTGGTGACTATGCATTTACTATTCTTGTGTGTCCCACCAGTTTATGGGGGCCAGGCTGGGTTATTATTTTCATCCGTGTGACTATCGGGTTTATGGGGGCCCAAATAGGTTATGTTTGACTTGTGTGTTTACTTACGCATTTATTTACTAATCATTCAGTATCACATTTATTTATCTCCTGAGAATATTTATACGCCTCGATAGTTACTTCTATATTTATTACTTATACCCCTGACTTAGCATGCACCCTCGCATTTTAGCTTGCTTATATTACATTGAGCTTAGTCGACCGATGAAGCCTACTGAGTATCCGTTGCC
Source organism: Capsicum rhomboideum (assembly GCA_031232105.1). Classification (NCBI taxonomy): domain Eukaryota; kingdom Viridiplantae; phylum Streptophyta; class Magnoliopsida; order Solanales; family Solanaceae; genus Capsicum; species Capsicum rhomboideum. Next base: position 123,533,499 of record CP124713.1, on the reverse strand, counting down.
CCAGTACTCATACTGCACTTCTGCATCTTTTTCCCGATTCAGATCCGGGCACTAGCCGACAGTTTTGACGTGACTCTCTTCTCAGCACTGGTTCCGAAGCAGGGTGGGCTTACTAACATCCGAGGCAGATCCTACTCCGTCTCTACTATATAGTCTTTTGCACTCGAGACTATTGTACTTGTTCTACCTATTTGGTTTTTGTCTTGTATTTTGGGTATATTAGTAGTGGCTCCTGTACTGACCCCACCAGGTTTTGGGAGGGGTTCTTGACTTTATTTACATTTTCCTCTTCCTTCTCAGTCTTAGCATATATACATATTTTGATTCTGTCTTTAGCGTTATAGCATGTTTATAAATATGGTTACTTCCACTTCTTCTCTGTTTTATGAGATTACGCTCGTTAGCCCGTCGTTTGTCGCTTCGGGCTAGGGTTTGGCTTGCCTATTGGTGGGTTACGGTAGGCGCCATCATGACTCAAATATTGGGTCATTACAGCTTGGTATCAGAGCCTAGGTTGTATGAGTAGTGTTGGTACATGAGCCAATGTATGGTAGAGTCCTGCGGATTGGTGCGCGGACGCCTGTATCCTATCTTCGGGAGGCTACAGAGCATTCTTAGGGGAGTCTCTCATTTTCTTGACTCATGTCCGTGCGTTGGGTATATGTTGGTTTCTGTTTTTCATTTGGTTCATTCTTTATGCAGATGGTTAGGACGCATGGTGCGAGACCCTAGGGTCAGGACCCCGAGCCTACAGCGAGGGCTCCTATTAAGGGTTGAGGTCGACCCAGAGGTCGGGGGCAGGGCAGAGCAGCAGCCCCAGGCCAAGATCATGCTAGGGATCAGTTACCCGATCTCGTTATAGCTCCAGACGTTCCGCCTCCACAGCAGTCGGTGGGCCAGGGAGCAGCCCAGGCTCCACCTGGATTTATAGATGCTTCTTTGCTCCGAGGTACATTACTTCAGTTGTTGGGGATAGTCGGAGGTCCGTCAGCCGAGGGAACCCAACTAGCAGTACAGAGAGTTGGTGTTAGGGCATAGCCTGTAGCTGCAGCACCCAGAGTTGAGATTTCGCCAGCGTCGGTAGCTCCACAGCCAGTTATAGATCAGCCTGCTATGTCTGTCGATGAGCAGAATATGTTTGGGCGTTTCCTGAGGTTGACTCTACCGAGATTTGTTGGTACTCCAGGTGAGGATGCATATGAGTTCTTGTCCAGTTGCGAGGATAGATTGAGCAATTTGGGATTGGTACAGCCTCGTGGTGTTGATTTCGTGGCATATCAGTTTGATACTGCAGCGAGGAGATGGTGGAGGGGATATCTTGATTCCAGGCCAGCAGGATCTCCGCCGGTTACCTGGACCCAGTTCTCTGAGATTTTCTTGGGAAAGTATATGCCCCGTACTATACGGGAGCGGCTCAGGGATGAGCTCTCCAGATTGACTCAGGGTTCATTATCTATCGCCGAGTATGAGGCGAGGTTTCATGATCTTGCTAGGCACGCTACTTCTATTTTTCCTGATGAGTATGAGAGAGTTAGATGTTTTGTCAGGGGACTGAGATTGCCACTCCGCAGGGCTACCCAGAGTTTAGTGACTTCAGGGAAGTCATTCGCAGAGATTATTGAGCATGTATACTCTATTGAGGAGATGGATCGCGAGGCCCAAGGGGGCAGCGATAAGAGACCTCATGTCCAGGGTAGTTTCAGTGGGAGCCGTAGTGGTTCACAATTCAGAGGTCGTGGGTTCCAGTTTCAGGGTAGGTACCCACAACAGTAGCAACAGTCTTTTCAGCGACAGGGTCAGCCTAGTAGGCCCGTACAGTCAGCTTTGCAAATATATGATAGAGTTCAGCCCGCCTATAGTTCTGTTAGACAGCCTCAGGGACGTGGTCAGAGATGACTAGAGGGGGTCATACCGGATCATCCAGACCTTTTAGGCCGAGCAGGGAGCCAGGAGCATGCTATCCTTGTGGGGTTGTCGGTCATTTTGCGCTTGAGTGTCCCCAGCGCATGGCGATTGAGCCTTCAGTTCAGACAGCACAACCCCTCAGATCTATACCACCAGCAGGTAGAGGTGGTGCACAAGGTCATTGGGGTGGTCCCCAGGGTTCTCGAGGTAGAGCGCAGGGAGGTCGGACTGGTAGTCAAGTCGGTGCTCAGACTAGTGGTAGCCAGCGTCAGTTGTATGCTGTACCGGCTAGGCCAGAGGCTGAGGCTTTGGATATGGTGATTACAGGTACGATTTCCGTATGCCATCAGCCAGCTTCGGCATTATGGTATCCTGGATCCACGTTTTCTTATGTATCTACTTATTATGCACCACGGTTGGGTTTATGTTTTGAGTTATTATCTGTACCCTTACGTGTATCTACCCCCGTTGGTGATTCTTTAGTAGTGGATCGGGTATATAGATCTTGTCTGGTGACTATTCAGGAGTTCGAGACTCGGGTTGATTTTATTGTATTGGCCATGGTAGACTTTGATGTGATTCTGGGCATGGACTGGTTGTCTATCCATCATGCAGTCCTAGATTGCTTTGCCAAGACCGTGACCTTAGCCATGCCTGGCGTACCCCCGATAGTGTGGCAGGGTTCTGTTAGCCGCACACCGACCGGGATTATTTCATATGTTCGGGCTCGTAGATTGATGTCAAGGGGTTGTGATTCATTCCTTGCTTATGTTCAGGATGCTAGCATTGAGAGTCCTTCACTTGACTCTGTCCCAGTTGTTCGTGAGTTTCCTGATGTATTCCCGAGTGACTTACCTGGCCTTCTTCCTGAGAGTGATATAGAGTTCATTATTGACCTTGAGTCGGGCACCCGACCTATTTCTATAGCTCCTTATCGTATGGATCCTGATGAATTGAGAGAGTTGAGTACTCAGCTCTAGGACCTTCTGGGGAAGGGTTTTATCAGGCCGAGTGTGTCTCCGTGGGGTGCTCCAGTTCTGTTTGTAAAGAAGAAGGATGGATCTATGCGCATGTGTATTGATTACAGGTAGTTGAATAAGGTAACTGTGAAGAATAAGTATCCTATGCCTCGTATCGATGATTTGTTTGATCAACTTCAGGGTGCAGAGGTATTCTCAAAAATAGATTTGAGATCTGGATACCATCAGTTGAGAGTTAGGGCGGAAGACATCCCAAAGACAGCCTTTAGGACTCGGTACGGCCATTATGAGTTCCTGGTGATGTTTGTTGGATTGACTAATGCCCCAGCAGCTTTCATGGATTTGATGAATCGTGTATTCAGGCCATACTTAGACTCCTTTGTGATTGTGTTTATTGACGACATCTTGATTTATTCGAGGAGTAACGAGGAGCACGAGAAACACTTGAGGATTGTGCTCCACACTTTGAGAGATCATCGGCTTTATGCCAAGTTCTCAAAGTGTGAGTTTTGGCTTGAGTCTGTTGCTTTCTTGGGGCATGTTGTATCCAGACACTGTATCATGGTAGACCCAGCGAAGATTGAGGCTATTCGAGGTTGGTCTAGGCCTACGTCGCCTACCAAGGTTCGCAGTTTTGTTGGGTTGGCAGGGTACTACAGGCGATTTGTTGAGGGTTTCTCGTCTATTGCATCTCCTATGACCAGACTAACCAGGAAGGAGGTTCCATTTCAATGGTCTGAGGATTGCGAGGTGAGCTTTCTGAAGCTCAAGGATCGACTTACTTCTGCCCCTGTGTTGACTCTTCCAGTTGAGGGCGAGGGTTTTACCGTGTATTGTGATGCGTCTGGTATTGGTTTGGGATGTGTTCTAATGCAGCAGGGTCATGTTATTGCTTATGCATCGAGACAGCTGAAGGTGCACGAGTGTAACTATCCCACTTATGATTTGGAGTTAGCGGCGGTTGTGTTTGCACTGCGGATTTGGAGGCATTATCTCTATGGTGTTCATTGTGAGATCTTTACAGACCACCTTAGTCTTCAGCATATTATGACTCAGAGAGATCTTAATTCGAGGCAGCACAGGTGGATTGAGTTATTGAAGGACTATGATATCTCTATTCTCTATTATCCGAGCAAGACGAATGTGGTAGCGGACGCCTTAAGCCGGAAGACAGTGAGTATGGGTAGCTTGGCCTTCATTCCAGTCTCTCAGCGGCCATTAGCTTTGTACATTCAATCCTTATATAACTCGATAGTTCAATTGGATATTTCTGACCCCAGGAGGATTGTTGCTTGTGTTGAGGCCAGATCTACTTTGCTGGAGCAGATTCAGAGTCGTCAGTTTGAGAATAGCGGCCTCCTTAGCATTCGAGATCAGGTATTGAGGGGTGAGTCTAAGAGAGCTACCTTGGGTTCTGATGGTGTGTTCTGAGGTTTGACGGTCGTATTTGTGTCCCGAGGGTTGGAGATTTGATTCAGTTGATTCTACACGAGGCACATAGTTCCAGATATTCTATTCACCCTGGGACAGCTAAGATGTATCGGGATCTGAGGCAGCACTATTGGTGGAGTGGTATGCGGAGAGACATAGCAGGGTTTGTAGCTCGATGCCTTTGTTTTCAGCAGGTAAAGGCCAAGCACCAGAGACCCGGTGGTCTACTTCAGCAGTTACCCATTCCCGAGTGGAAGTGGGAACGGATCACGATGGATTTCGTTGGTGGGTTACCTCGCACCTATCGTGGCTTTGATAGTATTTGGGTTGTTGTAGATCGGTTGACTAAGTCCGCGCACTTTATCCCTGTTCAAACTTCCTACAGTGCTGAGAAGTTAGCTCGTGTATACATTCAGGAGGTAGTTTGCTTACACGGAGTGCCAGTGTCTATTATCTCAGACCGAGGGTCTCAGTTTACCTCTAGTTTCTGGCAGGCTTTCCAGGAGGAGTTGGGTACTCAAGTGGACCTCAGTACTGCATTTCATCCTCAAACCGACGGGCAGTCAGATCGGACTATTCAGGTGTTAGAGGATATGTTCCGTGCATGTGTGTTAGACTTTGGGGGTCAGTGGGATCAGTTCTTGTCTTTAGCGGAATTCACGTATAATAATAGCTTCCACTCCAGCATTCAGATGGCTCCGTTCGAGGCTTTGTATGGTAGACGGTGTCGCTCTCCAGTTGGATGGTTCGAGACTTCCGAAGTCAGTCCTCGTGGCACAGATTTGTTCCGAGAGTCTTTGGACCGAGTTCGGGTGATTCAGGACAGGTTGCGGACAACTCAGAGTAGACAGAGGAGTTATGTTGACCGTAGACGTCGTCCGTTGAGATTCAGAGTTGGTGATAGGGTCTTCTGACGAGTATCGCCAATGAAGGGCGTGATGCGATTCGGTAGGAGGGGCAAGCTTAGCCCCAGGTATATTGGACCCTTTGAGATTCTGCGGACAGTCGGGGAGGTAGCATATGTACTGGCTTTACATCCGGCATTATCAGCTATCCACCCAGTGTTTCATGCTTCTATGCTGCGACAATACATTTCGGATGAGTCGCATGTGCTTCGGTGGGACTCAGTTTAGTTAGACGATAAGTTAACATTTGTGGAGGAGCCTGTGTCCATTTTAGCTAGAGATGTCAGACGGTTACGCTCCTGGGACATTCCAGTGGTTAAGGTACAGTGGCGTCACCGTCCGGTTGAGGAGGCTACTTGGGAGCTTGAACGTGATATGCGAGCCCAGTATCCCTACTTGTTCACGTCTTCAGGTATGTGTTTCTTCTTGACTTTCGCGGAGGAAAGTCCTTTTAGTACTGGATATTGTAATGACCTTCCCATTTATTTTCCTTGTTTTCGTGAGTTCTCAGCGTTTAGAGCTTTTCTATAACTGCCCCAAGTTATTTATGACTTGCTGGGACTGACAGTTCGGTTCCCAGACAGTTCGTTTGAGAATATTATTTAGACCGAGCACATTGTAAAATATTAAATTAAATTTGAATTTGGTAAAATTACATAGTTAATTACCTTTTGAAAATGTTTTTGAAATTTATAAAATTCTTTAGTTATGTTAGAAATAATTTTCTATTAATTATGGTATATTCAAAAAGTTATATTTATTTTATCACGAACCTATGCAATACCCAAATATATATATATAGGGGGATAAAATTGCACTGATGTGCCACCTCCACCACCACGTGGAAAGTGGAGAGGCGCATATCATGGTGACTCCACTATGTGAAGCCTTCAACTTGACACATGCTAGTGGAAGTACAACCAGTACATGGATATATATCTATACATTTGGACGAAATATCCATAGTGAATAAATGACATTTACTCCACTGATTTCATCTTATTCCCTCTCCATTTCTTATCATCTAAGCTCAATAGTAATCTAATCCATTGAGGTTTAAGCTTAGGGGTTTATATATCTGAATCCGTGGACTCGTCCTCGTCATTTCTATGGTACGTTTTCTTATTTTTACGGCAATTTCCGTGTATATTTTGGGATTGGTCTTGATGTTTGAGCTACATTTTGAGCTCAAATTGAGCGGTGCTAGTTGTGACTATTGGTCACGGAGTTGTTTGGGATGCTGTGACGGTTTCAGTTTTATGATTTTGCAAGTGGGCCCCACGAGGACTGTTCGGACATTTTTCCAAACTAATGCAATATAGGTATCAATAGTCATGTTTTGATATGTATTTTATTATTTTGGTAGCTTGGCAGTAGTCAGAGGCCTCTCGGAAGGGGAAGGCTCCTGTATAGCTGGTTCTTTTGGCAGGCTTGCGCCGGCGTCCAGGTAGGCTAGGTTTACCTCCCTTTACACTTATATTGGGCTTATGTGTGATATATGTATGATATTGTACTGGTGTTGCGGGCTGGTATTATAGACTTGGTGGTGGTGGTTTGCTGTGATTTAGGCCTTCTAGGCCGGATAGGGCTATTCAGATATATTCTAGGCCCTTTATCCTCGTGGTACACCACAGATGACCTATTTGGGGTCGGATAGTATTGTTGTTGTTGTTGCCCGTCTGGGATTGTTGGAACTTAGTCCATGCTTATACAGAGTTATCCCATACTTAGACAAGTATAACCAGACCTGATTTTCGAGACCCGATAGCGGGCCCCGTTACCCTTCTTGTCGACCTGTCAGAACTTTGACATCTTTGGGCTCAGTTAAGCCCTATATGACCTGTTAGGGTTGTGACACGATTGAGTTACCCCAATTATACCTGGTTGTCCTGTTTAGCCCTGTTAGTCCCTGACAACACCGTATTTGACCGGGGTCGGCTAGTTTGACTTAGAGCACTGGCCCGCCTTTTCATGACTTATAATGTATACCCAAACTTGTATATACATATTGTTTATAGTAGGTAGTAACCTAGAAGGACCCCGAGATTGACTTGTAGCATGTTGTGGAATTAGCTTCTGTACTTATATACTAGTATTGACCTGGGGACTAGGGCGTTTCCCGTTTATCTGATATAACATGACATTTGATTCTGTTCTGGTTACTGGATATGATGAGTTCCGGTTCGAGTCTGACCACCGATTCAAATATGATGGGTACTGATTATTATGAGTTCTGGTTCGAGTTCGGCCACTGATTACTATGAGTTTTGATTTGAGTCCGGCGACTGATTATTATGAGTTTCGATTCGAGTCCGGCCACTGATTCAGATATGATGGGTACTGATTATTATGAGTTTCGGTTTGATTCAGGCCACTGATTATTATGAGTTTCGGTTCGAGTTCGGCCATTGATTATTATGAGTTTCGGTTCGAGTTCGGCATCTGGTTATGACATGATTGGAGAGTTTTGGTACTGGTTACTGTGATTACTGGATACTGATACAATTTTGAGACACTGGTGACTATGCATTTACTTTTCTTGTATGTCCCGCTGGTTTATGGGCGCCAGACTGGGTTATTGTTTTCTTTCGTGTGCCTATCGGGTTTATGGGGGCCCAGATAGGTTATGTTTGACTTGTGTGTTTACTTACGCATTTATTTACTTGTTATTCTGTATCGCACTTACTTTCTCCTGAGCATGTCTATACGCCTCGACCGTTACTTACGTACTTATTATTTATAGTTATACACAGACTTAGCATGCACCCCCCGTACTTTAGCCTGTTTATATTACATTAAGCTCAGTCGGCCGATGATACCTACTGAGTACCCGTTGCCCCGGTACTCATACTACACTTCTACATCTTTTTCCCCGATGCAGATTCAGGCACCAGTCGACAGTTTTGACGTGACTCTTTTCTCAGCACTGATTTCGAAGCAGGGTGGGCTTACTGACGTCCGAGGCAGATCCTACTCCATCTTCTACTGTATAGTCTTTTGCTCTCAAGACTATTGTACTTGTTATACCTATTTGGTTTCTGTCTTGTATTTTGGGTATATTAGTAGTGGCTCCTGTACTGACCCCACCAGGTCTTGGAAGGGGTTCTTGACTTTATATACATTGTCCTCTTCCTTCTCAGTCTTAGCATATATACATATTCTGATTCTGTCTTTAGCGTTATAGCATGTTTATAAATATGGTTACTTCCACTTCTTCTCTGTTTTATGAGATTACGCCCGTTAGCCCGTCGCTTGTCGCTCCGGGCTAGGGTTTGGCTTGACTATTGGTGGGTTACGGTAGGCGCCATCATGACTCAAATATTGGGTCATGACACACTCTCATTCTCTCTCTCCTTCGCCTCTCTCTCTCTCTCTCTTAAATTTATGTATTGTTAATTTATTATTTATTCTCTTACATTATATTCGCTATCAAATTAAGATGGCATACATTCTACTAACAATCTCTTTTCCTACATGAGATATTATAATATACGAGAGGACTAGAACACTATATCGAAAAGAGAAAAGTTGGGGGTTCTTTGGAAATCTCAATTGGCTTATTGGACTCCCGTTACTATTCTCAACTCAACGTTTTTGAATACTTTACCGTTCTCTATTAACTTGATGCTCCACAAACCAGGTAAGTCCCTCATCTTTTACAATTATTATTTTTATATAGTATAAATTAATTAAATTAATCTCTTTCATTTCTTTATGCTCGTATAATGTAACTAAGTAAAAAATTGAATGAGTACTTCATTTAGTTATAAAATAGGTTGTATGTCAACTTGTATGGTAATTTTAAGTTGTGTTTGTATTTAAAATGCATGTATTTTGTAAGGTTTTTTTATTCATCTTTTTGTTACTTTTTAACTTGCTTTTATTATTCATCTAGAATAATTAAGTTAAATGTCTCAGGCTTAGGCACTTGGTTATTTTAGATTAGTTAATTAAAAATTCTTTTGTTTATCACATAGTTTCCCCACGTAATATACGAATTCGATCGGGACCCACATTTGTGGACCTCGAAAGGTGCCTAACACCTTCCTTTCGAGGTAACTTGAACCCTTACCCGAATTTCTGGTTGACGTAGGCTAATAATTAAAATAAATTCGTAATTAGTCTAGAAAGGTGCCCTAACGCACCTTAATTCGTTAGGTGGCGACTCTTCACTCTTTAAATCCCAAAAGATTTTGTCACGTCGAATCCAGCTTTTCGCGAGAAAAATGGGGCGTGACAGCATGGCGACTCTGTTGGGGATACTTATTATGTGTTATGTGGAATTTTCATTTTTAATCATTTTTTTGAGTTGTTTCGACTTTTTCTGACTATGGATGTTAATTTTATTGCATCATCAGTTGTCTTAAGTAATTATTTTGTCATTTCTAATTTATTGTTAGAAAGCATGTCAATCCTCTTCCCTTTCCTTATTTCGTTTGTCTTTTCATGTCCCTCCACTATCCTTTTCCCTTTTAATTGATTACTTGTTATTTTTGTCTCCCTCATGTCCCTTTAGTTATGCATTTGTTAAATTTATCTAGCTTCATTATTATTTTTTATATATATATTGATAAATATGTTACTGCTTTCTACTATGTGTTATGTGTTACTGCTTTATATACAAATGACATTCCACTCATATTTTCCTCCACTTGGAACCTCTTTTTATTTTTTTAAGAATGGTTGCGTGGGTGCACGGACGTTCGTATTCTAAAAACACCTTTTGGAAAATGTCTCGTGAATCGGTCGATCAGCGGTGCATCGACAGTCATGAGCTTTTCCACTCTCAAGTTGTCCACTTGAGGGAACCATGTCAAAAATCCACTTTTATTCCTAAATTCTAACCGTCTATTCCTTACTAAGGAATATGCATCTCAAAACCTAAAATACCTTGTGAAGAAAACCTTGCCTAAGTTCTAAGAGATTTCATAATCTCGAAAATAACGCTTTCATAATTTGTGTGCATATACCTAATTTGTTACTTCTTTAAATTTTTCTTATATTTGTATTTGACTGCTCTCCTTAAGTATTTTATTCATCATACATTTTCATCCACTATTCGAATTTCTATAAATCTCATATTTCGAACTACGTCTGTCCTGATTCTTGTCCAACAAGATACGTAGGCAATCCTTTTATAAGGATGCAGTCCTCCTTTTTCCATTCTTTACAAAATATCCACGTATTTTAAAAGTGTGAAATAATCTTTCTTTCAAATCTTATATTCTCTCTTTCTTTCACCTTTCCATAATGTCATAAAGGTGAAAACTAGAGCATTTTTGAGGATATTCAAATGATTTTCACAATCTTTTAAATTCTCAAATGTTTTAAACTAAATGTCTCGGTTAAGCTAATTCCGTAAAAATCTCTCAAATCTTCAGCGCTCTCACTTTTCAAAATAAATCACTTTAAAATATTCTATGTGTGATTTTTAAATTATTATTCGTCTGTTCACTTGATTAACTTTAAGTACGAACTTAGTATTTAGGTTTTACTTAGAGCTTATCTTTTATGCTCGCTTCTCAAACTTAAGTTCTAGGCTATCCATTCGTCCTAAAGTCCTCTTTGCCGGGATGACTCATATTTTCATACTATCTCTTTTATTATTGAATATACTGACTCTTGTTTTGTTTGATTTATTTATGTTGTTTAAAGGTTGTCTATCATTTGAACATCAACTCAATTGAGAATCTGCAATATGACAACTATGTTCAACATCCAAAGTATTTCTAGTCTTCTTCCTTCTCCAATGCAAAATACTTTTGGACCATATCTCATCATGTTCTTACTCTCACAATATCATAACAAGCAAAATGTCATCGCTCTCTATTCATCCACCTTATGGCCAAAAAAATTTCATGCTTTTTACAAGGTCCTCTATCCGATAAATCTAATTTATTTTTGGTTCGTTCCATGATCTCTGCATTGGCAAAATGCAGACTCAAAATTGATACCTCGAGGTTCAAATGTAAGACAACCGTTTATTTTGAACTAATGTTTTTCTTTGAGTGTAGCAGGATTATAAGACTCCATGATTGAAAACTGGGGCAGAATTTTTGAGGAGACCTCAAAAATTCTATGAGCAAGCAACATTCCAATTCACAAGGACACGCGAAAATATCTTTATTCTAAATTGGGGCAGAAATTTTTGAGGATTCCTAAAAAATTTAACCATAATGAAGTTCTAGTATGTCCATGAAATCAAAACAACGACAAGGAGCCTAGACGAACAAAGGTATGAGTCAACCTTGCTTTTCAAAACTTACAATTTTCTTTGAGTGCAGAAACAACAGGTACAAATGCAGCAGCGACCTTGCAACACCTAAACAATCATCATCAAGGAAAGCCCACTATATATCCAACGTGGGAAAGCAGCTAAGCTACCCTATCTACATTGCATGGCTCCTGCAAGGGCCAACATTTGCATGGCTCCCGCAAGAGTCCACACAGCAATGTATCCGCAGAAATCAACACCGCATGGCTCCTGCAAGAGTCCATACCGCAGGGCATCCGCAGAAATGAACATTGCATGGCTCCTACAAGGGTCAATATTGTATGGCTCTCGCAAGAGTCCATACCGCAGCGCATCCGCAGAAATGAACATTACATGGCTCCTGCAAGGGTCAATATTGCATGGCTCCCGCAAGAGTCCACTCCGCAGCGCATCCGCAGAAATGAACATTGCACGGCCCCTGCATGGGTCAATATTGCATGACTCTCGTAAGAGTCCACACCACAGTACATCAGCAGAAATCTACATTGCACGGCTCCTGCAAGGGTCAATATTGCATGGCTCCCGCAAGAGTCCATACTGCAGTGCATCCATAAAAATCAACATCGCATGGCTCCTGCAAGAGTCCACATTGCAAGGCATCCGCAGAAATCTATGTTACGTGGCTCCTGCAAGAGTCCGCATTACATTGTACCTGCAGAATCCGCAATCAAGCATACAAATTGCATCAAGTTGCTGAACCACGTCAAACTACTACAGACCAAGCTACTCAAATCATGTGACGACACATTATGCTACTCAATACAGATACGCTTTCTTTAATCATTATATAACTACCCTAAGGCGTCATAGTCCAAAGGCATCATCTTCATAGCCTGCGGACATCATTTCATGGCCTAAGGATCTAATTTTGTTTATCATGCTCCGAAGGCGTCATAGTCTAAAGGCGTCATTTTCATGGCCTGCAGACATCATTTCATGGCCTAAGGATTTACTTTCTGTTTATCATGCTCCAAAGGCGTCATAGTCTAAAGGCGTCATTTTCATGTCCTGCAGACATCATTTCATGGCCTTAGGATTTACTTTTTGCTATCATGGCCCTAAGACATCATGGCTTAGAGACATCATCCTTGCCATCTCAAAGCAAATGCTCATGGTCTAACGGGAAAATTACATCATGTTTAAATAAATATTTACAACAATTACTTATTATTCATTTTGTCCACATGATCTAACCATTTTATTTAGTAATACCAGAAAGCATGCAGGTGACGAAGGAATAGTGAGTTAAGAATAAAAGTAACTCTCACTCCTGTTTTCGAGATACAATTCCATTTATCTCTCGGTCACCCCAATACAGCTTGAAATACGTTCACTTATCATTCTCACACTTCTCACTAAACTACCGTTTTTGAATTCGATCCAGTCCAATCTCATCAAGCACTTTTACCGTTATTGTTGTCCGTTTACCGTATCATTAATTTATTTTTTTTAGGAATGTCGTTCGTTCCTAAATCTAGAACTACAAATGGCCTGATTCCCATAAAACCAGAGATATATAGGCGACTTGAAATCGAAGTCTCGGCCACAACATTTTCACAACTCTATTTCACTTCTTTGGATTTCAAAAGAGTCATTCCCTCAGTCGGACAAAATTGGCTACTTCGTCAACGTTCTTTACCCAACAATTCATCCTTCATTCTCGAGCAAAGAAGGGGCAGCTGTTGACACCCAATTTTGACCCTCCTTTTGTCATTTTACTCATTTTTAGCCTTTATTTTGTTACGAGGTCAAAATCGCTATTTTTACTTATTTTTTATCAAATTTTGTGCAAACAAATATTATTCGTATTATTTAATATAATTTTATGACTATTATTATTATTATTATTATTATTATTATTATTATTATTATTATTATTATTTTATGATTATAATTTTTTAATTATTCTTATCATTATTATTATGTCATATTCTTTACTTAATCTTTCACATTTCTCTTTTATTCTATTTTAAAAGTATTTGATCAAATATTTTAAGAGTTATTATTCTTTTATTGAGAATTATTTTTTGATATAAAATATAATGGTTGATTTAATAATTTTCCTTCACTTAGTAATTTACTGGTTACCCATTTTTATATATTTTTTGATAGAAATTTATTTAGTCCTAAACAAACTCAAAATTCCAATTTTAAAATTCAATTTTTGTCAAATATTTTCATAAGTAGAAAAATCCTCCTCACTATCTTTCCTTTGTTGTGAAGAATTATTTTTATTCTCAATATAATTTCAAATCCATTTTACCTATTTTATTTTACTTTACTTTTTTCATAGCCATAAAATCCTCCTAAAATATTTTGTTTCTATGGAAGAATATTATTATTCTAAAAAAATCTTCCCAAATCAATTTTGCCTATTTTTCATTCCATTTCCCATGTTATTATCCCTACAATATCACTCCAGTAGATTGTTTTTCCTATTTTTGGCTCCCTCTCCCTAACGTCTATTTCTTCTTCTTCTTCTATATAATTGGACATGAAAGGGGGGAGAAGGGGAACACATGGATACAGACACACACACAATTTGCATTATCATACATGTTCCCCTCACTAGCACCCACAAAAATACACTCCTCTACATGCCTCTCACATCCCATAGAAAACACAAACCAATTCCTGTAGCAACACCATCGTCCTTCCATAGATAGCCATCAACCTCGCCAAAACATAACATCCTTTTCCCTGAAAATCAAATAGCCATCATTGTGGACAGTAACCCCATGGGGACTATCTCCAAACATCGCTCATATTCTTCCAGGAAACCACACCATGTCGGCAAGGTCGCAAACTCAAAGTTTCGGTTCAAGGCCTCTTTAGTTTATGATTCTCAGAGGTGTTGATGTCGAGTTCCTTGACGTAAAGGTCCAGTTCCTGCCTTATTTCCTGATTAATACACAAAATTTGGTGTTCTACCTTACATAATTATTTAAAGCTTGAAGGAGATTTTATTTCTAAATGGCTATGTTAATTTTCTCTAGTACATGTATTTTGGATACCTTTTTGTTTCGGGTTGGTATAGATTTGTTATTTGGAATGGGGTATTTATTCTTTTACATTCACTTGGTGTCGATTATGAGCATTAATATTTAATATAGTTTAAATGACCAGCCTATTTATATTTGATCCTTTCATTAGCAAAAGGGCTTATACAATTTTAGTGCTCTTCGTCAATTTGATCTAATTTAGTGTATAGATTAATTAATTCTTACTTCCTTTGTTTCATATGTGCAAGAGGTTGGTCTTTACTGTATGTATATTTGGGTCTTTTATCTATGAGCAGTGCCTCTTTATCTTTTAGTGTATCCATGGATGTCTCTCTCTATCATTTGCTCTCAATGTATATGTATTCTCTATAAATTTGTTCTCAATGTATGTGTCTACGTATTTTCAGTTAACGTTTTAGTATAATGACTACGTTGTGGATTAATTTGGACATGACACAAATTTTATTTACTTAGTCATTCATTGGATGGTTACGTACATATTATGCCCGATTAATTAATTTTCCACACATGATGTAAGTAGGATGAGATACGAATTTGTTTCATAGCCTATTGTTTAGTAAAAAACGAGAGGAGTTGGAAACTCCCCTTTTCATCCCTTCTCTTTCGTATATACTTACTTCAATTAATTTTTTTTTTATTTCTTTATTGCTTACTTTATTATGTTAACTAGTTAAACCTTAAGAACAAGCATACTCTCACCCTTATTTTGAATATTTTACATGTACACCATAATGGAGCAATATCGCTCGGAGTTTAACCATATCAAGTGAAGGAGTCAATACATGAAGTAGAGTTCAAATGGAGTCGTCGTCCCAACGGGAGTCAGGTAACGTTTGGGAAATGATGAGAAAAAGACAGGCTATAGCTGACTTCTCGTATGAAGCACATAGAGCTTTATTAGAAAATATAAAGCACCTCGTTACTCCCTTCTTCTGTAATTTTGCATGTCACCCTTTTAAAAGTCTCAAAGACTCAACAACTTATACTATTTTACTAATTATCAATATACTTTCATAGAATCTAAATATACATACCTATAGTAGCTCACACTACTTTTTGATGATGAATACTTTATTTACTACTATTGAATATTTCTTTAAGAATTATAGTCGTCTCATCTTGAGGCGTTTAGGAGAGTTGATCATATAAAAAAATAGAGAAGAGGGGTGTAATATCGCATTGGGCCCATTTTAGCCTTGTCATACCCTGATCCCACTCTCATTCTCTCTCTCCTTCGCCTCTCTCTCTCTCTCTTAAATTTATGTATTGTTAATTTATTATTTATTCTCTTAAATTATATTTGCTATCAAATTAAGATGGCATACGTTCTACTAACAATCTCTTTTCCTACATGAGATATTATAATATACGAGAGGACTAGAACACTATATCGAAAAGAGAAAAGTTGGGGGTTCTTTGGAAATCTCAATTGGCTTATTGGACTCCCGTTACTATTCTCAACTCAACGTTTTTGAATACTTTACCATTCTCTATTAACTTGATGCTCCACAAACCAGGTAAGTCCCTCGTATTTTACAATTATTATTTTTATATAGTATAAATTAATTAAATTAATCTCTTTCATTTCTTTATGCTCGTATAATGTAACTAAGTAAAAAATTGAATGAGTACTTCATTTAGTTATAAAATAGGTTGTATGTCAACTTGTATGGTAATTTTAAGTTGTGTTTATATTTAAAATGCATGTATTTTGTAAGGTTTTTTTATTCATCTTTTTGTTACTTTTTAACTTGCTTTTATTATTCATCTAGAATAATTAAGTTAAATGTCTCAGGCTTAGGCACTTGGTTATTTTAGATTAGTTAATTAAAAATTCTTTTGTTTATCACATATTTTCCCCACGTAATATACACCTTCCTTTCGAGGTAACCTGAACCCTTACTCGAATTTCTGGTTGACGTAGGCTAATAATTAAAATAAATTCGTAATTAGTCTAGAATGGTGCCCTAACGCACCTTAATTCGTTAGGTGGCGACTCTTCACTCTTTAAATCCCAAAAGAGTTTGTCACGTCGAATCCCGCTTTTCGCGAGAAAAATGTGGCGCGACAGGGAGATTTGAGGAGATAAAAATAAAAATGTGATGTATCAAGTACACTGAAGAGAGAGAAATAAAATATGGAATGGATATAATTAAATAAAAGAGTACAAATTTTAAGTAGATATGATAAGTTATGTAGTGCTATCATGTAATTTTTCTTTTTAAAAAAGTACATACTTAAATTGATAACATTACATAATTAGAAAATTCAATAACATACAAACTTAAATTGATTAAAATTACATAACTAGAAATCAAAAGCATACATATTAAGTACAAATTTCAAATTCAAAAAAAATAATTATCAAACCCTTCTCGAGTCTGGCTCGTGTCCATCCCAACAGCCCAACACGACCCGTCCCAATAAGACCGGACCAAAAAATCAAGTGAATTATGGTTTGCGCCAATAGATAATTTTCTAAATTAACCCGGACCAGATCGGCCCATTAAAGAGTGAGCCCAGACTAGCCCAGTTTAAAAATCTAATTTTAAAAAATTAGTGGGTCGGGTTAACCCAGACCGGCCCACTTGACAGCTTTACCTTGTTTTATCCGGAGAAGAAAATTTATTCTTGAAGACAAGCATACAGACTGAGGCACAAATCCATTTCTGCTTTCATTTCCTGCTAGTTTAGTTAAACTACTGAGAATTCCAATGGCAACTGTTTATAATGGTATCACGGAAGAATTTCATGTGATGCTAGTTGATCTCAACAAAGAGATTGTTACCGTGATGGTAGATTTGCTTAAGTCTTGTGACTATAAAGGTGACATCCCTAAAATATATTGAACTTATAATCTTCGGTTCGTTATTATAAATAATTTGGGTGTGATTTCCTCTTTATAAATTTAACTAATATGATGTTTGCTTTGTTATTTGTAATTTTAGCATCGTTCTATTTTTAAATTCATTTTTTTCTTGTAAATCGAGAATTTTTCTTCTCTTGTTGTCATAACATTATTTCCATGTTTGTTTATGTTGTTTTACTAATTAATAAATTAATTTTGTGTGTTTATAAAAATCAAATTAGAATTATTTTTTTAAAATTTTTGGTTCTTGTTATAAGCATTTCACATCCTCAATTAGCTTCCTTCTTAATGATGTATATGATTTTACAAAGAGGATCGACAATTTTATGTTAATATTTGTGTCGTTTTAAATTTATCATATGTCCTTGAAGGGATACCATTTTATGTTACTCTTAATTTTTTAATCAACTTAGATTTTTTTTATGGTTAATTTTTTTGTAGAACAAGGGAAAGACATGTTCTTCATCAAAATTGACCAGAGTAACATAGAGTCGAATAAAAAAAATTAGTTGAATCCCTCAAAATAATTTTTGATGGTGTAGATCTTTGACATCTAGAAATTTATCTTTCATTTAAATAAAAAATTAGTCGAATGACGGAGGCGGCGCAAAATTAGGGTAACGGAGAGGGTAGAGAAAAGTGGAGAGACGGATATATGGTATCTTTTTATTTTTTATTGAATGCAGACAAAAATAAGTGCGGAGACTGATTTTTCATGAAAAAACAATTTCCTTCCTATTGTTTTTCTAATAATTTCCCTCTTAATTTGAAAGAGTTTCTTTTCCCTTAGTAATTAAAAAAAAAAAAAAGAACTTACATCTCTAGCTTTTCTTACCATACACTTGCTATTTCATTCTTTTGACAGCGCATACACTTTGAATTTTAAAATATTTCAATTTTATTATTCTCTTAATTTGTAAGTAACAAATATGGATCTACTTTAATGAATGTTGTCACATATCATTTTTTATTTGAATTGACTTTGATGATCATTTAATTTCTTCCTTTACTGTAATTTGTGAAGACAATATAATAACAAATTTTAGAGTATTTGAGAAAAATAAGTAAATACTACATTTAGCTTATCCGAAAATTATTTTTAAATAACCACTCTTGAAATATTTTACCCCGTAAAAAGTAAATAGCTAACAATTTTAGTATAACTTAGATGTATCTTATGGCTTCTCCCTTATTAGTTCTTATTTGATTTCTCAATTGTTTTGTGGTAGTATTTAGTGGTTGTTATTAGTTCACTGTGTGTTAAATTGTTTTGACCTTAATTTGTTTGATAAGAAATTTTGTAGGTACCATTAGTACATATGCATACAACAACAACATACCTAGTATAATCCCACCAAGTGGGGTCTGGGGAGGGTAAGTGTACGCAGTCCATACCACTATCTCAGATGTGAGATAGAGAAGTTATTTCCGATAGATTCTCTGCTCAATATACAACAGTCTCGAAAAGAAATAGTAAAGGACAAGAAACAATAGGAATAACCCCACCCAATAATAACATAAACAAGACTCACCAAATAATACAACAAATAATAACATACTCTGGAATATTACTAATACTATAACTATAAGAAAGGCTAACAAAACAAAGACCTCCTACCTACAAACAATGACGCACCCTTCCTACTATCCTTCTACCCTAATCTGCATCCTCACCTTCCTATCTAGGGTCATGTCCTCGGTAAGCTGAAGATGCTCCATATCCTGTCTAATCACCTCCCTCCAGTATTTCTTCGGTCTACCTCTACTTAGCCTGAATTCATCCCTAGCCAACCTCTCGCACCTCTGCATTGGGGCATCTGTGGCCCTCCTCATTACATACCAAAACTATCTCAACCTTACTTCCCGCATCTTGGCTTCCACCAATGTCACTCCTACCTTATCTCGTATAACCTCATTTCTAATCATACCCTTCCTCGTACACCCACATATCCACCATAAAATTCTCATCTCCTCCACATTCATCTTTTGGATATGAGAGTTCTTGACTGGACAACACTCTGCCCCATACAACATGGCTGGTCTAACCACCACTTTGTAGAACTTGTCTTTGAGAGCATCCATTTCATCCACCCTACCCCAATCTGGTGAGTGACGTCCTCGTCAATCTCACCATTCCCCTGAATCATAGACCCAAGATACTTGGAACTGTCCCTCTTCTGGATGGCCTCAGTATCAAGCTTAACAACCACATCAGTCTCATGCGACGCCTCGCTGAACTTACACTCCAAGTATTCCGTCTTGGCCGTACTCAACCTAAACCCTTTAGACTCTAGGGTTTGACTTTAAACCTCCAACTTAGCATTAACCCCACCACGGGTCTCATCAATAAAGACTACATCTTCCGCAAATAGCAGACACCAAGGCACCTCACCTTGAATTTGCAAAGTCAAAACATCCATCACCAAGGCAAATAAAAATTAACTAAGAATTGATCCTTGGTGTAACCCCATCAGGACGGGAAAGTGCTCCGAGTCCACTCCCACAGTCCTAACCCGGATCTTGGCTCTGTCGTACATATCCTTAATCTCCCTAGCATATACCATAAGTACACCTCTAGCCTCCAAGCACCTCTATAAAACCTCCTTGGGGACTCTATCATAAGTCTTCTCCAAGTCGATGAACACCATTAGTACATATCATAAATCAAGTAATTTTAAAATGGTTATAAAAGTAACTAAACATTTACATAGTTACTAAAACAAAAGTAACTAATTAATAGTACGAATTAAACTTTAATTTGCCAGCTCAATAAATAACATATATAGCAAAATCTAATACAAAAAGGAATTATTTTTTTAGAAATTTTTGAAACTCTAAATTAATTCCAAAATAATGACATTTTAATCCATATAATTCATATAGTTTTTATATTTTCAATTCAAACTAACTAGTAATAATTTTAAATTCTTATCCATGCTTAAATTTAGATTGGTATAATGAATTTTGTTAAAGTGTAGTTTCACTATTAACAGGATACTTTAATTTGAATTAAAATTCATGTTGTTGATATAAAAAAAATAAATTGAATTGACATTCTTTTTTGAGTTTATATTTTAAAATAATTTTCAAACTTAAAATTTTATGATGCTGACACTTGTTATCAAGTATTATTTTACTTCACCTATTCTATCTAGATAGATTAAGTAATACTTTAAAGAGTTTTTTTATGTGAACCTCTCTAACATTGCAAACATCAACTACATATAAGTTGATTAATATATCCAACTGCATGAACAAAAGAGTAGCAATATAAAATGAAATTTATAATTAAATTAATATATGCTAAATAAACAAATCATCATTATAGTTTTGTGCATGATTTTCTTCACTGGCTTTTAAAGTGCATTGATATAGTTACGTTAAGTGGTACGTTTTCGACAATAATGTCAATGCTCTTCAAAGGAAAGAAAAAAATCGATGTGATGATAATCAATGTTCATTCACTGAACTTAGATTCTTTTAAACTTTTGACTCGAACTGTGACTTTGGAGACAATCTTACTCTATAAGTATTTATTCTATTCTTCCACTTTTGATATCTAATATGGGTTAAAGTTAATTATTTTTATTAATATACTATAAAAATATAAGCTACAAAATTCTTCATTAATATGTTGTTGAATAGTTCGGAGCAAAAACAATTGGTATAAATCAATCGTTAAATAGGACTCCAATGAATATTTTGCTGTTAGGCGACATAAACTTCCCATGGCTAATTTTTAGTTTTTAGTAGATGATAAATTTGTTTTGTAACATTACTTTTATAATCAATAAAACTCAATTAATATGCATGAAATTAACTAATCACGTAATGTATAATATAATACAGTTCTAACTACTAGCTTCAAGAAATAATTATACAGTTGTATGTGATGAACACAATGAACTGTCAACAAAGAAGACTTTGAAAAAGGGAGCTTTCCTTCACTTACAAAGGCCACTTGACAAAGAAATTGTAAAGTACTTGTGGCAATTTATATTGAGGAAAAAGTTACAAAGAGAAAAAGCAAGAGAAGGATCAAAAGAAATTGGAGATCAAGTGAATGTTGGCGATATTAATAAAAATAGAGACAACGAAGAACAACATGGAGAGAAAAGTAATGTGTCTAATACTAAGAAACACATCAATAATGTTCATGAAGCTGAACATAATGTTGAATCAAATGGAAAACACAAGCAAAGGAAAAATAGTGGTAGATACAATATAAAAAAGACTAAAAAGGAAAAAGTCAAAACAGTGCTACCAATAAGCTTGTTAGGCGAATGGACTATACAAAATGGATTGTGGAACTTCATGTCAAATTTATGAAAGCTTTGCAACAACTTGGTGAAGGAAGTAAGTTTACTTTGCTATAAGTTAAATTTTATAATTCATTTCTATGGAGTGATACGAATTTAGCTTACGTTAACTTGTTTGGCATTAAGACGTAATGATTGTAGTGTTTATATGTACTTTGGCTTGATTTGAGAAAACTATGATTATTTAATTAAATGTACAATCTTATGAAATATGTAGGATTTTACCCTAAAGATATTCTTAAACTGATGAACGTGTCTGGCCTTACCAAGATGCAAGTTGCAAGTTATCTTCAGGTACATTCTTGATAAATTATGTATCATTTTTGTGTATTCTTTTATGGGGAAAGTTATTTTGTAAAAAATATATATTTTTTTTTATAAAGTTGTTTTCTAGTATTTAATTATTCAAAAATATTTTGTTAGAAAATATTTTTTCATCAAACACTTGAGTGAGATGTTATTCTTTTACAACTATCTTAATTTTAATTTTATATCTAGGTAAGAATATAAAAAATAATTTTATATTACTTTCGCCCGTAAATATCTAGATATTATTACCAATCTTTAGTAGTGTAAAGTTTTATCAAAACACACACCAATTAGCGATAGACTTTAGTTACATGATGAATCTAATAATTCATTGCTTATTGCTACTTCTTCCTAGTGACCATTCAATGAAATAATATGATTATCAAATTTTTATTTATACTGTTTCAAAAAACTTTTATCTTTCACCAATTATCAAGCATCAAAAATACTTTTTATTAAAAATGACTTTCGGCATCTCAGATGATAGTTAAATATATTCATGGTCTAGTTTTTCTATCATTTTTTTCTTGTAAGACCTCTTAGAAATGTCGTACAAACAATTGGAGAGCTCCAGAAGAACGCAAATTTAGTTGTGACCAATCAGGTCAGGGATCTAGAAGTGGTTTTCAAGAAAATTTTGAACAATGCCTCATTTTT
Source organism: Capsicum rhomboideum (assembly GCA_031232105.1). Lineage (NCBI taxonomy): Eukaryota > Viridiplantae > Streptophyta > Magnoliopsida > Solanales > Solanaceae > Capsicum > Capsicum rhomboideum. Next base: position 123,510,827 of record CP124713.1, on the reverse strand, counting down.
TAAAAAAATATTACAGATCAGATCCAAAGAGGTGCAGAGTTAATATCTCCAACTCTCAATTCAGTTAGAATTTTTACTGGAGGAGAGAGTTCAACTCAACAACTTTATTACCCCCAATTTCAAGTTCAACCCTACTGCATCAGTATTGGTAATTTTAACAATAATTTCTTTTGTCAAATTTAAAATAATGTTGGTGGTGCACTAGCACAACAACACAGATCATTATTTGGAATGTTGAGTTCACAAGAACTACAAGACCCAATTATTGGGCTATTAATTGTAAGTCTGGTCTGGTGTTTAACAGTGAAGATCATCATACTCAAAGTGTTTATATCTTGAATTTCAATGTGGCCTATGAAATAACATATTCAAGTAGAGAAAAAAAACACAGATCTTTTGATTTTCTCTTCTATTTTTTCCCCTCTCCATGACTCTATCTCTCCTCTTTTTACTCTTCTCTTTTTACTCGTCTCCATCTCTCATTTTTTTACTCCTCTCCAAGAATATACATTCAAGTGCAATCTTCACCTGATTTTGTTAGTTTTGTGACTTTTATTTTTGGATTTTTTAGTGAACGGAATAAGTATACAAACTGGTATCTATGAATTGTGATCCAATTCTAGTATTGAATCAAGATTGAATGGATTGAGTATAAAATAGGTTGAATACAAATTAATTTATTTAAATTTTTTAAAAACCAAATTATATACATACATATTTTACTCTATGAATTATGTATAAAATATGATAAATTTAATTAGTTTTGGTGTGTTTCTATTTTTAGGGGTTTGAAATTTATATAAAAATTGATGTATCTTCACTTTTATATTTTTTTTACATGCTTTTATGTATGAAATCTGTATACAAAAGTATGAAATTATTTAAAAGGAATTTCAACAAACACAAAACTTTTTCCAGAATTGTTTTCTATAAACTTTTTTTGCTCTCCAATTAGTAAGCCAAAAAAAAAAAAATTAAATTTATAGTCACCTTAAAAATTGATTCTACTGTATTTATGTTATATTATTTTTGAAATTTCACAAAGTAAAAGATGAAGAGAAACAGAAGAAGATCTGTTCATTTAACTCCATGCTAAATCAAGATTTAATAAATACTGTCATCGTCAATACTGAAAAAAGGATAAATCATGTTCCTTTTCTGAAAAGACAATAGTATTTTAATTGAGGTTTGAACGAAGAAGAATGAAAATTATTTTAGTGAATGTTTAAATAGAGAAGAAGGAAAATCAGAAATCTTGAATGGAATAGATCTTCACAATAACATGAAAGACAACTATTTGAGAGAAATTTGGGGGATTAATTATCATGTGGGAATAAATTTACCATATCCTATTATTAACTGACTATTTTTTTAAGGAATACTTTTTTCATATAATAAAAAATATTTTCTTATTTTAATTATTTTGTTAGACTTTGTTAAAAATTTGTTGCTAGGTAATGCAATCTAAAAAATATTGTTATGAGTTGCAATAATCAATCTAATATTGTATAAATAGATTGTTTTTCCCTTAGTTTAATGTTTCTATTTAATTTTCTATTGCATTTTACTTCATATTTGATAATTGATATTAGCTAAAATCACTATATATTTTAAAATAGTACTGACTTATTTTGCACGAAAATATTTTGCGTCACACATTTAATCTCCCGTTGATTTTACCTGAGTGTCCAATTTCCATGAATAGAAAATTATTTTAATGAATCATCAATATGATAATCCAATGTTATCGAGACTATATGCGAAAACACTCATAAGGGATCTTTGTGGTGACAATTATTTTGTCAAGTGAAATTAATTTTTATTTTTTCGTTTGGAAATATTAACTTTGTCTATCGGAAACAGCCTCTCTACTTCATCTGAGGTAGTGGTATGGACTGCGTACACTTTACCCTCCCCAGACCCCACCTGATGAGAATACACTGGGTATGTTGTTGTTGTTGGAAATATTAACTTACTACGAATGTTGAATGCTTTGAATAATGTTAAATATTTCATTTAAAAATCCAAGAACTATAACTAAGTTATTTAGATGAAAAACTAGAACTAAAAGTATTATAAGGAATTAACGTCAGCTCTCCTACAACAAAGACCTAAAATGTTTATTTATAGTGGGACAACAAAAAGGAATCCTAACTAAATCAACTTTCGTTGCCTCCTTAAGGTTTATGCCCACTTCTGCATCGTCAAATGGTTCACGATCCTTAGACTTCTTGCCATGACTCAAAATAGAGTCCGTGATGACACTTATTACACCCTCCAGTACAGGTAAGCCTATCCCAATCCAAACTCAATAATCAAAGTAAATCAGAAGCGAAAGAAAAAGAAGAATGGAAATAATCCCTAGCATGAAATAGAAATGAAATACAAGTCTCAATATATAATACATCCCAGGTCTGGTTGTCACTAGTAGAGACCTCCAATTCAGAATAATATCAAATATCTAAAGTATTTAAATGCGGATAAAGCATAAGATAAAATGAGGAGAGATCCGAGTAAGCTCTGAGACTCTGTAATGACCCAAATCGTTGTTACGTTGAATTAGGAGGTACAATTGACACCTAGTCCTTCCTTAATCCATGTTTGAGAAATTCAAGGCTAATCTAGGATTGGATAATTTTTAAAGGTGTGTTAGTCTATAGAAATCTGGTACTAATGCGAGTATTGATGGTGGTGTTTGACCCAAGGTTTAGATAGTCAATGTGTTTAGGAGGCCGTAGCAACTTCTAGCACTCGAAACACAATTATAGAACTTCGGTCATAGTGTTTATCGTGGAGGAGTTGGTTCGCGATGTCATATTTCGTGAAGTGTGTTGTGAAATGGACAGGTTTGGAGAGAGGTCCCGAGGTTCTGCCTCGGACCGCTGCAGGAAAAATGGTCTGTTGTAGCTGTAGCCTATATTACGTTGCGGAACCGCTGCAGTGGTAATTTAACTGTTGCAGTGGTAACACGCAAAATTTGACAGTTTTAAAAACCCAAGCACGTTTTTCATTCTCCACTTTCTGAAAAATGTGAGAGAGCTCTGGGAGAGGCGATTTTTTGTAGAAGTTAGGAGTTTTTCATCTTTGAAGGTAAGTTATTACATTCTAAATTTGAAGTTACTTACTATGATCTCTGAAAATCACTAGAAAATGGTTCACAGTGGAATTTGGGGTTTAGCCTTAATTCATGAAATTAATAAAATGAGTATAAAATCAGTAGATAATGATTCTATGGTGTTAGAAAATACTAATGAGTATAGAATTACAATTGTTCATGCTAATTCAAATTGAGTTCATGAGGTTTAATGGGTAGAAAAACCTAAGATGATGAATTATGGGAAATTATGGTTAAAAGTTGTTAATTTTGCATCCCTAGTGGTTAAAAGGGGATGAATTGATTAAATAATATATCATCTTGTTGTTTTAGATCAAGAACAAGTTGAAAGGAAAAGAAAAGGCAAGCTTGTGGCTCAGAAGTGAATTTGAGCAAGGAAACGAGGTAGGTTATGGTTTATTGTAGAAATTAGACTTGCTTGACTTTGTGCTTATACGTGAATTAAGTATTTGTGCTGGCTTTTGAGAACTATTTATGATTATTGACTGCATTGCATGTTCATATACATTGGTGTTAAGAATGTGGTGAAATAATAATAATGGTGATGATGTTGATGAGGAGGAGGAGGAAAATCATGATTACATGATAATTATTGATGATGTTGATGAGATTGAGAGATTAAAGAGAAGACGTGCACATATTGTATTCAAACATTCATTCACATTCTTTGAGTGTTCAGTTATGATCTTATGTTGTGATGAAACTTATAGCCGAATTTGACTAAGTGTAAATATACATTATTATGGGCTTGTATTCTCTTTAAAGTGAATTGCATAATTGATTGACTGTCTTTGATTATAAGTTTTATGTTGATTACTTTGCATCTATTTGATTTACTTATTTATATAGCATCGGATTGAGTCGACTTATGATGTCTACCAGTACTTGTTGATGTACTAATACTACATGTACTCTTCTTTCTATTAAGTGCAGAGTGTATTGTGGCATTTGAGACAAGACTTCGACTTTAGCAAGTAGTTCCAGACTCAGTTTCAAGGGTGAGCACTATGATCGGGCAGCCTTTGGATCTTCGTATCTCTATTCATGTCCCTTGCTTCGGGACTAAGACATTCCTTTGTTATTTCATTGTTTGGATATTGTATTAGCTATCTATTAAGACATTCTTAGTTGTTCTTATACGGTGACTTCAGGTCCCGGGGATTTAATAAATAGAGGCTTCCGCACTCTATTAGTTTTGGATTTTGATGTTGGTTTGACAGTTAGTTTAAGTTATTGAATGAACACTCTTTTACACTTATTTAAACTGAGGATTAATATAAGATGAATGTGAAAGTAACACGAGTTAGTGAGGGTTGAGATTAGTATGGTTCTCCCGCCATAGGTTAGGATGGGTGCCCATCATGATCGATTGGGTTGTGACAAAGATGATATCAGAGAAATAGGTTCATAGATCTCATTATACAAGAATAGATCTAGTCGAGTCCTACAAAATGATACAGAGACGTCTGTACTTTTATTCGGGAGGCTACAGGGCTTTAGGAAAAGAATCCCTTTCCTTCTTCCTTTATATCTAATTTATTCACTCTTGTTCGTAGATGGTGAATACTCATTCCACCAGAATCGCAGCAGCCATACCCGCAGCAGCACCCATACCGTCTGCTGAGGCTGAAGTTCGGGGCAGACCTCGTATTAGAGACAGAGTGAGAAGGAGAGGACGGGGGACAACACCTGTTAGAGGTGGAACACAGGTAGCCAAAAGACCAATAATATAAAGTTCACTGTCCCATCCTCCACAACAGGATGCTGCAGACCTTGCTCAAAATGAAAAAATGGTAGTTGAGGAGAAGAAGATGGTAGCTCTAGAGAATATGTTGCTAGCACCGAATGGTGCAGCCCCGGTGCTTCTGTCTGTGGAAGTGATTCAGTAATTAGTGGGATTCTTGAGTAGCTTGGCTGTCACTGGCCACACTTCAGTCGTTTCGGCCTTCCCACCCCTAGCCTTACAACATGTCGATGTTGTAGCACTAAGAATGGATGAAGGCTCTGAAACAGGGGTGTATCCCCCATAGGTACTTGGGCCAATGATGACGGATGATGAACATGGACTATTCTGCAAGTTCATGAAGATGAAGCCCCCGGTATTCCAAGGTACAAAGTCTGAGGATGCATTTGAATTCTTGATAGATTGTCATGAACGCTTGCACAAGATGGGTATTGTTGAAAAACATGGTGCAGAGTTTTTTTCTTTTCATCTGCAGGCCGAAGCCAAGCAATGGTGGAGGCCATTTCTAGAGTGCAGGGCTGCCTTACCTCCACTTACTTGGGCATAATTTCAGAATGTATTCCTTGAGAAATATGTTCCTCAAATTTATCGTGATCAGAAGAAGCATGAGTTTTTGAGATTGGACTAGGGTAACATGTTTGTGGCGGCTTATGTGGCCAAGTTTCATGCCTTGTCCTGCTATGCACTATAATTGATAACCTCAGAGGAAGAGAGAATTAGGTACTTCATAAAGGGTTTGAACTTTGGTATTCAGTTGACTACCTTATCTGTGGCTGTGTCTTGGAAGTCCTTTCAGTAGATAGTTGAATTTTCCAAGAAAGTTGAGGCACTTAATAAGCAGGGAGAGGTAAAGGTAGAAGAGAAGAAGGCCCAGACCTCTAGACCTCAGGTCTGTTCAGCGGCACTTTCTCAAAGGGTCATGGTTCTTCTAGGCCTTATCATTCAGCCATACCAGTGTTTGCAGGGGGCCCATCTTGGTCAGTTATCAACCTTCCTAGACCGACAGCTATACACATCTATCCTCTTCAGTTCAGAGTCCTTCTTTAGGCATTAGGTTCCATGAGTTTGGGGGTTTGGTCTACATCATAAGGTATTGTCCTAACTCCTTGTCTGCAGGTCAGTTGACTCAGCAACTGGCTTCTACTTCTCTAATTCTAATAGGTCATAGTAGTAGAGGAAAAGGTAGGGGTTGTTTGCAAGGTGGGCATCGTGGCCAAGCTAAGGGTGGAAACCAATCTAATCGGGGTAGAGGACAGGTCGATAGGAATGGTGCCCAGGCTATCAGATATGGTGGTCAGGGTGGTTATAAGGCCAATCTTTATAATGTTCTGGCTCGTTCTAAAGCAGAAGCTTCTGAAATTGTGATCACAGGTACTATTCTTCTTTGTGATCATATGGCTTCTGTATTGTTTGATCCCGATTCCACTTTATCTTATGTGCCTGTGAAATTTGCTCTGGGTTGAAACTTAGTTTATGAATATCTTGATGCCCCTATGTATGTTTCCACGCCAGTTGGGGTGTCTGTATTTGTTGATCAGGTGTATCGTGTGTGTCATGTGATGTTTATGGGGTTTAAGACCCAGGCAGACCTAGTTATTTTATATATGGAGGAGTTTGATATTATATTGGGGATGAGTTGGTTTATCTCCTTATCATGCCATTCTTGACTGTTATGAAAATCCATTACTGTAGCGAAGCCCGAAATGGATAAGTTAAAATGGGAGGGTATTTAAGCCTAATCCTGTGAGCGTTGTGTCAGCAATTTATACCCAGAAGTTAGTAAAGAAGGGGTGTAGGGCATTTTATCCCATTTTTGGAAAGATAAATCTATAGTTCTTCCTATAGCATCAGTTCTAGTGGTATGTAAATTCTTAAAAGTGTTTTCGGATGATCTTTCGGGTATACCTCCAGACCAAGAATTTGATTTTTGTATAGATTTAGAGTCAGGAACTCGACCCATTTCTATCCCTTCTTATCATATGGCATCAGCAGAGTTGAAGGAGTTGAAGTCTCAGTTGCAAGAGTGCTAGAAAAGGGTTTTATTTGCCCAAGTGTTTCTCCATGGGGCGCACCGGTGTTATTTGTGAAAAAAAAGGATAGTAGCATGAAGATGTGCATAGACTACCGCCAGTTAAATAAGGTGACCATTCGTAATAAATATCCCTTACCTAGGATAGATGACATGTTTGATTAGTTGCAAGGGGATGCGATATTCTCCGAAATTGACTTGAGGTCAGGTTATCAACAACTCAAGATTAGGGCAGAGAACATCCCAAAGACTGCTTTTCAAACCCGTTATGGGCACTACGAGTTTCTAGTTATGTCTTTTGGCTTCGCCAATTCCCCATCCGCTTTTATGAGTCTAATGAATGGAGTTTTTAAGTCGTTCTTGGATTCGTTTGTTATTGTCTTCATTGATGATATATTATTTTATTCCAAAGTGAAGAAGAGAATGAAGCTTATTTGCGTACGGTGTTGGACTTGCTTAAGGAGAAGTAATTGTATGCTAAACATTCTAAGTGTGAGTTCTGGCTTTATTTAGTGTCCTTCTTGGGGTATATGGTTTCTAATGAAGAGTTATGGTAGACCCACAGAAGGTTGAAGCCATTAAGAATCGGGCTAGATCGACGAATGTGACAGAAATTCATAGCTCTATGAGATTGGCCAGTTATTATCGTCAATTTGTTAAGGGTTTTGCTACCGTTGCTTTGCATACGACCTCCTTACTCAGAAGGAAGTTCCATTTGTGTGGGATGACAAGTGTGAGGAGAGATTTCAAAAGCTAAAAACTTTATTGACTTCAGCGCCAATACTAACCCTGCCTATTGAGGGTAAGGATTTCATTATATATTGTGATGACTTATGGTTGAGTTTAGGTTCTATTTTGATGCAGGATCCAAACGTAATTGCCTATGCTTCGATACAACTGAAGCCTTATGAGAAAAACTATCCCATGCATGATTTAGAATTGGCAGATGTGGTGTTTGATTTGAAAATTTAGAGGCACTACCTTTTATGAGATGGATGGAGTTAATTAAAGACTATGACATCTCAATCCTGTATCACCCAAGTAAAGCCAATGTGGTGGCAGACGCACTAAACCAAAAAACGGTGAGAATGAGAAGTTTAGCATGGATGGAGGTGTCCAGGAGCCTATTAATGAGAAAGGTACAGTCTTTGGCTAACAATTTTCTAAGATTGCAAGAAACTAGCAAAGGAAGGGTGCTAGCGCGTGTGGAGGTTAAATCCATATTTTATGATCAAATCAAAAGCAGGCAGTTGAAGACAAGAAGTTAAGCAACCTCGGAGAAAATGTGTTACAAAGGGAGGCAAGAGAGGTCATTTTTGATAACGAGGGATCATTGAGAATTCGGAGGCAGTTGTGCGTACCTCGTGTAGGCAATTGATTCCAACTATTCTGGCAGAAGCTCATAATTCTAATCACTTTATATATCCGGGTGCTAATAAGATGTATATGGACTTGAGGAAATATTATTGGTGGCAAAGAAAGAAGCGAGATATTGTTGATTTTGTAACCAAGTGTCAATACTTCCAACAAGTCAAGTACAAACACCAGAAGCCTGGTGGTACATTTCAAAGAATGTCCATTATGGAATGGAAGTGCGAATGGATAATGATGGACTTTGTAGTGGGTCTTCCAAAAACATTAAGGAAGTGCGACTCTATATGGGTCTTTGTAGATCGGTTGACTAATTCAGCTCATTTTATTCTGGTAAGAGTAGATTATAATGTCGCTAAGTTGGCCAAGATTTAGGTGAAAGAGATTGTAAGGCTACACGGGGTACTGGTGTCTATTGTGTCTGATAGGGTTCACCTCCAACTTTTGGGAAAGATTCTAGTCATAATTAGGTTCAAGATTGTACCTGAGTACAGATTTTCACCCACAGACCGATGGTCAATTGGAGCGAACTATCCAAGTGCTTGAGGACATGTTTCAAGCATATGTTATGGACTTCAAGGGTCAGTGGGACCAATACCTACCATTGTGTGAATTTACCTACAATAATAGCTACCACTCTAGTATTGACATGGCCCCTATTGAAGCCTTATATGGTAGGAGGTGTAGGTCTCTAATTGGGTGGTTTGAGAGATGTGAAGTTTGAGAAGAGGGAGAAAGTACTCTTGAAGGTATCACCCATGCAGGATGTAACACGGTTTGGCAAAAAGGGTAAGTTGAGCTCAAGATACGTTGGACCCTTTGAGGTTTTGAAGAAAGTGGGGTCGGTAGCATACAAATTGGCCTTACCTCCTAGTATGTCCGAGGTTCACCCGATATTCCACGTGTCTATTCTAAAGAAGTATCACGGGGATGGCGATTACATCATTCACTGGGATCCTGAATTGTTTGATAAGGAGTTGTCCTATGAAGAGGAACTAATTGCTATATTAGCTAAGAATGTGAGGAAGTTGAGGACCCGATTCATTCCTTGTATGAAGGTTCAATGGAGGGACCGCACTATTAAAGAGGCTACTTGGGAGACGAAGGTGGACATGCGCAAGTGATATCCGCACTTGTTCATTGATACAAGTACCTTCTTGCTTAGTTATGTTTTTCTTGGGCTAGTTTTCATTTGGGGACAAACGAGTGGTAAATTAGTATCTAATATAATGATTCAAATCATCGTTATGCTGAATTAGGATGTATAATTGACACCTAGTCCTTCCTTAATCCATGTTTGACAAATATAGTTATAGTCTAGGATTGGATGATTTTTGAGGGTGTATTGGTTTATAGAAACCTAGTACTAATGTGAGTATCAATGGTGGTGTTTAACTAAATTTTTAGATAGTCAACGAGTTTAGGAGGTCGTAGCAACTTTCAGCACTCAAAACGGAGTTATAGAACGCCAGCTATAGTGTTTACCGTGGAGGAGTTGGTTCGCGATGTCATAGTTTGTAAAGTGTGTTGTGAAATGGATAGGGCTGGAGAGAGGTCATGAGGTTCTGACTTAGACTGATACAGTGAAAAAGGTAGCCGCTGCAGTGGTAGTCTATATTACATCACGGAACCGCTGTAGTGGTAATCTAACCGCTACAGCGGTTCCGCGACGTAATATAGGCTACCACTGCATCGGTAACATGCAGAATTTGACAATATTAAAAAACCAAAAATATTTTTCATTCCCCACTTTCTGAAAAAGGTGAGAGATCTCTGGGAGAGGGTATTTTCTGCAGAAGTTAGGAATTGTTCATCTTTGGAGGTAAGTTATTACATTCTAAACTTGAAATTACTTACTATAATCTCTGGAAATCACTAGAAAATGGTTCACGTTGGAATTTGGGGTGTTTTACGGAGAAAATGGCTTTTACCATTTTTTGAATTCAAACACTTAAAAAAAAAAATTCAAATTCGATTTTTTAAAAAGAGAGTCGCCACTTAATTTATTTTTTAGGAAAAATCAAGAAAAAACCTTGAAAATTTTCAAAAGTTTAAAACAAAAAAGTTATTTTGAAAATAAGAGATTCTAAGTAAATGGTTCTTATTAATACCTTAGGAAGGTTTTTAAAGCACCTAAAGTATCCGCTAACACGCGGTTATCCGAACTATTTGAAAACAACTTATTCGACTAACTTTGAAAAGAAATTAATTTTGTTTAAAAAGTACAAGTCAAAAGGAAATAATTGATTAACAAGTTTTTTGAAAGATAGTTTCAAAAATAGATTTAGGTAACTAACCAGGAATTTAACTAAGTTAAAAAAATTATTAACAAATAGATGAAGTGAGATAAGTGCATTTAGGCCTTTGGGAGACCCAAACTCAATTAAATCCCTGTTCTAATTCTAATTGGTCTTTTGGCCCACCTGAACCTATCCTAATCTAATAATTTGGGTTTTTGGCCCATAGCCTATCCTAAACTATTTCTTGGACCTTTAAGGCTCAAAATCTGCTCTACCTGCATTAAATTACAAATTAGGCTTCTGACCCATGAAACATAAAAATTTTAAATACTTTTTAAAGTCTCAAAAATATCTGCAGCTTCCAACCATAGGCTTTGACCCATTTTCTCTTATCATCAACCTGTACGTCATGTATCAAGGCTGGACAGTCCATTTGGACTTATATTCTGAAAGCTCGGAGTCCAAAAGGAAGTAGGCCTCATTTGGCCCATTGGAAATGCAAGGGAAAGGAGTCCAATGGGACTCAGAACTAGTTTCACATGCCACACAAATAAAATAAAAGAATTAGAGTCTAATTAATTATGAACTAAGCACACATATTAACCAAAATAAGCAAATTTTGGCCCTAAAACAACAATGATTAACTAGAAATTCAGACCCAATTTCATTTCAAACAAACAAAAAGGAAGAAAATACGCTTTTCATGACATTAAAGAAGAAGAGAAAGATCATGGCTTCTAAAATCAAGACCTGATTATTTATCCTCTTTTTGATCAATCATGTTGAATCAAAGGTCATTGAGGAGTCATTAATTTGTGGCTGAAAATTAAAGGCAAAATATTGGTTCCCTTTTGACATTATTAATCAAATGGAACCTGTAAGTGGTACCTTTAAAATATGTATGCAAAGCACAAGAATAGGCTATCCATAGTGTGCAAAAATAAAAGGGGAAAGACTGAATTTTAAGAATAACAGCAGTTTAAAATGATCATTTAAGAACAATAACCCCAAACAAAGATGGATAGGAATTGAGAGAATACACATACACACACACAAAAAAAAAAAGCATATTGTTTTAAGCTTATCCAACATCTATCCATCCTCTTCTTCTTTTGACTAGTCCCAAAGGGATTAGGAGCCAAAATATCATAGAAGGATCCTAGGAAAATTGAACTCTCTTTATTGAAAGACTCCATTGTTTCCTTTTGACATTATGAATCAAGGAAATCGTGGGAGTGATCTACTTCATCATACCATCAGGAAACATGAGCGACAAACTAAATTAAAACATGGATATAACTCAAATATCTTAGACAAAATTAATAGGCAAAGAAAACGTCAAACTCACAACATACTGAAAATTGACTATTCAAGGGTAGAAATGGCCAACAAAACTAAAATAGACATGAGCAACACTATGATAAGAGCAGACCTACAACTATGATCAAAAAGGCAAGTAGAATATGTATAGCAATGCAAAAATACCTTTTCAAAGACATTTTGTCAAGATGACACATTTAACCTAAGTAATCAGACAAACCATGATTTAAAAGACCTTAATTTAACCAAATTCAAAGCACACAATCGACACCATTCTCATACTAGAAGAACCAAGCAAAGGGAAAAAAATCATTTTTTTACAAGTTCATTTCTTGGCAAAAGACACGAGAAAACATGGCTTAATACAAGTAAGAAGCAACATGTTCAAGATGAAAGCAATTCTCATACATCACTAAATATTGTATACAAAAAAAATCATCACTTTTATCTAAACGGCCTCGCAGAACTTTTAAGAGTTTTAGGCCTTAAACCAACATATAAACAAAATAATAACACAAACCAAAATCAAATACATGCTCATACTGATTGTGAAAAAAAAAGTGACAAGACCTAAATACTACAGCAACAAAACCACCCCCAATATTGAACGTGGGTTTCACTACCACTATTAACACTAAAAAAAAAACAAAAAAACTAAACATTACCACACCATTAATGAAACGAGATTATGAGAAAAGAGAAAGAAAAATGAAAAGAGAAACGAGTGGGTTTACTTTTTTTGGAGCAGCAAAATGGGACGTTGGGTCGTTGGAATTCTTGCCACCACCGGAAAAAACCCACTATTAATCAAAATTCTAAGCTCAAAACGAGGCTTACAAGAATCTTGATTAGAAAATTTCAACTAGAGGAAAAATCTTCTTTTGATTCGAAAATCCCAATTTGGTCGAAATCTTTTTAAACTTTTGAGTTTTTATGCTCAAAAGATTTTCAACCTTCGAGACTTCGATTTTCAGTTCTTAATAGTAAGCTATTTATAAAATCAAATTGAGGCCGAGTTTTTGATTTCCTTCGATGTGGGATAGGAAAATTCAAGGGCGTTTTTGGGGACTTCTTGAGGAAAATTCAAATTTCAGATGAGGATAACATAAAAACAAGCTGGAATAGTATGAATTTTGCCACCTAGAGAAAAGTTCTTGAAACTTTGAAGCTGATTTCGTACCAAAAATACACTGGTCACCTAATGGTGTACGAATTTGAGGAGAGAGGGAAAGGAATTAAGCGGGAAAAGGGGGGAAAATTGGGATTTTGGGTTTTTTTTGGGTCGATGACTACTGCTGCTATATGTTGAATGTTGTTGTTGTTGTTGTTTTTATACTGTTGTTTACTGAAGTCGGGTTATAGAGAAGGGGACAAGGAGTCGGGCCAAGTCAATTCAAGTAATGGGTTGGGTTGGTGCTTAGGCTTAAAATATTGTTGGGCTGGGTGTGGGTCAAAATAGGGATTTAGGTTTAGGCTATTTATTGAATAGCCTAATTGTTAGGATTTTAGTCAATTACATTTAAATTTCAGCTAAATTGAAAATCAATTGGCCAAGTACATTGCAATTGTGGCCAATTTAACTTCAATAAGTTGGCTAAATTGAATTGCAATCCGATACGAATTAACAACCGACTTAATCCCGAGCCTCTTGGTTTAGTAAAATCAAACAAATATTTTCCGAATAAATTATTTTTTAATAACAAATTATATTTAAATCAAGATTTACCTGTTTGAACTAATTTTCCTGATAGTTCTTGATTAAAATCTGATTTTTGATAAAATAATTATTTAAGTAATTTTTTTTATACAATATCGTATATATGAATACGAAAATGTATAATAGCTACTTAAATTATAAAATTAACCTCAGAGCATCGTTTTATAAAACCTTTATTCGGATAAAATAAATATTTTGATTTTATTCAAAGCTGAAGCAACTCAGTATTAAACCCAGTAGTGGAGAGAAAAATTAAGAGTAAAAAATTTCCCTCTCCCTTTGGGTAGGGTGAATGCAAGTAACCCTAGGCAAAGGGAGTTTGATGATCCTAATTTTATCCGACCACAAATTCGTTTCTTGAGAGCTGTTGGTTTTTGTATGATTTTTTTAGGAATTATGGCTGGACCCCCGTTTCGAATTTCCTACATATCTCAGGTTACATGATAATTCAAGCCACTTGTAGTTCATAACGCCTGATTTGAGAGCATGATTTCAAGGAATTCACAAGCCGAATATTTCAAATTTGGGAATTTTGTATCCTTCTGGTAGGTCTACACCGGGATGGACACACAAATCATCATAACCAAGGCCATCATTTTCCACTATCCCGTGAGACTCTTAGATCATCACAATCTTTTAATTCATTGCCAACAACTTCTTTTAATGCTCGATCCTCCATTCCTTTTTTTCCTTATAATGGTCTACCTTGGGATTGGGAAAGGGGTTATACAGATCGGGAGGTGTGATGATATGGAAAGTGGTTAAAGGTACAGGCCAGACGTGAGAAGGATTTGGGATAGTGGTGAAAGGGTTCTGGTATGCTGAAGTGAGATTTTGAGGATGAGTGGAAGTTGGGTTGTAGGCAGGGAGGACATTTTGGGGGTTGTAGGTGTTTTGTGGAGTTTTGAAGTGGTTTTGTGAAATTTGGGAATGAATTTGTGGAGTTAGGGAGGGGTTTTATAGATGGCAAGTGTCTGGGTTGTTGTCTCAATTGGTATTTTGGATGGCCAGAGTGTGAGTTTGATAAAGTTGTGAATTATTAATGATAGGATCTGTGGGAAGTTGAGAGGCAGAGACGGATGATATGTTGCTTGGATGATTCCCAATGTTAGGGGCATTGAGAGGAGGAATTTAGAGTGGAGGACCGTGCGTTCCTGGGACAGGATTATTAGCGGTGATGGACAGATTAGCCAAGTCTCTAGTACGATTCATCTCCTCTTGGAGCATTTCCAGTTTTCTCACGATTTCAGCAATCATCTCACTTTGTTCCGCTATCACATTTTCCCTGATGGCCAATGTGTTGTCTTCATCACTTCCAGTCATTTTGAATGATGGATAGGTGATGGAACTTTGTAAGTTTTTGATCGAGTGAAACAGGGATGTTTAGCCAGCTAATGTCAACACGGAGTAGTTTCTATTATCTGTAAAGTAAAAATAACTCAAAGGCCGACATGTTAGATCCCCTTAGTAATAAATTATGCAAGATAATCAGGCAGGAAGTAAACTCATAAATTCGTTTCTCATCGCAAGTGAATCGATCCAAAAGGTAATGATGACTAAAACATTCCAATAAACAGGATTTTTCTCACTGATTTGGATAAGTAAAATTTATCAGAAAGGTTCAACTCTTTTTCTTCCTACCCTTATGTCCTCATTCACCGAATGTAGGGCATAATAGAGTTTTTGAAGATAGGGACCAGGCCGAAAGGCTGCCTATGTATCTCACGAAGGAGAAATCAGGCCCTATGTAGTTCGGATGGATGAGAGTGCTTTTTTAGGAATGAGTTTTGAGAGGTACTCTGGACTTTTCTAGGAAACTTTGGAAGACTCAGAGTATTTTGGTTGCACTTTTGTATAGTGGATATATAAAAGGGGTTATTTTTTAAAAATAGGAGTGGATCAATCCGCCTTTGATTCAAATAATATAACACATATAGGGATATATGGCAGTTTATATCAAACGTGTGCACCCTATTTAAGGGACCTTTCTTGAGACAAAGGTGGGCCTATATATTGTTGGAAAAGACGTATCTGTTGTTTTTAAGCCATTTCATTTCCCCAAAAATAGGTATCAAAGATTTTCCCAAAAGGGATGCAAAGCCTGTCAATAAGTGGATACATTTTAAAGGAAACGGGGATAATCATAAAGAAAGCCCATGCAGGGGAAAACAAGATAACCCACACAGGGGTATTTTGGGAACATCTATTTGAACATGAAGAATACATAAGAAGTGAGCCCAAGTAGGGGCGAGAACCAATGTGATCTTGAAGACGATCCTTCCCTCATTGTTCCTCTCTTGTATTTCTTTGGGATCTCCCCAAATGTATTGGCTCCTCTAATATCATGCTCAAACTCAAAAACCTTAATTTTCAAAAAACAAGTAAACTGTTAGGCCCCATCCTAGATCAATTGTCCGGTTCCAACACATACGTCTTTTCGAATAGCATATAATTGAATGCGGTGTCGTCGGTTCGTGAACTCATTTGACACATTTGGCAGTTTTTCTAATGGACTTAATATCCTTTGGGATATTAATTCATCCTTGGCCAATTCTTATTCATTTAGGATTTGGTTTCGCTCTATCCTAGTTGACTAGAATAGTTTATTCAAATTGATCGAAAATCCAAAATTGACTTATCGGGGTAACACACCGAGTGACTATTGACCGACTTGAAACAACTACTTCACTTAGAGGTTCAAAAAAATTTAAGGTGTTATGCGGAAGGGCTGGTGCAGATACCCACATAACTGCCCTTTTTCTAATGCCTAATGTTTTTCCAGGAATAACGGAAAATGCCATGATTATGCAATATTTAATATTTAAAAGAATTTAAATAGATAAACAAAAAATTACTAATTATTACAAATTCAAATAGTTAGTCAAGTAGTGTTAGTCAAATATTTTATTAGAACCTAGTTAACATCCCTAGTAGAGTTGCTATTTCTGTTTTGCAAAGAAAATGACTAATGCGATTTTTTCAAATTCAAACACTTGAAAAAAAATGTCAAATTCGATTTTTTGAAAAGAGAGTCGCCACCTAATTTATTTTTTAGGAAAAATCAAGAAAAATCCTTAAATATTTTCAAAAGATTAAAACAAAAAAATTATTTTGAAAATAAGAGATTATAAGTAAGCGGTTCTTATTAATACCTTAGAAAGGTTTTTAAAGCACCTAAAGTATCCTCTAACACTCGGTTGTCCAGACGATTTAAAAACAACTTATTCAACTAACTTTCAAAAGAAATTATTTTTGTCTAAAATTAACAAGTCAAAAGGAAATTATTGATTAACAAGTTTTTTGAAAGATAGTTTCAAAACAGATTTAGGTAACTAACCAGGGAATTCAACTAAGTTAAAAAGTTAGTAACAAATAGATGAGGTGAGATAAGTGAATTTAGTCCTTTAGGAGACCCAAACTCAATTAAATCTCTGTCCTAATTCTAATTGGGCTTTTGGCGCCCATAAACTGTCCTAAACTATTTCTTGGACCTTTAAGGCTCAAATCTAATAATTTGGGCTTTTGGTCCATAACCTGTCCTAAATTATTTCTTGGACCTTTAAGGCTCAATATCTGCTCCACCTGTATTAAATTAAAAATTGGGCTTCAGGTCCATGAAACATAAAAATTTTAAAGACTTTTTAAAGTCTCAAAAATATCTGCAGCTTCCAACCATGGGTTTTGACCTTTTTTCACTTATCTTCAGCCTGTACATTATATATCAAGGCTTGACAGTCCATTTGGACTTATATTCGCAAAGCTCAAACTCCAAAAGGAAGTGGGTCTCATTTGGCTAATTGGAAATGAAATGGAAAGAGTCCAATGGGACTCGGAACCAGTTTCACATGCCACAAATTTTTTTTAAAAAAAAATCAGAGTCTAATTAATATACATGATGTCAATTTAATTATGAACTATGCACACATAATAATCAAAATAAGCAAACTTTGGTCCTAAAACAGTAATGATTAACTAGAAATTCAGAGCCAATTTCATTTCAAACAAACAAGAAGAAAGAAAACATGCTTTCCACGTCATTAAAGAAGAAGAGAACGACCATAACCTCTAAAACCAAGACCTAATTATTTCATCCTCTCTTTGATCAATCTTGTTGAATCAAAGGTCATTGAGGAGTCATTAATTTGTGGCTGAAAATTGAAGGCAAAATGTTGGTTCCCTTTTGACATTATAAATCAAAGGGAACCTGTAAGTGGTACCTTTAAACGAGTATCAAAACCACAAGGAAAGGCTATCCATAGTGTGCAAAAATAAAAGGGGAAAGACTGATTTTTAAGAATAACAACAGTTTAAAAAGATCATTTAAGAACAATAACCCCAAACAAAGATGGATAGGAATTGAGAGAATACACAAAAACAAAGAAAAGCATACTATTTTAAGCTTATACAACCTCTATCCATCCTTTTCTTCTTTTGACTAGTCCCAAAGGGCTTTGGAGCCAAAATATCATAGAAGGATCCTAGGATAATTGAACTCTTTTTATGGACAGACTCCAATGTTTCCTTTTGACATTATGAGTTAAGGAAAATGTGGGAGTGGTCTACTTCATCACACCATCAAGAAACACGAGCGATAAACTAGATTAAAACATGTATATAACTCAAACATCTTAGACAAAATAACAGGCAACGACAACGTCACACTCACAATATGCTAAAATTTGACTATTCTTGGGTAGATAATGGCCAAAAAAACTAAAATATACATGATAAGCACTATGACAAGAGTAGAACTGCAACTATCATCAAAAGGGCAAGTAGAATATGTACAGCAATGCAAATAATCCCTTTTCGAAGACATTTTATCAAGATAACTGTAATGACATGAATTGTGAAAACTTACTTTTTATAGTATTTGACCATTTTTCCCTTCCCCATAGTTACAACATATTGATTTTGGGTTGTGGGTATGGTTGGTACGGTCCCATATGTGATTAGAAATGATTTGGAAGAGTTTGTGGGTTTTAGAGGCTTTAAAAGTTTCAAGTTGATTTTGGTCAACATTTATTATTTTGAGTCCCAGATGGAGATTTGGATGGATATATTAGATTCATAATGTCAAATTTTCTTAGTAGCGAAGTTGGTTCGGCTTCGGAACCTTTATTTTGCATTTCGACCCTTTGTTTAAAAAACTAGTGAAATTTTTCCTACAAGGGGTCCTGGGGGCTAATTTGTTAAAAATAATCTTTTTAAAAAAATATAACATCTCCATTGAGTCCAGAAAGTTGAAAATATCCTATTATCATATATGTTTTAATATTGTGAAGTCTCGAATGAATCCCGAGGGTCCGTTCAGAGAATTCGAAGGCATGCAAAACTTAGCACTTTGATGATATCTGGTGCATGAACGATCCTTCTTCGAGAAAGAGGTCCATTGTATATGAAAATGGAGAAGGAATTTCCCCTTCATCGCAATCACTAAGAATAATTGGGTTATAGTCTGGTCCTTCCTTCTTTGCGAACGCGACGAGGCTATCGCGAACACGAAGGCCTGATTTATCAGCCTTCGCGAATGCAAATCCTTGGCCGCAAATGTGAAGGTCAATCTTTGGAAGAGTCAATTTTTACCTTCATGATCATGAGTTGGGGTCCGTGATCATGAGGTGGTGTTCATAGAACAATATATAAACCCTATTTTTGTAATTTTCTTCCATTTTGGGACCTCCAAGCTTCGGGAAAGGCAATTTTTGAGGGTTTCTTCATCGATTTTCATGTGGGTAACCTATAAACTCATATTTACATTAATTCTCATCAATTTCATCTTCAAAAACACCTTTTAATCATGATTTTGAAATGGATTTTTGAGGATTTTGCCGGTAAGGGTTAAACACGATTTTCTTTGATTTGGACCTCGTTTTAACCGATTTTCATGTGGATTTTCAACTGTAGACTCCTATAACCTTGGTAAATGTCTTTCTAAAATAAAATTCTATTTTTATCCCTCTCATTTTTGAACTCATTTTTTCGAGTCCATTTGGATACGTATTAAATATGGTCAATATGGGTATTGTTAGCTATCTTTTTATGTGTAGATGCTATACTTCTATGTTTTAGTTGATTCTAAGACCGATCAAAAGGGGAAAATGCTGTTTTGAAGGACTTTAGGCTTGTATTTCATCGTTTTGAGGTAGGTTATGGCTTAACTTCTTTCAGTTTGAGCTGGGTAGTTAATAAATGAGTAAAGCATGCTATGGGTATGAGAAAAAAACTATAGGAGTTGTATTTCATAAGTATTTTGTTTATAGTGTGCCCATGTGGGGGATTATATTCTTGTTGTTGTTGACATGATATATCATATATTGTGTGTTACACGTGCGGGGGCTTTATTTGACATCATTGGCCTTACTTTTGCATTTGAATGCCTTATTTCCTAATGTGATGCTCGAGTGGGGGATTGAATAGATATTGTAGGCCTTATTGAGCATGGTTTGCCTTTATCATGATGAAAACACCGAGTTATGAGTTAATATGACATAAATGATGTCTTACTTACATATTCATTCCAATGGTGCCTAACTAGAACTGATATCATGAATAGTTGACATATTGAGTTGATTTATTGGCTCATTTATACACGTATTGAATAGATTGGTATCTTTATACTGATGTGATTATGAGAATATCATCCTCATTCATACATACACATTCATGAGGTATTGGCATTGTTGAGAAACATTGATTTTTGAAAGAAAATGGAACACTTTAAAATGCCTAGATCGAGGGATGTACCGAATGGGTAGATTGAGACATGAGATTTAGATTAAGATGGTGTGAGATACCATTTCAAAACTTTTTTATTTGCAGGTGATGTGCTCATAGTATTTCTTTACACGTATTATTCTCTACCTTGCTCAGTCGGTCTATGATTCCTACTGAGTACAAGTGGACCGTACTCACTCCTACTGTGCCCTTTTGGTACAAATTCTAATATGAGTATAACACGTGGTGGCTGAGTTCATGCTGGAGGATTTGGTGATTTTGAGGTACTGGCATGCTCTAGGCTCACCAGATTTGACTCCAGACCTCATCCTATCTATTGTTATGTATTTATTTTAGTTTCAGAGATAGACTATGTATTTTTAGATTTGATTATGTATTAGATGCTCTTATACTTATAACATTAGGTTTTAGGAGTTTTTATGACATTTCTTTTTGTCTTATGCTTATGTTATATACATGTGACTTGACTTTGTTCTAGGAGTCTCGTTTACCTTATTTTCGTTATTTACTTCATATTTCTTTCCTTGTTAGGTGATTGGCTTATATATCAAGTATGGACCGTAAAAAGTGCCATCATGACCTCAATTTTTGGATCATG
The DNA here is from genome assembly GCA_031232105.1 of Capsicum rhomboideum. NCBI lineage: Eukaryota > Viridiplantae > Streptophyta > Magnoliopsida > Solanales > Solanaceae > Capsicum > Capsicum rhomboideum. Next base: position 123,489,955 of record CP124713.1, on the reverse strand, counting down.
AAAAATTGGTATTAAAGCGCTAGGTTAACTGGTCTCATAAGTGTAAGACCAGTATTTCTAGTAGTCTCGCGGATTGGTACGTAGACTTCTGTAACTATCTTTGAAAGGCTATAATATGTCTTTAGAGAAAACTTCTATATTTGATTCCTGGTCGTGTGGGTTGTTCATACCCAACGTTCTAAACTTGTATTCCATTCTTTCTGCGCAAATGTTGAGGACTAGGTCTAGGGATGCTAGGGATGTTGAGTTGGCACCCGATATAGGAGCCCTATTTTGAGGATGGGGCATTGATGTGCCATGAAATTATGGAACTTAAGACACTTAAAATAATGAATATTAGCAAGTTCAAGGGTATGTTTATGTGGATATAATGGGTTTTTGGTATGATTGCAGGTAAAACAAGATCGGGAAAAGAAACTGCTGAAAATGGACTGTTATAGGGTCAGAATAAAGGAAAGGATAACTATGGGATCTCACCATGTTGGCACCAAGGCTATCGTGCCTTGAATTACAGACTTCCCTTAAAATACTGATTAGACGAAAGCTTCCCACGATCTTACCAAGATGTCACGATTGTACTTTATTGTCGTGGGAGGAAGGCTAGAAAACAAAGTTGCAGAACCCAAGTGTGAGGTGATCATCCCAACACAAGTCACGACCGTACCATGAAGTCATGATCGTACTATTAGATTGTAGGTTGCAGGCTCAGATATGAAAATTGCAAATGTATAAGTAGAAGATGATAATACGAGAAGATCATACGGTCGTAGGATGATACCAAAAAATTATACTGAGTACCGTACCATCGAAGACCTGCAGGTGACAAAGTCTAAGAGGATACTACAAGCACCAAGGGATGATCATGGTATCTAACCACAATCATACTATCCTACCACTCGGTTGATGGATGAAGAGAATACAATACAAGCAGTTGTTAGGCAAGCAGCCAGAGGTGAGCGAACAATGCAAGATGTGGCTAATAGTCTTGATACACTTGATGATAGAAAGAGACAGATAAGGCCGAGTATGCAACAATCGCTACAACCATATCTCCAGGTGTATGAAGATCCAGAAGAAGACTTGACTTATTTAGAGCCAGTTGAAATCGGTGCCATCATTCCACCGGAACTGCCTGAAGGAACTAAGTTTGATATTATGAGTGTTATGATTCATTTGCTGAACTTAAAGGGGATATTTGCTGGTCTTACTACTGAAGATGCAAACATGCATATAATGAATTTTGTGGGGATCTACACTTTATATAATCTACCTGGGTGAGTCAAGAAGCTATTCGACTGAGTCTATTTCCATTCTCTCTGACGGGAGAAGCCACTATATGGTTGGTTGAACTACCGCGTGGGTCTATTACTAACTGGAACATATTGAGGACCCAGTTCAAGGCTCTCCCTTCCCATTTTGGTTATTTATTTTTGGGGTCCAACAACACTTTGCCAGTTATCTTTACAGCTAACTTATTGGAATGGTAAGCTGAGGTATTAGTTTCTGTTTTGTAAAGGTTTAAACTGGCCATTGGATGGTCCATTGCCGACATTATTGGAATCCCACCTAGAATTTACACACACAAAATCCAGCTTGAGCCATGTTACATACCCAGCATTAAGCATCAACGTAGTTTAAATCTGTCTATGTAAGAGGTCATGAAGAAAAAGATCATTAAGTGGTTTGATGCGGGTGTGGTTTATCCAATTACTGATAGAAAATAGATGAGCCCAGTCCAATGTGTGCCAAAGAAGGGCGGAATCACTGTGGTTCCAAATGAGAAAAATGAGTTGATTCCAATGAGGCCATTCACTGGATGGAAAGGTTCCATGGACTATAGAAAACTAAATTTATGGACCGAGAAAGATCTCTTTTCTATGCCTTTCATGGACCAAATGTTAGAAAGTCTTGCGGGTAGAGGATGATATTAGTTTCTTGATGGTTATTAGGGGTAAAATAAGATTTCCATTGCTCGTGAGGACCAATAGAAGACCACTTTCACTTGTCCATATGGGACGTTCGCGTTCAAAAAATTCCTTTTGGTTTATGTAATGCTTCCACAATATTTCAGTGTTGTATGATGTTTATCTTTTTTGACATGGTAGAGGACACTATTGAGGTTTTTATGCATGATTTCTCAGTTGTGGGTGACTCATTTAATGATTGTTTGGCAGATCTTGCCAATGTTCCGAGGAGATGCGAGGAGTGCAACTTGGTGTTGAATTGGGAGAAGTGCCACTTCATGGTAAAAGAAGGAATAATTCTCGATCACCTGATTTCAAAGAAGGGGATCAAATTCAACAAGCCAAAGATTGAGGTGATTGAAAAGTTACCTCCATCAATTTCTATGAAGGGCATTCATAGCTTTTTGACACATGCAAGTTTTTATAGAAGATTCATCAAGGACTTTTCTAAGATTTCTAACCCTTTGTGTAAGCTTTTGGAGAAGGAGGTGAAATTTGTGTTTGATGATGCATGTTTGAAAGCCTTTGAGTGTCTGAAAGAGAAGTTGATTTCGGCCCCCACTATTGTATCTCCAGATTGGACTTTTTTTTTGAGATTATATGCGATGATAGTATCGTGGTGCTAGGTACAGTCCAAGGCTAAAGGCAAGAGAAGATCTTACATCCCATCTATTATACTAGCAAAGCACTTAATCATGCTCAGAAGAATTACACTAGGACTAAACAAGGTTTCTTGTTGTTGTGTTTGCATTAGAGAAATTTTTTTCTTAATCTAAGTTAAGCATAGTAGAGAGTCTATTTTATTTTGTTTGCCTGAGTACATGCAACATTCTAAGTTGAGGGTATTGATGTGCCCTGAAATTAAGGCACCTAGATGCTTAAATGATGAATATTTGCAAGTTCAAGTGTATATTTATGTGGATATGATGGGTTTTTTTGTATGATTGCAGGTAAAACAAGCTTGGGAAAAGAAACTGCTGAAAATGGACTATTACAGGGTCAGATAAAAGGAAAGGAAGACCGTGGTATCTAACCACGATCGTACCAAGTCTATCATGCCTTGAATCAGTGACTGCCCTCAGAATGCTAATCAGACGGAAGCTTCCCACGATCGTACCAAGATGTCATGACCATACTTTGTTATCATGGGAGAAAGGCTGGAAAACAAAGTTACAGACCCAAGTGTGAGGTGATCAGATGAACACAAGTCATGACCATACCATAAAGTCACAATCGTACCATTAGATCATAGGATGCAGGCTCAGATATGAAGATTATAAATATTTAAGTAGATGATGATTAGATGAGAAGATCATATGATTGTAGGATGATACCACGAAATCGTACTGAGGACTTCACCATAAAACACCTGCAGGTGACAAAGTCTAGGAGGATACTACGAGCACCAAGGGAGGATCGTGGTATCTAACCACGATCGTACCATCCTGCTGTCTGAGCCAACCGACCCAGATTTCCTAATTTGTTTAGGATAGGATTTGTTTTATCTATAAATACTCTTATAAGATTTTTTGTATGGGTTACACTCTTTTATATTCCACAACATTATATTGTGAGATTCTAAGGCATATTCTTGGGATTTCATGGATATTGCTTTTACGGTTTTAATTAAAGTTCAGATTTTGGAGTTTTCTTATTATTGTAAGTTTAGATCTATGCTTTCATCTATGAAATCTTATTTTGTGATTGCAATAATGAGAATCTAAACACTACAACTAGGGTTGTGGGAACCATGACAGATTAAGAAAGTAGTAGTTGAAGTACAAGGTGATCCTCAAAGGGTATTTGGGCATGTATTGTTGTTTTTTTGAAATTGGTTGCTTTCTGATGGGTGCGAAGCGTTGGAACTCATCTTATATCTACCTTGGATTATAGCAAGGGTAATCGAATAGGACTACCGAATCAATAATAAAACTTAGAGTTATCTTCATTTAATTAGCCTTGAGCCGATAAATGGGAAAGGCAATATTGGGATCATAGATAGGGGTCAATAATGCTAGGGAATAGTCATCTACAGGGGGCATAACATAGTTGGTTAGATGATACATAACCTGTCAATTCTGCATGTCGAATACCATAAGAGATCACTAACGTAAGGAGAATGTCACACCCCGTATCCCGATGAGGCAGACTAGCACCCGAAGTCGATATGGCCCGAGAGAACCAATCTTTACTCCTATTCACTCGCAAGCATATTTTTGTATGAATCTTATTATACTTTATGCAACTAGGAAAAAGTCATGGAAAACTTATACAACATATGAAACTTGGCCGTTAGTGCCATCAAGTCAAACAGAACACACATCTCTTACATTCACTTTCCCACATATGTCTACAAAGCCTCTAACCGATACATGAACACAACATCCTATAGTCGGGACAAGTCCCCGCTTTATACAATAATTACAGTACCAAAATAATATACACATATGACTAGGAAATCCCCGAACCAACTGGAGCTCACCAATGATCCGTGGATGACTCGTAGCCTATTGTAGAGGTCTACTAACACCTATGCCTGTAGCAAATAAAGTAAGTCCCCCAAAGGGGTCAGTACGAAGAATGTACTAAGTATGCAAGGCTATAATAAACTTCATGAAACTTAAAAACCTCAGTGGACTTAATTTCAAGAGAACAGTCAATGTGGATAAATCATCATCATTCAGTATGTGTGGAAATATGTACCTTACTTTCATTATTCCATTTGCCTTTATGTCCATTACCATTAGTAGTTAGAACCGTCAATATATAATCGTCAATAATGTATAACCGTCAATATGCAACCGTCAATATGCAACCGTTAATATGCAACTATCAATATGCAACCGTCAATATGCAACTGTCAATAAATAAATAAAGCAGGTTCGGCCTTTAGGGCTACCCCCTGTCAGGTTCGGCATCAAGTTAGGCTTTTGCCCCACTGAGCCTCCCCCCTGCCATCACTCGAAAATTAGTGAAGCAGGTTCGGCATCAAGTTTGGCTTTTAATTCACTGAGCTTTCCCCCTGATCCAACAATATCGGGATCGGCTTGAGTTAGGCTTGCGCCCTCACAAAGCTATCACCCGTACTCAATAAGTATAAAGAAAATATAAAGTAACCATAAGGAAATTATAAAGTAACCATAAGGAAAATATAAAGTAACCATACGGGAATTACTTCTTTCATTACTTCTTTGCATTACTTCTTTCCTTTACTTTTGTGAGATTGATACATTGGGGATCATGAAATTGTTGGAAACACATATATGCATGAATTTATTCTTTTACGTTCATGAGATTGATACTTTGGTAGTTATAGCATTATTGGAGCTTTAGAACGTAACATTTTTGGAACTTTGGAATGATGACCACAATTATGTGACTCTTGAATGACTATCGATCAATGAACAAGGAACATATGAATAACAATAGATGACAACCTGAAATGATATACTTTCGAATATTTCGGAATAGAACAAGTACAATAACAAGGTAAATACTATATGCTGCAGAAGGACACGGAAAGAGTAACCTTACATACCTTTACTTCCAAGTATGAGTACACGAGTCTATATATGAACACAACAGTCCAGCTTCTTTCTTACATCTTACTCTACAATACAAGTACATATTGGAGCTTACATTAGCAACTAGTTACTATATAGGCGTACAAGACGACAATGAACTATATGACTGCCGTATAACGTTATGTCACCCCTTACAATACAATCCACTGCATTTTCATATCAATAATACCGTAACATTACACACATTGACTAAGAGATCATACATCAATAGCATTTCACACCACACTCACCCTTTACGCTTTTCTCTTTATCATTCCATCACTATTACTCCTTCATAAGAACATATGAACAACCATCCATACTTAACATAGTCCAACATGCCTCCATACGACCCTTTAAAGTCATTAAAACGGCATCACAAGTTGCTAATTATATCCATAAAGGGTATAGGGGCCTTCGGGGGTCAAAGGGGGACAAAAACATGCAAAATGGTGTTCTGGAAGGGACCTGAGAAGCCACCTGCGCCCGCAGGTGGATGACCTGCAGCCGCATATGGCCCTTGGCAGTGTCCAAGGGCCTCTGCGCAGGTGCCTCACCTGCGAGGGCAGATGCCCATTTTCGGCCAAATTGGTCTCTTTTAGGTCTTTTAATGCAATGAATGGTCCATGATCACAACCAAACTTATTTTAACATATTTTTGATCTTCTTTAATGCCAATCTTCATCCATGGTCTCACAACACACATAGACAACACCCAAACTACACTTCTCGTTCAATACGTCACCAAATCCATAACCAATTTCACAATAACAATTCCAAACATTATACACAAGGACAAAACAAGGTAAGACTATAATCACATCTCACATGAAAATATTGAATCCATCAAGTTCATTTCCTTCAAGATCACAAGTCCATGTTCAAGTTTGCAAGACAAAACCATCCTCCGATTTAGCAAACACAAATTGTTTTACACATAGTGACCTTCTCACACTTCACCAACATAACCAACATGATATAAATCATCTTATATGCATAAACTATATTAAACCATAAGTATAAACACTTACCAAGTCTTGAAATATGATGATCTTGGCCAAAGGAAGGAAGAGTTGGGGTTTGTGTGATAATGGAAATGTTGTAGAGAATTCTAGAAAAGGCATGGGTGTCCAAATGAATTAAAATATGATTTACCTCATATATATATAGGTCCCTTTAAGTCTCTCTTATCCAATTTTGGCATTAAATGCATGGTTGATTAGTCAAAATGGAAGATTGGATCATTTTTCCCTATTGGGCCTAGTCTTTTGTTCTTGTTTTGGGCCTCATTTGGCCCAATGGCTCATGACTCATTAATACCCAAAAAATGAATGTCTAATTCATCAAATCTCTCATGTTTAACTTATTCCATAAGTGTACACGTAGTCATATAGGTTCGACAACATACGCGTATTTCACCTCCTACAAAGTCTAATCCCATGTACTAGGCCCAATATCAATTATCTCATCAATAACATTACAAAATACATACTTTTGACTCTCGACACTTGAGTAACCATTGTTCAACGTCGTCAAGTAGGGTTGGGAAGGTACGGGGTGTTACAGAGAACCTATGGAGTTATGATGTTATTGGGGAACACAATCCTAGTGCTTTTCTCACATTAATTACAAATCTAAGAAATCAACACTTTTTACTATTACTCTTTTGTTTAAGAAAACCCCCCTTTTTACTTATTTGCCAGTTACTTAGACAAATACTTGTTAGAATTTTGACATGTTCCCTATGGGATCGACCCCAACCTTGTTGGGTTCTAAATTTGATTTAACAAATGCTTTATACTTTTTGGGAGGTGTAATTTGGGCGATATCAGGTAGGGTTCATGGTTAATCCAGAGGTAGAGAATGGGCACGCGGAGCTTTCCCAGTCAGAGGACATACTAGGGAGTCCTATCTCGAGCCTGAGGTTGAGTATGCTATATATGACTATCAGATATAGGGTGTGGGGCTAGCTCATGTCCCACCAAGTTTAGTTGACACCCCAGTGCTTCAAGATTTGTTTATTTGCCTTTTGAGTCATTTGGAGAGTGTCCCTTTTAGTGTACCTGGTATTCGTCACACTTTGAGTAGTGTTTCGCCATCAGTGCCAACTTCAGCTTATGGCATTCCATCTTCTGGGGTACAACCATTATATATGGCACCCCTACATATGGATTCATTGCCAACCAGACTTAATACTCCTCCAATTGCTTCGGGTAATGTGATGTCTTCTGATGATCAGAAAAACTTTGAGAGGTTTATTCGCTTGGCTCCTCCCACGTTTAGTGGAGTGATTGGTGAGGATGCCTATGAGTTTTTGATTGATTGTCAGGAGAAATTACATAATCTTGAATACCTTGAGTCTCATGGGGTTGCTTATACTACCTATCAATTGACGAATATGGCTAGGATTGGTAGAGATTGCTTTGTTGTTGTAGTCTATTGGGCTCGCTTGCTATGACTTAAACCTAATTTTCTAAGGCCTTCTTGGAGAGATTTGTGTCGTATAGCTAGAGAGACCAAATACGGGATAAGTTTGATTACTTGAGATAGGGTTCCATGACTATTGTTGAGTCTGAGGCACACTTCCATACTCTATCCTGATATGCAGCCGCCAGTATCTCCACCGAGTTTGAGAGGATTCAAAAGTTTGTGAAGGGGTTAAAGGGTCTTTATCAGTTGGATATTGCCCAGATGGTTATTTTAGGGGCTTCTTTTCATAGTATCATTAAGCATGCCAAGTTGATTGTGTCATTGCCCGGGCTACTTAGGAAGATGCCAAGAAGGTGCATCGTCATGGTGAGTTTAGTAGACATACCTCCGAAGAAAGAGATTTCTATGGTAGAGGTTCCTATGGTTATCATGGTAAGTCAGGTCAGGCCACTTTATAGGGATCAGGTGGTAAACCTTTAGGTTCTACAGCTTTAGGTAACCAGGCATCAGGTCATGCTAGTAGAGGTTCCAGTTTTAGTTTTTCTGGTCAAGGTGGTCGTCCTAGTTCATTTGTGGCATGTCAGATTGAGTTAGGCCTTATATGATGCTTTGTATGTGATGAGGTTGGCTACTTGGCCAAGGATTGTCCTTGGTATGTGTTTGGTCCTACCCAACAGGGTTCTCAGCTTCAGCTTTGCCCTACTCCTATAGTTGCAATTAGAGGGTGCTAGAGGTGTTTGAGATAGAGGTAGGGGAGCTAGTGGTAGTGGTTGTAGGGTTGCTCAATCCGAGAGTGGATGTGGCCAGTGTTGTGCTATACCTAGGAGACTCGAGGCAGAGGCCTCTGATGCAGTCATTACAGGTATCATCCCAGCTTACTACAGATCTGCTTCTGTGTTATTTGACCCTGGGTCTGCATGCTCCTATGTGTCTACATATTTTACTTCTGGTCTTGATGCTGCATTTGAGCCCCTTGCTTTGCCTCTTTATGTATCTACCTTAGAAGAAGATTCTTTATTTATGGATTAGGTGTACCGATCTTGTGTGTTTACCTTTACGAGGTATGAGACTTGGGTAGACTTAATCCTCCTAGATATGGTAGATTTTGATGTTATCTTGGATATGGATTGGTTAGCTCCCTATCATGCTATTTTGGACTATTATGCCAAGATTGTGACTTTAGCTACACCGAGTGTGCCAAGGTTAGTTTGGAAGGGTACACTTAATTTGGGTCCAAAGGGAGTTATATCTTTTCTACGTGTTTTTTGCATGGTAGAAAGGGGGTGCCTGTCTTATTTGGCTTATATCCATGATACTAGTATTTTTTCACCACCTCCTATTAATTCTATCTGAGTCTTTTATGAGTTCATGGATGTGTTTTCTATGGATTTGCCTGGTATTCCTCTGGATCATGCTATTAACTTTGCTATTGATGCAGTGCCAGGCACCAAGCCCATTTCCATTTCTCTTTATGAGATGGTACTAGCTGAGTTGAAGAAATAGAAGGAGCAATTACAGGATTTATTGAGTAAGGGTTTCATTAGACCAAGTGTATCTCCTTGGGGTGCTCCTGTCTTGTTTAAGAAGAAGAATGATGGTTATATATGTATGTGTATTGATTATGATCAATTGAACAAGGTGACAGTTAAGAACAAGTATCCTTTTTATCGCAAAAATGATTTGTTTGACTAGCTTTAGGGTGCTTCCATGTTTTCTAAGATTGATTTGAGATTCGGTATCACCAGTTGAAGATTAGAGCTTCGGATGTTCTGAAGATGGCTTTTTGGACTCGATATGGTCATTATGAGTTTTTGGTCATGTCTTTTGGGTTTACCAATGCTCCAACAGCATTCATGGAGTTAATGAACTGGGTATTTTGACCATATCTCAACTCTTTTGTGATTGTATTTAAAGATGATATCTTGGTGTATTCCAAGAATGAGGTTGATCATGTGAAACACTTGAGGACTATACTTCAGAGGTTGCGTGATGAGAAATTATATGCAAAGTTCTCCAAGTATGAGTTTTGGTTAGATTCTATCTCTTCGTTAGGTCATGTGGTGACCAAAGATGGTATTATGGTCAATTTGACCAAGATTATGGAGATTCGTGATTAGGCTAGGCTCACTAGTCCTGTTGAGATTCAAAGTTTTATTGTCTTGGCATGTTATTAGCAGTGTTTTTTAGAGGACTTCTCATCTATTACAACTCTTTTGACCAAGTTAACTCAAAAGAAGGTTGTTTTCCAGTAGTCGAATGATTGTGAGAAGATTTGTCAAAAGCTCAAGAAGTTGTTGACTTCGGTTCCTATCTTGAATTTTCCCAAATGGGGCATGGGTTTTACTATATTTTGTAATGCTTCTAGTGTTGTATAGGTGCAGTGTTAATGCAGGCGGGTAAGGTGATTGCTTATGCTTCTCGTCAGTTGAAGCCTCATGAGATAAATTATCCTACCCATGATTTAGAGTTGGTCTTGGTTGTGATTGTGTTGAAGTTATGGAGGCATTACTTGTATAGATTTCGTTGTGAGAGTTTCTTGAATCATCGTAGCCTTCAGTACGTCTTCGATCAGCAGGTTCTTAATATGAGATAGTGGTGTTGGCTTGAGTTGCTTAAGGATTATGATCTTATAATTCCTTATCATTCGGGTAAGGCTAATGTAGTTACAGATGCCTTAAGCCGAAAGAGGACTAGTATGGGGAGTCTAGCTTATCTCTCAACTTAGGAGTGGCCTTTGGCCTTAGAGGTTCAGTCTTTAGCTAACCAGATGGTTAGGATTGACATTTCAACACCTGAGCGTGTTTTAGCCTTTGTTGATGCTAGCTCTTCTTTGATGGAGCATATTTGAGCTCATAAGTTTGATGATGATAGCTAGAGGGTGATTCGAGATAAGCTATTGAGTGGCGAGGCTAAGGCAGCATCTCTTGATTTGGATGGTTTTTTGAGGATTAGTGGTTGAGTTTATGTGCCTAGAGTTGGTGGATGGGTGAGTTTGATTTTGGAGGAGGCACATTGTTTCAAATATTCTATTCATCCAGGGGTGACCAAGATGTATTGTGATTTGAAGCAGCATTTCTGGTGGGGTGGTATGAAGAAGGATGTAACAAATTTTATAGCTCGTTGCTTGTGTTATCGACAGGTAAAGGCCGAGCATCAGAGATTGGGTGGTTTGCTTCAGAGATTACCCATTCTTGAGTGGAAGTGGGAGCGGATCACTTTGGACTTCATGAGTGGATTGCCTCATACTCCTCGTGGTTTTGACAGCATTTGGGTCATTGTGGATTGATTGACCAAATCAAACCATTTCATTCCTATTCAGATTTCCTTCAGTGCCGAGAGTTTGGCTCAAATCAATGTTTGGGAGGTAGTTCATCTTTATGGAGTACCTGTGTCTATTATCTTTGATAGAGGCTCAGTGTTTACTTTTATCTTTTAGAGGATGTTTCAGGAGAAGTTGGGTCCTCAATTTTACCTTAGTACCACTTTCCACCCTCAGATCGATGGTTAGTCGGAGTGGACTATCAAGGTTTTAGGGGATACACTCTGCGCGTGTCTTATGTACTTTAGAGGTCAGTGGGAGCAACATTTAGCCTTGGCAGAGTTTGCTTATAATAATAGCTACCATTTGAGTATTGAGATGGAACCTTTTGAGGCATTGTATGGGACGCATTGTTGTTCTTCAATTGGTTTATTTGAGACTTCTGAGGCTAGACCTCATGGTACTGACTTGCTTTACGAGTCTTTGGATTGAGTTTGGGTGATTCAGTATAGGCTTCGGGCAGCCTAGCGTAGGAAAAAAGTTATACGAACCGCAGGCTTTGTGCTTTGAAGTTTGGTATTGGTGATAAGGTTTTCCTTCGTGTGTCGCTCATGAAGGGTGTGATGATATTCGAAAAGAGGGGAAAGATTATCTCCAGGTACATCAAACCTTTTGAGATTCTTCAGACAGTTGGGGAGGTTGCATATGAGTTGGCTTTGCCACCCGATTTTTCAGCCGTTTATGTGGTCTCTCATGTATCTATGCTTTGGTGCTATATTGTAGATGAATATCACATGCTTCATTAGGATTCGGTTCAGTTGGATGAGAGGTTGAATTTGGTTGAGTAGCCAGTGTCCATTTTAATCGGGGATCTTATACGGTTGCGCTCTAGAGATATTCTTGCGGTTAAGGTTCAGTGGAGACATCGTTTTATTAAGGAGGCTAGTTGGGAGGACGAGTCTGACAGACATAGTAGTTACCCCCAGCTCTTTACCAATCTAGGTACTTCATTGCTTTTTAGTTTAAGGATGAACTAGAGTCTTAGTGGTGGATAATATAATGACCCAAATTGTGAAAAATTGCTTTTTAGGTATTTGACCATTTCGCCCTTCCCCATAGTTGCAACATGTTGATGTTGGGGTGTGGGGATGGTTGGTATGGTCCCCGATGCAATTGAGAATGATTTGGAATAGTTTGTGGTTTTTAAAGGCTTTAAAAGTTCCATAGTTGACGTTGGCCAACATTCATTGTTTCGTGTCCCAGATGGCAATTTAGACTGTTCCATTAGATTCGGAATGTTTAATTTGGATTAGTAGCAAGGTTGGTTCGAGTTCAGAACCTTTATTTTTCATTTCGGCCCTTCGTTTGAAAAGCTAGTGAAATTTTGCCTAAAGGGGGTCTCGGGGGCTAATTTGTTGAAAACAATTCATTTTCAAATATCTGACATTGCCATTGAGTACGGAATGTTGAAATAGCCTATTAGCATATATGGTTTACTTCTGTGGAGTCCTGAATAAATTTTGAGGGTCCGTTTGGAGGATTTAAAGGCATACAAAACTCAGCACTTTGCTGATATCTAGTGCATGCCAGATCATTCTTCGCGAATGCGAGCCACTGGTCGCGAATATGGAGAAGGAATTTTTCCCTTCATCATGATCGTAAGGTTGTGATCGAGATCATAAAGGGTAATCTGGTTAGGGTTGGGTCCGTCCTTTTTTGTGAATGCGACGAGGATGTCGCGAACGCGAAGGCCTGATTCATCAGCCTTCATGAACACGAAGCCTTGGCCTCTTTGGCCAAGTTAACATTGACACTTGCGATCATGAGGTGGGGTCTGCGGTCGTGTGGTACTATTCATAAAATAGTATATAAACCCCATTTTCTCAGTTTTCTTTCAATTTTAGACCTCAAAGCTTCGGGAAAGGCAATTATTTAGGGTTTCTTCATCGATTTTTATGTGGGTAACCTCTAAACTCATATTTCCATAAATTTAAACTGATTACATCTTCGAAAACACATTTTAATCATGATTTTGAAATGAATTTTTGAGGATTTCGCCGGTAAGGCTTAAACACAGTTTTCCTTGATTTGAGACTCGTTTTTAACCCATTTTTGCATGGATTTTCAACTGTAGACTCCTATAACCTTGGGAATGTATTTCTAAAATAAAATTTTGGTTTTACTCCTCTCATTATCGAACTCATTTTTCGAGTTTGCTTTGGACTCGTCTTAAATATGTTCAATATGAGTATTGTTAGCTTTCTTTTAGTATGTAGCTGCTATATTTGTATGTTTTAGTTTATTCCAAGACCGTTCATAAGGGGAAAGCTCTGTGTTGAAGGACTTTAGGCTCAAATTTCATCTTTTCGAGATAGGTTATTACTGAACTTCTTTCAAACTGAGTTGGGTAGTTAATAAATGAGTAAAGCATGCTATGGGTATGGGAAAATGACTATGGGAGTTGCATTTCATGAGTATTTTATTTATTGTGTGCCTGTGTGGGGGCTTATATTCTTCTTGTTGTTAACTTGATATATCATATATTGTGTGTTGCCTGTGTGGGGGATTTATTTGACATCATTGGCCTTACTTGTGCTTTTGAATGCCTTATTTCTTAATGTGATGCCCGAGTGGGGCCTTGAATAGATATTATAGGCCTTATTGAGCATGGTTTGCCTTTATCATGATGAAAATGCTAAAATATTAGTTAACATGACATAAATGATGTCTTACATGCATATTCATTCCATTGGTGCCTAACTAGAACTAATATCATGAATAGTTGACATATTTCTAAGCTCACTTATACACGTATTGAATAGATTGGTTATCTTCATACTGATTTTATCATGAGTATCATCCTCATTCATACATACACATTCATGAGGTATTGGCATCATTGAGAAACATTGATTTTTGAAAGAAAATAAGACACTTTAAAAATGCCTAGACCAACGGATATGCTGGTCGGGTAGATTGAGACATGAGATTGAGATTGATGGAAATTCTGAGATATATTATATGGGTTACGAATACCCCCATAGGTACTATCTTGGGAGCTTGAGGTTCGGTAGGTGTATACAAAAAATTATGGGATAACTTTCAAAGTATTACATCACTATCATCATCATCATCATTGCATTCCATGTACATTCACATTTTTTGTGTTACCTACATGCTTCTTTTTGTATACTTCATTTAGGGTTACTTCCGTGATTACTTGTTTTTTACCTTTACTTTCCATATTGATAGTAGAACGGTTAGTGGACACAGTGTGAGCTACCATTTGGAAACTTTTCTGTTTGCGGAAACTTTTTTGTTTGCAGGTAACGTGCTCATAGTATTTCTTTACTTGTATTATTTTATACTGTGCTCAGTCTGCCTATGATTCCTACTGAGTAAAAGTGGACCATACTCACTCCTACTATGCTTTTTTAGTGCAGATCCTAGTACGAGTACGACACTCGGTGGCTGATTTTGAGGTACTGGCATGCTCTAGGCTCATCAGAGTTGACTCCAGACCTCATCCTATCAATTATTATGTCTTTAATTTAGTTTCAGAGACAGATTATGTATTTTCAGATACGGTTTTGTATTAGATGCTCTTATAATTATGACATCAGGTTTTGGGAGTTTTTATGACATTTCTTTCCGTCTTCCGCTTATATTTTATACATGTGACTTGACGTTCTAGGAGTCTCGTTTACCTTATTTCCTTTATTTACTTCATATTTCTTTACTTGTTGGGTGATTGGCTTACTTATCAAGGTTGGACCGCGATAAGTACCATCATGACCTCGATTTTTGGATCGTTACAATGCCACGTTTAACCTAAGTAATCAGACAAACCACAATTTAAAATACCTTAATTCAACCAAATTCAAAGCACACAATCGACACCATTCTCATACTAGAAGAACAAGCAAAGGGAAAAATCATTTTTTCACAAGTTAATTTCTTGGCAAAAGATAGGAGAAAACATGGCCGAATACGAATAAGAAGCAACATCTTCAAGCTAAAAGAAATTCTCATACATCACTAAATATTGTATAAATAAAACAAAATCATCACTTTTATCTAAACGGCCTCGCAAAAGTTTTAAGAGATTTTGGTCTTAAACCAACACATAAATAGAATACTAGTACAAACCAAAACCAAATGCATGTTCATACTGATTGTGAAAAAAACTACATGATCTAAATATTACAACAACTAAACCACCCCCACAATTGAACTTGGGTTTCACTACCACTATTAACACTAAAAAAGAAAACTAAACATTACCAAAACATTAATGAAACGGAATTATGAGAAAATATAAAGAAAAATGGAAAGAGAAATGAGGGGGTTTACCTTTTTCAGAGCAGTAAAACAGGACTTCGAGTCATCGAAATTCTTACCACCACCGTAAAAACCCACTATTAATCAAAATTCTAAGCTCAAAATGAGAGTCACAAGAATCTTGATTGGAAAATTGTAACTTGAGGGAAATCTTCTTATGATTCGAAAATCCCCAATTTGCTCGAAATGTTTTTCAACTTTTGAGACTTTATGCTCAAAAGATTTTCAACCTTTGAGACTTTTGACTTGTAGATTATGATTTTGATAGTACGACGTTATTTTCGAGATCGTGGGACAAAGATGAGTGATTCATAGATGGATCAAGACTGCAAGGATTGGCTACGACGTAGGCTACGATCTACTCTTCTCTATAAGATTGTGTATTATATAGAGCGTATCCTAGGTAGGGATTATAGGATAGGTTTATACCTAGTTGTATCATGACAACCTATTTAGGAAATTTAGAATAGGAATATAGCTTGATCCTTAGCCTAGAATACCCGTTAAGGTTGAAGGATCCTATTACACCAGATTATAGGCTTGTTTAACCATAGATTAACATGAAGGATTCTTTAGTATAAGACTTACCATATTACTTAGTGATTAGGGCGGTATTCGCCGATTAGAGACTTCTTATAGCTTTATGCCCTTGCTTATCTTAGTTTTCAAGATTATGGTGCTGATATCTTGTTAATTTATATATTGTTAGGCCCGAGGCCGTGGTTACGATACCAGTTTAGTATTTTATTGTTTAAAGTGTTGTGGTTTAGTTCTTAGATGCTTGGACGCGTACTCTTGTTTTGTTTGGATACTAGTGATGGAATGCATGCATTTAGATGTATTTACTCTTATTTAGTGGTACGATTCTGGTTAGAACCTTGGTTTTTCTACTAATTTCTAAAAAGGGATTTATTCACACTTTTTCACATTTAAAATTAATTCTTTTAAATCAAAATTCGTACGACCCTTATTATTGGATTATGATATTTTAAAATAAATATACTACTTGGGAAATTTAGATCGAGGCTAATTCCATTCCATTAGTGATCCAATCTTATACCACTACATACTCACTTGGGTCGAGGGAGATTTCGACCCTTTCTACATTATTATACCGTTTAAGTCTCGGATTCGATCTCGGGCAATGAATTTACAGATTTATACTTGTTTAGTCTCGGTTCAATTTTAAGCAATTATTATATTCTTCTTTCTCTTTGGTTCTGGATGGAGTAGATTTATTACGATGGTTATTGGAAGTCCTGGTTCGGGACCAGGTAGTATGTACAGATATCCCGTGTACCCTATGAGCCCCTTTGTCTGAAACTATGTACCGGAATAGGAGATACTTTATAGGTCCTACCTTGCAAGCCGGCCATCCAAAAGGAGGTGTATATACTTAGTATTGTTTGGCACACAGTCTTTATGGTATTATTGGTTTACGCTTCATCCGTTCGTTCATCTACATTGGCTATCACTAGTATAATTGTTTAGAGCTTGTATCTATCAACCTTATGGGGGTTGTATAGGTACAAGTTATGGTTGTTTTTTACTGAGTGTTTGTTTGTGCTTTCAAGGCTTATGGGGGTTCGGTTAGGTTATTGGTTGTTCGGGTTAGCCGGTTACATTACTATTTTATTATTATTGTATAGTTCATGGCAGGCTGGTTATGGATTGGTACCTAAGGTTGTCGGTATATTTTTTTATCCTTTTTCTCATTATTATGGTAAGATTTATCATTGCTAGATTACTTTCTGAATATTCACATTTTGGTTAGAGACCCTGATTATGCTAAAGTTAGCTCCCTTATTGCTTATGATCCTTATGATATTAGACTAGCTCCCTCAGGTTAGTATCTTCGTATTTGGTTATCTGTATAGCGTTGTTGTATATCCACTCTTCTCAAACTACTATTTGTATATCATTTTCTTCTTTCCTACTACTATTATATATTGTATATCCTTTTCTTCATTTTATTATTGTATATAGACTAGCTACTTATGGTTCACCCTTTCGTCCTTGATTGCTGGTAGAATAGTCTAATTTATCCTTATTACTTCATTAGCATCATTATGTTTCATATCTTAGATAGTTGACTGTTATATATATTCCTGCTATGCATACTATTTATACCTGCATTATCTTTGGAGCTCAGTCGGCCGAAGCCTACTGAGTACCTCGTGTTTGGTACTCATACTACACTTCTGCACCCTGCAGATCATAGTACGAGTTCTCACTGCTGATGTGTGCATAGTGTGGAGCTGCCATGGATCAGAGATTTGGGGTGAGCTCCTGACGACCGGAGTTGTTACTTCTCTCCCTCAGTTGTTGGACTGATATTTATTTTGCATTTCAGAGACAGTTTTGTATATATATATATATATATATATATATATATATATATATATATATATATATATATATATATGTTATGCTTACCTTGTACTCTTGTTTTGTGATAAGATCTTATACTGACTTCACCGGATTTTGGGGTTATTTTGCTATATTAGTCTCCTTATTAGATTCACATTCCGCTGTTGTTTTCTTCTCTCTTGATAGTCCGTTACTCATTGTTCTGGATTATGGGTTGGCTTACCTACTGGTGGGTTATAGTAGGTACCATCATGACATGAGAAATCGGGTCTTGACAAACCCAAACCCTAACCCGCATTCATCCTTCATCGCCATTGCATCCTACCCCCCGCGAACGTGATGGATATGAAATTCATTCATCGCAAACGCGAGGCTATGGCTGCGAACGCGAAGAAGGGAATTACTGGCACCAGAAAACAGCAATTACAACAAAACTCTAAGTTAAAAACTCTTCGAACAAACCCTCAGGATTCGTTCCGGACCCCACAAAAACAAAACAATAATGCTACTAACCTAATTTCAATGTTCCGAACTCAATGTAACCATTGGATTTACGAAATGAGGTCATTATCAAAAAGCTATGCATAACACCAACTTTAGGCAATTTAAACTAGTATTTTCGACCAAATACTCAAAAATCACAAATAGGCCTCTAACCCGAATAAACTATGCTACTAACCCAAAATGGACGTTCCATATCTAATGGAACTAACAAAATCACTATTCAATGCTCGGATCACAAAATATTTAGCAAAGTCAAACTAATCTCTTTCAAGGCTACTCAAAACCATAGGCTCATATAAATCACTCTCGAATGCTTCGAGGACCGTGTAAACCATCCCCATAACTCATAATTAATATAAAGCAACCACATGAAATTGCAAAATAGTCAAAACACATAAAAATAACAACGAAGGTTGTTACATTATCCACCACTAAGACTCACGTTCGCCCTCGAACGTACAAGTAAGAAGAGTTCCAAAATAGGCAAGAGATCAATAATGCCCTCATAAAACATATGCAAACACTCTCAAGCAGAGTCACATCTTTAGAACAGACGATCTCACTATAGTAACCAGATAAACATCATACTATTGACCCTCAAGGTCACAATTCCAGCATTTGAAGCCAAAATTCTCAATGAAGTCAAGTTTCTTTATTTTTGAACTTCCTCTAAACCCAAAAACTAAGTTGATCACAGTAGGAGATCTGAACATACTTGATTTACAAAAATCTTTCAAAGACAATACAAGTCAATGACTGTACCACAAAATCAATATCAGTCCCCAACCTATAAACTACCAAGGGACCCATGGAACCACATAGCAACTCTCCTAATACTAAATCAACTTACCAAAGGCTGATACCATAATTGTCAAATTAAATAGCACTATTTCCTTAAGCTGAAGCAACTAGGAAAGAAATCGATATCAATGCCACACAAAACCTCAAAAGTCACACTTAGTACACTTCGATCACTATTTACATAGTCATATCCTCATGCTCAACCCTTTGAGGAAATCGAGATTCATTATAAAATGTTGCATACTATACACATGAACATTCTAAATGACACCAAATTCTGATGTACTCATCAAAATAATCCATGTAGTCCTCAACATCCAAATGATATCAATCAACTCAAAGTCCTCAATAATCTGGAAGAATGAAGAGTCCTCCTCCGACCATACATACACAAGCAACTTATCATATTAGAAATAACTCAACTCATAGAAGAAATACAAAAATTACCCTATAACATGGATTGATACCTCAAAAAGCAAATCAATCTTCGAAAGGTCACCACTCATCTCCTCATAAGTCATGGATGAACCAAACAGTCAGGACATCAAATTCTAACTCATAACCATAACACAACCCCAAACATTCCAAAATTCCTTATGCATGATTTTCTTATCTTTCTCCCAACTCAATTTCCATTCAATATTTTCTAACACGAGAACCAATAACACATATTATAAATCAAAACTCATGAACAAAAATTTTCATTTAAACGATTTAACTTCCAAAATAATATATGCTACAAACTAGATGCCTTTCCATTCAAAAATCCTTCTAAATCAAAAGTAGGGATCCATATAAGCTGAATTCCTTCAAGTCTAACCAAGGCGTGTTTCAACACCATATGTCTTTCCATGCAAGAAAGGCTAATCACAAAGGAAATAACAAATCGCAAGGCAGGAACACCTAAAAATCTTCCCTTATCCAACTAGAATCCTTTGCTTGTAATATTTTTAAGTCAGTCATACCACGAACATAATCTATCCCGAGGTCTTCTTACCCTAGCTAGATAAGTATCACTAGACACCCCACAAAGCCAAATATATTGTCAATGTGCTAACCCACACCACGGATATGACAAAACCCACAATCGATCCACCATTATTCCATAATATAACCATCAAGAATATCATATATAAATCACATCAAAAATCCATGATACTAAAGAAAATCAAATATAGCATAGAGGTATACTCTAAATGAGTTACAACACAGGTTTAGCATACCCTATCCATCATTAAAGAATAATCTACATGGTATAAATATCAATAGACATAACAAGAAACTCACAATTCACATCAACATACAATGTTGAATAAGTAACACAGAGGAGATTTTAGAACCATAGTCAAACACTACCAAGACAGATCAAATACATACTGAAACCATACCTGAGACTACTATAACAGAAGCTCATTCCTTGAGTCCATCCTGTGGAACATAATACTGAGACCTGACATCTCGCTGAACAACTAATGAGGCATATCCCTATCTATGCTATGGGCAATCCCTCCTATAGTGACTAATGTCTCCACATATGAAACAACTCGAAGGAGTAGGGGTCTGCTGAACTGGACCTGAAGAACCCGAAAGACTACCATAACCTAACCCTCTCTAAGAGTAACCATGAGCATCTTGTCCTCTACCATACATATCGCTGCTGTCATCAAGACTACGAGGCCTCTTTACTACAAGTCTCTCATGTCTCTACACAAACTCCTCTAGAAACTCTCGAGCAAATAGATTCCATGAAAGAGAAAGTGACCTAACTGGTCTACTCTCTACAAAATCCCTCCACCATAGTCTGGCTGGTCTAAAAATTGAAAGGCAGTGTTATTTACTCTATTAAAATCTACCAAACCCCACTTGTACAACCTGTCACGCTAACCAAGCAAGAACTTATAAGTATCAACCCTAGGATCTCCATCAAACTGAGAAGGATATATCCTTATGAGCTCTACAAACCTACCCTATCCCTTCATGAACATAAAAGGTAAGGTCATTTGATGTGGAGCCATCCCCAACAATATCTAGTCAATACTAAGAGAGTCTGTAGTGGTCAAATATGCACCTGGAGTTTGAAGCCCCGAAGTAGCATATCGAAAGAAAGTAGGAGTCATCCTCTCAAGAAAACCCAATACCCATACCATACAATACCTAAGCATATATAGGTATGGAAATTATCACAGGCGGTGTCTGCACAGGCCTCAACCCCTCTATCTTAATAGACCCAACATAACTAGCAACTCCTGAGCCTGAAGAGGATATCTCAACCTGACCTCTATCTAGTCCAGATGTTCTAATCCAACCTCTACCTTGACCTATGCCCCTGCCACATACCAAAGGCACAGGCTCTAAATCTCTAGCCAAAGAAGAATACGTGTCCACCATCTTTGAGAGAGTGAATAAGAGGTTTTTGAATTACATAAAGCTATGAATGCATGACATAAAATGGAGAAATAGATTTCTCCTAAAGCTATGTAGTCTCTCGAAGATAGATAATAAATGTATACACATTGCTCCACAAGATTTTACTAGACTCGACTTGTACTAATAAGACCAATGAGCCTGAGGCTTTGATACCAATTTATCACGGCCCAAAATAGAGTTTGTAGTGAAACCTGTCACATCCTCAGGTGCAGGTAAGCCTATCATAAATCAAACTCAATAATCAAAGTAAATCATAAGTGGAAGAAGAATAAGAATGGAAATAATCCCCAATATGAAATAAAACTAAAATAATAGTCTCAATGATAAATCTTAGGTTTGGTTGCCACTAGTACAAGCCTCCAATGCAAATAATATCAAAGTTGGCGTTGGTCTGAGAATTTTATGATATACTCTTCATGGTAGAGTGGTCAGTACCTCTCCACACTATCCAGATTTAGGGGAAGAATATGCTTGTGGATGCCACAAATATCAATGAGGTCTTAGGGATTCCCAACCCTTACAATACAACCTTCGAGGCAAAGTTTTGGGAGTCTAATTTGAAATGGGTGGCTCGATACTTAGCGCCAGATAGCAAAGCTGGCGAAGTTAAATGGTCCAATCAGAGGGGGACCAAGAGTGTGTACATCTTAGGTGAGGCCAAGAATTGGTTACAGTTGGTGTCTCGAAGGATTTAACCTTTGAAAAATATTATGGATGTGGTGTTTCATCATGCAATAGTGGTGGCGTGTGTGATGGCGTGGATCAAGGTGAATGTGGGGGCACATATCATGGACAAGTGGCGGTACTTCTATGAATGGGAGAGGTTAGCAAGGGATCTGTTCTTGCCTTCTATGATTATAGAGATTTCCCAGTGAGTAGATGTTCCCTAGGAGGACCATGATACCTTTGAGGAGTGTAACATGTCGTATAACCCTCTAAGAGGTAGGAGTAACCAAGGTGGGGGAAAAAAGAAGAGGATGGAAAAGGAGGAGGATAAGAGCAGTAGGGATAGAGGAAGAGGGAATACTTCCCTTACTTACGCAACCACTCCACCTAGAGATTGGGTGATTGACCTTGCTTCTATGTAGGATTTACATGGAGAGTACTCAGATGTCCCAGCTAGGGTTGGCTCCTTTGAATTCGACTTCCCCAATGGACCTAGCTCGAGCCTATGCAGAGCTCTAAGAGGAGATGAATGAAGAAAAAAAAAGTGTCTCTCTCATGACTATATGTTGGTAAGGATGTGGAAGGCATTCCAGGTGATGTTCGATTGTACCTCACCCACCAAGAGGCTCCCCAAGATGACAAGGAAGGAAGTCGAGGAGTTCTCATTCCTCATCTACATGAAAGAGGAGGGGTTGTATGCTTCGAGCCTCAGAGATGATGCCACCAACTAAATGTCCTCTCCCACCTACTTTACATTTTATTGTTTTTGGATTTGGGTTGCCCCCATTTGGGGCATGTAACAAACAATTTCCTTTCTTTGTCTTTCTTGAACTTTTAAAACTTTTATTGTTCCTGCACCCTTAATAATAATTGCCTTAGCTTATAATGTATGTTTGGTTGATTTTTTTCATTTTATTATTTCAAAAATAGGGTTTCTTTGCAACGATTGCAAATTCACAAAATATGGGAACCCCTAGCAGATCACTTCTTGGAGTCGCTGCAGCT
This sequence comes from Capsicum rhomboideum, assembly GCA_031232105.1. NCBI lineage: Eukaryota > Viridiplantae > Streptophyta > Magnoliopsida > Solanales > Solanaceae > Capsicum > Capsicum rhomboideum. The sequence continues at coordinate 123,466,625 of CP124713.1, read as the reverse complement.
GTTAATTCTACCACTATAGCGGTAAAAGTTCCATTGTAGCAAAAAAAAGTTTAACGGCAGCGGTAACCTCCTGTGGTTTCAGTTTTCTCTTTTTACTAATTGTTCCCAGGTCTTTTCTCATACTATGCCATCCCCAGAATACTATTACAATCTCTAACTCTAACGTACTAGAGTTTTTAAGGTCTAAAGTGTTTATATCACAACTCAAGCCATCGTAAATGGAACTAATTCCTCAACTTAATTAGTTTTTAACAGACTCTTTCCTTCCATTCCTCTCAAGCACCACCCCTCATGCGGTAATTTGCACAGCATAGCAAGGCACCGGGGTAATTCATTCGAATTCGAATAGGAACTAAGGAATACTCCAAATCATGGATAGATGAGGTGTGCCTCAAGTCATGGAAATAAAGATACGCCTCAAGATCATACCGATCCTCATGATCCTGGGTCCCTTGGCCGCACATCATACAAATTAACATACACAATAACTTCTCATAATTAAGGAGTTTGACAGTCCGACCTCCAAGTAACAACTAGATTAAACAATAAGCATCTGTATAAGTAATGTATGGTGAATCAGATCATACCACAACAACACATATTAAGGCACAAGCATTTTAACATAATATCAAGCGAGCTTTGCAATATAACAATTCAACACCTACACTTCTTATTGACCTCTACTAGTTGGGATACCCAGTTCTAACCTCTCAACATTTCTTGAGATACCAATTGGGACAAACTAGTCCCAATTGTGATGGTTGAGATACCAATTGGACTCAACTCAAGGAGAAAACACTGAGATGGCATGATAGGAAAGAAGAAAGTAAGATAGTTTCCTAGATGCCTTGTATCCTCCTATAGATTTGATGTGGAAGTCAACACACCAATCCGCAGAACCCTACCTGACATTTGCTCTTGTATTAGAAGACCGATAACCTAGTATCTGATACCATCTTGTCACAATCCAACTAGCTGGATTATGCGGGCACCTACCTAACACCCACCCTTAAGAATCTACCATTTGTTTAATGCGTAAGTTAAAACCATTCATTTTCAATGGGATAATCAATTAACTAATTTTAAATAGTTCTTCATTCAATCTATTAATCCAGTTAACATCGAAATATAAATCCAGTTTAATAGATTAAATATGTAAATATCATGCAGAAAATAATCAAAAATGAATCCCCAGAAACTAGCCTAAACGGGTACAAGAACACTAGACAAGGGATAGGAGAGTCCATAACACAGCATCTATGCAGAATAGAGAGGGAAGGAATTATTGTTAAATGATCATTGTTATTTCTATAGAAACCCCAACTGACTTGCACCATGGCTATATCCCTAGTTGGAGATATAGTAAGTGTAGTATCAGTACAACTAAACGTACTGGTAGGCATCATCGGTCGATCAGGGTTAGAAACAAATAACATTAATAACAAATAGGGAGAAATCATAGCAATAAGTAGGTTCTGGTTTCTAAGTCCATAGTTATGAATTCATTAATATCACACTTACAACATCTCTGTGACTTACTTGCCATTTAATACTTTTGTATATTTTTGTCCTTTACCCACCCGTTCTAACTCACGCCCTTTTGGCGCTTAACTAATCTATTATCCTGATTTCCACTACTCCTAAATCACTTGGGGTCGAATCTACAGACCTTACAAAATTACAACTTAAGACAACCACAAATGGACCAAACCCCCTCGGTACTCCGCTAATACAACGCACTACAGGAATTACCACCACTAAGGCTCTTATGACTTGACAAATCAATATAGGGAGGGACAATATTGTACAGTACAATCCCATAAATATATATACTAGAAAAGTTAACATTAATTTGAATTAGGACGTACCTTGGATCTACAAAGTGCTATTATATTCCATTAGTTCCACCAACAGACTGATCCTCACAATAATTCAATGATAATATATAAACATAATCGAATGTCAAAGCATATGAATGCATGCATGTATGAAATATATGCATATTATCTCTCCTCTTCTCAACATCATCAACATCATAAACATTAACAATCTCATGAACATCATGGGTTACATATCAATATCATTACTATAATCGTCATATCAACATCAACAACATCATGATTTCAATAATAACATCAACATCTCCATCATCTCACCTCCATGACACCAAATGTATTAATATGCATTGTATTCAATAATCACAAGCATTACTCAAAAACAATCACAGTTACTACTCTACATAATATCATAAGATATCAATCTTAGTCCCATACGTATACTTAAGTACATACGTCGTTAAATCTTTCACTCTACACCTCCTACCCAACTGAGGGTTTACATCTAGTTGTGGTTACTCATCTTGTCTATTCATGACTCTCATTCATGTCCCCGACCTATTACCAACTCCTTCTTAATAATTCTTTGGAACTCTTACCCTTGACCTCACATTCCTGCCCAGATTATTCGATAGCTTTCACCCACTTAAGTTTGCTCATAGGTCGCCTAAAACTCTCTATTAGGTTACTTTCAACCCCTACTCCTCAATTATGTTTGGTTAACCTTTTTCAGTTCAAGACATAACTATTAAGTTTACCAAGAGCACCCTCTATCACTCCCTAGCTTAATATTACTCCCTTTTTTTACCGTACTTAATATACCCTACTTACGAGTTGTAGTATTTTCTCAACTAGCCACAATTCTCATAAAATTCAACCCATTTCACACTATAAACAATACATAAAAGCGGTGAAATAGCAATTAATCATGCTATTTAGCCTAATCGGGTTTTATCATTTTCATCCTTCCAATCACCGTGTCCAAAGGCCTAATTATGATAAATTACTATCAATATTAAATGAATCTATCCCAAGTCTAATTGCTACAATAAATAAACCATAAACTAGCTCATAGTCGAATCTAGATGCTATTGAGAGGAGAGAGTTATCCCACTAGTGCTAAGCATCTTCTCATGTCAGGTTTCCACCGAGTGTGCCTTGAAACCACTCTCATGAACCCTAGTCTTTAAAATCTCATGGTTTAGGAAGTGAGGGTTTTCAAAGTGTTTTTGGGGGAAGGGGGAGACTTAGGGAAATAATATTGGAGAGGGTTTTTAAAATTTCCTCTGGTTGGCTACTGTCGGGTACCACTGTAGCGGTTCTTTTACCATTGCAGCAGTAGGCCCCGGGCACCCCAACTTTTTTTGGTCCATTGGGCCTCATTTTACCTTTCTATTTTAATTTTTCTCGAGCCTAATTTGAGCGTACTATTTATCATAACTAATTTTTGAGGCATTTTCACATGTAACGATGGTTTGGATCGTTATATTAGATACCAATTTACCCACCGTTCTTCCCCGAATGGTCCTAAGGTGGGTTTTGTACACTCACATGATCACTCAAGTAATTCCAACTACGATGGGTTGTTAAATGGAATACTCAACATTCGCTAGCGCGCTTATGTACCTCTCCGCTCTACAACTAGTTGTAGCTACACATCGCTAATTTAGTCATGACAGTTATTCCCATGTCCCCATAGAAGGTGTACATAATTAATTCTCATGGTCATTATCTACTACGATTACCCAAATAGAGTGTAACACCACAATGCACGGAAAATTGGGATGAAACTGACATTGGAAAGTTTTTAATGCAGAAGCAGTTTATGACACTCATATAGGAGGAACTCAACCCTCTCTGTGAAATCTCCCTCCGACAATGAATTCAAGGTAATTTTTTCACCTCTACTACTTACCTTATGTATTTCTCATCGTAGGATTACCTTAGAATTGAGCAGTTTTGAGGGGGTTTTGGTGCAAATCTTTGAAATTTAATTTGCTGGTGTTCTTGAATGAAATGATGAATATGTTAGGTTCTCTTACGTCTACAATTCTCCTACAGCATACTGGGTGTAAGATTGACGTAGTTCATGGTGGATTTCAGCCATAAGAGGGGTAGGAGGTTAAGGTTCACCTTTCCTATTGAATTTGAGTGATTTAAGGGTGAATTCGAGTGTTGTACACTCGTATTTTAGTGTAAAAAGGTTCATGGGAACTTCACTAAGATTGATCTGCCCTTAATTTTCAAAAATATGGAGAAAAGTTGAAAATCCGCCATGGGATGGAAGGTTGGGGTTGCTCCTAAGTGCACACGCAAGTGTACGTGGTCGTACAAGTAATATAGTGACCCTTTTGAGCTGAATATCGATCCCATAGGGACTTGGTGTCTAGCAGAAGATCCAACTTAAGTATTACTATTGAAGTTAATTAAGTACGATTCGTATCCAAAGAGAGTTTGAGTTTTATTTTTATAACTAAATACTAGAAGTAACAATGATATGAAATTCGGTTTGTAAATAATATATTGAGAGTTCCAGGGTTGAGGCAATTACTTCACATTCATGCATAACTATGGTTTCTAGTCGGTGATGATGCTTATCGCGATTGTTGATCTACGGGGTTGATATTCAACTTGGGAATGGTCATCCTCTAAGTCATATATCCAAATTAATCTCATAACAACATCGTTGAGCGTGGATGTGAGTCTTTAATTCGAGTGCATTAAACTATCTTCCCATTTCATTAACCAAGTGGGGCGTTTAGGTATATCGCTATCCTAACCACAAATCATCCTTTAAAAATCAATAGCTATCCATTAAAACATGATCCACACTCCTTAAGTTCGTAATTCCATCTCTCCAATCCTATGGTCAATTCATTTCGAGACTAAGATTTATCCTAAAGTTCATGACGCTTTAGAATAGTAAAACAAGAATGCAAGAACAATAATAAGAGTTGATAAACAAATAAACAAACTATAAAACCATAATTAAGAAATCATGTTGTAGCCTAAACCCTAGAATTATGGTGTTTATACACTCATATTCATACAAATAATCTCCATAAAAGAGTTCATAACTTCAAACTACAAGAATGAAAAGTAAAAGAAGAAAGAACCCTAGTTTGAGTTCCTTGATGTCTCCTTTGCTCTCTAATTCGTGTGTATTCCAAAAGATTTAAAAATATATGAATAAATGTGTATAATTACTCATTTTATAGTGATTTATGTCTTCCATGAGTTTCCCCAAACGAATCCCATGCATTTACAACTTTGCCCCACTTAAAAACAAGTTAAAAACCAACTTTGGGTCAGATTCGGGGGTGTGCGCCATGTGGCTCATCGCACACCCAAACCAGTATAATGGTGAAATAAATGGTGGTAATAAAACCCTACCACATTACTTGGTATTTGAGGCACATATCCTCCTCCATGCCTTGGGAGGTGCGGCGCATGGCCCCTCCAAAATGTGGGGGTTGCTTCTGTTCCTTCTCATGCTTTCGTTCCTTGTTCCCGTTCATCTTGTGGCTTGTTTATAGGATTGATTTAGATTAAATAGCTCCTAATTTGGTATCCTAAATCATATCACAACAACCCTAAGTCCATACAACACAATAGAACAAATCAAAGTACACTAAAACAAGCATAGCTCAAGCTAGCGACACTAGTTTCCTCGTCTAAGTTCTATTTGATCTTTTTGACTCTAGACTTGTTTGGAATGCACCTTAAACACTATGAACATGTAATTTAACAAAATAATATACATATACACACTTAATAACTCAATAATCACATCAATTTATCCTCAAAACTAAGCTAAAACAGCATAGATAATGACACTTAGGAGTACAAATACGCCTAAGATCACCACCTTACACTTAAAGCCTTGTTCGTCCTCGAACAACTATTTACATTAATCACCATAAAGTAAAACTCTAACATTATTACTACAACTAAGAAACTCAATCTAGAACTACATAGACCACATGAATAGCAAGTTTTATACTCTGCATGTTATCTTACAACTTGAAACATATGAATACTACTCTGAAACCTCCTAGCCTCAAGAACTAACTCTACCAAGTTGGCAAACTCATGCATATTACTCAATGGCGCGACTACTTGTATGGGTTTCATGTTGACATATATACTGACCATAAGAGTTTGCAATATATTTTTAAGCAGAAAGACATGAATCTGAGGCAACGGAGGTGGCTTGATCTATTAAAAGATTATGACATTGATATTTTGTATTATTCGGGAAAAGCAAACCTAGTAGCTGATGTGTTAAGTCATAAGGCAATTACGAGCACTTATAGTCAGCCCTCGGAAAGACAAGGGATAACTAAAGATCTACACCAACTGTCTAGTTAGGGATTCGCCTTCTTCAATCTTCAGACAAAGGAGTTATTGACAAAATGTGGCAGAATCCTCATTAATAGATGAAGTGAAAGAGAAGCAGTGTGTGTGGATCCTATTCTATTACAGCTTAAGAAGAATGTACAACAAGGTATGGCAAAATCATTTGAGCTTACGTAAGAGGGAGTACTTTGGTGCCAAAATAGGTTGTGCGTACCTAATGTAGATGGGCTAAAAAGGAGGATTATGGTACATCATTCAAGGTATTCTATCCATCCAAGGTTGACTAAAATGTATCATGCTTTTAAAGGAGTGTATTGGTGAGGTGACATGAAGAAGAAAATTACAGAATTTGTATCCTAAAGTACAAATTATCAACAAGTTAAAGTAGATCACCAAAAGCTCGGAGGCTATATGCAACGTATGGATCTTCCAATTTGTAAGTAGGACATGATCAAAATGGATTTTGTCACTGGTTTGCCTAGCACATCTCAAAAGTTTGATTCCATATGGGTAATAGTTGATAGACTTACCAAATCAGCACACTTCCTACCGGTTAAGACTACTTATACAGCTGAAGAGTATACAAAATTATATATTAAAGAGACAGTACGGCTACACGAAGTCCCAATATCTATTATATCTAATAGGGGATCTCAATTTATTGCAAACTTTTGGAAATCTTTCCAGAGGATTTTGGGAACATAAGTGAATTTAAGTACAGTTTTTCACCCTTAAACCGATGGTCAGGCAGAATGTACAATCCAAACACTTGAGGATATGTTACGAGCTCATGTATTGGACTTCAAAATTAGTTGTGAAGATCATTTGTCACTTATTGAGTTTGGGTACAACAATAGCCATCACTCGAGTATCAAAATGGCACCTTATGAATCTTTAGATAGGAGAAAGTGTAGATCACCAATTGAGTGGTTAGAAGTGGGAGAAACTGTGTTATTTGGGTATATCTTGTTCATCAAGCTATGGAAAAAGTTAAGGTGATACAATAGCGACTAGAAATAGCTCAAAATTGACATAAATCATATACAAATATTAGAAGAAGAGGGCTAAAGTTTGCTATATGAGATTGGGTGTTCTTGAAGGTGTCACTAATGAAAGGGGTAATGAGGTTTGGTAAAAAGGGAAAACTAAGTCCACGCTATATAGGGCGATATAAGATTATTCAAAGATTTTTCCAAGTCGCATATGAGTTATAGCTACCCTAGGAAATTTCAATGGTTCATCCGGTGTTTCACCTCTCAATGCTTTGAAAATGCATAGGAAATCCATCTTGTATTACTCCTACTGAAGATGTATAGGTTATGAAAGATCTCATTTTTTAAGAAGTACCCATTTATATTCTGGATCAACAAGTTAAGAAGTTAAGGAATAAAGAAGTAACTTTTATAAAAGTATTATGAAGAAACCAGCAAGTAGAAGAAGTAAGATGGGAAGCAGAAGAAGTAATAAAATCCAAGTATCCTCCTTTATTCCAATCTACAGCAGCAGACAGACGTGTCGAGTTGAATCATTACCAAGTAAGTATAAGTTTATGTGCATTATATGACTAACAGTAGAACTTAACTTAGGCTTAAAATTGTTTGGACTGGTTGGTATGCGAACATTCTAGGATGAATGTTCCTAGGAGGGGAGGATATAACACCCCATATTTTGCGTGTACTAGTTCTACTTATATGGCACTTGATATAGCCTTATGGTATAGTTAATGGACTTATTTTCCTATATGACTAGTGATGGTAAGATAGGTTTGAAGGAACTTCCCGTACATTTCAACGTGGCACGATCAAGTTACCATCGATGAGAGTATTTAAACTTGGGATTGTAAGGTGGTATTTGAGTCTAAAGATCAAACTGACCAAGTGCATAAAAGTTTTATGTTAAAATAAAAGGATTAAAATCTAGAAATGGAATAAAATATTGAGGTGCTTTCTTGACTTAATTAAGCTAGTATGTGAGTCACCTACTTGAGCTATATGGACCAAGATAGTGGAGAGGCTAATGGCTCAGATTTAGGCCTACATTAATAGACCAAATTAAGGCCCAAACTAAGTAAATAAAAGGAGAAAAGAATGGGAAGCCCAACACCTAAATTCTGTCTCAAAAACCCAATAAATTAAAGGCCCATTTTAGACATGAATAAAGAAAGTAGGTGCATCACATACTTTGACCTGTTGAGCAGCTTGAACCCTTAAATAGGTGCATCACCTACTTGGACCAATTTGTGACTGGAAATGGATCTACAAAAGGAGGTTATAGAGGGCCTATTTAAGGGTCAAATTGCCTTATTTAACTCATAATAATCCAGCAAAAACAATAGATTTCTCTCAAGGATAATAAGCTCTATCTCTCTCTCTCTCCCTTCAAGCAGCAGCCACAAAACTCCTCTAGATTTCTTGGTATAGTTGCCTCTTTTAAGCCAAGGTAAGTAGAGATTAGCTTATGGATTTAGTTTAATTTCACCATGAGAAGGATATGGAAATCATTTTTTCCATGTTTAAAGTGTAGAACGTCCCTCCAAGCTTAGCAGTCCCACCTTTCTCTAATTTCTACAAGGTTTCTCCTCTTTTTCAGTTCAAGTGAAAGGAGTTCAAATTCTTATAGCAGTTAAGAGTATAAGGATCTCCACCAGTAAAAGATAAGTCTACTGAACATTTCATTACTCTCCTTCTATATGAATTTGGATGGAAAATTATGGATGTGTTGCTAAGAACTTAAAGAATGGTGAGTTTAATATTTTGTTGCTATGGTAAAGGGTATTTGGGACTATTTTAGGGGTTGTTTTATGTGTGTATGTTGAAGACATCTTGGTTGATCTTAAGAGGAATGTAAGTAGTTGGTATTGACATATAAAATGAGGGTGTAATGATACACCACTTAATCGGATGTTGTATGAGCTTGCTATCTAACACACTTTGCATACTGTTTTATGTGTGTTATGAAGGCAAACCAGTTTTGGGGGACCATATACGCATCCGTATAGTATATAAAAGTAATGAGAGGAAAAGGGGTTGAAATAACACCCTTTACTTGATAAGTTATGGTCTTACTTCCCGTCTACTATTTTAGGTGAGGTTGAGTAGCCTAAATGTGTTGATTAACTACTAATACTAGTTTTACCACTAACCTTAATGTGGATAAGTAATTCAAAAGGCAGGAGGTTAATTTGGGGTAATATTGGAGTCGTGCAGCAAGGTATCTAAGTCTACTCTATTTCATATTCTTTGGCATGAAATTCAACACTTGTGTTACAAAGTAAGCTTCCCAAGTTCTCCCATAGCAAATGATACATAACGGTAACGTACGATATCCCATACAGCTAATGACCTTTTTCACATGCCCTAATATGTTAAAATACTTCAATACATACTTATTATTAAGTCTGCATGTCTACTTTCAATAGCAAGTTTCAAGATTTCTCCTTTTAGTCAAATAAGATCCATGTGTTATTTCAGCTCCTAAGCATTTCATTTGTGTACAAACTCCTCCCTACCTTTTTGTTACTTCTCAAGTGTTTATTCACATGTCTCTTACTGGTGGACTATTGTCCCAAAGCTCAATAATGTTATGACCACCAAAGTAAAAATCTCAAAGGTTAAATAAACTAAGTAACGCAAATATGGTTATGTACGGGTGGCAGCTCAGGAGAGAAAGCCTAGCATGGGCCGATACCGATCTCTTTATATGTGGGTGGCAGATCATGGTGAAATCTTAGCATGGACCAATCCCAATCTGTTTATATAAGGTTTGTAGCTCAGGGGCGTAAGACTAGCATGGGTCGATCCCAACTTGCGTATTTACCACTGATCAGCTAGTCATTTGTATCACATAGCTTACTAATATCATAAAATAAGAAGGGTAAAGTGAAGAAAAGAATGTAATGTACAAGTTTCCATAAATACAAGCAAAGGTGGTCTATTATCCTTAACTATACATGTGTTCTGATTTCATTTGAGCTCTCATTTTACATATAGTTACTTTATGTCTTAGATATTCAGTACATTCTTTTATACTGACATCCATTCTTTTATACTGAAATCCCTCATGGGGGACCTACATTTCATGCTGCAGGCACTAGTACTTCAGTTAGTAGACCTCTCCATTAGGAGTATAGGACATCCAGCAGTTATTGGTGAGCTCTTGTTTGATTTGGAGCTTTCTGAGTCTGTTATATATGTTTTTGTATTGTGTAGTAGCTAAGTGTAAGGCGGGGGTTTGTCCGACCTTAACTAAGTTTATATCTCATTAGAGGCTTTGTAGACTGTAAAGTAAAGTGTGGTTGTGCTTTTTTTTATAGTCACTATGGCTCTAACGGACAAGTCATGTATATATAGTTTTGGGTTTGTCTACGTGGTTTACTTTCATCAAAGTTTAATATCCATATTTGGCAGCATCTTTGAATGTTCATAGAAATGCATGGTAAGTATTAGGTTATGTGTTGGTTCTCTCGAGCCTTTACGGCAACAGGTGTCAGTCCGTTGAGGTGTGACAAAAATAATCAATGATGAATCCAAAAAAATAAACTAAACCGGTACAAAAGTACTAGAGAAGGAATATGAGAGTCCATGACACATCATCCATGCAGAATAAAGAGGGCAGGAGCTTCTGTTGAATGATCACCGTCCTTGCTATAGAAACTCCAATTGACATGCCCCATGGCTATATCTTCGATTGGAGATATAGTAAGTGTAGCATCAGTAAAATCACACGTACTGGTAGGCATCATCGACTGGCCAGGGTTATAAAAAAATAACATTAATAAAAAATAGGGAGAAATCATAACATCAAGTAGGTTTCGGTTTCTAAGTCCTCGATTATGAATTCATTAATACCACACTTTCAATATCTCTCTGACATACCAACCATTTTATATTTTCGTATATATTTGTCCTTTACCCACCCGTTTTAACTCACGCCCTCTTGGCTCTTAACTAATCAATTATCGTAATTTACACTACTCCTAACTTACTCAGGGTCAGATCTATAGACCTCATGAAATTACATAAGACAACCACTAATGGACCGAATCCCCTTGGTACTCCTTTAATGCAATGCACTACAAGGCTTACCACCACTAAGGCACTTATGACTTGACAAATCCCTATGTGGAGGGACAATACCATACAATACACTCCTATAAATATATATACTCGGACAGTTAGCATTAATTTTAATTTAGACATACCTTTGATCCACAGAGTACTATTATATCCATCAGCTTCGCCAATGGACATATCCACTCAAGAATTCAATGACAATACATAATCATAACAGAATGTCAAAGCATATGAATGAATGCATGTATGCAAGATGTGCGCATCATCTCTCCTTTTCTCAACCTCATCAACATCACAAACATTACCAACCTCATGAAGATCATGGGTTACATATCAACATCGTCACCATAACTGTCACATCAACATCAATAACATCATGAACATCATGATTTCAATAATAACATCAATATCTATACCATCTCACCTCCACAGTACCAAATGTATGAATATGCAATGCAGTCAATAATGACAAGCATTGCTCAAAAACAATCACAGTTACCACTCTACATAATATCATAATATATTGATCTTAGTCCTATACGTATACTTAAGTACATATGTCAAAAAATATTTCACTCTACACCTCCTACCCAACTGAGGGTTTACATCTAGACGTGGTTACTCATCCTGTCTATTCACGACTCTCATTCATGTCCCCTGTCTATTACTCAAATCCTTCCTAATACTTCTTTGAATCTCTCACCCTTGGCCTTACATTCCTGCCCCGATAATTCGATGGCTCTCACCTATTTAAGTCCCCTCATAGGTCACCTAGAACTCTCTATTAGGTTACTTACAACCCCTACTCCTCAATTACGTTTGGTTAACCTTTTTCAGTGTAAGACATAACTATCAAGTTTACTAAAAGCTCTATCACTCCCTAGCTTAATATTACTCCCCATTTTTACCGTACATAACCTACCCTGCTTACGAGATGTAGTATTTTCCCAACTAGCCACGATTCTCACAAAATTCAATCCACTTTGCATCACTTACAATACATAAAAGGAGTGCAATAGCAATTAATCACAATATCAAGCCTAACTAGGTTTTATCATTTCCGTCCTTTCAATCACCGTGACTAAAGGCCTAATGCATAATAACTCCCGACATTACTATCAAGATTATATAAATCTAACCCAATTCTAATTGCTACAAGAAATAAACTATAACCTACCTCATGATCAAATTTGTATGTTATTGAGAGGAGAGAGTTATCCCGCTAGTGCTAAGCATTTTCCCATGTCGGGTTCCCACCCGGTGTGCCTCAAAACCGCTCTCATGTACCCTGGTCTCTGAATCTTATAGTTGGGAAAGTGGGGTTTTTTAGAGTGTTTTTTGAGAAAGGGGAGACTCGGGGAAATAATATGGGAGAGTGTTTTTAAAATTTCCTCGGGTTTGCTACTGTTAGGTACCGCTGCAGCAGTTCTTTTACCACTACAGCAGTTATCCTACCATTGTAGTGGTAGGCCTCCAGCCAACCCAACTTTATTTGGGACTTTTGTCCCAATCTCTTTTGGGCCTCATTTTACCTTTTCATTTTGATTTTTCTCGGGTCCAATTTGAGCATATTATTTATCGTAAATTATTTTTGAGGCGTTTTCACATGTAACGATGGTTTGGGTCGTTACGTCAAGCCATAGTCATGCCTTATGTCTTATAATATCTCAATCTCCAAATCACCCAAGAGATGGTACAATATGATGTAACATAGTGAAATGAATGCAAAATACACTATATCACAAACAAGGTTCAATCACGATAATGCAATACAAAAAGAAATAATCAAACGCAATATCAACCATACAAAGGAATGTAATGCAATCCAAGTAATGCAATGCAATGGAGTGAATATGATGTAAGCCATCACATGGCATGTAATAATAATTATATAAGCCATTGCATGACACCTCATATAAACCTTCTGTCACACCCCGAACCCTGTTCGGGACGTGATTGGCACCCGAAGCCGATATGGCCCGAGAGAACCAATCTTTGCTCACGTTCATTCATATGCATTTATCTTTATGAATAGCATACTTTATCATGTAACTGATGAAATATATAAGATACCATTGGTGAAAGTCATGGGAAACATGTACATTATATGCAACTATGGCCGTTAGGACCATTCCGTCTAAATGAATATACACCTCTTACATTCATATACCCACATATGTCTACAAAGCCTCTAAATAAATACACGACCATTTCATAACATCTACAACATCAGATCCAATGTATAACTATAACTCGAAAAGTCCCGAACCAACTGGGGCTCACCAAATATCTGCAAATATTGTCAACCTACTGCGGAGGGCTACTAGTGCCTGCACCTGCGACATGTAAGGTAAGTTCCCCCGAGGGGTTCAGTACGAGGAATGTACTGAGTATGTAAGGCTATACGTAAATATATGAGATATAGGAACTTTGATGAAAGTAAGTACAAGTGAACACATCATGTGAATAAATTACCATAAGAATACATGTGGAATCATGCGCATTACTTTCTTTACTTTGTTTCACTTTCTTTTACTTTTTCATCATTCATGTGATCATCAATCAGGTATGCCCGGGCCCAACTGATCAGTGGGAAATAACATTGGGATCGTCTCTAGCTAGGCTTATGCCCCTTTGAGCTGCCACCCATAAATCAATAAAGCAGGTTCGTCTCTAGCTAGGCTTATGCCCCTTTGGGTTGCCACCCGTTCTTAACAAGTGTTCATTACTTCAATTCTTTACTTTTGAGATTGATACTTTAACTTGTGAGAGATTGGTACTTTTGCTTATGAGAGATTTTTACAATGATAGTCACAACTTTCTTTGAAGCTTTGGATCAATAATCAATGAGTGAGAACCATGTGAATAAGCATTATTGGAAACATAGCCTTCATGGAAACATAACACTGTTGGAACCATTGGACAATGATCAATGAACAATATACATGAGTATAACTACTATTGAAACCTTGGAACATACCTCATTGGACTTTTGTAACATGGCTAATTAATATGAGACATGCATGTAACCCTATTGGAACTTGGACTCATATCATGATTGGAATAATGCTATCCAAACTAAACAAGCCCTCTTGACCTCATTACTCTCGTTGCGATAGTTCTTTTGGACTTTACAACATATGACAACTTAAGAACTTCCATCCATAAATAAGAACTAAGTGGGTCATGATTCGTCTAGGAGTAAAACACATATGAATAACAGTATATTAACCTTAGTTGGAATACTAGAATCCCCTTGGAATAGTACACGTTTGGAACCTTAGGATAATGAGCACTAAATAGGACACATGTGGATATCAACAACATTTGGAGCTCTTGACATATTAGCCAATGAACGTGAGTCAACCAATGGACATGAGGCATATGATTCACCATTGACCAATGAATAAGGAACATATGAGTAACTCTAGTCAACTCTCGGATACGGAAGACTATGACAATGTGAACACCATATGTTGCAGAAAGATATAGAAGAGTAACCTTACATACCTTACGTCCTCAATGTGAAAGTACAATCCTATATGTGATTACGATGAGCCGGCTCCTTCCTTACGTCTTACTCTACATCACAAGTTCATAATAGAATTCTTGTTAACAACTATTCACCTTACAAACGTATAAGTGTCACAATGAGTTACGTGGCTTCTTTATAGAATCGTTTCGTCCTTCACAACACAACTCACTGCATTAACATGCCAACAATATCATAACATACCACACATTGACCAATACATCACAACCCAATAACATTTCACACTACACTTACCCCTTACGTCCCTTCATTGTTATTCCGTCGCCATTACTCCCATCAATTGGCCTCATAACAATATATAAATAATAATCCATACTTAATACAGTCCAACATGCCTTCATACGACACTTTAAATTCATTAAAACGATATCACAAGTTCATAATTTTATCCAAAAAGGGTATCGGGGCCTTCGGGGATCGAAGGGAGACGAAAACATGCAAAACACAAATCTGGGCTGACCTGCGCTGCCATATGCGCCCGCAGGTCAGCCACCTGCGCCCTCAGGTGGCCTCTGGCAGCAGCCAGAGTCATCTGCGTTGGCATTTGCACCGGCAGATGCCTCCGTCTGCGGGGGCGGATGCCCATTTTGGTCCGAAATGGTATTTTTGGGGTCTTTTAATGCAATGAATGGTACAAGATCATAAACCAACTTAGTTTAACATATTTTTGATCATATTAAACATCAACTAACATCCATGGTTTTGCAACACATAAAAACATCACCAATACGACGTTTTCCCTTCACTTACACCACCAATTCCATGACAAATTTGCTACAACAATTCCAAATGTTACACATAAAGAAGAACAAGGTAAAGACATAACCAAACCATACATATTGATATTCAATCCACCAAATCCACCTCCTTCAAGATCACAAGTCTATTCTCAATTTTATAAGACAAAACTCCTTGCCGATTTGAGCCAACATGTATTATTTCACACATAGTGAATTCTCAATACATCACCAACATAACCAACGTGTTTTACACCATATACCATGCATATCATATATTAAACCATGAAAATAAATACTTACCAAAGCTTTGAAATGGATGATCTTGCCCTCAAATGGTTGCTTTAGGGTTTGGTTGAAGAGAGCAAATGTTGTAGAAAATTCTAGAATGGGACACGTTTGAAGTTATGAATAAAATCTGATTTTTCATGCTTATATAGGCCCTCAAGTATCTTCTTATCCAATTATTTATGTTTGGATGGGTCAAATGGAAGAATGGGTCAAATGGTTATCTTGGGCCATGTCTTCTTATTAATTTTGAGCTTTAGTTTGGGCCCAATAATGCAAGATTTATTCATGCCCACAAATGAATGTATAATTACTCAAATTTCCCATGTTTTTTCTAATTCCGTAAGTGTACACGTAGTCGTATAGATTCGACAACATACGGGTATTTCACCTCCTACAAAGATTTAGTTCCATGCACTAGGCCAATATCATTTATATCATCAATAACATTACATAATACATACGTTTAACTCTCGGTACTTGCGTAACCATTTTTCAACGTCGTCAAGTAGGGTTGGGTAGGTACGGGGTGTTATACCTTCCGAGTAAAAGCTTCTAGGAAGGACCCATGGGAGGAGCGACCCATATACTAACAAAAACCCATCTCATTCAACCTTGCCGGCCCATTTCTCGATCAACAGTTTTGTAAAATATTTCATTTCCTTTCAAAATTAGTGTGTCTTAGTGGTACCTGTTTCCATGAATACAGATAAATGAAATGACAATGCATGCTCACATCAAATCAACACGAAGATAATAAATTAATTCAATAATGATATAAATGAGCTTAAATCTCCTTAATATATTAATAATTCCTGATATAAGCCATCGCATGGCACCACTAGAATAAAAAGTCATATACGGCATCAATAATATTAATCCAATCCACTCTCTTGGGCATCACAATAATAATGAAGGCAAATAATGCTCAAATAAGACCCATAATATCAATTAAAGCCCCCACATGTGCATCACAACTATAATAAGGAAAATAATACAAAAATAAGGCCTATAATGTCAAGTCAAGCCCCCACAGGGGCATCGCAATAATAATAATTTCTTAAGTCAACACATAAGCCCCCGCACAAGCAACACAAAAATAGTACAAAATCCAAACAATGCAAATATAGCAAACTTACCCAAAACATAGCTTATTTTACACGATAAGTTCCATTTTTTGCAATCATAACACCATTCGACTAGATTATTAAAGGAATAACAATACTAGTTGACAGTATGTCCTAAGATTCACCTTAATTTGCTTATCTAATAACTAATCATATATTCCTTTCTTAACTGCTTAACTATACTATCACCAGTTATTTCCTAAGACATTACTAACTCCAGTAATTACATCAACTACGATAACCTATTTATACTCTAAGTGTTCACTAAATCACAATCATTTCATCTAAATCCACTAGACAAGATTCAAGCTCTTAAATAGATACCCACTAGCAATTTACTTAAGATCAATAAGCTATATATCTACAATCTACTCTAAGTGTATTCATAAGTAGCTAGAAAAAACAAGGCAAAAAATTATATTACTACGACCATTGATAAACTTCGGTACCCGTGGAGATGCTCACCATTTTATCTATGTGGGCCCTCCCAAGCCCTTAGCAATTCACAAACACAATCAAATAAACATATAACATATAAACACCTCAGAAAAGAGTCAAGGTATATCTCAACTTGCCTTAAAGAGGATGCGTAAGGCCAAAACACAGTTCAAAGCATCAACCAGAAGCTCTAATACCATGAAGCATCACCAAACACATCCAATCTAATCAAATTTTACATCTATATATTAAAAGGAGTCCAACAATACTCATATTAGCTGCTTTCATTTCAGGTCCAAAAATACATTGAAAATTAACCCTGAAGGAAAAAGGATATGACCGAAATTTTATTTAAGAATCATGTACCACAAACTTTTAGGGTTTTAAATCTGAAAACTCATTGAAAAATAAGTTGAAATTGAGCTTTAAATCAAAGAAAATTCATCTTGTACTCTACAAGGTGAAATTCCAAAAACTCAAGATTAAAATCAAATATTTGAAGATAATTTTGTAATAAAATCAATGGGAAAATATGAAAACATGATTTTGAATCTTACCCATGTTAGAAATCTTGAAAATCCACTTGAAATCGTCTAAATCTGAGCTTCCAAGCTCCAAAAATGGAAAAAACAAGGTTTGGGGCTGAAAAGGATTTTAAATTCTGTCCGAGGGACAAATGACTTTGCAAACATGACACCCTTCATTGTGAAAGCAATGGTTCCCCAACCAATACCTTCATGAATGCGAGCTCCCAACCACAAATACGAAGAGGAAAATTATCCCGAGCACCAACCCACATCTATCCTTCATTACGATCGCATCCTACCCCCTATGAACGTGATACGTAAGGTTCCTTCATTGCAAAAATGAGGTTGTGTCTGCAAATGTGAAGAAGGAAATTCCAGCCACTAGAAAAACAGCAATTACAACAAAACTCTTAAGTCAAAAACTCTCCGAACGAACTCTCGGGATTCGTTTGGGACCCCATAGAAACAAACTAATAATTCTACAAGGCTAATTTTGAAGTTTTAGACTCAACGGAACTATTGTATTTACCAAATGAGGTCTTTATCAACAAGTTATGTATAAAACCAACATTAGGCAATTAAAACTAGCTTTTTGTCCAAACACTCAAAAATCACAAATAGGCCCCTGAACCTAAGAAGACTATACTACTAACCTAAAATGGATGTTTCAGATCTAATGAAACTAACATAATCACCATCCGGCTCTCAAATTATAAAATATTGACTAAAGTTAAACTAATCTCTTTCAAGGATACTTAAACCCATCAGCTCATACAAATTACTCTCGAATGCTTCAGGGACTGTGCAAACCATTTTCATAAATCATAAATAATGTAAAGCAACCACGGGGAAGGTCAAAATGGTCAAAATACAGAAAACCCTAAAAATCACAACAAGGGTTGTTACATTTCTCCTTGCACCATCATCATTTTCCCATTAGATTTTTTGAAGTTGCATTGCGGATTATTTTCTATGGTCGTGCTTTACTTTCATGAGAACACTTATTACTTTGCTAGTTCCTATAACAACCCTCATGATTGATTTATATTTTCTATGTATTTTGAATATTTTACCCCTCCTAGTAGATACTTTCTAATATTTTGTAGTATGTGGGTGTGGTTGGCATGGTTCCCGAGGTGGTTGGTTGTGAGTTTTTTCCAACCATGGTTTCTGAGGTGGTTGGTTGAGAGTTTTTTATTTTGGAAGATTTGAACGTTGGTATGGTTTACCAAAGTTAGCATTTAAGGATATCGAGGTCAAAATGGAATTTTGCCAATTCTATTAGCTCCAAAATGTGATTTTTTTAGTTAGTAGGATAATTAGTTAGTGTAACAACCCTCATTGAGATTTTTAGCTTTTTATGTATGAGTTATGAATATTTCTCCCTTCTCCATAGTTGCTTTATAGTATTTATGAGTTGTGGAGATGGTTAACACAGTCCACGAAGTGTTTGGGAGTGATTTATATGAGTTTGAGGTTTTGAGTAGCCTTTAAAGTGAGACTTTTATATTTGGCCAACATTTTGTTATTCGAACGTCGGATGGTGATTTGTTAGTTTAATTAGATCCGTAATGTCATTTTTGGGTTATTATCATGATTAGTTCGGGTTTTGAGTTTTTATTTTGAGTTTTGAGCATTTAGAAGAGAAACTAGTTATTTTAGCCTAGAGGGGTTCTCAGGAGGCAACTTGTTGAAAACGACCTCTTTTGATAAATCTGATGGTTCCATTGAGTCCGGAACACCACAATTAGACTAGTAGCATTATTGGTTTATTTTTTGAGGGGCCCGAATGATTTTCGAGAGTCCTTTCGGTGAATTTTTGGATCACTTCCCTTAGCTGAGTTGTTTTTTTAGGTACAGGTCAATTCTTTTTTTGCATTCATGGGGTCTCTTTGCTTTGTACAAAATATCTTGGGCATCATGAATACAATGTGGTGGTCGCATTCGCGAAAGGGTAATTAGGGTCAGGTCAGGTCCTTTGTTCTTCATGATTGTGATCGAGCCACTATAACGACCCAAACTATAATTACACTAAAGTAGACAGTATAACCTTCTCTTAGTTTTTCATTAGACACTTTTTTTGAAACACATATTGCGGTATCTAAAAGGGACTACCGATATGAGCTCATTTTATTCTAACAATTGCAATATCGATCTTGTTGGTTATGCTGATGCAGGGTATCTTTCTGATCCACACAAAGTTCGGTCTCAAACAGGTTGTGTGTTCATATGTAGGGGTACTGTCATATCTTGGAGATCTACAAAGCAGTCTATCGTAGCTACTTCATCAAATCATGCTGAGATAATAAATATTCATGAAGCAAGCCGAGAATGTGTGTGGTTGAAGTCCATGATGCACCTCATTCGAGAAAAATATTGTTTAAAACGAGAAAAATATGGTTTAAAATGTGACAAAATACCCACAACTTTGTATGAAGATAATGTAGCACGCATAGCACAATTAAAGAGTGGATTCATTAAAGGAGATAGAACGAAACACATTTCACCAAAGTTTTTCTATACACATGAGCTCCAAAAGAATGGTAACATCAATGTGCAACAGATTCGTTCGAGTGACAAGATGGTTGATCTATTCACCAGGTCCCTACCAACTGCAACTTTTGAGAAAATGGTGCACAAGATCGAGATGTGAAAGTTCAAGGATGTTCACATTAGAGGGAGTTAATACGCGTTGAACATTTTTTTCTTACGATGTTTTGTCTCATTGGATTTTCCTTGTAAGGGTTTTAATGAGGCATCAAGCTATGTGTATTATAAACAACTATGACTATTTTTTTTCTTTACCATCCAAGGGGAAGTGTTGTAAAAATAGATAAATGACCATATAGCATATGCGTGGTCGTAAATTTATTTGCTTAGTTACTTTTCCAACTTGATGACTAGCAAACATATTTACTAAGTTGTGTTTCCAACTTGGTGACTAAGTAGCCAAATGCAATTTCGTTATCTCTTTTACCCAAGAGGTTGTGATAACAATAGACACAATATCCATCCTATAAAAAGCGGGTAAACACACATGATTAAATCACGTATCCCACCGTTAGGGTAAAGGATATCTACAACCTAAAAGATTAACGGCAGGGGCATATACGTACCCAAAGTATAACAAAAGGTATATACATACCATTTATGATAGTTCAACTTCTTCAGCTACAAATTGTTGGGGGTTTGGGGGGGCGGGGGGAAGGGGGGGGGGAAGGTGATGCTCAATTTAATCATTTTGCAACAAATGAGACAAGTTTCGGCAACTTTTTTTTTGAAGCGGGAATCTCGATATAATTTGGAAAACAAAATGGAAGAAAATTGTTTTGAGTTTCAAAAGAAGAGATATGAATACTAACACAAAGGGCAAGGCACAGCAGGGTAGGGCAATTGTTTTGGAAAATGCAAAATGAGCCAAGGCAGGGAGACTCATAATCCTAGCAAATCAAGGCTTGCCCGCCCCAACGTGTACCATTTACAACCCTAATCGCTAGCAAGCTGAATTACTGATTTAAAGCAAGGGCAGGCTTTCTTTCAGTGTATAGGGGATAAAGTTGGAGCAATTTATGGAGCATAGAACTCTACCGTTCATTTCTTCCATTAACGAACCACAAGATCAGCAAAATGGAACTACAACAAAAGTGTAACAGAAACTTATTAAGCTGAAAGAGAGTGACAATATCATCGTCTAATAAAGCTGCCAAATTTAAATTATGATATAAAGAGCAGCAAAAGAAGACAACCAATAATTCCAGCAAGCTTTTCAAAAGTGAAACAAAAACAAAAATATGCCACCACTTCCAACTCTTCCAATCAGCATCTTAAGCTTCAGCGAATCTGGCATTAAAAGACAAATTAATAGGTGAGATACAATATCATAAATCACATCCTACGCAGACTTGTAAGGATGTACAGACTAGTTTAATTATATGCTTACCCCAATTCAGAGAGCTTCAAGTGAGCCTCACCATAGTCGGCAAAGAAGGCATCTTCATCCTGACATAAGCAAAGAGTAGCTCCCATCAGTCAACACAGCCAGCATTTATAAGTTAGAAGAATAATGTTAACAGTTTATGCTTATACTGACAGCAGCATATTTCTCAACGAGGGGGCGGAAAGCAGGATCAGAGAGGAGAGCCTTGTCTGATGGCAACTGTAAAAGACCTTCTTTTTCCCCACTCAAAAGTTCCCTGACAATAAAAATGTCGTATAAACAAAAGGACTGATAATAGTTTGGAGTAAACAGTACTATAAAAATGCAGAACTACTTTTGAACAAGTATTCCACAAATGGAGAACAGAAAAAAGGCATGTCTTTTAGCATTCTTACTTAAAGTATGAGTTGTCAAAGATGAGAGGATTGGCGGTCCAAGGTCCCTCAAATCCAGAACGCTCCTTGTGGCACCTTCCCTGGACAAATATCACTAAGAAATAAGTACGCATAGGTAGAGGCGGCAAAAACAAACCCGTTCAAGTTTGGGTTTGTTATTGACCCAATCCAACCCGTTCAAGTTTGGATTGTTTATTGACCCGCCCATTTATTAGCTTAACTCATGTCAACCCATTAAAATTTGGATTGATATGTAACCCGAATTGATTTTTGAGAAATCTTGTTAAAATATTTTTTAAAAGACTTTTTTATTTGATATGTTATATTAATCATAATAAAGGAAAAAATAATTTTATCCGGTACTAAAAATTTATGAAAGAACAAATAAAGCAATTAAAACTTAGTAAGAAATGGGCGGGTTGGGTTATAACCCATTATCTAACCCGTTTTGACCCAAACAAATTTGGGTCGGGCTGGGTTTTGACCCTTTTATTATCTTGACCCGTTTTGACCCGCCCAAATTTGACTCACCCCGCCCAATTGCCAACCCTACGCATAGGAATAGAACCTCGCAGCAAATAGGAATAACAGTAAAAGCAGGCAACAAACCAAGGTATGGCCACCAGAGAGTGCAACAATATCCTGGTCAGAAAGACCCATTTGTTTCACGAACACGTCCCTCAAGTGGTCAGAGCCTGCATTAAGTTTAAATATGATTATCAAGGCAGGCAAATTGCAAGAACTATTATGTTTCTCCACACAATGTTTTGCATTCAGACTTTTCTCTATAAGACAAATTGCAAAGGAAGAGAACTTACCCTTGGTGGCATCAGGCAAGCGACCTTCAACAGGTGGTTCTGGCTTGTCCTGGCAAAGCAATGTTAACATAGATTTAGATTTTACCAAATGAGTAATTATAATCTTGACATAATTCACTTATAGACCAGTATGATCATTTTAATGAAGGACAGATTGCAAACAGAGAACAGCCGCGCACAAATCATTAAAATTGCACAAAACAATTCCATAACTAAAGAAGTAGAAAAACCATCCATTCAAGAAAACCAACAAGTAGCCGGCACATTGCAAACAGTATGACTTCTCAAACAACCAACCACAAAAGTAGAATCTAGTTGTTATAAATATGACTTGTCATTCCTTGGTCAAAAGGGATGTACATAGCACTCAATAGAATTTATAAATAATACCAAGTTGTACATAAAGTAGGAAAGGGAATATAAGAATACAGATCATCAAATTAGAATTCACAATGCAGGAGCTCTTTACCTGCATATGCATATCTTAATTAGTTAACCAATACCAATTGGGCAGTATTTCACTAAGAGCCTGTTTGGATGAGCTTATAACTTATGGCTTATAAGCCAAAAGCCATAAGTTAGGATTTCGAACTTATTACTTTTGACTTAAAAACAAGTGCCTAAAAGCACCTAAAACGCAATCCAAACGGGCTCTAATCGTAGTGGAAGAGACTTTTTGCCAAAAGCATAAAATTTGGATAGAAGTTCCCAGTAACACGTCAGTATTTCCTTATAAATTGGGCCTCAAATTTGGAAG
Source organism: Capsicum rhomboideum (assembly GCA_031232105.1). Classification (NCBI taxonomy): domain Eukaryota; kingdom Viridiplantae; phylum Streptophyta; class Magnoliopsida; order Solanales; family Solanaceae; genus Capsicum; species Capsicum rhomboideum. Next base: position 123,442,782 of record CP124713.1, on the reverse strand, counting down.
TAAGCACTATTCATTACAAGCCATTTAGAATTGCTACAAAGCTGTAGAGACAATCTGACTAACCTCTCTGCCGGGGTGAAAGGGAACATCAGGTCCCCCAGTAACTTCAACAGCAACAACACCAGCCAACTGCACCAAAAAGACAATAACAAGTCAGTTCTGCTCTTTGTTTAAGCAATAAAAAAACGCACAAAAATGCCACATATAACCATCAATGCAAGAGTACATACTTGATAGAAATCAGCATAAGAGAGGATGGGAAATTGCTCCCTAATGGGCTCCAAGAGTCTGAGAGCAATGTCAATACCATTGTTTGCTCCATGCGATTGCTCAGCTTTGAACCTCATGGTGCCAAAAGGACCTCCAGTTTTGGAGCACACGTCATAGGTACCAGCAGAGTGCCATCTGAGACAACAAAAAAATATCTTGAAGGTCATGGAACAACTTTCCCGTTTCTTTTCTCAAAAAAAGTTACTGCTACCATCTCAACTCACGACACATCCTATTTCAAATATTCATAAGTATGTTGATACCATCCTTTTATACATAACTCTCAAATATTACAATTCATTATGCCATTTGATCCAATGTATTTTATTTCCTGTTGTCAAACTAATCATTCAACCATTATTTATAATATAGCTCCACTATCAGTGATATAAAAAATGCCGAATTAACATATTAAAAACTGTGCCAAAGGGAGGAGAAATTGCTTCTATATCGTAAATTGAGAAATTTGATAGCATTTGGTTTGTCTGTTCTAGAAAATTGCAAAAAGAAAAAGGACAAATGAAGAGAACATACGCAAGACGGAGCATAAGAGGAGCACAATTCTTCTCAGCAATGAGTCCTCTGAGTTTCCTTTTACATTTGTCAACAGCCTTGAGGTACTCTTCGCTCACAGTGGGATAGCACTTGCCCATAGTTATTGTTCTACACAAACATTTAAGCACAATAAGATCCCAAATTTCACAACCAAGAAATAACGGATCATATACTCTTAACAGTTGGACCTTGTTACTAAAGTTAGATGGAAACGGATCGTTTATTGCGTTGCAGAGAGAAGTTAAAAGACAGTAGATCCGTCACTTCTTGAAACGAAGTGCTTGAAGAAGTGATATACTATGGATATCCATCACTTCAAACCAAATATGAGTATCACTTTCACTTTACTTCAAGAAGTGATGGATCGACTATCTTTTAACTTCTCTCAGCAAAGCAATAAACAATCCGTCTCCAACTAACTACGGTAACAAGGTCAAAAAGAGTTACTAAAACCTCTAGTCAGGCTAAAATCATAGTTAAAACATCTATACATTCATCGGGAAAACGATATATACAAATATTTTCTACAAAAAATTATCAATAGTGCTTCATATAAACTTATATATAAGTCTTTAAAATAACAGATCCGCCTATTTTAAGAGGAGATAATCCAACAAAACACGTGTTTCAGAAAATTAATACTCTCATATATACACTAAAATCACTTAGCCAAGGGTCTTTTGGAAACAGTCTCTCTAACTCCAAGAGACAGGGGCGGAGCCAATGTATATGTTTACAGGTTCGACTACCAAGTAGCCTTAGTCTAGATCAGTTATTTGTCTTAAGAAATTTATTGAATATGTTCAAATTATTATTTAGAACCCAATAACTTTAAAGAACTAGAATACCGAACACATAAGCTTCAAATCCTAGCTCTGTCTCTACCAAGAGAGTTAGTGATAAGGTTTGGGTATACTCTACCCTCCCCAGAGCATTATTGTTGTTGTTGTATATACACTAATAAATAAATGCAGTGAAAGACATCTATACACACTTTTCACAACATCAAAAGCTTGAAAACTTTAAACAACTACAAAAAAGTATATGAAATACATATAAAAATATATATATATGAATGGCATTAGATATTGCAAGATGAAAGAGATAAAAACCTGAAGAAGCAGATATCGAGGAGAAAAGCAAAACGTTAAACCTTAAGCGACACGAGATGACCACAAGCACTTGAATGAAAAGAATATGTATAAAGCCAACTGGGGAAGATATAAGGGGATTTGAAGAAAGAGAAGGTTCTAGTAGGTGAACGTAGACCGTTGGATTAGGATGATCATGTGGCTAAGATGGAGATATGAATTATAGACGGCTGAGATTGGTTTCATATAGTGCAATGTAATCCAATGAGATTTCTTTCTTTTTATTGATCTTTGGATTCGTTGTATGGTAGGTGAGAGTGAATTGAATATTGAAGGAGCTTTGGATTTTTCTGAATCGTGGACTCCATCACATCAAGGCGGACTTTAAATTATCTATGATAATGACTAAAAAGCCCTTTGTTCTGAATGATTAATTCATTTTTTTTTGTTTTATTTTTTTCTTAAATAATAATTCATTGTTATGTTTCCAAGAAAGAAATAAAATACTCTCTCCATTCCTAAATACTTATCATTTTAAAAAATTAAGACATAATTAATTGTCTTTTTTCTTTTTTACCCTTAATTATATATATGGAGAGATATTAATAGAGTGCAAAAAAGAGAATTATTACATGGAGAAGAGTAATAAATAAGGATAATTTAATCAAATTACCCTCTAATTAATGTTTTTCTTAAGGGTTGTGCCAACCAAAATGTGATCAGTATTTAGGAATGGAGGGAATAATAATGTGTCACGTAGGACTCATCCAGGAAAAGTGCTCTCTAACAAGGATTTTTCAGAGCTCGAATTTGAGACCTCTCATTAAGAGGGAAGCAGTCTCATCCAATATATTATATCCTTTGATGGTTAAATAGTTTGTTCCGTCAAATCTTTTAATGTTAATTTATTTTGAAAAGTATTTTAAAAATATTTTGATAAACAATTTATGTTCGATTAATCAATATATAAAATATTTTTGAGCATCAATTTGTGTTTAACAAACTTTTAAAAAAGTATTTCTAAGTGTATTTTATCAATATTACATTTCAAAAAAAAAAATAGTTTCTATTACTCCCTTAGAGCACTTAGGGGTCGTTTGGTACACTAAATGAGATGAGTTAGGACATTCTACACACTATTTTATCCCACTCTCATATGAGAAAGTATCATGGTAATCCTATATTTTAATATAAATGGTGAAATTTAATAGTCTCATGGTTATTTAATAATTTATATCCAAATGAAATAAAGTTAATTTCAAATTATATTTCGATATTAATTTTCTTATTTGATGTACTTAACGACCTCTATTTTCTCTAAAAATCTTAGTCAAATATCTTACTTTTTAAAAAAATAAAACATTTTTAACCGCTCAAAAATTTAATCAAACAAGCAAAAAATAACATATACGGAGTAATAGAATCACATAGAGGGTAGGCAAGTCATTTCATGATGAAACATCTTTAAAAAGCAATGTGAACGCATGAAATACTATAAAAGATTCCTCTTATGTTCACCTAGTTTATGTCTTTCAGGTGTACAGGTTAAATCGCTAAGTCCAATTAAATCGATAAATCAAATTAAATTGAGAAAAAAATTAACTTATAATTTGGTTTGATTTGGTTAATTTGGCGTTAAAAAAGAAAAATTGACCATTCTTAATTTGATTTGATATTAATCAAAGAAAAGTCAAATCGAACCGAAATCAAACCGACATAATATATATATAATTTTAACTCTTTATGCAAAAAAATATTAATTAAAATCTACTTTCTAAATACTTTTAAAATTAATTTTATTAATTTTCAATATTTAGAAAGTAGATATAGATATATATTCAGATTTGGCCTTTAAGTTGTAATATTTGTCCATTAATTCATAACTAAATGATTCAAAGCCCAATATAAACTTAAAATTTAAAACTTTTCACTCGTCAATAACTCTTCATGTTACTTTTTGTTTTCGAAGAGTTCTCCACTCCTCCTCTCTACTCTTCATTTTTCATAATTGTGGTTTCCTACTAGCATATAAGTGAAAACATATTTAATCTTATCTACAATCATAATCTACAATCACAATATAATTGTAAAAACTAAAGATTATATTAAAAAAAAAATCAACTAAAACCTAAATAAAAAAAATAATTTTATATTAATTTAATTTGATTTATAAATTTAATAAACTGACATAACTAATTTGATTTTTTTAATAAAAAACCAAACCAAACCAACTTATATACTCCTGATGTCCTCACAGATCGAATTGTTTTCCACATCGTGGTGTGAAAATGGGCACATGACCAAGGGGTCGTCCTCACCTGACCAATAAAGTTGCCGCCTTTTGTTGACATTGACAGCTGAATGATAGATTAAACAAAAGGACGTAGTTTTTGGAAGAATGGTATGGTCCGCACAACTTGGTCGTTTAATTGACGCTGCCTCTAGATCCTTGACCATGTGGCATCCACACGTACGGATCGAGTTTAGACTAATTATTACTGTATGAATTATTAATTCATCCTTTTTCAAATTGATTAATTTGTTTTTGACTTGACATGATGTTTAAAAAAATAAAAAAGATTTTTAAATCTTATAGTATTAAATTAAAGATATAATATCAATGTATCAAAATGTATTTAAATCTTGTTGTCCCAAACATGTCATACGTAAGTTGAAATTAAATATTTGCTAAAAAAACTTTCTAAATCAGACTAAAAAGTAAAGTAAGTTAAATTAATTGAAACAGAGGAAGTATTATATTTGACTCTGAATTATGGAGTACAAAATAACATAAATTTGAATTCCATTGATCATGAATAATTGGGGTTAAACATGTTATCGTTTTTATTAAAATGTACTTTTTCTTAGTTTTAAATGACGAAAGCTTTAACATCGATGATGTAATGTGTCTCATAAATCACAATTTAAATTATTTTTATAATATTGAAGGTAAATTAGAACCTTTTTGCATAGTTCAGAATGTTTTAATTTTTTTAGTGTTCCTCATTGCTCTTTCCCAGTTACTACCTCTATAACCAATTGACATTTCTTCCTCCCTTCAGAGGTAGTGTGTAAAGTTAAAATCTAGTTAATGATGAGAATGCATCTGAAAAGCCTCTAGTTTATGAAAATGAGGCTAAGGCGAAAATGGGGAAGAAAAAGGAGGTTCCACAAGTATTGACTCCCATTCCACGACCTCTCCCTTTTTTTCTGCAAAGAATGAAGAAGAAAGTTGAAGAGGGGAAGTATCACAAGTTCATCTACCTGTTGAAAGATTTGTCGATAAACATCCCTCTAGTTGAGGCTCTTGAACAAATGTCGGGTTACGGAAAATTCATGAAGGATTTGGTGACAAAGAAGAGGACTGTGAGTTTTGAGAGCATTTATAATGTGAACCATTGTAGTGCAATAGCTTTTCAGTCTCTAGTTGAGAAGAAGGAAGATCCTGGAGCTTTTATAATTTCATGAACCATTTGGGTCTTTAAATTTTGCTAAAGCTTTGTGTGACTTAGGTGCTAACATTAATCTGATGCCGCTAGCAGTTTATAGACAGTTGGGGTTGGGGTAGCCCAAACCAACTTTGATGAGAATTCTTATGGCAGACCGAATAGTGAAGAAGCCCGTAGGAATCTTATGTGATGTTTTGGTAAGGGTTGCATCCTTCATCTTTTCGACTGATTTCATCATCCTTGACTGTAAGGTTGACTTTGAGGTTTCCATTATCTTGGGAATACCATTTCTTGCGACTGAATGTGCATTGGTTGATATGGAGACTGGGTAGATAAAGTTTCGGCTAAATCATAAGGAAGTGACATTTAATGTATGTCAATCCATGAAGCAGCCAAAGGACATGTGCGTGATCTTTGTAATTGATACAATCGATGAGGATGCATTAGTAGCTCCTATTGAGGAGAGGCTTGGAGTTGAAGCACTTGTAGCGGTTATTATGAATTTCGAGGGTGATAATATTAATGGTTATGATGAGAAGTGAGCACACTTGCTGGTAAAGGACCATACACTTTTGCACCAAAGAAGATAGATCTTGATTTGAATAATAGAGTGACCCCGCCAGCTAAGCCTTCTATTTAAGAGCCTCTAGTCTTGGAGATCAAAGCTCTTCCATCCCGTCTTCGTTATGCATTTTTGGGGGCCAACAATACTTTACCAGTTATTATTGCAGCTGATTTGGTGGATTGGAAAATTGAGACTCTAGTGTGTGTGTTGCAGAAGTTCAAAAGGGTTATTGGATAGTCCATTGCTGATATCATTAGGATTTTGCTTGGAATTTACACACATAAAATCCAATTTGAGTCGGATTGTGTGCCTAGTATTGAGTATCAACGAAGACTTAACCTGCCTATGCAAGAGATCATTAAGAAGGTAATTATCAAGTGGTTGGATGCTGGTGTGGTTTATCCTATTACCGATAACAAATAGGTTAGCCCAGTCTAATATGATCCAAAAAAAGGTGGAATCACTGTGATTCCAAAATGAGAAGAATGAGCTTATTCCTATAAGGCCGATCACCGATTAGTGTATATACATGGACTATAGGAATCTGAATGGATGGACTGAGAAGGATCACTTTTCGATGCCTTTTATGGATGAGATATTAGACCGTCTTACTTGTAGGGGATGATATTGTTTTCTTGGTGGATACTCGGGTTACAATCAAATTATGATTGTTCCCGAAGAACAAGAGAAGACCACTTTCACTTGTCCATATAGGACTTTCGCATTCAAGAGAATGCCTTTTGATCTGTGTAATGCACTGGCGACTTTTCAATATTGTATGATGTCCATCTTTTCTGATTGTTGGTACTTCGTTTGAAAATTGTTTGGCCCATCTTGCTAGTGTCTTGATAAGATGGGAAGATTGCAACTTGGTGCTAAATTGGGAGAAGTGTTAGTCAAAGAAGGAATAGTGCTTGGTCACAAGATTTTAAAGAAAGGGATTGAGGTTGACAAGGCAAAGATTGAGGTGATTGAAAAATCACCTATACCAATTTCTGTGAAAGGTAGTCGAAGTTTTTTAGGCATGCTGGATTTTATCGTAGATTCATCAAGGATTTATCTAAAATTGCACTTCCCTTGTGTAAGTTGTTGGAGAAGGAGGTGAAGTTTGTTTTTGATGATGCGTTTCTGAAGGCATTTGAGTGTTTGAAAGAGAAGTTGATTTTAGCCTCTATTATTGTATCACCTGATTGGTCCATGCCATTTAAAGTTAAGTGTGATGCTAGTGGGGTATCGCTAGGAGCAGTCTTAGGCCAAAGGCGAGAGAAGATTCTACATTCGATTTATTATGCTAGCAAAGCACTTAATCTTCCTTAGAAAAATTATATTGTGACTGAACAGGAGTTGCTTGTTGTGGTGTTTGCATTGGAGAAATTTTGATCTTATTTGCTTGGTACAAAAGTTATTATGCATACCACCATGCAGCTCTTAGGTACCTTATGGCGAAGAAGGATGCGAAGTCAAGGTTTATTCGTTAGGTACTTCTGTTGCAGGAATTTGACTTTGAGGTCAAGGACCATAAGGGACTGAAAATCAAGTAGTTGACCACTCATCACGCCTTAAAGAAGAGGCAATACTGAAACTGAATGATGAGCTTGAGATTGATGATTTTCCAGATGAACAGGTGTTGGCCGCATCGCAAGACTTGATTCCATGGTTTGTAGACTTTACTAATTATTTGATAAGTGATGTGGTGCCTAAGGACCTATCATATCAGCAGTGTAAGAAGTTTATGCATGATGTGAGGAAGTTCTTTGGGGATGAACCATATGTGTTTCATATTTATGTTGATGGACTGACTCGTAGATGTGTTCCTGAGGTAGAGATGATGAGTATTCTAGAGGCATGTCATTCTTCACCAATTGAGGGTCATCATAGTAGTGTGCGAACTGGCATAAGATCTTGTAATGTGGGTCTTACTGGCCCACTATTCATAGAGATGCACATGACTATAGAAGGGCTTGTGACCAATGCCAAAGACAAGGAAACATCTCACGAAGGCAAGATCTTCCAATGACCACAATACTAGAGCTTGAGTTATTTGATGTATGGGGCATTGATTTCATGGGCCCCTTTGTGAGCTCATATGGTATGAAGTACATTCTGGTTGCGGTTGACTATGTTTTGAAGTGGTGGAAACAGTCGCGCTTCCAAATAATAAAGGAAAGAGTGTGACCGTATTTTTGAGAAAGAACATATTTTCTAGATTTGGGACACCAAGGGCAATCATTAGTGATGGAGGCTTACATTTTTGCAATCGTCTATTCAGAGCCCTGCTTGAAAAGTATGGTGTGAAACATAGGGTGGTAACACCCTACCATCCTCAATAAAGAGGGAAAGTTGAGATCTCCAATTAAGAGATCAAGTCCATTTTGGCAAAGACTATAAATATCAATAGAATGGACTGGGCTAGAAAGTTGGATGATGCATTATGGTCTTATCGGACAACATTCAAGACCTCTATTGGTGCTTTTCTATATCAGCTTGTGTATGGCAAAGAATGCCACTTTCCTATTGAACTTGAGCGGAAGGCATTATAGGCACTGAAGAGGTTGAATCTAGAGTGGAGTGGTGCAGCAAAGCTGAAACTTGAGCAACTGAATGAGATGGATGAATTCCATCTTAGAGCAAATGAAAGTTCATCTTTGTACAAAGAAAAGATGAAACCATACCATGACTAGAAGATCGAAAAGAGGGAATTCATTATTGGTGATAAGGTTCTATTGTTTGAGTCCAAGCTTTGTTTGTTTCCTAGAAAATTAAAGTCGAAATGGAGAGGACTGTATAGAGTGGTGACAGTGTTTTCCTATAGTGCAATTGAGCTTAAAAATAGCAAGGACCAGAAGTTTAAAGTAAATGGCCAAAGGGTGAAACACTATCTAGGCGATGTTGAAGAGGTCAAGGTGGTATATGATGTGGATCTTGATAGTGCTTGATTAATCTAGCACACTAGAGTTATGCCTCGATATTAAATTACGCGCTGCACGAGAGGCAATCCATGGGTTAGTTTGGTGAAGTTTGAGTAGCCAAACTAACCACGTCGTGCCGCGATATTAAATCAAGCGTTGCTTGGGAGGCAACCCAAGGATTTTGTACTTATTTTATTCTTAGGGTAACGTGTGCTACGTGTGAAGGAACAATTCAGAAAAGAACTTGGGAACTAGAACAAAAATTGAACCCACGAAAGCATTGGACGATCGTTGAAAGTTTAAAGAATCGTAGGTTCTGTCATCTGTAGAAGTCCAGAGATTTAATTTCTAGGAGTTGGTCCTATGATTGAGCATCAACGATCATACCAGGACAGTACGATCATGGAATCCATCATCTGACTAAAATCCTGCAAATCAACTTCCAGGTGTTGGAACTAACGAGTTTAAGGAATGATCGTGTAAGATACCATGATCGTTCTTAAGCTTCGTTGGTTTTCAGGTAAGTTTTATTTTCTTCACCCTCTTGGAACAAGGACATACACAATCAATGTACGATCTCACAGTCTTAGGTACGAGTCATTTGTTAGGTTCTAAATTTTTTAAATTACCTGATCTGATCTGACCCGACTCGATTTTTAATCCTATTCTTTTAACCCTAATACCCAATACACTCATACTATCATTCAAACTCCAAATTTCATATCAAAATCATAATCAAACAAACAAACCAAGAGCAAGAGCACTCGATTCCATTCTTAAAGTTTGAGAATTCGACTGCTCCTAAGTGAATACTCCCTCAAGTTCTTAAACTCCTTCATATTCGAAGCATTTGCACTCTCTAAACAATAAGTGTCTTTCTCATGCTTTAAAATTATGAATTATGATTAAAATTAAAAGAAAAGATGAGCAATACATACCTTCTAGAGTGCAAAGAAAAGTATCAAATTGAGTTTAGAGGGAGTTGTGTAGCTAAAAAATGAGTAATGTGCATTGTGAAGTCGTTTGAATAATGGGTATGGTCAAGGTGAAGTCTAAGTAGCCTTAGTGTCAAAATAGGGTCAAAACTCTTGTGTTTTAAACTGGTCTGATGTCAGTGGCAACCCAATGATGCAACCAACGATTGTCGTTCCTATGTACGATCGTTGGTTGGGTCATTATGGGTGCCTGATTACAAGGTTACAGGAGTTCGTCAAATGACCAAGTCCAACGAATAATCTAATGTGGCAACCCTCAAAATATTTTGAGAGGGACTTCCTATGATGAAAGGACGATTGTTCTTTCCTACCATGATCATAACATTATCGTCTGCACTAAGTATTGTGTACCTATTTCTGTTTGATTCTAAGACTAAATATTTTTCGTATAGGTATTATGGCACCCAAATTGAACACGAAGTAGTTGAATAAGGCACTACACAAATAAATAGCCAAGAAACAGGCACCAAAAAACATGCCTTTAGCCTTGGAAACTGAATCCGAAGAGTCTAGTGGTTCGGAGGTTGAATACTCCACTAGTGATGCTGAAGAACTACATGAGCCTCAACCCACTAGGTCAAAATTCACTAAGTCCAAGGCCATATCTTCCACTGCATTGGTGCATGCGGCTACTCCTATTGAGCCTTCTCAATTTAAAGAGGGAAGCCATGCTTCAAACCCGAATGATGATAAGCTAGAGGCTGTCAAGGGTGATGATGAGATGAGTTCCTCTGAGTAATAGAAGTCTGTAGATGGTTCTGGTTGTGCTAATTTGTAATCCTCCAAAAGAGCTATTGTTTCAAATCTACCTCAAAAGGGGGCAGACCCAAGGTGATGGAGTGTCCCAAAGTCTTGAGACTACTATAATGATGGGGTTTCCCTAAACAACAAAGGGAACCAAAAGAGAAGCATTCAAGAAGAGCCCCACATGTTACCCGGGGCACTACAAAGAGTTCCCAAACTAAATCGGGTGTTCTAGAAATACAAGCTTGAGTGGATGATAAACAGGTGGGCAAGTATGGTACAGAGCCAGTGAGAGAGTTTTATGACAATTATATGGCTATGATTGAGAACATGACTCCTTTCGGGAAGGAGAAATATATGATGAAGCATCCTAGATTAGATAAGGTGATAATACGGGGTGCATATATTGATATCTCAAAAAAGGCTATTTCTAGAGCCTTATTTAGTGATAATTTTGAGCTGGTAGCTGAAAATCTAGAATATGATTATCGGATAATGGAGTTGAAAAAGCTGAAGCAGCTAAGTACTAATGATAAGTTTATGCACTACAAGTGGTTAGCTGGCCACATTACTGAAGCTAAGGAAGGAGCGGAATGGATAAATGGTGCGGCTATTTACAAACACACACTAAGCTTCACCACCAAGTCTTGGTGTTCTATTTTTAGGAATGACATAGCACTGACCGAAAATGACAACACGCTTAGTATTTACAAAATAGGGATGGTAGCAACCTTTAAGGCAGAGTTGGAGCTGAATAATCTGTGGATCATTGCGGATAAGATTCGGGAGAGGGTGCTACTTTTTCACACTACTCTACCCTTCCCGAGCTTAGTGAAATTATTATGTTGGAAGTCATATGTACCTTTTATTCCAACCATTGACAGATTTACCTGACTGACCAAGACCATTAATATTATATTGATCAAAGATAATATGAACCTGGTGGCTCGAGTCTAAGATCCTTTGGCAGATTTGACCTCATAGGCAACAGAGGGGATTGCCCCTAATACAAAGATTTTGGCTTTCAAAGTTTGTACAACTTTATCCTCTACACAACAGTCTACAACACCTTCAGGTGCACTTCAGTCTGCGCCTACAAGTTTGTAAAGAAGATGATGAGAAATCAGGATGTTCTTAATGTGAGGATCAAGAAATTAGAGGAAAGAGGAATAACCCTATGTGGAGTATGAGATTAATGTCGCGGTATGGGGTATGCAGACCCATTTTGACAGTTTTGAGAGTCGAATGACAGAGAAGTTGGAGAGTATCCAGGCTCCTAATTTGAGCACAGTCACCGCTGAGTTGGACGAATTGAAAAATATGATGAAGAAGCTTTTTGAGCAGCAATTCCTGGTTATTCAGCCTCCACCACTGCGTATTATTAATGATTTCGATATCGATATGAATGTACAGGTGCCGGACTTTTATACCTAAGCCTCGGTAGATGGGGCAAGGGTGAGAAAGTGGATGAATTGATGGATAAGATGTGTGATGATACACAGCCCCGTAAGAAGAGAAAAAGGAAGAATAAGGATGGGAAGAAGAACAAAGATTAGGATGGCAAGAAAGTGGTGGCCTCCGAGAGTGTAAGGACCTCCGAGGTTCCTATTTTAGAGAAGAGTGAGGTCTCACCTACTGATGTTACTACCGTTGCTGCTGATGTTGTTATTGAGAGTGGAGGAGGTATGGAGATTGACCTCATGAGACCATCTTTGAGTGCAAAGACCATCATTGACGCCATTATTGCCGACTTGAGTGTGAGTGCCATGGCTACTGGACCTAGAGCCCATGAAGAGGTTGCATCTGTGATCCCGTCTAATCAGTCCATGACATGCATCTAGTGTACAATACATATGTCTCTACCCTAGCTCTTTATTTTTGTGCATTGGGGACATAGCGTAGTTTCTAAGTTGGGGTGGGGGTATACTGACATTCAAAGGTTTTTGTTGTCATTTTTCTTTTTCCTCAGATGTGCTATCTAGTTAGAACCGACATGTTTAGGAGTTTAATTTTTGCTTTTAGTTAATTTTGTGTTGTTTGTGTAATCAAGAGAGAAATAGCAGAACTTGGTGCAGTCAAAATGAAATAAGAGCATTTAATCTGTGTTTTAAAATTTTGGTGTTTGAATGATACCCCTCCATAAATTTTTTAGATATATTTGTTGTGTTTTGTGCTTACTGTGAATTATGACCAATGTGAATCTTATTATGGCATTAGGATTATGACTGTGATAACCATAGCCTAACTATGCATGAACCGGATAGGTAGTAACTGTATGCGTAACCCTGAGCCATGTGTATTGTGAGGTACTTACCTAGTCGGCATGTGTGTGTGATCTAGAACTTATCCGGTTAGTCTCACTAAAGTTGTAGGATATGAGGTTATGAAAGGATCATAGACCTTTCTTGAATAGTCCACTATAAACCTAAAAAGCCTACCAAATAGAATGTAATAGCCCTTGCTCCCAAACTTTGAGCCTAAATAAACCTTTTCCTTGAACTAGCCCATTCACCTTCCTGATTTGTTTACAATGAACCTGCTCCTGGTCCCTTCTTAGATACTGTGCACCTCAACTCAGGCAAATTGCCTAAGTTGAGGGTGGATATCGTAGGGGTGCGTGAAAGAAATTGGGTATGAAGAAGAAGTTAGTAAATAAAAAAAGGGATTCTGCAGTCTTGTGCAAAAAAGAAAGAAAATAAAAAAAGTTATGAAGAAAAGTTCTAAAAGAAAAAAAAAAGTTGTAAAAAAAGAACCGCACCCAGGGTCCAGAAAATCAAAAAAAGGGAGAAAAAAATAATAAAAGTAAGAAAGTGGAGTCAAAAGTAGTGTAAGTCACTTGATCCATATGTACCATACCCGTCTCCAAGCCTACATTACAAGCCAATAAAAGTCCTATAGTGATCCTAATCTGACTGTCCGAATAGCTAAGGTGTAGAAAATAAGGGCAAGATTTAGTCCCTATTCTGATATCCAATATGATTTTTGAGTGTAAGTGGACTTTTTTTATGTGAGGGCACAGGGGTTGCATCGTGGTTGCTATTTGTTTGGATAGTGTCATTGGTTTGCGTGTTGGGTTATCTATTGATAATGTAATGCCATTACTTAATCCCTTTGTGTCATGGTTAGTGGTTTGTGTACACACAACGAATTTTGTTTTAGATGATGTTTGGAGGGGGTTGAACTTGTGATTTGATTCATGCATGCTAAATCTAGTTTTTAATGACATAACTATCGTAGTACTCTGGGATTTCTTTTGGTTAAGTGTCATTTAGGTTGTGTTTAAGTTTAGTTTTGTATTGTTTGTCTAAGCACATGCAAACATTATAAGTTAAGGGTATTGATGTGTCGTGATCTTACGGTAATTTCGACGCTTAAAACTAAGGAAATTTGTTAGTATAAAGACATTTTTATGTGGGTATGATGTGTGTTTATGGTATTGCAGGTCAAATTTTTCCGAAGAAATAAAGTGTAGTAATTGAGACTTAAAGGCATCAGACGAGCCAACCTACGACCATTGGATCTGACAACAGTCGTCCCTTTGCTATCGTTGGTCTAAGTAGAGAAGTGATATTTAGGTGGCCTTCAAACAATGCATCCCATGATTGTACATAGATGCAACGATCGTTATATCGATTGTGGGAAGAGATTCTAGAAATAATGGTTGCAGGGGTTGAGTAGGAAGAAGATTAGACGAGAGAATTCAAGGATCGAATAATGAAACAACGAGTTTATCTTGAAGATTGTGGGAAGATTGCAAAGTGAAAATCAGAGGTAGAAACTACGAAAGGAATGACAATCATAGGAGGAAAGGACGAGCTCGTCCTGAGCATCATTCCAACAAACATCTGCCATTGTTCAAAAGACAAGCATCCAACGAGGAGCACTAAGGACGATCATGGTTTCTACCAACGATCGTACCTTCCTTCATTTGAGGCGCCAACTCAGCCAATGCCATTGTATTTTGTATAAGTATTCTTTATGTCTATAAATACTCTTATTAGGTTTATTGTTTTAGTTTACATTCTGTTACTACTTTCAAGGCATATTGTTGTTCTTACAAGTACAAACATCGATTTTTAGGTTTTAATTCAAAGTGAGATTTGTGGTTTTCATCTTTCTCTTTGTAAGTATATAATTGTGATTTCTCCTTAGAAATATTATTGTGTGCTTGCAATTATGAGTAGACAAACACCACAATTAGGATTGTGAGAACCATGATAGATTAACAAAGTAGTGTTCAAAGTACAATGTGTTTCTCAAAGGATATTTATGCATGTGTTGTGTTTCTCTTTGGTTTGATTGTTTTCTGACGGTGGCCAATATTAGAACTCGCCTTATATTTACCTGCAACAAAAAAAGGTATAATGGATGGGAAAAGGGAATTAACAACGAGACATGGAGCTTTCAACCTCCATTTAATTAGCTTGAGCTGGTAAACGGGATAACTAATATAGGATCAATGATAAGGGTTAGTAATACAAACTCATGAGACGTTAATTTGTAATTGGGGATACTCTTCTAATATGGGCGTAAATTCATTTAGATGAACATAACCTATCGATTCTGCATGTCGAGCACTACAAGAGATCATAGTACAACAAACCTATAGAGTTATGAAGTTATGTGGAACACAGTCCTAGTGCCTCTCTCACGTTGATTAAAAATCCAACGAAATCAACACCTTGTTACTCCTTTAAATGCTAATTAATGGTTATTACTTTCTTATATGAATTCAGAGTTGAATTTTGTTGGAACCATGCGATAATTGTTGTCCTATATATACGTTGAGCTAATATGAGTTGTATTTTCTTAAAATGTGTATTTGATATTCTGAGATTAGTATCGCATGCCTATATCATATTTATAATGACCCGTATAGTGAAATTTAGATCTTTATGCATTTTGATCATTTTACCCCTCACTATAGCTGTATTTTGGTATTTATGATCTGCGGGAGTGGGTGACACAGTTCCCAAGGCTTTTAGTTGTGTTTTATGTGAGTTTTTCATTTTAAAAGGTTTGAAGTTGGTAGGATTGACTTTGATCAATATTTAGAGATGTAAGCATAATATAAAAATTATGTCAGTTCCTTTAGCTTCGAATCGTCATATTTGGATTCGTAACGTAGTCAATTGTCCCGAGGCTTTCTATTGGATTTTGTGTAGTTAGTTCGAAAGTTAGAGTTTTTGGCCTAGAGTTGACTTTGGTTAATATTTATTAATAAATACCTCCGTTGAAAATTTTAAATATTCCATTGAACCTGAAATGTCGATTTTGGTCTACTAGCATAGTTGATTTGTGTTCATGGGGTTTTGGGAGTGTTCCGAGGGTCGATTTCGGATTTTGGAGGCTTGTGCATCAGTTTTGTGTTGCTAATGTATGGTGAGGCCACACTTGCGAGCCTTGTTCCATTTCTATGGAGCCGCACCAACAAGACTATCTCTGCTCCTATGGAGTTGAGTGGGCTCAGCCTTAACCGCTTTAGCAGGACATCATCCGTAGTGGCAGCGTCACGGCTACGGAAATTTTCGCACTTGCTTGCCCACTCCTACGAGACGAGCCCGCTTATGCAGTGGACTGTATGGCTAGGGATCCTCATAAGTGTGGTGTTTTTATGTTTTTGTGGTACAACTCCTGCGGCCAATCTTCTACCGAAGTAGAGACGATTTCACTAAAAGACTATTTCTCTTTTCCCCTTATTTTTCCATACCTCAATTTTTGGAGCTTGAGGACTCGATTTTGGGAGATTTAAAAGGTGTTTTTCAAAACGTCTTCATCGGGTAAGTTTCTAACCCAATAATTCATCATTCTCCAATGATTATTTCATGATTTTACCTTCAAATCTCAATTTTTCAACTTGAATATTTTAGTTTTTCCTAGTAAAGTTAAAGATTCATAAATTGATGATTTCAAGGTCGATTTCACATCCATTTTTGATGAAATTTCATATTTGAACTCTTTAAGTGTTTCATATTTGAACTCTTTAAGTTATGGACAATGTGATGTTTCAATAAAATTTTAGTTTGTTACTGGATGCAAAGTATAGCAATATGGGTGTCCTTAGCTTTGTATTCTCAAGTAGAATCCATAGTTGAATAGGTTGGGCTTGTTCAGAGGTGATTTAAAAGGGTAAGACTTTGGTTTGACTTTACGGGTCTTCTTTTAAGATAAATTAAAACTTTCTTTGATTCTTTTTTGAAGTGCTTATGAGTTAATTTCTTATATTGTGACTAATGGGAATGGGGTTCCCGTATAGATAAGGCGATGAGCATCTATGCGGGTACCGATGTATTGTAAAGAGATAAAAATGGAATTTAGTGACTTATTTTAGATATTTTTCTATTCTTGATTGTTGGATTGTGTTGTGAAAAATGGATTAGTGGTTATATTAAACTTGATAGGTGTTGATATTAATGGTATATCCCTTTGTGAGCAATATTTGAACTATTTAAGCTAAATTGATCGATTTTGGGTTTGTAGTCGGGTGTTGTTGAGTTGAGCATGGCCTTGTGAGCCTAGATTTATGATATTGTGTCATTTATTATTATCATGTTTCATGCATACTCACACATATTTATATTATAGCATTGGGAAAGACTGATTTTGAAATGACTTGCATGCCTGATGGGAAAGTATTTCGGGTGGAGTTTACTAATTTAATACTTGCATGTCCGATGAAAAAGTGTTTTGGATGGATTGTATTGAGATTTACTTGCATGCCTGATGGGAAATTATTCCAGGTGCCCCGATGGAAAATGATTTTGGTGGATTCATTGATTTGTATGCTTGATGAAAAATTATTTCTAATGAGTACCAGCTAGCCAGACAAAGTAACGTGTATACTATCAAACATTACATCATATTGCATCCCTCTCATTATTTCAATATGATTTTTTTGTGGTGTTCTAATATTGTGATTGGTGATTTTTTGATATTACATTGGATTGAGAGATAGTGGACTGATACAATGTTGTCTCTTTTTTTATTAAGATATTTTGCTAGTCTTGGTGTAGCTTTTTTGAGTGCAGGTTATTTGGTTGTGTTGGATGGTTGGTTTTAATGTTTCTTTCCATCGCTTTGAATTAGAGTTGGTCGATGTTGTTGTTGAGTACACGTGTTTTTGTACTCACGTTTGTTATTTTCTGCATCTTACGTGCAGGTATCGAGCTGGTGGTCCCTGAGCACTGATCTTGTAACTTTGTGGTGATTATCTTCTAGAGAATCTGAGGTAGCAGCTATTGATTCCAAATATACTTACATTTTCTATCTTATCCTAGTCTTATGCCGTTATTCGCATTACATACAGTTTTGGACTATTTCATTGTACTTATACTCTTAAAGGCTTGACCTGTTACTTCTGGACCTAGGATATTGATGTTGACCTTTTTACCTATTTTGGGTTTTGATATTTATTTCTGCTTCTTTCGCTTCTTAAATTATTTTAGAATATATGTTGGGTTGAATTTAGGCTTACCTATCCCTAGGGGGTAAGATAGATGCCATCACGACCATGTTTTTGGGTCTTGACAAATTGTATCAAAGCACAGGTTCATTGGTCTCACAAGTACAAACTATCTAGTAGAGTCTCACTGATTGGTGCAGAGACGTTTGTTATCTATCTTCGAGAGGCTATGAGACTTTAGTAAATTTCTTTGTTCTTTCTTATCATGAGAATGATCATTAGTGTGATTATTGAGATTCTTGTCTTATTCTGTCATAGATAGTAAGGACTCGTACATCCTTGGAGGTAGACCAAAAGCTCATTCCAGCCACTATATCGGCTGCCCATGTCAAGACACGTGGTTGGGGAAGTAGACATGGTAGGGTCTGAGGCTGAGGTAGGAGAAGAGCTCAGACATCTACTCAGATATTTATTAGGACAAAGTTCCCTAAGGTTGAGTATGAGGCAGATGATGTTGAGATTTAGATCGAGGAGGTGGGTCTAGGTCAGGCTCCGTCTAGTTTTATTGCTACCTCAGAACTTCAAGATACGTTCATTCAAATGTTGGGTGTTTTGGAGAGTTTGGATCAGGCTGGTGGATTTAGGTATACTCCACAGGGTTCTCAGACTAGAGTGGGGGCCCAGACCCTAGATCAACAGGCCATTTTGATATTTCAGGATCCATTTATTTAGCCAGCGGTCCCAACACCTAGATACGATGGTATTCCTTTGCCCGGTGTGAGTTCCATAGGTGTGATTAGGGCCACCATATCATATAAAGAGTATAGGAGGTTTGACAGGTTTGAGAAGATGGATCCACCCCAATTTTAGGGTGGCTAAAGCGAGGATGCACATGAGTTTCTGGTTAGTTTCCATTAGAGTCTCCAGAGCATGGTATTAATGGAGTCCACAGAGTTGATTACACAACTTTATAGATGCATGGCACCGCCAAGCAGTGGTGGAAACCATATTAACTCCAGGCCATCAAGGTCTCTATTGATGACTTAGGCTATGTTTGCACTGGCTTTTCTTGACAAATTTATTTCTCATAGCATGAGGAGGAGTGTAGACACTAGTTCAAGCACTTTACTAAGAAAGGTATCTTAGTGAATGAGTATGAGAATCAGTTTTATGCATTATCCTATCATGCTATGGTGATTTTACCGGATAAGACCAAGAGTATCCACAGATTTATAAGAGGTTTGACCCTCAAGATCAAATAGGCGGTGTTTTCTACAGCCCAATCCGGGCTACTTTTCAGAGGGTAGTTGAGGCAGCTAAGGATTTTGAGCTCATACATCATGAGAAGTATGGGAATATGAGGGATAAAAGGTCCTGCACTTCAGACTAGTTCAGTGGTACCTTATTCGAAAGTAGGGGTTCTTTCAGGTGAGACTTTCTGCCTCAGTATAATAGGCTAGTTCATGTGGCTATGCAGGAGCTTGAAGGTGGACATTGCAGATGAGTTTCTTATAGTCCAGGGTAGACTTATCAGGGTTCATATTAGAGCTTTTCAAATCATGGTAGACATTCTGAGTATTCAGGGTCTTCGGGACTTATTATGAATTGATAATCTTGAGCATCTCAAGAGAGATTGTCCTAGACTTAGAGGTGAGAGTCAACAATAGGGTCTCAGACACCAGTTAGAGCAACAACATTCCTATCTAGGGGTCGGGGTGGATCTTAAGGAGGTAGAGGTACACCACCAGTCGGTCGAAGAGCTGGTAGAGGAGTTGTTCAGGTAGGAGATATTACGGTTCAGTATTATGCTTTTTCGGGTAGGCTAGAGGTGGAGTTTTCAGATATAGTTATCATAGGTATCATTTTAGTTTGCTATCGACCTGCTTCAGTGTTATTTGATCCTGGTTCTATATTTTCCTATGTTTCTGCTTATTTTGCATCAAGTCTTGATATGATATGTGAGTCTCTTGTTCTACCTATTTGTATTGCTATCCTAGTAAGTGATTATTTAATAGTAGATTGGGTTTACCGATCTTGTGTTGTGACTCTGTTGGGGTACGATACTTAGGTAGACTTGATTATTCTGGATATGGTAGATTTTGATGTGATTTTAGGAATGGATTGGCTTTCTTCATATCATGTTATCTTGGATTATCATGCCAAGATAATTACTCTGGTTATGTTGGGTGTCCTGAGGTTGGAATGGAGGGGTACCTAGGGTTTGTATCCTAAGAGGGTGATTTCCTTCCTCCAGGTTTAACGGTTAGTTGAGAAGGGGTGTCTTTCTTATTTGGCTTATGTTTGGGATACTAGTGTGGCACATCTCTTTTAGAGTCAGTGATGGTAGTTAAGGAGTTTATGGATGTGTTTTTTACTAATTTTCTAGATGAAAAAGTGATGGGGACAACGATGCTTGTTCAAGATAAGATGCCGACTAGCTGACTTACCGAACGAATGGACACTTTGATCTTGATCGTGCAATCTAAGTCTAAATAAAGGACTATCACACATTCAGTGGTATTGAGACTGTCCCTACCACCTTTCTCCCGATAGAGATATCAATTTTGATATTCATTTGGATTCGGGCACTAAAACGATCTCTATTTCTTTTTATAGGATGGCTCCGATAGGGTCGAAGGAATTAAAGAATCAGTTGCAGAATTTGTTAAGTAAATAATTTATTAGACCCAGTGTTTCGTCTAAGGGTGCTCTTGTCTTGTTTGTGGAAAATAAAGATGGGTCTATGTGTGTGTGTGTTATTTATCGACAGTTGAACAAAATGACCATCAAGAATAAATTTCCTCTTCCGCACATTGATGATTTATTTGATCGGCTTCAGGGTGCTTCAATATTTTTAAAGATTGACTTGAGGTTGGGGAACCATCAGTTAAGGATTAGGGCTTCAGATATTCTTAAAATGGCTTTCAGGACTCGATATGGTTATTATGAGTTTTTAGTTATGTCCTTTGGGTTGACTAACGCCTTGGCGACATTTATGGAGTTGATGACTAGGGTGTTTTGGCTTTATCTTAATTTATTTGTGATTTTGTTCATTGATGATATCTTGGTGTGTTCCAAGAGTGAGTTGTATTATGTGAAGCATTTAAGGATTGTGTTTCAGAGGATAAGGGAAGAGAATTTGTATGCTAAGTTCTCAAAGCTTGAATTTTGGCTAAGTTTCGTGGCAATTTTGGGGTATGTGATGTCCAAGGATGGTATTGTTGATCCGACCAAGATTGAGGCGATTTGGAATTGGTCTAGGCCTACTTCACCTATCGAGATTCATAGTTTGGTTGGGTTGGATGGCTACTACATGCGGTCCATGCATGGTTTTTCTTCTATTGCAGCTCTTTTGGCTAGATTGGCCAGATTAATATTGCCTTCTAGTGGTATGATAAGTGTATGGAGAGCTTCCAAAAGCTTAATACATTATTGACATCAATGTCTATTCTACCCTTACCTATGGAGGGTGAGGGTTTTATAGTTTATTGTGATGCTTTGAGAGTTGTCCTTGGTGTTGTGTTGATGCAAAAAAGGAAGGTGATAGCTTATGCTTCGAGGCAGTCGAAGACCCATGAGAGAAATTACCTCACTAATGATTTGCACTTGGCGGCAGTAGTATTTGTGTTGAAGTTGTGGCGACATTACTTGTATGGAGTTCATTGTGAGGTGTTCACCGATCATCATATTCTTCAGCCAGAAGGATCTAAATTTGAGACAACATAGGTGGTTGATGTGTCATGGTTACATGGCACTTTCGATGCTTAAAACAAGGAAAATATGCAATAACTTGGGTGTATTTGGTTGGTATGATGTGGTTTCTGTCCTACTTTGCAGGAAAACAGGTTTTTGAAGGCAAAATGATCAAAAAGGAAGAATCAAGCCTGAGAACGAAGTGTCGGAAGATGAAAGAACAAAAATCTACACCGGAGTGAGAGTCAAGACAGCACTCACATGACGTGAGTGGTGTCGTGAGTCACACTCCAGTGTGAAAATTGTGCCTGATTTACACGTCAGGCATCCACGTGGCGTGGGTCCACCTACGTGAAGTGGAAAGGTGGCGTGACTCAACTTCTGAAGACGTATAATTAAGCCTGATTTCCACGACACTCACCTACGTGGCGTGACTTGGTTCCACGACACCAAGTCACGACACCGTGAAAGTTGCCAACTCTGTTCTCTTATTTTGCTTAGGATAGGATTAGCTTTGTATCTATAAATACCCCTGTATAGTCCTATGTGTGAAATTAATTCAGAGTTAGTCATTATATTGTTTTGAGAGCTATTTCATATTGTTTTTGAGTTTGAAAACATATTCTCGGTTTTGTACTTAAAAACCCTGAGTCGAGATTTATTGATAATAGAGATTTCAGTTTTTCTTCATCATTGTGTTATTACAATCATGTTTTCATATTTAAATTCTTCTTGTGTTCTTACTATTATGAGTAACTAAACCCATCAACTAGGGTTGTGTGAACCATGAGGAATTAACCAAATCGGTTAAGTGCAAGGAAATTCTGAACCGCTGTGTATGCATGTATTGTTGTTTCCTTCGTTATGATTGCTCTTCTAACGGTCGCGAATGTTAGAAACCCGCCTGTATTCTAGACTTGCTCGAGAGAGAGGTAGAGATTGGGAAACGGAGATAACAACAGAGATTTGAAGCTATCAACCTTCATCTAATAACTGGAGCCTTAGCGGGAAAAGTTATCTGAGATCGAGGACAAGGGTTAGTAGTGCGACACTCGGAGACCGAGAGGAGAAGAGTGAAATTTGTCTAACCAAGGTCAAGAGACGTTTAGATGAACATATCTTGTCAGATTTTGCATGCAGCATAGCGGGACATTCTTGTGAGCACAAATAACCGGTGGAGTTAAGGAATTATTGGGGATCACAGTCCTAGTGAATTTCTCGTATTGTTTACAAACTCGATACAATCAGCAATCGTTACTGTCACTATTATTCACAAAACCTCCCCCAGTTTTACATTCTTTCCAATTGGTCCATCTAGTATTCTAACCAACTTCGACCTATTCCCTGTGGGATCGACCCCAACCTTGGTTGGGTTCTATATTTGATACAGCGACCGCATTGTACTTTCTCGGAGGATAGGGAAGCAACTGCACTACAATGATGAATGTTATCTACGGGCTCAAAACTGACCGTTCTCTTCTTGGTCACCAAGTATTTCATGAACTTGGCATAACCTGGCATCTGCTCCAATGCCTCTACAAGAGGGATGTTAACTGACAACTCCTTCAACATAGCGATGAACTTCTGATACTTTCCTTCCTCCGCCTTCTGCTTCAACCTTTGAGGATAGGG
Source organism: Capsicum rhomboideum (assembly GCA_031232105.1). Classification (NCBI taxonomy): domain Eukaryota; kingdom Viridiplantae; phylum Streptophyta; class Magnoliopsida; order Solanales; family Solanaceae; genus Capsicum; species Capsicum rhomboideum. The sequence continues at coordinate 123,419,477 of CP124713.1, read as the reverse complement.
AGGAGGAGGTCGTGGAATAGATTTGAGCACGTCTGGTACCTCTTTCTCCCTCCTCTTCTCAGATTTTGCATTGTCTCTATCATCCTGCTTATTTGAAACCTTGTTACCCTTTGCATTATCTGACTCTAACTCAACTTCAAGATCGATAACAACTGGATCATTGGGCACACTACTGTCGGCAGGCATAGGTGGATCTGTCGTGCTCTTCCCGCTTCTAGTAGTGATGGCGAGGCAATGACTGTCATTTTTTGGATTCTGGACTGTATTTCTTGGAAGGGTGCCTGGCTGACGTTGATTCAGTGCCACTGAAATCTGCCCAAACTGTTGCTCTAACTGTTTAATGGCAGTTGAATGAGACTCCACTTTCTGACTTATGCCCGAAATGCCAGTCCTAATCTCTTTCAAGCAATTTTCCTGGCTCTCTACTCCTTTGACCAATTTATTCAGAAGTGCCTCTATCCTCGAATTTCCAGATTCCTCATCACGTCTTCCAGGTGGTACATAGATGTCATTCTTTTCTCGATTATCATCTTTCCTCCTCCAATCACCATCACGGTCCCGTTCTCGATCTCTGTATCCTAATTTGTTGTAGTTGTCTCCATAATAGTTCCAACCTTGATTCCCTTTCCTTGAGTTCCAAGAGTCTTGATTATACCCTTGGCCCTTGTCTTGGAAACCCGCCACTTCGTGATCTAGATACTTTGCCTCTTCATCAGACTCACTGTCATTATGTCTAGCCAATTTACTTTGTGCACCTACAGCATGTACTTTCTTCTCATCTCCAGCTGCTATCTATTTGGCCAGAAGGCCAATTTCTGTCTTCAACTGAGCAACCTCTTGCGCCACGGATTCATCCACAGCCCTTTGAGCTACTGAAGCTCCAATGGCATATGTACCAGCCGGCGTATCTGCCTCCCGAGTATGCCATCCTCGATTGGTCTTAGTGATACGATCTACAATCTCAGAAGCTTGGTCCCATCTCAAACTCATGAATTCTCCACCAGTGATAGTATCTGCTACTGCTTTTGTGTTGATATTCAAAGCTCTGTAGAAGATTTCAAGTAAGTTCCTGCCGCTCATCCTATGATTTGGCACCATCTGCAACTTCTTTTTAAATCTCAGCCAAGTCTCATAGAGTGCTTCCGAGTGAAGCTGTCTGAAGTTGTAGATCTCGTCTTTCAACTGCAGTATCTTGGATGGTGGAAAAAATCTTTCCAAGAATTGATTTCTCAATTCCTGCCAAGTAGTGATATAACCTCAAGGCAGCTCAGCCAACCACAACGTGGCTTCTCCTGTAAGAGAAAATGGGAACAACTTCAACCGTATTGCCTCCTGATCACCCCCAGGCATATTGTATGACGTGCAGACCCCCACAAAATTCATTACATGCATGTTTGGATCATCAGAAGGAAGACCCGCAAACACGCCCTTCAAGTTCAGCAGATGGATCATGGCACTAGTGATGTCAAACTTAGTGCCCGGAGGTAACTCAGGTAGAACAATGGCACCGTTCTCGATTGGCTTAAAATAGGCCACATATTCATCTTCAGGATCATCATAAACAGGCACACGTTGTCTCGATTGTTCTCTTAGTCGTCTTTGTCGCTCTTCAGAATCAGCCAGACGCTGTGCTGCTTCCTGCATAGCTCGATTATCTCTTTTTGCTTGTCTAAGAGCAGCTTGTCTAGCATGCTCTTCTCGTGTCAATCGAGCAATAGTTTATTCTGCTGTTTCCTGACCAACCTGATGAATTGGCTGGTTGTGAATATCTCCCACAACCGTGGGATTCTGAACTCCTTCAGTATTCACTATTTTTCGATTATCCCTCAGAGTTCTTTCGATTTCAAGATCAAGTGGAATCAGTGGATTGCCTTTTCCGAGTGAAGCTGTCTGAAGTTGTAGATCTCGTCTTTCAACTGCAGTATCTTGGATGGTGGAAAAAATCTTTCCAAGAATTGATTTCTCAATTCCTGCCAAGTAGTGATATAACCTCAAGACAGCTCAGCCAACCACAACGTGGCTTCTCCTGTAAGAGAAAATGGGAACAACTTCAACCGTATTGCCTCCTGATCACCCCCAGGCATATTGTATGACGTGCAGACCCCCACAAAATTCATTACATGCATGTTTGGATCATCAGAAGGAAGACCCGCAAACACGCCCTTCAAGTTCAGCAGATGGATCATGGCACTAGTGATGTCAAACTTAGTGCCCGGAGGTAACTCAGGTGGAACAATGGCACCGTTCTCGATTGGCTTAAAATAGGCCACATATTCATCTTCAGGATCATCATAAACAGGCACACGTTGTCTCGATTGTTCTCTTAGTCGTCTTTGTCGCTCTTCAGAATCAGCCAGACGCTGTGCTGCTTCCTGCATAGCTCGATTATCTCTTTTTGCTTGTCTAAGAGCAGCTTGTCTAGCATGCTCTTCTCGTGTCAATCGAGCAATAGTTTATTCCGCTGTTTCCTGACCAACCTGATGAATTGGCTGGTTGTGAATATCTCCCACAACCGTGGGATTCTGAACTCCTTCAGTATTCACTATTTTCCGATTATCCCTCAGAGTTCTTTCGATTTCAAGATCAAGTGGAATCAGTGGATTGCCTTTTCCGAGTGAAGCTGTCTGAAGTTGTAGATCTCGTCTTTCAACTGCAGTATCTTGGATGGTGGAAAAAATCTTTCCAAGAATTGATTTCTCAATTCCTGCCAAGTAGTGATATAACCTCAAGGCAGCTCAGCCAACCACAACGTGGCTTCTCCTGTAAGAGAAAATGGGAACAACTTCAACCGTATTGCCTCCTGATCACCCCCAGGCATATTATATGACGTGCAGACCCCCACAAAATTCATTACATGCATGTTTGGATCATCAGAAGGAAGACCCGCAAACACGCCCTTCAAGTTCAGCAGATGGATCATGGCACTAGTGATGTCAAACTTAGTGCCCGGAGGTAACTCAGGTGGAACAATGGCACCGTTCTCGATTGGCTTAAAATAGGCCACATATTCATCTTCAGGATCATCATAAACAGGCACACGTTGTCTCGATTGTTCTCTTAGTCGTCTTTGTCGCTCTTCAGAATCAGCCAGACGCTGTGCTGCTTCCTGCATAGCTCGATTATCTCTTTTTGCTTGTCTAAGAGCAGCTTGTCTAGCATGCTCTTCTCGTGTCAATCGAGCAATAGTTTATTCCGCTGTTTCCTGACCAACCTGATGAATTGGCTGGTTGTGAATATCTCCCACAACCGTGGGATTCTGAACTCCTTCAGTATTCACTATTTTCCGATTATCCCTCAGAGTTCTTTCGATTTCAAGATCAAGTGGAATCAGTGGATTGCCTTGACTCCTTGTATTTGGCATACACCGGCGTATGCCCTCAACAGTATGTAAGAAACACACCCAATCAACTCCACTCAATAATGTTCAACTTTGTAACCGTATTCCCCGGCAACGGCGCCAAAATTTAATGTCGCCTAAAGTATACCTCCGAAAAAGTACAATGCAGTCGCTAAATCAAAAATAGAACCCAACTAGGTTGGGGTTGATCCCACAGGGAATACGTCAAAGTATGAGTAGACTACTGGATGGAATAATTGGCAAGTAACTAAAACTGGGGGTTTTTTGCTAGTGAATAGTAACAATGATGAATGCTGGCTGATCTTGAGTTTGTAAACAATAAGAGAAATTCACTAGGACCGTGATCCCCAATGATTCCTTAACTCCACCGGTTACTTGTGCTTAACAAGATTGCCCTGTTATACTGCATGCAAAATCTAACAAGTTAGGTTCATCTAACTGTCTCTCGACCTTCATTAGACAAATTTCACTCTTCTCCTCTCGGACTCCGTGTCGCACTACTAACCCTTGTCCTGGATTTCAGATAAACTTTCCCGCTAAGGCTCCGGTTATTAGATGAAGGTTGATAGCTTCAAATCTCTGTTGTTGTCTCCTTTTCCCAATCTCTACCTCTCTCTGGAGCAAGTCTAGAATACAGGCGAGTCTCTAACGTTTGCAACCGTTAGACAAACAATCAGAACGAAGGAAACAACAATACATGCATACACAACAGTACAAAGTTGCTTTGCACCTAACCGGTTTCGTTAATTCCTCATGGTTCACACAACCCTAGTTGATGGGTTTAGCTGCTCATAATTGCAAGAACACAAGAATAATCCAAAGATGAAAGCATGATTATGATCTCACAAGAATGAAGGAAAATCTGAATTTCAATTATCAATCAACCTCAACAAACTAGGGTTTGTGAATACAAAACCAAATATATGTCTGAAATAGTATGAAATAACTCTCAAAGTAGTAAAATGTCCAACTCCCGCACTTAGGACTACCTAGGGGTATTTATAGTTACAAAGCTAGTCCTATCCAAAACAAAATAGGAGAATAGAGTCGGCAGCTTTCACGGTGTCGTGACTTGGTGTTGTGGAACCAAGTCAGGGCACGTGGCATGTATCATGGGAATCAGGCTCAATTTGGGGTCTTCAAAAGTTGGATCACGGCAGGCTTCTACATCATGTGGGTGTCAGTCACGCCACGTGACCCCTACCGTGGAAATCAGGCTGGCTTTTCTATCTCTGGGCTTTACTCATGATAGCCACTCACGTGGCGTGAGTGGCTTCCACGCCACGTGACTGGTGGCGTGAGTGGCTCTCTTCTGTAGCCTCTTGTTCTTTCTTTATCCGACACTTCGTTCTCGAGCTTGCTTCTTCCTCTTTTGCTCATTTTGCCTTTAAAACCTGTTTTCCTGTGAATTAGGACAGAAACCACATCATACCAACAAAACACACCCAAGTTATTGTATATTTTCCTTGTTTTAAGCATCAAAAGTGCCATATAATCATGGCACATCAAGCATTCATGAGTCTGAGATGGGACCAAGCTTCTGAGATATTAGATCGTATCACTAAGACCAATCGAGGATGACATACTCGGGAGACAGATACATCGCCTGGCACATATGCTATTGGAGCTTCAGTAGCTCAAAGGGCTTTAGATGAATCTGTGGCTCAAGAGGTCACTCAGTTAAGGACAGAAATTGGTCTTCTGGCCAAACAGATAGTAGCCAGAGACGCGGAAAAGGTGCATGCTGTAGGTGCACAAAGTAAATCGGCTAGACATGATAATAGTGAGTCTGATGAAGAGGCGAAGTATCTAGATCGTGAAGTGACGGGTTTTCGAGCCAAGGGCCAAGGGTCTAATCAAGACTCTTGGAACTCAAGGCAAGGGAATCAAGGTCGGAACTATTATGGAGACAACTACAACAAAGCGGGATACAGAGATCGAGAACGCGACCATGATAGTGATTGGAGGTGGAAAGATGATAATAGAGAGAAAAATGACCTTTATGTACCGCCAGGATGACGTGATCAAGAGTCTGGAAATTCAAAGATGGAGGCCCTTCTTGATAAACTGGTTACAAGGTCAGAAAGCCAAGAAAATTGTCTAAAAGAGATCAAGGCAGATATTTCAAGAATAAGTCAGAAGGTAGATTCCCATTCGACTGCCATTAAACAGTTGGAGCAACAGTTTGGGTAGATATCATTGGCACTGAATCAACTTCAGCCAGGCACCCTTCCAAGCAACACCATCCAGAATCCGAAGAATGATGCTCATTGTATGGCTATCACAACAAGAAGTGGAATGACTCTCATTGAAGCACCCAATCAAGTTGAGGGTGTTCATGCTCCACTGAAAGAGCAGACTAAGGCCACAAACAAAAGTAAAGGAAGCCATAAAGAAGTATGTTAACATCTTAAGAAAAAGGTGGATGAAAATAAAATTGTTAGTGGGAAGATCAGGAAAGAGGTGGAAAAGCCTCAAACGGATGAAAATAAGGTAAATGCTGAAACTGAGAAAGAGAAGGAAGCCCCATAAGTGCTAACCCCCATTCCTAGGCCTCCACCTCCATTCCCTCAATGATTGATGAAGAAGAAGGAGGATGGAAAATTTCAGAAGTTCATGTCCATCTTGAAGCAACTTTCTATAAACATTCCTCTTGTTGAGGCATTAGAGCAGATGCTAGGTTATGCGAAGTTCATGAAGGACTTGATCACGAAGAAGAGAACTGTCAGTTATGAGTCTGTTGATAATTTGCACCATTGTAGTGCAATTGAATCCCGTTCTCTTGTGCAAAAGAAAGATGATCCTGGTGCCTTCACAGTTCCATGCACAATTGGGTCAGTTCACTTCGCCAGAGCTTTGTGTGACCTAGGTGCGAGCATTAACTTGATGCCGCTGGAAGTATTTGAGAAATTAGGTTTGGGAGCCCCCGAGCCAACAAAGATGTGGTTATTGATGGCGGATCGTACGATCAAGAAGCCCGTGGGCATAATATGTGATGTGTTGGTAAAGGTTGAAAATTTCATCTTTCCTGCTGACTTTGTTGTCTTGGACTGTGAGGTCAATTTTGAGAAGACCATTTTTAGCCACGGGCAGAGCATTGGTAGATATGGAGCAGGGTGAGCTGAAATTCAGGCTGGATAATAAGGAAGTCACATTCAATGTGTGCAGAACTATGAAGCAGCCTAAGAACATGAGGGCGACTTCAAAAATAAATATTTTAGATGACCCTGGAGGACAACCTGGTGGGGATCTTGATGAAGTCTGAGTAATCAAGATACCCCCGTCGTGCCGCGACGTTAAATCAGGCGCTGCTTGGGAGGCAACCCAAGGTGCTTTGGTATTTATACGTTTGCGTTGATTTTTAATTTTGATCAACATCAGACCCATGCACCTAGGGTGCCACAGGTATGTTCCTAACTCCCTTGTTTTATTTTAGTCTATTGCATTGGGGACAATACATGCTTATAAGTTGAGGGTGTGTGAGGTACTTGTGGGTCTATATGTCCTCTTGGGGGTTTTTGTTGCCGTGTTTATTTTCCCTCAAGTGCTATCTTAGTAGTACCGGTATGTTTAGGTTGTTATTTATATTATTTATGTGTTTTTGTGTTTAATTAAGAAAAATATGGGAACCTTAGTGCAGTCCAATTGTGAAGTTAATGCTTTTTGATTATCTAAAGGATACCCCTCCTGAAATTTTTTATTTTCAAAGTGTGTGTGTAGTATGTTTATGTGTGACAGATGTTGGATCTTGTTATGGCACTAGGATTATAGGCAAATAACTATAGTTAGCATTGCATGAATCGGATAGGTAGTAGTTGATAATACAACCATGTGCTATGTGTGTATGAGGTCACTACTTAGTTAACTGTGTGTGTGCGATCCAGAACTTGCTCGGTTAGTCTTGCCTAGGTTAGAAGATAGGGATTAGGAAAGGATCATAGGCCGTGTTTGAATAAAGTCCACTTTTATCCTAAATGCCAAATCAAATGAATAAGTATCCCTTGATCCCGACTTTGAGCCTTAATTGACCTACTTCTTTTATTAGCCTATTCACCTTCCCATTTTAATTACAATGAACCTGTCTTGGCCCTGGTCACTTCTTGGACACTGTGTACCTCAACTCAGGCAAATCACCTAAGTTGAGGGTGGCTATTATAGGGGTGCGTAGATTGAGTTGGGTATGAAGAAGAGATAAATGAAAGAAAAAGGGAAAACAGGTTGGGTGTGAAGAAAAGAGAAAAAAAAAAGTGAAAAGAAGAGAATATGCAAAGAAAAAAAAAGAGAACAAAAAAAGAGTGTGTTGTGAAGTTTGAGAAAAAATCACACCCAAAATCTCAAAATAAAAGAAAGGAGAATAAAAATGAGAAAGGTTGGAAGTTGGAGCCAAAAATAGTGTAGTGTCAAGGAGGGTTGAGTCACCATATCCATATGTACCATACCCGTCCCTAAGCCTACATTACAAGCCGAGTAAAGTCCTATAGTGATCCTAGTCCAATTGTCCGAAAACTAAGGCGTGGAAAATAAGGGCAAGCCTATGGTATTTCATGCACACTATTAATTACTTTGTGAGAGTGAGTGTTTTGACCTCGTCCCTACTTTGATATTCATTAGTATATTGTGAGTACATGAGACTTCTTTGATTGTGAGAGCGCATGGGTTGCATTGTTAGCTGCTAGTTGTTTGAAAAATATCGTTCGCAAATATGCTTAGTTGTTTGTGCATAATCTGGTGCCATCACTTGATCCCTTCTATGTCATGATCCTATGTTTCTTGTGTACACACTTTGGTTTTGATTTGCAAATAGGAGGGGTCGTAAAAGTTTTGTGCCAAAGGCAATGAGTCGACTGCCACAGGGCCCTTAGATTGTTCGCCTGAGGACATGCAAACGTTCTAAGTTGAGGGTGTTGATGTGCCATGGTTACATGGCACTTTCGACGCTTAAAACAAGGAAAATATGCAATAACTTGGGTGTATTTGGTTGGTATGATGTGGTTTCTGTCCTACTTTGCAGGAAAACAGGTTTTGAAGGCAAAATGATCAAAAAAGAAGAATCAAGCCCGAGAATGAAGTGTCGGAAGATGAAAGAACAATAATCTGCACTAAAGTGGGAGTCAAGACAGCACTCACGTGACGTAAGTGGTGCCGTGAGTCACACTCCAGTGTGAAAATTGTGCCTGATTTCCACGCCAGGCATCCACGTGGCGTGGGTCCACCTACGTGACGTGGAAAGGTGGCGTGACTCAACTTCTGAAGACATATAATTGAGCCTAATTTGCACGACACTCACCTACGTGGTGTGAATTGGTTCCACGACACCAAGTCACGACACCGTGAAATTTGCCGACTCTGTTCTCCTATTTTGCTTAGGATAGGATTAGCTTTGTACCTATAAATACCCCTGTATAGTCCTATGTGTGAAATTAATTCAGAGTTAGTCATTATATTATTTTGAGAGCTATTTCATATTTTTTTAGAGTTTGCAAACATATTCTCGGTTTTGTACTTAAAAACCCTGAGTCGAGATTTATTGATAATAGAGATTTTAGTTTTTCTTCATCATTGTGAGATTACAATCATGTTTTAATATTTGAATTCTTCTTGTGTTCTTACTAGTATGAGTAACTAAACCCATCAACTAGGGTTGTGTGAACCATGAGGAATTAACGAAATCGATTAAGTGCAAGGCAATTCTGAACCGCTGTGTATGCATGTATTATTGTTTCCTTCGTTATGATTGCTCTTCTAACAATTGAGAACGTTAGAAACCCGCCTGTATTCTATACCTACTCGAGATAGAGGTAGAGATTGGGAAAAGAAGATAACAACAGAGATTTGAAGCAATCAACCTTCATCTAATAATTGGAGCCTTAGCGGGAAAAGTTATCTGAGATCGAGGACAAGGGTTAGTAGTGCGACACTCGGAGACCGAGAGGAGAAGAGTGAAATTCATCTAACCAAGGTCGAGAGACGTTTAGATGAACATATCTTGTCAGATTTTGCATGCAGCATAGCGGGACATTCTTGTGAGCACAAATAACCGGTGGAGTTAAGGAATCATTGGGGATCACATTCCTAGTGAATTTTTAGTATTGTTTACAAACTCGATACAATCAGCAATCGTTACTGTCACTATTATTCACAAAACCTCCCCCAGTTTTACTTTCTTTCCAATTGGTCCATCTAGTATTCTAACCAACTTCGACCTATTCCCTGTGGGATCGACCTCAACCTTGGTTGGGTTCTATATTTGATACAGCGACCACATTGTACTTTCTCAGAGGTATATTTTGGGCGACTGATTAGAATTGTTGAAGGATTATGATATGATGATTCTCTATCATCTAGGCAAGGCCAATGTGTTGGTGGATACCTTGAGTAGGAAAATTGTGAGCATGGGTAGTCTTGCTATGTTGATGGTTATGAAGAGACCTTTGGCTATGGATGTTCAGCGGTTGGCCAATAGTTTCATGCTACTTGATCTTTCTGAGCTAGGTAGAGTTCTTGATTGTGTTGAGGTGCGGTTTTTATTGGTGGAGCAGATTTAAGATAAGACTTTTGAGGATGGGAATTTGTGTATCATTCGGCTAAAGTGTTGAAGGGTGAAGCCAATGAAGCAAGTCTTGATTCGAATGGTGTTTTGAGAATCAAGGGTTAGATTTGTGCTCCTAGGATTGGCGATTTGACAAGGTTGATCATGGAGAAGGCTCATAATTCACGATATTCTATTCATCCAGGTGAGGTAAAAATGTATCATAATTTCAAGTGATATTATTTGTGGTGTAGGACGAAGAAAGACATCCTGAAATTCATGGCTAAGTGTCTGAATTACCAGCATGTGAAGCATGAACATTGTAAACCAGGTGGATTGACTCATAGAATGCCTATACATGAGCAAAAATTGGAGTGTATTACTTGGATTTGGTGGTTAGTGTTGCCTTAGACATCGGTGAAGTTTGACTCTATTTGGGTAATTGTGGATAGATTGACCAAATCAGCTTATTTCATACTAGTAAAGGTGAACTACAATGCAGAGAATTTAGAGAAGATCTACATTTGGGAGATAGTTCGGTTACATACTGTGTCCATTTCCATCATTTCAAATATGGGTGTACAATTCACTTCTCATTTTTAGAGTTCTATGCAGCGTGAGTTGGGAACTTAGTTGGAGCTTAGTACAATATTTCACCCTCAAATAGATGGCCAGTCAGAGCATACTATTCAGGGTGTTAGAGGACATGCACATACCTTGTGCTTGGATTTTGGTGGTCATTGGGACCAGTTTTTGCCCTTACCAGAGTTTTCCTACAACAACAGTTACCATTCCAACATTCAGATGGCACCGTTAAAGGCTTTATGTAGGAGAAAGTATAGATATCTAGTTGGTTGGTTTGATTTCTTCGAGTTTAGATCGTGGGGTACAGGTTTGTTAAGGGACTTTATGAAGAGGCTGAATTAATTCAGGATCGGCTCTTGGCGTCCTAGAGTAAACAATAGAGTTATGCTGGTAGGAGATTTTGTAACTTGAAGTTTATGAAGGGTGAGCGAGTCTTGTTGAAGGTGTCACACATGAAGGGCGTGAAGAGGTTTTAGAAGATGAGCAAGCTTAATCTAAGGTTTATTGTCCCTTTTGAGATTCTTCAGAGAATTGGAGAGGTGGCCTATGAATTGGCTTTACCTTTAAGTCTTCCAGCTGTTCATCCCATTTTTCCTGTTTTGATGTTAAAGAAATATCATTCCAATAGTTCTCATGTGATTCGCTGGGACTCGGTGGATTTGAATCAGAATTTGAATTTTGAGGAGGAGCCCATAGCTATTTTGGATAGATGGTCTAGGAAGTTGAGGTCTACGAGTATTGATTTCGTAAAGGTTCATTGGATGTATCATCCGATTAAGGAGGCTACATGAGAGATAGAGTCAGACATGCAGAATAGATTTCTTCAGTTTTTTAATAGTTCAGGTACCTTTATTACTCTTATGTTTGAGGACGAATGTTTATTTTAGTGGTGGATGATGTAACGACCCGTATAGTAAAATTAGGATTTTTGTGTATTTTGATCATTTTACCCCTATATAGTTGTATTTTGGTGTTTATGATCAGTAGGAGTGAGTGGCACAATTCCCATGGTGTTCAGTTGTGTTTTATGAGAGTTTTTTTATTTTGGAAGGTTTTGAATTTGGTTGGGTTGACTTTGGTCAATAATTAGAGATTTAAGTGTCATATGAGAATTTCATCAACTTAATTAGCTGTGGAACATCATTTTTGGGCTAGTAGCATTGTTGGTTCAGGTCTTGAGGCTTTTGGTTTGATTTTGGGTAGTTGGAGTTTTTGACCTAGAGTTGACTTTTAAAAACGTCCATTTATAATGAGATCTGTTGGAAATTCTAACGATTTCATTGAGTCTGAAATGTCGATCTTGGTCTAATAGCATAGTTGGTTTGTGTTCATGGGGTTTCGAGAATGTTTTTATGGCTGATTTCAGGTGCGATAGTCTTGTGCCACAATTGTGCGTTGCTTATGTCTAGTATGGCCACTCTTGCGAGTATTGGTCCATTTCTATGGATCCACACCAACCAAATTATCTCTACTCCTATGGAGCTGATTTGGATCAGCCTTAACCACTTTAGCGAGTTTTCATCCGCATCAGTGGCTGCAGATATCTTTTGAACCTGCATGCCCGCTCCTGCAAAATGAACCCACTTATGCGGTGGACTATATGGCTAGGGGTCCTTACAAGTGAGGCTTTTTTCCACTCCTGCTGTCAATCTTCCGCTGAAGCGGAGACGTTGTCACTTAAATAGTACCTTTTTTATTTTCCCCTCATTTTTCCATACCTAGATTTTGGAAGATTCTAAAGGTGTTTTTAAAGATTTCTTCATTAGGTAAGTTTCTAAACCAATATTTTATCATTCTCCAATGATTATTTCATGATTTCCCTTCAAATCTTGAGTTTTCAACTTGAAAATTTGGATTTTCCTAGTAAAGTAAATGGTTGATAAATTAATGATTTTAATATCAATTTCAACTTCGTTTTTGATGAAATTTCAGATTTGAGCTCCTTAAGTTATGAGTAATGTGATTTTTTAAATAAAATTTTAGTTTTTCCTTTGTGGGCTCGGAGCTAACGTTTTGGACCTCAATTCAATGTATAGCAATATAGGTATCCTTAGTTTCGTATTCTCAAGTAGAATCCATATTTAAATAGATTGGACTCATTCAGAGATGATTTGTTGAGACTCTTTTTGACTATTTTCAAAGTACTTATGTGTTAGTTGCTTGTATTGGAGTAATGGAAATAGAGTTCTCATATAGATGAGGTGGCGAGCACCTTTGCGGATACCAGTGTATTGTAAAGGGATAAGAATGTAATTTAATGACTTGTTTTGGATATTTTCCTATTCTTGATTGTCAGATTGTGTTGTGAAAAGTGGATTGGTGGTTATATTGAACTTCATAGGTGTTGATATTGATGGTATATCCCTTTATGAGTGAGATTTGAACTATTTGAGCTAAATTGATGAATTTTGGGTTTGCAGCCGGTCGTCTTGAGTTGATATGGCCTTATGAGCCTATATTTGAGATATTGTGTCATTTCTTATTATCGTGTTTCATGCATACTCACCCATATTCATATCATAGCATTGAAAAAGATGATATTTTGAGAAAGACTGATTTTGAAACAACTAGCATGCCCAATGAGAAAGTGTTCCGAGTGGATTTTATTGATTTAAAACTTGCATGCCTGATGAAAAAGTATTTTAGGTGATTTTACCAATTCTTACTTGCATGCCCGATGATAAATTATTTTAGGTGGCCTGATGAAAAATGGTCGCAGGTGGATTTATTGATTTACATGCCCGATGAGAAATTATTTTATGTAGATATATGGACCTCGCAAGTCCCCTATAGGTCCCAGCTAGCCAGGCAGAGCAACGGGTGTATACTGTCATACATTACATCATATTGCATCTATCTCATTATTTCAATATGATTTTTTTGTGGTCTTTTAATATTGTGATTAGTGATTTGCTGATATTATATTAGATTGAGAGAGAGCGGACTGATATAGTGTTGTCTCCCTTATTTCTGAGATAAATATGCTAGTCTAGGTATGGCTTTCCTGAGTGTAGGTTATTTGGTTGTGTTAGATGGTTGGTTTCGATATTTATTGCCACTAATTTGAATTAGGATTGATCAATGATGATATTGAGTACATGTGTTTTGTTACTCACGCTTATTATTTTTTGTACCTTACATGCAGGTACCAAGCTGGAGGTCACCGGACATTGATCTTGCAACTTTGAGGTGATTATCTTTAAAAGATTTTGAGGTGTCAGCTGTTGATTTCAGATATACTTAGATTCTTTATCCTATTATGGTCTTATGAAGTTATTACATTACAGACACTTTTGGACTATTTCATTGTACTTACACTCTTAGAGGCTTGGCTTGTGACTACAAGATCTGGGATATTGATGTTAACCCTTGTATTTTCTCTAGTCAATTGTTTTGAGTTATTTTAGGCTTTGATAGTTATTTCTACTTCTTTCACTTTTTAAATTATTTCCGAATATGTGTTGGGTTGAGTTTAGGCTTACCTTTCGCGGGGATGGGATGCGTGGTGAAGGGTGTGATATGTGTCATCATGATCTCGTTTTTAGGCTGTGATAATATTTAATTTAGATCGAAGTATATGCCTACAAACTATATCTTATATTTGGATCGAAGTGGTACGCCGTTCAAGTATATGAATTAGAGTGGCAGGCCTGCCCTACATATTCATTGTGTTACATTCATTATCATTTACTTCTTGTTGTTTAGATTCTTAAAGTTATGTGCTTAAGCGTGGGGAAACTGCTTTGGAGTTTATCTGACTTTGATTGAGAGTCTGTTATCGTTTGTATACATTGTTGATGAGCTTAGTTGCTAGCACCAATCTTTAAGAAATGAGTCTATATTTATGGTTAGGAATTGATTAGTATAGTATATAATCGACCCTTGTCATCACTCCATATTTAGAGACAGTCAATGTTACTGTTGATTACACGTGTTTTCGTACTACCCTTGTTGTTTTTGCACCTTTATAGTATAGGTTTCGAGGCCAATTGTCATGACCCAATTTCTCAGGTCATGACAACACTTACTTCAACTCACCAGTAGCTAAGCCAAGCCATAGCCCGGAACGACAAGTAATGGGCTAACGGGCAGAAGATGAAAATAAACAAGAAATAAAGCCAACAAGAACAATAACATAAGCGGAAGTGAAGAAATATACATACATAATATATCATACAGGAGAAGAAAGAGGACAAAATAACAAAATGAACCCCTCCCAAGACCTGGTAAGGTCGATACTAGAGCCATTAAAATCAAAACAGAGTACTAGCCAGAATCCAAAATATGCATGTATGTAATAGTCTCGGAATACAAAAGACTAATATTGAAACAGATGGAGGAGGATCAACCTCAAACTCTAGAAAGCTTACCCCGTCTCCGGATCAGTAGTTGGGCCTGAGAATAACATCAACGTCGGCTGCTCATACTCGGATCTGCATCAGGGAAAAGATATAGAAGTGCAGTATGAGCACCAAAGCAATGGGTACTCAGTAGATATCATCGGTCGACTGAGCTCAAATATAGGAAAAGTATAAATATAATGCAAGAGTGTAAGCTAAGCCAACAGTAGTAGGGGTAGAAATATAAATATCTACAAATTAGGCATATGCGATAAATGAATTAATAAGGACAATACAGGAAATAAATAACTCCATAGTAAGAAAGACGAGCTAACTAAAACCTAACTGGGACCTCATAAGCCCCAAAGGCACACAAAAGAAGACAACTAACCCTATCGAGCCCCCATAAGCCGACGGGTGCACATAAGAAGTAACTAAAGTAAAATGTATAAGTAACCCATAGCTAATCCTATATTAGGAAACCATATGATCCCAAATCCATGATAAAAACTATCCAGATATGCACCGGGCTTGAACCGACACCAATGGGTAATAACGAGAGGCTAGACGCTGAGCTCTAGCCAAAAATAGTAGATAATAATGAGAAGCCATACGCCGAATTCGAACCCAAAATAGTCGGTAATAACAAGAAGCCACATAAATCATGTATAACATAACTCAATACCATTGTCGATACTTCCAATAACAACCGTAATCCATACCAGAATATCCCAAACGTATCATAACCAGATACCGAACTCGAATTGGAACTCCCAGTAACCATACCATAACCAGAATTTAGTGATCCCATAAGAAGCCAATCACAACCATAAATCGATACCAAAACCATACCAGAATTGGAATGCATTTACGTAAGTATAAGTGTAACAAGGTAAAAAGAAAAAAATATTAGGTTTCCAAGCCTATCCCTAGAACGTAAGGTCATAACTACCAATCTCGGGCAGCAAAATCCACTACCTCAAAGTGGGTCCCAAATACTACGTCACGAAAGGGCGATCCAAGGCAATTACTATGCTACCCAGGAAAAAAGGTCTAAAACAGGCCAGAAACCAAGTCTAGGTCAACCCCACCCAAAAAAATAGTGTAAAATGGTAGTCGAGAGTCCAACTAAGCCTAAAGAGTCTTCAAGTCAAGTATATTAGCTAAAAAGGGTAGTGGGGCCCATTACGGGGTCTCGATAGTCGAACTAAGGTCGAATTCTAGTCGAGTTTAGTCTAAGGCTTCCTAACTCTATCTCAATGTGCTAAAAATACTAATCCTATCCCTATAGGATGATACTACACTATATTAGGGGATAATAGGCCCGAAATCTACCAAAATGGGGCCCTAGCCGTCAAAATAAGGCATAAAATACTAAATTGATTACTAAGTTAAAACTATCGTCCCATAACTAGCACAATACTACACTAATAATATAGATAAGCTCAATATAAAGATAGGGTAAGCCTAGCCTACCTGGATGCCGCCAAACGCTTACTGAATCCTCTAAATCAGAGCTTTTTCCTTTCGAGAAGCCTCCGAGAGCTGCCACGCTATCAAAACAACAGTTTATACGTCAGGATGAGAAAAATTATACCCACATTATGTATAAATGCTCTAGTAAAAAATTGGACCAAAAATCCTATGTGGGACCTGCTTGCAGATTCATGAAATTGAAACCATCATAGCATCCCACACTGCTCAAGGATCAAAAGCCACATGAAATCAGTTAAATTCGAGCTCAAAACAGTCCTCAAATCAGTCCCAACAACAATCCAAAATAAATAACTAAAATGGAGGATTACGTGGAACAATTGATGGGGAACTTATCGATTATTGACGATATAGAGTCCCCACACATGATCTTAAGCTAATCCCAGATCAACTATATGATTTTCTGACAATTCTAGAGCTCAAAGTGCCTGAAATGGTATTTACACTTAGGAACTTATGAGAGAAAAATAAAGGAGATGATATATATATATATACTGCCAGGGGTTTTCTCATCACGGTCTCGAGGTCCCCTGGTCACAGTCGCGATATCCCACTAACGGGACCGTCACGATCACAGTGGCCTAGCCATGCGGTCGCGATGACTAAGCTGGCCCGACCCCACGACCTCTTTCATTAGGGTCACGAGCCCTTAAGCCTTGCGATTGAGATGACTAATATCATGGACCTTATCAATCACGGGGGTCCTCATAGCGGTCGCGATGAAGGAACTGGGTTTGCATCAGGTGTTGATGTACCAGCACCAAGTTGCAAATATCCTGACCTTGCCCTCAAGATTCGTTAAAAATCCCTTGAATTCAAATGAACTATGATACCCTACCAAATTCAATATTTTGAAGTCAATGACGCCATCAAAATTTCCATATGAGGTTATTTCGATAAAAAGTGGGTCCCACACCCAAGGAACCATTTTAACCAAATTCCATCCAATAGCCCAAAATGAGTTCGAAATCCTCGAGACCTGGACCAAGGGTCTTCTAAGACTAAAATCGACATTCTAGAACTATTGAGACTGTCAAAAATCACATTCGAGGCCGTTTACATGAGGTTTAGGCTCGAGACCCATTTTTCAACTTTAGAAGCTCCAAAACAGAAAAATGATTCGAAAAACCAAACGAACTGCCTAATAACCGAACTGTCAGTCCCAGTAAGTCATAAATGACCTGGGGAAGCTATAGAAAAGTTCTAAATACAATAAAAATATGAAAACAGGGAAAATGATCTGGAGAGTCATTACAACATCCACTACTAAAAGGACTTTTATCTTCAAAAGTAAAGGATAAGGAAGTACCTGAAGGCTCGAACAGGTAGGGATACTGGGTCCACATATCATGATCAGTATCCTAGGAAGACTCCTTTACTGGGCAGTGAATCCACTAAACCTTAACTACATGAATGTCCCTGAAGTGCAACCGCCTGACATCTCTGGCCAAAATATTCATAGGCTCCTCTACGAATGTCAACCTCTCATCCAACTGAACCGAGTCCCACCGAAGTATATGAGCCTCATATAGGATATAAATCTGCAGCATAGATACATAAAACACTGGATGGATAGCTGAAAAGGCTCGAGGCAAAGCTAATTCATATGCTACCTCCCCAAATGTCCGTAGGATCTCAAATGGTCCAATATACCTGGGGCTGAGCTTTCCCCTTCTGCCGAACCTCATCACACCATCTGTGGGTGATACTTACAGAAAGACCTGATCACCAACTCTAAACTTCAAGGCACGAAATCTACGGGCAATATAACTCTTTTGTCTCCTCTGTGCTGCTCGTAACCTATCTTGAATCACCCAAACTCGGTCCATTGACTCATGAAGCACATCTGTACCACAAGGACTAATCTCAAAAGTCTCAAACCAACCAACTGGCGATCGACAATGCCTACCATACAATGCCTCGAATAGAGACATTTGAATACTCGAATGAAAGCTGTTATTATAAGTAAATTCTGCCAAAGCTAAAAACTGATCCCACTGACCTCCAAATTCTAAGACACAAGCACGGAGCATGTCTTACAAAACCTGAATAGTCCACTCGGACTGTCTGTGTAATGATCCTAATTTTTGAATTTGAGAATTTTTTGCATTTTCCCCTCCCCGTGGTTGCCTTATCTTATTTATGAGTTGTGGGGATGGTTTTTGTGGTTCCCAATGCATTCAGAAGTGTTTTATATGACTTTTTGGTTTTGAGTATCCTTAAAATGATAGGTTTGACTTCGGTCAATATTTTATGATTCGAGTCTCGGATGAGGTTTCTGACTGTTTCATTAGACCCGGAGCGTCGATTTTAGGTTGATAGCATAGTTGGTTTGGGTTCAAAACCTTTAATTGTATTTCAACCCTTCATTTAAAAAAATAATGTATTTTGGTCTAAAGAGGTTCCGAGGGTTAATTTATTGTAACAGACTTTTTTTCATAAATTAATGATTCCATTGGATCCGAAATGTGTTTTATGATCAATTTGCACTATTGATACATATTTATAGGGTTCCGGATGAGTTTGGATGGTCAAAAATAAGTTTTTAAAATTGCTGATGGTTGGTCAATGGTTGACCGTGGTCAACGGTCAACAAGACAATCTTCTTTGCTGAAAATTGCCCAATTTCGGGATTTACCCCATTTTTGCTCATTTTCACCATTTTTGCCATATTGAGAGCTTAGAGAAAAATTTTGGGGGAGATTTCTTGCGTAAGTTCGTGTGGATAAGTTCCTAAATCAATTCTAAATTATCTCCTACCAATTTTATCGTCTAAATTCTTCTAAATCAAAGATTTCAAAAGAGGATTTTTGGGGGGTTTTCTCCAAATTAAAAATTTGTCATTTCTTTGATTTGAGCTTCGAATCTTCCTCGTTTTTGCTTAGGCTTTCACCCATAGAGTTCTTTTCACTTGAGGATTATGATTTTCAAATAAAAATTCTATTTTTACCCTTTTTGATTTTTGATGAATTTTTGAGGTTTTGCGGGTAAAGCTTGAAAATGGTTTTTCTTTGATTTAGACCTTGTTTTTAACTCATTTTCGCATGGGTTTTCAGCTGTAGGTTCCTTTAACCTTGGGGAATGGGATTTTAAAATAAAATTCTAGTTTTACTCCTTCGTTTCCAAAACCCATTTTCAAGGTCCGTTTTTGACCCGTTTTAAATATGATCAATATGGGTATCATTAGCTTCCTTTTGACTTGTAAATGACATATTTGAATTGATTGGATGCATTTGGTGTTGATTCGAGAGAGTTGAGATTCCGATTGAGGTTTTGAATTGTGTTTGAGCTTGCGGGTCTTCATTTAAGGTAAGTTGAGTTACACCTTGACTTTTTCCAAAGTGCTTATGTATTGTATGCCTGTTTGTGATAAATGTATTTCGTTTAGGATTGGGATTCCCACTTAGGTGAAATGGCGAGCATCTCCGCGGGTGCCAGAGTTATTCAGTGGATTGTAGTTAGATTATTTGCCTTCCTTAGTTAGTATTAGTGTTTGTAATCATCCTTAGAAGTAGAATATAAGTAGATAACTTAGTGATCTTGTAATACTAGTATTGAATGCCTATTTTAGAGCTTGGATCATGTTTAGTGGAATTTTATGTAATTTTTGCGGCTTTAGTGACTCTTATGGGATAATTGTGTTATTATCGTTATTTGATGGAATAATTGGAGTTAAGAAGATACTTAGAGTATGATGGACTTGTAATAGTTGATGAAGCTTGATTTATGGAATAAGCTAGGCTTGGGTAGTCTCGCGTTATATTATTTGGATTGTTGATATTTATCATTGTGTGCCCGAGTGGGGGCTTATGTGAATATTATTATTGTTTGAGTGTAGACACGATGGTGATGCCCGAACGGGGGCTTGAATTATATTGATTGGACATAATTGTGCATTTAATTGCCATATTATTTACTATGTGGACGAGTAAGGGCTTGACTTGATGTTGTTGGTCATGCTAAATGCCTTATTCATTATTATGTCACCCGAGTGGGGGCTTGACTTGTCATCATAGGCCTTACCTGTGCATTGAAATGTCATATCTATTATTGTGTCGCTCGAGTGGGGACTTGACTTGACATTGTAGGTCTTATCTGAGCATTTTATTGCATATTCATCATAGTGATGCCCGAGAGTGGGCTTGAAAATGATAATATTGATGACTACATGACCATTCATTCTGTTGGTACCAAGTGGAGACTGATATCATGAATTATTGATACATTGAGTTGATTCTGAGCTCACCTATGCATGTATTGAATTGATATTGATCTTCATACTAATTGATTATGATCATTACATCCTCATATCGCGCATATATTCATGAGGCATTGGTACCACTGAGACATACTGATTTTTGTAAGAAAATAAGATATTTTATAAAACGCCTATACCGAGGGATGTGCTGGCATCAGAACACATACCAAACCAACACCAGAAGCATCACTGTAGATGGTAAACCCCTCTCCCTCAACTGGAAGGGTCAAAACAGAAACTGAAGTGAGCAAGTCCATGAGTTCTAGAAAGTTTGCCTCACAACCAGCAGACCACTAAAATGAAACCTCCTTCCTAGTCAATCTA
The DNA here is from genome assembly GCA_031232105.1 of Capsicum rhomboideum. NCBI lineage: Eukaryota > Viridiplantae > Streptophyta > Magnoliopsida > Solanales > Solanaceae > Capsicum > Capsicum rhomboideum. The sequence goes on along the minus strand of CP124713.1, from coordinate 123,398,589 downwards.
GTCATCAGGGATGCACTAGTAAAAAAACTCTCAAAGAACCGCCTGTAGTATCCTGCCAACCCAATAAAACTGTGAACCTTAGTAGGAGACGTATGCCTAGACCAACCACGAATAGACTCAATCTTTATTGGGTCCACCATAATACCATTCTTGGACACCACATGCCCCAAGAAAGCTACAGACTCAAGCCATAACTCGCACTTTGAGAATTTGGCATAAAGCCTATGATCTTGTGGAGCACAGTCTTCAAATGCTGCTCGTGATCCTTCCTACTCCTCGAATAAATTAGAATGTCATCAATGAAAATGATCATGAAAGAGTCTAGAAAAGGCCTAAAAAAGTAGTTCATCAAATCCAAAAATGTTACTGGGGCATTGGTCAACCCAAAAGACATCACCAGAAACTCGTAATGGCCGTAACGAGTCCTGAAGGCTGTCTTAGGGATGTCCGCAGCCTTAATCCTTAACTGATGGTAACGAGACCTCAAATTAATATTATAAAACACTGTCGCACCCTGAAACTAGTCAAATAAGTCATTGATACGAGGCATGGGGTACTTATTCTTCACTGTCACCTTATTCAGCTGCCTGTAGTCGATACACATCCGCATAGAACCATCCTTCTTCTTAACAAACAAAACTGGAGCACCCCAAGGTGATACACTTAGTCTAATAAAACCCTTAACCAGAAGATCCTGAAACTGACTATTTAGCTCTTTTAGCTCTGTAGTATCCATACGCTAAGGAGCTATATAAATAGATCGGGTGCCCAACTCGAGGTCAATAGCAAACTCTATATCACGCTCAGGGGAAAGGCCATGTAGGTCGGTAGGAAAAATATTGGGAAAATCATGAACATTATGAACAGAGTCAAATGAAGGACTCTCAGCACTAACATCCCGAACATAAGCAAGGAATGACTCACAACCCCTCGATATCAGTCTACTTGCCCGAATTCAGTCTACTTGCCCGAATGTAAGAATTAATTCCCATCGGTGCGTAGCTAAAATAACCCAACCACACAACTCGAGGTATGTTAGGCATAGCTAAGGTAACGGTCTTAGCAAAGCAATTCAAAATCGCATGGTAATGGGATAGCCAATCCATGCCCAAAATTACGTCAAAATCCAGCATATCTAGCACAATAAGATCAACTCGAGTATCATACTCTCGAACAGTCACCAAACATAATCTATATACCCAATCCACTACTAAGAAATCACCCACGGGGGTAGGTATATGCAATGGCACAGATAAAGACTCCAAAGATAAACTCAACCACGGTGCATAATAAGCAAAAACATATGAAAATGTGGAATTGGGATCAAACAAAAAAGAAGATGGATGATGGCTTACGAAATCGTACATGTGATCATAGCGTCTGAAGCCTTAGCATACAGCCTACCCTGTACAACATACAAATGACCTTGTCTGCTACTAGAATAGATGTCTGCCCGACCACCTATCCTACCTGCCTGAGGACCACCTCAAGAACCCTGGGGACCACCTATGTAACCTTGAGCACCACTCCTAACTGGCGGCGACACTGATCTGATCGGCTGAGCGCTCTGAACTGCAGGCTCAATCATCCCACGCCGGGGACACTCACAAGCAAAGTGACTAATAACCCCACAATCATAGCATACCCCCTAGCACTCTTCTCTATCTAGAAGGTCCGGCTGATCCAGAATGACCACCTTTGCCCGACGACCCTGACTGAATACTCCTTTGTGGCTGACTACCACTCTGACCACCAGAACCACTATAACCAGGCTGACCCCTATCCAATAGCTGAAGTGCTGCCTGAACGAGCTTACTAGACTGACCCTGACACTGATAAGGTTGTTGTTGAGGGTACCTACCTTGAAATTCTCTGCCTCTGGATTGTGAGCCGTTGTGGCTCCCACTGTAATTGCCCTGATAATGGGATCTCTTATTATTGTTCCCTTGGGCCTTGTGATCCATCTCCTCTATAGAATAAATGTGCTCAATAATATCAAAAAAAGACTACCCCGAAGTCACCAAACTCTGAGTAGCCCTGCTAAGTGGTAGTCTCAAGCCCTAACAAAGCATCTAATCCGCTCATACTTAGTAGGTAGAATCATATTAGCATGTCTGGCTAGCTCATGAAATCTCGCCTCATACTAAGCCACAGACATAGAACCCTGTCTCAATGTAGAAAACTCATCTCTCTGACGCTCGTGCATGCTGCGAGGCATGTAATTCCCCAAGAAAGCCTCAGAAAACTTAGTCCAAGTCACAGGTGGAGATCTAGCTTGCCTGGAATCTAGATAACCTCTCCACCATCTCCTCGTTGTTGTGTCTAGTTGATAAGAAACAAAATCCACTCCACGCGACTCAACCAACCCCAAATTACATAACCTCTCCTCACAGCTGGTCAAAAATTCATAAGCATCCTCTCCTGGGGTCCCAACAAACCTAGGTGGAGTTAATCTCAAAAATTAGCCCAGCATCTTCTGCTCCTCTGTAGACATAACTGGGTGGGCTACTACCGGCTAAAAAACTATCAGTGCTGGTGGAACCTCTGCTCCAGGAGCCGCAGCTGCAGGCTGCGCCCCTAAATTAATGCCACTCTATACTGCTGGATGAGATCCATCTATCGACGGACCGCTAACTAACCCCAATAACTGAACCAGTGCATCACGAAGAACTGAAGATGATATAAACCCAGGTGGGGCTTGGGCTATCCCCTGGCCCACCTGCTGCTGTGGCGGCAGAATATCTGGAGCTATCTTAGGCTCAGGAGCCATAATAGGATCTAGCAATGGCTCCCTAGCCTGATCTCGAACTAGGGCAGCAGCTTTGGTCTTCCCTCAACCTCGGGGTCGACCTTTGCCCCTAACGGGAGCTCTAGTAGAGGGCTCGGGGTCCTAATACCAGACGACCTCACCCCACTCCTAACCATCTGCGAAAGAGTGAAATGTAGAAACCAACACAGACACAACGCATGCAAGTGAGCCAAAAATATGAGATTTTTCCTAAAAATATTCTATAGCCTCCCAAAGATAGCAGACGTCTTTATACCGATCCGTGGGGCTCTACTAAACATAGGCTCTTGCACCAACAATACTGGTGAACCTAGGCTCTGATATCAAACTGTCGCAACCCAATTTCTCAGGTCATGATGGCACCTACTTCAACCCACCAGTAGGTAAGCCAGCCATAACCTGAAATGACAATTAACGGGCTAACGGGCGAAAGATAAAAAGAAACAAGAAATAAAGCCAACAAGAACAATAACATAAGTGGAAGCAAAGAAATATACATACCTAATATATCGTACAGGAGAAGAAAGAGGATAAAATAACAAAATGAATCCCTCCCAAGACCTGGTAAGGTCTATACTAGAGCCACTAAAACCAAAACAGAGTACTAGACAGAATCCAAAATATGCATGTATGCAATAGTCTCGGAATACAAAAGACTAATACTGAAACAGATGGAGGAGGATCAACCTCAAACTCTAGAAAGCTTACCCCATCTCCGGATCAGTAGCTGGGCCTGAGAATAACATTAACGTCGGCTGCTCGTACTCGAATCTGCATCAGGAAAAAGATACAAAAGTGCAGTATGAGTACCAAAGCAACGGGTACTCACTAGACATCATCGGCCGACTAAGCTCAAATATAGTAAAAGCATAAATATAATTCGAGAGTTTAAGCTAAGTCAACAGTAGCAGGGGTAGAAATGTAAATATCTACAAATTAGGCAAGTGCGATAAAGGAATAAATAAGGGAAATACAGGAAATAAATAACTCCACGGTAAGAAAGACGAGCTAACTATAACCTAACTAGGACCCCATAAGCCTAGAAGGCACACAGAAGAAGATAATTAACCCTACCGAGCCCTCATAAGCCGACGGGTGCACATAAGAAGTAACTAAAGTAAAACACATAAGTAACTCCTAGCTAAGCCGATATCAGGTAACCATCTGATCCCAAATCCATGATTAAAACTATCTAGATATGCACCGAACTTGAACCGACACCAATAGGTAATAACGAGAGGCCAGACACCGGGCTCGAACAAAAAATAGTAGATAATAATAAGAGTCCATACATCGGGTTTGAACCAAAAATAGTGGGTAATAACGAGAGGCCACATAAATCATGTACAACATAACTCAATACCACTGTCGATACTTCCAGTAACAGCCGTAATCCATATCTGAATATCCTGAATGTATCATAACCAGATGCTAAACTCAAACTAGAACTCACAGTAACCATACCGTAACCAGAAATCATTGATACCACAAAAATCCAATCTCAACCGTAAATTGATACCAAAACCATATCGAAAATGGAATGCATTTATGTAAGTATATGTGTAACTAGCTAAAGGGAAGAAAATCCTAGGTTTCCAAGCCTATACCCTGACTATAAGGTCATAACTACCAATCTCAGGCAGCTAAATCCACTGCAGCAAAGCGGGTCACAAATACTAGGTCACGAAAGGGCAGTCCAGGGCAATTACTATGCTACCCGAGAAAAAGATGCTAAAATAAGCCAGAAACCAATTCTAGGTCAACCCCACCTAAAGCAATAACTTAAAATGGTAGTCGAGAGTCCAACTAAGCCTAAAGAGTCTTCAAGCCAAGTATACTAGCTAAAAAGGGTAGTGAGGCCCATTACAGGGTTTCGATAGTCGAACCAAGGTTGAATTCTAGTTGAGTCTAGTCTAAGGCTTCCCAACTCCATCTCAGTGTGCTAAAATTACTAATTCTAGCCCTAAAGGATGATACTTCACTGTACTAGGGGATAACGGGTGCCCGAAATTTAACAAAATGGGGCCCTAACCGGCTAAATAAGGCATAAAATACTAAATTGATAATCGAGTTAAACTACATGCCCATAACTAGCACAATAGTACACTACTACTATAAAGAAGCTCAATCTAAAGATAGGGTAAGCCTAGCCTACCTGGACGCCGCTAAACGCTCGTTGAATCCTCTAAACCAGAGCTTTCCCATTCCGAGAGGCCTCCGAGAGCTGCCATGCTATCAAAATAATAGTTTATGCGTCAAGATGAGAAAAACGATACCCATATTGCATATAAACGCTCTGGGTAATCGAACTGTCCGGTAATCGAACTGTCAGTCCCAGCAAGTCATAAATGACCTATAAAATGGTTCTAAAAACCAAATGAACTGTCCGGTAACTGATCTGTCCCTATAAAATGGTTCTAAAAACCAAATGAACTGTTCGGTAACTGAACTGTCAGTCCTAGCAAGTCATAAATGACCTGGGACAGCTGTAGGAAAGCTCTAAACATAGTAAAAACACGAAAACTGGAAAAATGACCTGGAGGGTCATTACACCAATACTATTGATAGGTGATTCCTACATCCTAGTGGTATCCATTAGAGTCTGGAGGTAGCTGCCTTACTAATCCGCAATGTCCAGATTTCTTTATCTTATGCTTATTTCTATCTTGTTTTTTCAGAGAGTGTAGTAATTAGACTTTATCTGCATGTTGAGGAGGTATGTATATGTTAAATATATAAAAATTGTAAAATGGGAACCAACATGTGTAGATGGATGGTACAGTGGCAAAGAACGACCTGCAGAGAAGCTTCCGCACCAATGACGCAGGATCGAATCCTCATGTGGCATTTTTTTTGTTATATTCATTTTTGTATTTTAAAATATCTTTGTTAGGAATTCATAAGCTTAAAATCCTAGATCCTCCCTCTGTGTACTCATGTTTTCAAGTCTTGGGATTTTCAAATGTTGTTCTGTATTCTCTTTTGATGGATTTATGTAATATTTGGTTTTAAAGATTTATTTCCGTGTCTTAATTGCTTTATTTTCGCATTTTTTAAAAATTGATTTCACGAACAAGTTGGCTTACCTATCGGGGTTTTTGGATGTGTGTCATCACGGTCTCAAAATTTGAGTTATGACAAGAAATTACTCTCTTCATCTCAATTTGTTTGTCCTACTTTTATTTTTAGCTTGTTCCGAAAGAAATGCCTCTTTCATTTTTTGTCAATTCTTTAGTTCTAATTTTCCACATGACGTATTTAAGACCAAAAATTAAAAAGACATTTTGATACATTCTATGTATCTTTAGTCTAAGACCACATGATTCTTAAAAAAATTACTTTATTAAACTCCTTGTCAAATCAAAATCAGACATATAAATTAAAATGGAGCAAATAGATGTTATTAGGGTGGACATGATATGGTGGATATTAATTAGATATTTTAATACCGTGATTTTGATATTTTATTATGGTATTTCGTATGGTATAAGATATACATTTTAATTTTTTGTTATACGATATAGTATTTGATATTTATAAACAAAATATCGTACGAAAAGATATAGTTACATAAATAATTCATATATACTGTTATAATACTAACAAATATACAACGTAATATTAGAAAAAAACCAAATGTTTAGAAAGTTAGAACTTAGATTACTCTATTTTGATTGAAATATATATTTATTTTTTTTTGTAATTATTAACAGAGAGAGTTACTTGTACTTTCTTTTTAATATATATTTCTACTATTTAAGGTGTTAGTATAATATAATTGAAATTTTTTAAAAGCTAAAGTCATACTATTATATAAGTATATATAAGTCAAAGTTGAATAAATATGATTGTCGATTATCATATAGCAAAATATGGAGACCGAAATTTAAAATACCAAACTACCAAATTAATTTTATATAATAATAATATAATATTTTTAAAATTAAAACTCAAAATTATCAAACTTAAATTTTAATATCATATCGTATCATATCATGCCCATCCAAAATGTTGTCGAGTTTTACACAGATTGGATCGCGAGGGGCTCCTTTGGTCACCCACATATGCCCATTTCCACGCCACGGAATGAAAAATAATTGGGCAGTGAGAGAAATGAGAATACAAGTTTCATTATTTAAAAGGAATCTTTTATAGCATTCATGCGTTCACATTAGTTTTTCAGAGATGCTTCTTTGAAAAGTGATCTGCACCATCCATGTGCTTGTATTATCAAAATAATAATATATACAGTATAATTTCATAAAGTGAGATTTAAAAAAGTTAGATTACAATCCTCAATTATAAGCGAATATGCATTTTCGAGTCCTGGACAAATAAAAGAAGAAAAAGGCGGGTAGTTAAGATAGTGTAGTTCATTTTCACAAGAGTATGAAGCTTCAAATTAAAAAACTTTATTTCTGTGGAAGGGCGAAAGCTAAGGAAGACTGTTTCCAACGGCGGCATGGAGGATAAAAAAGGCGTGTAAGGCAGGGCCAAGGTTGCATGGCTACTAGCAGTGAGATTACATGCTTCAATTTCATAAGTGGTGTAGTGTGTACATATGCTTTATCCCTATCTTAAAAATAGAAGAGATTTTTGATAGACCCCCGACTCAAGAAAATATAGACCAGAACAATAAAGAAAAAAAGATAAAAGTACAAGAAATAACAAATAGTAACATGACAATAACTATAACAAAATAATATGATAGTCGGAGTATAAAAAAATAAATCATAACAGAAGTCGAAATACAATAAACTACAAGAGTAATACTACAACTATTAGCATGGATGAATAACAACCTTCTCGTTTGACCATATGTTTTGAAGTTGAAACTTGAAATTTGAGTTTTTAAAGTTGTGATTTTTGGAACTTGAAGTTGTGTTTGACATGTATTTTACTTGAAAAAAATATAAAGTTTTGTAAATGAAAGTGAAATTTCTCTCAAAATATGCTTTGAGTTGATTTTTGCGAACTTGAAAATATTTTGAAGATAAAATTTTAAAATATGATCAAATTTCATGGCCAAATAATTATGTAAAAATATTATTTTAAAATTTGATCCAAAATCTTTGACCAAACATTAGCCAAGAATTTGAAATTAAGGCCCCTTTGGCCATAAAATTTCTCACTTTATTCTAGGAAATTATTTCACATTATTAAAAAAAAATTATTTTACTTTATTCAAAGATTCTTTTGGCTATGAAAATTTCAAATACAACTTGAAGTTGTATTTGAAATTTGGAAAATAACTAAAACCTTGTTTTAACTTTTTTTTGGGGGGAAATTTCAAAAATAGCAACAAATAAACTTAACTAGAAAAAAAATAGCAACATTTACATAATTACATTTCATAGCAACTCTCTCCTTTAATTTTCTCTCTTTCTCTATCCTCTATTTCTATCATCTATTTTCTTTTTTTTTTTTATTTTTTCCTTTTTTTTCTTTTTCATTCTTTTCTCGTTTTTTTTTTTTATATTTTCTTTTTTTTTTCTTTCTCTTTTTTTTTTAAAAAAAAAAATCATCCTTTTTTTTTCTTTTTTCATTTTTTTCTTTTTTCCTTTGTAGTTTTTTTTTCTTTTGTATTTTCTTTTTTCGTTTTTGTTTCTTTTTTTCTTTTGTATCTTTTTCTTTTTTCTTTTTTTCTTTTTTTCTTTTTTTCTTTTATTGTCTTGTTTTTTCTTCTATTTTTTTCATTTTTTTTCTTTTTTGTTTTCCTTTTTTGCTTTATCATTTTTTTTATATTTTTACTTTTTTTCCTTTTTTGTTGTATTTTATATTTTATATATTTTTAATGTTTTATATTTATTTGTATCAAATTATATATTTCAAATAAATTTATTATTTGTATTTGGATAGTTTAGCCATGAATATGTATAATTTATTATTTGTATACAAGCAAGTATATAGATTAATTGTATTTACTTGAGTCTAAAATATATAAATATGCAATATATCGTTTAATGCAAATATACCGTTAGTATTTGTATATTAAATTTATCATTTGTATTTGTATATTAACAAGTATCATTTGTATGTGTATGGTTTAAGTTGTATAAACATGATCATTTAATACAAATGTAACATTTGTATTTGTATGATTTATCATTTGTATTTGTATTGTTCAATTTGTATAAATAAAATACAATTCGTATCAATGAATATATATATATATATATATATATATTCTAGTGTTCATAAAAAAAAAATCTTTTTCAATTGTACATATATATATATATATATATATATATATATATATTCTAGTGTTCATAAAAAAAAATCTTTTTCAATTGTTTAAAAATACAAATGATGCAGTCAACTACAAATTCAAATACAAATAAATGAAATTACAAATACAGATACAATATGCGGTCAATTATAAATACAAATACAAATACAAACAAAATGAAACCACAAAATACAAATACAATATCCAGTTAACTATAAAATACAAATACAAAACAGTTCTTTAAAATACAAGTGCATCAACGAAAATAGAATTGTATAAAAACATATCATTTGTATTTGGATGATTCCATTGTATCAACAAATACAATTGTATCAACGAATATAAAAAAATAAATAATGGTATAAATACAAATAAAATAAGTGATTTGATATTTTTATTATTACCATGGCTTGTGCTCAACGTAGCCACGTTTTCGAAAATACAAAAATAAAATAGAACCAAAAGGAAAAAAAATACAAAAAAAAATAAAAAAAATTAACTAAGAAAAAAAAACGAAAAAAAAAGAAGAAGAGAGAAATAGAAACTAGAGATAGAAGAGAGGGAAAAAAAGAAAAAGAAAAGCGAAAAAGAAAGAAATGGAAAGAAAAAAAAAAAAGATAAAAAACTAAAAAGAAAAAAAAGAAGAGAAACAAAGGCTAAAGATAGAAGAGAGAGGAAAAAAAAAAAAAAAAAAAAAAAAGGAAAAGAATCCAAAAAGAAGAAAAAAAACGTAAAAGGAAAAAAATAAAGGCTAAAGAAAGGAGAGAGAGAAAGAGAGAAAAATAAGGGAGGATAAAGACCCACTAAAATATTGCTATTTTTGTTATATTTGATAATTATTTTAAAGTGTTGCTATAAGTCATAATTAAGGACTTAAGTTTGTTATGCTGTGTAATTTTCCTTTTTTTTTTGAAATATTTTCATTATTTAACCACATTTAAATCATATTTTATATGTTTTTAAAGTATGTTTAAATTTTAAATATTTCTTACAAAAAGTATGGTCAAACACAACTTCAACTTGAAATAGCAAATAAAGTGATTTTTTTTTTGGGATAATTATGCGAATTAGCCGCTCGGATATTTGTTTTGCAAAAAAAATGGCCTAAATTTGTCAAAATTACCGAAACTAACCATTCCATGTATATTTCCGCTTTTTCTTGTACCTTTCATTTAGCTCTTCTTCAGCCATTAATGGCTTCTTCTTCGTTTCTTCCTTCTTTCTTTGTCGTTTCTAGTCTTCATTCCTTTTTCTCTCATGATCAATCAATCATTAAAGCTTTAAAAGCTCAATTTTAAAATTCCACGTGTAGTAATCGTGAACCGTTTTGAGTGAATAATATATCAAAAGACTCGAAATATCAAGATGAGCTTACATCTAAAATTTGAGGCTGTTTAGAGGAGATTTTGAGTTGGTCGGAATTGAAAGACTCCACTAAAAAAATTATGATTTTCTGTGAATTTCCGACTTATCAATATCAAGGTTGTCTGTAAGGTGTTTGTTTAAGTGTCTGAATAAATTCTTTAGCTCTATGAAAGATATTTTACTTGTCATGTATGCATAATTATATTGAAATTATTTTATTACCAAAGCTTTCACTTTGGGTATTGTTGATATGTGGATTTCTGTAAGGAATTTGGATCCTATTAATGCTAATTATATTGAGTTGGGGTTGAAATCATCGGATTGGTTAATAACTTCAGTAATTAAACCTTTCTGGCATATCTTGGGGTGAAAGAAAGTCATGCAAGATTGCGCTTTTCTTTTTGATCAATACGACTTACATGGTTGTGGAGTTTGCTGGTGGTTTTATGAGTAATAGCTTTGGGTTAATCTCAGATGTCGAGTTACAAACAAATTAAACGCTAGCTCTCTTGCTACTGCAACAAGAGCATTTGTACTACTTGATATGCTCAGCTTTTGCTAGAGTAATCTTCACACATTTGCCATGGAACTATCTCTCGCAAATATGACAACAAATTCGGAATTCATCAGTGGCATAATTATCACCACAAGCTCCAAAGAGAGTTGTCACCTTATTTGTTTTCTTCTTCCTCCTCCATTTTAGGTGGAGACACACTTACTACCTTTGGTTGAGGCTCTGACTTTCGAGGCTGCAAACAAAGATGATAGCAGAAAACATGTGGCCAAACAAAATAAAGAAAAGAAAAAATTATTTGTACAATATTGATACATTGTATAAACATTGTATATAGATGTATATACATATCTGATACATAATTATATATCATATATATATATATATTCATATACTATTTATACAATATTGATATATTGCATATACATTTATATAATATTGAGACACATTTATACATCGATTATACAATATCGATACATTGCATATACACTACATAATTATTTATACAATATTGTTACATTACAAACTATTTATATACTATATATGTATTGTATAAACACTGTATATGGATGTATATATATCTTTCATACATAGTTATACATCATATATATACGATTATACACTATTCATATAACATCGATACATCATGTAACTATTTATAAAAGATAGATACATTAGATATACATTGCATATACAATGTTCGAGAAGTTATATATGAATTTTCCTTGGTGATTAATAAAATTATTAGTTATCAAAAAAAAAAAACTGGCCATTTAACCACGATTTTCTACCATTTAGCCACGGTTAAAATGCAAGTATTTTGACTTTTTGGCTTTATTTTTTTGTAAATCAAAACATGGCTATATTTTTTTATTATATGTATTTGAAATTAACCCTTTTTTTTCATGGCCATAGCTTACTAAAGCTCGTGTTAGAAAGTGATAAATGACAATAACAACAATAATATACCCAGTATATTTCCACAAAATGCGGTCTGAAAGATTGTGATAAACGGAAGGATAAAATAAAAGCACATGAGTAAATCTATTCTTGCGAGACGAAGAATAATGATTTTAAAGTCATGAAAAAAGAACATGGCAGAAAATGTCGTAGAAAATAATTTGAGAATGTACTTGTCATTAAAGAGATTACTAATGAAATAAAATTAGACTAAAAACTAAATTTTGGTCTTGTTAGGGGAACACCTTATTTTTTCTTGAGTAAATACATAGCTAGCGTTTGATCATAGATTTCTAAATATTTTGACAAATAATATTTGAGTGAAGATTTTGGTGAAATTTCACCATGTGTTTGATCATATTATTTGGGAAACATATTTCACTTTTTTAAAAAATATGATTTATACCCATAATTTTTAGAAATTATTAAAACTAATCATAAATTTATATTATCAAAAATAAGAAATATGTCTAACATTTTCTTAGAAGTTGAGAAACAGAAGAAAACCAAGTATACTAAAATTTCATTTGTATAAGCTGCATTGTTATGTACATGCACACGTCTGCTGACAAAATATATTTCTAGATTATATCTGTGTAAAGCAGTCACGATACTAATACAATATCCACCTATATATACATAACAAGATATAAGTTGTATTATTATGTTCATGCACACGTTAGTTGAGATCAATAAATAGTGGGTGTTTTTATAAAAGATAAAAGTTTGGTGTAAAATTTGAACTTTTAAAAGTTCCCAAAAAATGAAATTTGGCCCAAATACTAGTTTTTTCTAGTATTTGGAAATTTGGATTATTTGCCAATTTTTTATTTTTTTTTTAAATAATGACGAATGATATAGTCAAATATTATTTGCCAACTTTTTCCCCAAATTTTTCTTGAGAAATCTATGGCCAAACGGGTTAATAAAGTCACCCTTAAAGTAGCACCCATTTTAAAGAAAAGACACTTAAAATTTGTTATATGGAGCGGAGTGTTGGCCAGTCAAGAACTCTCATATCCAAAAGTTGAAGGTGACAGAGATGAGGATGTTGCGATGGATGTGTGGACTTAATAGGAGAGATAGGGTTAGAAATGAGATCATTCGAGAGAAGGTGGGAGTGACCTCGGTAGAAGACAAGATGCGGGAAGTGAGGTTGAGATGGTTCGGGCATGTGATGACAGGTGCACAGATGCCCCAGTTAGGAGGTGCGAGAGGTTGGCTATGGATGATTTCAGGCGGGATAGAGGTAGGGCGAAGAAATATTAGAGGGAGGTAATTAGACGTGACATGGAGTAGTTACAGTTTACGGAGGACATGACCCTAGATAGAAAGGTGTGGGTGACTCGTATTAGGGTAGAGGGTTAGTAGGTGGGAGTGCGTCCTTGCTAGTAGGTAGGTGTGCTTTGTGATCGTAAGTGCTATGCGTGTGGCTAGTAATTTCCTATTAGTAGTGTCTTGTTTTTGTTATTATCTATTGGTATGTTGTTCCATTTTGTTTTTGTTGTTACTATGTCTCTTTACTGTTTTGTGTCCTGAGCGGGAGGTCTATCGAAAACAACCTCTCTACCTCGTCTGAGGTGGTGGTATGGACTGCGTACACTTACCCTCCTTATACCCCCTTTGTAAGAATATATTGGATATGTTGTTGTTGTTGTTATTGTTGTAAACTTTGTGGGGGTCTGAACAATTTCGTATTGATATTAATATGCCACTTTTAGCCACCTGGCATAGTGAGTATAGCTCACTCTCCTTAGGAAAGTGAGAGAGATGAACAAAGAAATAGTAAACATTTTTTATTTATTAAAAGTATTTTCTACCTTTTTATCTTTTTATTTTATTTTTTCTTTTTATTTTCTATTTAGTTCGTTTGTTTCTCCTGCCTTCTTCAACAGTGTGCTGGTAGTGTGTTTATCTTTGTCGGCATTTGATTTTTCCGACAGAGATGATGATAAGGTATTAAAAGTAAAAGTAAAAAATGGAGAATGAGATGGTCAGTGTTAGAGCCACCATTTTATGCAATGAAAAAATATTTTTCGATAATGAAAAATTGACTGTGTTTAGCCATAATTGCTTCAGCCTTGGGGGAGAAAAGCTTCTTGGTAGTCATAAATATATCTATATAATTTCAAAGATGGAGAAATATAAGAAAATGATGATTATTTCATAAAATTAAAATGATAAAAACATAAAATAATGGATTGATTATTATTTTTCATTTCTAAATGAAGTTAACTATCATTGTTTATTTGGTGAAGGAGGTTAAGAAAAAGGGAGAAATAGGTGGGAAGGGGTGGGGGATGGAGAGGGGAGGGGTTTGGGAAGATTTTTCTTTTATTTATAAAAGAACCATCTTTTCTCATAAATATTTTTTGTAATTTATGACATTTAACACGTGACAATTTGATATTGGTGCGTGAAAATTACTTGTTTTATTAAATCTGGGGTGGACAAAAAAAGGGATAATATTATTACTTCTAAATTGTTCAGTGGGGTAATAGGACCCCCACAAATTCTAAGTGTTTTTTTGCAAATTCGGGATAACTTTAATGGATACTTTATACATTTTTTCTTTTCACTTCTCTATATTCTGCATATATATAATATGATTGGTGCTTGATTTACAAAATTATACTGATGTACCTAGTTTTTCAGGTTTAGTATAAAGTGTTTTGTCAAAACAAAAATTTGGATGCTTGTATGTTTCATGCTAGTTCTTTATATATTTTTGAACTATTTGTTACATGTGATGTAAGTGAAAATAGGACTATGAATGTAAACAACTTAAACTAAATTCATATGTCATGAGTGATTTGATCACCGTGTTATTAAAAGTTATTTTAATAACAATTCCCTCCCACTAAATTTTGAGTTCTTAAATAATAAAATATAAGATATTTTATTGTATAGCTATCCATCAAAATAAATACTTTTATTTATTTCTTGTTTACAAGGAACGGCCTGCCAACCAGGAGACTTGTAGTTCGAGAATAAACTAAAATTATTTATTGCATTAGATGCGTGAACAAAAAAATTATTTAATTTTTATGCTATCATCTGGCCAACCCGGGGAGTATGAAATTTAATTGATTTTTTGTTGTCATGATGGTTAAACTCAACTATGTAGATAGAAACGACCTGCCAATCAGGGGGCTATTTGACATAGAGCTATTCAAGGAAATTTTCTAGAGATACAATTTGTAAGAGTACCTACCTTCAAAGTATGTATGAGAGACGACCTGCCAACCAGGGGGCTCATATATATTGTTGAAGGATTCCTTTTATCCACTAAGAGAAATAGAGATTTCTTACACCATAATGAGGGCACATGGTAATTAGTGAAAATGTCATTTAGATAAAAGTCCATGTCTTTATGATAAATATAAATATGTTCTTGCATTATTGCTTTTACTTTTGTACTTTTAATTTCTCAATATGTCTGCTTATTTATTACATGGAATACTTGATGCCAATAAGTTGGTGTGATCAAACCTTGATGATTGGTATATAAATTAGAGAATTGTTCTCATGGATGAAAAAATAATTGATGAGATCAATAAGCTTGACAAAATAATCCCACTTGAGGATGATGCTTGGATATAAGAATTTATTAGAAATACTTGGAAGAATGTCTTCTAGTCATATGCATCATTTTTTGCTTCTATGAGTTTTGAACTCCAGAGAAGATATTAAGATTTGGATTCAAAATATTTGTTGGACGTCTTGAGAAGATGTTTAATTAGTGTAAGATACACAAAGTAAAACAATTTAAGACTTTATTTGAATCCAAGTTGACTGTTTATTATTCAATCGAGCAAATGTCAATCATATGAATGATATGTAAGATTTGGCCCATGTGCCTATTAAAATATTTGGTTTAATATATTATTTATTTGCTGAATTTTAATTGGATAATTAGGGGAAGTTACTTTTGGTTGTAACTCCCCACTTCCTACTTTGATGGAAAGTAGGAATAAAGTAGCCGGTCCTTTCTCTACCTTTAAAACTGATGAATAATGTATAATCCATCACACACTATTCAGAAAGAAACAGTAAAAGGAAAAGAGAGAGAAAAGTAAAAACTGGTTTTCTCACTAATAGAATAGAAGATTGAGTGCTTCCACTAATTGCAGTCAAGATTAAGGTTATGGCCGATTCAGGTATGTGTCTTGACTAACTTGTTGTTATATGTGAAAATCATTAAGTTCTACGATCTTGAAATCATGTAAATCCTTACATGTGGTATCAACGCACGGTTTTAAGAACTAATGATTTTCCACTAAAATTGATGTTTTCTCCCAATTTGTGAACCCTAATTATGTAAGTTAGGAATTTATATCACTGTTATTCTAATTTATGACCGATTCGGTTGTTGTTCCCGACTAGTTTGTTTCAACGTAATATGTGTTTGTTGATAATAGAGGAATTCGAAGTGAAGTAAAAAACTCTTATTACGTGAAACTTACAAATTTTCTTGTCAGAATCATAGCAAGAGAATAATACTAAAGTTCATAATTCCTTAACAATATTCACTGTTACACATAATTTGGTGTAATCATAATGGATTTAAATGTTCATGGGTTTTTATACTACTCAATGAATTACAAAACTTCTTACGAAAATCCATGTAATGTGTATAGTGAATCTATAATATGCATGATGTTAGAGATTTATTTATTTATTTAATTTTTGATTGTTTTGTTTGTTATGGTTAAATCGGATGGATCATGTTATCTCATCAATTTTTGTTATTAAATAAGAGATTTCATAACAATTGAGAAGAAAACTTTGGCATTAGTTAAGACTACCGAAGTTATTAAAATTATGGTTAATTGGTTCATTGGGTTTCAAAGTTTTGTACCCA
This sequence comes from Capsicum rhomboideum, assembly GCA_031232105.1. Classification (NCBI taxonomy): domain Eukaryota; kingdom Viridiplantae; phylum Streptophyta; class Magnoliopsida; order Solanales; family Solanaceae; genus Capsicum; species Capsicum rhomboideum. Next base: position 123,381,869 of record CP124713.1, on the reverse strand, counting down.
ATTTTGTACAGTGATTTAATTTAAATAAAAATTATTGTTTTAAAAATTTCTTTCATTGGAATTATGTATGTAAGATTCGTTAATCACCAAAGTGATCGAATCGTTATGAAATTAATTTCAAAATAAAGATTAAACATAAATTCAATTACCCATTAATCTTTATGCTTATGACCAATATAACACTTATGGGTAAATTGAAGTCTTTAGTTATAAGAAATTTATGAATCACCCAAAGGTTGATTATTTGTTCTTATAACCATTTAACTTTAAGGAGATAAATTAGATGTGTCATTAGTTTTATGTATTTATCCAAAGATAATAAATATTATTAATTAATACATTAAAAATTATCGAATTATGCTAAATTCACTTTTGAGCATCATTATGTTTAAATTTGTATTTTGATGTTTTACCCAAAGGAGGACATCAATATACATAAGAGTACATAAACCATTTTTGAATCTAATAGTATATTTAAACTCATAACTCAAAGTATTAACAAATCAACATGTTCTATTTACAGCATTAGCTCTACATTCACATTTTGCCTCTGTTACGACTTTTAATGGTCTTAACTTTTCAGATTGGTACGAACAGATCAGATTCCATCTCGAGGTTTTAGATCTTGATGTTGCACTTTACTCTGAGAAGCCAACTGCTATTACTGAAACTAGCAGTGCTGAAGAAAGGTCCTATTATAAATACTGGGATCGGTCTAACAGATTAGACTTAATGTTTATGCGAATGAATATTGCGGGCAATATTAAGACTACTCTTCCCAAAACTGAGAATACAAAAGAACTTCTGAAACTTGTGGAAGAATTCTCTCAAACTGCTGATAAGTCTCTTGCTGGGACACTAATGGGTGCTTTGAGCACCATGAAGTTTGATGGTTCACATACCATGCATGAGCATATCATTGAAATGACAAACGTAGCAACAAGGCTTAAGTCTTTATGAATGGAAGTGGAACAAAATTTCTTTGTACAATTCATCATCAACTCATTACCATCTGAGTATGGTCCTTTCCAAATGAACTATAACACCATGAAAGACAAATAAAACGTGCATGAATTGCACGATATGCTGGTTCAGGAGGAAACAAGGCTGAAAATCAAGGAACTCACTCCATTAACTTTGTAAATCATCAAGGAGATGAAAAGAAAGGAAAGAAGCATGGTAACGGAAAACATAAGCAACTTAATGTTAATGAGTCCTCATCTCAAGTATGTAAGAAGGGATACAAGAATAGTAAGTGTCATTTCTATGGAAAATCTAGACACTTTCAGAAAGATTGTCTGAAACGTAAGGCATGGTTCGAGAAGAAAGGTAAGCGTAGTGCTTTTACATGTCTCAAATCAAATTTAACTGAAGTTCCTTATAATACTTGGTGGCTTAACTCTGGTTGTACTGTTCATGTTTTTAATACGATGCAGGGATTCCTTACAACCCAGACCATAAATAAGAATGAAAGATATATGAATATGGGGAATAGAGTGAAGGCTACAGTTGAAGCTGTTGAGACTTATCATTTGATTCTCGATACTGGGCGTCACATAGATTTACTTGAAACTTGTTATGTACCTTCTATTTTGAGAAATTTAGTTTCTTTGTTTACGTTAGATAAGACTGGATACTCTTTTAATTTCGGTAATGAATAATTTAGTTTGTTTAAGCATAATTATCTCATTGGTACTGGTACTCTTTGAGATAATTTATACAAACTAAATCTTGATAATCTGTTTGCCAAAACATTCTTAACTCTGCATCATAATATTGGAACCAAATGAAGTTTGGTAAATAAACAATCTGCTTACTTGTGGTAAAAACGTTTAGGTCACATATCTAAACAAAGGCTGGAAAGATTAGTAATGAATGAAATTCTTCCATATTTGGATTTTACTGACCTTAACATTTGTGTGGATTGTATTAAAGGAAAACAAACAAGGCACACAAAGAAAGCAGCCATAAGAAGCACACAGCTTCTTGAAATTATACACACCGATATATATGGTCCTTTTGATATCACATCTTTCAATAAGGAAAAATATTTTATCACTTTTGTTGATAATTTTTCACGTTATGGATACGTATATTTGTTGCATGAAAAATCTCAAGCGATTAATGCCTTAGAGGTATTTATTACTGAGGTTGAAAGACAACTAGACAGAAAGGTAAAAATAATCAGATCGGATAGAGGTGGCGAATATTATGGAAGATATGATTGTAATGACCCTCCAGGCCATTTCCTCGATTTCCATGCATTTCTAGTGTTTTGAGCCTTCCCACAATGGCTGCAAGTCATTTATGACTTACCAGAACTATCGGGTCGGTTACCGGATAATTCATTTAGTTTTTAGGCTCATCTCCCTATTTTAGAGCTTTCACGGTTAAGGAATTGTTCTTGGACAAAAACTCCTAGTAGATGGCCTCAGATGATAATTCTGTCAGTGCCATCAGCTCTGGAACGTTAATTGTAGGCTAGGGGTACCCTTGGTCCGGGTCCCGAGGCTTCCAGACTCGTTTTGGATTATTAGGTAGATTTGATAAAAAATAAAACTATGAGTGTGGGGCCCATATTTAATCTAAATGATTTCAAATGAAAGTTTTGATGGTTTCGTTGAGTCTGGAATGTTGAATTTGGTATGGTAGCATAGTTCGTTTGTGCGGATGGGGTTCCGAATGAATCCCAAACACCCGGTCGGAGTCCATTTTGACTTAGCCAATATCTGGTGCTTGATATCTGGTATGACCGCTTTAGCAGTCGAGGACATCTTTAGAGACCTTGAGCTGCTTTAGCGGCCCTGACTGTTTAACTGAGGGCCGTTTAAGCGCCCCTTTGTGCGCTTAAGCGGACGTCGCTATAGCGACCTGGGTACTGCTTTAGCGTCCACTCACCTTTGGCATTGGATGCTTTAGCGGCCAAATGACCACTTTAGCGGCACCTGGAGGTGTTAAATCCCCCTTCTTCATCCGATTTCTCTTATTCCTCTAGGGCGTTTCTTTTCATTTTTGAGAGCTTTAGGAGTGAGAAAGTGTGGGGAATCATCCATTAAAGCCAAGGTAAGCTTGCTCGATGCTCCTTGGTCATTTTCTATTAATTTTCCCGTCAAATTCCATCCTTTTTCATTGGAAATTCTTAGAAATTAGGGCTTTAAATAAATAAACTTTAGGGGATGATTTGAGCCCTAATTTGTGTTTCGTTTGTGCTCAACTTTTAAGCAAACATTACTTGCCTTTCAAGGGACCTCGTGAGGAATTAAATTTTGAGATTCCATTTGCGGGGTCCCATAGGCCCATTTTTGACCCAATTTTGGGCTCGAAGTTTTATATTGCAATATGGATATCGTTTTACTCGTAATAATGTGTAGATTATTATTTTGATAGTGTGACATCAATTTGGGATTGTGGAGCAAGGATGGTGTGATAGGATTGCATGGACAGGACTCAGATGATATTTTATGCAGATCAAAATAGATAGCAGGTTTGGAAAGGCAAGAGAATGTTAGATTTGGAATTTGGAGTTGGTTGTATGATTAATGCCTTGGGTGGTCTCCACCTTGGTTGAGTTTTTGTTTGGTTGTGCTAGTTTCAGTGTGATGTCAGTGTGTTGTGGTTTAGGTTCGTGTGCATTAGTCATTCTCGGTTCAGTTGGAGGTCAGTTCGTTGTTGAAGTTGAGTTTTGGTTATTTTGAAAGTGAGGTAAGAAAGTTTTGTTGAAAAAGGGGATACCTATAGCAAAATCCCTTGGAAGCATTGTCTCTTCTAAGAGGTTATCTAGGGATTCATGCCCAGGACATGCGGGCCCAGTACCTCATTCCTTCGAGCTTTCGAGCTCTTTCTATCCATTGACTTTCGCAGATGAAATTCCTTTTAGTAGTGGATATTGTAATGACCCTTTAGGTCATTTCCTCAATTTTTGTGCATTTATGACTTGCCAGAACTGTCGGTTTGGTTATCGGACAGTTCGTTTGGATTTTAGGCTTATTTTCCTATTTTGGAGCTTTTGCTATTAAGGAATTTGCCTCGGACCAAAACTCCTAGTAGAAGGTTGTGGAACGTTGGTTTTAGGCTAAGGGGACCCTTGGTCCGGGTCTCAAGGCTTTCAGACTCGTTTTGGGCTATTGGGTAGATTTGATGAAAAATAGAACTAAGAGTGTGGGGCCTATATTTAATCAAAACGATTTCGGATGAAAGTTTTGATGGTTTCATTGACTCTAGAATGTCGAAATTGGTATTGTAGCATAGTTTGTTTGCCCGTACGCGGTTTCGAATGAATCTCGAACATCCGCTCGGAGTCCATTTAGACTTAGCAAAAATTTGGTGCCTAATATTTGGTGTGACCGCTTTTGCGGTTGAGGTCCGCTTTAGCGACCTCGAGCCGCTTTAGCGGCCCTGGCTGTTTAGCTGAGGCCGCTTAGGCGCCCCTTTGTCTGCCTGAGCGGACCTCGCTTTAGCAACCCGGGTGCTACTTTAGCGGCCACTCACCTTTGGTCTTGGCCGCTTTAGCAGTCAGTGACCTCTTTAGCGATCAGTAGCCTCTTTAGCGGTGGCCGCTTTAGCGGCCAAGTGACTGCTTTAGAGGCACCTGAAGGTGTTAATTCCCCCTTCTCCACCCTATTTCTTTCATTTATCTCCATTTTTAAGAGCTTAAGGAGTGATAAAGTGTGGGGAATCATCCGTTGAAGCAAAGGTAAGCTTGCTCAATGCTCCTTGGTCATTTCCTGTTAATTTTCCCGTCAAATTCCATCCTTTTTCATTGTAAATTCTTAGAAATTAGGGCTTTAAATCCATAAACTTTAGGGGATGATTTGAGCGCCAATTTGTGTTTCGTTTGAGCTCAACCTTTGAGCACACATTCCTTGTCCTTCGAAGGACCTCATGACAGATTCAATTTTAGGATTTCATTAGCAGGCTCCACAGGCCCATTTTTGACCCGATTTTGGGCTCAGAGTTTTATATTGCAATATGGGTATTGTTTTCCTCATAATGATGTGTAGATTATTCTTTTGATAGTGTAACGTTGATTCAGGCTTATGGAGCAAAGACGAGTGATTTGTGGGCGATTCAAGACTTGCAGTTCGGCATCGAGGTAGGCTTCGGTCTACTTTTCTCCATTAGATTGTGTATTGTATAGATTGCATGCTAGGTAGGGATTATAAGATGGTTTTATGGATAGTATATAATGACTCAACCTATTTAGGGAATTTGGGATAGAAATGTGATCCGAACCTTAACATTGGATACCCGTTATGGCCCTAGAATCCTATTACCCTTAATTATAAGCATGTTAACCATAGTTTGATATTAAGGATCCATTAGTATAAGGTTTACCATTTGACTTAGTGATTTGGGTGGTATTTTTTCCCGATTAGATCCTTGTAGTGGATTTATACCCTTGATTGCCGTAGTTTTCCGAGTTACGAGGCTTTATCATATTGGTTATATGTTGTTGGGCCTGAGGTCGTGGTTACGATACCAGTTGGAATCCAGGTGAGTATTCTATCCTTATGAAGGACATGATTCTAGTTTATAGACGCTTAGGCACTTATGGTTGTATTGTTTGGATGTTGGTGATGGCATGCATACTTTTAGGTGCATTCATGCTAATTTAGTGGTACAATTCTGACTAAACCCTTAGTTTTATTACTGTTTTCTAAAAAGGGATTTATTCCCACCTTTTACTTTAAAATGGATCCTTTTACCACAGGAATTGTACCACCTTATTTAATGAATTATGAGCCTTTGGAACTAAAAATAATGTTTTAGAAATTCGATCGAGGTTGATTTAGGTCCATTATTGATCCACTCATTTTATCACTGCTCTTTACTTCGATCGAGGGAGATTTCGAACCTATCTATATTATTACATCGATTTAGTCCTAAACTCAATCTCAGGCAATAGATTTACAGATTTACACTCTTTTAGTCGCGGTTTGAGTCCGTGCCCTTATTATATTTACATATCTCTCCGGTACTGGATGGAGTAGATTAATTATGATGATTACTGGAAGTTTTAGTTCGAGACTAGGCAGTGTATACGGATATCCCGAGTCCCCTAGGGACCCCTTCGTCTGAGAGCAGGATGGTCACTGTAGGTCCTGCTTTTGTGAGCTATTGAGCTGGAGGAGGTGTATGCATATGTTACGTTGTGGCACTTCGTGCATTATGGTTCTTGGATCGAATATGATATTTATGGTTTATGTTGCATTCATTCATGCATATGCATCACCTATCACCAGTATGTTTGTTTGGCACCTATATTTATCGGTCTTATGGGGGGCTGTACAGGTACAAGTTATGGATTGGTACTCGAGATTGGCGGTACATTTTTGATTCCCTTCTTAGTTATGGTAAATTATATTGTTGATAGTCCGCCTCATGATTAGTCACCCTTTGGCTAGAAGTTTGAGTATTCTAGCATTAGCTCCCTTACTTGGCCATGATCCTCGAGATGTTAGGTTGATTCCCTTAGGAATTTACCTTGAGTTATCCCTATATATGTGTATATATATATATATATATATTTATATAGCATTACCATATATCCCTTCCTTTCCTTATCTATTCTCATTGTATATGCATCCTTGGCCTTGTAATACTACGATATATCCTTCTTCCACTCTTCCTTTATATATTGGCTAGTGGTATATGGTATTACATTTTAGTTCTCGGATATTGTTAGAACAAGATAGTTTATCTTTATTGCTCCATTAGCATTATCAGGTTTAGTTCTTGGACAATTGCCTGTAGTTTGTATGTCGGCCTTACATGTTATTTATGCTTGCATTATTTCTGAAGCTCAGTTGGTCATAGACAACTGAGTACCATGTGTTTGGTACTCATACTACACTTCTGCAACCTATAGATCATAGTACGAGTTCTCGCTATTGATTATGTGTCGTGTAGAGAAGCTATGAATCAGAGATTTGGGGTGAGCTACTGACATTCGGAGTATTCCTGCTCTCCCTCTTATTATTAGACTGTTCTTTATATTGTATCAGAGATGGCTTGTATATATATATACACTTATCGTGTATTTCACTTGTACTCCTATTGTATTAGTAGCTCTTGTACTGGCTCCACCAGGTTTTGGGATTGTATTAGTATATTTATGATATTCTTTTCGCTGTTTTCTTTATTTTTTATAGTAGTCCATTACTAGCTGTTCTGGACTACGGGTTGACTTACCTACTGGTGGGTTAGAGTAGGCGCGATCATGACCTGATAAATTGGGTCACGACAATGATGAAAATGGACAACAATCAGGTCCATTCGCTAAATTCCTCGAAAAGAGTGGCATATGTGCTCAATACACAATGCCTAGCATACCACAGCAAAATGGTGTGGTAGAAAGCATAATCGTACATTAATGGACATGGTTAGGAGTATGCTAAGTAATTCATCTTTACCTCTTTTGTTGTGGATGTATGCTTTAAGAACTGCCGTTTACTTGCTAAATAGGGTTCCTAGTAAAGCACTTACAACGACACCTTTTGCATTGTGGACTGGTAGGAATTCTAGTTTGAGGCACCTATATGTTTGGGGTTACCCGACAGAAGTTAGAGTTTATAACCCATAAGAAAAGAAATTGGATTAAAAAACAATCAGTGGTTTCTTTATTGGTTATTCAAAAAAATCAAAGGGGTATAGATTTTACCGTCCTAATTATAATACGAGAATTGTAAAAACTGGAAATGCTAGGTTCATTGAGAATGGTAAAGTTATGGGAGTGAAGAACCACGAACGTGGAAATTAAAGAAGTTAGGGTGCGAATTCCTCTACCCTGCACTTCTTTTAAATTTGTTGTTCCTGAAGCTGTTGTTCAACCAAGTAATCAACAAGAACAACAAATTAATGCTCCTGCTAATCATCATGAAGCCATAATTGATAAACCTATAGTAGAAGAACCTCAAGAAGTAGCATCAAGAAAATCTCAAAGACAAAGGAGACCTGCTATTTTTGATGATTATTTGGTATATCCACACGAGTCAGAAACTGACTTGGGAATTGATAATGATCCAGTTTCATTTTCACAAGCCATTGAAAGTAATAATTCTAATAAGTGGATAGATACTATGAAAGATGGGTTGAAATCTATAGAACAAAATAAAGTTTGGGACCTTGTTGAATTACCAGAAGGTTGCAAAAAAGTAGGGTGTAAATGGGTCTTTAAGACCAAATGCGACTCAAACTGGCAACATCGAATGTCACAAGGCCAGACTTGTTGCCAAAGGTTTCACTCAAAAGGATGGCATTGACTATATAGAGACATTTTTACCTGTCTCTAGAAAAGATTCACTCAGAATTATAATGGCTTTGGTAGCTCATTATGAATTAGAGCTACATCAAGTGGATGTGAAAACAACCTTTCTAAATGGAAATTTGATGGAAGAAGTTTATATGAATAAACCTGAGGGGTTTTCTATTAAAGCAAAGGAACACATGGTATGCAATCTTAAGAAGTCAATATAGGGACTTAAACAAGCTTCCCGACAATGGTATCTTAAGTTTAACGAAACGATTGTCACTTTTGGTTTCAAGAAAAACACTGTTGATTGGTATATATATATCTAAAGGTCAGTGTAAGTAAGTTTATTATGTTAGTCCTCTATATTGATGACATCTTGCTTGCTATTAATGATATTGGTTTGTTGCACAATATTAAGAAATATCTCTCTAACAACTTTAAAATGAAATACATAGGTGAGGCATCCTATGTGATTGGGATAGAAATATTCCGAGATAGATCGCAAGGATTGTTAGGGTTGTCTCAGAAAGCCTATATTAATAAAGTGTTAGAGAGATTTAGAATGGAAAAATTCTTATCAAGTCCCGTTCCAATTATAAAAGGAGATAAATTTAGTCTCAATCAATGTCCAAAGAATGAATTGAAACGTAAGAAAATGAATGATATTCCTTATGCATCAATAGTTGGGAGCCTAATGTATGCCTAGACATGTACGAGACCAGACATCAGTTTTGCTGTTGGGATACTGGGCCGATATCAAAGTAATCCAGGAATGGACCACTGCAAGGCTACAAAGAAAGTGTTGTGATACTTGCAAGGAACGAAAGATCATATGCTCACTTATAGAAGATCTAATCATCTTGATGTCATTGAAAATTCAGATTCAGATTATGCTGATTGTGTGGATACAAGAAAATCCATATTTGGATATCTGTTCCTGTTAGCTGGAGAAGCAATATTATGGAAGAGTGCAAAGCAGTCTATTATAGCTGCATCCACTATGGAAGCTGAGTTTGTGGCATTCTTTGAGGCTACAGTTCAGGCTAATTGACTGCGGAACTTTATTCAGGGTTTGGACTAGTCGACAATATAGCCAGTCGCTGAAAATTTATTGTGATAATACTGCAACAATTTTCTTCTTTAAAAATAATAAGTATTCGAAGGGTGCTAATAATATTAAATTGAAATACTTTTCAGTTAAAGAAGAAGTTCAGAAACATAAAGTGACAATTGAACATATTAACACCATGCTTATGATTGCTGATCCTTTGACGGAAGGATTACCACCCAAAATATTTGTTGAACATGTAGAAAGAATGGGTATTATTGGTGGCCATAAATGACTTTATGTAAATACTTTATCATGTTTATGCAACTGACACTTTGAGCTCAATTATATATGTTTATGTTATTACTTGTTTTCTTTTGTATACATTATATTGAGAATGAATATGACAGGATCTAGCTTTGATTAAATATTCTAAGCATTATTGATGTACCATTATGTATTTGTAAAGATTGTGTTGGATAATAGACTAATATTGTAGTACATAGAGGGGACTACATTGAATAAAGGGATGTATAACCGCTATGACTCATGTTAGTTGATTTATTCAATAACAACGAATGTTATTTCCAATAAAGGAAAGATTTGGCATCTTAATTGTGCACGTAAAGTGATATAATTATTGAACCATTAAGTGAATAAGGTCATGTGTGCCAAGTGGGAGAATGTAAGATTTGGTCCATGTGCCTATTAAAATATTTGGTTTAATATATTATTTATTTGCTGAATTTTAATTGGATAACTAGGGAAAGTTACTTTTGGTTGTAACTCCCCACTTTCTACTTTGATGGAGAGTGGAAATAAAATAATCAGTACTCTCTGCCTTTAAAACTGATGAATAACGTATAATCCATCACACACTATTAAAAAAGAAACAGTAAAAGGTAAAGAGAGAAAAGTAAAAATTGGTTTTCTCAATAATAGAATAGAAGATTGAGTGCTTCCGCTAATTGCAGTCAAGATTAAGGTTATGGCCAATTCAGGTATGTGTCTTGACTGACTTGTTGTTATATGTGAAAATCATTTAGTTCTACGATCTTGAAATCATGTAAATCCTTACATGATATTATTGAACAACTTGAGAAGTTGAGGTGCAAATTGAGAAAAGAGTTTCTCAATATTTGATTTTCAGTCACTATTCGAATTTGAAGTAGAATTTTTTCACTGAAAGAGCAAAAGACATTGGAAGAGAAATTGCAAGGAGTTTCTTACAATTATAAAGGAAAAAAAATAAGGTAAGACTTGAATGAAAATTATTTTCATGATTTATTTAACTATTGATGATTCTTCACTGTGGGTATTAGATACCAATAATAATTCTAAGATCTACAATACTTTGAAAAAGTTCAAAATAAGTGGAAGGTCAAATAAAAGGAGAAGTTAATTTCAAGTTGAAGATGGTGCAAGGGTTACAACATTAGTTGTATGATGAATTTCTCTTATAAAGCCTACAAGTAAAATACTTATGTTGGAAGATAGTTATTATGTTCCTAAATTTATCTGGAAAGTAATTTCTGTTTTATGTTAGAGAAGCAAAGTTATTGCATTATTTTCATAATAGTATATTCACTATTTTCATAATAATGAATAACATATAAATGACTATTTCTAACATGGTATTTATGTCTTATCTAATGTGAATGCTAATTTGATTATGCATATTTCACGTTTTAAGAGAAAAAGAGATGATCAAGTAAATCATATAAATCTTGGCAAAGTAAGCTTTTGGTCATATTATAGAAAAGAGATTTAACAAGTTGCACAAGGAAAGTTACTTTAAAAAATATGATATATGGATTGTGTATCTTATGAAACACAAATCTGAATCTCTTGAAAAATTCAAAAGATTTCATATTGAAGTTAAAAATAAACTTGTGTAAATATCAAGATATTAGAGTTTGATAGATGTGAAAACTGTATTATTGATGATTTACTAAATATCTCAAAGAGAATGAGATTCTCTCACGGTGAAAACGTCCAACAACACCACACCACATTGGTGTTTACGAGAGAAGGAATCAAATCATATTAGATATGGTGAGATCCTTATGGGGTTCACTGATCTTTCAATTAACTTATGAAAATATGCTTTGGAAGCAACAACATACTTAAATAATAAAGTGCACACTAAGTCAGTCTTTACAATACCATATGAGATATGAAAGAAATATAATCCTAAATTTAACAGGTTAAAGTTTGGAGTTGTACAAATTATGTTACAAGATTGCATTCTAATAAAATTGACTCAAGATTTGTGAAGTGTGAATTCATTGGATATCCCAAAGATATTATCGAATATGATTTCTATCACCCTTCCAACCATAAAGTGTTTGTGTCAAGAGGAAAAATCCTTTACGAAAAGAAGTTTCTTTTATAGAAAAATTGTGGCGAAGAAATAGAACTTGATGAAGTTCAAGAAACTAATGAATCAACACAAGATCAAGAACATGAGATGCAAGTTCAGGAACCTTCATCGAATGTCTTGAAGTTGTCAAGGAGGTTGTCATATTCAATGGTTGAAGTTCAAGAACTTAATGAAGTTCACAAAAGGTTAATGAACCAGTTCTTAACCAAATTGAACAACAACCAAATTCAATATAAAGGTGAGCAAAGTTGTACACGAACCTCTTAAATGTTAGGAAAAGTATCATACACCAAATAGATTGGATCTAATGGTTAAGATAATGTCTTAGATGAGATTAATCATAATGATGATAATCCAACGCTTATAAAGAGGTGACACAAAGTTCCATTTATGAAAGTTGCTAAGTTACAAAAGATCCATTTGTGAACTAAGGAAAACATTTTAGAAATTGAAATATTCACTATAACAAGACAATTGAAAAGTTCAATTGTGCAAAGATGAGCTTTGTATGTACAAAAAGGTTAGTAGGAGCATAATTATCTTTTTAGTACCATTTATTGAAGATATATGAATCTTATATATTGATATACCAACATTACCGAAATTTGGCTATCTAAATAGTGTTTCATGAGAAACATAAAAGAAGTGGATTATTTATTGAGGATAAAGATCTATAGAGATAGATGATCTACAGAGATAAATACAAGAAGCTGCTAAAAATTTTCCCAGCACTCATTCACTAAAGCTATTGGTGCAAAGGAGTTTGACCAGGCACAAGTGAAAATTGAGAATAAAGTACATTAACGATTGGCTCTAGTGCAAGTGGGAGATTGTAAGGGATATAGTGATATGTCCTAGATCCAATCTCACATTTAATGCTTTGAACATGCTTTTATAAATATTATTTGATATAAATATATGGTATCTAATATTCTTTTCTTAAGTTATATCAAATTATTTGATTAATATGATAAGGTTCTTGATTGAGTTTTGGAACTTGATATCATGATGGAGATCATGATAATGAGAGAGTCATGTTTCTTATAACTTAATCTAAAATTGTTCTTGATCATAGGATTACTAATTAGGACATTAGTGATCCGATTAGATCAATATGTATGTAGTGGTCTTTATAAGATAAAGATTAGTTGATCTCATTAACTAAATCACATACATAGATGATGCATATGGAGATATGGTTATTGAACAGACTCACCATATAATTCCTAATGGTTAGATTACCATAAATTGTCACTAGGATATTATCTTGAAGAATGTAATGTAAGAGTTTCCTTTGACCTGAGATCATCATAGTAATTAAAAAGTTATTTATTATACTTTGATACCGGACACCCATGTCCATACGGATATGGTTGAAAGGATGTTGGGTATGATTAAATGCTTGTAGAGTTAATGATTGATGCAAGATGGAATCTGTCAACTCTTGGTAATGAGTTTAAGCTCTATGTTGTCATGTATTATAAATGACTAATCAAGACCTTGACTAGGGCAATTGAATGAAAGAAGAAAAGAGTTTCTGAGGTCATTCAATAGTTGATTATAATCTGACATGCACACATAGTTGATCACCTATTGGGATTTGACAATTAGACCATATCCTAGGGTGATCCAGAGCTATAAGGATAGAGGGAAATACTACATTATTCTTCTATAGGTTCTTGAGAGTAAAATGTATACTTCATGCTATCCAGTCATTAGGGAGTGTTGCTAGACGCCAACCTTTATTAGTATATTGATAAGATCAATATACTACCAGCTTAATTTTGAACCTATGGGGTCGCACACTAACGAGTGTTCCTATCTTTTTTAATGGATTAATTATTTTTATTGTTTGATGATTAAATTGGAGAATTTCATTAGTCAAATAAATAAAATATTAGTCAAAATGGATTATTACTATATTCTTTGCTAGCACCGAGAATAAAACTAATATTGTGAATAAATTGGAGTTTTATATTTAGAATAGAAAATTAAATTATTTTCTCTTGATTGAAATATATATGTGATATATATTTGATACTTAACTAAATATTACTACAAAAGGGAAGTCCAAATTGTGAATTCCAATTGGACTCACTTTGAGACACCTTGCGTGTACAGCTTAAAGGACTCAAGCTAGAATCCAATTTTGAATTGGATGGAGGACTTACACGTCCCTACATGCATGCTAATTCCAAATTGAAATTGAAGTGGTTAAGTTTAACATGGAAAGTCCATGTATTTGGCTACTTTCAAGTTCAAAATCCAAGGGACCAATTGCATGCAACACATGACAACCAACATACCCAATTGGATTGGGATTTGTTAATTTGGAAGATTTTTCATAAAAGTTTAATTATGGAATTAAATTTTTTCCCCAAGTAAATTATTACCTTAAAAGGTTTATTTGTGATTCTATATAAAGGGTGATGAAAAAATTTAATAGTATGAGGTTTTAATGAACAAGTTTTATGAAGAAAAGGTTTTCTCACGACCCGATTTCAGAGTCATGATGGCTTCTACTATGTCCCGCAAGTAGGTAAGCCAAGTCGTAGCCCAGAACGACAAGTAATGGGTCATATGGACATGGCGGAAAGTAAAAGAAATACTGAATCTAGACATGAAATATAGATTATAGATAATAAATTATAAGTGCAATAGCCTACTAATAAATAAGAGAGGGAGAAGAACATGAGAGTATCCCTTAACCTAGTAAGGCCAGTATAAGAGCCACTAATCAAAAGAATAAGAGTACTAGTAGTATCAATATACAAATATTCTCAAACATAAAGACCATCCAAAAGTAAAGGAAGCAAAGGGGATCAACTCCGGCTCTGAAAGCTCACCCTATCTCCGGATCCTGTGAATGAGCGGGATATCAGCGGCGACATTTAGTATTCAGATCTGCATTAGAAAAAGATACAAAAGTACAGTATGAGTACCAAAACAACGGGTACTCAGTAGACATCATCGGCCGACTAAGCTAAATCATAATATAAGCATAACAAAATACGAGTATGTAAACTAAAGTCAAGGGTAAAGTGGTAAACCTGAAATCATGCTTGACAGCTAGGAAATAAATGCAGAATAAGCAATACCGAAATTTAATGTAAGCTAACTATAGCCTAACTAGGCCCCCATAAGCCTAGATGGTACAAATAAAAGAAGATCAACCCAAACGAGCCCCAATCAGCCCGATAGGTACAATTAAGAGAAATACCATAACAATAACTAATGTGAAGAAGTCGACAACCGACACCATAATTGCACCATAATTGTAAATCCTTCCATATCATAAACATACCGGACTCAAACCAGAACCTTAATATCATAAAAGAAACATAAACACCAGAATTGAACCAAATTTCCAACATCATAATGTACCATAGGGGCCGAACTCGAACCGGTAATTTAATTCCATAGATAAATAGTAAATATCGTACATGAACCAATTTTTTAAAGTAAACATCCAGAAAACATGACTATCCCCGAACTAGGTAAATGCCTATAATAGTCTAAGGTTTAATACTATATACAAGATTATGGAGGAAGGCATTCTAAATCTAAAAGGAGCTAATTTAGATTTTCAACCTAAGAGAGGACTAGCGGGGCCCACTTCTAACCCCGAAAGTTCATTGTAAGGAAATTTCTACTTGAAATTTGACCAAGTATTCAAATCTTAAAACAAGGTATACTACAAGTCTAAACTAGGCCTAAGATCACAATTTCACTTAAGGAACGGGGAAAATGGTTCAATCCTACCTCGAAATGGCTCACTAACCGACTAACTATTCCAAATTTTGCTAATTAAGCAACCAAGCTGTAATTTCCAACCCAATACTAGCATAATATCATACTAATACCGTAATGAATCTCAATCTATGAGGAAAGTAAGCCTAGCCTACCTGGACGACGACGAAGCTTGATAAATTCCACTAAATTGAGATTTCCCTTTCCAGAAGACTCCGCACGGTGCCACACTATCAAAATAATGATCTACACATTAATACGAGAATAACAACACCTATATTTCATATAAATGCTCTGAGTCTAAAATTGAGCTAAAATTCACATGTGGGGCTCGCTTATATAGTCATAACTTTGAAACCGTCAAAATGCCCCTCAAGGCTCAAGGATCATTTACCCTTAATAATGAGTGAAATTCGAGAAAAAACACACCCTCAAATCAACCCACAAAGGGTTAGGGATTTAAGTCTAAAATGGAGAATTAATCAAGAATTTAATGGAGACTTATAGAAATATTGAGGAGGAAATGACCAAATTCACGTCTCCAACTCACCACAAGTACCCAACAATCACACTGCTCTCTCCAAACTCTCTCTAGGGTTATATGGCCTTGGGACTTAAGAAAAATAGAGAGAAAATTGAGTTTGGCAGCATTAAATACTGCCAGGGATCCCTTCATCGTGAACGCGGGGAGCCCATTAAAATTGGGAGGCTCGACCTAGTTTAACAGTCGTGAGCTTGGCCGGTCCACCACGATCGCAAAGAAGGAAGCTTGGTCCTGCCCGAAGATGCCCTTCGTGAATGCATAGACACACCAGCTAACGTGATGGCCTAAGAACTTGGCCTTAGCAAATGCGGCCAAGGTCTCGCGATCGTGATAGCCAACAGCCTTGGCCTTCCCAAATGCAGCCAAGGCCTCGCAAATGCGAAGGTCATTTTTGGCCTGCACCAGCTGAACTTGGCATTTGCCAAGTTTCTGATCGGACTCACGGGATTCATTCAGAATTTCGTGAATGCAAATGAACTATGATACCCTACCAAATTCAACATTCAGGAATCAACAACGCCATTGAAATTTCCATCCGAGGTAATTTCGATGAAGTATGAATCCTATACCCAATGACCGTTTTAACCAACTTCCACCTAATAGCCCAAAATGAGTTCGAAAGCCTTGGGACCCAAACCAAAGGTCCCCCTAGACTAAAGTCGACTTTACGGATGTAACAAAACTATCAGAATTAGTGTACGAGTCCATTTACCTGAAGTTTAGGCCCGATAGCCAAATTTGAATAACAAAGACTCCAAAATAGGGAATTGGCTCTAAAAAAAAATGTACTGCCCTATAACTAAACTGTCAGCTCCAGTAGGCAGCTATAGGAAAGCTCTAAACATCGAAATAGTGCAAAAATGCATAAAATAACCTGGAGGGTCATCAAAATATCCACTACTAAAAGGACTTTCATCTGCAAAAGTAAAGGATCAAGATATACCTGAAGGCTCAAACAGGTGGGGATACAGGGCCCATATCTAATGTCTCCTAAGATATACCTTCAGAAAAGTATAATGCGGTCGCTGAATCAAATATAGAACCCAAATAGGTTGGGGTCAATCCCACAGGGAACATGACAAAATTATGTAGAATGCTAGTCTGAGTAATTGGCAAGTAAGTAAAACTGGGTTTTTTTTGTGAATAAATGGTAACAGTAAGGATTGATGATTTTAGGATTTGTAGACAATATGAGAAATACGCTAGGTCTGTGATCCCCAATGATTCCTTAACTTCACCAGTTACGTGTGCTGGCAAAATTGTCCCACTGCATTGCATGCAAAATCAAACAAGATAGGTTCATCTAAATGTCTCTCGACCTTGGTTAGACGAATTTCACTCTTCTCCTCTTGGTTTTTGAGTGTCGTACTACTAACCCTTGTCCTGGATCTCAGATAACTATTTCTGCTACGGCTCAAGTTATTAGATGAAGATTGATACCTTCAAATCTCTGTTGTTATTCCCTTTTACCAATCTCTACCTCTCTCTCGAGCAAGTCTAGAATACAGGCGAGTTTCTAACATTTGCAACCGTTAGAAGATCAACCACAATGAAGGAAATAACGATACATGCATTCACATCGGTTCAGAATTTGCTTTGCACTTAACCCATTTTGTTAATTCTTCATGGTTCGCACAACCCTAGTTGATGAGTTTAGCTACTCATGTTTGCAAGAGCACAAAAATAATTTGAGGGTGAAAACATCATTATAAACTCACAATAAAGAAGAAACTGTGAAATCACAGTTATGAATAAAACCCTAAAATCGATGTTCCAAAATTACAAAACCAATAATAATTTTATGAACTCAAAATAATGGAAATATAACTTAAAATGATGTAATGACTCTCTCTGAACATAGGACAATAAAGGGGTATTTATAGATAAAAAACAAATCCTATCCTAATCAAAACAGGAAACAGAGTCGGAAACTATCCACGGTGCCGTGACTTAGTGTCGTGGAACCAAGTCACGCCATGTAGGTCCTCTTGTGGAAATCAGGAAATCATTTAACATCTATAAAGTTGACTCACGGCAGCCACTCACGTCATGTGAGTGGACTCACGACACGTGAGTCTTGTTGCGAATCACCTCTCTGGGGAAGAACTCGACTCTTTCGTCATCAGATACTTGGCTCTCGAGCATGATTCTTCCTTTTTGTCCATTTTGCCTCCAAAACCTATTCTCCTGCGGCATAGAACAGAAAACACGTCATACCAACCAAACACACCCAAGTTATTGCATATTTTTCTTGTTTTAAGCATCGAAAGTTCCATGTAACCATGGCGTATCAACACCCTCAACTTAGAACGTTTGCATGTCCTCAGGCAAACAAAACAAAATAAACACACTGATGCTTAACTAAAAGAAAGCTAAGGGACCTATGGCAGTCGACTCATTGCTTTTGACCTCAAAACTTTTTTCTGACCCCTCCTATGAAAAAAATCAAAACCACAGTGTTTATACATGCAACATATTATCATGAAATAGAAGGAATCAAGTGATGGCATGAGATTATGAACAAATAACTAAGCATATATGCAAATGACATTATCTGAACAAATAGCAGCTAACAATGCAACCCATGCACTCTCACAACAAAGAAGTCCCATCCACTCACAGTATACTAATGAATCTCAAAGTAGGGACGCGGTCAAAACACTCTCTCTCACAAAGAAGTTCAAACAGTGTGCATGAAACACCATAGGCTTGCCCTTATTTTCTACGCCTTAGTTTTTTGGACAGTTGAACTAGGATCACTATAGGACTTTCATTGGCTTGTAATGTAGGCTTGGGGATGGGTATGGTACATATGGATATGGTGGCTC
Source organism: Capsicum rhomboideum (assembly GCA_031232105.1). Lineage (NCBI taxonomy): Eukaryota > Viridiplantae > Streptophyta > Magnoliopsida > Solanales > Solanaceae > Capsicum > Capsicum rhomboideum. The sequence goes on along the minus strand of CP124713.1, from coordinate 123,363,065 downwards.
AACCCTCCTTGACTCTACACTATTTTTGGCTCCACTTTTCAACCATGCTTATTTATTCTCCCTTATTCTCCTTCATTTATTTTCAGATCTTCGGGTATGATTTTCTTTATTTTTTTAAAAACACATAAATTTTTTATTTCTTTTTTTCTTTTGCACACTCAAATATGTTCTCCTTTTCTTTTATTAACTCCTTCTTCATACCCAAATCAATCTACACACCCCTATAATAGCCACCCTCAACTTAGGCGATTTGCCTGAGTTGAGGTACACAATCGCCTAAGTTGAGGTACACAATGTCCAAGGAGGGACCAGGGCCAAGACAGGTTCATTATAAGTCAGAATGGAAAGGTGATTAGGCTAATGAAAGGAATTGGTCAATTAAAGCTCAACATCGGGATCAAGGGATATTTATTTCATTTAGTCGGGCATTTAGGCTAAATGTGGACTTATTCAAAAAACAGCCTATGATTCTTTCCTAACCACTATCCTATAACCTAAGTAAGACTAACCGGGCAAGTTCTAGATCGCATACACAAAGTAAACAAAGTAATGACCTCACACACACATAGCATAGGGTTATACTATCAACTACTACCTATCCAGATCATGCAATGCTAGATACAGTTATTCTGCCGATAATACTAATGCCATAACAAGATCCAACAGTTGTCACAAACTAACATACTACACACACAAAACAAAAAATTTCCAGGAGGGGTATCCTTTAGATAATCAAAAAGCATCCTTAACATTCAAAATATGTTCAAAATTGGACTGTACTAAGGTTCCTCTATTTTTCTCCTAATTAAACATTAAACACATAAATAATATAAATAACAACCTAACATGCAGGTTCTACTATGATAGCACACTTGGGGAAAAAGAAAACACTGCAACAAAACCCCCCAAGTGGTGGTATACCCCCACCCCCAACTAAAAAGTAGTTCACTGCCCCTAGTGCACAACTATGAATAGAAGAAGTACAAAGGGGTGAAGACATACATGCGGCGCCCTAGGAGATGGATGTCGGCCTGCCCATAGTAGGATCATCAGCATGTTCTCTAGGCTCTCTGCTAGGTTCAGTCGGTGAAGGAGGTGCCTGACTAGAGGATGCACCCCGTGCCCTCTCCTCCTAAGCAATCTGCTTGGTATGGTACTCAACTCTAGAGGCCTTCACCGCTCTCCAGAACTCACCTTCAGACTCGTCACCACTATCAACCTGATCTTTCGGACTACGTGGTCTCTTGCCTCGATCACTAGGAGGCTCCTCGTCGGCAAACAAATCCACCTCAAACATCGGCCTCATCGGGGCCGAAATGGGCATAGGTGGAATAACAGGAGTGCTTCTCAGTGCCAAAGCTCTAACCTCCTCTCTTAATGCAGCCACCTCTCATATCAAGCCCTCCATATCAGGAATCTGTGCTGAACTCATTCGAGTGGCCATCCGGGCCTCAAAACTATCAATCCTCCCATGCAGCTCTCTCATAAACTACTCCATAGCTGCAATCATACGGGCCTCCACTCTGGTCTCTGCAGCCTCTACTGTGGTCCTAAACCATGGATGGGATACCAACTTAGCCATCTGGGTCTCAGTGTGGTCCTGCCTCTCGAACATCTGCGTCTGTCTATCATTCGACAGCTGCAGAAAGTCCCTCAAAACTGAAACCATACCAGAGGGAGGTGGTAGTACGGTAGGGCCTACTACCTCATCGTCAATCACTGGGCCTGTGCCCTCAGTAGGTATATGAACAGTATCAGGTACACTCACCGGTGGTGGAGCACTAACCTGCTCCTCTCTATCTCCAGGCCCTTCAAAAAGGGCTGCTCCTGATGACCCGACAGGGTGAGACCTTCGCAGAAAGACTGGGTGAGCTCCCCATTGCTGCATCAACCCTATATCAGTAATGCGGGTCACCTCAATATGATGGTCTACCACAGGCGTCGTGAATGTACCAGTACTAACACATAAGCCATGAATCAGACAGGGGAAAGGGATACTGGTGAAGTCACAAAAAGCATGCTCATGTATCTCTCCAATGATGTAGCAAGCGAAGTTAATATCATAGCCTACCAGAATGCTCGCTTCCAACACTGCCCGATCAAGTGTGAGTGAATTATAAGCATTAGTTGGACTCAATCGGTGCCTGACAACCGACCACCAAAACCGTCCAGCAAAGTGAAGTGAGGATTTCTTAATATCCAGCTTCCCAATAACCCAACTAGCATTAGCACCATACTCTGCAATAGAACCTACAATCCACCACAGTAACTCCAAATGTTGATCGGCGTCTCTCATTTTAGCCCTATTTCATACAGTCTCCATACGGTGATCAAATTCTACAGTGCTAGTTGGAAATGGACGCTCAGCACCAAATAAAAACCTATGGATCATCTACTCAGAGATGTCTACTCTGGTTTCCCAAACCAAAGTGTGAGTTAATGGTGGTTGGTCTCTGTACTGCTGCTCATTGGGTGTGATCAATTCAACAAAAGCAACATAAGAAGCATAAAACTCATGGACCAACTCTGAGCTATAGTACCCAGGAGGCTCCGTCATCCACCCAAACCCATAATGGTCAAATACAGCCTTAATCTCAGGCAGTGCTTTCAATTCATCTAGCTGATATCGGGGCTCTCAGTGATACTCCTTCTATACACGCCCCGCTCAGTAAGTTTGGCATCCCTGTCATAAATGGACCTCATACCCTGAACACAACATCTTTTGTTTTCACTATGAACCACAACGGCGGCCCGTTGTGCAGCCACCTGTCCCTGTAAGGACGTCGTGGAGTGTTGACCACCAGTGCCAGAAATAGATGTTGTCGCATTAATCAAAGAATCATTCGAACCTTCATCATTTTCCTAGAGCCAGACATCTCAATCTCCCATTCTTCCCCGGTTGTAGCTTCTTCTATCCCCTCATCACACTATAGGGCAAAATCAGAAGACTGAGCAAGGGCAACCGATTGCAGGGGTTGTGAAGAAAGCTGTTGGGCAGCCTGTGCAGTAGATTGTGCCCACGTTTGTAACCTCATTTTATGAGGCACCAGTGCAGTATCATCAGTGGCAAGCTTGTATGCCTCTTCAGACACACTTTTATCAGACACCGAAGGTTCATCATGCAATCTAGTTGTAAATTCAAGATTTTTGATATAGATTCACGAGGAAGAACCCATGTCTCCACGTTTGGGGATTGATTTGGGTGGCATATTATCGGGTTGTGGGTCGTGTAGGTCGGGTGGGGTCAATATCGGGTCTGGATGGGTCGAATTTTCTAGTTGGGGTTTGAGAATTGTGGGTTTTAGGTAGTTAAGATTTGGTGAATTTTGAAATTGGTATGGGGGAAGTGAAGGATTTAGGATTTGGTGAATTTTGGACAATAGGGTTTATGATGGGATTTGAGTAAGTAGAGTGTGGGTTTGAAATTGGGTCAGTTTTGAGGAGTATCCTAATATTTATAAAAATTTAGGGTAGGGTCGGGTCGAATCTTGGGTGATTGGAGTTTTTGAGTCTCATGGTACCACCCACGTGACGTGGGTCTCCTGCCGTAGGTAGGATTCAGAAAGTAACTTTTTTTCTCTGAGTCTCATGGTACCACCCACGTGACGTGGGTCTACGTACGTCATGTAGGTCCTTTCCATGGGTTGTACTGAATATCTTCAGTTCAATATTTTGAATTTCCGCTAATGTATTCTCCAATGCTCAGACTTCACCAGATCACACATAATAAAACCATGGGTTTCCTCCCATGAAGCGCTTGATTTAACCTCGCGGCATGACTTGGCTTGTTTGATTACTCAGATTTTACCAATCAGCCCATGGGTTGCCTCCCATGAAGCACCTGATTTAACGTCGCAGCATGACTTGGCTAGCTTGACTACTCAGACTTCATCAAGACTAAGCTCCTCACAAGTTCTTATCTTTTCTGTACTTCCCATATAGTGCTTTACACGTTGCCCATTGACTTTGAATACAACATTAGCTTCACCTTTCAGCTTAATTGCTCTATATGAGAATACCCTAACAACGGTGAATGGTCTAGACCATTTAGATAGTAGTTTTCCAGGAAAAAGGCGAAGTCTGGAGTTATAGAGTAGCACCAAATCTCCCGGCTGAAACTCCCGTCTTTTGATTTTTTGGTCATGATACAGTTTCATATTTTCTTTATAAAGTGCTGAACTTTCATAAGCCCAGACGAAATTCATCCATCTCATTCATCTGGTCTAGCCTTAATTTAGCTGCTTCACTCAATTCTAGATTCAACCTTTTTAATGCCCATAATGCCTTGTGTTCAAGTTCAACAGGCAAATGGCATGATTTACCAAAAACCAGCTGATATGGAGATGCACCTATTGGTGTCTTAAAAGCAGTTCGGTATGCCCATAATGCATCATTTAATCTTCGATCCCAATCAGTCCTATTGGCATTCACCGTTTTTGCCAATATAGACTTTATCTCACGATTTGACACCTTAATTTTTTTGTTCATCTGAGGATGGTAAGGTGTTGCCCCTTATGTTTGACACCATTTTTTTCAAGCAAGATTTTGAACAGCCGATTATAGAAGTGGGATCCTCCATCACTAATGATTACTCGTAGTGTCCCAAATCATGAAAATATGTTCTTTTTCAAGAATGCCGTGACACTTCTTCCTTCATTGTTGGGAAGAAAAATCGCCTTCACCTATTTAGAAACATAGTCAACAGCTACCAAAATGTATTTCATCCCATGTGAGCTCTCAAAGGGGCCCATAAAATCAATTCCCCATACATCAAACAATTCAAGCTCAAGGATAGTTCTCATAGGGAGTTCATGTCTGCGTGAGATATTCCCTTGTATTTGGCATTGATTGTAGGCTCGAGCGTAGTCATGAGCATCTTTATAGATGGTAGGCCAATAATAACCGCATTGTAAGATCTTGTGCGTAGTCCGCGTGCCACCATGATGACCCACAACTGGGGATGAATGACATGCTTCCAAGATACTCATCATTTCGGCCTCTGGGATACACCTTTGAATCATACCATCTGTACATACTCTAAATAAATATGGCTCATCCCAGAAGATTTTTCTCACCTCATGTATGAATCTCTTTCTCTGCTGATATGACATATCCTTCGGGACTATATCACTCGCCAGAAAGTTCATAAAATCTGGAAACCGTGGGATTAAGTCTTGTGATACTGCCAGCACTTGCTCATCTGGAAAAGTATCATTAATATCAAGATTATCCCTTAATTTAAGCATGGTCTCACCCTCAAGGCGTGATAGATGGCTAGCGACCTGATTCTCGGTTCCCTTTTAGTCCCTGACTTCAAAAACAAATTCTTCCAGTAGAAGCACTTACCGAATTAATCTTGGCCTAGCATCCTTCTTTGACATAAGATACTGAAGTGCTGGATGGTCTGTATGCTCAATCATCTTTGTACCAATCAAGTAAGATCTAAATTTCTCAAAAGCAAAGACCACTGCCAACAATTCCTGTTCAGTCACAGTATAATTCTTCTGAGCTGGATTAAGTACTTTGGTAGCATAGTAAATCGGATGTAAAATCTTCTCACGTCTTTGGCCAAGGACTGCACCCAAATCCACTCCACTAGCATCACACATAACCTCAAAAGGCATCATCCAATCTGGTGAAACAATGATAGGGGCTGAAATCAACTTCTCTTTCAGAAACTCAAATATTTTTAGACACGCCTCATCAAACACGAACTTCACCTCTTTCTCTAAAAGCTTGCATAATGGATTAGCAATTTTTGAGAAGTCTTTGATGAATCTTCTATAAAATCCTGTATGTCCCAAGAAACTTCGAATTCCTTTCATGGAGATAGGTGGAGGTAACTTTTCAATTACCTCAATCTTTGCCTTATCAACTTCAATACCTTTCTTCGAGATCTGATGCCCCAATACGATACCCTAGTTGACCATAAAATGGCAATTTTCCCAATTTAGCACTAAGTTGCACTCCTCGAATATTTGCAACACATTAGCAAGGTGTGCCAAGCAATCGTCAAATGAGTCTCCCACAACAGAAAAATCATCCACAAAAACCTCAATAGTGTCTTCCACCATGTAGGAGAAAATAGACATCATGCAACGCTGGAAGTGGACGGTGCATTACATAAACCGAAGGGCATCCTTTTGAACGCGAACGTCACGTATGGACAAGTCAAAGTGGTCTTATCTTGGTCTTCGGGGGCAATGAAAATCTGATTATACCCTGAATAGCTATCGAGAAAACAATACCATCCTCTACCAGCAAGACAGTCTAACATCTGATCCATGAAGGGCATAGGAAAATGATCTTTTTCTGTCCAAGAATTCAGTTTTCGATAATCCATGCAAACTCTCCATCCAGTAATTGGCCTCATTAGGATTAACTCATTCTTGTCGTTTGGAACCACAATGATTTCTCCTTTCTTTGGTACACATTGAACTGGGTTCACCTATTTGCTATCAGCAATAGGGTAAACCACACCTGCTTCTAACTACTTAATGATCTCTTTCTTCACAACCTCTTGCATCGGTGGGTTTAGACCACGTTGGTGCTCAATGATCGGTATGCAATCAGGATCCAGTTGAATTTTGTGAGTACAAATATTGGGTGGAATCCTTATAATATCAGCAATGGACCAACCAATGGCTCTCTTAAATCTTCTCAATACGGAAACCAAAGCCTCCACTTGCCATTCCACCAACTTAGAGGAAATAATCACAGGCAAGGTGTTGTTGGCTCCCAAAAATGTGTAGCAAATATGAGCCAAAAGAGCCTTAAGCTCCAAAATTGAAGGCTCCTCAATAGAAGTACGAGCCGGTGGGGTCACTCTATTCTTCAAATCTAGATCAAGTTTCATTGGAGCATAAGTGTATGATCCCCTAATAGTAAGTGCACCAACTATCTCATCGTATTCCCTAATACCATCGCTATCAAAATTCATAACTACGGCCGCAAGAGTTTTTACCCCCAACCTTTCTTCAAGAGGCACAACAATATCACTCTCTTCAACCACATCTATTACTGAAATCACCCGCATATATTTTGGTTGCTTCATGGAACGACAAACATTGAAAGTGACATGTTCATCATTTAACATGAATTTCATCTTTCCTGTTTCTATGTCGACCAATGCACGGTCGTGGCAAAGAATGGTCTTCCTAATATGATGGAAACCTCGAAATCAACTTTACAATCTAGAATCACAAAGTCCACCGGAAATATGAAAGATGCAACTTTTACCAAAACATCATAAAAAATGCCCACCAGCTTTTTCACAGTCCTATCCGCCATGAGAAGTATCATAGAGGTTGGTTTCAGTGCTTACAACCCCAACTGCTTGAAAACGGCTAGCGGCATTAAGTTAATGCTAGAACCTAAATCACAAAGTGCTTTAACAAAGTTGTAAGACCCGATAGTACAAGGAATTGTGAAAGCTCCTGGATCCTCCTTCTTTTCAACTAGGGAACACGAAGCAACTGCACTACAATGATGTAAGTTATCTGTCGGCTCAAAACTGATAGTTCTCTTTTTCGTCACCAAGTCTTTCATAAATTTTGCATAACCTGGCATCTGCTCCAATGCCTCAACAAGCGGGATGTTTACCGATAGATCTTTCAACATTGTAATAAACTTCTGATATTTTCCTTTCTCAGCCTTCTTTTTTAATCTTTCAGGAAAGGGAAGAGGAGGTCGTGGGAGTTTCTATATCAACTATCATCGGATCATTGGTCTATTACTATCCACAAATATAGCTGGATCGGTTGTACATTTCCCGCTTCTAGTAGTAATGGCCAGACAATGATTATCATTTTTCAGATTCTGGATGGTGTTGCTTGGAAGGGTACCTGGCTGACGTTGGTTCAATACCACCGATATCTGCCCGAACTGTTGCTCCAACTCTTTAATGGCAGTCGAATGAGATTCTACTTTCTAACTTATTCCCGAGATGTTTGACCTAATCTCCTTCAAGCAATGTTCTTGACTCTCTAACCCTTTAACCAGTTTATTGAGAAGGGCTTCCATTCTTGAATTTCCATAGTCAGCATCGCAGTTTCCTGGTGGTGGAACATACATGCCACTCTTCTCTTTATAATCATCCTTCCGTCTCCAATCACTATCACGATCTTGTTCTCTATCTCTATATCCCGACTTATTGTCATTGTCTCCATACTAGTTCCGACCTTGATTCCCTTGCCTTGAGTTCCAAGAGTCCTGATTAGACCCCTGGCCCCTGGTTTGAAAACCCACCACCTCTCGATCTAGGTACTTAGCCTCCTCATCAGAATCACTATCATCATGCCTAGGTGTTTTTCCTTGTGCACCTATGGCATGCACCTTCGCAGCGTCTCTGGTCGAAATCTATTTAGCTAATAAACCAATTTCTATCCTCAACTGTGCTACCTCTTGTGCTACAGATTCATCCAAAGCTCTTTGTGCTGCTGAGGATCCAATAGCATACGTTCCAGCAGGCGTATCTGCCTCCCGCGTATGCCATCCTCGGTTGATCTTAGTGATACGATCTAATATCTCTGAAGCTTGTTCCCACCTCAGACTCATAAATACTCCGCCAGTGATAGTATCTGCTACAACCTTAGTATTGACGTTTAGAGCCCTGTAGAAGATTTCAAGTAAGTTTCTACCACTCATCCTATGATTTGGCACATTCTGCAGCTTCTTCTTGAACCTTAACCATGTCTCGTAAAGTGCTTCAGAATGTAGTTGTATGAAGTTGTAAATCTCATCCTTCAACTGTAGCATCTTGGAAGGTGGAAAAAATCTTTCTAGATATTGATTTCTTAACTCTTGCCAAGTAGTGATGGAACCTCGTGGTAATTTTGCCAACCATAAAGTTGCTTCTCCTGTTAGAGAGAATGGAAATAATCTCAACCGAATAGCCTCTTGGTTAACTCCAAGCAAATTATATGAAGTGCATACCCCCACAAAATTCATCACGTGCATGTTTAGATTATCAGTAGGGAGACCGACGAATAAACCCTTCAAGTTTAGCAGGTGAATCATGGCACTTATAATGTCAAAATTAGTGCCCTGAGGTAACTCTGGTGGAATAATGGCACCAGTCTCTATTGGCTCGAAATAGGCCACATCTTCTTCCTCAGGATCATCATAAACTGGTACATGTGGTCTTTGAGGTAGTTGGTGAGCTCTCAGTCATCTTTGTCTCTCTTTAGCTTCATCCAGTCACTGGGCTACTTCTTTCATAGCTCAATTATCTCTCTCTGCTTGCCTAAGAGCAGCTTGTCTAGATTACTCTTCCCGTGTCAATCGAGCAGTAGTTTGGTCTGCTATTTCATGACCAACTGAATGGATTGTTGGTTATGAATGTCTCCCACGGTGGCAGGATCCTGAACTCCGTCGGTATTCACTATTCTTCGATTAGCTCTCAGAGTGCTTTCTATTTCAAGATCAATTGGAATCAGGGGATTGCCTTGACTCCTAGTATTGGGCATACACTGACGTGTGCCCTTAAAAATATAAGGAAAAAAAAACACTAATCAACTCCAACAAGCAAAATACTCAACTCCGTAACCGTAGTTCCCCGACAACGGCACCAAAATTTGACGTCGCTAAGATATACCTTCAGAAAAGTATAATACAGTCGTTGTATCAAATATAGAACCCAACTAGGTTGGGGTCGATCCCACAAGGAACATGAAGAAATTATGTAGAATGCTAGTCTGAGTAATTGGCAAGTAAGTAAAATTGAGGGGGGGGGGGGGGGTTGTGAATAAATGGTAACAGTAATGATTGCTGATTTTAGGATTTTTAGACAATATGAGAAATACACTAGGACTGTGATCCCCAATGATTCCTTAACTTCACCGGTTACGTTTGCTGGTAAAAATTTCCCGCTGCGTTGCATGAAAAATTTAACAAGATAGGTTCATCTAAACGTCTCTCGACCTTGGTTAGACGAATTTCACTCTTCTCCTCTCGGTCTCCGAGTGTTGCACTACTAACCCTTGTCCTGGATCTCAGATAACTATTCCTGCTACGGCTCAAGTTATTAGATGAAGGTTGATAGCTTCAAATCTCTGTTGTTATTCCCTTTTCCCAATCTCTACCTCTCTCTCAAGCAAGTCTAGAATACATGCGAGTTTCTAACGTTTGCAACCGTTAGAAGATCGATCACAACGAAGGAAATAACAATACATGCATTCACATCGGTTCAGAATTTGCTTTGTACTTAACCTGTTTCGTTAATTCCTCATGGTTCACACAACCCTAGTTGATGAGTTTAGCTACTCATGTTTAGAAGAGCACAAAAAGAATTCGAGGGTGAAAACATCATTATAAACTCACAATAAAGAAGAAACTCTAAAATCTCAATTATGAATAAAACCCTAAAATCGATGTTCCAAGATTACAAAACCAATAATAATTTTATGAACTCAAAATAATGGAAATATAACTCAAAATAATGTAATGGCTCTCTCTGAACATAGGACAATAAAGGGGTATTTATAGATACAAAACAAATCCTATCCTAATCAAAACAGGAAACAGAGTCGGCAACCATCCACGGTATCATGACTTAGTGTCGTGGAGCCAAGTCACGCCACGTAGGTCCTCTCATGGAAATCAGGAAATCATCGAACATCTCTGAAGTTGACTCACAACAGCTACTCACGTCACGTGAGTCCTGTCGTGAGTCACCTCTCTGGTGCAAAACTCGACTCTTTCGTCTTTAGATACTTCGTTCTCTAGCATGATTCTTTCTTTTTGTCCATTTTGCCTCCAAAACCTATTCTCCTGCCGCATAGAACAGAAAACACGTCATACCAACCAAACACACCCAAGTTATTGCATATTTTCCTTATTTTAAGCATCAAAAGTGCCATGTAACCATGGCGCATCAACATCTCACTCTCAATATCCCAGGTAGCCTTCTCAATTGGACGGTGCCTCCACTGAACCTTAACCACTGGAATCTCTCTAGAGAGAAACCGACTGACATCCCTGACTAAAATGAGGACTGGCTGCTCCATGAAGGTCAACCTCTCATCCAACTGAATCGAGGCCTACTAAAGTATGTGTGACTTATTCGGGATGTAACACCGCAACATAGAGACATGGAAATCTGAATGAACAGCTGAGAAATCTAGGGGCAAGTCCAACTTATAAGCTACCTCTCCAATTGTCCAAAGTATCTCAAATGGCCCAATATACCTGGGGCTGAGCTTTCCCTTTTTCCCAAACCTCATCACGCCTTTCATAAGTGATACATGGAGGAAAAATCGATCACCAACTCCAAACTTCAAGGCTCGAAGTCTACGATCAGCGTAACTCTTTTGCCTACTATGGGCTACCCTCAACCTATCCTGAATCACCCGTACCCTTTCCAGTGACTCATAAAGCAGGTCAGTACCACGGGGGCTAATCTCTAAAGTCTTAAAATAGCCAATCAGAGACCGACAATGCCTACCATATAATGCCTCAAATGTTGCCATCTCGATACTTGAATAGTAGCTATTATTATAGGTGAACTCTGCTAAGGCTAAGTGTTGCTCCCACTAACCTCCAAAGTCCATCACACACGCAAGGAGCATATCCACTAATAACTGAATAGTCTAATCCAACTGACCATTAGTCTGGGGATGGAATTCGATGCTAAGATCAACCTGAGTGCCCAACTCCTCCTGAAAAGTACACTAGAAGCTAAAAGTGAACATAGAGCCTCTGTCTGAAATAATGGACACTGGCACTCTATGAAGGCGAACTATCTCACGAACATAAATACGGGTTAATCTCTCAGCACTGAAGGAAATTTGAATCAGGATGAAATGAGCCGACTTGGTCAAATGATCCATAATAACCCAAATACTATTAGAACCACAGGAAGTATGAGGCAAACCACTAACAAAGTCCATCTTGATCTGCTCCCACTTCTACTCAGGAATGGGTAGTCGCTGAAGTAATCTACCCGGTTGCTGTTTCTAGGCCTTTACCTACTGACAACAAAGACAACGAGCTACAAAGTCTTCAATATTTTTCTTTATGCCACTCCACCAGTAAAGCTACCTCAAATCCCTGTACATCTTAGCTGTCCCAGGGTGAATAGAATATCTAGAGCTATGAGCCACCCGAAATATCAATTGAATCAAGTCTACAACCCTTGAAACACAAATACAACCATCAAAATACCCTCAAGATCTAGGGTATCCTGACAAGACCCACCTCTCAACACCTGATCACGGATGCCACAAAGTCTACTATCCTCAAACTGGTGGCTCCAAATTTGCTCAAGTAAGGTAGACCTAGCCTCCACACTAGCAAGAATCCTTCGGGAGTCCAAAATATCAAGTCGAATCATTAAGTTGGCTAAGAACTGAATGTCCAAAGCCAACAGCCACTGAAACTGAAATAGAGTCCAAGCTACCCATACTCAATGCCTTTCGGCACAAGGCATCCGCTACCATGTTCGTCTTGCCTGGATTGTATAGAATAGAGATGTCATAGTCCTTCAGCAACTCAATCCATTTGCTCTGTCTAGAATTAATCTCCCTCTGAGTCATAATATACTGAAGGCTACGATATCAGTGTAGATCTCGTAAAGAACACCATACATGTAATGCCTCTAAATATTAAGTGCGAACATTATCATCTCCAACTCCAAGTCATGAGTGAGGTAGTTGCGCTCATGAACCTTAAGCTGCCTCGACTCATAAGTGATAACATGACCCCGCTGCATCACAACACAACCCAAACCAACACCAGAAGCATCACAATATATGGCAAACCCGTCGCCCTCAACAGAAAAAGTCAAAATAGGAGCTGAAGTGAGCAAGATCTTGAGCTTCAGAAAACTCAACTCACACTCCTTAGACCACTAAAATGAAACCTTTTTCCTAGTCAATCTGGTCATAGGTGCTGCAATAGAAGAAAAATCCTCAACTAATCGCCTGTAGTAACATGTCAAACTAATAAAGTTACGAACCTTAGTCGGAGATATCGGTCTGGACCAATGATGAATAGCCTTAATATTCGTTGGATCCACCATAATCCTATCCTTGGACACCACATGTCGTAGGAAGATCGAGCTAAAACTCACTTTGAGAATTTGGCATAAAACCTACGATCTCTTAAAGTCTAGAGCATAATCCTTAAATATTGCTCGTGCTCTTCTCTAGTCTTCGAATACACAAGGATATCATTAATGAAAACAATCACAAAGGGGTCCAAGTAGGCTTGAAAACTCGATTCATCAAATCCATGAATGATGCTGGGGCATTGGTCAACCCTAAAGACATCACTAGGAACTCATAATGGCCATAGCGAGAATTGAAGGCTGTCTTAAGGATGTCCTCGGCCCAAATTCTCAACTTATGGTAATCGAATCTCAAGTCAATCTTAGAGAACATTACCGTACCCTAAAGCTGGTCAAATAAATCATTAATGCGAGGCATAGGTTACTTATTCTTCATTGTCACCTTATTCAGCTGCCTGTAATCGATACATATACGCATAGAGCCATCCTTTTTCTTCACGAAAAAGATAGGAGTACCCCAAGGTGATATATGTGGCCTAATAAAACCCTTAGCTAACAGATCCTAAAGTTGAGAATTCAACTTCTTAAGCTCAGCAAGAGCCATATGGTAAGGTGCCATGGAAATATGTCGGGTGCTCAACTCAAGATCAATAGCAAACTTAATATCACACTCAGGAAGAAGGCCAAGTAGGCCAATAAGGAAAACATTCGGGAAGTCACGGACAATAGAAACAAAATCGATCTAGGAACTCTCGGCACTAATATCACTAACATAAGCAAGATAAGACTCGCAACCCCTTAACACTAATCTCCTAGTCTGAACATAAGAAATAATCTTCGTTGGTGCACGGCTAAAAGAACCCTGCCACACAATTGAGGGTATGCCAGGCATGTCTAAGGTAACGGTCTTGGAAAAGCATTCCAAGACCGTATAATAAGGGGATAATAAGTTCATGCCCAGAATCACATCGAAGTCCACCATATCTAACACAATAAGGTCGACCCAATTATCAAACTCTCTAATGGTCATAACACATGATCTATAAACCCGATCCACTATTAAAGAATCTCCTACAGAAGTAGATACACATAATAGCACAGATAAAGGATCCCATGATAACTCTAATCGTGGTGCAAAATAAGCAGAAACATATGAATAAGTGGATCTCGAATCAAATAATGTAATAGCTGGCTGACGACACACTGAAATCATACCTGTAATAATAACATCAGAAGACTCTACCTTCGACCTACCAGGTATAGCATATAAATGACCTCACCCGCCACCTGGCTAGGCGCCTAATCGAACACCCATCCTACCTGCCTGAGAACCTCCTCAAGAACCCTGGGACCACCCCTGCTACCCTGAATACCACCTCTAGCTAGAGGCGGCACAGATCTGATCAATTGAACATTCTGTGCTGCAGGCCGAATCATCCCACGCTTGGGACACTCTCTAGCGAAATGACCAACAACTCCACAACTATAACAAGGCTCGGACACTCTACTCGAACCAGAAGATCCGACTGACCCGAAATAGCCACCTCGTCTAGAAGACGCAGAATATGCACCCCTCGAAGACTGACCACCACTCGGGCCAGGATAATTACTGAAGCTGGACTGACCTCCATCAGTAATTTGGACTGCTACCTGGACGGGTCTACTAAACTAACTCAAATGTTGAGAAAACTGACGTGGAGGGTACCTACCCTGATAACCTCTACCTCTGAACTTCGAGTCACTACGGATCCCACTGAAACTGTCCTGGTGATGTGGTTTCTTATCACTGCCCCCTTGGGCTTCGCGGTGCATCTTTTTCATAGTCTGGGCATAATCAGAAACCTCTACAAAAAATCTGCCAGTGACAACTAAACTCTAGGCATCCATGCAAAGAGAAAGTCGTAATCCTCTAACATAACATCGAATACGCTCATACTTGGTAGGCAAGATCGCAGTAGCATGTTTGGCCAATTCGTGGAACCATGCCTCATACTCAAGAACTATCATAGAACCCTGCTGTAAGCTTGTGAACTGATCTCTCAAGCGCTCACAAAGATTGCAACGCATGTACTCCTCCAAGAAGACCTCGGAGAACTGAGTCCATCTCAAAGGAGGAGATCTAGCTGGCCTGGAATCAAGATAACCTCTCCACCAATGTCTAGCTGCCAAGTCTAACTAAAAAGTGGTGTAGTTATCCCCATGAGCCTTAACTAAGCCCAAATTATGGATCCTATCCTCGTAAGCATCAAGAACTCAAACGCATTCTCACCTGGAGCCCCAAAAAACCTCGATGGAGTCAATCTCAGAAATCTACCCAACGTCTTCTTCTCCTCAACAGACATAGCAGGCTGGACGACTGCCTACTAAACAACTATTGGTGCTGGAGGGATCTCAACTCTAAGAGCCGCAGCTACATGTCGTGCCCCTATATTCATACCACTCTGATCGGCAGAATATGAACCATCAGACGGTGCACCACTAACTAATCCCGGTAACTAGATCAAGGCATCTCTAATCAGTGAAGAGAAAATAAACCCTGGTGGAGCCTGGGATACCCCCTGGCCCACCAATAACTGGGGTGGTAAAACCTTTGGAGCTACCTCTGCCTCAGGAGCAATAACTGGATCTGGTGAAGGCTCCCAATCTTGCCCCTTGGCCTCTAACGAGTGCCCTGGCTGCAGGTTCAGGGTCCTCGTTATCGATCATCGTAGCTCGTGTCCTAGCTATCTGTGAAATAGTAAAATAATAAAAACCTTAGAAACCAATATAGACTCGACGGACGAAATGAATGAAGAAGGTGAAGTCATCCTTAGAATATCCTATAGACTCCTAAAAATAAGATATGGATGTAATCGTTCCGATCCACGAGACTATACTAGAAACTCACTCTTATACCGACAATACTAGTAAACTTAGGTTCTGATACCAGTTTGTCATGACCTAATTTTGGAGTCATGATGGCACCTCCTATGTCCTGCCAGTGGGTAAGCCAAGCCGTAACCCGGAATGACAAGTAATAGCTACATAGCGGAAAGTAAAATAATGCCGAATCTAGACATAAATATAGATTATAGACAATAAAATATAAGTGCGATAGCCTACTAATAGCTAAGAGAGGGAGAAGAATATAAGAGTATCCCATTACCTAGTAAGGCCAGTACATGAGCCACTAATCAAAAGAATAACAGTACTAGTAGTATCAATATACAGATAGTCTCGAACATAAAGACCATCCAAAAGTAAAGAAAGGAGAGGGGATCAGCTTCGGCTTTAAAAGCTTACCCTATCTCTGGATCCTGTGAATGAGCTGGATAGTATATCAGCGGTGACAACTAGTACTCGGATCTGCATAGGAGAAAGATACAAAAGTGCAGTATGAGTACCAAAACAACGGGTACTCAGTAGACATCATCGATCAACTAAGATAAATCATAATATAAGCATAGTAAAATACAAGTACTTAAACTAAAGTCAAGGGTAAAGGGGCAAACCTAAAATCATGCTCGACTGATAGGAAATAAATGCAGAATAAGCAATATCAAAATGTAAAGTAAGCTAACTATAGCCTAACTAGGCACCCATAAGCCTAGAAGGCACAAAAAAAAGAAGATCAACCCAAATGATCCCCCATAATCCCAACGGGTACAATCAAGAGAAATACCATAACAATAACTAATGTCAAGAAGTTGACAACCGACACCATAATTGTAAATCCTTTCGTACCATAAACATACCGGACTTGAACCAAAACCTCAATATCATAAAAAAACATAAGCATCAAAATTGAACCATATTTACAACACCATAATGTACCATAGGTGCCGGACTCGAACCGATAATTTAATGCCATAGATAAATAGTAAATGCCAAACTTGAACCGGTCTTTTACAGAAAACATCCAGAAAACATGACTAGCCCCAACTAGGTAAATTCCCTTAATAGCCTAAGGTTTAAGACTATATACAAGATTATGGAGGAAGGCATTCTAAGTCTACAAGCTAATTTAGATTTTCAACCTAAGAGAGGGCCGACAGTGCCCGCTTCTAACCCTAAAAGTTCATTCTAAGGAAATTTCTACCCAAAATTTGACCAAGTCTTCAAATCCTACCACAAGGTATACTACAAGTCTAAACTAGACCTAAGATCACAATTTCACTTAAGGAACAGGGAAAATGGGTCAATCCTACCTCAAAACGGCTCACTAACCGGCTAAATATTCCAAATTTTGAACCAAGCCGTAATTTCCAACCTAAGACTAGCATAATATCATACTAATACCACAATGAAGCTCAATATATGTGGAAAGTAAACCTAGCCTACCTGGATGCCAACGAAGCTCGATAAATACACTAAATTGGAGATTTTCCCTTTCGAGAAGCCTCCGCATGATACCACGCTATTAAAATAATGATCTACACAATAATACAAGAATAACAACATCCATATTGCATAAAAGTTCTCTGGGTCTAAGATCAAGCTAAAAATTAAATATGGGGCCCGCTTACGAAGTCATAACTTTGAAATCGTCAAAACATCCCTCAAGGCTCAAGGATCATTTACCCTCAATAATGAGTGAAATCCGAGCACAAACACACCCTCAAATCAGCCCACAAAGGATTAATAAAGGATTAGGGATTTAAGTCTAAAATGGAGAATTAATCAAGAATTTAATGGAGACTTAAAGAATATTGAGGAGGAAATGACCAAATTCACGTCTCCAACTCGCCAAGAACACCCAAACGTCACACTCCGCTCTTCACACTCTCTCTAGGGTTATATGGCCTTGGGACTTAAGAAAAATAGAGAGAAAATCGAGTTTGGCAGCATTAAATACTACCAGGGGTTCCTTAATCACGGATGCGGGGACACTATCACTATCGCGAGGCTCGACCTGGCTTAACCTTTGCAAATGCTGCCGGTACACCACGATCGCAAAGAAGGAAGCTTGGTTCGGCCATAAGATGCCCTTCGCAAATGCGAAGACATGCCCGCAAATGCGATGGCCTAAGAACTTGGCCTTCGCAAATGCTGCCAAGGACATCACAATCTCGATAGCCTAGAACCTTGGCCTTCAAAAATGCAGCCAAGGCCTCGCGAACACGAAGGGCATTTTTTGCCTACACCAGCTGAATTTGACATTTACCACATTTTTGATCGAACCCTCTCAATTCGTTTGGAATCTGTGAACGCAAATGAACTATGATAACCAATAAAATTTAATATTCTAGACTCAACAAAGCCATCAAAATTTCCATCCAAGGTCATTTAGATGAAATATGGATCCCACACTTAATGGCGATTTTAACCAACTTCCACCCAATATCCCAAAGCGAGTATGGAAGCCTTGGGACCCGAACCAACCCTAGCCTAAAGTCGATATTCTGGATCTAACAAAACTGTCAGAATTGGTGTACGAGGCCTTTTACCTAAAATGTAGGCCCGATACCCAATTTTAAATAACAAAGACTCCAAAATAGGGAATTGGATCTAAAAAACCAAACATACTGCCCGGTAACTGAAATATTAGCTCAAGCAAGTCATAAATGACTTGAGGCAGCTATGGGAAAGCTCTAAATATTGAAATACTGCAGAAATGCAGAAAATAACCTGAAGGGTCATCACAGGTTTTCATTGTAACATAAGTTCTTGAGAAAAAGGTTTTCATTATGAGAAAAGTTTTCATTATGTAAAAGGTTTTTCACGATGAAAAAATTTCTTATGAGAAAAAACTTTATTGAAAGTGTGCGAGTCCAATACCAAATCAAGAGAGAAAATATAATTGGCAAGAAAAGTTTTTCTTGTTCTGCATATTGTGGGTTAAGATTTTTGAGAAAAGTTTTAACACAATATTCATAATCCAATTTGTTCGCGAGTTTCATTGATCAAGGAGTTGATAGCAAATATTGGTCTCGATGTGGATACGCATAGAGTCTTCATAGTATCGATGAAATTCTAAGCTTAGACTATCATCATCAGGTTTGTCTTGAAACCTAGTCTTTAGATGTTAATAAATTTTAAACACAAATAGATCTGTCTAGGTTGCTTTTTGTCTTTTTCTGCATGTTACGAAAACCCTGCAACCCTACAACTTCTTGTTTGTTAATCATAAAAAAAAACATCATATTGTTAGACTTATCTCATAACTCACATTACTCTCCCTAGGAAAAATAGTTCTCTAGCTCATAACGAGAACTCCACGAGTTCTACCTATAAACTTCATCATTCAAGTAATCCAAACATCATTCTAACTTTAACGGTAGAGAGAAAATGGATTACTTGAATGTTGTTCTCAAACACCATAGGTTTTGGATCTTGAAGAAATATTTTAGTCCTTGATGAAAATCTAGATTTTGGAATTAGATAGATGTTGATCAATATTACTCTAAAATTTTTAACTTGAATCCTTCACTACAAATTTTACCTTAGGTGGATTAGTGAATATCCCAGTCACCTATTTTTCTTATACACTTTCTAAATTGTCGTAAAAAAAAATAAACATCTATCTCCTGAAGTGTGATGTGCCGTAGTTTCACGACTCTTTTGATGCTTAAAATAAACAAAATATGCAATGACTTGGGTATGTTTGGTTGGTATGATGTGTTTTATGTTCTATATTGTAGGAGAATAGGCTTTTGGAGGAAAAATGGACAAAAAGGAAGAATCACAATCGAGAATGAAGTATCTGAAGACGAAAGAGCCAAGTCCTGCACCAGGGGAGTGACTCACGGCAGGACCCACTTTACGTGAGTCGACCTACGTCAAATCTTGCAGTTATGTGAAGCAGACTGATTTCCACGGCAGTACCCATGTGGCGTGACTTGGTTCCATGACAACAAGTCACGGTACCATGGAAAAGTGCAGACTCTGTTTTCCTATTTTGTTTAGGATAGGATTCACCTTGTACCTGTAAATACCCCTATATTGTCTAATGTTTAGGGGTTGGTTATTACATTGTTTTGAGATATATTTTCATTATTTTTGAGTTCATAAACACATTATTGATTTTGTAATCTTGGAACACCCATTCTAGGATTTTTATTCATATTGACATTTCAGAGTTTTCTTCTTGTTGTGAGTTTACAATTATATTTTCATAATTAAATTCTTCTTGTGGTTTTGCAATCATGAGTAACTAAACCTATCAACTAGGGTTGTGTGAACCATAAGGAATTAAGGAAACGAGTTAAGTGCAAAGTTATTCTGAACCGTTGTAAATGCATGTATTGTCATTACCTTCATTATAATTGATTTTCTAACGGTTGCAAATGTTAGAAACTCGACTGTATTCTAGACTTGATCGAAAAAGAGGTAGAGATCGGAAAAAGGGAATAACAATAGAGATTTGAAGCTATCAACCTTTATCTAATAACTTGAGTAGTAACAGGGATAGTTATCTAAGATCAAGGAAAGGGTCAGTAGTGAGACACTCGAAGACCGAGAGAAGAAGATTGAAATTCATCTAACCAAGGTCGAGAGACATTTAGATGAACATATCTTGTTAGATTTTGCGTACAACGCAGCGGGATAGTTTTGCTGGCACAAGTAACCGGTGGGGTTAAGGAATCATTGGGGATCACAATCTAAGTGTATTTCTCATATTGATTACAAATCCAAAAATCAACAATCTTTACTGTTACTACCCGTTTACAAAACCCCCCAGTTTTACTTTCTTGCCAATTACTCAGACTAGCATTCAACAAAATTTTGTCCTATTTGTTGTGGGATCGCCCCCAACCGTTGTCGGGGAATACGGTAACAGAGTTGCTTAGTTTGCTTGTTGGAGTTGATTGGTTTTATTTTTATGTACTTTTTTAGAGGGTACATGTCGGTGTATGCCCAACACTAGTAGTCAAGGAAATACCCTAATTCCACTTGATACTGAGATAGAACAAACACTGAGAGCAAATCGAAGAATGGTGAATACCGACGGAGTTCAGAATCCCGCAGCCGTGGGAGAAATTGATAACCAGCCAATTCAGCCAGTCGGTCATGAAACTGCAAAACAAATCACTGCTCGATTGACGATTGAGGAAAATACGAGGCAAGCAGCTCTTAGACAAGTGGATAGAGATCATCAAGGAACGGAAGAAGCAGCATAACATCTCGCTGCACTTGAAGAGATACAAAGAAGACTGAGGGTGCAACAACCCCCCTCAAAGACCATATGTGCTGGTTTATGAGGATCCCGAAGAAGAGGATATGACTTATTTCAAGCCAATTGAGACTGGTGCCATTATTCCATCAGGGTTACCTTAGGGCACTAAGTTTGACATTACAAGTGCCATGATGCACCTGCTAAACTTGAAAGGTGTGTTCGCTGGTCTTCCTACAGATGATTCAAACATGTACATGATGAACTTTATGGGGGTCTGCACTTTATACAATTTGCCTGGAGTTGACCAAGAGTCTATTCGTTTGAGATTGTTTCCATTCTCTCTAATAGGAGAAACGCCTTTGTGGTTGGTTGAGTTACCAAGAGATTCCATCACTACTTGGCAAGAGTTGAGAAATTAATTTCTGGACAGATTTTTTCCACCCTCCAAGATGCTACAGTTGAAGGATGAGATTTATAAATTCAGACAACTATATTCTAAAGCACTTTATGAGACATGGCTAAGGTTTAAGAAAAAGGTGCAGAATGTGCAAAATCATAGGATGAGTGGTAGGAGTTTACTTGAAATCTTCTACAGGGTTTTGAACGTTAATACTAAGGCTGTAGAAGATACTATCACTGACGGAGCACTTATGAGTCTGAGGTGGGAACAAGCTTCAGAGATTTTAGATCATATCACTAAGACCAACCGAGGATGGCATACTAGGGAGGCAGAGACTCCTACTGGGGCATATACTATTGGAGCCTCGGCAGTACAATAGGCTTTGGATAAATCTATAGCTCAAGAGATCACACAGTTGAGGACAAAAATTGGCTTGCTAGCCAAACAGATTGCGACTGGAGGTGCTGGAAAGGTGCATGATGTAGGTGCACAAGGTAAAACACCTAGGCATGAAAATTATGAATCTGATGAAGAGGCTAAGTACTTAGATCGAGAGGTGAAGGGTTTTCGATCCAAGAGTCAAGGGTCTAATCAAGACTCTTGAAACTCAAGGCATGGGAACCAAGGTTGGAACTACTATGGAGACAATTATAACAAGCCAGGATATCGAGACAGAGAATAAGATCATGACGGTGATTGGAGGTGAAAGGATAATTATAAAGAGAAGAGTGGCACATATGTTCTACCGGGGAACCGCGATGCTGAATATGGAAATTCAAGAATGGAAGCCCTTCTCACTAAACTGGTTAAAGGGTCAGAGAGTCAAGAGAGTTGCTTGATGGAGATTAGGTCAGACATTTCAGGGATAAGTCAGAAAGTAGAATCCCATTCGACTACCATTAAATAGTTGAAGCAATAGTTCAGGCAGATATTGATGGCATTGAACAAACGTCAGCCAGGTACCCTTCCGAGCAACACCGTCTAGAATCTAAAGAATGATAGTCATTGTTTGGCCATTACTACTAAAAGCAGGAAGTGTATCACTGAACCATCCATACCTGTGGATAGTGGTACAAAAGATGAGCTGATGATAGTTGATGTAGAAACTGAAATACAACCAGAGAGTTCAAAGGGTGATGCATTTCAAAAGCCTCAGGATGTCGACAAAAAGGTAAAGTCAGATAACGGGAAGGAAAAGGAGATCCCTCAATTGTACAAACAAATTCCTCGACTTCCCCCTCCCTTTCCTCAAAGGTTGAAAAAGAAAGCTGAAGAGCATAAATATAAAAAATTTATCTCAACGTTAAAGGACTTATCGGTAAATATTTCTCTTGTTGAGGCTTTAGAACATATGCCTGGTTACGCAAAATTCATGAAAGATTTGGTGACAAAGAAGAGAACTGTCAGTTTTGAGTCAGCAGATAATTTACACCATTGTAGTGTAATTATTTCTCGCTCACTTGTCGAGAAAAAGGAAGATCCGAGAGCCTTCATAATTTCTTGTACTATTGGGTCCTATAATTTTACAAAAGCTCTGTGTGACTTGGGTGCTAGCATAAACTTTATGCCGCTAGTTGTTTTCAAGCAGTTAGGATTGGGAGCACCGAAACTGACTTCTATGAGACTCTTTATGGCGGATAGAACTGTGAAAAAGATGGTGGGCATTGTGTATGATATTTTGGTGAAGGTTGTATCTTTCATATTCTTGGATGACTTTGTAATTCTAGATTGTGAAGTTGATTTTGAGGTTCCCAACATCTTATTGGTCATGCATTGGTCGACATAGAAACTGGGCAGATGAAATTCAGGTTGAATGATGAACTTGTCACTTTTAATATTTGTCGTTCCATGAAACAACCGAAAGATATGTGGGTGAATTCTGTAATAGCTACAGTTGATGAGAGTGATATTATTGTGCCTATTGAAGAAAGGTTGGGGGTAGAAGCTCTTGCGATCGTGATTATGAATTTTGACAGCAATGGTATTGAGGAATACGATAATATGGTTGGTGAACTCGTTGGTAGGGGATCATACACTTATGCTTCTAAGAAACTTGATCTTGATTTAAAAAATAGGGTGACCCCATCGGTTCGACCTTCTATTAAGGAGCCTCTAGTTTTGGAGTTTAAGGCTCTCCCGTCTCACCTCAGTTATTCATTCTTGGGAGCCAATAACACCTTGCCCTTGATTATCTCCGGTAAGTAGGTGGAGTGGTAAGTGGAAGCTCTTGTTTCGATGTTGAAAAGGTTTAAGAGGGCCATTGGTTGGTCCATCACTGACATTATTAGAATTCTATCTAGTATTTGCACTCACAAAATCCAGCTTGATCCTAAGTGCATACCAAGAATCGAGAACCAACGCCGTCTGAACCCACCTATGCTAGACGTTGTGAAGAAAGAAATCATCAAGTGGTTAGATACGTGGTGGTTTACCCAATTGATGATAGAAAGTAGGTGAGCCCTGTTCAGTATGTGCCAAAGAAGGAAGGAATCACTGTGGTTCGAAATGAAAAGAATGAGTTAATCCCAATGAGTGCGGTTACTGGATGGAGAGTTTGCATGGACTATCGAAAGTTGAATTCTTGGACCAAAAAAGATCACTTTCCTATGCTCTTCATGGATCATATGTTAGACCGTTTTGCTGGTAGAGTATGGCATTGTTTTTGTGATGTTTATTTGGGGTATAATAAGATTTTCATTGCTCCCAAGGACCAAGAGAAGACCACTTTCACTTATCCATATGGGACGTTCGCGTTCAAAAGGATGCCCTTCAGTTTATGTAATGCACCGACCACTTTCCAGTGTTGCATGATGTCCATTTTCTCCGACATGATGGAAGACACTATTGAGGTTTTTATGGATGATTTCTCTGTTGTGGGAGACTCATTTGATGATTGCTTGTCCTGCCTTGCTAATGTGTTATAAAGATGCGAGGAGTGCAACTTAGTGCTAAATTAGGAAAAATGTCACTTTATGGTTAATGAGGGTATCATATTGGGGCATCAAATCCCAAAGAAAGGTATTGACGTTGACAAAGACAAGATAGAGGTGATAGAAAAGTTACCTCCACCTATTTCGGTTAAAGAAATTTGAAGTTTCTTGGGACATGCAGGTTTCTATAGAAGATTCATCAAGGATTTCTCTAAGATTGCACATTCATTATGCAAGCTTTTAGAGAAGGAGGTGAAGTTTGTATTTGATGAGGCTTGTCTAAAAGCGTTTAAGTGTCTGAAAAAGAAGTTGATTTCAGCCCCTATCATTTTTTCACCAGATTGGACGATGCCATTTGAGGTTATGTGTGATACTGGAATTTTGGCCTTGGGTGCAGTCCTTGGCCAAAGACGTGAGAAGATTCTACATCCGATTTATTATGCTATCAAAGAGCCTAATCCATCTCAGAAAAATTATACTGTAATCGAGCAAGAATTATTGGTAGTGGTCTTTGCTTTTGAGAAATTTTAATTGTACTTGATTGGTACGAAAGTGATTGTGCATACATACCATGCAATACTTAGATATCTTATGTAAAAGAAGGACACCAATCCACGACTGATTTAGTGGGTACTGCTATTGCAAGAATTTGATTTTGAGGTAAAGGACCGAAAGGGGACTGAGAATCAGGTTGCAGACCACTTATCATGCCTTGAGGAGGAGGCCATTCTTAGATTGAGGGATGATCTTGATATTGATGATACTTTTCCAAAAGAACAAGTGTTGGCAGCATCACAAGAATTAATCCCTTGGTTTGCAGATTTTACCAACTTTTTGGCAAGTGACCTAGTCCCAAAAGATATATCGTATCAGCAGAGGAAGAGATTCATGAATGAAGTGAGAAAATTCTTCTGGGATGAGCATTATTTATTTCGGTTGTGTGCGGATGGCATAATTCGAAGGTGTATTCTGGAAGTCAAGATGATGAGTATTTTGGAATCATGTCATTCATCTCCAGTTGGGGGTCATTATAGAGGTGCGGGATTGCTCATAAGATCTTACAATGCGGGTACTATTGGCCCACTATCTATAAAGATGCTCATGACTATGCTCGATCTTGTGACTAATGTCAAAGACAAGGGAACATCTCGCGCAGACACGAACTTCCTATGGCAACTATTCTCGAGCTTGAATTATTTGACGTATGAGGAATTGATTTTATGGGCCCATTTATGAGCTCACATGGGATGAAATACATTCTAGTAGCTATTGACTATGTTTCTAAGTGGGTGGAGGCAATATCGCTTCCCAATAATGAAGGAAGGAGTGTCACGACATTCTTGAAAAAGAACATATTTTCACGATTCGGTACACCCTGAGTTATCATTAGTGATGGAGGATCCCATTTCTGTAATCGACTGTTCAAAGCCTGCTTGAAAAATATGGTGTCAAACATAAGGTGGCAACCCTTTACCATCCTCAAACTAGCGGGTAAGTTAAGGTGTCAAATCGTGAGATAAAGTCTATTTTGGCAAATACGGTGAATGCCAATCGGACTGATTGGGCAAGAAGATTTGATGATCCATTATGGGCATATCAAACTGCATTCAAGACACCGATTAGTTCATCTCTACATCAGCTGATGTTTGGTAAATCATGCCATTTTTCGATCAAACTTGAACATAAGGCATTATGGAAATTAAAGAGGTTGAATCTGGAATGGAGTGATGCGGCTAAATTAAAACTAGAGCAGATGAATGAGATGGATGAATTTCATCTCCGGGCTTATGAAAGTTCAGCATTGTATAAAGAGAAGATGAAATTATATCATGATCGAAAGATTAAAT
Source organism: Capsicum rhomboideum (assembly GCA_031232105.1). NCBI lineage: Eukaryota > Viridiplantae > Streptophyta > Magnoliopsida > Solanales > Solanaceae > Capsicum > Capsicum rhomboideum. Next base: position 123,336,787 of record CP124713.1, on the reverse strand, counting down.
GATGAGAGTTTCACCTGGGAGATTTGGTAATACTTTATAACTCCAGGCTTTGCCTATTTCCTCGAAAGTTAAAGTCCAAATGGTCCGGACCATTCACGGTGGTTAGGGTATTCCCGCATGGAGCAATCGAGTTGAAAGGTGATGATAATGTTCTATTCAAGGTCAATAGGCAGCGTGTAAAGCACTATGTGGGAATCACGGAAGAAATAAGGACATGTGAGGAGCTTAGTCTTGACGAAGTCTGAGTAGTCAAGTAAGTTGGGTCGTGTGCGACGTTAAATCAGGCGCTTCATGGGAGGCAACCCATGGGCTGGTTGGTGAAGTCTGAGTAACCAACTTAGCTACATCTTGCAGCGACGTTAAATCAAGCGCTGCTTGGGAGGCAACCAAATGATTGTTACCAGTCGTGAGTTGAAAATAAAGATATGAACTCAAAAGTGTGCAACTTAAACCAAGGTGGTGACCCATGTGACGTAGGTCAACCTACGTGCCGTGGGTTGGTATTGTGGGAATCAGAGAAAATTTTTTGGTAGCGGAATCTAACCCACGACAGGGAACCCACATGACGTAGGTCAACCCATGTGGCGTGGGTTTGTATTGTGGGAATCAGAGGGTATTATTGGTTGCAAAATTTGACCCACGACAGGGACCCACGTGATGTGGGTCAACCACGTGGCGTGGGTCGGTACTGTGAAACTCAGACTTGCAATAAAACTTAAAATTCAACCCAACCCAACCCTAATTTTAGCCTACTCTCAATAAAACCCGACGCTACCCATTTGAAAACCCCAAAACCCAATTTTTCAAGCCTTCAAATTCCCGATTTCTTTCCCAAATTCATCCAAATTAACACCTCCAATCCTATAATCACTATAATTCCCAAGTACCAACCACTCAAATTCGTACCCCCACCATTCCAATTGTATGAAATTTTGAGTACCATCACCCCAAAATCCCCAAACCTGACCAAACCCTCCACCACCAAACCCTAACCCAAAACCCATACCTGACCTGACCAAACCCTACTAAAGACCCGACCATTTCAGATAATGCTGCCTAAAGGAAACCCCAAACACGGAGATATGGATTTCTCTTCGTGAATCCACACCAAGAACACAGAAGTCACAACAAGGCTGGAGATGAACCTTCGGAGACAGAGAAAAGTAGGTCCAAAGAGGTTTATGAGATTGCTCAGGATGATTCTGCACATGTGCCTCGCGCCACAAGAAAATGAACTAGGGTACAGGATGCAGCCCAGGCCACCACTCAGCCTTTAGTGGTGACTCATATTCAGTCTTCAGATTCCTCCCCCAGTCTGAAGAGGGGGTGGATGCTTCTGCAATAGGTGATACTGAAGATGAGGCTGATGCACCTGGGACCGATGAGATTATCGAGGGTGCAGATGATTCTGAGTCCATGGGTAGTGGTGAGGCTGATGAGACAGCTTCTATTTCAGGCACTAGTGTTCAGGATTCCACAACTTACTCACAGATACAGGTGGATGAACAGCAGGCCACAGCTGCAGTACGAAGCAAAATAAGAGGTGGTGTGTTCAGGGTATGAAAGCCATTTATGATAGGAATACAAAGTTGACTGAATGGGAGGGGGGGAGGGTTGTAGACGGAGTATCACTGAGGAGCCCCAGTATCGGTTAGATGAGTTTACGGCACTACCTGAGATTAAGGAAGTATTTGATTGCTATGGATTCGGGTGGATGACAGAGCCTTCTGGTAGCTATAGCCCAAAGCTGGTCCGTGAGTTTTATGCTTCATATGCTACGTCTATTGAATTAATCACACCAATTGAGTAGCAGTTTTGGGACCAACCACCATTGACTCACACTTTGGTTCATGAAACCAGAGTATACATTTCTGAGAAGACTATCCACAGGTTCTTATTTGGTGTCGAATGTCCACTTCTAGCTAGTACTGCTGAGTTTGATCATCGCATGGAGACGGTGAAAAATAGAAACAAAATAAAGGATGTTAATCAGTGTTTAGAGCTACAACGATGGGTTGCATATTATATCGCTAAGTATGGTATATATGCGAAATGGGTAGCTGAGAGTTTGGATATTAAGAATTCCTCGCTTTAATTTACGTGCAAGTTTTGGTGGTGAATTGTACGGCACCGTCTCGATACCACAGGTGCAGATAATTCTCTTACTCTTGATTGAGCTGTTCTGGTAGCAAGCATCATTCCCGGATATGACATCAACATCACCTGCTACATTATTAGAGAGATTCATGAGCACGCCTTTAGAGACTATACCAACATCCCTTTTTCATGTCTGATTCAGGGCCTATGTCATAGTCCTGGTGTGGTTACGATGCCTACATTAGATCACGCCATTGAGGTGACCTGCATAGATGATGTAGGATTGATGCAATAGCGAGGTGCTATTCCAATTTCCTAGAGAGGGTCTCAGCCCTTTAGCAAGTGGATCGTGAGGAACTAGTTAGCACTTTAGCACTTATTAGTGACCCCGAGGCTGGGAGGTTACCTACCGAGGGCACAGGCCCTGTGACTGATGAGGGGGCAACTGTCCTCACCGCACCATCACCTTCATCTGGTATGGTTGTAGTTTTATGAGAGTTTTTGTAAAAGTTAGTGGATAGACAAATGCAGGTTATTAAGCGACAGGCTCACACGGAGTCCCCGATGGCTAAGTTGGTATCTCAGCTTAACCCATGGGTTAGGACATCGATTGAGGCATCTGAGGCGAGATTTGAGGCTCGCATCAGTTATGCTATGGAGAATTTATGCAGCATGGGCGGATTGACAGTTTTGAGCACCGGATGGGCAGCCGATTGAGAAAGGCCCATATTTCGAATTTGATGGGGTTGACCAAGGAGGTGGCTGCGTTGAGGGAAGAGGTTCAAGATTTAGTAGTTATCCATACTCCTATCATTCCACCCATACCTACACTGATACTTTCAGCACTGATTTTTGAGGTGGATTTGTTGCTGACGAGGAGACTCCTGTTGCTAGAGGCAAGAGGCCACAGAGTCTTGAGGGCCGGATTGATAGTGGAGACGAGTTTGAAAGTGATCTACGGAGGGAAACTAAGGCCTCTCGGGCAGAGTACCATATCAGTCAGATTGACCATGAGCATAGAGCACGTGGTGCATCCTCTAGTCAGTCGCCCCTATATCGAACGCACCTAGTATGGAGCACAAAGAGCATACAGATGATCCTGCTATGGATGGGACGATATCTAACGCCTAGCGTACTGTAGGTATGTCTTCACTCCCTTAGACTTATCATATTAATAGCTTTGTACTGAGGGCAGTGCACTATTATTTCATTGGGGGTGGGGGTTATACCACCAGTTGAGGGTTTTGTTGCCGTGTTTTCTTTTCCCCCAAGTATGACATCATAGTAGAGCCGACATTTTTAGGTGCTTATTTATATTATTTATGTGTTTTCATGTTTAATTAGGAGAAAAATAGGGGAACCTTAGTGCAAACAAGTTTTTGATAATAATGCTTTTGATTGTTTAAAGGACACCCCACCTAAAAATTTGGTTTTGAACTGTGTGTAGTCATGATTTTTTGTGACACCTGTTGGATCTTGTTATGGCATTAGTATTATAGGCAACATGATGGTAGCTAGAAATGCATGAACTGGATAGATTGTAGTTGATATTGTAACCCTGTGCTATGTGTGTGTGAGGTCATTACCTAGTTCACTTTGTGTGTGCGATCCAGAACTTGCCCGGTTAGTCTTGCCTAGGTTATAGGATAGTTGTTAGGAAAGGATCATAGGCCGTTCTTGAAAAGTCCACTTTTAGCCTAAATGCCCGACCAAAATGAAATTAATATCCCTTGATCCAGATTTTGAGCTTTAATTGACCTATTTCTTTTATTAGCCCATTCACCTTCCCATTTTGACTCACAATGAACCTGTCTTGGCCCTGGTCCCTCCTTGGTCATTGTGTACCTCAACTCATGCAAATCTCCTAAGTTGAGGGTGGCTATTATAGGAGTGCGTAGATTGATTTGGGTATGAAGAAGTGGTTAGTAAAAGAAAAAGTAAACAGATTTAGGTGTGAAGAAAGATGAAAAAAATGAGTGAAATAAATAGAAATTGCAAAAAAATAAAAAAGAAGAAGTGTGTTTTGAAAGCATGAAGAAAATCACACCCAAAATCTGAAAATAAATGCAGGAGAATAAGGGAGAATAAAATAATAATGGTTGGAAAGTGGAGCCAAAAATAGTGTAGTGTTAAGGAGGGTTGAGTCACTATATCCATATGTACCATACCCATCCCTAAGCCTACATTACAAGCCGATGAAAGTCCTATAGTGATCCTCGTCCAACTGTCCAAAAAGCTAAGGTATAGAAGATAAGGGCAAGCCTATGGTATTTCATGCACATTGTTTGAACTTCTTTGTGAGAGAGAGTGTTTTGACCCAGTCCCTACTTTGATATTCATTAGTATACTGTGAGTGTATGGGATTTCTTTGTTGTGAGAGTACATGGGTTGCATTATTAGCTTCTATTTGTTCGGATAAATATGCATTGTTAGATGTTATTTGTTCAGCTAATGTCATTTATATATATGCTTAGTTGTTTGTTTATAATCTGATGCCATCACTTGATCCTTTCTGTGTCATGATAATATGCTGCATGTATACACACCGTGATTTTGATTTGCAAATAGGAGGGGTCGGAGAAGTTTTGGTGCCAAAAGCAATATGTCGACTGTCGTAGGTCTCTTAGGTTTCTCTTAGTTAAGTATTATATGTGTTTGTTTTGTTTTGTTTGCTTGAGGACATGCAAACATTCTAAGTTGAGGGTGTTGATGTGCCGTGGTTTCATGACACTTTCGATGCTTAAAGCAAAGAAAATATGAAATAACTAGGGTATGTTTGGTTGGTATGATGTGTTTTCTATTCTATATTGTAGGAGAATAGGTTTTTGGAGGCAAAATGGACAAAAAGGAAGAATCATGCTCGAAAACGAAGTATATGAAGACGAAAAAGCCAAGTCCTACACCAGAGGAGTGACTCACAGTAGGACCCATATCACATGAGTCGACCTAAGTGATGTAGGTCTGTGCCGTAGGTCGACTCCTGTAGTTATGTGAAGTAGCCTAATTTCCACGATAGGCCCCACGTGGCGTGACTTGGTTCCACGACACCAAGTCACGGTATCGTGGAAAAGTGCCGACTCGGTTTTCCTGTTTTGTTTAGAATAGGATTCACCTTGTATCTATAAATACCCCTATATTTTCTTATGTTTAGGGGTTGGTCATTACATTGTTTTGAGATATATTTTCATTATTTTTGAGTTCATAAACACATTATTGCTTTTGTAATCTTGGAACACCAATTCTAGGGTTTTTATTCATATTGAGATTTAAGAGTTTTCTTCTTATTGTGAGTTTACAATTATATTTTCATCATTGCATTCTTCTTGTGTTCTTGCAATCATAAGTAGCCAAACCCATCAACTAGTGTTGTGTGAACCTTGAAGAATTAATGAAACGGGTTAAGTGCAAAGCAATTCTGAACCGTTATGAATGTATGTATTGTTATTACCTTCATTATAATTGATCTTCTAAGGGTTGCAAACGTTATAAACTCGCCTGTATTCTAGACTTGCTCAAGAGAGAGGTAAAGATTGGAAAAAGGAAATAACAACAGAGATTTAAAGCTATCAACCTTCATCTAATAACTCTAGCCGTAACAGGGATAGTTATCTGAGATCCAGGACAAGGGTTAGTAATGCGACACTCGGAGACCGAGAGGAGAAGAGTGAATTTCGTCTAACCAAGGTCGAGAGACGTTTAGATGAACATATCTTGTTAGATTTTGCATGCAACGCAGTGGGACAGTTTTGCCAGCACAAGTAACCGGTGGAGTTAAGGAATCATTGGGGATCACAGTCCTAGTGTATTTCTCATATTGATTACAAATCCAAAAATCAACAATTGTTACTGTTACTACGCGCTTACAAACCCCCCCTAGTTTTACTTTCTTTCCAATTACTCAGATTAGCATTCGATAAAATTTTATCCTATTCCCTGTGGGATCGACCCCAACCTAGTTGGGTTCTATATTTGATACATCAACCGCATTATACTTTTCTGGAGGTATATTTTGGGCAAAGTGCCCTTTTATTTTATGTATTTTAGGGTCACAACAAACTAAATTTTGGCCAGCAATATGGTATCATGCATCACATAGCGCTTGCGGCAAGGATGATTATAAGATTTGAATTTCTACACATTTAGCCCAAATTTAGCATGGGCCACCACAATAATGTATTTTTTTAAGACCAGATAGTTGTCTACCGCCCTTCGAAAAAAACTATTAACTTATTATTGAAATATCAAAATGACGAGTTGTTTGAAATGATGAAACCTACACAGAGAAAGCTTACATTTGATATGTAGCTCATAGCTTAATCTCTCTCTCTATATATATATAAAAGAGGGTCATAGACCTGCCTACGTGGCGCCCTCACAATTCAGGAATTACTTTTATCTATTTTTACATTTTTTTAACAATTAAATTCAATTTTTCACGATTAAACAATTAGATTCGTAAACTGAAACGACACTTCATCACCAATATCTGCTACAATGGATAACAACGCTTCATCAAATCTTCTTCCTATTATCCCTGTTTTCCTCAACATTATTCTATAGATAAGTTCGAAATACTTTCTCACGACATTAAAAATCCCTCTCGACATATAAATTGCTCTTTGCACTTCACTGGAACCCTTCCTGGAACCCTTCATGCGGCCAGGTATGCTACTTCTATGTAGATTTCGAGTGATTTCTTAGGTTTTAATACTATTAAGATCCCATGTGTTTTGAAAACAAAATTGAATGTCTTAAAACACTTTATGATTTTGTTGAGACTTTTCAATCTTGGATACAAATTGGTAAGGAAAAATGCGTCCATTTTGATTATCAGGGTAATGAAATTTGAAATTTCCCTTAGCCTTATCACTTTATATGAAGTTCCGCAGAGAAATTTGAGATTTTTCTTCGCAGCGTTTCAAATCCCTGGTGTCTTTGAAATTTTTCTTCACCAGCACAAAAACCATCCACGCTGTTCAAGTATGCTGTTTTTCTATTTTCAAACACGTTATTTTACTTTTGCCGCATCAAATAATCCTATGTATATTTCCTACTACTTCTTTCAGTTATTTATAGTTCGACTCCCACATGTTTTATTAAAAGAAAATGAAACTCATAAGTGATTTAAGATTTTAATAAGACTTTTCAGTGTTGGACAAATTATTCTTGGCAAATTGGTAAGGTAAAATGCATCCTTTTGGATTTTCAAAGCTATCAAGTTTGAAATCTTTCTTTCACTTTATCTCCACTTCTATAGAATACCTTTCCTCACTTAAGTTGTGATTACTGATATTACACATGTTGCCCTATTTTCTTCTATCGATTAGTAATAGCAGATGTTAAACCATGCTCTCCTTCAAATAGTTATTGGACAAATCATGCTCCCTCTGATTTGTTATGACTAATTTGAATTATTTTAACACAGTTCAAAAATTATGTTTGTAGACGTCAATAACCCGTCATCGTACCTCTTTAGATAGGTTAAACCTACTTCCAAACTTCAACATTTACTATATTTTCAAGGAGTAATTTCTACTAGCATAAGCCCTTGACTTGGAGATTCTACAGTTTCTGATATATTCTTTTAGTGTTATGGATTTGGACTTCAGATAGGTACATGACAATTGACTATGTTCTCAACTATGTAACAATATTTCTGTCAGCTCTTAAAATTCTAAAAAGAAAATGAATTTAGAGCATTTAGGAGTGAGGGTTGAGAAAAGCTAGCATTTTTGAAGAGTCTGAGCAATCCAAGCGTTAGCAAAGCATTTCGTGGTGTGAAAAATATTGGAATCTCTAAAAAAAAAAGGGAAACCAGTCTTAAAGAGACCTCTAAATTCGTACAACTAGAACTGGGAACTTATTAAAGAAGAAAATTAGAAAGAGGAGGCAAAGGTTCATTCTATCTTTTTTTTCCTTTTTTTTTCCTTGTCTTCCTCACTCATTTCTATTCTATCTTGAAATTTCATTCTATTTCTGTACAAAGAATTTTTATTTGCTTAATACAGATTGAAATTTTGTTATTTTCATCATTTTGACCAGTAACAGAAAGTAAAGAGTCTTGAGAATACTGAAGTACAAGTTCTATTTTGGTTCTCTGTGTTTTATATATGTATTCTATATTAATGCTTATTGGTGTCTTTTCTCATTTTACTAGAGCCAAGGGTCTTTCGGAAATAAGTTCTCCACCTCATAAAGGTAAAGGAAAGGTTTGCGCACACTCTACCCTATCAAACCCCGCTTTTGGGACTACACTAGATTTGTTACTGTTGGTGTTGTTAGAATATCATTTCGTAAACTATAATGCTTTTCTTCTATAATCTGAACTAGATCATTTTCTACTAATTCTTCTTTGAGATAGAAAAGGGAAAGAATTAGAACGCTAGGAAAAGCTTTTATGATGTACCAGTTGTCAGGTACATTGTCCCTATCATAACCTTGAATCCCTGAGCAGGTCACAACTACTAGCGCCCAATATTGAAAAGCTAGTTTACAAATTAAAATGCTCATACACAACTGTGAAGTATGCTCACTGCTATGTTTTCCTGTGTAATTTAAGAAGATATGAAGTGATACATTTCTTAGACCAAGAAGTTTATCTTTAATCCTATCTCTTTTATTTTTCTTTTTTCTCAATTATGTGTTGTTTAATCTTATCACTCATTATTATTTTTGTTGTGCAATTAGAGTGGATAACGAAAAGTTATATGTAACTGTTATCAATTTCTAAAATGGATGTCCCCGAACTGACATAAAGTATTGTCAATAACTTATTACAATCAGCCGATTAGAACTTTCGACTTCTTATTTAGTAAGGCAAAATACAAATAGATGTGTATGAAAAAAAGAACACCAACAATATGATCTGAAAGGACAGTTATAAGGTTGAGGTATATGATTTGCTAAGGAGCCTCAATATCCTATACGCCCTGCTATAACTGACTCAAGGTGCTTCATACTTTAGTATTAGACTATTTTTGTTGCTTCTATCATTCTTATGTTTTAGGAAACTGATTTCTTCTTTTCATAACAAATGGTTGAAACTTGTGTATATGTCTGTCTCTAAGAATGTAATTGTAGGGGTGTTTCAGAGTATACGATAGTGACAAAATGATCAAAAATCCATAGCCATCTATCATATTATGTCATTGTCTTCTCATCAAGGTGTGCTCATAATGTCTTTGCTTTCGTGTATATGTATGGACTTATTTTTTGTTAAAAATGTGGATCAGTTTAGCTATATATGGACTCATTTTTTGTTAAAAATATGGATCAGTTTAGCTATATATGATTAGTTACAACTTACATATATATATATATATATATGCCATTTAGATTTTGCAGATGTATTACATTGTTGAATTCTTGATTTCAATCTACAATTTGGATAATCATTTGAATTGTGCTCTCTATCGCTTCCACTTTCAAATGAGATAACAAATAGCTAGCTTGACGTTAAGAACACATTCCTCCATATAGATATAGAGGAGGTGGAGACTGTTTCATGGAGCAACCTCTTACTTCAAGGATTGCAGCTTTTTGGATCACGTTTGCTTACAGAAAGTATCAATAACTGTGAATATATTTTACACTCTATCATTCTCCCCGCAAAATTTGAAACTATATTATCAAATACTGTCTATGGTGTTCTTACATAGTGTGCTTTATTTTTCTTCCTCTTCTGTGTAATATTGTAATTTTTTGTTGTTTTAGATTTTTCTAGATCAAATAGGCCTGATTTAAGAATAAGATAAGTTAAATGATCGACAATGCGGAATGAGAATTAAACAACTTTTACTTTTAACAGTAACATAAGTATTCGTTATGTTGATTTTTGAATTTTAAAATTTCAATATTTTAAAAGCATTAGAATGTTTCTTTTATAGTAGTTCTTTTATTTTAGAAATTGAATTGTCTATTGCGGTATTATAGTAATTCTTTTGTTTTAGAAATTGAATTGTCTAATTGCGGTATTCCTACTTTGTTGGCATTTGATGTAGGGATATCATCAAATATTTAAATTATTACAAATTACAAAATAATGTATCCAATGTTAAGTTAATACACACTAAATATTTTACCTAATTAATTAACCAATTTTTTTTTCACCGATAAGGAATCACGGCCATGCACCATTAAATTAGCCCCAATGAAATTCTTACAAAAGTAAAATGTATGCTTTCATGTCTACAAAGTAGATAATTGGAGAATATAATGAAGACAAAATTAGATCAATAGGAAATATTAATTTTATAATTCTAGGAGTTTTAATAACAATGTTTTATCTATATTTAAATTATTTTTTAAGATCGCGCGAAGCGCGAGCAGTTTGACTAGTTTATTATAAGCTGAGAGATATGCTCATCTAGTGTTAGAAACTGTGCAGATAAATTATCCCTTAGATGATTCTATTTTATTTCAAAATATTTCTCCCCTCTTATAAATGTCCGTACAACCTTTCAGAAATAATATTTAGGTATTATACACTTTCACAAATTTTCACACACTTTCTGTCTAACTGAAGGACTAAGTTAGGACTAATATTTAAGGATAATTTTTTGGGGCATTACATTAATCTAATTTTTTCCCCAAAAGATTGAAGGTCCAACTATGGTAGCTAAAAGAGAATGGATGAGAATCGAGGGGAAGGAGGGGGGGGGGAGGGGGGGCGGGGGAAGAGAAGGAATTGTGAAGAAAAATGGAACGAGAGGAGCAAAGTAGACAAGAGCTCAATAAATGGATTTGGGAAGTTTTCATGGAAATCAATCTAGAAGGGGAAAGGAAATTACGTGGAAGCAGGGTTGAGAGAGGGAGAACATTTATATATATATATTTTAATTATTATTATTTATTTCGTTGAATCATTTTGTATCTTTTAAAACTTTGAGATTGATTTTTCAAATGTTGAATAAAAAATGTCATGACCCAAGACTCCTCCCTAGTCGTAACACGGTGTTTAGAGTCACAAGTAACCCCAAGCTAATCCATGGCCTGACATAACACTAAGAATACTGAAATAACTAGAAATCACTGATGCGGAAGCTAATAATTTGAATAATATATATATGGCACTAAGCCCAAATGACAATATCTGAATAAAACCCATAAAGCTGAAAACATAATCTATCTGACTGTCTGAAAGCCTTTAAACCAGATGAGTTGCTAGGACAAGCCCCCAGCTAACTCTAACTATCTAAAATTGAAATAACATGAAACAAAATACTGATAAATAGTCCTCGAATAATGAGGACTCACCAAAACACTGCTGCTGGAGTGGTAGGAGATCGTACTAACCTCAAGTGGGATGCTGAACGTCAGAATCTATATGATAAGACAATATAGCGTAAAGGAAAGTATGCAGTCAGTACTTTGAATGTACTGAGCATGTGAGATATGCATAATTAATATAAACTTAATATGCTGAATATAACATGGAGAACAAAACATAGAACTAAGGCATGTAAACTAATGCAATGACCAAGTAACTGTCATGACCCAAACCCGTCGTAAGTGGAACCCACACTATTCATCCAGTGAGAGAACCAACAACCCCGAAGACAATTACACTTAGAATTAATAAGCAGAACTAATCCATCAATAGAATAATATCCATTCTAAACCAAAAACCGTAAGTAGAATGTCACGACCCAATTTCGGAGTCATGATGGCACCAATTATAACCCGTCATAAGGTAAGCCAAACCATAGCCCAAAATGCTAAATCGCAGAAGGTAAGTAATTTACTGAAAAATAAGCATACAATAAGTATGTAAGTAAGAGAAAATGAGTACAATAGTAAAATATGTCAAGGGAGAGAGAATAAAGGATATCCCATGACTTAGTAGGCCGGTTCAAGAGCCACTAATCAAAAGAACAAGATTACTAGTAGTATCAATATATACAGATAGTCTCGAATGTAAAGACTGTCCAAAATAAAGGAAGAAGAGGGGATCAACTCTGGCTTTGAAAGCTCACCCTATCTCCGGATCCTGTAATCAAGATGGATGGAATATCAGCGATGGAATATGAGTACTGGCTCCTCTACGAAGGTCAACCTCTCGTCTAACTGAACCGAGTCCCATTGAAGTACCCGAGACTCATCAGGGATGTAACACCGCATCATAGAGACAAAAAAGATTAGATGAACAACTGCAAAATCTAGGGGCAAAGCTAACTCATAAGGTACGTCTCTAACTGGCCGAAGTATCTCAAATGGCCCAATATACCTGGGACTGAGCTTGCCTCTCCTCCCGAACCTCATCACGCCCTTCATGGGCGATACCTGGAGGAAGACTCGATCACCTACTCCAAACCTCAAGGCACAAAGTCTATAATTAGCGTAACTCTTCTGCCTACTCTGAGCTACCCTCAACCTATCCTGAATCATCTGCACCCTATCCAAGGACTCACGAAGCAAGTCAGTACCACAGGGACTAACCTCAGAAGTCTCAAACCATCGGAGATTGACATTGCTTACCATATAATGCCTCAAATAGTGTCGTCTCAATGCTAGAATGGTAGCTATTATTATAAGCAAACTTTGCTAGGGCTAAATGTTGCTCCCACTAACCTCCAAAGTTCATCACACACGCGCGGAACATATCCTCAAGAACCTAAATAGTGTACTCACTCTGACCTTTGATCTAGGGTGGAATGCGGTGCTAAGATCAACCTGCGTGCCCAACTCCTCCTGAAAAGTACTCCAAAAGCTAGAAGTGAAGACTGAGTCTCTATCAGAAATAATGGACACTAGCACTCCACGAAGATGAACCACCTCGCGAACATAGATACGGGCTAACCTCTCGGCACTGAAGGAAATCTAAATCGGGATGAAATGAACCAATTTGGTCAACCGATCTATGATAACCCTAATACTATCAGATCCACGAGAAGTACGAGATAAACCAGTCATAAAGTCTACAGTAATCTGCTCCCACTTCCACTTAGGAATGGGAAGCCTCTGAAGCAGTCCACCTGGTCTCTGGTGCTCGGCCTTTACCTGCTGACAACATAGGCAACACGCTACAAAGTCTGCTACATCTCTCTTCATGCCACTCCACCAGTAAAGTTGCCTCAAATTTCTATACATCGTAGTTGTCCCAGGGTGAATAGAGTATCTGGAGCTATGAGCCTCGCGCAATATTAACTGAATCATGTCCCCAACCCTCGAAACACAAATGCGACCATCAAACCTCAAAATTCTTCTAAATCTAGGGTAGTTCAACTGGACTCACCCCTCAGAACCTGATCCCGGATGCTACAAAGCCTACTATCCTCAAACTAGTGACTCCGAATCTGCTCAAGTAAGGTAGACCTAGCTTCAACATTAGCAAGAATCCTCCTGAAGTATGATATATCAAGTTGGATAAGAAATGAATGTCCAAAGACAACGGCTATTCCACAACCAAAATAGAAGCCAAGCTACCCATACTCACCGCCTTTCGGCTTAAGGTATCTGCTACCATATTCGCCTTGCCCGGATGGTATAGGATAAAGATATCACAGTACTTCAGCAACTCAATCCATCTATGTTATCTAGAGTTAAGCTCCCTATGAGTCATAATGTATTAATGACTATGGTGATCAATATAGATCTCGCAGCAAACACTGTACAAGTAGTGCCTCAAAATATTAAGCGCCAAAACTATCGCCACCAACTCCAAGTCATGGGTGGGGTAGTTGCTCTTATGAACCTTCAGCTGCCTCGACGCATAAGTAATAACTCGACCCTACTGCATTAGAACATAACCCAAACCAACACTAGAAGCATCACAAGATATGGTAAACCCCACACCCTCAACGTGAAGAGTCAAAATAGGAGCTAAAGTGAGCAAGCTCTTGAGCTTTAAAAAGCTCGACTCATACTCCTTAGACCACTGGAATGGAACCTCCTTCCTAGTCAATTTGGTCATAGGAGGTGCAATAGAAGCAAAACCCTCAACAACCGCCTATAGTATCCTGCCAAACTAATAAAGCTTTGAACCTCAGTTGGAGAAATAGGCCTGGCCCAATCATGAATCGCCTCAATCTTCGCGGGATCCACCATAATCCTATCCTTAGACACCATATGCCCTAGGAATGTAACAAAATCGAGCCAAAACTCGCACTTTGAGAATTTGGTAAAAAGCCTATGATCTCTCAAAAGCTGGAGCACAGTCCTCAAATGCTACTCATGCTCCTCCCTACTCCTCGAATACGCAAGGATATCATCAATGAAAACAATCATGAAGGAGTCCAAATAGGGCCTGAAAACTCGGTTTATCAAGTCAATGAACACTGCTGGGGTACTGGTCAACCCAAAAGACATCACTAAGAACTCATAGTGGCCATAGCAAGTCTTGAAGGTTGTCTTAGGGATGTCCTCAGCTGATGGTAATCAGATCTCAAGTCAATCTTAGAGAACACTGCCACACCCTGAAGCTGGTTGAATAAATCATTAATATGAGGCATAGGATACTTATTCCTCACTATCACCTTATTCAGCTACCTGTAGTCAATACACATACGCATAGAGCCATCCTTTTTCTTTATGAACAAGATAGGAGCACCCCAAGATGATACAATTGATCTAATAAAACCCTTACCTAGAAGATCTTGAAGTTGAGAATTCAGCTTCTTAAGCTCGGCAGAAGCCACACAGTAAGGAGCCATAGAAATAGGTCAGGTGCCCGGCTCAAGATCAATAGCAAACTCAATGTCACGCTCAAGCGGAGGGCCAGACAGGTCGTTAGGGAAAACATCAGAAAACTCGCGGATAATAGGGACAGAATCAAGCGAGGGACTCTTGGAACTAATGTCACAAACATAAGTAAGATAAGACTCGCAACCCCTTGACATCAATCTCCTAGATAAAACATAAGAAATAATCCCTGTCGGGGCGCGGCTAAAAGAACCCTACCACACAACCGGGGGTACGCCAGGCATGGCTAAGGTAACGGTCTTGGCGAAGCAATCTAAGACCGCATGATAAGGGGATAACCAGTCCATGCCTAGAATCACATCAAAGTCCACCATATCTAACACAATAAGATCAACCCGAGTATGAAACTCGCGAACGGTCATAACACATAATCTATAAATCCGATCCACTACTAAAGAATCTCCCACGGGAGTAGATACATGTAATGGAACAGATAAGGGCTCCCAAGACAACTCTAACCACGGTACATAATAAGTAGACACATATAAATAAGTAGATCCCAGATCAAAGAAAAAAATAGCTAGCCGACGGCACACCGAAATCGTACCTGTAATAACAGCATTCGAAGACTCTACCTTCGATCTACCAGGTACAATATATAAATGAACTCGCCCACTACTTGGATGGACGTTTGACCAACCACCTACCCTACCTCCCTGAGAACCTTCTCAAAAACCCTGGAGACTACCCCTGCAACCCTGAGCACCAACTCTAACTAGAGGTGGCACTAATCTGATCGTCTGAACATTCTGGCTGCAAGCTGAATCGTCCCGCGCCTAGAAAACTCTCTGGAGTAATGATCATCAACCCCACAACTATAGTAAACCCCGAATAATCCACTCTATACAGAAGATCCGGCAGACCAAGAATAACCACCTTAGCTAGAAGACCAAGAATGTGCACCTCTTGAAGACTGGCCACTACTCGGTCCATAATAGTTACTGTAGCTGGACTGACCTCCATCAGTAATCTGAAGTGCTGCCTGAATGGGTCTACTAGACTGACCTTGGTGCTGATGAGACTGACGTGGAGGGTGCCTACTTTGAGAACCTCTGCCTCTAAACTGTAAACCACTATGGCTCCCACTGAAACTGCCCTGATAACGTGGTCTCTTATCGATGCCCCATTGGGCCTCACGATACATCTCTTCTATAGTTTGGGAATAATCCAAAACCTCAATAAAAGTCCTGCCAGTGGCAACCAAACACTATGTATCCATAAAAAGAGGAAGTCTCAGCCCCCGAACATAACACCAAATTTGCTCATACTCGGTAGGAAAGATTGTAGTAGCATGTCTGGCCAACTCGTGGAACTGTGCCTCATTCTCAATCACCAGCATAGAACCCTGTTGTAAACCGGTTAACTGATCTCTCAGGTGCTTGCAAAGACTGTGAGACACATACTTCTCCAAGAAAGCCTCAGAGAATTGAGTCCATGTCACAGGAGGATATCCAGCTGATCAGAATCAAGATAACCTCTCCAACATTGTCTAGCTTCCAAATCCAACTAAAAAGTAGTGTAGTCAACCCCATGAGCCTCAACTAAGCCTAAATTATGGAGCCTATCCTCGTAAGTAGTCAAGAACTCAAATCCATTCTCACCTGGAGCTCCTGTAAACCTCAGTGGAGTCAATCTCAAAAATCTGCCCAACATCTTCTGCTTCTCAACATACATAGCAGGTTGGGTGTCTACCAGCTGAACAACTACTGGTACTAGAGGGATCTCAACTCTGGGAGCTGCAACTACCAGCTGCGCCCCTAGGGCGTCTACCAATTGAGAAACTACCGGTGCTGGAGAGATCTCAACTCTGGGAGCTGCAGCAACCAGCTACGCCCATATTTGTACCACTCTGATCCGCAGACTATGCACTATCAGACGATGCACCGTCAACTAATCCCAGTAATTGGACCAAAGCATCTCTGAGCAATGAAGAAGAAATAAACCACGGTGATGCCTGGGATACCCCCTGGACCACCAATGGCTGGGATAGAGGAACTTGTGGATCTACCTCTACCTCGGGAGCAATACTAGATCTGGTGAAGCCTCCCTATCCTGACCCCTAGCTGGGGCTGCAGCTCGAGCCTGGCCGTGACCTATGGGTCGGCCATGGCCTCTAACGGGTGCCCTGGTTGCAGGATTAGGGTCCTCATTGCCGATCGTCATAGCTCGTATCCTAGCCATCTGCAAAAGAGTGAAACAATGAGAGCCTTAGAAACTTATATAGACTCGACGCCTAAAATGAATGAAGAAGGTAAAGTCATCCTAAGAATGTCAGATAGCCTCCCGAATATAAGATACGAACGTCATCGTTCTGATCCGTGGGACTCTACTAGAACTTGTTCTTATACCAACAATACCAGTGAACCTATACGCTCGGATACCAATCTATCACGACCCATTTTCGGAGTCATAATGACACCTATTATAACCCGCCAGTAGGTAAGCCAAACCGTAGCCCAAAACGACAAGTAATAGGCTAAATGGTTGAAGGTAAGTAATTTACCGGAAAATAAGCACACAATAAGTATGTAAGCAATAGAAAATGAGTACAATAGTAAAAGTTGTCAAAGGACAGAGAATAAAGGGATATCCCACGACCTAGTAAGGCCGGTATAAGAGCCACTAATCAAAAGAACAAGAGTACTAGTAGTATCAATATATACAAATAGTCTCGAATGTAAAGACTGTACAAAATAAAGGAAAGAGAGGGGATCAACGCTGGCTCTGAAAGCTCACCCTATCTCCAGATCCTGTAATCAAGCTGGATAGCATATCAGCGATGGCAGCTAGTACTTGGATCTGTATCAAAAAAAGATGCAAAAGTGTAGTATGAGTACCAAAACATCGGGTACTCTGTAGACATCATCGACAGACTGAGCTAAATCATAATAAAGGATAATAGAATGTGAGAATGTAAACTAAGTCGAGGAATAAAGGCAACCCTAAAGAAATGCTCCAACTGAAAAATGATTGATAATAGTATAAATAATATTGAATGATAACAGTATAAATAATATCGAAGTGAAGGCAATCTAACTATAGCCTAACTGAGCCCCCTTAAGCCTAGAAGGCGCATACAAGAGAAGATGAACTCAAGCAAGCCCCCATAAGCCTGTTGAGTACACACAAGGGAGGAACCAACTACAGTAATAAATAATAAGTAATCGACCACTGATACCATAACTGTAAGTCCCTTAGTGCCATAAAATACCAAACTCTAATCGAATCCTCAATATTATAAGTGAACCATAAAGTGTCAAACTCAAACTGGGTTCATAACTTCATACCCATTTCATAGGTGTTGGAGTCGAACCGGTAAGATAGTATCATAAATAAATAGCAAGTGCCAGACTCGAATCAGTCTTTAAAGTAATTACATGATAACAAGTCTAGTCATGAACTAGAATGTTTCCCAAATCAACCTAAGGTTCAAAAATATGAGTAAAGTTATGAAAGAAGGCCCATTAAGTCTACAAGAGGTTAATTGGGATATTTTACCAAATAAAGGGCCGATGGGCCCCACTACTAACCACAAAAGTCTATACTAAGGTAGTTTCTACCCAATACTAGGTTAAGGCTTCAAAGCTCCATTACAAGGTGTTATTTATGTCTAAATAGACCCTAAGTCAACAACTAAATTCAAGGAAATGTGAATAGGTCACTTCCCATCCAAAACGACTTCCTAATCGTCTTAATATTCCAAATTCCACTAAATAGCGACCAAGCCATAAATTCCAACCTAAATCTAGCATAATAGTATACTAATACCACAATAAAGCTCAATCTATGAGGAAAGTAAGCCTAGCCTACCTGGACGCCGATGAATCCCTAAGAAAGTCCTCTAAATTGGAGAAATTTCCTTCTGAGAAGCCTCCACACGATGCCATACTATCAAAACAATGATCTACACATTAATACGAGAATAACAATACCCATAGTGCATATAAATACTCCGGGTCCAAAATTGAGCTAAAATCCCATGTGGGGCCCTCTTGCGAAATCATAACTTTGAAACCGTCAAAGCGTCCCTCAAGGCTCAAGGATCATTTACCCTCAATAATGAGTGAAATTCGAGCACAAATGAAGCCACAAGAAAACTAGGGATTCAGGTTCAAAATTTGAATTTAAGTAAGAAATAATGAAAACTCACAGAATTAAAGTCGAGGAAGTGGCCAAGATGATGTCTCCAACTCACCAGGAACACCCAATACTCACAATCAGCTCTCCACTCTCTCACTAGGGTTTTGGTTGTTAAAACTTTGAGAGAAAATGAATAAAAAAGAGTATATAAACATTTAATACACTAGCGATGACTGCTTTAGCAGTCACTTGACCGCTTCAGCAATCACCGCTAAAGCGGTGATCCATCGCTTAAGCAGCCAGGCTTCAAGGGTCGGCTTCCGCTAAAGCGGTCAGGTGCCGCTAAAGTTCCAAGGCCTCCGCTTAAGAGGATAGACGGGGATCAGTGTTGGCCGCTAAAGTGGTGTCCAGACCGCTAAAACAACCTCAGCTTAAGCGGCCAAAGGCCCACTTAAGCGGTTGCACCAGTAAAGGCCCGCACCAGCACTTAGCAAGATTTTGCTAAGCTTCCAACAAACCCTTAGGATTCATTCAAAACCCCGTGAACACAAACAAATTATGCTACCCTATCAAATTTGACATTTCAGACTCAATGGAGCCATTGAAATTTCTATCCGAGGTTGTTTCGATGAAATGTGGGTCCCACACCTAATGGTCGTTTTAACCAAATTCCACCCAATAGCCAAAAATGAGTCTGAAAGCTTTGGGACCCGTACTAAAGGTCCCCCAGCCTAAATTGATGCTTCGGATCTAACAAAACTGTCAGAATTGGCGTACGAGGCCGTTTACCTGAAGTTTAGGTCCGATACTCAATTTTTAACAACGAGGACTTCAAAACATGGAATTGGCTCTTAAAACCAAACGAACTACTCGATAACTGAACTGTCAGCTCCACTAAGTCATAAGTGATTTGGGGCAGCTATGGGAAAGTTCTAAACATCAAAATAGTGCAAAATATAGAAAATGACCTGGAGGGTCATTGGATACAACTTACTTTGCAAAACATCCCTAGGACCCGAAAGTCGTCTGTACCAAAATATCTGTGAATGTCAAAAAAGGGATGCAACCCCAATACTAAGATAATCATAAGTCTGAAAACAAAGAACTATGCCAAGAGAGAGATTCCATGATAGCCCGGATAAGCTGCTCATCCTGAAATCTGGAATCAATGGCTGGAATCACAAGTGAGGTCTCATAGGAGCCGCTGGAATATGCACTACACTCACAAAAGTAAATGCAAGTATAGTATCAGTACACAAGAACAATAGTGTACAGGTAGGTTCATTTGGCCAACCCAAGATGAAAATATAAACACTTAACTAAATGATAGTATAACAAGCTAATCAATGCTAAAAAGATCATACATTTAGCACATAAACACCAAAAAGATAGTTCAGGATTAAAAACCAACAAGTCAACAAATACCACTAAGTCAAGTATAGTCAAGTAAAATCAAAACACGTATACCATTATCAAGCATAGATAAATATATATTCCTCAGTTCACTGATGGAATAGTCAAACTCACCTGAACCTTGTACATACACGCTATGGGTTATACATCCACCCTCTAGACATAACCTGCAGGGGAAAAATATCGTCCATGTACTAAAACCCCAAACATAAATGTCTGCCAACCTTGTCTCATTAATAACCTGTAAGAACGTCCCAAATACCGAAACATTCCACATTAGAAATAAGACAAGTAATTCATAAAGCAAGTAAAATCATTGCATTGACCACCAAACAACATGCATTAGCTAGCCACACTACAAAGTATTTAACATGCACATATAATACAAGTTGGAATAAACTACAATACCATCACCTACCTAGAATCAAGCTTGCACAACCCTTAAGCAGGCTTTGCCCTTCCGTGAAATTTTTGCTTGCTCATGGTCTGGAGCATGCATATAAATACATAATTAAAGAAATGACCCTAACATGTTATTTATAACTCACATTGAACTCCTAAGGTCAAGTTCATGATCATTCCCTTCCCATTGTAGGGCTTTTCCACCATAATTCACCAAAAACTTCCAATTTCATGGATTAATTAGTGAATTAATAGAATGCAACGGTAAATTAAATGTTAATAATCAAAACCCATTAACTTATTCCTTAGTTTTCTCCCTTGCACCAGCAATTAACCAAAATCCACCCTAAACCTCAAACTCCGTGAATTAACAATTCTAAGGCTTAATAATTAAATACGAGTTAACGGGGATAAATTCCTTACCTTAATGAAGCCAAACGAAGAAATTCTGGTGTATTTCACCCTAAATTTTCCTTCCTTTGACCCAAAATGAGTTTAGAAAATTAAACTATTTTGGGGAAATATTTTAATAAATCTGTGGTTTTCATCGCTATAGCGGTACCGATCGCTATAGTTGTCGTTGACCACCGCTATAGCGGGAATTTCTCTGCTATAGCACTTACCACTATAGCGGTGTGCCGACTGCTATAATGGTGTCGACGGGATAGAACATCTGTATTCACCCAAAAATCCCACTTGTTGCAACACACCTTGAACCTAGGACATTCCAAATAATGCCCTTTACGCTAAGATCAATTCTGGGAGTTCTCTATACCAATTTCTATTTTATAAATTCCTAAGGCTTCCTTATCGTCTTAGATAACTAGAAATCAATACAATTTCCACCAAATCGGTCAAAATCTTTCCCAGATTTGTCTATACCATACCTCGCTCCAAATTCAATCGAAACTAGCCTAGCCTGAATTTTGTAACTTCCAATCCAGAAAGAATTTGAATGCGAGATTTCAAACGTAGGACTCATGCATAGTGACAAAGAGGGTCGTTACAGCAGATACCGATTTACCCATCATTCATCCCCGAATGATCGAATGAGAAAAATTGCCTAAACACGAGGAAGAAAGAGTACCTATATCCTCAAACAGTTAAGGGTATTTGTCCTGCATGTATTTCTCGATTTCCCAAGTGGATTCCTCAATCGGACGATGCTTCTATTAAACCTTTATCGAATGAATTTCCTTTGTCCTCAATTTCCCAACATCCCAATCTAGAATTACACTACTGGTTCCTTCTCATAAGCTAAATCCATATCTGTAACACCCCGTACCTTCCCAACTGTAACACCCCGTACTTTTCTAATCTCACTTGATACCTTGGGGTTATATCTACCTAGGTGTTGAAATGCCAAGAGTATGTGTTTTATAGTGTCATTGGTGAAACATTTAATATCGGACCTAAAATGTGCGATTAGACCTTTGTAGGAGGAGCTTTGTGGTTTCGTGGAGCAATTGGGTAATACCCCGTACACATTCTAACCTCATTTGGTGACTTGGAGTCATGTTTACTTGATGATTAAGATCACTAAGTAAGTATTTTGTAGTGTTTTGATAAGGTATTGGACGATAGGCAAGTATCGGAGAAGTGGCCGAAAAATTCAGCAAGGTGCTGAAACTTGTGCCACTACCCTGTTTCAGGGGTGTGGCGCAAGCCACCTGCATTCATAAAATTCAGAGAAGGCCCATTTCTTGCGCCACAGCCTGCTTTGCAGCTAGTGGCGCAAGGCACAAATCTTGTGCCTTTCCGGACCCGTTTTGTAACGCAATTCTACGACGCTTCTTGGATGGTTTCTTTTGGTTCTTTGGAGTTCTTTGAGCATTGTTAAAACTTCAAACAATTCAATACACTCCTACATACTCCTACATGATCAAATCATGAAATGTGAATAGTGATCCAAAATGTCCAATGAAGCCAAGGGCGACTAGAATTCCTAGTTTTGCAATCGAAGCGACGAATGAGAATCTCGCAAGAGAATATTGTCGTGACATTATGAAATTATGTAAACATGAGATATATGGTGAATAATACATGAAATTGGATGGGTTACATGGATATGTGTTATTGGGCCCAAAGTTAGGCCCAAATTGGAATTAAAAAAATTGGCCCAAAGGGCAAAAAGACCCATTCTTCCACTTTGACCACATTAAATGCCAAAGGAAGGGCTAAGTATGACTTGGGGTCTATATAAAGGCCCCAAGATCAGATTTTTATTGTCCAAAACCTCTCATGCCTTTAAGATATTTTTCTCAACATTTCTCATTTCCAAACCCTAAAGCAAAATAATTTCTTTGGACTCTTTGGACAAGATCATCCTATTCCAAGCTTTGGTAAGTGTTTATTCTCATGGATTAACATATTATATGCATGGGAGATTATGTATATTATGCTAGTTGTGTTGGCAAGGTGATGAATAGTATATTTTTGCTTTTGGTGAAAGATGTGCTATCTTGGTGATTTGAATTTGAATTAGGAATTGTGCCTTTGATGAAAAAGCATGGTATGGACAAAATATGAACATGTATGGTGTTATTTTTGGTATTAAACTTGTGCTTGTCTATAAGTGAAAAATGTAGGATTTTGGCCGATATGTGTTATGAGTTGTATTAAGGTAAGTTGATGGATTATTTGTGATGTGATAAGGATAAGAAAGTATAAAGGAGAAGTGTTATGGTGAAATGTATTGATTTTCATGTATTGGTCAATGTATGGAATATTGGGGATTTTTGGAATAATGATTTCATCAATGGTTTTGTCAAGGGGAAATGACATGTTTAAGGGCAAATATGTGACTCATTGATGTTACATGCATTTGAAGAGTAGTTGGTGGTTAATGTGAATTCCGTATTGTATTTGTGTTGTAGAGTGACATATAAAGAAGGAGAGGGACTATTGTATGCACCTCTAGGATTATATATTCGTATTGCGAATCCAAGGTATGTAAGGTTATTCTGTCCGTATCTTTCTGCGGCAAATAGTATTCGCATTGACATTTTGTTGTCCTATCCCGAAATGTACTAAGGTATCCTACATCCGATTATCAATTGTCATTGTCATATGCTTCCTACTTATTGATTAATTGTGCATCTCATGTCTCATGTTCATGAATAGTGTTCCAAAGGCCCAATAAGGTTATGTTCCAAAGTTTCAATAGTGTTTATACTCATGTGTCTCGTTCATTGATTATTGTCCAATGGGTCCAATAGTGTTATGTTTCCATTCGGTATTGTGTTTTCTAACACTGTTACTCATATGTCTTCCATTCATTGGTTAATGATCCATAGTTCCAAATAAAGATATGGCTATCATTGTATCAATCTCTCATAAGCAAAGTATCAATCTCTCACAAGTAAAGATATCAATCTCAAAGTAATGATCAAAGTAATGCAAATGTGGTTAATGATTGATTTGTGGGTGGCAAGTCTAAGGGCGTAAGCCTAGCTCGACTCGATCCCGAGGCATTAATTTATGGGTGGCAAGTCTAGGGGGCGTAATCCTAGCTCGACTCGATCCCGAAGCATTGATTTATGGGTGGCAGGTCTAGGGGCATAAGCCTAGCTCGACTCGATCCCAACATGACGATAAGTCATGAAAAGACCCACTGATCAGTAGGGGCCCGGGTACAGTGTGACACACGTATTGATCCTTGAGCATTGTATTAAAGAAAGCTAAGAAAGTAACGAAAGCAATACACATGGTTTCCAAAAATGCAAATGGTGACTTATTCACATTGATTATTCATTTATCTTGAGTTCATTGAAATATTCATGTGTTGTACAGTTTCATCTGAGCCTTACATACTCAGTACTTTTTCCGTACTGACCCCTTTTGGGGAACATACTTTAAATGTTGCAGGCGCAGGTACTAACAGGCCTCCCCTGTAGGTTATCAGTTGTGTGCGGATTCATTGGTGAGCTCCAGTTAGTTCGGGGTTTCTCCGAGTCATAGTGGTATATGTATTTTGGTAGTGTGTGTGTTGTGTAAAGCGGGGACTTGTCCCGACTTTCAGTTGCCATTGGTCAATGCATTTGTTAGAGGCTTTTGTAGACGTATGTGGGTGTATGTATATAAGATGTCACATGGAGTCTTATTTTGATGGCCTCAACGGCTAAGTTTCTCAATTGTGTATATATATATGTCACATGTTCTATACTTTTCGATTTTAGCTTCTCCTGCTTCTATGTGATAGTAGTGTTTCCTATGACATGCATATGAATAAATAGAAGCAAAGATTGGTTCTCTTGGGCCTTGTCGGCTTCGGGTGCCAATCACGCCTCGTGGGGGTTCGGGGCATGACAATATCTAGAAGCACTGAATCCCATTTAATAATGTAGTCTCCATCCCCATGATATTGTTTCATCATAGAAACATGAAATATCGGATGGAATCCTGACAAACTCGGTGGTAGAGCTAACCTATATGCAACTGGACCTACATCCTTAAAAACCTCAAAGGGACCAATAGACCGAGGGCTGAGCTTGACCTTCTTACAAAATCTCATGACCCCCTTCATGGAAGACACTTTAAGTAATATTTGCTTCCCAACCTTGAAGTACATAGCCCTTACCTTGCGATTCACATACTCCTTATGTCTACTTTGAGAAGCCAACAACTTCGTTTGAATGAACCTTACCTTTTCTTGAGCCTCTTTTACCAAGTCGGTGGTGCCCAAAGGCTTGACATCGCCAACCTCAAACCACGCAATAGGTTTCCTATACTGCCTTTCATAAAGTGCTTCAAATGATGCCATATCAATGTTGGAGTGATAACTATTATTGTAGGAGAACTCACACAATGGAACAAACTGGTCCCACTGTCAGAGAGGACAATTCAAAGCCATGCTAAATATGATCCTGGTGCCCAACTCCTCATGCAACGTATCCCAAAATTTGGAAGTGTACTTCACATCTCTATCTGAAATGATAGTAAGTCGCACCCTATGAAGACTGACAATCTCCTTGAAATAGATTTTAGCTAACTGCTGAGAGCTATAGTCTACCCGAACTAGCAAGAAGTGAGCTAATTTCATCAGCCAATCCACTATCACCTAAATGGAGTCATACATTACTAATTTCATAGGAAGACCTACCACAAAGTCCATGGCAATATGCTCTCATTTCCATATAGGAATAGGCATCCTCTGAAGCAAACCCACAGGCCTTTGGTGTTCATACTTTTGATGACAATTGTGACACTTGGACATATAATCCACTATGTCCCTCTTCATCCTGGGCCATCAATAAAGCTTCCTTAAGTCATGGTACATCTTGGTTGTAAATAAATAGAATAACGTAAACCATGGGCCACTGAAAGTACACCATGAAAAAAATCACCAACCCAAGGAACACAACCTTTCCGTAAACCACGACACTCCACCCGCGTCAAGAGTGGTGTCCTCTAACTCCCCACTCACCACTTTATTTTGGAGTGCATTTAACTTCTTATCCTCAAATTGCTTGGCCTTGATATTCTCCACAAATGTAGACTTTACCTCAATACTAGCCATCACACCACCCCTGTCTGAGACCCCAAACTGCATGCTCAGAGATGCTAGAGTTTGAAACTCTCTAGCTAGTG
Organism: Capsicum rhomboideum; assembly: GCA_031232105.1. NCBI lineage: Eukaryota > Viridiplantae > Streptophyta > Magnoliopsida > Solanales > Solanaceae > Capsicum > Capsicum rhomboideum. Next base: position 123,310,507 of record CP124713.1, on the reverse strand, counting down.
GTCGCCTGGACACTCTCAAGAATGACAAACTACCCATACTTATAGCTTTTCAGCTCAATGCATCTGCCACTACATTGGCCTTACCCGGATGCTACTGAATGGTCAGATCATAGTCCTTAAGCAATTCCATCAACCTCCTCTACCTCAAATTCAAATCCCTTTGGGTAAACACATGGTGCAGGCTACGGTGGTCTGTGAAGACCTCATATTTGACACCATAAAGGTAGTGTCTCCAAATCTTTAATGCAAATACTACCACTGCCAACTCTAAGTCATGGGATGGGTAATTTCTTTCATGAAGCTTCAACTGCCTCAAAGCATAAGAAACAACATTCCTATCCTGTATCAACACAACACCCAAGCCCAAAAGTGAAGCATCACAAAATACAATGAAATCCTTACCTTCAACCGGCAATGAAAGAATAGGTGTTGTAGTCAAGAGTGTCTTGAGCTTTTGGAAGCTCTCCTCACATTGGTCTGACCAAATAAATGGCACCTCCTTCTGAGTAAACCTTGTCAAGTGCATTGCAATGGATGCAAAGTTCTTGACAAACCTTCAGTAATAACTAGCATGACCCACAAAACTACTTACCTCAGTTACTAAACTAGGCTGATTCTAATTCTTTACTGCCTCAATCTTTTGGGGATCCACCATCACCCCTTTTTGAGAAAACACATACCCCAAGAAGGAAACTGAAGACAACCAAAATTCCTACTTTGAAAACTTAGCAGATAATTGTTTTCCCTTAGAATCTCCAAAATTATGCGAGATAACCTGGATTCTCTTTCTTACTCTTAGAATACACAAGAATATCATCAATAAACACAATAATAAAAGAATCAAAGAACGACTTAAAGATCCCATTAATCAAACTCATAAAGGCTGCATGTGCATTAGTCAACCCGAAAGACATTACTAGAAACTCATAATAGCCATATCGAGTTCCAAAAGCTTTCTTTTGTATATCCTCCAGTCTTATTTTCAACTGATGATAACCCGACCGCAAATCAATCTTTAAAAATACTGACACACCCTGTAACTGATCAAATAAGTCATCTATGCGAGGTAAGGGATATTTATTTCTCATAGTGACCTTATTCAAATGTCTATAATCAATACACATCCTCCTGCTACCAAGTTTCTTCTTAACAAAAAGGACTGGAGCACCCCAAGATGAAGCACTTGGATGAATAAAACCCTTGTCAAGTAATTCCTACAACTGTGTTTTGAGTTCCCTCAACTCTGTTGTAGCCATTCGATAAGGTGGAATAGATATAGGGTGAATGCCCGCTCTAAATCAATGCAAAAATCAATATCTCTATCCGGAGGCATACCCGTTAAATTTGAAGGAAACACTTCCTAAAACTCAGAAACTACTAGAACTGACTCAATGGAAGGGGACCCCGTGTCTACATCTCGAAGATGAGATAGAAATGCTAAACACCTCTTCCCCACTAACCTTCTGGCCCATACAAATGATATAATTTTCACTAGTTTGTCCTTATACATTCTCTCCCACTCTAGTTTATCCAATCCCGACATTACTAGAGTTACTGTCTTAGCATTACAATTTAAAAATAGTGTGATATGAAGATAACCAGGTCATACCCAGAATTACATCAAAGTCTAACATAGCCAGAATAGTCAAGTCTACCCAAGTCTAAAAATCCATAAATAACATAGAATAAGCACAAAAACTTAGGTTACTACCACAGAGTCACTAACCGAAGTAGACACATAAACAGGATGATTAAGTACATCACAAACCAGAGTCAGACCCACTGCAAACTGAACAGATACATAAGAATAAGTAGACCCCAAATTAAATAAGACAGAAGCCATCCGTTCACAAACTGAAATAGTACATGTGATCACCGTATCACAAATAAAAATAGTACTAAAAAAACATAGCAGTGAGCCCTATCATCAATCTGAGTTAACTCTTTTCCCGACTGCGCTCCTCCCCCGGCGTTGCCATTTCCTCGACCACCCTGACCACCTGTCTGATTTCCCCGCCCACCCTGTGGATGACCTCTGCCATTACCTCCTCTACCTACCTGCTGGAATTATAGCCTAAGTCTGCTATTGTACCTAGCCATTTGCATGTCTCAAGGGACACTCTCTCCTAAAATAACCAACAACACTACAATAGTAGCATCCATGCTCAAGAAAAGGATGACTGGCAGAAGAGTAAGAAGCCCCTTGGCCCCTAACAACCTATTTTTGAGAAAAAACCTTAGCTGGAGCCACAATAGAAGCTGGCAAGGTGACTGAAAAGGACAGGCTGAATAGGCCTACTGGCTGTGTCCCTTAGAGTAAGAACCACTGAAATTCCTAACGTTTTGGGACATCTTGGCTAACATTTTAGCCTACCCCGCTTGTGTAACCCCCTCCAACTTCTTTATATAATCTAACACCTCGTTGAACCCCTTTTCTGTAGAATTCATATGCACATACAAAACCTGAAGATCATAATTCAAACCCTTGACATAGCATCAAATCCTCTCTTCCTCAGTAGCCAACAACTGAGTAGCATAGCGAGACAAGGCATGAAACTTGGCCTCATAGGCCGCAAATGATATGTCACCATGCTCCAATGCCAAAAACTCATCCTTTTTGTAATCACGGAGGGCCCATGGCACATATTTCTCCAAGAACAAAGCATGAAACTGCTCCCAAGTCAATTGAGGTATAATCGGTGACTGATATTCAACATGAACCTCCACCATTACTTAGCATCCTTCTCCAACAGAAAGGTCACAAACTCAACTCCATATTGCTGAACACTCCCCATCTTGTGCAGTCTCTCATAACAATTAATAATAAACTCAAAAACATCTTCAGACTCAGTACCCTGGAATGTTAGAGGTTTCATCTTTAAGAATTTTTTCAACAACTCATATTCTATACTAGTCATCACAGAACCCAAAACCAGATGAGAAAAAACATCGGTACCTGAAGCCTCGTCCATCCTAGGAGACATATTAACAATAGGGTGAACAATCAAAGCATGAAATCTAGTCCAGTAGGAGTGACTCCTGTCCCATCCAACCTGCTCAAAAAAGCTAACACTTGCTGAATGACTTCAGCAGACATGGGAGGTAAGGCTACAACCTCCGCTGGTGCCACCATCTCGGGCTCCATTTCCTGCTCCTCTATTGCTTCCCTCTCCTTAAAGTGATCTTGAGGTGGGGGAGGGGATACTAACCCTTCATGAGCATAGCTAGTAGCTCTATACCAACTTTGTCACGACCCAAACCAGTTGTGACTGGCACCTACACTACTCACCTAGTGGGAGAACCATCCAACCCCAAACACCAACTCATATTCAATACTTAAAGGAGTCAAAACTAATCCATCAGTAATTAAATGCCAAATCTAAACCAAAACAAGTACAACTGAAAGATAAAATATTGTACTTAACAAAACTATCCCTAGGAATCGAAAGTCATTTGTACCAAAACTACTACTAGAATGTCAAGAAAAGGGATGCAACCCCAAAAACTGAAATGAAACACAAGTCAAGAAACAAAGAACTATGCCAATATAAGGGATAGTCCATGGTAACCCAGAAATACTGCTCACCTGAAATCTGGAATCAACTGTTGGAATCACAATTGAAGTCTCGTAGAAGCCGCTAGAATATGTGTTGCACTCACAGAAGTAAATAGAAGTGTAATATCAGCACATAATAAATCAACAGTGTACTGGTAGGGTCATTTGGCCAACCCAAGATTAAAATATGAACACTTAACTAAATGATAGTATAACTAACTAGTCCATGCTAACACATCATACACTTAGCACATAAACATCAAAAGATAATTCAGGATTAAAACCAATAAGACAACAAATATCACCAAGTCAAATATAGTCAAGTCAAGTCAAGACACATATACCATTATGAAGCATAGATAAATACATATTCCCTGGTTCACTCATGGAACCGTCAAACTCACCTGAACCTCGTACATACACGTTATAGGTTATACATCCACCCTCTAGCCATGACCTGTAGGGGACAAATACCGTCCATGTACTAAAACCCTAAACATAAATGTATTCCAACCTTGTCTCATCAATAACCCATAAGAACATACCAAATACCAAAACATTCCATATTAGAAATAAGACAAGTAATTCATAAAACATGTAAAATCATTGCATTGACCACCAAACAACATGCATTAGCCATCCACACTATAAAGTAGTTAACATACACATATAATACAAAGTGGATTAAACTACAATACCATCACCTACATCGAATCAAGATTGCACAACCCTTTAAGCCGGAGCTTTGCCCTTCCATGCAATTACTGCTTGCTCATAGTCTAGAACATACATATAAATACATAATTAAAGAAGTGAACCTAACATATCAGGATTTATAACTCACACCCAACTCCTAAGGTCAATTTTATGATCATTCCCTTCCCGTTCTAGGGCTTTTCCACCGTAATTCATCTAAAACTACCAATTTCATGGATTAATTAGTGAATTAGCAGAATACAATGGTAAATTAAATGTTAATAATCAAAATCCATTAACTTATTCCTTAATTTTCCCCCTTGCACTAGCAATTAACCAAAATTTGTGATAAAATCCTCCTTGAACTTCGTGAATTAACAATTCAAAGGTTAATAATTAAATACAAGTTAATGGGGATGAATTCCTTACCTTAACGAAGAAATTCGGGTGTATTTTGCCCAAAATCACCCTTTATTTACCCCAAAATGAGTTTTAGAAAAATAAACTATTTTGGGAAAATATTTTCATAAATCTACAGTTTGCACCACTATAGTAGTACCTGACCATTGTATGTACCGCTATAGCGCTTACCGCTATAGCTCTTACTGCTATAGTGGTGTGCCGATTGTTCTAGTGGCATTGATGGGAAAGAACGTTTGTACTTGGCCCAAGAATTTCACTTTTTTCAATACACCTTGAACCTAGGACATTCCAAACAATGCCCTTTATGCTAAGATCAATTTCGGGAGTTCTACTTACCCAATTTTGATTCCATAAATTTCTATGGGTTCCTTATCATCTTATCTAACTAGGAATCAATACAATTTCCACCAAACCAGTCTAAATCATTCCCATATTTCACTATACCACACCTCACTCAGAATTTAATCCAAACTAGCCTAGCCTAAATATTGTAACTTCCAAACCGGAAAGAATTTGAACATGAGATTTCAAATATAGGACTCATGCGTAACGAAAAAGAGGGTCTTTACAGTAATAAACATGTAACTATATAATATGCCATATGATCTAAATACAAGGTTTTACATATATCTAAATCTAAATTGTGGGAGATATTATTAATCGACATACCCTAATCTGAGCTAACTGAGGTCCAAACTGTAACCCCAGATGGAAGGGTGTTCAGTACCTTACCAAGGATATAAACACTAACTGACATGGATCCACTAAACCGATACCCGAGAGGACTATGGTGTCAAGCATGGTTTGACGGTTGACCCTTTAGAACCTACGGTGGTACCATAGTTCTGGGACTTAGGGACTTCTACTAAAGGTCTCAGCCTAACTAATGGGTTATCCTTCATCCCAACATCCACTCGGTTCTAAGTACTACTCCCAAATGAATACCAATTGATAACTGAATGGTTCATTTAGAATACATAACAAACAAGCTCATAATATTGTTATCTAAGTCTGAGGCAGTAGACACTTTATCTGAAATGCATTCTACATCATGTAAACACGGAGGACTGAGTATTCATTAACATATTCATGAAATCCTAGGTCATTAGGTGTTCATAACCCGCCATCTCTAAAGAATGCAACTAGTCATGGCAATACTATAATCTGAACATAATAGAAAATTTCATAACTCAAGCCCAAAATAAGGAATTTCAATATACTGAGAGTTCATAGTCATGAGTATGTAAAGATGCTAAAATTTATGGGAAACATATATTCACAATTTAGTCAAAGTAAAAAACTGAAAGATAATGGAATTCACACTTTTCATGGAAATCCTAAGCTTGAAGAATGAATTAAACTGAGAATTTGAAATAATTTTGGGACTCAATGGGTGAAAGCAAACCCAATGATGAAATCTCACATACCTGAGAGTGAAACTCTTGGTGAAATATTTGATTTTGAATCCTGAAGAAGATGAGCCCTAGTAAGTGCCTTGGAGAAGAGAAATTGCCTCTTTTCTCTGTATTTGGTCTAAGTATCGACTGATTTCGTGGAATGAGGGATTTGGGAAATTTTAGGCTTATTAACAATGTAGTTTAGGGGTTTAAATATTGGAAAAATACTGGAAAGCCCCTCATAAAATGTAACTAAAAATCTGCAAAATTGTATTCTATGGACTATCTCATGATCATAGGACCCACCTACGATCGTGGGTTGTACTCATGGTTGTTGGCTGGATTTGAGGCTTCTCTGGACTCCATCAGATGAGTTATGGTACAATTCATGGGACCTTCCTACAATCATAACTTGGTCTGTAGAAGTACATGGTTGTTGGCTGGATTTGAGGATTCTCTGGACTCCATCAGATGAGCTATAGTACGATTCATGGGACCTTCCCATAATCGTAACTTGGTCTGTAGTTGAAAGTCCAAGCCAAAATCGTGGGATATTCTTATGTTTGGGAGGTATATTTGTCAACTTTCATGTGTTTGGAACTATTTCATGCAGACGAGTACATGGTACGGTCATACAATCCAACCACAATCGTACCATGGTTCGTAATATCTCACTGTAGGACAGTGCTTCACTAAAATAACCATAACCCTTAGCTTCAGAATCAGATTAACAAGTAATTAGATGCATTAGAAAGAAGACTTAGAGACCTTTCATTTGGTGGGCTTTGAACAAAAAAATACTTCATAATCTAGGATTTATGCTTGTTTGAAGTTGACTATAGAATGATTCTTCACAAGAAATCAATCGGTAAGGAAGGTACTTGGCTTTGAGGTAAGAGTTACTTGTGGCCTTAATACATGTCTAAATCACTTCTCATACTACTAAAACATGTTGTTTGGTTCTACATGTACTTAAAGTATGGTTCTAATCTTAGCCTGAATTTTGGTGGTGTTACAATATCTCTCCCTTGAGGCCATTCATCCCCGAATAAAAACTATCTAAGCTGAAAAGATAGGAAAGAGCTACAATCCCAACACTGTATTTCTAAGATCTTAATTCTAACATGATAACTGAGTCTGTAACTAAAATATGGACTGAACGGAACTCATGAATGCATGCTATAACATGAGAATAACTGGGTGATGTGAAATGGAAAAAATTAATTAAAGGAAAAATATTACCTCAAGTTGGAGCTGAATTCGAAGAGAAAAGATAGGGGTACTTGGTCGTCATCATATCCGGCTCTGCTTACCAAGTAGCTCCCTCAACTAATTCGTTCCGCCAAAGAACTTTTACTTAAGAAACCTCCTTATTCCTCAACTTACAAACCTGATGATCAAGGATCTCAACTGGGATCTCCTCGTAAGAGAAAATATCTTTCACACCCACGCTATCTAAAGGAACAAATGATGCTAGATCACCAATGCATTTCTTCAACTAAGACACATGAAAAAATGGATGCACTGATGCTAAGTCTGTAGTCAAATCTAACTCATAGGCTACATTGCCAAAACTCCCCACAATCTTATAAGGACCAACATAGTGGGGACTGAGCTTTCCCTTCTTGCCGAATCTCTTCACCCCTTTCATGGGTGAAACTTTCAAGTAGAAAAATCACCAATAGCAAACTCAAGTTCCCTTCTCCTCCATCTTCATAGGATTTCTGATGACTCTGAGCTATTTTCAGACTATCTCTAATCAATTGAACCTTCTTCATTTCCACGTAGAATGAATAAACACCTATTAAAGTAGCTTTACTAACTTCAAACCAACCAATAAGATATCTACACCTCCTACCATAAAGTGTTTCTAATGGGGCCATCTTAATACTAGAGTGATTGTTGTTATTATAAGCGAACTTAATCAAAGGCAAATGATCATCCCAACTACCCTTGAAATTGATCACACATTCTCTCAACATGTCCTATAAATCATGAATAGTTTGCTCTTCCTGACTATCTATCTGCGGATGAAAAGCTGTATTGAGATGAACTTGGGTGCCAAGACCCTTCTGAAAAGACTTCCAAAACTAAGAGGTAAACTGAGTACCCCTATCTAAAATAATAGTCAAAGGGACTCCATTCAATTTCACTAACTCCCTAAGATAGAGTCTAGCATAATCCTCGCTTGAATCTAAAGTGTTAACTAGTAAGAAATAAGCTGACTTAGTTATTCAATCTACAATAAACCAAATAGAATCATGATGTTGTCAAGTATGAGGCAACCCTGTAATGAAGTCTATATTCACCACTTTCCACTTCCAAGTAGGAATACTAATATCCTAAATCATACCACTAGGTCTCTGGTGCGCAACCTTAACCTAATGATAATTTAGACACTTAGCCATAAATTTTGTGATATCCTTCTGCATATCATTCCACCAATAGACTTTCAGTAGATCACTGTACATCTTAGTGGCTCCTGGGTGAATAGAATATCGAGAACTGTGAGCTTCTATTAGCATCCACTGTCTTAAGTAATCCACATCTGGAACATATAGTCTACCCTAACAATGAAGAATACCATCTCCCCCTTAGGAGAAAACCTCAATCGTCTGACTTTGGACCGCTTCTTTCAACTTAAGCAAAATAGGATCACTATCTTGTTCTTCTTACACCTTAGCTATCAACAAAGATTTCGTACCATTCTGAACCAAGATATTACCTTCAGCTAAATGAACCAACCGAACTCCCAGTCTAGCAAGCTGATGAACCTCGCAAACTAACTCTTTCTTCTCATTCTCTATATGAGCAACACTTTCCATAGACAACCTCCTAAGAGCGTCAGCCACTATATTAGCCTTACGCAGATGGTACAAGACTCTCATATCATAATCCTTCAATAACTTTAGCCATCTCCTCTGATGAAGATTTAGATCCTTCTGATTGAACACGTACTGAAGGCTATTATAATTCATGAACATATCTACATGAACCCCATAAAGATAAATACCTCCAAATCTTTAAGGCAAAAACTACTACTGCTATCAAGATCATGAGTCGGGTAATTCTTCTCATGAGGTTTTACCTGTCTAGAGGCATATGTTATAACCTTGCCATGCTGCATCAACACATAATCAATCCCAACTCTGGAAGAATCACAGTAAACCACAAACCCATCTAAACCCTCTGGTAGAGTCAAAACTAGAGCGGAGGTGAGTCGAGTCTTCAATTTCTTAAAACTTTTCTCGCAAGAATCGGACCACTGAAACTTGACTTTCGTCTGAGTCAATCTGGACTTAGGGGAAGAAATAGAGGAAAATCCCACAACAAACCACCTGTAGTAACCAGCTAAACCCAAAAAACATCTGAAATCTAATGGAGAGATAGGTCTAGGAAAATTCATAACTGCTTTAGTCTTTTGAGGATCAACCTGAATGCCCTAACCAAAAATGACATGACCAAGGAATGCCACTGATTTCAACTAGAATTCACACTTGCTGAATTTAGTGAATAACTAGCGATCTCTGAGAGTCTGCAAGACAATCCTCAAATGGTTTGTATGTTCATCCTCACTCTAAAAATAAACGAGGGTGTCATCAATAAAGACAATGACGAACATGTCCAAGTACTGATTGAACACCCTATTCATCAAAGCCATAAAAGCTACAGGAGGATTCATTAGTCTAAAAGACATAACAACAAATTCAAAGTGACCATACGAAGTTCTGAAGGTTGTCTTTGAAATGTCACATTATTTGAATCTGAGCTAATGATAGCCGGATCTGAGGTCTATCTTCAAAAAATAGTTGGCACCCTAAAGCTGATAAAAAGTCATCAATCCTAGAAATGGGATACTTATTCTTGATTGTGACTCTATCAACTGGTGATAATCGATGCACATTCTAAGAAAACCATTTTTTTTTGCGCACGAAGAGAACTGAAGCACCTTATGAAGAGATGTTGGGCCTAATAAAACCTTTGTATATAAAGTCATTCAACTATTCCTTCAATTCCTTAAGCGTGGATGGAGCCATTTTGTAGGGTGGAATTGAAATAGGTTGGATGTATGGAAGGATATCTATTTCAAAGTCAATTTCTCGCTCAGGAGGAACTCCTGGAAGATCTTTAGGAAATGCTTCTGGGAATTTATTAACCACTGGAAATAACTTAAGAGTTGGGGTCTCGGAATTTGAATCCTTAACCCAAACAAGATAATAGATGTACCCCTTGGCAATCATTTTTATAGCCTTAAGTTAAGAGACAACCCGACCTATAGGCACTAAGGTACTACCCTTCCACTCTATGACTGGCTTATTTGGAAACTAAAACTAGAATACTCTATTTCTACAATCAATTTAGGTATAACAAGAGTGTAGAAAATCCATGTCAAGAATAACATCAAAATTTGTCATGTCTAACTCTACAAGATCAACTGAGGTGTGACTTTCTGAGAAACTGTGATTGGGCAATTTCTGTATACCCATCTAGCTACGCCTGAATCACCACCTAGAGTAGAGATTGAGAAAGGTTCTAAGAAGATTTTAGGACTGACACCAAAGTCTACTGCTATATAGAGAGTCACGAAAGAAAGTGTGGCTCCGGGATCTTACAATGTATAGACATGAATATAAAAGACATGTAGATACCACTGACTACATCGAGAGAACCCTCCTGATCCTTTCCAGTCTGAAGAGCATAAAACCTATTCTAACAATGTTGACCAGATGCATTAGATGAGGCACCCTGCTGAGTTAGGCGACTTGTTGGAGTTGCTGAAGAGTTATTCTGATTCTGCTGGCGAGCATCCCTACCCCTCTATTAAGACACTGGATACTCTCTCAATCTATGACCTAGCTTACCACACCCAAAACAATTATCGCTACCGGCCATACACTCATCATGGTAGTTCTTTCCATACTTTTTACACACCAAGTGAGTATGACCACTAGTAACACTGCCTTGGGACTTAGAGCCTGGGGCCTTTACCTATTATCCTGCATAAACTTGGGCACTGTATCACTAGCAGAAGATGGGGCTGGTGGTGAAGATTTTTTATGGAATTAAGAACGATTACCACCATCTGATCATTGCTGAGAAAAGTTAAAACTATATGTTCTGGTCCTCTTATTATCCCTTTCTCTCTCTTTGATCTTTTCCTCCTCGATCTATTAGGCATGAGTCATCAATATGGAGATGTCTATCTCTTTGACCAATTTAGAAGTCCTACACTCCTTAACCACATCCTCAGAAAAACCTGTTATGAACTTACTCATACGGGCCCTGAAATTAGCAACCATTATAGGAGCATACTTGGAAAGTTGAGTAAACTTGAGAGAATACTCCTTCACACTCATGTTGCCCAGCCTCAAGTTTATGAACTTCTGGACCTTTTTCTCCCTTAACTCAAGTTGGATGAACCTATCCAAAAAAGCAACAACAAACTCATCCTATTCTACCAGTCTTGTATTTGTACCCATATCATCCTTCCACTGCTTACACCAAGTATGGGTCACTTTCTTCAATTGATAGGCAACCAAATCAACACTCTCAACTAGATTAATACCATGATCTCAGTAAGCTTCTGAATATCGTTAAGAAACTCCTATGGATATTCCTCAGTCTTAGAACCATTGAACTCAGGAGGATTCATAGAAGTGAAGTCCCAAACTCTAGCCACTACTGTGGTACCAGTAAGATTGACCAGAGCAACAGCCTGCTGATTAACCTGAGTGGTCATGGCCTGAGCTAGCATCATGAAAGCAGCCTTGAACTCAGCATGAGAAACGTGTTCATTCAAAGGGTCTACTGGAAATGGTGGTGCATGTTGGTATCCATTCATATTACCATTTCCATTTTCGTTCCTCCTTTCATTAGCCCTTCTAGGAGGTATTTTCTATAAACTCGTAGAACATGAGTTAGAAAAAAGTTTTGATAGAGTGAAACTTTTCCTAAAACATTTTATAGCCTCTCACTCATAAGTGTGGCATGCTTCACACCCATATACAAGACTCTACTTAATGCGTCTTTCAGACACCCTAGGACACTTTAAATCTGATGCTCTAATACCAAGTTTGTCATGATCCGAGACTACCACATAGTCGTAACACAGTGTTAAGAGTCACAAGTGACCCCAATCTAACACATATCCTGACATAACACTAAGAATACTAAAATAACTGCAAATCACTGATGTGGAAGCTAACAATCTGAATAATATATATGTTTCTAAGCCCAAATGACAATATCTGAATAAAACCCATAAAGCTGAAAACATAATTTATCTGCTTATCTGAAAGCCTTTAAATAAGATGAGTTGCTGGGACAAGCCCCCAGCTAACTCTAACTGTCTGAAACTAAAATAAAATGAAACTAAATACTAGTTTGGCCTGCAGTTATGGTAGTGGAGGAGGGATAGTATGCCCAACAGTTGTGGGTCTGGAAATGAGGATGATGATCCTGTAAGTGTTTCAGAGTGTTCACTAGTCCTTGATATTGAAAAATATGATATTTCTACCTATATAGATGAACTTGGATCATTCCCGGTGATAGTATTTTTTAGGTCTATGGTGCATCTTTTTTACTAAATTAAGAGAGCTTTAGTTGAGCATAAACTCGTTCATAGGTTCCAAAAGTCTTGTTTTGGTCAGTTTGAAGCAATGTCAGACCATTTAAAATTTCATGGAAAGTTGGTCCACCACATGTTTCTTTGTCGTATCAAATCTGACTCAAAATTTCATGAGATGTGGTTTTGTGTTAATGATAAGCCAGCTTATTTTGGCTTGACCGAGTTTGCTTTGATCACGGGATTAAGGTGTTCAACATATCCTGGTGAATCAAAAGTGTTAAAGGTTTATAGGGATGGGGAGAGATTTTACTATAAGATTAACCAAAAAAAAAAGTTAATTGCAGCAAGCCTTTTGGATTTGGTTAAAGGCAATAGGCTGAAGCAGAAAGATAAGTTAAAGTGATATTTGGTTTGGTTCCTGCATGTGATATTGCTAGCAAGAGATGTTTCCAAGGTCGTTGATCCAAACTTCATAAAAATGGTCTATTCTATTGATGAGGAATACCCATGGGGAAAGAAGTCATTTGCATTGACATTGGACTACGTGAAGAAAAAGACAGACATGAAGAAGCAGAAGAAAGCACATCTTGAGAAAAAGAATGGTGCATCTTATGCTCTGTTTGGTTCCCCTGGGCATTCATGGTATATCATCGACCATCCAGTCAATTTGATTGTAGACTTTATTTAACCACCATAATTGATTAATTACTTCTTCTTTTTGTGTGCGATTATAGGTTTAGATCTATGAAGCCTTTTCCCAATGTTGAGAGACACGCAGGTGAATCAAAAGAGGTTATTTTGCCCCTGCCCAGAATTCTTAGATGGAAACCCTGAAACATTGCCACATTTGCCGAAGAAGATCCATTTAGACATCCAGGGCAGACTTCAAAGGTAAAAATTATTATATTTTTATTAATTTCCTTTTAAAACTATATATAGTAGTTAATATTTAATTTTCCTTGTTTGATAGATTGTGCACCCCTAGCTCATACCTACTTTGTGAGAGATGGAACAGAGTTACAAGAAAATTCTACTCACATAACAAGAATGAGGTGAAGGATGCCTCCATTGATGGATTGAAGACTAAATTGAGTGGTATCACTGTCCTCGAGTCACCTGATGATGATGATTTTGAAGATGTGGATCTTGGTGGTGGACAAAGTAGGTTGGCTCAAGAGGCTGGGGAAGGGGAAAGATATTCTGTGGAATTGACTGATCATGTGTCGAGAATTAAGGAGAGTTTGAGCTCTCTTGAGAAACGTGTATGAAAGAAAAATTGACAGTTGTTCTGGATTATGTGATCGAGGAGAAAAAAAAGGAGGATTGAGAAGAATAAGAGGAAGGAAGAAGAGAAAAGTGAATAAATTTGACTTTGTTTTTAAATTTAAATTGATTCATAAACTATGCAATTTTACTAGTCATGTCCCAAAATTACAGAAAATGCACAGTTGGATGATGAAAGGATCCTAGGAGATGTTGTCGTAGATTTTGAAGCAACAGTTGCATGCCTTGAAAGACCAAATCAGTAGGTCCCCACTGATGTGTTTCCTCATAATGATTATGTCCCTGATTAGGAACTGAGCAAGAAAATGGAAGTTGATGGGGTTAATGATGAGGATGTTGCTAATAAAGATGCTGAGCTGACCAAGTCCAAGGAGCTTGATGGGGTCTTTCATGAAGCTGCTGCCGAAGAAGAGAAGGAGCTGACCAAGGAAAAGTTAGGTGATGGTGTCTCCGATGAAGCTACTGAAGAAGAGGAGGAGCAGACCAAGACCAAGCCAGATGATGGGGTCTATGATGCAGCAGCTGAACAAGAAGAGGAGCTCACCAAGGCCCAGGTTGTTGATGGGGACACTGATGAAGTTGATGGGGTCAATGAATAAGAAGATATCATACTAACATGCTCCGAAATCATTCCTTATCAACAAGTCGTTGAAGATCATCCATTAGAAGTATGTGTCGATGATTTTCCAGCTGGTGTGATATCCATTGTTGATGATATCAATAGTGGAGAAGACAAATAATTTGTGGTTGACATGTGGGGTTTTAAGACAATTTGTTTTTTATGATTACGGTGCTCGATTAAAACAATCCTTTTTATGATTTGATATGGGGTTTTAAGACAATTCTATTTTATTGTTTTGGAGTCTGGTTAAGACAATTTTGTTTTTTATGTGGATGTGGGATTTTAGATAATTAATTTTTATGATTTCGGTGTTCGGTTTAGACAATTTTCTTTTTATGATTTATAGTATGTAAAGTCATACAATTTTGGTTTTATATCTTTGATTTGAATGTTTTTTATGATTTTAATGCTTTTTTAATATATCGTTATAGTTGAAATGAAAATAGTTTTCATTGTAGTATATCTCTCATTGTTTCTAAAAAAGAAGTACTAGTAATATATCATAGACCAATAGACGACATTGACCAAAATAAAAATAAATACAATACGCCTACTGTCTTGTTACATATTTCCAAACAGCAAATACTAGAAATATATTATACATCATTATCCTTAGTCTATTCACTTCTTCTTCAGCCACATTCAACCTCTGTTTTAGTTAATCCCTTTCTATTTCTGTGTGTCTCAATAAAACTTTCAAGTGATTCCTTGTGTCTTCAGATTTCCTAAACAATGCCATAATTAAGTCCCTACTTTCTTCAGAGTCTTTGAGCCTTTGCAGTATTTAAAACTTGGCTACACCTTGAAATTTTGGCGTTTATGATTTCGGACTCAATGTGAAAGGGTTGCTTCTAGGTCCTGGACTTGGTGTTGATTTATTTTCAACAGTTCCTCCTGCCTTGTTGCACGACTCAATCCATCTAAACTAATCGCATCCAACATTTTCTTATTAAAAAATGATTATTAGTTATTTTTAAAAGAGAAACCACATTTAAAGTTAAACACTACTAATTAAAAAAACCTCACCTCTCCAATCGTGCAATTATAGAACAAACGACTCGGATTTTTAGGTACGCGATGTCTTCAAGACGATTGACTTATCACAAAAATAAATGTCAGATGGTGCGACTTTGGACATTTCAGATGATTGAGCCATTATTGGAGTTTAAAATAGAAAAGTTGAGCAAGAAAGGAGAATGTAGAAGTGCAAAACATAGGGAAATAAATATGGCGCTTTTATACATAAAATCCTATTGTTACCGGTGTAATTTAAAAAATTACTAATGTTACCATTGAAAATGGCAGAAAGTTCAAATTTTACCATTGGATTTTTTAAAAATATTAATAATAGATAACCGAGTTGATGATATAGCATAGACTCTAATCGAAAATAATTGTATATGGTTCAAAAGGGGATTAATTAAATAAATAAATAAATGAATGGGTAAAAATAACTTTCAAAACTTTAATACAACTTATTACAACATATTAAAGTCCACATAAATTGGTTAGGGTGATCAAAGGTGTCTTTGGATGAGCAATGGTGATCTAAGCCCCGTAAAATGGTAAAAAAAGAAATTAAATAAATAAATAAAATGAATGGGTAAAAATCACCACAAACACTTTAATACAACTTATTACAATATATCATAGTCCACATAAATTGGTTATGGTGATCAAAGGTATCTTTGGATGAGCAGGGACATTACTAACCATAACATTAGTCTGAGGATGCTCTCAAAGCATAACATTGTTATAAGAAAGTGGTAAGTAATGTTATTGCTCATCCAAAAGCACTTTTGATCACTCTAACCAATTTATGTGGACTATAATATGTTGTAATAAGTTATATTAAAGAGTTGGAAGTGATTTTTACCTACTTATATTTTTATTTATTTAATTAGTCCCCTTTTTAGCCATTTTACGGGACTTAGATCACCATTGCTCATCCAAAAGAAACTTTGATCACCCTAAACAATTTCTTTGGACTATAATATGATGTAATAAGTCGTACCAAAGTGTTTGAAGTGATTTATACCCATCCACTTTTTTATTTATTTAATTAGTCCCTTTTTAACCATATACCCTAATTATCGATTGTAGTTTACGTTCGATTGTGGTTTATGATATAATGATTCATGGACAAGTACAGTTACATGTCTTTTTTATTATTTTTATAAGTGTTGCCTATTTTTTTTAGTCTTTTATTTGTAATTGTTCAATATATCCTCATGCTCCATTCTTTTTCCTTTTAGTTGTAATTGGTCATTAAATGTCTAATTATTTATTTATTTATAAATATTTTACCCTTTTAGTTATAATTTTTCATTAAATGTCTAATTATTTATTTATTTATAAATATTTTACCCTTTTAGTTGTAATTGGTCATTAAATTTCAAATTATTTATTTACTTATAAGTATTTTTACCCTTTAACTTTTAGGTCATTAAATGTCTAATTATTTATTTATAACTATTTTTATCCTTTTAGTTGTAATTGTTCATTCTCAATATACTCAATAGTACCAGATCGGTAGATTGAAAATTCAAAGGGTTTTAAGATTTTATAGTTTTCATTGTTCGCAAACCATTCAAAGTAATTAATAAAAGAAATTCGAAACTGAAACAGCAATGGACAACCAAATATATAAACATAAACTTCATAAACAAGAGTTCATTGCCATTTACATATTTTGAAAGACACCAAAAGAGGTAGGCAATGAACCAAAAAAAAAAAAACTACAACACTATGGGGATTGGGGAGGGGGGGTGGGGGGTGAGGATATCATCAACTAGGATCTCCAGACAAACCAAAATTGCCCTCAAACATCGGGCAATCCTTCTCATGTCTCACTCATTTCTCTCCTAATCTTGGACAATAACTTGGAAGAGCCTATTAAAATCGTTCCTAAGAGCGAGAATGTCATAGTTGTCAGTGCGTCGGGGTCGGCAGTTGCGGTTGTGGGAGATGGCGGAGTTGACGCTTTTTACCGCTTGAATAATCAAGTCCTTTCATACTTGTACATCAATCGTGTGAATGATAAACCACATATACCATAATCAAATAGTGTAGTTTAATTTTTTAATTTTAAATTTCCCACCGGCAGAAAAGTAACTAGCATCATTACATTGTTATAACTTAATTTTATACTAGCAAAATTTTATTATTTTATACTAGAAAATTTTAATTACCATCATTCTTTGAGGGATTTCAAATTACTTTGAACTTAAA
This sequence comes from Capsicum rhomboideum, assembly GCA_031232105.1. Classification (NCBI taxonomy): domain Eukaryota; kingdom Viridiplantae; phylum Streptophyta; class Magnoliopsida; order Solanales; family Solanaceae; genus Capsicum; species Capsicum rhomboideum. Next base: position 123,292,730 of record CP124713.1, on the reverse strand, counting down.
ATACAAAGACAAACAAAAGCTAGTAGTAATGTGCAAAATTTAATTACATTGCCTTTAAGTAATTACAATGTACTTTGAAATGAAAAATAAAAGGCATTAACGTCTATTCAAGATGCAAGTTGTTCTTTTTGTGGCCATTTTTCTTGCATAATGAGCACTTGTTCCTTTTCCTTGACTTCCTAGGAGGTTCCAAGACACCACGAACATGTTTCACTTTCTTCCTTTTGAGCTTGGTCACGTAATGAGGTGGCAGCAGCTTAATCTCTTTTAAATGCTCGAGAACAACTCATTCCGCCTCCGTAGAAACTACATAAAAAGTGTCACTATATGCACTTAAATAATGCTCAACAAGATAGACGGGGGAAGTATATTCATAAATGCTTTTTTCGTAATCATCTCCGAACTTCAACCTCAAGGCTGCCATAGCATGATCACAGGGGATTTTCATCAAGTCAAACTTTCTACAAGAACATGTATATTCTAGTAGATTGACCTTGACAGTAACACCACTTCCGATTATGTTGTACTCATATGCGAGCCCCATTTATGTTACTCACATATAATTTATCCCCGGCGTCCATATTTGTCCGTATGATCTTTTCAACCTTGTGAACAAATTTATTTGAGGCTTTTAGCATCTTTGAATGTCTCTCCCTTAATTTTTCAATTTTTCAGTAAACTTCTTGGTTATGGAATTGAATATGGCAATCACGGGAAACTTCCTTTCATCCGTCAACACCGCGTTGAGTTACTCTGCGATATTTGTGGTCATCACATCAAATATGTTCCCAAAAAAGTAAGCCCTGCTCCACCTTGAAAAACTAATAGTAACCTCAAGGCACTCAACTGCTTTGAGGCATTTCCTCTTGAACTCCAAAAAATGCTCGGCAAACCCCCTATAGCTAAACGCCCTTGCCGTATGGTAGTACAAATATATATATATTCTCCGCATTAAAAATTCTTTCGAAGGTTTTCCCCAAGATGCCTCATGCGAAGTCCATGGTGAGCCTGCCTATATACCCTGGAAAAGCCATTAGCTATGCTCGCATGCCTATCGGAGATGATACACAACTCTGGTTCATCGACAACAATAGACTGCGACTTCTCAAAAAAGAAGGCCCATGAATCATCACATTCATTGTCGACAACGCAAAAAGCAATTGAAAAAATGTGCTTCTCTGTATCCTGAGCAACAGTACTTAACAATACACATTCATAATGACCAGTCAAATGCGTGCCGTCAACGACAATTACTTTTCACATATGGTAATATCCCCAAATGCAAGATCTATAAGCGATGAAGTAGCAAATGAATCTGCCATCTTTGGTATTATACCTAATGGTGTTTATAGAACTAGGGTTCATTTCTTTTACCATGTGGGAAAATCCCGGTAAACAAGCATATATGTGCTCCGAAACCCCTAGCCATGTTCTTAGCCAATATACCTGTATACCAGCACTTATAATAGCTTGCTTTGCTTTGGAACTCTCTGAAGATGATCCTCGCTATTTTCTGTGGGGTTGTCCCCTTGTTGTCTATATATTCCTTGGTCAAGAGTGAGGCAATTAGAGTCGATGAAATATTTTTGTGCTTGCCCGTTAGGTTTTCAACACCACTAGTGTTATGACCTACGTAATCGTAGATACGAAACCTATTCGAGGTCTCGTACTTTCTAGCATGCAACATATGTCCACAGTTATGACTCTTACTCCTCAAGACGTAGAAATTTTAACAACTTTTAAGCATTTCGAAATAGAAAAACTTCCTCACCGAAGCTTTAGTGATAAGTAATTTCAACTGTGCTTTGTCATCAAATGTTTGACCCAACTCAAATCCAGTTCCATCAGGGAAGGAGTGGAGGGGTTATTGCTCAACACCACTACATTCACCGTCTTCTTCCAAACTTTCAGAATCATCTCCATCTCCATATGATGTTCCACCATCAACCCAATCATCTACCTGCTGATCTCCCAATGAATCATCATGGATTGGAGATTGAGGTGGAGGTGTGGCTGATGTCGAAGCTTATCCTTCACACCTCTCCTTAAAATTTATCCTTAGAAAAGGCCTAGAACCGTCTACGCCAACATCAAGCATGTACATTGCAACTTGCCTGTCATTTTTTATGAATGTGCGATGTACTTTACCCTTTCCATTCATCAAATAACTAATGACAATGTCTGTACGATCACAAGATAATTCATCATATTCAATTACACTATCAATCATATTGTCGTACGAACTATTGCGATGTAGGGCAATGGATACGGACTGTTTGGACCAAGAATTTTAATTCTAACATTTTGGAGTCTCTTCCCACTCACCCATGAAATCACCACCAACTACAACCATTTCAACTAGAGACATAATGAAAACACTGATCAATTCCTAGGTCTATTAACTCCCAATGGGTCGATGACAGTTCAAAAATAAGGACAAACAAAGCAATGGCTTACCATACGCGACCTCAGCTACAACAATGAAGCCTCAAGCATAAATGAAATAGTTTAAAAGTTGTAGGATTTACCTATTGTCGAAGAAACTAGAAAAAATGAAGTTTTTACAAAAAATGGCTTGAAAATAAAATTTTGGGGTCAAATGAGCTCTATTGCGGGAAATATTGAAAGCTTGGGATGAAAATGGCTTTCAAATATCAGATTTGACAAAGAAACACCGAAATTTCACCGAAAAATCGAAGGTGATCGAAATTATTTTTTTTGCGGAAATCTGTTTAGCAGTGAAGTTGCTGGAGACGTTTTTTATTAGATTTTTTTTGCTTTTGCTTTTGATTTTTTTAAATGAATATTAAATGTAAGGTATTAAATGGATGATAAATGCAAATGGGCTTCTTTATATTATTATAAACTTTGAGATAAAATAAAAACATAAGGATTGGTGAAGTAAAGGTGATGTCATAATAGTGGATATATGCCTAATATATTAAAACTTGTGATTAAATTTCTAATTGAGTTTGGAAGGTGGCTATCTAGCCAACTTACCCATCTTTTCAGCCTAAAAATAAATAAATTTGAGATTTAAATTTTCAATTGATTCTTGGTCAAAGTAATTAGAGGCTCCACGCTAGTGATAAATGGGTATAGCAATCTTTTTCTTATAATGTGGATTAAAGTATTCCTATGCTGCTACGTCTGATCAAGTGACCAACTTTGCCTCTTCTAATGATCAGCATTTGTCTATTTCAGTAACAACCTTCAAGCGATCATTATCCACTCAATATCAATGATTTTCTTGGCCCACATTGCACCAAACATTCTCTTTACTTCCCCTTTTTCTCAATTCTCCAAGAACTTTGCTTTATGTTCTTTTAGTATTTTATAAAAAATAAAAATATAGGGTCAAAAAATGTTATTCCCTCCATTTAAAAAAAAATAATTTAATTTGACTTGACATAAAATTTTAAAAAATAAAGATGATTTTTAAATTTTGTGATCCTAAATTAAAGTTATGACAAATGTATCAAAATGTCCTTAAATCTTGTGGTCTTAAACATATCACGTAGAAAGTTGAAATTAAAGTATTGCTAGAAAAGGAAAGGAGTCATTCTTTTTTAAAAGAATTAAAAAGGAAAGTAGGTCATTCTTGTTTAAACGGGGGAGTATTTCATTTTCTTGGAGGAAAATTTAAGCCATGTTAGGATTCAAATTCACACCATTAAGATCTTACCATAATCATGAAAAGAAAAAGAATATGAGTCCTTAATTATGTGATCATCATTAGATCGTTTGGAATCTATCATTGGATTGTTTGATGAAACAATTTAAAGATTCGTGCTCCTTTTGTCTCCGTCATAGCAATCTGATACTCCTGTAATCCATATTATATGATGTTTTAGCCTTTATATTTAATCTAAAATAATTTACTCTTTACATAATAGAAAATGAAATTGGCTATGGAGAATTCGTGACGTGGGAAATTAATACATACACAAAGACCGTTGAAGTACAGGAAAAATGCTGACCTTGATTTCTGACGTTGTATTAATCTTCTTTTTTTTTTTTTATCCTTTTTCAAATAAGTGAGTATTTACATAATCAATAAACTATACTTTCTCCGTTCAGTTTTACTTGTCCATTTTGAACTTTCCACATCCGTTAAAAAACAATGATTAATGAGTATTTTCTCATGATATCCATATTCATTGATGTATAGTCTTAGGTTTTAAAAATAGTTTGAGGATTAGTGTAAAACAGGCTTTTTTTTTGGTATGTTAGAAGTGACAATATGATTTTTTTTTTAATTACTTGACAATTAAAAGTAAATGAAAAAAGTAATAAATAGATACTTCCTCCATTTCAAAAAGAATGATTTACTTTTCTTTTTAGTCTGTTTCTAAAAGAATGACCCTTTTTTTAGCAATACTTTAATTCCAACTTTCCACGTGACATGTTTAAGACCACAAGATTAAAGGGCGTTTTGGTACATTCCACACAACTTTAATTTATGACCACATGATTTAAAAGTCTTCTTTATTTTCTTAAACTCTGTGTCAAGTCAAACTAGGTCATTCTTTTTGAAACGAAGGGTGTACTTTTTTTCAAGGAACATATGTTTTAGCAATGCTTCAATGGGTGCTAATTTTAATCATATGATACTTCAAATTTCAATACCCATTATGTCAACTTGGAAAGATGTGAATTTTGATCAAGGGTTATTTTAGGGTTGTGTATCGGTCAGTTCAATTTTGTTTTGAAGTTTATCAATTTGACTAATCGGTTATCGGTTTGTAAACATGCTAATCATTAGAGAAGCGTTAAAATATCGGTTTATCGATTATAGATCGTTATCGAGTTAACCGTTAACATTTCACAGATAAATTTTTAATTGAGTATCACTTAATAAAATTAAACTCTAGCAGTGGAAGTTATTCATTGAGAATCACTTAAGACAACTTAACCTTAACTATTCCACTAATGTACAAACTTTCAGAGGTCACATGGCTCAAAATAAGACACAAAACTTCTTTTCTTCTAAAAGTGGAAAAAACGTGGAGACAATAGTTCCAAGAACCAAAAAAATCTTGAAGACTGAGAAATCGTGATTGTGAAGTGAGTCTAGCTTCTAAGAAGACTGGGAGATAAAGAAATCCTACCAAGAATGAGAATTGAGAATGAATAGTAATTAGAACCTGTGAAGTGTTAACCCCAACTCCTTAACTCTTATGTCAATTAGTGTGAGAGTAAAAGTGTAATTAATTAAAGTACTTATCGGGTTACACCCAGTTAAAAATCAGGCCAAACTGAAACCCGATCCGATAACCCAATAAATGTAGTATAGGAAATAGATACTTGAACCAGTAAATCAATAACCCGCATCATTAACCCAATAACCAAATTATTAATTTGGATTATTGATTGCGATTCGATTTTGAACAAACCCTAGGTTATTAAGTGAAAAATACATCTAATTTTATAGAGGTAAGTATATTTTTTAAGTGTATGTTTAATCTAAACACCATATAATATGGATCGGAGGGAATTCCAAAGAGGTCAGAGGCAAAGCCACGCGTCTTAGAGGAAAATCACACTCATTTATATATAAGATTAACATTATTTTTATGTATATTTAGTAAATTAAAATCACAATCGTGTGTTTTCTTCTTCATGTATTGAACCCGTTTAGTGAAAATGTTGACTTCGCCACTAAATTCACAAATAATTAATTTATATTGACTAGCATAAGTTTGGACAAGATATTGGTACTCAATTGGGATATATGTTTGCGGAAAAAATTGTGTAGGTGCAAACTAAGTTAAATTTGTAAAAACAAGGTTAAAAGGAAGTAAATTAAGATCGATCAAGTTTATTTTCTTTAGGCTTAAACACCAAGGTGATGGACCAATACAATAATATAATTATTTGTTAAAAGGGAAAGAAAGTATAAATGAGGAGAAGTTCGAAATTAAAGTCTTCTCCCATAGAAATTCTAATGGAAGAAAACCAAAAGACTACTCTCTCCGTTCCTAAATAGTTGTCACCATTTTTGTTTGCACTCTCCTTAAGAAAAATATTAACTACATGCTAAATTGGCTAAATTACCCTTATTTATTACTCCTCTCTATTTAATACTTCTCTTTTTTGTACTATATTGATATCTCTCAATATTTATGACTGAGAGTAAAGCTGAAAAAAACAAGTAATTATGATTTGATTTTGTAAAACGATAAGTATTAAAGAATATCTATTTTTAGTAAGGACGACAACTAATTAGGAACGGATGAAATAATATTTTGCTTTTGGGGATTTTTCTGATGCCTCCTATTCTTTTAAGAGGTTTCTTTTATAGCCACAAAAATCAAATCCCTACGTCAATGTGAATTGACTACACGCTTAGCACTGAAAAAGTTGTCTAGTAGCATGTGCATATTCTTTGACTCTTCATTGGGACTGATTAGAGACATGTGGACTCACGACTCGAGATTGATTGTTGATCTGTTGAGGGTCATTATGGAGGAGTACGCCTGTAAGGTGGTCTTCCCTGGGTGAAGGCCCTACTACATCGAGGCATATCATGTCATACCAGGAGCGACTTCTCCCGATTTCTCCGAGTTGTAACAAGCATTTCTTCGATCTTGATTTTTTCCCAATACATAGATCTCCTAATATTAGTAATGTGAAGATAAATAATAACACGTCATTTTAGTTATGAAAGAATTTTATGTCTAGCACTTCTTGTAGTTGGTAACTATTGAGAGAAAATTACAGAAGGAAGCAGCAACAACTTTTTACGTAGCCTTAAAATGATTATTTTTCCTTTTAAAAGATGATTGCTTGCATAACAGAAATGAAGTGAGCAAAACAAGGTGAACTTGCATAGTAAGACAAATTATGAGGTTTACATCATCAGTCACACCCTTATCTTTTTCATTTTTTATTTTTTTATTTATTTTTTATTTTTTTTTTGGTTTTGGCGCAATTTATTTAATTTGTGTTGGGAAGGTTCACTTCAAAAGGTAGTGATTCCTAGCTGTCAAAAATGATTTTGTACTTAAAATTTAAATTCAAAATCTTTAATTAAGAAAGTAGGAATATATGTTTTCTCATCGCAATGGGTAGTGAGTTGTTTCTCTTTAGGTACTTAGATACTTTTGTGAAAATTTCAAGCTAACATTTTTTATGAGATTATCTCAAAAAGAAGAGAGTGTATAAGTGGGCTTTCAGTTAACCATTATAAATTATTAAAACAGTACTCCTTTAGTCCCAATTTAAGTATTTTTTATTTTTTCGGCTATCCCAAAATGGATGTCTATTTATATTCTTTTTCAAGATATTCTTTTAAGAGTAAGTTATTAAACCATTCTTTGTTTTATAGGAATGAATAGTTTCTTAAGAGTTGTGTCAAGCTAAAAAACATCACTTGATTAGGAATGGAGAGAGTATATTTTAAGGTGTATGGGATAACATAATTTTAATAAAGATTGGGCCGACTCGGGTAGAATTGGAACCAGCTCATGATAGGCGTTGTCATAGGAATAAAATCGAGAGGAGGGAACATCCTCTCGGTCAAGGAAGAGATAGTGCGAGACTAGCAACGATGGTGATCGCGCACGAAAGGACAAACAGAAAGACAAGTGTGTTAGAGCTCTCAGGTGCACAGGTGATCCTCAATAGAACATCAGACACACGATATTGCGCTGGCATCCTCCAACGGCTCGACGACAAGTGGCTCTCGTTCATTGGTTGTTGTACTAAAGGGTTCAAGTGGCACTCTCCTATTGATCGAAAGCATGCCTTGTACCCTATAAATAGACACCCCTCGCCATTGTAAAGGGATCCGATTTTGCTCCTTTTTACTTTTAAGGAATAAAATATCTTTAGCTTTGTTCTTAAGCTTTCTCTATAGCCTTAACTATTTTACAATTGTATCTTATTGTTACTGTCACACCCCTTTTTCGTTCGTGGGTCGAAGGGTTTTTCCAATTAAAGTGACGGTATTGAATAGGGATTATTTTTTATTATTTTACAGAGTCGCCACTTGGAATTGGGTTATGGTGTTCCAAGTCACCTTTTTGAATCCCTAATCAAAAGGAAGTTGACTCTTTTATATTGGTCTGCGAACTAGAAATCCAGGTAAGGAATTCTGTTGACCGAGGGGAAGGTGTTAGGCATCCCTCGAGTCCCGTGGTTCTAGCACGGTCGCTTTATTGGCTTATATTCGGCTTAAGTTATTTTTGGATAAATTGTGTTCGTAGGCCTTGATTCGCTCATTTTTAATGTCTAATTTTCATTGGTTTCAACTTAGATGCATAATTTCATCCTAAGTCTTGACGGACAATTTTCTTCACTCAAACGCACCATATCTATGAGATTTCATCTACATGTCTCGGTTTTAATTAATTAGTAAGACCATCTTTTCCAAGGTGCAATTTTGCATCCTCGAATTTAATATTTGTTATTAAACTCATCGAGAAAGATGCATACTTGCATTCTTAATCGAAACCAAATTTATCGGGCCTAAAGCTTATCTAGTGTTAAGGACATTTCTTATTCATCCTACTCTCTTCTAACTATTTTACAATGAGTCTTGAATTAATCCCCAACCCATCTGGCTCATTCTCGCACTACGTTAATAAATTAGGCCTTGCTGGGTGGGGACCGAGAACATCGAATCACAAGATTACACTTGATGATATGCACCCTATTCATATTCTCTGGCCAAATCCCAATTTCTCCACACGATTCCAAACACACAATGGTATTCTAATTTCACCATCTCACACACCCCCATATAACCTCACGTTTTTCTTTTCTTTTCTTTTTAAAGCATTGCTTATTGTCACATATATATACAATCTAGTATCAACTAAACAAATGAAAATCCCAATATAATAGTTAATAAAAAAAATAAAAAATACAGTGAACCAAACTCCTTTTGTCCATTTACACAAATTGGTTGGCAACAAAGTAAATAAACTATTTTTAAAGACGAGCATTATGATAACTTAAAAAAAATTATATAGTTTCTATGATCCCCAAGGCATACTTAATTATTATAGTTCATTAGCATTAACTTTATCAAGACAAATAGTAAGACAATATTAAGCACTTTTAATAGAAAATTCATCAATGTACAAAACTCTCAAATATAAAAATAAATCAAGAATTGTAACAACATTAAAATAATAAAGAAAAGGAGGAACTTCACATAAATAATCAACCTTGCACATCAAATAATGCATAAAGCCATCTAAATAACTTTGTTTATGATTTTGTTCACAATAAAACTTATAAAAATAAATAGTGCAAGATCGGATAAAAACCTGTATGATGAATTAAATCAGGTGTAGAAGCAAGAACGCCGTCACTGAAAACTCGAACGAAACCCGAACTCAACTCACCACTATTTCCTTTCTTTTTCCTCTAAGTAGTATATTTTTCTCCTTTTCTTTACTGTTTTCCTCACTGTTTTCCTTTGTGTTTCTATCTTTTTTCAACTTCTTGTGTTTTTTTTTTTTCGTGCATGTGTGTATATATAGTAGTGTAGATAGTTGTGTGTGTAGTAGTGTTGTGATTGTGGAGGGGTGGGATTACGTGTGTGTGTGTGCAGATTGTGGGAGAGGGGGAATGTGAGAAAGTGGGGTGGGGCGTGTAGGTGGGGAGGGGTAGTTTAGATTAGGATTTTTTTTTTTTTTTTTTTTTTTTTAATAAATAAATAAATAAATTTATAAAAATAAATAAATAACTAAAGTAGTATTAACTAATTAATAAAATAAAAAAATAAAAAATATAGACAAGTTAAATAGCTAATCCTAAAATATTGATGAAGAAAATATTTAAAACACTAGATTATTTATTAAAAATTAAAAGAAAAATATATTTTTTGTTTGAAAATTTTCTTTTCTTTTGACAAGTAAAAACAAAACTTATCCTAAAATGGGACTCATTTATTGAAAAATTTTTACAAATAAAACCTATAAAAATGAGATAAAAGCTAAAATAATAATTAGACGTAAAATAAATATTTAATGCAAAAATAGGTTAAAGCTCGGGGAGGGTCAAAAATCACGTGTCTACATTTGCCCCTCTTTGTCTGTGAACACGGAAGAGTTTTCAGACAAAGAAGTAGACAACGAGACAAGTTTTGACCCTATTGTTATTTGAAATGGAAAGGAAAAGGAGGAAAAGATGCGACCGAGTCCTGGTTTTGGACAGCCTACATATCCTAGGTTATAAGGGAGTCAGGTCACGTGTAGTTCATGAGATGGAAGGGTGAGACGATGAGTTAGAGGTCGAGTGAGGTCCCGTCGAGTCTTCGGTTCGCGGCTCCTGTTTTTACATCAAAATGAAAGACAAGAATAAAAGTAATCCTTCAAGTACAAAATCCTATCTATTCAGCTTCTGTTGAATCTTGACTCGAATCTTCACGCTTCCTCAAGTGATGATATGTCTACTCTCCTCTTGAGTTGAACTTGACAGTGAGATTTTCTTCATGTCGGTTTCGGTTATTGGAGATGAACTTGAAAATCGACCTTATTCTTCAGGCGAACACTTGCTCCTTCTGACATTGGGTTTGAAAATCGCCATGTCCTTTACGCGAGCTCCAAAGCTTGAATTGAAAGTTCATCCTATTCTTCAGGCGGACTCCTGAGCTTGAATTGAAAATTCACCCTATTCTCCAAGCGGGCTCCTGAGCTTCAAACTAAAAGTAATCCTTGTTCTCCAAACATGTTCCTGAACTCAAAATAAATAGCGAACTAGAGCAGTAAATCCCATTTTCCAGGAGGGTCCTGAACATAAAAATAAAGTCCCATTTCAGGAGGGTCCTGTTGATCCCATTTTCCAGGAGGGTCCTGAGCAGAAAAGTAAAGTCCCATTTTCCAGGAGGGTCCTGAGCAGAAAGGTAAAGTCCCATTTTCCAGGAGGGTCCTGAGCAGAAAGGTGAAGTCCCATTTTCCAGGTGGGTCCTGAGCAGAAAGGTGAAGTCCCATTTTTCAGGAGGGTCCTGTTGATCCCATTTTCCAGGAGGGTCCTGAGCAGAAAGGTTGATCCCATTTTCCAGGAGGGTCCTGAGCAGAAAAGTAAAATCCCATTTTTCAGGAGGGTCCTGAGCAAAAAGCAAAATCCCATTTTTTAGGAGGGTCCTGAGTTGAAGAGTAAAGTCCCATTTTTCAGGAGGGCCCTGAGTTGAAAATTAAAGTTCCATTATTCAGGAGGGTCCTGAGCTGAAAAGTAAAATCCCATTTTTCAGGAGGGTCCTGAGCTGAAATGTAAAGTCCCATTTTTCAGGAGGGTCCTGAACAGAAAATAAAGTCCCATTTTTCAGGAGGGTCCTGAGCAGAAAATTAAAGTCCCATTATTCAGGAGGGTCCTGAGAAGAAAATAAAGTCCCATTATCCAGGAGGGTCCTGAACAGAAAAGTAAAAACCCATTTTCCAGGAGGGTCCTGAGCTGAAATATAGAGTCCCATTATCCAGGAGGGTCCTGTTGATCCCATTTTCCAGGAGGGTCCTGAGCAGAAAAGTAAAGTCCCATTTTCCAGGAGGGTCCTATTGATCCCATTTTTCAGGAGGGTCCTGAGCAGAAAGGTAAAGTCCCATTTTTCAGGAGGGTCCTGAGCTGAAAATAAAAATCCCATTTTGCAGGAGGGTCTTGAGCAGAAAAGTAAAATCCCATTTTCCAGGAGGGTCCTGAGCAGAAAATTAAAGTCCCATTTTCCAGGAGGGTCCTGTTGATCCCATTTTTCAGGAGGGTCCTGAGCAGAAAGGTAAAGTCCCATTTTCCAGGAGGGTCCTGAGTAGAAAATAAAGTCCCATTTTCCAGGAGGGTCCTGTTGATCCCATTTTTCAGGAGGGTCCTGCTAAGCTAAATCCCATTTTCCAGGAGGGTCCTGAACAGAAAATAAAGTCCCATTTTTCAGGAGGGTCCTGAGCAGAAAATAAAAGTCCCATTATTCAGGAGGGTCCTGCTAATCCCATTTTTTCAGGAGGGTCCTGTTGATCCCATTTTCCAGGAGGGTCCTGAGCAGAAAAGTAAAATCCCATTTTCCAGGAGGGTCCTGAGCAAAATAAAAGTCCCATTTTCCAGGAGGGTCCTGTTGATCCCATTTTCCAGGAGGGTCCTGAGCAGAAAAGTAAAGTCCCATTTTCCAGGAGGGTCCTGTTGATCCCATTTTTCAGGAGGGTCCTGAGCAGAAAGGTAAAGTCCGATTTTCCAGGAGGGTCCTGAGTAGAAAATAAAGTCCCATTTTCCAGGAGGGTCCTGTTGATCCCATTTTTCAGGAGGGTCCTGCTAAGCTAAATCCCATTTTCCAGGAGGGTCCTGAACAGAAAATAAAGTCCCATTTTTCAGGAGGGTCCTGAGCAGAAAATAAAAGTCCCATTATTCAGGAGGGTCCTGCTAATCCCATTTTTTCAGGAGGGTCCTGTTGATCCCATTTTCCAGGAGGGTCCTGAGTAGAAAAGTAAAATCCCATTTTCCAGGAGGGTCCTGAGCAAAATAAAAGTCCCATTTTCCAGGAGGGTCCTGTTGATCCCATTTTCCAGGAGGGTCCTGAGCAGAAAAGTAAAGTCCCATTTTCCAGGAGGGTCCTGTTGATCCCATTTTTCAGGAGGGTCCTGAGCAGAAAGGTAAAGTCCGATTTTCCAGGAGGGTCCTGAGTAGAAAATAAAGTCCCATTTTCCAGGAGGGTCCTGTTGATCCCATTTTTCAGGAGGGTCCTGCTAAGCTAAATCCCATTTTCCAGGAGGGTCCTGAACAGAAAATAAAGTCCCATTTTTCAGGAGGGTCCTGAGTTGAAAATTAAAGTCCCAAATAACACGAACAAAAATTTTGCCCCAGTTTTCACCGAAATTTTTGGTGAGTTGTTAGCAACTGTAACTTTGAAAAAGGTCTCAGACTAGGAAGAATATATCCTAGGAGAAAAATGAAAATAACTGTCTTCGATCAGAAAATATTTATCCTTGGAGACGAATGCGAAATAATTGTCTGCTACTAGAAAATGTTTATCCTAGGAGACGAATGCAAAATAATTATTTGCTACTAGGAAATATTTATCCTAGGAGACGAATGCAAAATAATTGTCTGCTACTAGGAAATGTTTATCCCAGGAGACGAATGAGAAAATGAATGCCTACTACTAGAAAATGTTTATCCTAGGAGACGAATGAAAAAATAAATGTCTACTACTAGGAAATGTCTATCCTAGGAGACGAATGCAAAGTAATTGTCTGCTACTAGGAAATGTTTATCCCAGGAGACGAATGAAAAAATAAATGCCTACTACTAGGAAATGTTTATCCTAGGAGACGAATGAAAAATAAATGTCTACTACTAGAAAATGTTTATCCCAGGAGACGAATGAAAAATAAATGTCTACTACTAGGAAATGTTTATCCTAGGAGACGAATGAAAAAATAAATGTCTACCACTAGGAAATGCTTATCCTAGGAGACGAATGAAAAAATAAATTATCTACTACTAGGAAATATTTATCCTAGGAGAAAGATGAAAAATAACGAATATATGCACGTAACAAAGAAAGAGTGAGAGTTTTTACTGTAATCCTGTTTGTAAGTTCGAACCTCTTAAATTGCCTTTGTATCAACAAAATTGCCCCTTTTTCTTTTTGTTGTCGTGTTTGACCTTGACTTCAACTTAGGCAGATTGTGCTTGTTGCTTAAACAACCTCATTGAGGAACCTCTAATTGAAGATTTTAGACCCCAATATATGTCGTATTGCCCTCGTTCTACGAACACTGAATCTTGTATTCATTCTCAACCACAACAAATTATTGTGCATATCCTTTCTTCTCCAATCATATTACATTTGATGTGCTGGCCAGATTTTGCTTTGGCAATTGAGAAACTCTAATGATCGTGACATGCATTTTGAATTAAATGACGTGATCTGTCAATCCAATCTGAACTTTATTCTTTTTGAACATTCAGACTTTGAAGTCATGCTTCTAAGTTGCGACCTTTGCATTAGACGCTCAACATTCAAGCGACTGGTGGTCCCCCAAAGAGTTTTCACCAACAAGTCTCTCTCATTTTTTATTTTTATTTTTATATCTCTCACTCACCATCGCCTTATGATACCCGTGAGGGTTTTCACCAATAAGACTCTCTCATTTTCACTTTCTCTCAATTCAATGATGTCTTATGGTGCTGTGGGACCCCCCTCTGATATGACTTTGTTATGCAAGTGACATGACATTGTTCCTCATGATAATCAACACTGAAAGCATACTTGACTTGTCATTCTTAAAAATTGATCAGAAGGTCTTTATTTGGACTGTAATGTGGCTTTTGGACAGGGTTAGAAAGAAAAGGATGGAATGAAGGCTCAAAGATAACACATATAACGGGGTTAAGACTTACAACTTTTGGAATAGACTCTTTTGGTCTTTTTTTTTTTTTTTTTTTTTTTTTTTTTTTTGCCCCAGTTTTTGTGACTGGAAGTTTTCAGGACTTTTCTTGGTTGGATCGAACCCCAAGATAGGGCTAGAAAGAAAAGGCGGCATGACGCTCGGAAGACACTTAAAATAGGGTTAGAATTACAACTTTTGGAATTAACTCACAAAGAAAATAACCTTTGCCCCAGTTTCTTTTAAACCGGGTAACTTGAAACTTTTACTTGGTTGGCCCGAACCCCAGAGTAGGGCTGCCTACGTATCTTGTCGTAGTAAGAATCAGGTCAAACGTAGTTCCGAAAAACATGTCTTTTTGGCCCTTTTTTATGGTTTTTTTTTTTTTTTTGTAAAGAGCACCAGAGAATGAAGAGAAAGAAATTCCTTCATTGATCAAGCATGTCTTGATTTCAGTTGGTACCAACAATTAGTATTGTGCATAGGAATCATTATCAATTACTTTCGGCCGAATTCGGGGTCACCTTAGAAGTAACTCCTATAGTTTCAAATGGTACCTCAAACATACCTAAGTATTGACACAAGATGTTCATCTTACCTTAATCAAGGGTTTAGAATTATTTCTATCCTCATGTTTCAAATGCCCTTACCAAAAATAGAGTCCTAATTTACTCACAAAAGAATCGATTAAAATCTTAGGACGTTGTGAAGCAACTCACACTCAGAAAGATATTCAATGCATGCAATCGAGATACCATATGCTTGACCGTCATGTAAGTATCCACTAATATGAGAACACTAAAAATGAGATCAAGTAGGGCTTGTCATTGGTTTGTAACATAGGCTTAGCGCTGGGTAGGATATTCATTTGGGATAGAGTGACTATTTCCTCCTTAAGCATTGCACTATGCACTATGCGCTCAATATTTTACATTTTCGCACTTGTTATTCATTTTCTTTGATGCTTCTCATTTTCTTTGACTTTTCACCTCACTTTTTTTTTTTTTTTTTTTTTTTTTTGAGTTTCTTTCTTGCTTTTTTTTTTCTTCTGGTCTTGCATTTTTCTTGAACCTTCACATTTCTATCTTTTTTTGTTTTTCCATCCAACTTAGATCTTTGTTAGTGCGCTCAAGAAGGCAGGGTTAAAAGAGGGGTAGTGCATTTATGCACTGAAAAAGATATAGGTTAAAATTTGGTTGTCCAATAAAAAGGCTTTAAGCTCAAAAGGGGGAGTCTATGGATTAAATTTCATTTGGTAGGCTTCAAAGGCACAATCGGAGCAAAGAAAGCCTACAATCCTTTCTCAAGTCAAATGTTTCTCAAAATTTTGCCTCAACAAACATTCGGGTCAAGTTCTAGATCAACGAAGCTATGTCATTGAATTTTTTATCTAAAGCTCACCACACAATACACATGAAACAATGAGTTTAGATTTATTCTAACCCTGATTTTGAGTGGGAATTTCTCAAGTGTCACTTTAGCATAATCAAGAGGTACCAAAAGAAATTATGGTTCACAGTAAAGTTGGCCCATCTCATCATACCGAGTAATTTAACATTTATTATTTTTCACATACACATTTTTAAGTATGTTGGTACCAACCAAAACAAGAGATTCTTTTTTTTTTAAAACTTTTTTTTTTTTAAGTGGGACCGAACTCAAAAGAAGAGTTGCCTACGTATCTTATTGAAACAAGAATCAGGTCAGACGTAGTTTAGAAAAAACCATAAAAAAATTATATATATATATATATATATATATATATATATATTTAATTCCCAAAAATTTCTTTTTTTTCTAAGAAACTGTTATAAATGTTGGAGAAAAAGTTACTATCTTCTGTTTCATTAAGCTACCTAAAGACAGTCAACAATCGAATGGGCCTTCCAAATAAATATCAAAGAGCACATAAGATGCACATGCTTGTCATATAAGGAGGAACCCCTGTCCTAGACAGACCCGACCCCTGTGTCGAGCCCCGCTAAGTCAAATGCACATGACGCAGATAAAGCGGAGCCTATAGGGATAGTCACATCTGAGTTTCAGTTCTACTAGGTTTAACCTGATGGAGATAAGTGTCTAGACTGGCTTACCCGAGCGGACACTCGAGCCAGGGAGGGGCAACTTGTTCGGTAGCAGAGCTATTCCGCCTTCGTTGCTGATCCAAACCCCGCCTAACATGTGTGACTAATAATCCTTCACCAGGTGCCTGGACACTCTGGCTTTATCTCAAAAAAGAAAGTAGGATGCATACTTTGCATTCCTTCTACCCTATATTTCAGAGACTCAGAAGGGGTACGCAAGAGAAGATAATTTATAGTACAATTCAACAATATCAAAGCGATAAATGAGCAGCACGTAGCACATTAGGCCAACAAATACAATATCCAAATAATTAAAGCAAGTATAAGTCAATATCAAAAGCTCGAATTCTGGTTATTCCCCAGCAGAGTCGCCAGAGATGTCACACCCCTTTTTCGTTCGTGGGTCGAAGGGTTTTTCCAATTAAAGTGACGGTATTGAATAGGGATTATTTTTTATTATTTTACAGAGTCGCCACTTGGAATTGGGTTATGGTGTTCCAAGTCACCTTTTTGAATCCCTAATCAAAAGGAAGTTGACTCTTTTATATTGGTCTGCGAACTAGAAATCCAGGTAAGGAATTCTGTTGACCGAGGGGAAGGTGTTAGGCATCCCTCGAGTCCCGTGGTTCTAGCACGGTCGCTTTATTGGCTTATATTCGGCTTAAGTTATTTTTGGATAAATTGTGTTCGTAGGCCTTGATTCGCTCATTTTTAATGTCTAATTTTCATTGGTTTCAACTTAGATGCATAATTTCATCCTAAGTCTTGACGGACAATTTTCTTCACTCAAACGCACCATATCTATGAGATTTCATCTACATGTCTCGGTTTTAATTAATTAGTAAGACCATCTTTTCCAAGGTGCAATTTTGCATCCTCGAATTTAATATTTGTTATTAAACTCATCGAGAAAGATGCATACTTGCATTCTTAATCGAAACCAAATTTATCGGGCCTAAAGCTTATCTAGTGTTAAGGACATTTCTTATTCATCCTACTCTCTTCTAACTATTTTACAATGAGTCTTGAATTAATCCCCAACCCATCTGGCTCATTCTCGCACTACGTTAATAAATTAGGCCTTGCTGGGTGGGGACCGAGAACATCGAATCACAAGATTACACTTGATGATATGCACCCTATTCATATTCTCTGGCCAAATCCCAATTTCTCCACACGATTCCAAACACACAATGGTATTCTAATTTCACCATCTCACACACCCCCATATAACCTCACGTTTTTCTTTTCTTTTCTTTTTAAAGCATTGCTTATTGTCACATATATATACAATCTAGTATCAACTAAACAAATGAAAATCCCAATATAATAGTTAATAAAAAAAATAAAAAATACAGTGAACCAAACTCCTTTTGTCCATTTACACAAATTGGTTGGCAACAAAGTAAATAAACTATTTTTAAAGACGAGCATTATGATAACTTAAAAAAAATTATATAGTTTCTATGATCCCCAAGGCATACTTAATTATTATAGTTCATTAGCATTAACTTTATCAAGACAAATAGTAAGACAATATTAAGCACTTTTAATAGAAAATTCATCAATGTACAAAACTCTCAAATATAAAAATAAATCAAGAATTGTAACAACATTAAAATAATAAAGAAAAGGAGGAACTTCACATAAATAATCAACCTTGCACATCAAATAATGCATAAAGCCATCTAAATAACTTTGTTTATGATTTTGTTCACAATAAAACTTATAAAAATAAATAGTGCAAGATCGGATAAAAACCTGTATGATGAATTAAATCAGGTGTAGAAGCAAGAACGCCGTCACTGAAAACTCGAACGAAACCCGAACTCAACTCACCACTATTTCCTTTCTTTTTCCTCTAAGTAGTATATTTTTCTCCTTTTCTTTACTGTTTTCCTCACTGTTTTCCTTTGTGTTTCTATCTTTTTTCAACTTCTTGTGTTTTTTTTTTTTTCGTGCATGTGTGTATATATAGTAGTGTAGATAGTTGTGTGTGTAGTAGTGTTGTGATTGTGGAGGGGTGGGATTACGTGTGTGTGTGTGCAGATTGTGGGAGAGGGGGAATGTGAGAAAGTGGGGTGGGGCGTGTAGGTGGGGAGGGGTAGTTTAGATTAGGATTTTTTTTTTTTTTTTTTTTTTTTTAATAAATAAATAAATAAATTTATAAAAATAAATAAATAACTAAAGTAGTATTAACTAATTAATAAAATAAAAAAATAAAAAATATAGACAAGTTAAATAGCTAATCCTAAAATATTGATGAAGAAAATATTTAAAACACTAGATTATTTATTAAAAATTAAAAGAAAAATATATTTTTTGTTTGAAAATTTTCTTTTCTTTTGACAAGTAAAAACAAAACTTATCCTAAAATGTGACTCATTTATTGAAAATTTTTTACAAATAAAACCTATAAAAATGAGATAAAAGCTAAAATAATAATTAGACGTAAAATAAATATTTAATGCAAAAATAGGTTAAAGCTCGGGGAGGGTCAAAAATCACGTGTCTACAGTTACACTCACTAATCTAACAATCACGGCCAGGACTGGCTCATAGCTAAAGAACTAAGGACTACGTTGTTGTTCAAATTTGGTTTGGATCCTTGTTTTGCTTATTGTTTGATTTATTTACTTTTTCTACATGCTATCTTGCAAACTCTCGCTACTAACTCGAATCTAGAATCTTAATGTGTGCTCTTGACTCACCTACAAATCTAATTGTCCCAAAATTGACGATGAATATGAGTTTGGTGCCCACCGTGGGGCCAGAGCAACTGTGTGAGTTTTAGCTTCTGATCTTGGACGTATTTATTCATCCAATTACCGCATTTTACCCATATTTTAGCTTAGTTTGGAGAACAAATGTGTATATTTTCTTGTACCTTGTGATATATTGATATAGATGAACTAAAGAATGTGATTAGCATGTTTCAGGTCAAAATGCGGTTGGAAGGGAACCAAAACAATATAAGAAGCATTCACGAGCGTGATATAGAATATGAGGGTAGTCTTGCAGCTAAATAGAGCTCCGAGCCGCGCACCTAGGAGCCTTGGGAGTAAGTCCGCGCCGCACAACCCATGTCTACACGTTGGATGGCGCGCCGTGTCGGCTGGGATTCGATGGAGTTTTGTCAACTTTTAGCCAACTTCTAATTGGATTGGGTTTTAAAAGGGTCCACCTATATAAATACCCCAAGGATGACCTACAGTCATTTACTTACTATTTTTGAGAGAAAATAGAGAGGACAAGGGTTTTTAAAAGGGTTCTTCATCTTGTAACTCAACTACTCCATATTTCGGTATGATTAACATTGATTCTTGTGTTTTTATCAGATTATGAGTAGCTAAATACCCTTGTTTTGGGGTTACGGCTTGAACATAATTGTTTGGTATTTTATTTAAATCAATGAAGTTTGTTTCTCATTTAATTGCTCTTGTGTTCTTATGCTTACTATTTTAATGTCTGGCAAACATTAGAATAAATGTGTAATTCTTGCATGAGCTGACAATGAGATTGTGATAATAAGACGAAGAACATGAGGAATAAGATCACCTCTGGCTTACGTTAGGGTTGATTTGCAACTAGGATAGCAATATACCTAGTTTGCCTTATTTGGTTATGAACGCGATGAAATCATTAATACATTTGAATTAAGAACTCACATTCTCGCTCAACGATATAGTTGTGAGACTAGTTTAAATAGGTGATTTAGAGGATGACCATTCTCGAATCATATAATTAGCCCTGAAATTAGCAATTAGAGAAATAGAGTTCATTGAGACGAATAAATGCTATACATGACTGTGTTAAATGTCGTAACCCTGGAATTTCCCTCAATATTATTTACACCCTTGTGTGAAATCGTGATTGTCATATTTTATTCTTCTTGCACACTATTAGAAAGATATAATTTCACAAATTCTCTTGATAAATCACAACACTTGTCTGAAATATTATTAGGAACTAAATTAAGTGAATTGGTAAGCGTACAGTCCCTGTGGGTTCGATATCCGGCTCTAAAAGAGCCACTATATTAATTGCTAGACTATGTACATTTGCGTTTGAATGCAACAAATTTTTGGTTTCGTTGTCGGGGACTTCGGTGTTAATTGTTTAGCTAGATTAGATTGTTTCTAGTTATTTGTTTGAGTTGTACATAATTTTTTATTTGTACATAGTTATCTTTTTATTTGGATTTTTAATTTTCTATCACTCTTCTTGATATGTCAGCCTGGGATAGATGGTGGTTGAATGATGATGATTCTTATTGTTTTTGCGAAGGATCCCACCAGAAGAGTATTTATCAAAATTTTTAGGGGAGCGAGTGGTGTACACCTACTCAATCTGCTGAATTGGATGTATGCAATACATGTGATTGTCAGGATAGTCATTGGAATGGTTGTCCCAACTCTTATTCCCCTTCCCTGAACTCTTATTATGATCAATATGTTGTTTCTGATGTTGGCAGGAAAGCAAACAAATATTGGCTAATGAAACAAGAGCAGCAAATCAAATTTCGTCTCACAATCATGATGACTTAGAGGAATAAGGGGAGAGATGAGCTCATAAAAGATGTTGAGCAATTTGGCTCAGATATCTGACACTTGAAGGCCCAATTGACTATAAAGATTGTGACATGTGATGTAAAATCACCTATAGTTGTGGATACTAGCCAGTCTATGGAGGGGGAGGAAGAATTCCAACAATGCAACTATCATTCTTTGATTGAGGCTGACGTTGAGAGGGAGTATAAATGTGAGCATGTTGCAGATAGTGCAAGTGGGAAAATGGGACGTATTGGGCATCATTCAAATCACTTTTCTACATTATGTTTAGATGATGACATGTCTTTTGAGCCATCTAAACTGGTGGAAGAGTGTGAAGATGACGAAAAAGGCACCTACATTCTGAAGTTTGCACCAGACAAGCAACAAAGAAACATGCGTCACCTCAGGGCCAAGCGGTCTAACATGCATCATCCATTACTTGGTTCCTTCATCTTTGTACCACCACTCTATGAGAAAAGCAAAAAGATGAATCCAGAGTTGGGGGTGAAATTCATATCCTCAAGGGGGAGAAAAAAAGTTGATGGGTCGTGCCGCAACGTTAAATTAGGCATTTGTTGGGAGGCAACCCAACATGTAGTAAGTAGTTTTTGTTTTTATTTTTCGTTTTTGTTTTAGTATCACTTGTTTTTATTTTTTAAAGATTTAGGAGAAGTTTGGGTACCCACAATCTGAGCTAAGAAGCATGGCGAAAGCTAAGTGTGGGGTCCTCCAGATCCCTTGATAGAAAAAATGGAAATTGACATGCTTTTAGCTAGGCCCTAGAGGTCCTCAAGGAGTATCTTTAACCCTTGTTTTACTTTATTTAGTGCTTTGGGGACAAAGCATGATTTTAAGTGTGGGGTGAGATGTCTTCCACTCTTTGTTTAGGGTGAAATATGCTATAAGATTTTTTATTTTAGTTTTTAGTTGCTTGCTTTAAGATAAAAAATTTAAAAAGTTTAAAAACATAAAAAGATTTTTATTTTATTCTTTAGATTAGATTAGTTTTTGTTGGTTTTTAGCTATTTAGTCTTTATTAGAGCATACTTCGCCCGCCCCTTGATTTTTCTTTTTGGTTCTTTTTCGAGGGGGGTCCCTTTGAACCGCGTATCTTTTAATTTTTTAGGAGTAAATTTTATTATTATTATTATTATTATTTTGGAGAGAAAAGAAAAGACCACATCTTTTTACTTGTGTGATACTAGTAATTTAGGCAGGAGCTTGAGTAGTACTTTCCTGTGAATGCTTGAGTGTAAATAAAATGGCAAACTTTTTGATACCTAGGCTCATGGTTGGACTCTGTATATAACTTATTCTTATTTTGTAGTTCGCTATGACCCTATCTGTCTTAGAAGTGGAATCGATCCATCTTGATTGATACTTGTGTCATGTGTGGTGAGGATTTTCGCATATTCCATGTGTGCATCTTAGTCTATAACTTGCCCTACATGTTATTGAAGCGAAATAAAAGTATTGCGCTATTTAGAAGATGATATAGGCTTTCTTTGATTTTTCTTGTGAAATTTTAGCCTTTTTAGATATTATATCACTAGTTAACCCTTTTGAGCATGTAGCCTTTTTGTTTGGTAGCCGTATTTTTGCCTTGATCCTTGTGTTGAATCCCTAATTTTTGCACCACCCTCCTTCCTTGAGCACTGTAGCATAAACTTGTTATAATTGTTAAATCTGAAGAAAATGGATGGTTGAGTGTTAAAAAGGTGACCAATGATAGCTGCAAAGTGATGAAAAGGCCCTCTTATGAAAAATGTGGCATAAAAAAAGAAAAAATAAATTGCTTAAAAAAAGTGAAACGTTCTTGATAAGATGAGAGTACTAGTGAAAATAATTGTTGAAGAGAGGGCTGAAAATAATGAGAAGAAAATAATGGGTGATGAAGTCTTAAAAAAAGTGTAAAGTGCTTAGGGAAGTGTAAGTCACTATTATATAGTTTTTCTACCCATCCCCTAGCTAACAGTACAACCCTTAAAAGTCCTATTTGATTCTATTTGAGCATACTTAATTAGTGGAGATGTACATAATGGGCAAGCCTATGGTTCTTTGTACATACATGTGAATTCTCTTCGTGAGTGCGAGAGTTAGCTCTTTGATGCTAAGTCCTTAAATTATATTCAATTCATTGATTTGAGTGTGAGGAATATTTCATCTTGTGAGGGCCCTTGTTTCATGATAGATAGGTGATGTTGTTAGCTTTCTTTGACAAGAGTAGGTGAGCGAGCTTAAATTTGATGAGTTAGAGTCTTTGAGGTTAGGAGGTTAGGAGGTTAGAGGTTTGTTGTTTGTTTGTATTTCTTGCATAATGATCGGGAAGTGTACTTGATGTTTTGAATTGCTATATGCCCTAATTGATTTTATCAATCAAAGTTGTGGTATTCCTAGTTTGATTTATTGGATGTGCTTTAATATTTGCTCGAGGACGAGTAAAAGTCTAAGTGTAGGGTGGTGATGTGAGGCTAAAAATATATATATATTTGATCATTATTTGCCTCACATTTAGTATTTTTATTTGTCCTTTTTGAGCATTGATTTTATGGATTGTGCCTAGGGGTGTACATACCAAACCGTCAAGTCAAATGAACCGACGGATCAAACCAAATCAAAAAAAAAAAACCGACTTGTGGTTTGGTTTGGCTAGTTTTGCTTTAGAAAAAAAAACCTGACCATTCTTGGTTGGGAAAGTAGATATAGATATATATATTCATTTTGGGCCTTTAAGCTGTAATATTTATCCACTAAATGATTCGAAACCCAATATAAACTTAAAACCTAAAACTTTTCACTCTTCAGTCACTTTTTGTAATGATCCTCATTTTTGAATTTGAGAATTTTCTGTATTTCGACCATTTTGCTCCTCCTGTAGTTGAATTATCTTGTTCATGAGTAGTGGGGATGGTTAGCGTGGTCCCTGATACATTCGGGAGTGTTTTATCTGAGTTCGTGGCTTTGACTATCCTTAAAACGATAGATTTGACTTCGGTCAATATTTTGTGATTCGAGTCTCGGATGAGGCTTCTGACTGTTCCATTAGATCCGTAGCGTCGATTTTAGTTGGCAGCATGGTTGGTTTGAGTTCGGAACCTTTCATTGTATTTCAACCCTCCGTTTGAAAATAATGTATTTTGGCCTAAAGGGGTTTTAGGGGTTAATTTATTGTAAACGATCTTTTTTCATAAATCCGATGATGCCATTGGATCCAGAACATGTTTTATGATCAATTTGCACTATTGGTTCATGTTCATAGGCTTTCGGATGAGTTTCGAGGGTTAAAAATAAGTTTTTAAAATTGCTGATGGTTGGTCAACAGTTGACCGCAGTCAACGCGTGGTCAACGGTCAACAAGTCAACTTTCCTCGCTGAAAAGTGCCCAATTTCGGAATTTGCCCCATTTTTACTCATTTTCACCATTTTTATCATATTGGGAGCTTGGGAAGAAGATTTTGGGGGAGATTTCTTGCATAAGTTCGTGCGGGTAGGTTCCTAACTCAATTTTAAATCATTTTCTACCAATTTTATCATCTAAATTCTTCTAAATCAAAGATTTCAAAAGAGGGTTTTTGGAGTTTTTTCCCCAAATTGAAAATTTGGTATTTCTTTTTTGAGCTTAGATTCTTCCTCGTTTTTGCTCGGATTTTCACCCATGGAGTCCTTTTCACTTGAGGATTATGATTTTCAAACAAAAATTCCATTTTTACCCTTTTTGATTTTCGAGGGATTTTGGGGGGTTTACCGGTAAAACATAAAGATGGTTTTTCTTCGATTTAGACCTCTTTTTTAACTCATTTTCGCGTGGGTTTTCAGATATAGGTTCCTTTAACCTTGGGGAATGTGTTTTTAAAATAAAATTCCAGTTTTACCCCTTCGTTTTCAAAACCCATTTTCGAGGTCTGTTTTTGACCCGTTTCAAATATGGTCAATATGGGTATCAATAGCTTCGTTTTGACTTGTAGATGCTATATTTGATGTGATTGGGTGCATTTGGTGTTGATTTGAAAGATTTGGCCTTACGGTTGAGGTCTTAGACTCCGTTTGAGCTTGCGGGTCTTTATTTAAGGCAAGTTGAGCTATACCTTGACTTTTTCCAAAGTGTTTATGTGTTTGTATGCTTGGTTATGGTATTTTCATGATTCGTTTAGGATTGGGGGTCCCGCTTAGGTGAAATGACGAGCATCTCCGCGGGTACCAGAGTCTTTGGTGGATCATAATTAGATTATTGTTTTCCTTAGTTAGTATTATTGCTTATGCTTATCCTTAGAAGTAGATTATAGATAACTAACTTAGTTTTTCTGTAATGTTAGTATTAATGCCTGTTTTAGAGCTAGATTCACGTTTAATGGACTTTGACATAATGATTGGCGCTTTAGTGACCTCTTAAGGGATAATTATGTGATCATCGTGATTTGATGGAATAATTGGGGTTAGAAGATACTTAGAGCGAGATTGACTTGTAATAGTTAAGAAAGCTTAAGTTATGATCAAGCTAAGTTTGGGTAGTCTCACGTTCTACAATTGTTGAGATTGTTGATATCTATCATTGCGTGCCCGAGTGGGGGTTTATGTGCATATTATTATTACCGGTATTGAGTGTATATTTTGTGGTGATGCCTGAATGGGGGCTTGAATTGTGTTAATTGGCTATGAGCGTGCATTTAATTATCATATTATGTACTATATCGCCGAGTAAGGGCTTAGCTTGATGATTGTTGGTTATGATTTTGCATTAAGGCCATATTTATTATTGTGTTGCCCGAGTGGGGGATTGACTTGACATTATAGGCCTTATCTGAGCATGTGATTGCATATTCATCATAGTGACGCCCAAGAGTGGGCTTGAGAATGGTAATTTTGATGATTACATGACCATATATTCGGTTGGTACCAAGTGGAGACTGATATCATGAGTTATTGATACATTGAGTTGATTTTGAGCTCACTTGCATATATCATGCATATTGATGGATTTGAGATCCTTGTGTTGAGATTACTATGAGCATTACATCCTCATATCACACATGCATATTCATGAGACATTGGTATCACCGGGATATTTTGTAAAACCCTCTATCGTGATCCACGAGGCGGAGAGGCGATATTGATGAGACATTTTACCAAACCCTCTACCGTGATCCACGAGGCGGAGAGGAGATATTGAGATTGAGACTGAGTAGTATATGGGTTGCGAACCCCCCATGGGTCCTACCTGGTAGTTGCGAGCTCGGTGGGTGTATACAGAAAGTTATGCGATAACTTTCAAAGATCCATCATCATCACTTCATTGCATTGCATCATTTGCATTACATTATCATCCTTGGTGTGTTTTCATATTGTGTTAGTGTCTACTATTGTACCGTATTTCTATGTTAGGACCTTGTTTGTGATACTGTGTTTGAGCATTCATTTCACTTTATTTTATTATCCTATTCCATCGTATATTGGTCGAAAGGGAGAGGTGTGATAAGACTTGGTATGATTGTGACTTGATCAAAAGATAGATGGATAGCACCCTTTTGGTAGTATGAGATACATCCTTATATATATACACTCTCCTTGTTGCTATCCCACAGTATTGGTTAATGATGATTGACTCACCTGGATTAATGTGCCTACCCTGCATTTGGTTTACCTGTTGACCATTGTCTTGGGTTACCCTGAGAGGATAAAGTACTGTGATTTTGGCGAGTTATAGAATGATTGGGGAAACCTTGGGTAGGTGGGGTGGTGGTTCTCGCCATCACTTTGGATTAGGGTCGGTTATCGACAATGCTTGCTGAGTACATGTGGTTTCGTACTCACTCTTGCTTCCTTTTCCTTTTTCTTGCTTTGTTTGTACCCCGTGCAGGTATTGGGTTGAGTAGCAGTTTGTAGATCATCTTTTTCCAGTATTAGCATTGCGGAGATTGAGGTAGTAGCTGAGGGACTTCAGGACTTCTCAGATCTCTCTATTTATATCTTATGCTTTATTCGCATCTAAGATATTATAGAAGATTATTATTCCTATTTTATATTAGAGGCTTGTACTAGTGACAACCAGACCTGGAATATATCTTAAACTAATTGTTTCTTCTTTATAAATATTTTAGGGATTATTCTTTTTCTTCCGCTTCTAATTTACTTGATTATTGAGTTTGGGTTTGGATAGGCTTACTTGTGTGGAGGGTGTGACAAGTGCCATCACGTGCCTATTTTGGGTCGTGACACTTTTCATCTTACTTTTTAGTTTTCAAAGAGTTCTCCACTCCTCCTTTCCACTCCTCATTTTCCATAATTGTGGTTTCCCACCGACACATGAGTGAAAACATATTTGATCTTGCCTACAATCACAATATAATTGTAAAAATTAAAGATTATAAAAAAAAATTGAGAAAAATTGAAAAACCAAAAAAAACGAAAAAACCGACTAAAACCTAAACTGAAAAACTCAGTTTTATGTTGGTTTGATTTCGTTTATAGCTTTAATAAATCGACATGATTGATTTGATTTTTTTATTAGTAAAAAATCAAACCAACCCGATCTATATACACCCCTAATTATGCCTAATATTATATTTTAATGTGTAGAATTAAAATGGTGTGAAAATGAAAAAAGTTAAAGCCAAAACGAATTAAAGATGGAAGACTATAGAAGGAAGTCATTAATGCATTAAATTGAATATTTTATTATATAACCATACCACTTGAATTGAAAGTGGTATATTCCACTTGTCACTATATGAAGATCAAAGAACATGGAGCACCAAAGTCAATTGGCTACTGGAAAGTAAACGCAGCGGCTGGGCATTCCACGTTGCCCAAGTCAGTTCAAGTTTGGTTTTTCCGATCCATTTTGGACTCAACTATTTTATTTGAGATTCTTTCCTACACCTATAAATATTTCATAAAATCAATTTTTACATAATTTTTGACTTAGAGAGAGCAAGGAGCAGCTGTGAAGGCCAGAGAAAATTGGTCTCATCATTTCTTCTTCATATTTATTTATTTTTACGTTAATTATTTGAATGATTTATTGTAATTGCTCTATGTCTATGTGGAGTTAAACTTCTCGTTCTAGGACTATGATAACTAATAAAATAATTGTTTAGTAAATCTTAATTTTATTTATTTGATTATCATTATAGTTGTTCTTATATCCTTGCTTTTACTATTTTAAAGATTTGTGATCTTTAAAATAAATCCTTGAGCCCGAAGTGAACTGACCAAGGAAAACAGAGGGTTAGAACGAAGAATATAAGGAGTAAGATCTCTTCTTTAGTAAGATAAGGAATTTATTTGTGGCTAGGATAAGAATATACCTACATCACCTTGCTTGGTTACAAAACGGGAAGATAAATAAATGTGTTTGAATTAGTTTCTCACATCCCCGCTCAATAATGTAGTTGTGAGACTAGTTTGAATAGACGATTAGAGGATGACCATTTTTGAATCATAAAATCATCTCCGTAAATCAACAACTAGATAATCAAATAAGTTGATGAAATTGATATTCGGCATGATTGTTAGCGAATTCATAATCCTAGATCGATTCATCACATTGATTACGTAAAAATATGCTCTTTTCTTGATTAATTATTCATTGCTTATTTTACTTTTATTTTTAATTTAGTTAATTTATAAATATATCTTGAAATCCACTACTTGAATAAATAATTTACATTAGTCTAATTTAGTAAAATAGTTAATCGACAAGTCCATGTGGGTACGATATTCAGATTTAAAAATCCTATATTACTTGTACGACCGCGGATGCAACAACTTCTTTCTTTTTTACCGTTTTCTTTCTTTGTTTTGCTTTGCAGAAAAGTTGGTAATGGCTCACGACAACAATGACTATATGGAGGATATTGCTATTTAGAAGGTGTCAGGGACTCAGCCAACGGGTCCCATAGATCGGGAGGATCTTGAGACAAGAATCATAATGCGGCTACAAAGGCTCTAAGAGGATTTTGTCATACCCCTCAAGGATTTGGTGTCCCACATCGAGGCTCAGGACAAGGTAGTGAGCGAATTATGGATGAGTCTAGTCCAGCAGGTTCCCTGCATCACGAAGGAAGGCAGGAGAGATGACCTGAACAACCTTGATCATGAAGGAGAAACCTTGCTCGAGGCCATGGTCAAAGAAAAAAGAGAAGAGATGAGGTTGCAATACTTCAAGCTTCTGTCTTGGGTGAGCAGCATACCAGGACTATTGCCAACAAGGGAGGGGTCTTGGCCCATGCATGGAGCTACCTTGCCTTATATGCCTTATGTGGTGAAAGATCCTGTTCTAGAGGGGTTTGAAATGCTGAAAATCATTGAATACAATGGGAAAATGGACCCCTGGGAGCACATACTCATGTTCATCACACGATAAATGGAACCGACTTGACCTTGGTAGAAGCCGAGACAACCATAGTGAAGGAGTTTGGAGGAACGTTATTAGGAGAAGCACCGGAGTGGTACTCACGTCTGTTGGAGAACTTTATAGACTCATTCAATATAATAGCTGGGGGTTTCATAGAATCTCTGTGGGCCAGAGAGATACAAAGCAGCACAGGGATGTTATGAGAGTTTATCGCCAGGTTCCACAAGGAGAGAGCAGGGCTACAAGCAGTTACTGATGATACGCCAGTGGATTTTTTCGTTAGAGGTTTGAACCCAAGGAGTTCGACTGTTTCCCACAAGCCTAATGAAAGTCTGGTTGGATTCAAGACGACATACCAGGCCAGGGTGCACTTTCACCATAAGCACAAATTTTGAAGTAGGGATAGACGTCAGCTTGGCAGCGGGCGTGCCTCGTGTGTGTAGAATAGAACTCGCAGGCCTCGCTATACGCCCAACGGAAGAGATATGGAGGAACAGTTGGTAGGAAAACCCGATAAGATTTTCCTTATCCCAGACATACCAGGGAGAATGATGTATTTGGGAATGGGAATGAATCCTAAATTTAGGACTGAGTACGTTGATCTTCTCAGAGACAGTGTTGACTGTTTTGTGTGGCCTCGTATGCCTCTTTAGGCAGCCGAGCTCTACAAGAGTAGTGGCCCCCAATTCTATAATAGCACCAAGGAAAGGCAGGAAGGGTCTTAGTATGAGGGGCGCGAGCGTGGACAAACCTAAATGCGAGAGCAGCAGGCCCCTTATTCTAGCTTCATGGAACCCCTCAGAAGATGGTGAATTGAGAACCAGAATCCTCAAACCAAGTACGATCTCTTACTCTTTTGTGTTTTTTAGTTTAGCAAAGTTATTCTTCCCTAATGCAGAGCTGAAGCGTGTTTACTCGAGCACAAAGTGTTGCCTTAGGAGGAACAGAGGAAGACAACAGGGAATATTAAGGCCTGGAAGAGCATGTCACACTCTTTTATCCTTTGTCTGGTTTTTTTTATCTAGAACTGGGTTTTTCGACAAGGTTTTTAACGATGTAGCAACAGTATCTGCCGAGTGAAGGATAGGAGAATAAAATTCTTTGTAAAGGCAGAAGACTGTGAAAGGATGAGGAAAAAAATGAAAATTTTGTGGAAATTATTGGCTTGTGTGTTTTCTAAAATTTTGAGGACCGAAATGAATCCCCCAGTAGGGTTGTGATTCACTATAAATGAGTGGGACCTCCTTGGGTTAGGATTACCAATACCCCGAGGGTCAAGGATAAATAAAACCAAAATGCGGTCTTCCCACCCCCGAAAATGGGGAATGATCTACGACTCCAAAGTTCGCGCTAGGGACTGAAGGAGTCATGATTACTTAGGATATGGACTCATGACTCTCTTGTGCAAACAAGAGCACCCATTTCACGACCTCTTGCAAAAGGATTGAAAATGGAAATGACACAAAATGATCATCTGATCACGAATAACTTGAGACCATATTTCCACATGCTTGGCCTCAGACTCCCAGACCAATGGTATAACTAACATTTCCATTTATTTATCTGAATGGATCTTTTTATGATATTATTCCCAGGGCACCAATCCATTAAGGTCATGCTACATGCTAAAACACCTAGGAGATATTCTGGTTTAAACGTATAGTACAACAAAAATTAAACAGATCTCTCCTCAATATAATAAGGTAGGAAAAGGGTCGAAGTGACAAGGGTCAAACTCAAACCAACTTACATAGATAGCCCAAAGACTGCGTGAAAATAAAAAACTGGTTAGCACACACCTCCTTCATCGCCCCAAGCTTGATGGCCCAAAGTTCCAACCACGATAATTACGAGGATTCTAAGACCAAAAAGCACCTAAAACGAGAGGTATTTTCAAGGTCCCTTGAAAAAGACTAGCACCCGATACCTTTTAAAAAAAAAAAACCTAGCAAGACTGGGTTGTTTGACGGGTGCAGGCTTGAAAAAGAGGAATAAAGTGATGATATTTTTGTGTTTTAACCCGGGAGAAAAGTTGCTTGAAAAAAAAAGATTAAATGGCAGGGCTCTCGGGATAAACATAAAATGAGCAGTCAAAAGCCTCTTCATTCAACATTATAATAAATTCCTCAATATGACGGTAAAATTATATGTTCAAAAACTAAAAAGTATGTCATATGATTGGGTACCCAAAAAAAGGTTCGGATCCATCTCATGACAGAAAAGTGTGAGCAAATTCTTCAGGACCATGCTGAGGAAACATCCAGTAGAGTAGGAAGCTTTGCAGATTCTACCAGGTGAATCATCTTGCCTCTACACCCTCTCGAGACAAGAACTACCACTAGCAGTAAAAATACAAGGAGGGAAAAGGAGTTCCCCCTCCTTGAACATATAATCTAGAATGACAATGACAACAGGCGAAGGAACAAGTAACCCCGACCCCCACCAGAATGGGGAAGAGAATGCCTCTCTTATTAAAAACATGAACCGCCACTCCCTCTCAACTTTTTCTCTAGTTCCTACTCTGCCCTTGACTAGTAACTATGGTAGTAGGAAATACCACTGAAGTTAAAGACAAAGGAGTTGCAGGAACTAGGAGAAAACGAGAGTCGAGTGTAAAAAAACCCTGAAATAAGAGAAAGGACAAAAGCGTGGAGCATTGCGGCTACTATCTAGGTGATAAATTAGGCCTGTTTAAGTGTTGGGTGAATCTCATATTGACATATCCGCCTCTTATAGAAGGATAAAAGGAAGGAGAAAGCTCTTCATCTGAACGCACAAAGCAAAGTACCTTTTGATCAAGGAATAAAGGTGCCCCACTTGGCAACTTACATTTAATGAAAAACTATTAAAAAGGAAATGTGTTTTACAAAACAACAGGCATACAAAAACTTTATTCATTACAAGCTTTGACCACAACACCTTCCCAAGAATCCATAAAAGGAAAACAAAAGATTGAATCTACTCAAAAACTAATAAATCAAGTTCATGGTTCCTAGGCGCTTGTAAGAGAGGCGTTGGTGGGTCCCAAGTCGAGGCTTCACCCATAAGACCTTGATCTATTCTCTTTTCAGTGAAAGTCTTCCCTCAGATAATCAATTAGGCATTGCACTTCAGCTATCTCGGCTTCCAGATCTAGTCGGCCAGATTTCACCTCCTCGATAACCTTGATCCGAATGAGTTGAGTCTAGAGCGTTGTCTTAACGAAACCCAAAGCCCATTTGCTCGAGCGGGCAGCCAAAAATAGTCAAATCTTCTCATTAAGATAAAGGACCTCAATATAGACTGACCTCGCAGCAGGACGAGAAGGGATGGCCTCATCTGAGGTATTAGGGCCAGCACCACAAAACACCCTATCGAGGTCTACCTGAAGGTCATTCTGTTAGTGGAAAATCCCCTCAATCACTTTTTTTTGCGTTGCACTCTCTATCTAGATTTCTAATTTTGAGTAATCATTATTGAGCATTCTCTTTAAAAGCTTCTCTCTCTCATTTGACTTCCTCAATTTGAAGCTTGAGAACGTTAATCTCAAAATTACATTGGGAAAGGGACTCTACCAATAAAAATTGGTCCCACAACAAGCTTAAACTCATCTCCACTGCAGATTCTCAGCAGCCAACTGGCTAGTCTGAGAAAAGTAGGGGGAAAGAACCAAAAGCTAAAGGATAACATAGCAGAAGAAAAAGTATACTCACTAGGGGTGAAGCATGGGTGCTCTCATTGGCTAAGCACTCGCTCAGTGTTGCATCCATTCTCTCTTGATCATCAGGAGAGACTAAAGGTCTAAGGTAATTGGCCACTCTGGTTGGCCTAGACAAAAAATCAACATCTACGGGAATGGATATATGAACCATTTTGGATAGAAAAAATCCCACCCACTGGTATAAGAAATCATCTTGACAGCGCATAAGGTTCATTCACAATTTGGCCCAAGAAAACAGGAGGCCACTGATCAGATGGGGCTCCCGACATCAGATCAGGGCCTCTGCTCAGCGACCATTGAAGGATGTTTGGTGAATGATGGGGGGCAGGCTCAGGACCCATGAAATGCGAGCTCTTGACATAAGCCATCAAGCTCCTGGTGCAGACCGTAACCCTAGACCTCTTCCTAATAGGCTCTTAGTCAGCCTCGTTAGAATAGTCATCCAAAACTATAATCCTTGGGCTGATCCTTTTCCTTTAGAAGATAAACAAGGGTCACGATTGGTCCCCGAGCCAGCCTCACTACACTAGGTGGCAGTTTGAACACCGGGACAAGCTTCCACAGGTCGAGATAAAGAAACAGCTTGAGGTTCTACCAAGTACAAAAGGATAAATGCAGTGGCCTAAAATACGGACAATACATCACTCGATGGAGAATCTGTATACTAAAGATAAAAGAACGCTACACATGAAGTGACGAGTTACCGATACCTTGGGTGAAAACTCAGGAGTTTGCAAAACTTACCAAGATGGCGAGCCAGGTCCCCGAGGTGAGAGGAAAGGGTGGCCCTAGATCTGGTTCTACCTAATGACAGGATTCTAGAAATCCACTCTCTGCAAGGACTAGAAATAAATAAAAAGGCGCTCGCCAGTAGACGCTATTGAAGAGTTACAAAATAGGAAATGTTAGACGATCGCCCAAGGGTGTGAATGAGATAACTAAATAAGCAGACAATAGGAACTTACGACAAACGTTCCAGGAGAAGGAAAAGCCACCCCACTAGATCTATAGAGGTGACAACTACAAAATGAGTAGGCCAATCGAGGCCGAGAGAATCATCCAGGATCAAGCACGAACCATGGGGTTCCAGTTGAACTATGCCACCATGGACTAGCCAAGGAAATAAGAGTAGGACAAAAGGTGTTACTGTAAACTCTAAGTCGATCAAATTTGCAAAAATTCTGAGGCAGGCCACAACTTTCCACAACACAAGGCTAAGCTCAGTTGGAAAGTACAGTAGAATGAAATGATGATGTCATCAATAAGGTCGCTCAAGCCTAGAAAAACGGAAAGATGTATATGAAGGTAAAGCCAAGCCTTTGGGTAGTGATCCTATCAGTAGCATAGAAACTTCTGCACGGAAGTTTGGTGACCAACCTCAAGCCGCTTGAATGGAGTCAAAATATACCCTAGATATTTGGGAAGTGACCTCCTTAACGAGCGGAGCATTCCATTTGCCACCTGAAGGAACTCCAAAGTCATCGGCGAAATGAAGAACTGTCGGTACAATACGCTCTACAGTAGAATCAGAAATAACCCTATCCCCTTCACAGTTGCAGGACAACTCATCCGAGCTTGATGAAAAAAGAATGGGGCTAGAAGAATAAGATATAAAGTGCAGACGAAAGAAAAAATATTTTGGTTTGAAGGTTTTTCCTACTGTAGGTGTGAGGCTGTAAGAAAATGGGGGTAAAAAGTAAAAGGAAATATTTAATGAGGAAGGTAAATATACAAGCACTGCAAGGGAATGCGAATCGACGCTCGACTATGAAGTGTCAAGGCGACTCCCAAGGAACGTCACCTCCCATTTAGTAAGAACGTGTCAAAAAAGGGATATGATTTGATAGGAGTGGTCGTAACAGAACAGGGCAATACGACATTTTGATTAAAAGGTTAGAGGAATAATGAATGGAAAGGGTTCTCCTGTGTTTAGTTCCATCTTTTGCTCATACCAGGGTTACACAACCAAAAGATGGAGCGATTATCTGTATGGGCTAAAATAATTTTAATAAAGATTAGACCGACTCAGGTCGGGGAGGATCAAAACCAGCCCACGATAGGTGTTGTCATGCGGACAAAATCGAGATGAGGGAACTTCCTCTCAGTCAAGAAAGAGATAGCACGAGACTAGCACAATAGTGACCATGCATGAAAGAACAGACAGAAGGACAAGTGTGTCAGAGTTCTCAGGTGCATAGACGATCCTCAACAAAACCGCATAAGACACGCCATATTGGGCTGACATCCTCCAAAGGCTCGATGGAGAGTGACTCTCGTTCATTGGTTGTTGTATTAAAGGTTCAAGTGGCACTCACCTATTGGCTGAAAGAAGGCCTTGTACCCTATAAATAGAACCCCCTACCCTATTGTAAAGGGATTCGATTTTCCTCCTCTCTACCTTCATGCAATAAAAAATCTTTAACTTTGTTCTTAAGCTTTCTCTATATAGCCTTAGCTATTTTATACTTGTATCTTGTTGCTATGCTCTCTAACTTACCTATCACGGCCACGACTGGCTCATAGCTAAAGACCTAAGGACTATATTGTCGTTCAGATTTGCGTTCAATCTTTGTTTTGCTTATTGTTTGATTTATTTACTTTGTCTATTTATTATCTTGCAAACTCTCGCTACTAACTTGAAGTTAGAACCATAACACATGCTCTTGACTCACTTACAAATCTAACTATCCCAAAATCGACGGTAAACCTGCGGTATTGTTGTATTTCCCATGCCATTTGGTCCTACAAACTCCTTACTCGTATTTCAATGAAATACTCCCTCCGTCTCATTTGGTTTGATCCTTATTAATTTGGCACGCCTCTTAAGAAAATTTTAATTAGAGATATATTTTACTAAATTAACATTAATAATGATGTTTTGAAACTCTAAATTTGACTATTTTTATTTTATGTAGTTATTTAATACAAATAATAAAAAAGAAAAAATATAACAAAATGTGTTGATGTTATAAATTGAATATGTAAATTTGAACAATTAATTTTAGTATAGGAGTCAAATAAAATGGAGGAAATAATAATGAAGTAGTGGTTCGTTTTGGGACAGAAATGAAACACAGATGGTGATATAATCTGAAACTGGAAAAGTTTGTTAGTTTCCAATACTAGCATGATTCATGTGAACATTGCTTTATCTGCGTGCTGAGACAAGTAGTAAAATATACACGAATCCCCATATACATACATAAGCTGCTGCTACCAATATTCTCTCTCTTTTCTCAAACACATACTCAGACAAGTAATAACCCCCACATCTCCAGCTCCTTACAATACCCCACACCTCTTCTCTTGTCTCTCTCTTTTGTGTGTGTGTATATATATGGACTTGAGAGAGTAGTGGTGGACATAAGCTGGTTATCTTGGCTTTTGCACTCCAAAATTCATTTCACTTCTTTCTTCTTCAAAGTTTCTCACATCATATCTTTGAAATATCCAGATACTATTAATTAAATAACCTTAATTATAAATTTAGAGTTTTGATTAAGCTCATATATATATATATTATTACCTTATTATATAAGAGGGAGTTTGGCATCAACCAAGCATCTCTCCGTCAACATGTTAGTTTAAAGGTAAAATTTCGTGACTCAAGGGTATTTTTGACAGTTCACAGAATTTGTTTGCTTAGTAAAGATATAACTCTTGCTTTATTTTTATGGGACATTGAACATAATAACAGCAAAACCATCACCTTTTGTTCCTATTACCTTTGTATCCCAATTCCCATATTCATTGAGCTACCACGTGTTAAAAATTCTGCACACATCCTTTGTTTGCATCAGTAATGACTGACACGTCATATCATCTTGGGTTCATTGTATATTTTTGTAAGAACAATTAATAATCTATTTTCTAATTCACTTCTAAATTATAGTATATTAAAATATGAATATTATTCTAAATATTCTTTATAAAAAATATAACCAAACACAATTTCAACTTTGTTAATTTAAATACAATGAGAAATATTTCAACTAGATTAGGGTCTAAAATACAGAAAACTTATTGCATAATTAAATACTTTTTCTATTATTTTGGCATAAAATTCAAGAAAGAAATAAAGATTTTTAAAAATTATGGTCTAAAATAAGTGATAGATTTTGTGTGACTATAAATTATTTAACTAAACGTAAAATAAATATTTTAAAGATAAATTGCTCATAAATATAGAAATATGCCATCTTTTTTGGACTGATTAAAAAAAAAAGTAAGTCATATAAATTAAGACATAGAAAGTACTACATTTTATACCTAATAATTACGACTTAAAAATTATTTTTATTGGGCCCATGCAGAGCACGGGTATTAGTAACTAGTATATATAGTGAGAAGAGTTGTACGTAGATATGGATCTTTCTAGTGGCCAAAATCATCACCAGGTAAAGGTTAGTATAAGCAATGATGTTTTTTTTGCACTTTTTTTGGGATCTTCTTTCTTGGCTTTCCTGATTCTTGTTTTTGTGATTCTTTTTTTCCGCTCTGAAATGATTATTGTCAAAGGGTTTAACTAAAGTATATTACTTATGCAAAAAAAAAAAATTCTATCAGCAGTGGAATTTAACTTGCTAAGTTAGCATTTGGACATAAATTTAGTTGGAACTTGTAAAAGAAGAGTTTTAATTTGGATATAAGATGAAAAATGATTTTTGAAAGCTGAAGTTGTGTTCATACCTGAATTTTTCTTGAAAAGAAATTGAAATTTTGTGAGTAGAAACTTCAAAAACTTGGAAACTAGTCTAAATTAATTTTTTTAAAACTTGAAAAATTCATCTTCAAGAACTGCCCAAAATCTTGTCATTTTTTATTATAATCAAACAATATTTCAAATTTTTTTGAAGAAACGTGAAAAAAAATTATGATCTTGAAGTTAAGATTACGTACCTTATTTTTTCTTCTATGTATCATCTAGGATACTAATAATGCGCCAAGTAGTCGTAATTTTCTTTTAAATAAGATCTGAGACAGTGTAAATATATTACATGGTTTAAAAGGTTAAATTCTCTTTGGCTGGAAAAACACACTCTCTTTGCATAGGTGAGGCTTTCATGAAACTACTATGTACTAAAATTTCATTCAAGGGTGGTGTCCCATTTCTTTTTTCTTTTTTAATTCACTCGATCTCCTCATGTTCTCTTGTTTAGCTTTTAAATTTTCACTTTATTTGATTTAGTGTTAGCTATAAAAATTTCTTGAATAAACCATTCAAATTCCAAATAAGTATTAAAATGTATTATTTTAATTTTGTCTGTTTTTTTTTTAAATTTAAATTTCCTTATAAATTGCACTCCCTCTATCTCAATTTATGTGACACTTTTTATTTTTCAGAATTCAAACGATGTACAATTTGTCCATCATTTTAAAATATATTTTTTCACTTTGACATGAGAAGAATTGCAATTTATAATTTTTTTGTATAGTTTTTGAATATATATTTTTTAATTTTAAAATACTGAGTTTACCTAATTCAATTTAGCTTCAACAATTAGTGAAATTGACTTTGGGAAAGAAAAATTGCAACTTAAATTTGGGTTGGAGTTGGAGAGAGTATGTATATTATCCTAGAAACAAATAAATGCTGAGAGAACTTGTTAGATTAGAAATGATAATCTTTGAATGTAAAGGCAACACTCATATATATATATATATATATATATGTATCAAAACTCTTTTTCTTTCTTATTATTATTAAATATTTGGTTCTCTGCAATGCATTTAATAAATTCTTATTTTTCTGGATTTGTTTATATCAAGTGCTAAAATTTTGTTGATTTTTATTTCCACAGGAAATGTCTTCACAAACACTAGAAAGCATGTTGGCATGCACAAAGCCACATCAAGAAAAGAAGCCAAGGCCACAAGATGAAGCACAAAAATGTCCTAGATGTGACTCTGCCAACACCAAATTCTGCTACTACAACAATTATAGTCTCACTCAGCCTAGGTACTTTTGCAAATCATGCAGAAGGTACTGGACAAAAGGAGGTACATTAAGAAATGTTCCAGTAGGAGGAGGCTGCAGGAAGAAACAAAGGTCATCATCATCAAAGAGATCAAGTCCAGATAATCAATCCTTGATGACCACTACTAGTCCTAATAATCAAATATCAGCTCTCACACAATTTTGTTATGATCCCAATGACCTTAGCCTAGCATTTTCTAGGCTCCAAAACCAAGAAAGTGGGCAATTAGTGTGTCCCGAGTTGCAGACAACAATTCAAACTGAGGCAATTTTTCCTGATTCACTTTGCCTTACAAATTCAGGAAATGGTGTCTGTCGCGATGTTCTTGAAAACCGTGGCATATACACCTCTTCTACAGAAGTTGGCTTTCTTGATGCACTTAGGGGTGGGTTTCTTGAAACCCCAAATGGCTTCTTGCACCATAACTTATACTACGTCTATGGATCAATTGGCAACAATGTTGAAAATGGTGACTTGGGGGTGATTAATAATGCAAGTGGAGAAATGGGAGCAAATTTTGATCAAGAAATGAGAAGTGGTATGACAACATCCATTGCATTGAAAGAAGATATGTGTAGCATGGGAAGAAAAGGTGAGAATAAAATCTTGTGTGGTTTTCCATGGCAGATAAATGGAGGTGGAAACAATATGGCTGATTTTGAGTACTCAAGCAGGCAAAATTGGAATGGTTTAGGGGTTCCTTCTTCTTGGCATGGACTTCTCAATAGCCCTCTATTCATGTCGGAAAATAGAAACCAATGATCTTTAATTTGCAAAACAAAATAGATGCTACTAAGAGTTTTTGTTATTAATTAGAACAGGTTTAAAGATTATTTTAGTGGTTTTTTGTGCGAGGAGATTTGATTCATCTGAATGATCTCTCTTTAGCTTGTTCTTTCATTGAAATGAAACTTTAAAATTTGTTCTTCATGACTAGACTAGCTGTAATGGATATGCAGTGGGCAGTGAGCAATGGCCTAGGTAATTTCATACTCTCTTTGTTCATTTAAATGCATCCGGTTCTAGAGAGAATTGTCTATTGTTTTTGACTTTTCATTGTTTTAAGGGAAAAGACATAAAATAACTTGTTAGCCTGACTCACTTTAACACTTTAACTTTATAAACATTTATATACCCCCTTAAACAACTTGCAAATGAATTAAGTACCACCCTAAGAATATAATATCACTCTCACACTGGGAGGTGCATTACACGCGCGCCACGTCATTGCCACCTCAATGCCACATCATATTCACGTAAAAAATTATTTTTTTTAAAAAAAAGATTGTCCCACTAATATAAATATATATTATATAATAAAAAGAAAAAAGAAAAAAATAATCTTCATCCCACTTTCTTCTTCAAACCCCCCACTCCCTTCCTTGTTCTGTAACCCCCCCCCCCCGACCCACCTCACCTTCTTCAACCTCCATCCAACTCTTTTTTTTTTTCCCTTCTTTGTTCTTAATGGATTAGATTTTCGCTAATAATTTTTTTCAACCTTAATTTCTTCAAACAACATTTCACCAATTTCTTTTCAAGAAAACTCTCTTGTGCACTTTCTATAGGTAAAGTTTGCTTCCTCTTTATCCATTGATGTGAAATTGCAACAAAATGAATTCTTCATCATCAAATTTCGTATTAATTTCTCTCTTTTTGATGTTTGAGGCAAAAAAAATTGCAAAAAAAATAAAGATGGACTAGATCTTTCAAGCAAGAAAAATAATACAATCTCCATTTCGATATTTTGATATAGAAAAATTCTAATTCTCATAAAAT
Organism: Capsicum rhomboideum; assembly: GCA_031232105.1. Lineage (NCBI taxonomy): Eukaryota > Viridiplantae > Streptophyta > Magnoliopsida > Solanales > Solanaceae > Capsicum > Capsicum rhomboideum. The sequence continues at coordinate 123,251,959 of CP124713.1, read as the reverse complement.
ACAACACTAATTAGTTCTTGAAATTATAAAATATGTAAATGTGATTTTTTTATTTTGACAGAAATCTCAATTTTAATAAAAATAAAATCTTGATAATTTTATCTAATTTTCATTGATAATTTTGCTTTCTTTAATTTATCATGAAAAAAGAAGAAGAGAAAATTAGAAGAAAAAAAAAATTAAAAAAAGATGAAGATAAAGGGTATAGAAGCTGTGTGGTGGGATGGGGGTTTGGAAAAGGGGACGAGTGTGTGGAGTTTGAATGAGGGGAAAGGGAATGGAGGTTTGCAGAATTAGAAAGGAAGGGGTGGGTGGGTGGGTGGGGGTGGGGGCGATCGAAGAAGAAAGGGAGGGGGTATTTTTCCTTTTCTTTTTTCTACTTGGTGGGACCAGTTTTTGTTAAAAAAATAGAGTCACGCATTTTTTTTTGTTTTTTTTTTATGCCACGTCAGCCTTAAGGGTGATATTTATGCACTTCAAAAAGATTTAAGAGGGTAAACAATTGCATGTAAAGTTAAAGTGCTAAAGTTTGTCAGGCTAACAAGTTCAGGGGGGATTTTATGTCTTTTCTCTTGTTTTAATGACATGTTCTTATATTATAGTTATAGAAATATATGGCATGAATATGATAACAAATTCTAAGGATGCTTTTGAAATGTGTCAAAATTATCTGTGTTTATTTTATATTAAAAAAAGGGGTTGATTTAAGTAATACTTCCATATAAAATGAAAAGAAGAAAGTACAAGTTTTTTAAAGGGTAAGTGACTAAAAAAACAACGATAATAATATACTCAGTATAATCTTATAAGTGGGATCTCGAAGGACGGTTTGTACGCAGTTTTATTCCTATCTTGTGAAGATAGAGAGGTTGTTTTTGATAGACGCTCGGCTTAAGTAAAACATATCAAAATCAGTAAGAAAAGGAAATACAGTAGTAAAGAAATCATATAGATAAGAAGTAGTAGAAACAACAAACAGTATGACAACTGAAGCAAAAGAAACAATTATATAATAATAAAATCGAAGCATAAGTTAGTAGGAGAGTACTAATAGTACTACTAATAGAGGAAACTAAACAATATTCGACTATTTACTAACTTTTTATTTTAATATTTGACCTTCATATCCTCCAATATAAAAGTTCATGTCCTTAATAAGGTGTGTCATGTCCAGTTTAATCACCTCATCCCAATATTCGTTCGGCTACCTCTACTTCTCCTAAGACCCATCATAGTCAACCTCTCACACCCTCCTCACTTGCCCAAATAAACTCAGTCTCGTCTCTCCTATATCTCTTGTCCACCATGGAGGCACTTTCACCTTATCTTAAATATCTTCGTTCCTAATCATATCTCTCCCAGTATACCTAGACATTCATATCAACATCCTCATTTCTGCTACTTTCATTTTCTGAACGTGCAAATTCTTGAATGATCAACACTCTGCCCATACAACATAGCAAATCTAACAACCACTTTATAAAACTTACTTTAAGTCTTGGTGGCACATTCTTATTGTTGTTTTCTGGGTACTAAATCTGTATTTAACAATAAGAACTTCAACTTTAAAATTCAAGAATAAGTTCAAGAACAACAAAGAAGTTCACACAACTTCAACAACTATGAACTACCAAAATGAAGTTTTTACTATTTTTTGGAAAATAGCAAAACCATAAAGAAAACAGATGAAACAGAATAGAATCAAGTCCACCGAATTCACAATGTGTCCTTAAGGAATTTATTCCCCTGAAGTACCCGAGGTTAATAGAATATATCCTCCCAGGATAAAATGATTCACTTCAGTAAATAGTGGTATCTCAAATTTGCAGAACTTCGAATGCACTCAACGATTTGATGATCACACCTGAGTTTTTAAGAAGAAGAAGATATTTTTCTTTCACAAATTTCGTGCCTATACCTGAGAAAAAATTCAGGTATTTATAGCCAAAAGGTGGTGCTTTAGAAAAAAAACAATGGTTCATGGAAAAACACACTGTTTTAGAACGTCATGGATACCGGCACCCGCAGGTGGCCCACATGCATCCGCAGGTCACTTAGTGGCACAAAGCAGAAGCTTCTGCATTGACCTGTGTGGCGCCTGCACTGGTACCTGCATCCGCAGGTCGCCAGATGCACGCGCAGGTCACGTATCCATTACCAAGCAGTTCCTCGAAGGGTCGCATCCCTTCGAGGAGCTTTGTGACATGCGTCCGCACATGCCATGTGCGTTCGCAAATGGAGAAAATTTTTTGTATCGAATATTTGAATTAAAAACTTCACTAATTCTCAAGTTTCAAATGAATTTTATCCAAAAATATAATCTCTCGATCGATCATTTGACAAATTCAAATTCAAAGCCGAGCCGAGCGAGCGACGATGACGGCGGGGGGCTAGTCTTGTTCTTGCCTCACTATCCACATGAAGAAATGTTTTTGAATATAAACATAAGAAAGTTCCTTTCTCCTACCAATGTGAGAGAAACACTCTTCCTTAAAAGTGAAACTACACATTTTCACTTTCCCTCCATTTTTCTTCCCTATATTTTCCATTCACAATATCACTTAGAACCAAACAATCCCCCACATGAATGAGAAATGGTTATTTCATCAAAAGATTTATGGACAAGTGTGTGATCAACAAGCAAAGACTAAGTGCATCTGGATAAGTATGTTTCCCTTTGAACTTTTCGTAGTGAACTTGCATTGGATGCACTCGGTCAATCGGTAGATGTGATATCTTTGAACCATCAAACTTTAATATATACCTAGACAACACAAGTCACATAACCAACCTTTTATCATTTATGTTTCTCACGATTTTGTTCGTTTCGACCATAAACACAACTTGGTTTCATGAGAGCTTAGAGAATAGGCCTTTACTACCATTATCCTTGAAACGGCTTCCACTTCACTCTAACATAGGTGATTCCTAAAATTTTAATCCTATAGATCAAACAATTTGGTCAAATCTGCCAAACTTATAAATCATTAAGCTTTCAACCATAAGCCTTATCCTTGTTTCCTGAACATTGTCTTTTTCATGAGAACGGGTTGAGTTAATTGACAATGTTGAACCGTCAATCACAAATTTGTTTGATCTCCTTGAACTTAGCTCTTGGGATCTCCAGTCCGCTAGATAGAGTTACCGCTGCGATAACTTGTCCTAGGTGTAACACCCCGTACATTTCCGAACCTAGTTGATTACCGTAACATTCATGGAATTATTTAAACATGAGATTGTTGAGGTATTACACATTAAAGTTAGTGGGCTGAATTAACATGTGCTAATGGGCTCAATTTAAGGCCCAATAATTAAGCAAAAGACATGGCCCAAATGGGAAAAATGACCCATTCTACCTTTGACCAAGTAAACCCTCAATTATTGACCCAAGTTTGGCTAAGGATGACCATTAAGGGAATATAAAAGGCAACAAAAATCAGATTTTATTCATTAAGACACACATGCAATTTCTAGACTTTTCCACAATATTCTCTCTTCTCACAAACCCTAAGGCAACCATCTCTTTTGGACAAGATCATCACTTTGCAAGCTTGGTTAAGTGTTTAATATTATGGTTTAATATATTATATGCATAATAGGGTGTATAAATCATGTTGGTTATGTTGACAAAGTGTTGAGCAGTTCATTATGTGTGAAATAGTCTATGTTTGCTTAATCGGTAAAGGGTTGTGCCTTATAAACATGAAAGTGGACTTGTGATCTTGAAGGAAGTGAATTTGATGGATTAAATATCAACATGTAAGATGTTTTTATGTCCTTAACTTGCTTTCTCTTTGTGTATAACATTTGGAATTGTTGTTGTGAAATTGTGTATGGAATTGGTGACATATTGAAAGAAAAATGTAGTTTTGGTGATGTTCATGTGTGTTATGAAACCATGATTGTTTGTTGGCATCAAAGTGTCCTAAAATATGAAAGGATAAGCTTAATTATATCCATGGACCATTTATTACAAAAAAGGACCCTAAAATGACCCCTAGAGGCTGAAACGGGCACCCGCCCTCGCGTTTGGAGCACCTGCGGGCGCAGATGCCAACGCAGGTGGCTCTGGACAAGGCCATAGGGGTACCTTCTGCTGCATGTCATCCACCTACAGGTTCAGGTGGCTCCACAGCCCAGTTCAGAATTTTGTTTTGTTTGTTTTTGTGTCTATTTGACCCCCCAAGGCCCCTATACCCTTTTTGGAAGCTATTATCAACTTATGGTACCCTTTGAATGGCTTTAAGGAGTCGTTTGGAGGCATGTTGGATTATATCAATTATGGATTGTTGTTAATGTGTTATTGTGAAAGGTATTTAAGTGACTTGATGGAGTAAAGGTGACGTAGTGTTGAAGGGGAAGTGTAAAGCATAAACTTGGTGTGAAATGCTATTGGTTCATGATGTCTTGGTTGATGTGTGGCATGTTGTGGTGTTGTTGGATTATTGTATTCACATTAATGCAGTGAATGATATTGTGAAGGGAGAAGTGACGTTATATGGCAGTCATGTAGTTCATTGTCTTTTTATGCACTTGTAATGTAGTTAGTTGTTAACGTGAGTTCCGTTATGTACTTGTGTTGTAGAGTAAAACGTAAGGAAGGAGCTGGATTATTGTATTCACATATAGGACTGTATATTCATATTGGGAAGTTAAGGTATGCAAGGTTACTCTTTCCGTATCCTTTGACAGCATCTCTTGCTCTCATTGTTACCATACTTGTTCCATTTTGAAAAATTCCAAAGTATCTCATTCAGGTTTGACATATATTGTTATTCACATGTCTCTTATTCATTGACCAATTGGGGGACCACATGTCTTTAATTCGTTGACTAATGTTCCAAAGCTTCAATAATGATGTTCTAACCACTAATGTATGAAGCTCCAATAATGATGTTATGACCACCAAGGTATCAATATCACACAAGTAAAGGAATGAAGTAATGTATATATATATATATTATATTATGGCCCACCGATAAGGTGGATGATTGTTGATATTTTACATTATATTATATTATGGCTCATCGATAAGGTGGATGATTGTTGATATAATACATTATAGTATATTATGGCCCACCTATAAGGTGGATGATTGTTGATATAATACATTATATTATATTATGGCCCACCGATAAGGTGGATGATTGTTGATATAATACATTATATTATGATATGGCCCACTGATCAACTGGATGAATGATAATAATGATGAACGCATAAGCAAAGAAAGTAGTAAATATAATGTACATGATTCCACACATATACAGAACGACGGTTTATCCACAATGTTTATTCACCTGTATTTGATTCCATCTGAGATCTTATGTTTCATACAGTTTCTTATAGCCTAACATACTCAATACATTCTTCGTACTGACGTCCCTTGGGGGACTTACTTTACTTGTTGTAGGCACAGGTGCTAGTAGACCTCCGCAGTAGGATACGGGTCATCTGCAGACTGTTGGTGAGCTCCAGTTCGGTTCGGGGCTTTCCGAGTCATTATGTACATTTGTTTTGGTATTGTATAAAGGATTGTATAAAGCGGGGACTTGTCCCGACTTTAGGTTGGTTATGTCTATGTATCTGTTAGAGGCTTTGTAGACGTTGTGGGACAAATGAAAGGTGGTAAGGAATGTATGTTTTTGAGGTGATGGCCCTAACGACCAAGTTTCATATCTATTCAATGTTTTCCATGACTTCCTCCTTCAACATCTTGTATCTATATATGATAGAGTGTTGTTCATTTAGTGACATGTATATGAGTGTACATGAATGAAGATTGGTTCTCTCGGGCCTTAACGGCTTCGGGTGCCATTCCGCCCCGTTGAAATTCGAGGCGTGACAAAAGTGGTATCAGAGCAGGTCATCCTAAGGGTGTATACAAAGCCGTGTCTGAGTAGAGTCTTGCTTATGGATGTATTGTGCACCACATTCATAAGTTGGAGGCTACGGGATATTTAGGAGTTGTTTCTTTTCTTCATTTCCTAGATCGTGCATTAGAGCCAATGTTGTATGTGGAATCATATCTGACCATTGAAACAATTTTTCCTTTGTTATAGTAAGATGCCGTTTACAAGGAGAAACAAGGGTAAAAGTATGGAATCAGAACGGATTATTGGAGAAGGAATGAGTAGATCACCACCTGACCAAGCTAGTCGAGGTGGGGATGACACTGAATTGGCATCGCGGGCTTCTTCTACTTTTCCAGCTCCAGAAGAGCCGAGAAGGAGAGAAGAACCTACTGAACCACCTGTTAATGCTACTGAGCAGGATATAAGGAATGCAGTGTACATGTTGACTCAGATAGTCTCTGCACAAAATAAAGGACCCGGTGGTCCAGCTTATTAACGGAAGATAAGGCAAACGAGAAGGGCGCAAGACTTTGGAGAAGGGCCGTCAAAGAGAGCTAGACCTATGGGACAGTTCATGGCATCCCAAGGAGAATTTAGGCCTCGAATTTTTAATAGACCGCCTAGACCATTATTTTCTTACCCTATAGCAAGTACTCCATCCCAATTCCGAGGGTATATAGGCAGCCATTTTGGGCAGAGTAGTGGGATTCGAGGTTCACAAACCCAGGAACAAGGAAGTATGAACCAATCGAGGTTTTCTCGCCAGCCGTGTCAACACTGCGAAAGGTTTCATTTAGGTGAATGCCGGCGTGGGACAAATGTTTGCTTTTGGTATGGTATGTCGGGGCACAAGTTGAGAGGATGCCCACAAAGGGGCACGGTTAGTATGGCGTGACCTACTAGGGCAGCCGGTGCGACATCATTGTCGGGAGTACAGTCTACTGGGCGTGGTAGAGGTGCTAGAGGAACATCTAGTTCCAGTGTAGCCCAGAATCGCACCTATGCTCTAGTGGACCGACAGGATTCAGAGGCTTCTCCTGATGTAGTTACAAGTACATTATTCATATGTTTACATAATGTATATGCATTTATTGATCTGGGCTCTACCCTATTATATGTTACTCCATTGATTGCGGGAAAATTTAAAAGAACACCGAAATTATTAATTAAGTCATTTGAAGTATCTACGCCTGTCGGTGAATCTATTATAGCTAAGAGAGTTTATCGTGATTACGTAATGACTGTTTGTGGTCATGATACATTGGCTGATCTTATTAAGCTAGAGATGGTAGATTTTAATGTTATAATGGGTATGGATTGTTATGCCACGGTAGATTGTTGAGCTAAGAAGGTACATTTCCATTTTCTATAAAAGCCTATCCTTGAATGGAGGGGTAATGTTGGAGCCTCGAGAGGTAAGTTTATTTCCTATAGTAAGAGTGCAGGATACCGATGTGAAGCCACCAACTCTTCAATCGATTTCGGTGGTAAACAAATTCCTTGATGTATTTCCTGAAACGGGAAGTAGAGTTTGGTATTGATGTGATTCCAGGCACTCAGCCTATCTCTATTCCTCTGTATAGAATGGCCCCAACAGAGTTGCGGGAATTGAAGGATCAACTAAAGGACTTGCGAGAAAAAGGATTCATAAGGCCTAGTATGTTCCCATTGGGTGCACCAATATTATTTGTACGGAAGAAAGATGGCACGTTGAGAATGTGCATTGACTATCGGTAATTGAATAAGGTAACGATCAAGAACAAATATCCTCTCCCCAGAATTGACGATTTGTTTGATCAGTTACAAGGTGCCAAATGTTTTTCAAAGATTGACTTGAGATCGGGTTACTATCAAGTCAGGGTTAGAGAAAATGATATACCCAAGACAACTTTCCGAATACAGTATGACCATTATGAATTTTTAGTTATGTCCTTTGGACTAACAAATGCATTAGCTGTTTTTATGGATTTAATGAATAGGGTGTTCAAGCCATTATTAGATGTATTCGTGACCTTATTTATAGATGATATTCTGATTTATTCAAGATCACAAGAGGACCATGCTAATCACTTACGACAGGTGTTACAGATTCTTCGTGATCATAAGTTATATGCAAAGTTCTCTAAATGTGAATTTTGGTTAAAATCTGTAGCATTCTTGGGTCATATTGTGTCGGATGAAGGAATAAGGGTTGATACACAAAAGATAGAAGCTGTGAAGAATTGGCCAAGGCCTACGACACCTACAGAGATTCATAGTTTCCTTGGGTTGGCAGGTTACTATAGAATATTTGTCGAAAGGTTTTCTTCCATTGCAGCGTAACAAAGCTAACCCACAAAGCAACCAAGTTTCAGTGGAATGATGCATGTGAGAGGAGTTTACAAGATCTAAAGGACAAATTGAGGACTACACCCGTATTAGTGCTTTCGGAAGGCACAGAAGGGTATGCAGTAAATTGTGATGCTTCAAGAGTCGGCTTAGGATGTTTATTGATGCAGCACGATAATGTAATAGCTTATGCCTCACGACAGTTGCATCCACATGAGAGAAATTATCCAACACATGATCTTGAGTTAGCAGCTGTGGTATTTGCTTTAAAGATATGGAGCCACTATTTGTATGGGGTTCTTGTTGACATCTATACTGACCACAAGAGTTTGCAATATATCTTTAAGCAGAAAGACTTAAATCTGAGGCAGCGGAGGTGGCTGGAACTCTTAAAAGATTATGATATTGACATCCTATATCATCCAGGAAAAGCAAATGTGGTAGATGATGCATTAAGTCGCAAAGCAGTAGGAAGCACTAATGGTCAGTTGACAGAGAAGCAATGCATAGTCAAGGATCTACATCAACTAGCCAGCTTGGGAGTTCGTCTTCTTGAATCCCCAGATGAAGGGGTTATTGTGCAAAATGCAGCAGAATCTTCCTTAGTAGTTGAGGTGAAAGAGAAACAAGATGCGGATTCTATTTTATTTCAGCTGAAAGAGAATGTACAAAAAGGTTTGACAAAGGCATTTTATCTTACGCAAGAGGGGGTACTTCAATGCAAAGGTAGATTATGTGTACTAGATGTAGATGAGCTAAGGAGATGAATTATGATAGAGGCACATCATTCATGATATTCTATTCACCCGGGAGCAACCAAAATATATCATGAGTTGAAAGAAATGTATTGGTGAGGAAACATGAAGAAGAACATTGCAGAATTTGTAGCTCAATGTCCAAATTGTCAACAAGTAAAAGTAGAGCATCAGAAACCTGGGGGTTATTTGCAATGTATCAATCTTCCAGTCTGGAAGTGGGACATTATTAACATGGATTTCATCACAGGTTCGCCTCGTACACTGCAAAAATTTGATTCTATCTGGGTAATAGTTGACAGGCTTACCAAGTCAGCACACTTCTTACCAGTCAAGACCACCTATACAGCTGAAAATTATGCAAGGTTGTATGTTAAAGAAATAGTGCGATTACATGGGATTCCAATTTCTATTATATCGGACAGGGGAACTCAATTTACTGTAAATTTTTGGAAGTCTTTTCAAAAGAGTTTGTGTACGCAAGTGAATTTGAGTATGGCCTTTCATCCTCAGATAGATGGACAAGCAGAACGTGCTATCCAAACACTTTAAGATATGCTACGAGCTTGCACATTGGACTTTAAAGGTAGTTGGGATGATCATCTACCTCTTATTAAATTTGCCTACAATAATAGTTATCATTCATGTATCAAGATGGCACCTTACGAAGCTTTATATGGAAGGAAGTATAGCTCACCAATTGGATGGTTTGAAATGGGTGAAACTGCTTTACTTGGGCCAGATCTTGTTCATCAAACTATGGAGAAAGTTAAGGTGATACAACAACGGCTACAAATGGCCCAAAGTCGACACAAGCCATATACCGATGTTAGAAGGGAATTAGAATTTTCCATAAGTGATGGGGTATTCTTGAAAGTGTCACCAATGAAAGAAGTAATGAGATTTGGAAAGAAAGGAAAGTTGGCCCTATATAACGTGCCATATAAAAGTTGTCCGAAGATTTGGGCAAGTTGCGTATGAATTGGACCTACCCCAAGAACTCTCCACAGTTCATCCAGTATTTCATGTTTCGATGCTTCGAAAGTGCATAGGAGATCCATCTCGTAGTGCTCCCATTGAAGATGTACAAGTGACGGAGGATCTCACCTATGAAGAGATACCTATTGCTATTTTGGATCGACAAGTAAAGAGGTTAAGGAATAAATAAGTATCTTCCGTAAAGGTACTTTGGAAGAATCAACAAGTAGAAGAGATCACATGGGAAGCTGAAGAAATGATGAAGTCTAAGTACCCTCATTTGTTTCAAACAGAAGAGAAAGTTCAAGATGCGAGATTGGAGAAATAACAAGTACGTATCTATCAGCATTATGTATATATATGATAGCATGAAGAATGATCCTAGACTTGCATTTGTTTAAATTGGATAACGTCACTAACATTCGAGGACGAATATTTCTAAGGGGGGAAGGATGTAACACCCCGTACATTTTCGAACCTAGTTGATTACCGTAACATTCATGGAATTATTTAAACATGAGATTGTTGAGGTATTACACATTAAAGTTAGTGGGCTGAATTAACATGTGCTAATGGGCTCAATTTAAGGCCCAATAATTAAGCAAAAGACATGACCCAAATGGGAAAAATGGCCCATTCTACCTTTGACCAAGTAAACCCTCAATTATTGACCCAAGTTTGGATAAGGATGACCATTAAGGGACTATAAAAGGCAAAAAAAATCAGATTTTATTCATTAAGACACACATGCAATTTCTAGACTTTTCCACAATATTCTCTCTTCTCACAAACCCTAAGGCAACCATCTATTTTGGACAAGATCATCACTTTGAAAGCTTGGGTAAGTGTTTAATCAAATGGTTTAATATATTATATTCATGATAGTGTATATAAATCATGTTGGTTATGTTGACAAAGTTTTGAGCAGTTCACTATGTGTGAAACAGTCTATGTTTACTTAATCGGTAAAGGGTTGTGCCTTATAAACATGAAAGTGGACTTGTGGTCTTGAAGGAAGTGAATTTGATGGATTAAATATCAATATGTCAGATGTTTTTATGTCCTTAACTTGCTTTCTCTTTGTGTATAACATTTGGAATTGTTGTTGAGAAATTATGCATGAAATTGGTGACGTATTAAAAGAAAAATGTAGTTTTGGTGATGTTCATGTGTGTTGTGAAACCATGATTGTTCGTTGGCATCCAAGTAACCTAAAATATGAAAGGATAAGCTTAATTATGTCCATGGAGCATTTATTACAAAAAAGGACTCTAAAATGACCCCTAGAGGCTGAAATGGGCACCCGCCCTCGCATCTGGAGCACCTGCGGGCGCAGATGCCAACGCAGGTGGCTCTGGACAAGGACATAGGGGTACGTGCGGCTGTATTTCATCCACTTGAGGGCGCAGGTGGATCCACAACCCAGTCAAGAATTTTGTTTTGTTTGTTTTTGTCTCTCTTTGACCCCCCAAGGCCCCTATACCCTTTTTTGATGCAATTATCAACTTATAATAATACCCTTTGAATGGCTTTAAGGAGTCGTTTGGAGGCATGTTGGATTATATCAATTATGGATTGTTGTTAATGTGTTATTGTGAAAGGTATTTAAGTGACTTGATGGAGTAAAGGTGACGTAGTGTTGAAGGGGAAGTGTAAAGCATAAACTTGGTGTGAAATGCTATTGGTTCATGATGTCTTGGTTGATGTGTGGCATGTTGTGGTGTTGTTGGATTTTTGTATTCATATTAATGCAGTGAATGATATTGTGAAGGGCGAAATGACGTTATATGGCAGTCATATAGTTCATTGTCGTTTTGTGCACTTGTAATGTAGTTAGTTGTTAACGTGAGTTCTGTTATGTACTTGTGTTGTAGAGTAAAACGTAAGGAAGGATATGGATTATTGTATTCACATATAGGATTGTATATTCATATTGGGAAGATAAGTTATGTAAGGTTACTCTTTCCGTATCCTTTGGCAGCATCTCTTGCTCTCATTATTACCGTACTTGTTCCATTTCGAAAAGTTCCATAGTATCTCATTCAGGCTTAACATATATTGTTATTCACATGTCTCTTATTCATTGACCAATTGGGGGACCACATGTCTTTAATTCGTTGACTAATGTTCCAAAGCTTTAATAATGATGTTCTAACCACTAATGTATGAAGCTCCAATAATGATGTTATGACCACCAAGGTATCAATATCACACAAGTAAAGGAATGAAGTAATGTGTATATATATATATATATATATATATATTATATTATGGCCCACCGATGAGGTGGATGATTGTTGATATTTTACACTATATTATATTATGGCCCACCGATAAGGTTGGTGATTGTTGATATAATACATTATAGTATATTATGGCCCACCTATAAGGTGGATGATTGTTGATATAATACATTATATTATGCTATGACCCACCTATAAGGTGGATGATTGTTGATATAATACATTATATTATGCTATGACCCACTGATCAGCTGGATGAATGATAATAATGATGAACGCATAAGCAAAGAAAGTAATAAATATAATGTACATGATTCCACACATATACAGAACGACGATTTATCCACAATGTTTATTCACCTGTATTTGATTCCATCCGAGACTCTATGTTTCATACAGTTTCTTATAGCCTTCCATACTCAATATATTCTTCGTACTGACGTCCCTTGGGGGACTTACCTTACTTGCTGTAGGCACAGGTGCTAGTAGATCTCCACAGTAGGATACGGGTCATCTGCAGACTGTTGGTGAGCTCCAGTTCGGTTCGGGGCTTTCCGAGTCATTATGTACATTTGTTTTAGTATTGTATAAAGGATTGTATAAAGCGGGGACTTGTCCCGACTTTAGGTTGGTTATGTCTATGTATCTGTTAGAGGCTTTGTAGACGTTGTGGGACAAATGAAGGGTTCTAAGGAATGTATGTTTTTGAGGTGATGGCCCTAACGACCAAGTTTCATATCTATTTAATGTTTTCCATGACTTCTACCATTAGCATCTTGTGTCTATATGTGATAGAGTGTTGTTCATTTAGTGACATGCATTTGAGTGTACATGAATGAAGATTGGTTCTCTCGGGCCTTAACGGCTTCGGGTGCCAGTCCGCCCCGTTGGAATTCGAGGCGTGACACTAGGCCTTAAACCCATTCCTTTCGATGATATTTCAACTCCCTCTCTAGATAGGCCGTTTGTAAGTGGATTCGACATATTATCCTTTGACTTCACAAAGTCAATCCTGATAATTCCACTTGAGAGAAATTCTCTAATGGTACTTTGTCTCCGGCTTATATGACAAGATTTACCATCATACATCATGCTCCCTGCCCTACTTTTGCCGCTTGACTATCATAGTGTATGCATACTTGTGCCAATGGTTTGGGCCAAGAAGGAATATCTTCCAAGAAATTCCAGAGCCATTCAACTTCTTCACCGGTTTTATCTAATGTGATAAATTCAGATTCCATAGTAGAGCGGGCAATACATGTCTGTTTGGATGATTTCCAATAGACTGCTCTTCCACCAAGAGTAAACACATATCCACCCATGGATTTTACTTCATTCGATCTGGTGATCCAACTTGCATCACTATATCCTTCAATTACCGCTGGATATTTGTTATAATGCAAAGAAAAGTCTTGAGTGTATTTTAGATATCCCAAAACTCTTTTCATTGCCATCCAATGAGTTTGATTGGGATTACTCGTGTACCGACTGAATTTACTAATAGCGTATGCTATATCTGGTCGTGTACAATTCATGATATACATCAAACTTCCCAACACTCTTGCATAATCCAATTGTGAGTCACTTTCACACTCATTTTTTTTGAAGTGCAAAGCTCACGACTAATGGAGTCTTGGCAATATTGAAATCCAAATACTTGAAATTGTCAAGTACCTTTTCAATATAATGAGACTGTGACAATGCCAGCCCTTGTGGAGTTCTATGAATTCTTATTCCTAAGATCACATCAGCAACTCCAAGGTCTTTCATATCAAACTTGCCCTCAAGCATTCATTTAGTCACATTTATGTCAGCAATGTCTCTACTGATGATCAACATGTCATCCACATATAAACAACTAATGACTTTGTGATTTGGAGTGTCTTTAATGTAAACACATTTATCACATTCATTTATTTTGAATCCGTTTGCCAACATGGTTTGGTCAAACTTTGCATGCCACTGTTTGGGTGCTTGTTTTAGTCCATAAAGTGACTTAACAAGTTTGCACACTTTCCTTTCTTTACCAGGAACCAAAAAACCCTCAGGTTGTTCCATGTAAATTTCTTTCTCCAATTCTCCATTTAAGAATGCAATTTTCATATCCATTTGATGGATTTCAATACCATATACCGCAGCTAATGCAACCAATATCCAAATGGACGTTATCCTTGTTACTGGCAAGTATGTGTCAAAATAACCAAGACCTTCTTTTTGTCTAAAACCTTTCACAACAAGTTTTTCCTTCTATTTGTCAATAGTACCATCAGCTTTGATTTTTCTTTTGAAGATACATTTAAAACCTAAAGGTTTATTTCCTGAAGAAAGATCAACCAACTCCCAAGTATGGTTGCTTAAGATTGAATCAATCTCACTATTGACTTCCTCTTTCCAAAAGGATGAATCCATAGATGACATTACTTCTTTGAATGTTTGAGGCTCATTTTCAAGAAGAAATGTTACCAAATTTAATCCAAAGGAAGTAGACGTTCTTTGAAGTTTACTACGCCTTGGATTCTCTTCATGATGTACAATCTTCCTTGGTTCATCCCTAGGTCGTTTAGACCCTTCACTAGATATTTTATTTCTAGTTTTATACGGATAAATGTGTTCAAAGAACTCAACATTATCTGATTCCATTACCATATTATCATGGATATCCGGAAGTTCGGATTTATGAACCAAAAATTGACATGCAAACTATTTGTAACATATCCGATGAAAATATAGTCCACAGTCTTTGGTCTTATCTTCAATCTTTTGGGTATATGAACTTGGAATTTGGCTAGACACCCCCATACTTTGAAATATTTCAAGTTAGGTTTCCTTCCTTTCCATTTCTCATATGGAATAGATTGTGTCTTACTATGGGAAACTCGATTGAGTATTCAGTTTGCTGTAAGGATAGCTTCCCCCCACAAGTTTTGCGATAAACCTAAACTTATAAGTAAGGCATTCATCATTTTCTTCAATGTTCAATTTTTCCTTTTTGCAATTCTATTTGATTGAGGTGAGTACGAGGACGTAGTTTGATGGACAATTTCATTTTCCAAATATATCTCCGCAAAAGTAGATTCATACTCTCCACTCCTATCACTTCTTATTATTTTAATCATTTTATCCAACTGATTTTCAACTTCAGTTTCATATTGCCTAAATGCCTATGTTGCTTCATCCTTATGTTCATCAAATAAACATAACAAAATTTAGTACAATCGTTGATAAAAGTTATGAAATACTTTTCCCTACCACGAGATGGTGTCGACTTCATATCACAAATATTTGTATGAATTAAGTCTAAGGGATTGAAATTCCTTTCAACATACTTATACGGATGCTTAGCATACTTAGATTTAACACATGTTTGACCCTTTGATTTACTGCACTCAAAGTTAGGCAAAACTTCCACACTAATCAGTTTTTGCAAGGTTTTATAATTGACATGTCCTAAACGTTCATGCCACAATTCAGCTGACTCAAGTATGTAAGAAGAACCAGAATTTTTATGCATATCAAGATTCATTACATTAATGTTAAAAAGGCCCTCGGTGAGGTAACCTTTGACTACATATACTTCATTCTTACTAATTACAATTTTGTCGGAAACAAATACACATTTAAATCCATTCTTAGTCAGAAGTGAAGCAGAAACCAATTTCTTTAGAAACTCTGGAACATAAAGGACATTGTTTAGTGTCACCACCTTGCCTGATGTCATCTTCAAGAAGATTTTTCCTGTTCCTGAAACTTTTGCCATTGTGGAGTTTGCCATAAATATCTTCTCATTATCTTGAGCCAGAGCATATGATGCAAATAGTTCTTTGTTGGCACACACTTGGCGGGTAACACTTGAATCAATCCACCACTCTCTAGGACTTCCAACTAAATTGCATTTCGAGAGAATCGCATACAGATTGTCCATTTCTTCTTTGGATTCAGCCATGTTTGCTTGGTCCTTTTTCTTTCCCTTCTTCGGAGCCCGACAATCAGCAGACTTATGGCCAACTTTGCCATAGTTTAAGCAATTTCCTTTGAATTTCTTCTTCGGAGGATTTCCTTTTTATGTTTGTGCTTTCTTTCTCTTCTTTGATTTGTTGGGATCATCTTCTATAATATTTTCTCCATTTATTGTAGAGTTACCACGAGACCTCTTCTCCACTGCCTTATTGTCTTCTTCAATCCTCAACCTCACAATGAGATCTTCAACAGGCATCTCCTTGCATTTATGCTTTAAGTAGTTTTTGAAGTCTTTCCACAAAGGTGGTAACTTCTCGATTATCGCAGCTACTTGAAAAGCATCGTTCACCACCAAACCTACATCAAAGGTTAAGTGAATATCAAGAACAAACTTAAAATTTTCAATAAAGGTATTATCTAAATTTATACCTTTTGCAAGAAGATCATGGATCATGACTTGTAACTCTTGGACTTGGGTAACTACAACTTTGTTACCTACCATCTTAAAGTTCAAGAATTTGGCAACAATGAATTTCTTCATTCCGGCGTCCTCTGTTTTGTACTTCTTTTCTAAAGCATCCCAGAGGTCCTTAGAGTTCTTCATCATACTATACATATTGTACAAGTCGTCTTGTAGGCCACACAATATGTAATTCTTACATAAGAAATTCGAGTGCTTCCAAGCTTCAGTTACTACGAAGCGATCCTTTTTCAGAGTTTTTTTGGCAATTCAGGAATGCTTTCTGTGATGAACTTTTGTAGACTCAAAGTAGTCAGATAAAAGAACATCTTTTGCTGCCAACGTTTGAAATCAACACCAGAAAATTTTCCTGATTTTTCCACCGGTGCCATGGCAGGAGCAGTGTTAGTTGTTGTAATATTCATCGTTCCATCATTGACTTGAATTTCATTAGTCACTTTTCTATCACAAAGAGACAACCAATTTAGTATCTTAAATACTAACAACAAAGTTTTTTAAACTTTACAAACAACTTGTTTCTAGTTTAACGATGAAGTTTTTATATTCTTCAAATCGTCAACCGAATGATCTTTGACTCGTGATGAAGTTTTAATATCTTCAAATCTCTATCAAGTTCAAATAGAGTAGAAAACCAAATGGTTTTAATCTTCAGAAACCAAAATACAGATTTTCTAAATTCCTTAAGATTGTTGTTTTCTAGGTACAAAATCTGTATTTAACAACAAGAACTTCAACTTTAAAATTCAAGAACAACAAAGAAGTTCAAACAACTTCAAACACAAGTTCAACAACTATGATCTATCAAAATAAAGTTTCTACTATTTTCTGGAAAATAGCAAAACCATAAGGAAAAGAGATGAAACAGAATAGAATCAAGTCCACCAAATTCAAGGTGTGTCCTTAAGGAATTTATTCCCCTTAAGTACCTGAGGTTAATTGAATATATTCTCCCAGGATAAAATGATTCACTTCAGCAAATAGTGGTACCTCAAATTTGCTGAACTTCGGACGCACTCAACGATTTGATGATCACACTTGAGTTTTTAAGAAGAAGAAGATGTTTTTCTTGCACAAATTTCGTGCCTATACCTGAGGAAAAATTTAGGTATTTATATCCAAAAGGGGTGCTTCAGAAAAGAAGCAAAGATTCATGAAAAAACACACTGTTCTAAAACATCGTGGCCACCTGTGCCCGCAGGTAGCCCACCTGCGTCCAGAGGTTACTTAGTGGCACAAAGTAGAAGCTTCTGCGTTGACTTGCGTGGTGCCTGTGCCAGGTTCGTGCATAGGTCACGTATTCATTATCAAATAGTGCCTCGAAGGGTCGCACCCTTCGAGGTGCATTGTGACATGCGTCCGTACATGCCATGTGCTTCAGCAAATGGAGAAAATTTTCATATCGGATTTTTGGATTAAAAACTTCACTAATTCTCAAGTTTCAAATGAATTTTGTCCTAAAAGATATCCTCTCGATCATTTTCCGAAGCCGAGCGAGCGACGACGATAGTGCGTGGCTAGTTTTGTTCTTGCCTCACTATCTACATGAAAGAATATTTTCCAATGTAAACATAAGAAAGTTCTTTTCTTCCACCAATGTGGGAGAAACACTCTTCCTTAAAAGTGAACTACACATTTTCACTTTTCCTCCATTTTTCATTCATAATATCACTTAGAACCTAACACTTATCACACAAGACACGAGATGCGAGTCTCCATTTTATCCATCCTGCTTCTGTACAAGTGTAACATCATTGCCAATTTTCTCATTTTCTTGAAATATTGCTAATATACTTGCGACTTTCTCATTTGCCTCATGAGTTACATCATTGAATTTACCCTCCAAATACTCTGTCTCAGTCATGCTCAACTTAAATCGTTTAAACTCCAGGACTTGTTCCCAAACCTCCATCCTATTGTCAATTTTGTGGTGTATCTTATCGATCAACATTATGTCATCCGTATATAAAACGGCAAGTGACTGACATACAGAATCAGATAGTGATGCTTCATAGTTAATTTTTAGTGAAGTCTGAACTCTTTCACTAGCAAGAGGGTGCTACAGTATATTAGTCAATAATATGTCAGAATTGTTATAAAATAAAGATAAAATATCAAACTAATTAAGAAGAGACAATTTTAGAGAATGAAATAGTAGTACTTATTTACACTTCTTGTATCTATATCTAAAAATGTACAAAAGGGTGGCTATTTATAAACCACCAAACTTGCTCCCTAAGCATGTTAAGCTTGACATCAAGTTGGCAATTTGGCCAACTAACTTTGGTGTTCAAATCCAATTTGAACAAGTAACTTTGGTATTCAAATCCAATTTGAATAAGTAACTCTTGGTGTTCAAGTTCAATTTGCCTACTAACTATTATCTCTCATTAATGACATTCACACACACACACACACACACACACACACACATACACACACACACATATATATATTTCACATGACATCCATATTATATAACACTCTCCCTTGGATGTCCATTAATAGATAATGTGCTTCGTTAAAACCTTACTAGGAAAATCTAGTGGGAAAAAACCTAGTGAAGAAAAAAGAGTACACACATCTTGTAATATGCCTTTAGTGTTGCCTCATTAAAAACCTTATCAAGAAAACCTAGTTGGGACAAAACTTTGATTAAGGGAAAAAGAGTACAACACGTATTTTACTCCCCCTGATTGAAACTTTATTTGATATTCGTAGACGGCGCATTCCATCTTATATCTCAGTTTCTCAAATATTGATGTTGACAATGCTGACGGCTGATCAAATTTGTTGAATATTTGTTTCTCCTTTCTTCTCAAGATCATGAGTGAAGAAGAACTTTGGTAAAATATGTATTGTTCAGTCTTCTTTAATGTATCCTCCCTTCAGCTGAGCTATACTTATAATATTTTATTCACACATTATAGTTGAAATATCTCTTTTCAAAGGAAATCACATATTTCTTGAATATTTTGAGTCATTGATCTTAACCAAACACACTCTCGACTTGCTTATGGATGACCATTATTTCTTTTCAATGCATGTTCATTGATGGAAAAATATTTCATTTGTCAAATCTTTGAGTACATATCCAGTAATACGCATTGTTAGATCGAATAAAACATCGCTTTACTCTTGTAAATGATGCTCCACAATTCATAAGTGCACCAACTGCACTAAAACATGGTACTTCCTAACCATTTTCATGAGATCAAAATTGATCTATTTTCAAGTTAAGCAATCTTATAATCATTGGGGTATTCAATGGAGCCGCTTTATAACCTTTTAAATCCTTCAAGGATTTTCATATAACCTTTGTCATCTAGCTAGATATGACAATAATTTATTATACATATTCAAGCTCTTCAGTATTACTAGACTGAAACAAGCCTCATTTCATCCATCACAGGAGAACACTTCTCCTACAATAATGCCACGAACTTTAAAACCTTTATGCCCCAAGGTACAAGTCATACTTTATATCTTACGAATTTTACTTTTCGCATAATAACTCATTTGTACCCCACTAGCATTATGCCTTTGGTCTTTGGATTATAAGTCCAAATATTCACTTTTCAAGTGAAACAAACTACTTGAATTATGTACTTTTATTTGGCCAATAATTTATCTGTTCATACTCTTTGACATATTTATATTCAAGACCCTCGATACTATTTATAATATTGAGTGCTATACTATATCAAAGATATCATCGACGGTAGTTTGGTATCGGTTTCAATAAGACATAACTTATCAAGATCTCTTCATATTCATTTTTATTCAGGTACCTAAACCTTTGCCAATGTTTTATGAAGTGTTATGTAAGTGTTCTTTCAAAGCACTTGCCTCATTATCATGGCCATCTTGATCATTTATTTCTTTCCTTTTTCAAGGAGTTTTACTTTTGGAATCAATTGGTCTATCACGCTTCAGGCGTGCCATAGACACTGTCCTTTTACAGACTTTACATTGGAGCATTTACAACTGAATTATCACATGGAGTCAGCAAACACATCTGACGATTAGTTTGCAATATTTGCAAATGTATTATCTCTTGAACTTCAAGTTCACATATATATTATTTTACGAGGATCTAGATATTTAATTTCATACATAATTTTTAGCTGTTAATCATCTCTCCCCCTAATGTTAGGAAATCTAACATTTATCCCAATCTTATTTTGGGATCCATCTTTGTGCATTATGATGAAGCAATTAAATCATATACCGCACATTCAAATTTTCAGATGGAAATTATTTGGTTCCTGACCCTGAATCAATAGTGATAGGGGAGCCTTGTTGGCTTGATGCATACAATCGCTGCTATATTTTAAATGACACATCTCATACCAAATTTCTTTTGGGAGATTTGTTCTCATAATCAAGGATTTAGCTATAATTGGAGGCATACAATTTTTACTAAATCAACCAGCATTATCAACATAATTTATAGTTTGAAATTGTGCTCTTAATTTAACAATTTGAACAAATAACTTTGCAAAAATCAAATTGCAAGTTAATAGAAAAGCACATGTGACCATTTCATAGATGCATCTATTAAATTATATAATAGTAATCGGTCTACATGGCAGGCGAACGATCCCATATTCACCTTTTTATATGTTTCAAAAATTTGGGGAATACAATTCCAACCTTAGCTGGTATAACGATCAATTCATTGTGAGAACAAGCAACACAAGAGAATTCGTGAAGAACTTTCTATTTCTTCAATATATAACCACATGAATTCTCAATTATGTTTGCATCACATTTGAATCGGGATGATCAACCGTCGTCATGCCAACTGATATTTATTTCAGTAAACTTTTAATTTACTATTGCGTGTGATTCCGTCATCATGCTCATATTTGTGTATTACAAATAGGAGGAAAAGGGTGGGTAACCTTTTACATAAATATTTATAACCTGCTTCGATTGTAGCAATATGAAGATATAACACATTTCCATTTTGTAGTCTCAATATAATTTATTTTTGGCCAATGTCTTTAAAACTTAATAAGTTTCTTTTGAGACTTACTACAATCCCAATATTATGAACAATTTCATTCCTCCGGATAGTAACACTTAAGCTCTTTTGAAGCTCTAAATTAATTTTGTATACTACCACATATTTTACACACCATTCATACGGTGAACATCCCATTCAAGGAAGAAATCATATAATTACGGTCATAATCTTAAAACATTATATAGGCAAGACTTGTTTCTTGCTTTTACCCTTTGGTAATTTATGATAAACATACCAAAATATTTATGGCATACTACAAGTACGCGATCAATGACCGTTTACGTCAAAATAAAATTTATTTTATTTTTTTCTCAAACTGTCCGTAGAGGTGAGATATGATATTTATCCAATCATGCATGAGCATGTCCTTATTCATAATTTTTATCACATATTGACACATTCACTTTCAAGAATAGTCGAGCATCTATGCTGCTTATCACATGTCTCATTCTGTTCAAGGAATGGACTATAATCATATACATGTGCTTCATATATTTTCATAAGAAGCTCATTGTCATGTCTTGGGATTTATCACATTTACATGACACACTTCAACATTATTTTGAAAGGTAAAGTGCATCACCACTTTATATCCCTTTATTTTAATAGAGAATTTATAAAAATATACCAAATTAGGTGGCACAACAATCACGTGTCCGATGACCTTTCATATCATACCCATTAGTGGAAAAAATTACCTTCACCTTTTGAAGGATCATTTGAGAACTCATAATGTTCTTTGAAGAATCTTCTAATTCTTTAATATATGTTAAATAATTCTCAATGTGCACATCTTCGGGATGGAAAAATCTTTCATGCCAACTTATGAACTTATTTGTACAAGTAAACTCCAAGTTTACCATGACATATGAATTTTCCTTTAGTAAACTTCAGGTTTACTATGACATGAATTTTGTATCAATAAACAATAAACTCTTAGTTTATTATGGCATGTGATCTCATCATACTTGGGTAACTTTTCACATTCGTGTTTCGTACCATAGTAACTTGGAGATATTCAATTTTCCCATTATTCTACCTCTTTTGGAGGTGTTACTCCTATCACATTCACCCCAGGGAATGGATCTGTAGTTTTAACAATCGAAATTCTCATTCCCCAGGAATGGAATATAAATGTGCCTTAAGCCTATCAAATTATGATAGCTTAGAATCTCTTTCAAGATTTGCTACTTCATGAGCAAATCGAGACATACATATAATATAACGAAAGATTTTGTCCTTTGCTATGCCCACATTCATATTCGTAAATTCAATCACATGTCTTATTTTAGACATATTATGCATTGCTACCACATTCACTTCAGGGAATGGAGAATATTTCATGACTTTTCACTAAAATTTTGCCTTAGTCATCATTATATCATCAATATGGTGTATCGCAATTCAAACTCAATGTCTTGTCAAAATAAAAGGACATTTAGGCCATTGATCGATGGGACTTGAACCCAATATCTTATCATCATGGTGCACCAAAACTCTAATCCGATGTCTTACCCTTTTGGGGCGATGGAGGTTGAATCCACCCTCTTACCTATAAACGCATATTAAACCAAAGTATAACAGGACTCACCCTTGAGCCTTAAAAAGAATATTACCAAAAGAAAATTAAACATGAAAACCAACCATTTGGGATTCACTTGCGTACATCTGTTTTAGCAGACAATAACTTACATTAAGACAGTGAAAGAGATTTTCTCACCATTCTAATCAAACTTATAATACTGATTTCAATAGTATTAGATTCAGTACTTATACATGATTAACTTTAACAAGAAGAATAAGACTATGCCAACCAAATTTGTCCAATGGCATGCTAACCAAGAAGGAATATATAAATGAATTATATATTGCAAACTAACCTTCCATGATGTCCAATAATTAAATCAATAAAGGTGAGCAACTAAGTATAAATCCAAAGTTCAAACTTTGTCTAAGCAAAAGTTTTTCATGGGCAGAGATTACCACCAATATCATATCCCAATTGAAATTACCTTAGCCATACTTTAGCCTTATTTTGAGATGGTAGAGTCTCGTGTTGATAACGTGTTATAAAATAAAGATAAAATATCAAACTAATAAAGAAAGAGACAACTTTAGAGAATGAAATAGTAGTACTTGTTTTCACTTCTTGTATCTATATCTAAAAATGTACAAAAGGGTGGCTATTTATAAACCACCAAAGTTGCTCCCTAAGCATGTTAAGCTTGACATCAAGTTGACAATTTGACCAACTAACTTGGCGTTCAAATTCAATTTGAACAAGTAACTTTGGTATTCAAATTCAATTTGAATAAGTAACTCTTGGTGTTCAAGTTCAATTTGCCTACTAATTATTATCTCTCATTAATGACATTCACATATATATATATGTATATATGTCACATGACATCCATATTATATAAAAAGAATATTAAAATAGTAGTTCGTATTCAAGATATTCTATCATGATTGTTTCTTATATTTAGGTAGATCCTATTATTATTATTTAAATTATAAAGAAGAATATAGTGGAATTATAATTAAAGAATAATGAGAGTTGTTGGATTGATCTTCTCTTCTTTATAGGCTTTGGAATTTCAGTGAGCTAGGAGAACACCAATTTCGGGATAGATTGTCCCCTCTTGTCTGACCAAATATCCAACATCCGATTTTGGCGTGACAGATTTATAATATTTTATTCCAGCATCATATAGACTCCATGTTCTACTATGTCTTTTATTTTATATTATATAATATGGCCAGTTGTTGCTTGCTTTTAGTCAGCTTGACAAGATTTTTGAATGACAAAATTACCTAGGGATGTATACAGAAATTAAAAGAAATTGTATCAAATCAACTCTTCTTTTCTAGCTTGGATTGATTTGATATTAAATTATTTTATAAATTGAAAAATATTAAATTTGATTTGATTTGCTTTTAAGCAAATAAATTTCAAAAAGCTGAACCTGATGAATAAAGAACCCCGCATCGGATGGTGACTCTTGGATTCCTAATATGGCTTGATCAATCCTTCCTTTTGACCTAACTTTTGTGGTTGAGTTAAGCCAAGGGTCCATTTTGAACCCCTTAGCTAGATTGTTCAGGCATTCAATATCGGACAAGGTCTGCACGTGCCGAGGGGCCAGAGGTCGCAACAGGGGGGAGCGAAGCGGGTGTGGGATGAGTTGAAATGATATTTTGAAAACTAATGTGGAGTGGGGTGGGTTGCGGGTTTTCTCCAAACCAATTTAATTAAGATCACTGTACGTTGTTCTTTTCATATTTCTGTGGCATGGGCAATTCTCACCCTGAGCTAGCTTTTGGGATTAAGCTAAGACCAATGTCCATTTAATATGGTGTTACAATCAAGTCTCCCATGATAGGCCCCCATGCAGACTGTTCACACATCTAATATTGGACAGTGCCCGAGAGTGCACGCGTTCAACACCGCACAGTGAGGCGTGCAGGAGGGTGATGAATGAAGAATCCAACATCGGAGATAGATGGGGCGACTTGGACTTTTAATATGACTGCTTAGACAATTCTCCCCCTTAATTTATTTTCTGAGCTTAAGTTAGACCCAAAATTTATTTAACAGAACCAACCCAAAAATATATTTATATACATATTTTTTAACTCTATGAGTACCATTGATCTTAATCACTAAATGGTTCAAATGCTAATAATTTCAAAAAGTTTCTTTCTTTTCCCTGATAACACTATTAAAGCTTTGAATATTTCTAGCAGTGAGCGTTTAGAGAGATTTCATTCTTAGAGAAAAAGGAAAAAAATAATTAGGAAATACAAGACAGAGGAAGTAATGACAATATATAAGTTTCTAATTTCATTTTTTTTTGGTTCGTTAGAGAAGAATTCAAAGAAATGATATGCAAAACCAATAAGACAATTGCAAGTGGAAATGACAAAAAGTATCCCTCATGTTTGGCTGTTTGGGGTAGTTATAAGATAGTGTTAAGTATGCATTAAATAATTTTGATCCTTTAGATATGTCAAAACTTAGTAATTTTGATTTTCGTTAAATATTGAATAATTAATGTTTATTTAAGGTTAAAGTATTAATTTTTGACAAATTTAAAGAATTAAAATTGTCCAGTGCATACTTAAAGAATTATCTTGGATGTACCCTCAAATATAAGGAACCAATACTATCATTTTCTGACAATTGTAAATTGCATTCTTGCCCTTTGAGTAATGAACCAAAGGAGAATTCTTACATACACATCTTCATCTTATTAAGAACATGACTTTAGATAAAAAGAACACTGAGGTCAAAAATTAGGTTAGATCACTACAACATTTTAGGCCTAAGACCACACTAAATCTGGATAACGCTTAAAAAGTTTTGTATAAAGTACTTTTTACCACGTTTTTTAAACGTAGCTTTAGTTTTTAGCTTTTGACCACAAATATTTTGGCCACACTTTTAAAGTGTGGTCTATAGAGTTATAGACTACGCTTTACAATTGTAGCTAAGTTATAAAATATTTAGCAACACTTTTGTATATATATGACTACACTTTTTAAATGTGTTATTTTATTCTTCTAAAAACAACATTCACAAGTGTGGTCCAATAGTCTTGATAAAAATTTTAGTCAATAATGAATTCCCTCCATACATATACATTTCTCCCCAAAATCTAAATGGAAAATTTATGCATATACATTTTCCCCCAAATTCTAAAAGTCAAATACCATATATGTATAATTCCCTCAAATTCTAACCCTTCTAAAAAATATACGATACACAAGAGAAATTTTCGTCAGTTCTTCCTATACTAAATTGCTCTCAAATTGCTCCTTCTAAAGCTGAATCTGCTCGAAATTGCTCTAATAGGGTTTCTTCTCGGTAAGTATCTCTTCTCCTATACTAAATCTACTCGAGATTGCTCAAAATTGCTCTGAAATTGGTTGAAATACTGAAGCTTTTTTGGGAAATAGGAAGACTAATCTTGGAATTTGCTCGAACTTACTCAATAATAATGGCGGCATAATTTGGGAAATTGTTTCGATTGGGTTTCTTCTCCGGTAAGCATTTCTTCTATGGTATTCTCTTTTTCGATATGAAATCTGTTGTTAGCTTCTGGTGAGTCGTTATTGAAGGTTTTTGTGAGTCATGCCTGGTGAAACAAAGGTTTTGTTAGTTTCTGTAGATTCCTCATACATGCAAACCCTTTTTGCTTGTGAAGGTTTGAGACCCAAGCATATTATAAGTGATTTATGCTTGGGTCCTGATTTTGTGGCACTTATTCTTATTTTAGAGTTTTGGTTAATTCAAAATTTTATTAGGTATATGAAAAAGTTCAATTTCAAAAAAAAATATTAGGTATATGAAAAATTGTTGCCTCCACCACAAAATCAGGTATCATATTGTACAGTCCAGGTGAATTCTCAGGAGCAGAATTCACAAGGCCTGAGTTGACGGGGGGTTAATTACATCTTTAGGGGCATTTTTAGACTCAACTTGGACCAAAACATCAACCAGCAGTTCCTTTCTTCTGAATGTTATCCACTAAATCCAACCTCTCATAACATCTTTGATATAGAAGAAGAATATTTCCTCAAGAACTTGCAGCTGGCCTACAGTAATAATTGACAGACTTTTAGTCCAGAAATCCCAATTGATTATCGAGCCAACTCTGCTTTTGTGATGACAATTCTTGATCAACCTTAACTCAGGTCAATGACCACTCTTCTATTATTTTTGTGTAAATAGTTGACTCACGAGGTTTTGGTTTATGAAACAAAGGTTCTAGTTGTTCATTAATTAATAGGGTAGGGGTCCATGCCAAACCCCCCGCCATCTCAAGGCGGCTTTGAATTAAAAAAAAAAAAAGGATTTCAGTTCGACCACCAAAATACCAGTAGGAGAAAGGTTAACTTTTTAGTGCAAAAGTAGTGGCAGTATGATGCTTGGCTATAGTCACCACACAACCTTCATAGTGAGATATGGATTGGAGGATCCCACGACAGAGGTCCTAAGCCATTGTTAAATGAAAACGTCAGGATAATGACAATTGACAAGGTAGTAACTTGAGTTACCTCAAAACAACGACAGAAAGATCTAGTAATGGTTGAAAAAAAAATAGAGAACGAGAAAAAAGAGATAATGGAATATGATTGTTCCCAAAATATCGTTATGACAAGGCAATGAAACAAAACCAACTAGCTGCATACCATATCAAGGTGTCATTAAGACCATGAAATTTTCAGAAGTTCTTCACAAGTCATTGATCTAGAATTTCAATTTCCCTTAAGGAGCCTCAAACAGTTGAGTATCCTCAGAAAAGGTTTTCCAAATGTTATGAGAAGCTGTTGGAAATTGATCAAATTGACCAACTGTTGCTACGGCTTTGTGTAATTGTATGTCATATCTAATGATTAATGCTTGTCTACTTCACCTTTTACCTTACTCCAAAAGTGGACTGTCCTATAACATCCTATCTTTCTTACACGAAGTGACAAACACCAACACAACACAGGGGGTTTAGGGGAGGAGGACAAGTATTCGAAGCTTCCTTCACACCATTCAAACCACCAGAGATATCAACATTATCAGCACCAGGGGCATCAAGGGGATTGGGAGAGCTTAGTCAATACCTGAATTATTCTGTAAGTCCAGTATGTCCATCTGCTTTTTTTTTTTAAATTTTTTTCTATTGTGCCTTCTGCGTTTTGATATTGGACTTGAGGAATATCATATTGTGAGACCTGTAGAGATTAAGTCAATAGACCTTTTATGGAGGTTGTTGTTGTGCTTGTTGTTGTTGAGTGTTGGATTTTCTTTTCTTTCTTTCTTTGGGTCTGCCACTGTTCTTGCTCCTGCCTGTTTGCATTTTCATTTTCTTGAGTTGTGCCCTTCTGTGTTGCTGTGGTCTACTTATCTTGAGGTGGAGTTTGATCAATATTGTTTTCCATGCTTTCCTTGCTGTCTTGCACCTGGAGTTACTGCGTTTGGCAGCTTTCTCTTGTTTCTTTCTTATTAAAAACTTTGGCATTAAAGCTTAGTGGAAAAAAACTTTGCTTAGTGGAAAAAAACTTTGTTATTAAGATACAAATGCATTATGTTGCTTTTTGTTTCTCTGGTTCTCTCCTCTTATCTATTTTGTCAAAATCAAATGTATCATGTTTCTTCTTTTTACATTTTTGATATTTGAGAAATGTAATGCTGGAACTTTTTGCTTCTGAGCTTTCATATTCCATTCCTGGATAACATATTTATGGGTAGCATTATGTGTGTTCAATTTTATCGTGTTGTGATAATACTTATTTTTATGCGCAGGTTACTAAGTAATTTATCTGTGGTGAACCTGAAGTTTGGTTTGGCGCAATATAAGTCTCATGACTTGGTAAGAAATTATTGTTCTCTTTATGTTTTATTATACTACTGCTTTACCATGCTTTGTTTTGAAAAATTACTCATGAGTTTTAGGATATATTTGTTAAATATAGGTAATTATTAAATGAATCTGTATTTTAAAATTTAATATAACCATTGTTTAGGTTTTCAAAAGATCCAGCCAAGGCTTGAATGGATTTACCAAGGTATAGTAAAGAGTATGAAGATGGTGTTAATCATTTCTTAGACTTTGCTTATTCTGAAGGAGATCCACAGGGCGATGAAATTCAATGTCCATGTGATGATTGTGGTAATGTTCTTTGGCATCGAAAGGATGTAGTATATGATCATCTAATAGCCAAAGGTTTTGTTAAAAATTATACAAGATGGATTAATCATGGGGAATGGGAAATTCCCATGGATGTTGATGATGAAGTTAACTCATATGATGACATTGATGAATTATTGAATGATCAGTTCAGAGATGTTGCACAAGCGGAAGGCGTTTATGAAGGACAAAATGAAGATGCCAAAAAGTTCTATAAGTTAGTTGATGAGGCAAGCCAAGAGTTATATCCTGGTTGTAAAGGATTCTCTAAATTATCATTCACAATTTGGCTATATTTGTTGAAGTGTCTACATGGATGGAGCAATGCATCTTTTACCTCCCTCTTAGAGTTATTGAAAGAGGTGATGCCTGAGTTGAACATTCCTGTATCCTACTATCAAGCTAGGTCTATGGTAATGGATCTAGGTCTTGATTATAAAAAAATTGATGCATGTCCCAATGACTGTATGCTGTTTAGGAATGAGCATAAAGATGATAAATATTGCCACGTTTGTGGAGCTTCTCGATATGTTGAATATCCCAAAGAAGATAGCGAGCTTGAGCCGTCAAAAAAAGCTCATCATGTTGCTGCTAAAACTTTGAGACACTTCCCATTAATTCCAAGACTCAAAAGGCTATTTATGTGCTCAAAGACGGCAGATAAATTGAGGTGGCATGACGAGGAGCGTTCCAAAGATGCAAAGTTAAGGCATCCTGCCGATGGTCAAGCATGGAAAGACTTTGATCGCCTTTATCCAGATTTTGCAAAAGATTCTCGCAATTTGAGACTTGGCTTGTCAAGTGATGGATTCAATCCATTTAGGACCATGAGCATAACTCATAGCACATGGCCAGTTATCTTAATGGTGTATAATTTGCCTCCTTGGATGTGCATGAAACAAGAATATTGCATGCTTTCTTTGCTTATATCTGGTCCGCGATCTCCTGGAAATGACATTGATATTTATCTGCAACCACTAATAGAAGAGTTGAATGAGTTGTGCGAGTTAGGGGTAGAGACATATGATGCTTCAAGAAATCAAACCTTTCAAATGCGAGCAGCTCTTATGTGGACCATTAGTGACTTCCCTGCATATGCTATGTTATCTGGATGGAGTACAAAAGGAAAGTTGACTTGTCCTTGTTGTAATTATGGTACTAATTCTTGCTATTTGAAACATAATCGAAAAATGTGTTACATGGACCATCGCGTTTTTCTACCTATGGATCATCCATGGAGATCTAACAAAAGGTCTTTTAATGGAAAAACAGAATTTAGAACTCCTCCACAATTGTTGAAGGGAACCGATGTGTTTAATATGTTACAAAATTTTGAAAATGTGTTTGGGAAGAAGCAAAAAAGATCAAATTCTGGCCCTTGGAAAAAAAGGTCAATTTTTTTTGAATTACCTTATTGGCCACACAACTCGCTTCCCCACAATCTTGATCCAATGCATATTGAGAAGAATGTATTTGATAATGTAATCGGAACACTTTTGGAAATATCTGGCAAGAAGAAGGATCATGAAAATGCTCATTATGACCTCAAAGAAATGGGCATTAGGAAGAACGTTCAACCGACAAATACAAAAGATGGAAAGAAGATAAAGCTTGCACAAGCATGCTACTTTCTGACTAAGGGAGAAAGATCTACTTTTTGTAGTGTTTTGAAAAAGGCAAAGCTACCCGATGGTAGTTCTTCCAACATTTCTCGATGTGTGCAACTAGATGAAAGAAAAATTTCCAATTATAAGACCCATGATGCCCATTTCATGTTGCATTATTTGTTGCCAATACCAATTAAAAGCATACTTCCGGATCATGTTGGTATTCCTTTGATTCGTTTAAGCTCTTTTTTTCGTCGCTTATGTCAAAAGGTTATCACACTGGAAGAGCTAGATTGTTTGGAAGCAGAGATTAGAGAAACAATGAATCAATTGGAGCGGATATTTCCTCCATGTTTTTTTGATATAATGGTTCATTTGCCGATTCATTTGCCAAATGAGGTAAGATTAGGAGGTCCAGTTCAGGGTCGATGGATGTATCCTTCAGAAAGATTTATGTGTACATTCAAGTCGTATGTTCGCAATAAAAATCATGCGGAAGGATCTATTGCTGAAGCATACGTGGTTGAAGAGTGTTTAAATCTATGCTCAAGGTACTTGTATGGGGGTGTACATACCAGATTTAATAGAAGGCCTCGAAATAATAATGAATGTGATTCAACTGATGTGCAAACTTGTAGTTTGTTCCCTAACAAAGGTTGTCCTTTAGGAGGGAAAAAGGGTGAGCCAGATGATCTAGATGATATCTCACTAAGTCAAGCACATAGATACATATTGATGAAATTCAAGAACAAGTTAGGTAACTTAACTCACTTACACTATCTTCTTTATATTATTAATGTTTAAATTATTTAACGTATATTTTTACTAACAAATAACAATACTTGTTGTGTAGAGAGCATGAACTTGAAGTTAATAGTCATGAGCGAAGATCTAAATGGAGCAAGGCAAAAACTCATAATCAAAACTTCTCTCAATGGTTTGAAAGTCATGTTATGCATGAGGATGTGCCTGATGTGATAAAAAATTTGTCCAGAGGACCAACTTCAATTGCTAAAAGATATTCTGGGTATCTCATTAATGGGTATAGATTCCATGCAAGTTGGCGTGATGCAAGGCGAAAAACACAAAATAGTGGTGTACAGTAGTTGTATTAACTACAAGTTTTGCAAGCTCAAAGGATAAAAATCCAGTTGATGCAAATTTGACTTATTATGGTAGAATAATTGATATAGTCGAGTTAGATTATTTTGGCCATTTTAAGATTGTGTTGTTTAAGTGTGACTGGTATGAGGCTGCAAAAGATAGTTATGGTCTTACTTATGTCTACTTCAATAAGAAATGCTCTCAAGACGAGACATTTGTGCTAGCATCTCAAGCACACCAATGCTTCTATGTGCAAGATCCATATGATCAAGATAAGCATTATGTTATGAAGACCGTCCCAAGAGACTTGTTTAACATAAGTGACCAACTTGAATCTGATGATCCCCAATGTTATGGAGATGAGCCGTCTGAACTTTCAACATGTCCATCTTTACCAACTGATAATGGTGAAGTTTCCTTAGTAAGGAGTGATATACCTGCAACCATTATTGATGTGCCTCCAGAAGGATTTCTTGCCCAACAAACTGATATCGAATCTGAAGATGAGTGATGTTTGAGGACATAAAATTTAGTTCTAATTTATAAGCTGAATGATTTTACAATGTTCAGATATATAAAAATAGATTAGTCATTTTCTTGATTAGCAACTAGAAAGATATTTCCACTTTTGACACAACAAGGCGGCTTTATCTTCTCTTTTGTTACCTGAGCTGATTTACTATCATATTTTCCTGAAAAATTGTTAATTAAAATTATTTATTTTATTCTCCTTACGCAATGTTTATAAGTGGTTAGTATATTTGTTGTTTTCTACTGAAAAACTTACCCCTGGTTTTCCTAAATATTTTGTTTTATTTAGTCTTCTTGTTTATTTTCATTTGGTTTTATCAAGATTGAATACTGAGAGTATACTTTTTCTGAGACAGGTAACGTCTATATTATAAATCGAAAACTACACCAAAGGTAACACTTCAACTTTGTTCTGATCTGCATATTGACTAGCATGGGTAAAATCTAAAATTGTTTATGTAAAGTATTCTTGACTCCCTTTTGTTAAAATTTAAAGTTCCATCTATATTTCTTCATTGTAGTATATGTACTGGTGCAGAGGAAGTAGAAACTGCCTTTGAAATTGGCGTGGTGGTTCCAAATAGTTCTAGAAATTTTAAGGATGGAATTGGTACTATTGATTACATTGTGACACTCTGGTTTGTTCTAGTTCTATCCAGTCATGCTCTGTGTCCTCTGTTAAATCCACCTTTGACAGCATTATCCCTTCTAAATATTTGGTTGCCCTTTCTGAACATTAGTTGAAACAAGAGCTGAATTTTGGGTTTCATCTTGTACTCAATATCTATAAATGATGTTGTCTTCCCTTACAAATGAATTTAATATATGATCATTCAGGACTAAATGTTTGATCGAAGTTGCCCTGCACATGTACTCCAATTTTAGTAGGAACTTTAATTTGATGTGTACTCTTCTTCTTAGTCACAACAAAAATGATAAGCAAGCTTGTAAGAGCAGTAGTGACCCCAAAACTTTAGTAACTGAATTTTGGATCCTTGAAATATGTTTGGTATAGAAGTAAGAATAAGCTTTATGAATCTGCTCTGCTGAACTTGCCTAACATTACAGAGGATGTACATAGTTTTTTTGAATCAAAGGTAGCTTTGTATTAACAAAAACTCATCATCCAAGAGATGATGATAGATCTTACAACTCCCAATCAAATGGAATTCCCTCCCAGCGGACTGTTCAAAAACAAAGAAACTTTACAAGTTACCTATGAAATCTACTAGATCTATGGTATCCCCCCCAATTTCCTGTTTACACCAAAAATAAAGTAAGGTAAGGCAATGGATTTTAATCTTCTGGATTCGGCAACTCTTGCCTTCAAAGCACCTGACATTTCTTTCTTTCCATAACGTCCACCAGACACAAGCTGGAATACTCAACCACCAATCTTCTGTTGAACCTCTCTTCCCAATTCCTTTCCAGCTGTTTAGAAATTCCAGTGTGGACCTTGGCATTGTCCAGCTGATCCTTAGGATACAAAAAATCATGTTTCACAATTTTTCAGCTATGTTACAATGCAGAAATATGTGGCTATTCACTTCTGCGTCTTGGTTACACAAAAAACATCTAGAGCAGATCTGCATTCCTCTTCCTTGTAGAGCTTCATGAGTTAGGCAAGCTTTTCTGATAACTAACCAAACAAAACAAGCCATTTTCAATGGACTTTTAACTTTCCATATTTGCTTCCAAAGCCAATCGGTTATCTGATTTTGGTCGTTGTTTCTATTCCAATAGCATGATTTCACTGTAAACACCCCTTTATTGTGAATCTGCCAGATTGGTTTATCAACAACATTAGAGATTCCAGAAAATGTACTCAGAGGATGGCAGCCTAGGTTCCCTGCTAAGATCTGCATATCAGTACTGTACATACAGAGGATGTACAAATTTGTGCAAGTACTTTATAAGTCTTCTTAAGAGTAATAATTAATAATTTTGCCTACTTGTTGAAAGAAACTCAAAAGAACACATCTCAATTTATTTATTGTCAGAGTAATCCTTTTTGAATATGTATTTACCAGAACATATATCATTTTGGAATTGGTATTTACCAGAACATATAGGCCAATTCTCATACACGACAAATCTGGAAATCAATTAGCATCAGTTTGCTAGTCTCCAGTCTCTCCAGGTATGCCTTTATTCCTACTCCTGAGTAATATATATCTCTCCCTTCCCCATCATTGATAACAACATAAGATCTTACGGTGAAATTGTTGACTCTTTAGGATGAGATAGTATGTTCTATTTCAGAGTTTTCTTAAAGGGTGCTTCTGGACTTCTACATGATATTTAGAGAACTAGTATTTTCTACTCTCTTTTGTTAAAATTTAAAGCTGCATCTGTATTTCTGTGCTGAAATTTTTGTATCTCTATACTGTAATTTCTGTATTTCTGTAATATTTTTATCTGTACAACATTTCTGCATAGTATTTTTGTATTTTATACCATGTTTTTACATTTTGACACATTGTTCTGATCCCATGATAGGGCTTCTACACTGTTATGTGTTCTTTTGATTGCTGGCCTAAAGTAATTTTTCTATTCATGAAGAATGAATCCAGCAGCAAAGAAAAAGGTATTGGATTCAAACAAAGCTCAAAGTCCAATAGAGAAGCTAGGCATCGATTTTCAATTTCGATCAAGTACTGAATTGGCCAAGCTCCTTAAGATTAAGAAGGAAAACCTTACTAATGGTCGGGAGTATCAAGCACCAATAAATGTAAAAAGGAAGAATCCTATGCCTCCAATATTAAATACAAGAGAAGGACAAAGTAGACAAAGGTTTATTCAATCTGAGGAGTCCTTTCAACAAGAAGGAAATGATAAATTACCTATACCGAAATCCACCATCCAACTGCTTTCAAAGAAAGTTCTTAGCACTCCACACGTGATTAGAAGAAGAGAAGGCGAAGAAGAAAAACAACTTGATATTAATGAGCTACAAAATGTCAAAAAGGTAAAGAGGAAGTCAGTCTTATCGGCGAATAGTCTTGATTTTTTCCTACAACAAAAAGAGACTGTACATGTGGTTGGAGAAAAACAACCTGATATTCAACAAGTAAATGCTTCCAAATCTATGTCGTCCCCTCCTATTGATGAGCATAATATAGAATTGGATAATTTTGATGCACAAAAAGAAGTTGGTGAGGATGAGTGTGTTAAAGACGAAGCTATGGACATTGATTCACATACGGATGGTATGTTTTGAACTCTGAATTTTTATTTGCATTAATTGTATTTTTTTTCTTATGTTTTGGTTGTTACATCAATCTAGGGATATAAAATAAGAAGAAAGTTCGAGGGAAAACAAAATGCAAATTTATTCATGCAAGAAATCTTGGGGAAAGAGAAGAGGTGACTTTTTACGATGGACAAGCCGTGGGACCAACTGGAAAAAGAGTGTCTCAGTTAAGCAGCTTTTTAGGAACAATTGCTAGGAATCCTAGATTTGTTACATTGCTATTCACCAGCTGGCATGCAGTTCCGCAAGATGCTAAACAACGAATGTGGAACTATGTTAAAGTAAGAACGATCATGGAGAAATCATGCTCTTGTTTTCTCTTTTATGTTATGTATATGTCTTTAAGTCTTCTTGAATTATTTCCTTTAATCTAAGAAATTAAGTTATTGTTGTTGTTGTTCTTACTAATTTAAGCTAACATATATGTTGTTTTGCTTGACAAAGTTCATAATTCCAGCAGAAGGAAAGAAGTGGGTGATGGATGGTATTCGTGATGCTTGGAGGCAACACAAAAGCTGTACTAAGAAAAATAAGTTTGATGTGAATCGTACTGTTGAAGAAATGTTAAAAGATCGTCCAACTGGGATACCAGAAGATCACTTCCGTCAATTGATTGAGTATTGGAAAGATAAAGATGTTCAAGTGAGATTAAACAATACATTCTACTCTTGAACATAGTATTGCACTCTGTTTTTTCCTTTTATATTGGTAGTTAATATATTTTTTGGGTGGGATTTTAGGCCAGGTCCAAATTAAATTTTGAAAATAGAAAAAAACAAAAGTGGAGGCATCGGATGGGACCTATTAGTTTTGCAAGAGTTCGCATGGCATTGGTAATATTCATTTGACACTTCGTGAAAAATATAACTTTCGTTTCTTCTTATACTTTGCTAGAAAACTTTGATTTTTATTTTTATTTCTTCTGATATAATTTGTAGCGTGCAACTAAAGAGAACAACAAGGAACCATCAAAGTCTGAAATGTTTATAGCAACTCGTACAAAGACGGGAAAGCAAGTTCATGAAGATTCACAAATTGCAATAGTAAGTAAATTGGGTTAGCTATTGATCATACAATTTGCAGCTGGCTATTGATCATTTTACAAGTCTGTCTCCCTTTTTTATAATTCTGAGAAAATAGTGATTCATCTTATAGAATGTCATGGATGCTTTTTGTGATGATCATGTTATATCTTATGAATTATATGGTTTATTGGTGTCTCATTGTAGTTTTTTGTGTGAAACATTAGAGATTGAGTTGTTATATGTATGGGTAAACTTTATGAAACTTGAGGTGTGTTATGTATTATGGACTGATAATATCGTACAGTTTTGGATTTGCTTGGCAGAATTGCTGAATTAACTCAATAGTGCCTTTTGTTTAGATTGGTTGTGATTAGTCGATAATGTCATAGTTTGTTTTCACTTGGCAGCACTGCAGATGGATTACAGTGTCTGTGTTTTCTTTAATGCGTTATGTCAACTCTAATGCATTATGTCATACCTGAATAGTTTCATGGGATTCTATTCATAGTGTCTGTTTTTTCTTTTTGAATCATTTGGTTGAAGATTAGATCTTTTTGATAATCAGTTTGAAGAGTTGTTGATTTTGTTCAAGATGGAATAATTGAAAATTGCCAAGGTGCTATCAGGCCTTGAATCTTCAAAGAGGAACGGAGAATAATCTATTTATTTTCTTCTATCTGTTAGCTTTAGTTTTTTGATTCTTTACATATTTATGTTCTCACAAATGCTTTGTTCGGCAGTCTGAACTCCAAAACCATCAAAACTCTGGAGAAACAGCGGATGAAGCATTCAGGACAGTGTTTGGAAAGGAGCAACCTGGTCGAATACGATGTTATGGCAGATCAGTGACAACAAGTTCTTTGAAAAAAAATGAGGAAATCAACAAGCTCCAATAAAAACATAATAGTGAAGTCTCTACTTTGAAAGAAGAAATACAAGAAATGAGAAATGAAATGCAAGACTTGAGGCAATTGCGCCAGTGCTTTAATCTATTATTGCAAAACAACCCCGGACTAAATATTCAACATATACCTGGATTTGTCGGCTCTAACCAACCTTCTCCAGTTGATGGTGATAGTTCACATGGTGTACGAGACCGTAATCTTCCACATTCTTCTGGATCAACTCATGGTCTTGAAAAGGTATTTATACTCCGCATTCTCAGCAAACTTAAATGATTTTCACTTTGTATTGAGTTCACATGGTTGCTTACTGGCTTTATTTCTCTCTTGACTGAAGGGGGAACTCAAACAGTTCCCTGGATTTCTTTTTCTTCTTCTTCTTTTCTTCTCTTTGTTGTTGGCTTACTGGGGAGATGCTGGCAAATTTTTTTTCTTCATTCATCTTTTATTTTCTTTGTTGCTGGGAGATTCTGGCAAAATATTTTTTCAATCTTTCTTTCTTTTGGCTGGAGTTGATTGTTTCTTCTGTTTTGCTGGACATCAATAAAGTGATCTCTTCGCTTCATGCTTCACTTGAAGTGTGAAGCATGGACTTGTCGTTTATTTCTATTTTGTGCTTTTGAAAACTGTCACTTGTGTTGAAATCTGAATTGTTTGGCTGTAAAACATGAACTTCAAGTCGAAGTGTTAACTTAGTTTACAAGGGATTCAATTGTGGAAAGTGAGCCTACTCCATTTCTTTAGGTAAAAACAATTAAGAAAGCTGAAAAAACATAGATAAGAAAGTTGCCCCTCCAATTTTTATAGCTTAATCTAGGCTTTACCTCTACAACAACATACCCTGTATTTGGTGAAGTTAATTTGCTTTGTTGATGAACACTTTTACCAATATCCAGTGCACAAAGTTCTTTTCCTGGTTAGTTGTTTGATGAATTATTTAAGGCATAGAAAGTAAAATCCGACTACATTATTTAAAGTAGACCTTAGACTTCTGTATGTTAACACAGAATTAATGAAGTTTCCAATACTATCTATACTATTCTTAGAGATATAGCAAGATAGTTCTTATTTCTGAAAACAATGCATAAAATTTCTTTATTAGAACTTTTTCAGAGCACTTTTATAATGTTATCACAGGTGAAGAATATGATACCTATCTGAGCAGTAACTTAGGTTATCCTCATTTCCTTTGATTGACTCTATTAATGGCGTGAAATATAAACACTTTTACCATATTTTACGAATGATCAAAGCTTGATGTCTATCTAATTATTAATTTCTTTTTGTGTGTAGGAAAATTTGGATGACGCAATTGGCAATGGTGGAAGAAAGTCAATTTGATCTTTTTATGTGAATGGCGAAGAATTTTGGGGATAATTAGAATGTCTATGATTCATGATACTATATGAATACATTCAGTTTAATTTGTGAAGTTTTTTGGTACATTTTGATACTTGGTTTTAGCATTTGGAGTACATGGCTAAGTTGAATTCCATTCCAATGATATATGAACTTGAATTATTTTTAATATTTATTAGCTAATTTAGTTTTTGTTAGCATATATTTGTATACTTGAGATAATAGAATCGCATGATATACCCAAAATGTCATTTTTAATTAGAATTTTTTTTATAATAAAAATATTTAAAAATGTATTTTATGACTTAGCCAAAAAGTGTGGGATGATATGGTTGTCATGAACATAGGCATAGGCTACATTTTGTAAGTGTTTCCATAGAATCCACACTTTAAAAGCGTGGCCTATAAAATACCAAATACCACACTTCCAAAGTGTAGTTCTAGGATCAGAAAGTGTTGCTTTATGGGGTTATAAAAAGCGTGGTCTTAGTTGCATAATAGACCACGCTTTTAGGCGTAGCTTTAAAGGCAACGTTTGAAAAGCGTGGTCTTAGGTCTAAGGTTACGGCCGTTTTGCCAACCCCTTGAAAAGCGTTGCAGAAAGTCAAAAAGTGTGGTCTTTGCAAAAAGACTACACTTTTTGCTAGTTTAGACCACACTTTTTTTGGGTGGTCGAAGGCCAATAATGTTGTAGTGGATGATTAGTTGGTAGTCCAACATTTCTCTCTTTCCGAGTGGTAAGGCAAGGTTTTACTATGAAGCATCCATTTGTTCTCTTACCTGTATTATTGCTATTAATCTATTATATACTACCATTATCTCTGTAAGCGTCTAAGTTTCTTTCCTGAAAAATTGCAATCAAGAAAAGGAAAATAACGACAAACAAGAGTATTTTATTTCAAAATATGCGCGGGGTTACAATATTTATAAATTTTTTAAATAAAAAGATGTAATCCTCTGATTCTTCTCCTCACGTTCTTCGCCTTATTCTTGAATCGACTGGATATTTGTTTGGATTTCACCACGAATTGCGGAGCTACGCTTTGTTCACAATCGTTGAAGTATGGAGGTATGCGGCTCACCACTTGGAGACGAAGACTTCTTGATATGCGGAAGGCTTGCGGATCACCAATGAAGAGGAGAGCTTCTCTCTATGTGTTTATGTATTTCTATGTTTTTTTTTGTTGTGTATTTCTTTGGTCAAGACCCCTTTATATAGGCATGAGTTAGGGCTTGGGGGTATTTTGGTCTCCATGTAACCCTAACAAATCTTGGGCTTGAAGAGCATGAGTTGGGCTCGTCTTGTCAACTTAACAGACTGACCCAAATGTAATTGGACTTCATTTAAGTTGTATAACTTTAACTTAAAATTCAATCAGACTTTATTAACCAATAATTTGACTTGGTCAATACATCATGAATTTAAGATTTAATCCAAATTTAATATGGATTTATCCAATAAAATTTCACTGTCTACAAATGCCCCCTGCTTTAAGGCTTGTCGAGGTGCATATTAAAAACAAGACTTGAAGTATCCGTGAAATAATTTTTTTTTCACGTGGTTGACTTCTTTCGAAATATTTGAAACTTCACAAGAAATGACTATACCGACATGTTAAAGCTATCCAAGTTCATACATGCCAAAGTCTTTTTGGTAACATTCTCTAATTTGCAAGAGATCCGTTTGACTTCCGATCATTTGTCAGCTCATTTTTGTTTGAAGTGTTCTCATCTTGTGGAGGATTATTGCATAATGGGAACACTCCATAACTTGATTCTAATGAAAACTTTTCATACTTTCGGCTCCAATGAAATTTTTCCATAATTTGGTTCCAATAGAAATTTTCCATAATTTGGTTTCAAGGAAATATTTCCATAATTTGGTTCCAATGGAAACTTTCCATAATTTGGTTTCAAGGGAATTTTTCCATAATTTGGTTCCAATGGAAACTTTCCATAACTATAATTTTCCATAATTTGTAGGAACTAAACTTATGTCAATGTCTTTTGACATCTATAAATGACCATGTTTCTATGGTAGCTGATTGTCAATTTGCGGCATAATCAAGCTCGTTCTCCATCTCTATCAGGTAATTTCTTTTTATAATTTTCGTCACTTTCTATCCAACTCAGCACATTATGGTAGAAAAATCATATCTTGCCATAGAAATGATGAAATCAAGATACGTTTGATGTTACAAAAACTAGATTTGTAGATCTACAACATATCCAAAAATCAAGGGCAAAATCCTACCGTATGATCCGCAATTAATTTTTGAAGTTGTCCATAAATCTAACCAGCTTGTTTGACAGATCTGTGCAGTTTCATCAAAACATCCGTATCTTGGCGTAGAAGTGTCCAAATAAGGATCAACTTAATTCATTTGAAACTAGACTTGGAAGGCTACAACATATCCAAAAAATCAAGGCAAAACTGCTTCTGAATTGGCCGTAATAGATTTTTGAAATTGGCTATAAATCTGACCTGCTTGTTTGACAGATTTATGCAGTCTCATCAAAACATCCATATCTAGGCGTAGGAGCGTCCAAATGAAGAGAGACTTGATCCCATAGAAATTAGACTTGTAACTCTACAACATATACAAAAATCAAGGGCAAAGTCCTTCTGTATAAGCCGCAATTAATTTTTGAAGTTGTCCATAAATCTGACCGGCTTGTTTGACAGATTTGCAGAGTTCCACCAAAACCTCCTCGTCTTGACGTAGGAGCGTCCAAATGACGAGAAACTTAATTTGGTGGAATCCAGACTTCAAAGTCTACAATATATCCAAATATCAATACATTAATCCGTCCGTATTAATATAAATTGATTTTTGAATTTGACTATAAAATCTTACAGGCCTTGACTTTGGACAACATTCATGAACGCACTTCTCCTTCTTGTTTCTTCCCTTTTTGTAGGTCTTCCCCGGGGAGTAAATGGTCTCTATTTCAGATCGATAAAGTGCAATAAATATCCATATGATTTACGATGTACCAACTGGTGGGTTACCTTTTGTGGCTTGGCAAGAGAGAGACTTGGAGCAGCCGCATTCCGGCCTTGGCAAGTAAACATGTTATGCACCTCATTCTTCCGCAAGTTTTTTTTTTTAAGGAACCACATTCCATCCATGGTTCTCAAGAATGTGACTATCTCAACCTTGTGGCTTGGTAAGAAAGAGGCTTGGAGTAGTCCTTCCCGACTTTGGCGGCGCAACATCCTTA
The DNA here is from genome assembly GCA_031232105.1 of Capsicum rhomboideum. NCBI lineage: Eukaryota > Viridiplantae > Streptophyta > Magnoliopsida > Solanales > Solanaceae > Capsicum > Capsicum rhomboideum. Next base: position 123,209,642 of record CP124713.1, on the reverse strand, counting down.
TCTTTGACTTATCGTAGAGTACACTCCAATATTTCATTTTTTGAGGAGTGAAGCGCATGAGGTGTTCTTCTTATTTTAGTTTGCCGAAGACGTGCATGGTGAATTCTTGGTCTAAACTTCGAGCAAAAAAGTAGACGAAGCACTTTCTCCTTGCAGTTTTCCATAGATGATGTGTCATCTTGCTGTCACTCGGCGAAGGAGAATTAGAAGCAAACCAAAGGCCGCATAATGATTTCCGCATCACTGGAGATTTGTCTTCAACACCCAAATTAGAGAGACTCTAAACTTTAAATCATTAGAATCATATTCGTCATGACGAGGTGAAGCATAAATATATGGAAAAACTCTCATCATGCCGACTTGATGAATTGTTCCATTGACAAAGAGGAATAAATCACCCCTTTTTTTTGTTGCAAGTTTACAAGGGATAACCGAATGCTTGGCGAGGAATCACTTGGTGTATTTTCTTTCAACTCCAGCGAGCAAGTTCTTGGTGCATCTAGGCGAAAAATATTTTTTTTGATGTAGGAATGACGGAATTTAGATCCTCTTGATTTTGAGGAAATTAGACTCCAAAAGATGCTACATCTCAAATCTTAGACCTACACATTTTTAAGATCAACTTGAATTAAATTTTAAGTTGATCAAAAGATCTGCCGCAATGACTTTTCAGTTTTGGGTGCTCCGGCCGTAACATTCTTATCCCGATCTAGGAGGATTCAACTTGAGGACTTATCTCATTTTCGGGGGGATTTTGCATCTTGAAGACCACTTTATTTTGAGGAGCTTTTGTTACTTGAAGACTTAGGTCGAATTTGAATTTTTTTTTATTTTTTAACTTGAAAATTTAGCTTGAATTTGAGGATCTTTGTGACTTCAAGAATTTGGCTCGAACTTGAAGAGCTTTGTAACTTGAGAACTTAACTCAAATTTAAGAGCTTTGAAACTTGAAGATTGAACTCATTTTAATAGAGCTTTTTAACTTCAAGTTAGCTTGAATTTGAAGAGGTTTATCACATACAGTTTAGGCTCGTATTTCTGGGAGCATTATAACTTGCAGTTTAGACTCGTACGTCGAGGAGCATTTCGGCATGCAGATGTAGCTCGAATTTGATGAGCTTTATGACATACAGTTTAGGCTCGTGTTTCTAGGAGCATTATAACTTACAGTTTAGGCTCATGCGTCGAGGATCATTTCGGTATGCAGACGTAGCTCGAATTTGATGAGCTTTATGACATATAGTTTAGGCTTGTGTTTCTAGGAGCATTATAACTTGCAGTTTAGGCTCATGCGTCGAGGAGCATTATAACTTACATAGACTCTTCGATATCAGTTTCAGATGAAAGCTTGCCCCCATCCTCAATATCATGTACTTTTTGTTCATGAGGCTCAAAGTCGGGCATCCTATAGTCTCCACTTGTAGCCATACTCAGTTCCATATCATGAGTACAAGTTGCTAGTTCTTCAAATGTTTTAGGTTTTATGCCTTGCAGTATGTAACGATGATCCCAATGCATACCTTGAATGCATATTTCAATCCCAGAAGTTTCACTAAGGCGGTCTTTGCAGTTAAGGCTCAAGCTCCTCCAGCGATCGATGAAGTCAATGGCTTGCTCATCATTCATTTGGTGGGCATTATAAGCTCTATCATGCTTACAATGCGCCTCGGGCTATAAAAACGATTAAGAAATTCTTTCTCCAACTGCTCCCAGCTATCGATAGAATCAGGTTCGAGATCTGTGTACCAATCGAAAGCATTTTTCTTGAGGGATCGAACAAATTGTTTGACAAGATGATCACCATATGTTCCAGCATTATTGCAAGTTTCAACAAAGTGTGCTACATGTTGTTTTGGATTTTCCTTGCCGTCGAATTGCTGCAACTTAGGAGGTTGATAGCCAACATGCATCCTTAAGTTATAAATCTTTTGCGTAGACGGCTTTGTATATGTGAGAGAAGATTTGGATATGGTCTCAGACTTATCTTTGATCGCCTCCATGATGATGTCCTTCAACTGATCAATAAGAACCATACCTTCTGCGGATACTTGAAACTCCTCGATCGTTGTTTTTTGTTTGGTCGAGGACTCTCCTTTGTCTTGTATTTCATGAAGCTTCACATGTGGTTGAGTGGATTCTCCTTTTTTCATGCTCTCCATCATATTCATCAACTTGGTAATTTGGGCATCTTGACCTTTGACGCACATCGATAGGCCTTCAACTGCTCTTATCAAATTTTCAAGTTGTTCTTCTACGGTGGAAACTTCAGTCACCATTGCTTGCACTACCATCGTAGAGGATGAAGAATAATATGGATCATCAGTTGGATAGAACTTGGATTGAGAAGTGACACAAGGTAACTTTGGAGCAGATCTAGTGCTCAAGACATCACCACCTTTCTGCATTAAGGGATTGGTGGAATGGAGATGGCGTTCTTGTGACAACCTTAGTCGAGTCAAAGTTCTTTCTACCATCTCAGCAATATTGTTCCCTTGTTCTAGTACATATGTCGAGGATCGCTCTTCTGGAGAAGATGAGCCAAAAACATAAGATGATTGGGATGGTATTTGAATCACCTTTTGTCCCAATATTTCGGCTTTACTCTTAATTTGGCCAATAATCTCCACGGCAATTTTCAAGCCATTTGTGGAGTCAACATCCTCAATAGCAGCGAATTTAGGGTTGATATTCATTGCGGCCATATTAATACTGAACTTTGAAGAGAAGAGATGAGAGGTAAAGATTGTCCCACTGAGCGTGCCAATGTGTAAGCGTCTAAGTTTCTTTCCTGAAAAATTGCAATCAAGAAAAGGAAAATAGCGACAAACAAGAGTATTTTATTTCAAAATATGCGCGGGGTTACAATCTTTATAAATTCTTTAAATAAAAAGATGTAATCCTCTGATTCTTCTCCTCACGTTCTTTGCCTTGTTCTTGAATCGACTGGGTATTTGTTTGAATTTCACCACGAATTGTGGAGCTAAGCTTTGTTCACAATCGTTGAAGTATGGAGATATGCGGCTCACCACTTGGAGACGAAAACTTCTTGATATGCGGAAGGCTTGCGGATCACCAATGAAGAGGAGAGCTTCTCTCTATATGTTTATGTATTTCTGTGTTTTTTTGTTGTGTATTTCTTTGGTCAAGACCCCTTTATATAGGCATGAGTTAGGGCTTGGGGGTATTTTGGCCTCCAAGTAACCCTAACAAATCTTGGGCTTGAAGAGCATGAGTTGGGCTCGTCTTGTCAACTTAACAGACTGACCCAAATGTAATTGGACTTCATTTAAGTTGTATAACTTTAACTTAAAACTCAATCCGACTTTATTAACCAATAGTTTGACTTGGTCAATATATCATGAATTTAAGATTTAATCCAAATTTAATATGGATTTATCCAATAAAATTTCACTGTCTACAATCTCATCCTGAGATTTTACTATTTTTGTTGTTTGTTTTATTTTGGTTGTCTGTACTATTTTTACTGTTAATATTTTTCTTCAATATTTTCAATTTTTATCATAAATTTTTATTCTTGCATTTCTCTTTCCAATCTGTTTAGAAAAAAATAATTTCATGGGCCGATGATTTATCGAAAACAACCTCTCTATCCCACAAAAATAGAAATAAGATCTTTGTGGATTTCACCCTCTCTAGATACCGGTTATTGTTATTGTTTCTCGTTGGTATATCGAACAATTTGTATTTTATGTTTACTGTCGCTTCTCAATTATCCTATATTATCATCCTATCCATTTCAAGAATTAGGTTAGATGATTAGTTGGTAGTCCAACATTTCTCTCTTTCCGAGTGGTAAGGCAAGGTTCTACTATGAAGCATCTATTTGTTCTCTTACCTGTATTATTGCTATTAATCTATTATTATACTACCATTATCTCATCCTGAGATTTTATTATTATTGTTGTTTATTTTATTTTGGTTATCTGTACTATTTTTACTGTTAATATTTTTCTTCAATATTTTCATCATAAATTTTTATTCTTGCATTTCTCTTTCAAATCTATTTAGAAAAAAACAATTTTCATGAGCCGATGATCTATTGAAAACAATCTCTCTATCCCACAAAAATAGAAATAAGATCTTTGTGCATTTCACCCTCTCTAGATACCGGTTATTGTTATTGTTTCTCGTTGGTTTATTGAACAATTTGTATTTTATCTTTACTGCCGCTTCTCAATTATCCTATATTATCATCCTATCCATTTCAATCAGTCAAAACAACAAGAAATATATGAAATTTAGCATTTACTAACCCGAACGATCACATGACTTTGGCTCCATGTTGAACGACTAGTAACTAGTAAAGTGATGAGCACAATAAACAGCAATTATTGAGTCATATTTATGGCTGTAAGGGTTTCAACATTTGACTAATTGAATCCTTTAGTCCTTTTGTCTTTTAGCACTAATCATTTCAAAGCATTAATAGCTCAGTGATCCATAATTAGTTAAAGATTTGGGTGTTATACAGTATAGTGTAAGGTTCTATTGTTTAAAAGTTAAGGAAAAATGAAGGGAAAGAGAAATATTCTTTTGTTTTTTGGAAGAAGCATTTCTTCCGTATTGGTGGGGGAAAGACACTTTCATGTGCTTACATATAGAAACACTTGTAAGAGGTTTGAGAAGAAGACATGTCTTGTGCCGTCGTCGTCGCTCGCTCGGTTTTAGATTTGGCAAATGATCGAGAAAGAGATTATCTTTATGGATTATTCCAAAAGTCTGATCCGAAATTTTTCCTTCATGTGCAGCCGCACAAGGCCATGCAGACTGCACACGTAACGCATGCTCCGCACAACCCCACGTCTGGAACGTCCAACTTAGTGGTTTGGATGTGCGGCGGCACAAGGCGATATGCGAACCATAAATTCCCGGCACACTCAAAACAGTGTGATATTCTACACGCCCTAGTATTTTCGTGATTTGTAGATAATTATTTTCTACGTATGAAATGGGTTATCCAACGTGTTCCACTAACGTGATGAAAGCAATAAAATAAGAACACAATATTTTACGTGGAAAATACCCGGTTCATAATAGGTGTAAAAAACCACGATCTACACCTCTACAGGATTTAACCCAATTTCACTAAAATAATGAGCCACTCAAATAACGATTATAAACTTTGTAACCTAAAGGAATTATAAACTCTAACTGCTAAGATCACACAAACCACCCTTGGCTTGTGTTCCCAAGTCTTCAAGTTATCCTAACTTGATGATTAACTTCTAATCCAGTTTATAACAAACTGGAACTATGAAAGCATAAACGATTACAACTCAAAGAACAATCCTAATACAATTAAGCTAAACCTATATCTAGACTCTGCTATATGGACATGTTCCTTCTAGGAGTTCTCCACGCAACACCTTAAGAATCAATTTCTGATTTTGTCTTTGTTATTGTATGAGTGTGCAAACGATTTTGTGGAAGCTCTTGGGTACTTATAGATGTAGATACTTGCTTCCTTCAAGTCGGCGTGCTTTTTCTTCTAAGTAATCCCATTCCCTTTTGGAGTCTTACTTTGAGGAATCCTATTCCTATTTAGAGACCTGTTGCCGCCTTCTTTTTGATTTCATTCCTTACATGAATTCATCTATTTTTGGTATCCTTTCATCATAAGGAAATTATGTTTTAATTCAGCACCATTACTCTCCTTAGCTTGTGTTGCTTGTGTCTAAAATCAACCGATCATCAGCATCCCAACTCCAGGTTTAACTTGTTCTGATAGACCAAGTCAATCTACCTGTTTCTTGCATCTGGTTCAATGCTTTGTCAATCTTCAAAACAACTCAAATTCCAATAAATTAATTCCCCCTTTTTGATGATGATAAACATTTGTCTTTGTGCATCCAATTTCATAAGTCTGAGACAATACTAAAGCAAAGAGGGCAAGAAACACTTTGATGAACCATGTTAGTCAAGGGTTATAAATACTTCACAACCTATACCTTCCCCTTTTTGGCTTCATCGAAAAGTTAAGCATGGACAATATAAAAGCCAAAGTCAGAATATTCATGGCCACTGGGACTATCACCAAGATAATCAATTATAAGACAAGCAACCAATTTAAAGCATTAAAGAGAACAAGAACAATAGTGAAGTAGGAAAAGATAGACATTTCATTGATATAGACCATCTATGCACTACAACATACTTTTAACTACTAAAAAAAAGACTTGAGAAAGATAAGACAACTTGAGTAAAGACAAGGGATGGCTGGTTAATGCTACGAAATCTAGGGATCTTCATCGAAGGGGTGGATGAAACAGGTGGGAGAAGTTGTGTCGATCTTCACACTGTCTCAATATTTTTGACTTTTTCCTCCTTTAATGTTACTACCAATCTTAGAAGTTCTTGCTTCATGGGCTACCTCTTCAAGCATTTGAGCAGTTTGAACGGCCTTTATGAGTATCCTCCCCCCCCCCATCCCTTCCTTTTTTTTCTCTTTTTTTCTCTTTTTTTCAATAGAGAGGAGAATGGTGTGAATTGATAGAGGAAGAGCAAGAGTTTAAACCAATGGACTAGGTAAGATGAAGGATGAAAGGAAGGTTATTTGTAATTTTTTTGAACATGTGGAGTTGATTATGTATTTGTTGCCTTTTTGAATGATTGCTTAGGAACATGTGTGGTGGAATAGGTAGGCTGAAGTATTTCATCTTAGACATTAATTGCAGCATAATGTAGACACATATCCGATGATCCAAGATTTGAAGTTTCCAATGCTAACTTTTCCTTCTTTTCTGCTCAATTTAATACAAAATAGGTTAACTATGTTAAATAACTTGACTTGGAACAGACAACTAAATGTGCAAGACTGAACAAACTAACCATATAACTTCATATAAAATTAATGCATAGTTAGTTCTAGCTAATCATGGAGTGAGGTCTCATGCAATCTTAATCATCCCCAAGTCTAACCTATTCTTTTAAAAATTTTCCCTACTCAAGGCCTTAGTAAAAATTTCAGCAATTTGTTCTTCAGTGGAGAAAAACATGATAGATACATGACCCTTTTCTACATTGTCTCTAATAAAATGGTGTCTTATATCAATATGTTTGGTACGCTTATGCTGAACTGGATTCTTGACAATATTGATGACTCTTGTGTTGTCACAAAGGATGGGAACACACCTTACATCCACACCAAAATCAACAATTGTTTCTTGATCCATAATATTTGAGCACAACAAGAACCAATAACAACCTATTCAGCTTCATCAGTAGACAAAGCAACATAGTTTTGCTTTTTGGTGGACCAGAAGATTAGACATGATCCAAGAAAGTGTGCTATACATGAGGTGCTTTTTCTATCTACTAGATAACCTGCATAATCAACATCTGAGTATACCATAAGATCAAAATTGCTTCCTTTAGGATACCATAACCCCAAATCAATTGTTCCTTTCAGATATCTCAGGATTTTTTTTCCAGCCTAAAGATGAGATTCTTTTAGCTTGGCTTGGAATCTTGCACAAAGTCCAACACTAAGGACTATGACAGGTCTACTTGTAGTAAGATACAAGAGAGATCCAATCATGCCCCTATACAACTTCTCTTCCACAGATGGACTAGATTCATCATGGTCTAATTTTGTGGCAGTGGCAATGGAAGTATTAAGGGTGGCAACAGACCGGTACCGTACCTATCAGATCGATTTTACCAGAATCGAGTTCGTTTCGGTCCTCCGACTACCGAAATTTGTACCAGAATCCGTACTAATGGTACCGAGTCTACTATTTTTTTTGCGGTTCTGACCTGGTCCATTGGTAACCGGTGTGGAACCGGGTCCGATCAGACCGGTCTATTGATTTTAACGTTTTTTTTGTTTAAATTATATTTATTATAAAAACTTATAAAAAGGTTTTTTAAAATTATAAGAAAAGTTTTTATAACTTTTAAAAACTTATAAAAAATTTATACTCTTAAACATTTTTTAAAAACTTAAACTTTTTATATTTTCTAAAATTAATTTTTTTTATTCCAAAACTTATAAAAACTTATAAGTTTTTTCAATATAAATAAAGTTAGAAATATACTTTATAATTTTTTCGAAAACTTATAAAAACTTTAAAAAGTTAACTTATAAAAATTTATAGTTTTCACAAAAAATTTCCAAACTTTATAAAGTTAAACTATTAAAGTTTATTTTTTTCCAAAACTTTAAAGTTAAAAATATAAACTTTATAATATTTTTTTTTCAAAACTTTTAACTTACAAATATAAATTAAATTTTAACTAAGTAATTTATAAAATTAATTGCATTAAATAAAAGACAAATTTTAAATTAAAATTAAGGCAAATAACCTATATATTTATTCAAATCTTGTACGTTGTACTTGAATTACAAATATTAGAAGAGAATCTAATCTACGCAGCCACCTTCTAGGAAGGGTTCTGTTTGAATTAGATGCCTAGTATCTTACTAATATCTATAACATCCAAAATATTCTCATTGTAATTTAGCTATTTCGTCGGCGGACATATTTTCCGGAATTAGTCTTCGTCCTTGTTCATCCATTGCTTCCATTCCATCATCACTATTTTCCTCAAATACTTCATCTATTTCATCTTCGATTTGGGGCGGTAATTTTGGGAGCCCAAAATTTCTTCGTTCGCCATTGATCCAATCTCTAAATAATACTGAAATCTTCAAACTATCCTTTGCTATTGAATATCGATGATCTCCAATAATAAATCTTCCCGAGCTAAAGGCTTGCTCCGAATTAACTGAAGAGGCTTGACTTGCTAGCACATCTCGAACCGCCTTTGAAAGCTTTAGAAATTATTTGACATGGGTCTTCCACCACGCTAAAAGTTGAAGTTGTCCATTCACATCTCTAATATTATCCCGATCCTGAGAAAGATATGAATCAAAATCATTACTCTAGAACATTGAAGATCAAGTTCTTCACCCATTTCATCATCTAAATCATCATATCTAGGCCTAGATGAAGAAGGTTCGGCCGACGAAATATTTTGTTCCATAACTTGATACAAGTTATACAAGCTCCTAACTTTAGGTACTATGTTAGCACAACAAGTTTCAACCGATGGCTGTTCATGAGGTTGAATTTCTAAATTTTTGTAAATTTTTTGAACCATTATCATTACACCAATTTCTTTGAAAAATGTGTTGATTAAAGCAGCGGTCAAATAAATTTGCGGAATAGGAAAAAAATATTTTTAAAATTTTTCCATCATAGCTACAATTGACTCTTTGAACAAAGTAATTTTTTTATATTCAACAAGTACTTTAGAAACAACAATAATATTTACTAAAACAGAAGAAATGGTTGGAGAATATTGAGCAGATATGGTATAGTAGCTTGATAATTTTTTTTAAAAAATTTATAAAGTTCTTTTATTTCAATCCAATCATCATCACATAGTCTTAAATCAGGATCCAAATTTTGAACATTATAAACTAATTGTATAGGTTCACGATAATCATAAGCAATAATAAGCATTTCATATAAAGAATTCCATCTTGTAGGGACTTCTTTTGGAACATTTCTATATGGAATTTCTAATTCTAAACAACGACGTTTAAAATAATCTGATATAATTTTTTTGTTATTTTAAAAAAGAAAGCTACAAGCAATTCGAACTTTATAACAATCATTTCCAAATAATTTCGCGTCGTCTTGTACTATCAAATTTAAAATATGTGTAGTACATTTAAAATGAAAATGATCATCAGCTATTGGACAAAATCTAACTTTTAAAGTATCAATAGCTTTCAAATTATTAGAAGAATTATCTAATGTGCATGTTATTATTTTATCAATAAGTTGAAAATATTTCAAACTTTCCGCTATTGTAGTAGCTATATAGACACCATTTTTAGCCTCGTCAACATATTGATAAGAAATAATTCTTTTTTTGCATGTTCCAATGGTGATCAATCCAATGAACCGTAATAGTAAAATAATCATTAAGTAATACACTACGACCCATATCAAAAGTAATATATATTTTACCATCAAACTTTTTAAATAATCAACGAAGAAAATGACAATGTTCAACTTGATATTTAAAAATATCACTTTTGATTGTATTTCATGAAAAATCTTTAAAAGAGGAATTATAAACTCGTTGAATATAATGAATAAAACCGAGGGTGAAGCAAAACTAAAAGACAAACCCATCACAACAATCATTTTTGCCAATTCTTCTCTATCTACATTTTCACTATATGTCGATGATGATCTTGGGGCAACCGGGTTAGACATGTTTAAATGAGTCTGAACCATATTACCTCCTACAGATTCTTCCGGCAATGCTGTACCATCTTTTTTTTGCCTTAGCCTCCATTTCTAGACGAATAAATTCTTTACTAAATTTTGTCAAATGCTTACTTAGCAATCTTGTCCCGTCATTATTTCCCTCGGTCAAATATTTCATAACTTTATGGCATCTATTGCAAGTAGCAGTATTTTTTTACCCTATCATACTCCATAAATTTCCAAACCAAAGACCTTTTAGTACGTTTGGTATCTTTGGCCCTAGTAAATTCCGACAAAGAGGGAACTTCATCATCTTGTTCCGATAATTCTGTAACCGGACTAGTAGGGGTAGGGACCTCACCTAACTCTTGTTCTTCTATATCATCTTCTTCTGGTAATTCTCATCACAAATATCATAAAGCCTACTTAGGGTCTCATGGTCTAATTATGTACCTGAGTGAATATCATAACCATTGGGTTGTGATAAAGAAGTTTCATTAACATCACTTAAAAATCTAGAAGGTAATGAAGTACTAGCACTATTTGTTTTTTACCCTTACGAAAAACCTTACGAAGCATTGATTTTTTACCATTATTTTTTTTACTACCTTCCATAATTAAATTTAAATATAACTAAAATATTAAAAACAAATAATATAAATATTATAATAAAAAAAAATAAAAGTAAATAAATATAGCTATTTAAAAATAAAATATAGAGGTTAAAGTAAACAAATAGAGAGATTAAAGTTGGAACTAATGTATCAAACGTCTGCGTAAAAACAGACATATACCAAATATCAAAAATCAAAATTGAAAGATGATAGTTGAAGCTTGCAATATCTTCAAAAAATCTCCAACTCCAATTAGCTAATACCCCAATTATAGAATATTAAGAGAATGATAAAGAGTTTTCTAGAATTTAATAAATTAGAGAGAGTATGTGAAGATTTGTGAGAAAAAAGAATGGGTATAAGGGGGTATTTATAATGAAAAAATGGTTAGGGGGGAGAAGGGTGTTTTGGGAGGGTGTAGGAGGGGGTTAGGAGGGTTGTGGGACAAAATAGCCGTTGGTGGCCCCCCAACGGCTATAATTTTTTTTAAAAAATCTAAAATGAAATACGACCATTTATCGGACCGAAATTGGGTCAATCGGTACCGGGTCAATCGTTGAAAAAACTAATTCTGCACCAGGACCGAATGCCGGAACATCGACTATCGGTTTTAACCGAAGCTACCGATATCGGGTCGGATCGTTACCGATATCGTCACCGAAATTGGATCGAAACAGGTTTGGTCTGGTCCGTTGACAGGCTTAGGGAGTATTGATCACTTTGGCTTCCTCCATCTTGAACTTCTTGAGCAACACTTTCACATACTTTTGTCGGTGAATCATGGTACCAGTTGGAGTTTGCTTAATTTGAAGTCCTAGAAATAAATCGAGCTCTCCCATTATGCTCATATCAAATTCTCCATTCATGATTTGAGCAAATTCTTGAGTCATCTTGTTATTAGTGGATCCAAAAATGTTATCATCAACGTAGACCTGAACAATCAGAAGATTCTTCCCATTAGACTTTAAGAACAAGGTGTTGTCAATTTTACCTCTTTAGTGTCCATGTTCTAGTAGGAACTTTAAGAGTCTATCATACTAAGATCTTGAAGCTTGCTTCAACCCATAAAGTTGTCTATCTTGTAGAAATGATCAAGAAATTCAATAATCTCAAAACCAAGAAGTTGTTCCACATTGACTTCTTCTTTCAGATTTCCATTTTAGAATGCACTCTTCACATCCATTTTATACAAGGTGAATTCCATAAAAGAGGCAAATGCAATAAGTATCCTGATAGCTTCAAGCCTTTCCATAGGAGAAAATGTTTCATCATAATCAATTCCTTCTTCTTGATTGTACCCTTGAACCACCAAATTTGTTCATCAAATTTGTTCCTATATACCCATTTTGTTCTAATAATAGTTCTATCTTTTGGAGGAGGGACCAGGTGCAAACTGATGAAGGTCTTCTTACATTGCCAGTATCCAATCTTTTTCTAGGAGAGCTTCTTTCACCTTTTTAGGTTCAATCATTAATAAAGAACTGAATGCACATAGGTTTCTGAGTCCTAATCTTGTAGTGATTCCTGAGGTATGTTCTATGAGAACATTGTCAATTAGATGAGATCCTTTATACTTGTCTAGTCCAACCTTTTCATATGGGTTCTGCTACTTATATGATTCGTAATTCTTGAGGATTGAGTCCACCGGTTAGCTCTTTCTAGATCTAACTTTAACCTAGAGTTTTCTTGATTAAGCTTTCTAACCTTTTCTCTCTTACTAAACAAGTCTTCATTCCTTTGTTTAAGAGTAGACTCAATCCTTAGAAAATCATCATATACACTCTTTTCCCCTTTTTAATAGTAGAGAGTTGAAATACTTCTGACTTAAGAGCTAGGATGGTTGCACTATATTGGTTCACCTGTTCTTTCAGAGTATAATTTTTTCTTCTCAACAGTGTTCTTGCCTTTTTCAATATCTATGAATTCATATTTGAGACTGGCAAGAGCTTTGAGTTTTTTTCTAAGAGAAAAGATGAAGTTTATCTTTGAGTTCAAGTAAGCTTACCTTAAATTTTCTTTCCTCTTCCTTTTCCTCTTCCTCAAAATCAGAGTCACCTATCACTATAAAGGCGGTTTCATCTATTTTACTATCAGATTCTTCAGACCCCTAAGCAGCTACTCACCTTTGTGTTTAGCCTTTTGTTCCTTCTCCATTCTTTCCTTTCTCCAATCATTTTCCACAATGGATAGTCCTTGATCATGTGATCAGTTTCCCCACATTTAAAACACCTACCTTGAGAATGTTCATTAGACCATTGCCTATTACCTGTTCTTTTCCTGTCATTCCTGTCTTCTCTTTTGAAGAACTTCCTGAAGTTCTTGGTGATGAAAGCCACTTGTTCTTCATCCAAATCTGAATCATCACTGTCAGATGCTTTTAAAGCTAGTGACCTGTCCCTGGTTTCAACCTTTTTGAGGTACTCATATTTATCTCAAAGGTCTTTAAGTTTCCTACCAATTCATCAAGGGTCATGTTGGTGAAGTTCTTTACTTCCCGAATAACAGTTACCTTGACATCCCAATTTTCCTTTGGAAGGATTTTCAAAATTTTGTCTACTTGTTCTTCGGTGGTCAAGGTTTTTACCAAGAGGAGAGTTCATTGACCAAGGTGGTGAGTCGAGTGATCATCTATTGTTGAGTTTTACCATCCTTCATCTTGAATGTTTCATACTTAATAAATAGCATATCAACTCTGAACTTTCTCACCTAAATAGTTTCTTCATATGCATTAACTAGTCCATCCTAGATCTGCTTAGCAGTGGTACAACTTGAAACTCTATTGTACTTATCAGGACCAAGACTACACACAAGTATATTTTTGGCTTTCACATTTTTTTTCAGGGTAGTAAGATCATCAAGAGTGAACTTAGTTCTTGTTTTTCTTACCTGCTCTCCTTGCATTATCTTCATAGAGATTGTAGGTCCTGCAATTATTCTATCCCATAATTTATAGTCTTTAGCCTTTATGAAGTCTTCCATGCGAGCCTTTCACTTTATAAAGTGAGACCCATTGAAGAGAGGGGGACGTGTGGTGGACTGTCCTTCACAATTCCCAGTAGGAGGTACAGAATTCATCTTGATCTTATCTTAAGGTTTTAACCTTTTAATAAGATAACCTGCTCTGATACTAATTGATATTCTATATGCCCTAGTGTTTTAGTGATTTGTAGATAATTATTTTCTATGGATGAAATGCGTTACCCAACATGTTCCATTGACGTGATGAAAGCAGTAAAAAAAGAACATAATTTTTTACATGGAAAACACCAGCTTACAATAAATGTAAAAAATCACGACATGTACCTCTACAAGATTTAACCCAATTTCAGTAAAATAATGAGCCACTCAAATAACGATTACAAACTATGTAGCTTAAAGGAATTATGAACTCTAATTCCTAAGATCACATAAGCCACCCTTGGCTTGTGTTCCCAAGTCTTCAAGTTATCCCACCTTGATGAATAACTTCTAATCCAGTTTATAACACACTGAAATTATGAAATTAGATGATTACAACTTGAAGAACAATCTTAATACAATTAAGCTAAACCTATAGCTAGAGTCTGCTATGTGGACCTGTTCCTTCTAGGAGTTCTTCACGCAGCACCTTAAGAATCAATCTCTGATTATTTTTTTAATTGTATGAGTCCGCAAATGACTTTGTGGAAGCTCTTGGATATTTATCGATGTAGATACTTGCTTCCTTCATGTCGGCTTGCTTTTCCTTCTAAGGAATCACATTTCTTTTTTGCGTCTTACTTTGAGAAATCCTAATCCTTTTTGGAGACCCTTTGTCACCTTCCTTTTGATTTCCTTCCTTACATGGATTCATATATTTTTGATATCCTTTCATCATAAGGAAATTGTGTCTTAATTTAGCTCCATTACTCTCCTTATCTTGTGTTGCTTGTGTTCTAAATCAATCGATCATTAGCATCTCAACTACAGGTTTAACTTGTGCTGATAGACCAGGTTAATCTACCTGTTTCTTGCATCTGCTTCACTGCTTTGTCAATATTAAAAAAAACTCACATGCCAATATAGTGCAACTTTTCAAAACTATTACTTCTTTTCCGAAGCAGTACCTATTGACTATAAATCTGATTCTTCCTCAGATATTTGGTATGAAACTTTCCATATACTTCTACATTTCTTCTTAAAAATTCAAGTGTGGTTTGTTGTCAATGATTGAGTTCACTATTCAACAAAATTTGAGGTACCACTACTCTGATGAAGTAAATCGTTCTATCCTGGGAGGAGATATTCCATAACCTTGAGTACTTGAGGGGAATAATTTCCTTAAGAACACACTGTGAATTCATTGGGCTTGATTTAATTCTTTCTATTTTCGCTATACTATTTTCTGAAATAGGTTCAAACTTTCTTTGTTGATTATGTATTTCAAAAACAAATTAGAAATGACAATCTTAAGAAAATCATTATATATACTTGTTTAAATCTGTATTTGATTTCTAAAGATCAAAACCTCATAATTTTCTTCTCCATTTGAATTTTATATTGATTTGAAGAATATAATTTTTTTTTTTAGGATTTAAAGTTCAATCGTTTAGTGATTTGAAGAATATAAAAACTTCGTTGTTGGCTAGAAATAGTGTGAATAAAGATACAGTCTTTAATATATTTATTGTTAGTATTCTTTAATACTAAATTATGTGTCAAAATATTGACAAAAAAATGATGAATGAAACAAAATACCAAAATCATTTAGTTGTGAATGGCGATGCCCCTACGACAACAACTGTTGTGTCATCAAATCGTACAACAGTTGCGCCAGCAATGGCTATGGAAGAAAAGCCAGGAAAGTTTCTAGGAATAGACTTCAAGCATTGGTAGAAAAAAAATGTTCTTCTATCTTACTACATTAAGTCTACAATAATTTATTAGAGAGGATGTTCCTGTCTTGATAGAAGAAACTCCTAATAATGAGAAGTTTGTGGTAACTGAGGCATGGAAACGTTCTGGTTTCCTTTTCAAAAACTACATAATCAATGGTGTAGAGGATGTCTTGTATATCGTCTTCAGAGTGTGTAAAACTTTAAAAGAGTTGTGAGATGCTTTTGAGAACAAATACAACAAATAAGATGTTGGATTGAAGAAGTTTGTGGCTCTAAAATATTTTGGACTTTAAAGTGGCTAACAACAAGATTGTCATGTCCCAAGTCCAAGAACTACAAGTCATCATTCATAATCTTCTTGCGGAAGGAATAAGCAGTTTTAATATTTTCATTATTAAATATATTGATTATGTTGCTAGCTTTAAACTTAACTTAGAAGTTATGATCACATATAGGTGTTTCAAGTAGCAGTCTTTATTGAAAAGTTGCTTCCTTAATGGAGAGACTTTAAAAATTACTTGAAGCATAAATGCAAGGAGATGACTCTTGAAGATTTGATTATTCGTACAAGGATAGAAGAAGATAACAAGGCTACAGAAAAGAACTCTCATGCAAATTCAGCAATAGCGGGAGCAAATATTATTGAAGAAGCACAAACAAACAACAAGAAGAGAAAGAAGTTGTCTGGACCAAAGGAAAATCTGCCTAAGAAATAATTCGAAGGTAATTGCTCTAATTATGATAAATTTGGTTACAAGGCTCTGAATTATTAGGTTCCAAAGAAAGAAAAGAAAAAAAAGGTCAAACAAATAGGGCTGAAACAAATGAAGAAGTGGAAAACTTATGTGTCATGCTTTCTAAATGCAACTTGGTTGGCAACAAAAGGGAATGGTGGATAGATTCTTGTGCCACCGATCATGTGTATGCTAACTAGGACTTATTTGTATCTTATGCTCTTTTGAATCCAATGAGATGATTTTTATGAGAAATTTTGATACAACAAAAATTGAAGAAACATGCAAAATATGCTTGAAAATGACATCTGACAATGTTGAGGCTTTAAATAATGTGCTTCATGTTCCTGAATTGCGGAAGAACTTGATCTCAACATCACTTCTAATCAAAAAGGGATTCAAGTGTGTTTTTGTTTCTGATAAGGTTGTAGTTAGTAAAAATGAAGTGTATATAGGAAAAGATTACCTAATTGAGGATCTTTTCAAATTCAATGTAATTTCTAGTGAAATGAATAAAATTTTTGTATCTTTTTACTTGCTTGACTCTAATGATTTAGGCTTATTCGTTTAGGACATGTCAATTATAGAACTTTGCAAAAACTTATTGTAATGACCCAAATTATCATTAAGCTAAAAGAGGGGGTAAAATTTGTATTTAGTCTCTCCTTAGCCAATTTTGAGAATTTCAGGGCTAGTTTAGGATGGGACAATTTTTGAGGGTGTGTTAGTCAAATGAAATATGGTATTAATATGATAGTTGGTAGTGATGTTTGATGTGATATTTAGATTGACAATGAGTTTAGGGAGCCATAATAACTTTTGACACCTGAAACAGAGTTATAGAACTCCAGTTATAGAGTTTATCATAGAGGGGTTGATTCGCGATGTCAAAATTCGTGAAATGTGTTGTAAAATAAAAAAAACTGAAGAGAGGTCCCGAGTTTCTGCCTCAGACCACTGCAGCCGAAAAAGTAACCGTTATTGTGGTACTGCTACAGTGGACCTCTATTTTAAGGCGCAAATCACTGCAATGGTAATTTAACCGTTGTAGTGTAAATAAACTGTTGCAGCAGTAACACACACTGTTTGACAGTTTTAAAACCCATAAAACTTTTTTTGTTCCCCACTTTCTAAAAAATACAAAGGAGCTTTGGGGAGGCAATTTTCTGAGAGATTTTGGAGTTTTTTTTTTTTTAAATCTTTGGAGGTAAGTTGTTACATTCTAACTTGAATTACTTCACATAATCGTGGGAAATCACTAGAAAATAAATTTGTGGTGGAATTTAGGGCTTAAACCTAGTTCATGAAATTGAGGTGAAGTGAAAATAAGTATAAAATTAGTAAATAATGATCCGAAGGTGTTAGAAACACTAATGGGTGTAGAATTATGGTTGTTCATGTGAATTCAAATAGGGTTCATGAGGTTTTAAGGATAGAAAACCCTAAGATGATGAAATAGTGCATGTTTATGATTAAAATTAGTAGGTATTGATTCCTAGTAGTTAAAAAGGGATGAATTATTGAAATGGGTGTGTGTTCTTGTTGTTATAGATCAAGAACAAGTCGAACGAGAAGGAAAAGGAAAAAGTGTGGATTAAAGGTGACTTTGAGCAAGGATTCAAGGTAGGTTATGGTTTATTGTAGCAATTAGACTTGCTTGACTCTATGCTTATTCATGAATTGAGTATTTGTGATGGCTTTCGAACACTACTTGTGATTATTGACTGCATTGCATGTTCATATACATTGGTGTTGAAAATGTTGTAAAATGCTAATAAAAATGATGAGGTAATTCATGATGTTCATGAGGATTATTGATGATGTTGATGATATTGAGAGGTGCAAGAAGAGAAGATGTGCACATCTTGCATTCATACATTCAATCACATGCTTGAATGTTCAGTTATGATATTTTGTTGTGGTGAACTTGTTGCCGAATTTAACTAAGTGTAAATATACATGATTGTGAGCTTGTATTCTCCTTAAAGTGAATTATATAATTGAATGACTGTCTTTGATTATAAGTTTTGTGATGATCGCTTTACATCTATTTGATTTACTTATTCATATGGTGTCGGGTTGAGTTGATCTATGATGCCTACCAGTACGTGTTATTGTACCAAGCTGCATGTGCTTTTCTTTTTGTTGAGTGCAGATCGTGTTTCGGCATTTGAGACAAGACATCGCCTTTGCTAGCATTTCAGACTCAGTTTCAAGGGTGAGCACCATGACCAGGCAGCCTTTGGATCTTCTTATCATTGTTCATGTATTTTAATTTGGGACTAAGCCATTCCTTTGTTATTTCATTATTGGATATTCTATTAGTTATCTAGTTAGACATTTTAGATATTTTTGTACAGTAACTTTAGGTCTTGGGGATGTAATAAATAGAGGATTTCGCACTTTATTAGTGACTTAATGATTTTGTTGGTTTGACATCTTTATTCATTCAGTTAATAATGGAGTTTTAAAACTCATTTGTGGGTGAAGTTAGTATAAGGTGAAAATGAATATAACATTTGGTTAATTGAGGGTTAGGTTAAGTATAGTTCTCCCGCCATAGTTTAGGGTGGGTGCCAATCATGATCATTTGGGTCGTGACAGAGATGGTATCAGAGCACTGAGTTCATAGATCTAATCGTACAAGAACAGGTCTTGTAGAGTCCTGCGCAATGGTACAAAGATGTCTGTACTTTTCTTCAGGAGGCTACGGGCTTTAGGAAAAGAATTCCTTCCACTTCCTTTCGTGCTATTACTTGGTGCCAATTAGTATCTGGTGATCCAAAATGGAATTATCATGATTGACTATGTAAAGTCAAAAGATAATTGGATCTACTTACGAAAGGCCTAAAAGAGAGATATTTGAAAGATCATCAAGGGGAATGGGCTTAAAGTCTAGGAGAAGTGATTATAGTGGTAAGTCTACCTAGTAGACTGGAGAACCCAAGATCTAGTTTCAAGGAGATCAAACAGAGTAATGAATAACAATTCAACATTGTTAAATAACTCAACCCATTCTCATGATGAAGACAATGTTAATAAGTGTAACAACCCTCTTCGTCGTTATGTATAAGTTCTATATGTAAAATCTAGCATCTAAATTCCTTTCGATTTTGAAGTTACGAATTTCAGGCTAGGTTAGTTTCTATCAATTTTGGAGCAGGGTATAGTCTAGGGAAATTTGGGAATGATTTTGACCAATTTGGTGGGAATGGTATTGATTCCTAGTTAGCTAAAACGATAAGAAACCCACAGGAATTTATGAAATCGAATTTGAGTTTGTAGCACTCCCGAAATTGACCTTAGCATAAAGGGCATTATTTGGAATGTCCCAAGATCAAGGTGTGCTGTAAAAAGTAGAATTTTTGGGTGAATATGGACATTCTGTCGCATCGACACTGCTATAACGGTGAGCGCTATAGCAAAAAAATTACTGCAATAGCGGTGGTCAAAGCGTTCAACGCGGTCTATATCGCTATAGAGATCAGGTACCGCTATAGCGGTGAAAATTGCAGCTTAATGGGAAAATTCCTCAAAATAGTTTATTATTTCCAAAACTCATTTTGGGGCAAGAGAAGGGCGAATTAGGGCGAAACTCATCACATTTCCTCTGTTTGACTCCATTAAGGTAAGGATTTCATCACCATTAACTCGTAGTTAATTGTTAAGCGTTAGAATCTTTAATTTATGGAGTTTGGGGAGGATTTTAGGGCAGATTTTTGGTTAATTGCTGGTGCAAGGGAGAAATTAAGCAATAGGTTAATGGATATCGATTATTAAATATTTAATTAGCCTCGCTTTCAGTTAATTCACTAAATATTCCATGAAATTGGTAATTTTAGATGGATTACAGGGGAAAAAGCCCTAGAATGGTAAGGGAATGATCATTTACTGAACTTAGGGGGTTGGGTGTGAGTTATAAATCCCAACATATTAGGTAATTTCGTTAATACGATATTTATATGCATGTTTTAGATCACAAGCAAGCAGAACTAGCACCGAAGGGCAAAGCTCAGGCTTAAAAGTTGTGCAAGCTTGGTTCGAGGTAGGTGATGGTATTGTAGTTTAATACAACTTTTATTATATGTGCATGTTAACTACTTTATAGTATAGTTGGTTGATGCATGTTGTTTGTATGGTCAATACAATGGTTTGCTTGCTTATGACTTGGTATGACTTATATTGTGAAAAGTGAAATGTTTTGGTATTTAGGACATTCTCACAGGTTATGGGTGATATAAGGATGATAGACAATCAAGTCTGGGTTTTGGTGCATTTATGGTAATTTTCCCCTACAAGTCATGGCTAGAGGGTGGGTAAATTACCCTTAGAGTGTATGTACGTGATTCAGGTGAGTTTGACGGTTCCATAAGTGAATCAGGGAATATGTAATTTCTCATACTTGACGGTTGGTTTTCTGATTTTGACTTGAATTGACCTTATTTCATTTGGTGACACTTGTTGACTTGTTAGCTTAAGTCAGAACTATCGTTTGATGTTGTATGCTAAGTGTATAATGTTGTAAGCATGCATTAGCTGATTGTACTGTATTTTAGTTGAATGTTCATATTTTCATCTTGGGTTTGCCAAATGACCCTACCAGTACACTATTGATTTCTTATGTGCTGATACTACACTTGTATTTACTTTTGTGAGTGCAGTGCATATTCTAGCAGCTCATGCGAGACCTCATTTGTGAACCCAGCATTTGACTTCGAATGTCAGGGTGAGCGGCATGTTCGAGCTACTATAGAATCTATCTCTATTAGCATAATTCCTTATTTTCTGGACTTATGATTTCATTCAGTTTTGGGGCTGCATCCCCTCTCTTGACTTTCTTATATGTTTTGGTACAGACGACTTTCGGGTCCTAGGGCTGTTTATTTTTAAGAACAATATTTCCCCTTCAGTTGTACTTACATTTTAATTCTAGTTTGATTATGTTGATGGATTAGTGGATTTATTCTCTTTAAGTATTGATCTTAAGATGATGTTTGGGGTTAATTGGTTCTCCCACCGGGTGAGCAGTGCGGGTGCCACTCACGACGAGTTTGGGTTGTCACAAAGTTGGTATCAGAGCCTAGGTTTGTTGATTTTGTTTTACAAAAATGGGTCCATTAGAGTCTCGCAGAGTGGTATGGAGACGTCTTTACTTTTGTTTGGGAGGCTATAGGACTTTAGAAAATCTGTCTTTCTTGCGTCTTTCGTGCTATATCTTTATTCCAATTGGTATCTGGCAATCCAAATTGGTATTTGATCTCTCCACTCTTTTGTCCGCAGATGGTGAATACTAGATCTAACAGAGCCTACGCAGCTGCCCCAGCACTGGACGCTCCGATTAAGGAGCCAACTGTGAGGGAAAGAGGACCAATGAGGGGGAGAGAAAGGAGAGGAAGGGGAAGAGCCACACCTGCCAGGGGTGGAGTTCGAGCAACTGCTGACCATGTCCATGAAAGGTCAGTATCCCCTCCCCCACCTCAGGATTATTTTGAGGAAAGGAAAGCAGTAAAGGAGCAGGAGATGTATCCCTAGGTGGAGGCACTAGCAGGGGGTCAACTCTACCCCCATGTCCGCTAAAGTTGTGCAGCAAGTGCTGGCTTTTCTGAGCTTCTTGGCAGGGACTGGAGCCACCCCTATTATTCCAGCTTTTTAGGCTCCAACTGGGCACCCTACTATTTCTATGGCTCCTCAGATGGTTCAGGCTTCAGGGACAGATGCTTTTCCTAATCCAGTCTTGGGTTTTGTGATGACGGGTATGGAGCATGATCTGCTGACTAAGTTTGGTAAGATAAAATCGCCTACGTTTGAGATTGCTTTTGAATTTATCATTGATTTATATAAGAGGTTGCATAAGATTGGTATTCTGAAACAATGTGACTTTTCTGCTAGAGAAAGATGCTAAGCAATGGTGCAGGGCGTATGTTGAATGCCAGTCATTATTTTTGCCTTTCTTGACTTGGGAATAGTTTCATGCTCTATTTTTGGATAGGCATATGCCTCGTGCCCTCCATTATCATAAGAAAGATGAGTTCTTGGCATTGGAGCAGGGTGATATGTCAGCTGCAGCTTATGAGGCTAAGTTCCATGCCTTATCTCATTATGCTACTCAGCTATTGACTACTAAGGTGGAGCGGATTCTTTTCTTTTTTAAGGGTTTGAACTATGATCTTCAGGTGTTGACTATGCAAATAACTTCTGTAGGAAAGAGGTTCAATGATATGACAGAGTATGTGAAGAAGCTGGAAGGAGTGGCACAAGTGGGACAGGATAAGGTGTTGGCCAAAAATTCCTAAAATATTGAGAATTTCAGTGGGTCTTATTCTAAGGGCCACGGCCAGCAGGCCTTTCTATTCAGTTAGTTCTTCCAGCTTCTACTGTGGTTCCAGCTAAAGGTTCTTCTCAGATAGAGGTTGTTAGAGGCCAAGAAGCTTCTTACTCTTTTACTAGTTGGACTTCTCTTGAGCGGGGTTGTTATTATTGTAGAGTTGTTGGTCATTTTAAGAGGGAGTGTCCTTTGAGATACGCGAATGGCCTGGCACAGCAACAGACTTGGGCTGTAGTTCTAGCAAGTAGAAGAGGGGGTAATGGCAGAGGTTGTCATGGGATATCAGACAGGTGGTCGAGGTGGTAACTGCGGCGAGGGGGGAGGAGCGCAACCAGGGAGGGAGTTAGCTCAGATTGATGACCGGGCCTATTGTTATGTATTTTTGGGGAGGACTGATGCCGAGGATTCTGATACGATGATCACAAGTACTATTTTTGTCTGTGACTAGATGGCTTCTATTTTATTTTATCCAGGGTCTACTTATTCTTATGTATCTGTCCAGTTTGCGGTGGGTATGATTCTGATTTGTGATGTTCTTGACCATCCTATTTATGTGTCTTCTCCGGTTGGTAAGTCTGTGATAGTAACACATGTTTTTCGTGCTTGTTCTGTGTTGTTTGTGGGTTTACAAACTTGGGTAGATTCAATTATTCTGGATATGTTGGACTTGGATGTAATCTTGGGTATAACCTGATTATTGTTGCTCCCAACCGCACACGAACGTGTATGTGGTCGTGCAAGTAATAAAATAGCTCTTACGAGTTGAATATCGATGCCACAGGGACTTGTGTTTAGCAGATGATCCAATTTAAGTATTACCATTGACGTTAAACAAGTGCAATTCGTAACCAAGAAGAGTTTGAGTTTGTTTCTATAAAATAAGTAGCAAGAATAACAACGGTACGAAATTCGTATTGTAAACAATAAATGTAGAGTTCCAAGATAGAGGCATTTACTTCACATTCATGCATAACTATGGTTTCTAGCCAATGTTGGTGTTTATCATGATTATTGATCTACGGGGTTCAGATTTCAACATGGGAATGGTCATCCTCTAACTCATATACCCAAATTAATCTCAAAACTACATCATTGAGTGGGGATGTGATTCTTTAATTCGGAGGCAATTGCTTTTCTTCCAGTTTCATTAACCAAGTGGGGCGATAATCGCTACTTAAAAAAAGTTTAAAACCACTTTTGACGTCCTAGGGGGGAGACGACGCATGACCACTACAGTAGCTACTCATGATGGATGGTGTGAGGCACACCATTTTCCATGCCTTGGGAGGTGCGGTGCATGCCCCCTCCCCTACTTTGGGAGGTGAGGCACATGGCCCATCCCTAGGGTAAGGATGCATCTGAATCTTCTCCGTTTCTTCTCATCCGCCTGTTACTTGTTTCCACACTCCTTGTGGCTTGTTTGTAGGCTTCATTTAGATTCCATATCTCCTCCATTGGTCTCCTATAACAAATCATAACAAAAATAAGTCTATACAACACAATAGATCTCATCAAAGTACACTAGAACAAGCATAGCTCAAGCTAGCGACACTAGTTTTCTCTTCTAAACTCTATTTGATCATTTTGACTCTAGACTTATTTCAAATGTACTTTAAACACTCTAAAAATGTACTTTAACACACAAATACACATATAAACACTTTATAACTCAATAGGTACATCAAGTTATTCTCAAAACTAAGTTAAACGTGCATAGATAATGACACTTAGGAGTATAAATACGCCTAAGATCACAACCCCACACTTAAAGCCTTGTTCGCCCTCGAACAACTCTTTACATTAACCAATCAAAGACTCTAACATCACTACTACAACTAAGACACTCAAGCTAGAACTACACAGACCACATGAATAGCAAGTTCTACATTTGGCATGTCATATTACAACTTTGAAACGCATGAATACTACCTCAAAACCTCCTAGCCTCAAGAATTGACTCTATCAAGTTGGAAAAATCATGCATATTACTCAACAAAGAGATCATATATGTCACCTATCTATCATCAAACATGTACCCTCACCATAAGATATTCATCCATATTCACTTACAAATATGCAATTTATCACAAGAATGGGTGTAAGAACCAAATTCCGCTCACTCTCACAAAGAATTCACATGTCACATAAGATGAACCATAAGCTTGCCCTTAGCTTGTAATAAGGACTTTACTAGTTGTAATGTAGGCTAAGGGATATGTGGGAACTATTTGGTCAAGAATAGTGACTATCTTTCCTAAGTGCTTTAATACACTACACTTTAGATTAAACTCATCTCCAACCAACCTATCTCACACCACCTTCATTTCACCAACTCTCTTTTGTTTTGCCCCATCTGTCTAAGCAAGCTTACATATATTCAGTATGGAGTATTTGCTATCAACCCATAATTCACTTATTTTGATCAATTTTTTTCATTACATTACTCCCTATCAACAACACATAAACCTTTTCAACATACCAAAAGCTATTTCCTTGGGGCTTCAACTTCACTTTTTTCTTCTTCAATTTTACACTACTTAACATCTTAATTTCTCAACTAAAGTGCTTAGGAGTTTTGGATCAAATTGCGGGAAATTGAAAGAAAAGGAATAAGGTATATATAAGGCTGCCAAAGCATAGGCTAAAGGCTCAACGGGCCTAACTAGGATCATGCAAAAAGGGTAGACAACATAGGCATAAAACATGGCTATAAAAGAAATGCCTATATCATCTCCTAAACTCAATACTCTTTATTTCGCTTTGCAAACACACCGGGCAAGTTCTAGACATCAATATGCAACATGGAATATAACAACAACCTCACTCACACTTGACACATATTCAAATCAAGAAGGATCCCTATAGACTCTAAAACAAGCAATTGCAATAATTCAACATTAAGCCAACATCACATAAGAGTCACACAAATGAGCCTAAGTGTCTCAACAATAGTCATCTAATTCACTACTGATGCTTTAATAATCAAAATAATCTTGCATCAAGTAATCATGCATTACATCTAACTAGAGAATCTCTAAAAAAATTAAAATTGCTCCTAAGAATCAAAAAGGATACTGGGTTCAAAGGCTTCCCCTCGAAAAGGAACCGAAAAGAAAAAACTAGGGGTGGATGAAATGTGCTTCTTCTACACAATGAAAACATAAAACAAACAAAGATAAAATCTATTTATAATTTTTTTAAATTTAGTCAAAAACTAGAAAATAATTCAAAACAAAAATCCTATAACGCACTTCACCCTAAACAAATTGAAAGATTTACCACCCCACACTTAAAATCACATTTTGTCCCCAAAGTATAACTCAAAGAGTAAAGAAAGATAAATACTCCCTGAGGCCTTTAGGCCTATCTAGTTGCATCATATCTATTAATGAGGTCCAATGGACCCCACACTCAGTTTTTACCATGCTTCTTAGCTTAGATCTCAAGTAATCAAACTTCCCCTTAACATGTCAACACAAACCAAAAACAAAAACAAAGGTGATACTAAATAAAAACTAAAACGTAAGAATAACTACCTTAACTTGAGTTGCCTCCCAAGCATCGTCTGATTTAATGTCATGGCATAACTCAAATCACAACTCTCATCCATAGTCTCTCATCCTTTCCTCATACTCAGAGCCTATCTTTTCCTTCTTTTCTGACCTCTCGAGTGCTCACAATTGAGGTCTGCAACTTTTCTTACACCTACCTTTTTTGGAGTCCATTCAAGTTTTGTGGGTTCAGGCTCATTTGTCAACTTGGAAAACTCCATGAGAGAGTTCGAAGAGGTAATTGGTAGTTTGGATTCTTCCACCCCATACTCATCCACTTTCATCGCTGTGATCATACATATATCTCTATAGTGTGAGGGTGTGTTGAGTGTTTTGCACACTCTGAAAACCATCTCTTCGTCATTCAAACTCATCTTGAGTGTACCCTCTCTCACATCAATCAATGTACCACCAGTAGCCAAGAATGTACATCCCAATATGATTGGTACCCTGTCATTTGCAACATAGTCAAGAACAATAAAGTTTGCAGGAATAATGAGCTTACTAACCTTAATGAAAACATCCTCAATGATTCCTTTGGGGACCACTCTAGTTCTGTCCACCATTTTTTGCACCATTGAGAAGGGCCTTGGCTTTCCTAACCTAAGAGTGTTAAACATAGAAAAGGGCATCAAATTGATGCTTGCCCCCAAATCACTCAAAGCATGGACAATATCACTTTCACCAATTTATATGGGGAGGGTGAAACTCCTAGGGTCCTTGAGCTTTTTGGGCATCTTGCTCATGACCACAAAAGTTCACTCTTCAGTAAGTGCTACCATCTCAATATCACCATACCTTCTTTTATTTGTGACCACGTCCTTCAATTACTTATCTTACTTTGGCATTCCCTGCAAAATGTATACAAGAGGAAGGTTAATATGAAGTTCTCTGAATGTATCAAAGAACTTCTTAAAACAAGCATCCTCTTTGGCTTTCATAAGCTTCTAATGGAATGGTGGTGATAGCTTACTTTGAGTTTGCTCGACCTACTTTTCATTAGGGTACTCAGACTTTCCTTTTTTGTTAGCTTCTTTAGACTCAACTTGCTTTTTTGTCTGCCCAGGTATGATTAATTCAACCTGCACCTTATGATTTTTCATTGTAGGTGCATCACCAAAGTCTTTACCACTCCTTAATGTGATTGCCATAACTTGCTTCGGAGCTTGCTCTGTATCACCAGGTAGACCCCTTTGAGGTCTTGAGTTCTACGCCTGATCTAACTAGCCCATCTGTATCTATAGATTCTTCTGAGCTAGTTGCTGATTTTTGATTTCCACTACCATCTGTTCTTGGTTGGCCATAATTTTTTTCAAAGTCTCTTAAATATTGCTGGCTTGAGTGTTATTATGGGCAACTTGCTGCTGTTGAAACTGCTGAGTTTGGACTGATTATTACCCCATGAGTAATTGGGTTGACTCTTCTAGTTGCGGTTGTAAGCATTATCATAGTTCTGATTGCCTCTCTGCTCATTGCCTACAAAATTCACAGAATCTAGATTTGCTCCATATAAGTCTGAAGAGTGACCACTATTACCATAAATTTCACACCAAATCTGAACTTGCTAAACTGCATTAACCTATACCTGATGTTGATCCACACTCAACTTGTTGAACTGAGCCATCATCTGGTTTTGGAAAGTTGCCAACTGTGCAGCCAATGTTGTGACACCATCTAACTCGAGCATACCTGCAGGCTTTTTAGCCATACTTCTAGATACATCTTTATGCCAATCTTGAGGCGAGTATATAGCTCACCATAGGTCATCTCTAATGCCTAACCACCTGCTGTAGAATCTAGAAAAATCTTTGTGTTATGGTCAAGCCCTTCAACAAAAGTATTAGCTGATACCTCATTTGTCTGCTGGTGATGCGGACAATCTCTGAGAAGAGACTTAAATCTTTCCCATGAATGATAGAGATTTTCATCTGGTTTTTGCTTGAAACTTAGGATCTCACTTCTCAACCTTGTAGTTTTACCTGAAGGAAAGAATCGGATGAGGAACTTCTTTACCAAATTGTCCCAAGTTGTAATTGAGTTTGAAGGTTCTGCCTTCAACCATTTCTTTGCTTCTCTCAAGAGTGAGAATGGGAAAAGAGTAAGCCTTACGTAATCTGTGGAGACTCCAGCGGGAATGAAAGTGTCACTGATCTCCAAAATGTTCTGTAGATGAACATGTGGATCCTCATATGACAAGCCAGTAAACTACCAGCTTGTGTGAAATAATTGCACCATGTTCTATTTTAGCTCAAATCTACCTCATGTATCTGGATTTTGAATGCAACAGGTCATATTAGTTGAGAGTGGAATTTCCACTTCACGCAATGTCCTATGGGTTGGTTGTTGTTCATTACCCATTGTTGCAGGAATGGTATCGCCTTGTTGAACTTGCAAAATTAGATAGAAAAGTACGGCTTCTCTCCTTAATTGGTGTAAGCATCGCTCAGATTCAGGATATGGTTCAACCAATTCCCTATCCCTTGCCAACTTGCTCAAGATTCAAACTTGTACCTACAAATTTAGTAGCTAAGACCAAGTTGTTAGCACTTATCAAATAAAATAGTAAAACTGAAAATTAGAAGGTTACTAATTTTCAAGTCCCCGGCAATGGAGACAAAAACTTGTTTCTCCCAAGCACACGCGCAAGTGTACGTGATTGTGCAAGTAATAAAGTAGCTCTTACAAGCTGAATATCGATCCCACAGGGACTTGACTTTAGCAGATGATCCAATTTAAGCGTTACTATTGACATTAAACAAGTGCGATTCGTAACTAAGAAGAGTTTGAGTTTGTTTTTATAAACTAAGTAACAAGAATAATAATGGTCTAAAATCTGGATTGTAAACAATAGATGGAGAGTTCCAGGGTTGAGGCATTTACTTCACATTCATGCATAACTATGGTTTCTAGTCGGTGTTGGTGTTTATCGTGATTATTGATCTACGAGGTTGATATTTAAACTTGAGAATGGTCATCCTCTAAGTCATCTACCCAAATTAATCTCACAACTACATCGTTGAGCGGGGATGTGAGTCTTTAATTCGGATGCAATTGCTTATCTTCCCATTTCACTAACCAAGTGGGGCGTTTAGGTATATCTCTATCCTAACCACAAATCACCCTTTAACAATTAGTATATAACAATTAAATACACAATACACACTCCCTTTATTCTTCATTCCATCCCTCCACTCCTGTGGAAGATGCGATGGATGGAATTATTGAAGGACTATGATGTGACCATTCGGTATCATCCGGGTAAGGCCAATGTGGTGGCAGACGCATTGAATTAAAAAGAAGTAAGTAAGGGTAGCTTGTCATTCTTAAGGGTGTCTTGGAGACCACCAACTAGAGAGTTTCAAACTCTAGCATCTCTGAGCATGCAGTTTGGGGTCTCCGATAGGGGTGGTATGTTTACTAGCGTTAAGATAAAACCTATATTTGTAGATCATATTAAGGCCAAGAAATTCAAATATAAGAAGTTGAATGCACTTTGGAATAAAGTGGTGAGTGGGGAGGTGGTGGATGCCACTCTTGATGGGGGCAGAGTGTTGTGGTTTAAGGAAAGGCTATGCATTAATTAGGTTGGTGATTTGATTTATGATTTAATTTTAGATGCCCATGGTTTGTGTTATTCTGTTCATCGGGACACGACTAAGTTGTACCATGACTTAAGGAAACTTTATTGGTGGCCCGGGATGAAGGGACATAGTGGATTATGTGTCCAACTGTCACAATTATCAGCAAATAAAGTATGAGCTCCAAAAGCCTGCGGGTTTACTTTAGAGGATGCCTATCCCTATATGAAAGTAGAAGCATATCGCCATGGACTTTTTAGTAGGTCTTCCTAAGACTTTGGGGAAGTATGACTCCATTTGGGTTATAGTAGATCGGCTGACGAAATCATCCCACTTTTTGCCAGTTCGGTTAGACTACACCTCTCTGCAGTTAGCAAAAATTTATGTCAAAGAGGTTGTCATACTTCATGGGGTGGGTGCTACTTACTATCATTTTAGATAGAGAAACAAAGTATACTTCCAAATTTTGGGACAGGTTGTATGAGAAGTTGGGTACCAAGCTCACTTTTAGCACGGCCTTTCACCCTCAGACTGATGGCCTGGCAGAGAGGATGATTCAGGTGCTTGAGGACATGTTGAGAGACTGTGTGATTGATTTTGGCAGTCATTGGGATCAGTTCCTTCTATTGTGTGAGTTCTTATACAACAATAATTATAATTATAGCAATGATATGGCACTGTTCAAGGCACTTTATGGAAAGAAGTGTAGGTCACCTATTGGTTGGTTCGAGGTTGGCGATGTCAAGCACTTGGGTACCAACTTGGTAAAAAAGGCTCAAGAAAAGGTAAGGTTTATTCAGACCAAGTTGTTGGCTACTCAAAGTAGACAAAAAGAGTATGTGAACTGTAAGGTAAGGGATATGTACTTCAAGGTTAGGGAGAAAGTTTTCCTTAAAGTGTCTCCCATGAAAGGATTCATGAGATTCGGTAAAAAGGCCAAGCTCAACCCTCGATATATTGGTCCGTTTGAGATTCTTGAGGAGGTGGGTCTAGTTACATATAAGTTAGCTCTACCACCGGGTTTTTCAGGGGTCCATCCAATATTTTATGTTTCTATGTTGAAGCGGTATTATGGGGATGAAGACTATATCATTAAATGGGATTCAGTGCTTTTATATAAGGATTTGACTTATGAGAAGGAACCAGTAGCAATTTTAGATCGAGACATTCAACAATTGAGGACTGGGGAAATTCATTCGGTGAAAGTTTAATGGAAGAAAAATTCGGTTGAGTAAGCCACTTGGTAAATCGAGAAGGACATGTGGGACAAGTACCCTCAGCTGTTTGAGGATACATGTACATTTTCTCCCTCCTTATTTTGGCCATTTTTCTCATTTGATCATTTGGGGACAAATGATGGGTAAATATGTATCTCTTGTAATAACCCTCTTCATCGTTAAGTATGAGTTCTACGTTTAAAATCTTGCATCTAAATTTCTTTCGGTTTGGAAGTTACAAATTCAGGCTAGGCTAGTTTCGATCGATTTCAGAGCAAGGTATAGTCTAGGGAAATCTAGGAATTATTTATACCGGTTTGGTGAGAATGGTATTGATTCCTTGTTAGTTAAGGCAATAAGGAACCTGTAGGAATTTACAGAATTGAATTTGGGTTAGTAAAACTCCCGAAATCGGCCTTAGCATAAAAAGCATTGTTTGGAATGTCCTAGGATCAAGGTGTATTGTAAAAAGTAGATTTTTTAGGTGAAGACGGAAATTCTTTCCCATCGACACCGCTATAGCAGTGAGTACTATAACAGAAAAATTACCGCTATAGCGGTGGTCAAAATGGTCAACGACCGCTATAGTGGTGAAAATCGCAGTTTAGTGGGAAAATTTCCCAAAATAATTTATTATTTCCAAAATTCACTTTGGGAAAAGAAAAGGGCGAATTAGGGTGAAACTCATTGCATTTCCTCTGCTTGACTCCGTTAAGGTAAGGATTTCATCCCCATTAACTCGTAGTTAATTGTTAAACCTTAAAATCTTTAATTTATGGAGTTCGGGGAGGGTTTTAGGGTAGATTTTCGGTTATTTATTGGTTCAAGGGGGAAATTAAGCAATAGGTTAATGGATGTTGATTATTAACTGTTTAATTAGCCTTGGTTTCCGTTAATTCACTAAATATTCCATGAAATTTGTGGTTTTAGGTAGATTACAGGGGAAAAAGCTGTAGAATGGTAAGGGAATGATCATGAACTAACCTTAGGGGGTTGGGTGTGAGTTATAAATTCTGACATGTTAGGTCATTTCATTAATACGGTATTTATATTCTTGTTTTAGACCACGAGCAAACGGAAATAGCACGAAAGGGCAAAGCTCAGGCTTAAAAGTTCTGCAAGCTTGGTTTGAAGTAGGTGATGGTATTGTAGTTTAATCCAACTTATATTATATGTTCATTTTAACTACTTAATAGTGTAGTTGGTTGATGCATGTTGTTTGTGTGGTCAGTGCAATGGTTTACTTGCTTATGACTTGGTATGAATTATATTGTGAAATGTGGAATGTTTTGGTATTTGGAATGTTCTCACAGGTTATGGGTGATATAAGGATGACAGACAATCAAGTCTGGGGTTTGGAACATAAATGGTAATTGTCCCCTGCAGGTGCTGGCTAGAGGGTAGGTATATCACCCTTAGCGTGTATGTGAGGGATTCAGGTGAGTTTGACGGTTCCATAAGTGAACCGAGGAATGTGTAATTTCTCATACTTGATGATTGGTTTTCTCGTTTTACTTGAATTGACCTTATTTCATTTGGTGACACTTGTTGACTTATTGGCTTAACTCTGAACTGTTGTTTGATGTTTTATGCTAAGTGTATTATGTTTTGAACATGCATTAGCTTATTTTACTGTATTTTTGTTGAATGTTCATATTTTTATCTTGGGTTGGCCAAATGACTTTACCAGTACACTGTTGATTTCTTATGTGCTGATACTGCACTTGTATTTACTTTTGTGAGTGCAGTGGATATTCCAGCGACTCCTACGAGACCTCATTTGTGAACCCAGCGTTTGACTTCAGATTTCAGGATGAGCGGCATATTCGAGCTACCATGGAATCTATCTCCATTATCATAGTTCCTTATTTCCTGGACTTATGATTTTATTAAGTTTTGGGGTTGCATCCTCTCTCTTGACATTCTTATTTGTTTTGGTACAAATGACTTTTGGGTCCTAGGGTTGTTTGTGTTTAATTACAATATTTCTGCTTCAGTTGTACTTACGTTTTAATTCTAGTTTGATTCTGTTGATGGATTAGTTGA
Organism: Capsicum rhomboideum; assembly: GCA_031232105.1. Taxonomy (NCBI): domain Eukaryota; kingdom Viridiplantae; phylum Streptophyta; class Magnoliopsida; order Solanales; family Solanaceae; genus Capsicum; species Capsicum rhomboideum. Next base: position 123,176,474 of record CP124713.1, on the reverse strand, counting down.
CTCTTTAAGTATTGATCTTAAGATGAAGTTCAGGGTTAATTTGTTCTCCCACCGGGTGAGTAGTGTGGGTGCCACTCATGACGGGTTTGGGTCGTGATAATAAGCAAAGATAAAACACAAGGTGTAGATATTTTTAATAGTTTCTATGTTTGGAAAGATGTGACCAAATAGTTTATCTATAGTACTAAACATTTAGAAATCACATATATGAGTGTGAAGTGTAAGTTGCTTCAAGGAGAATGATTGTAAAGGCCAATTCTCTATACACTTATGAAACCAGGTAGCGTTCATGGCTGAAACAAACAAAACCATGATAACCATAGATGGTTAAAGGCTAGTTGTATGACTTGTATTGTCTAGGTGTACGACAAATTTTGACCATTCCAAGATATTACTTCTACTGATTGATTGAGTGCATCCAATATAATTTTACTATGAAAATTTCAAAGAAAACCTACTTATCGAGATGTAACTAATCTTTTCTTATATATCACTTCTATTGTATGCTTATGGATAATGCGTTCAAATGATACAGAGTGTTTGACAACACAATAATCAATAACTTTGATCGATAATTTTTTTTACTGTAAACTGTGCAGTGTTTGATTCGGAACATATATAAACCTGTGTGCTAATTTACACCATTGCATGACGGATACGAATCAATACAACAAGGATTCTAATGCATAAACTATAAAGGACTTATTTGAAGATCAATGTAGTAATTACATTTATATTTTTTTCAAATAATAATTGATGGATTTCCCAAAGAAGAAAAAATGGTATAGATTAATAAACCAAATAAAAAAATAATGTATACAAAGAATTAAGTACTTAGTTAAGTACTAGTGATCTATAAACATAACTTAATGTATTCACTAAACAACATTTTTTGCATGAAAATGGATTATTGTTGCCTCTATAAGCAAGATCGATCACAAGTATACCATTAACGTAAGGGCATCCCTACGCACTAAAGCTTCCGCTATGTGCGGGTTCAAGGTTGGACTGAACCATAATAAATATACATAATTAATATGCTAGCGTTCAATGAATGCACTAATCAGTAGGAGTAAAACATATGAATGACCTAATACACTGTCCTTGTTTTCATATATAAGGTGTCAAATTGTTGATTTCGTATAGTAAAGAAAAGGGGGACGTGCTATATCCAAAATGTAGGAAACATAGTAAATATTGTAAAGACAGATGTAGTAGGGGTTGCAAACCATAATAGCAACTAAATATGGCTCTTTGCCCAGACATCGTCCTAGACGTAGGGTAGATCAGAACAACAAGGAACACTTAGACGACGTTTTTGTTCATTGGCTGCAGTAAGTAGATCGAGAAGTTGTCCCTGTATATGGGGAATATGATATCACCAAATTCTATATAAAATTGGCAAGGAAGATGTAGTTTTTGGTACGATAATTGGACCAAACTTGATCCCTTATTTAAATTCCTCCCTAAATTCCAAACTTAACCAGCCAAACTCTCTGAGATGTATCAGGATGGGTAATTGAGGTTGGATAATAGGGATAGACTTCTGCTAGAGCATGTGGCAAGCTTAATGTAATCCCACCTTTAATCCAAATGTTCCTGATAAACATATATGGCAACCTAACAATCATGGTTCCTTCTCAGTAACTTCTGCTTGGAATATAATTAGTAGAAAAGAACATAAAAATTGGGTGGATTTTAGTACTTGGTAGAAGCAACTGCCTTTGCAATCTGGTCACTAGCTAATTTTATCTCAATTGTTGTAGTCTTAGTCTAGGTATATGCTAGTAAAATATAGCAAAATAACTGGAAATGGGAGATGTGAGTGTCAATCATTTTGTTGTTCCCCATGCGCTATGAAATGGGGTGTTTCAATTAAGTGGGAGATATAAAAGACTAGATAAAAAATGGCAGTCTGATCCACTAAAACTCCTATTATGTGCGAGGTTTGCGAAAGGGTCAGACCACATCTAGAAAACTAAATGTGGAGCCAATTATGGTAAGGAACCTGTGAACCATGTCTAATGTTGCTTTTACTGTTTCTCAGGTAATCAATGAAAATTTCAGCAGGATCAAAGCCAAAACCACATGGGACTGCCTTAACAGGATTTTGGAGAACAATATCCAGTTTAGGAAGACCATTATAGTCAGCCAGAACAAACCTCCTCTGAATTACATTAAGCTTAATTCGGATGGTATTTGCAAAGAAAGAAGTCGTGGAGATGGTGGTATCATTAGTGATCACAAAGGACACTTCATCCATGCTTAAACCATGATCACGAAGGACCATTATGGATGAAATTAAGACTTACCCAAGTACCATGAACAATGTAGGATTTACTCTGAGACACTGTTATTGGGAGGATAACCAAACTGTCGACATGCTTGTATCCATCCATTATCCACTCCTATGATCAATCTTAGAGTTTCAGAATTACTAGGTGCAGTAAAAGGAATAATAACAGTAGAGAAATAGGGATTAGAAACTTTTCGCATCTCCGACATGAAAAAATCAGACGTTACTTTTGAACCACCTTGAATAAGTAATATTTGAGCCTAACTGTAAGTCTAGGCATTTTTGTAGGTTTCTTAACCCTCTTTAGGATTCTTAGCACTTAACTTTTGTATTATAGCTAATTGATAGCTACATGCATTTACCTCATCTGCCTCAGGATTTAAGAATAAGTTTGTCTATCCTTCTTTTTCAAGTAAGGGAGTTGACAACATAGTCAAACTACTTTATAGCCCTTGTATTGACATTTTGAATTAAATTTTTTTAAAAATGTATGATTTGATTCTTCTATTTGAAAAACTGACTTAATTGGTTTGTTCATCTTTCCGATAAAAATTGACTCAAACCAAACCTTAAACACCCCTAATCATTTGGTAGTTTTGCACATCCTTTGCCCATAGTAGATGGAAAATTTGACCCTCCCCCAACCCCCGGTCACAACCCCACCTCCTCCCTTTTTTTTTTTACTCAAGAAGAACTAATTATTAAATTAAATTTAAAATAATTTTGCAAGAAACCTTTTCGTATTCCAAAGTAACTTTAGGTCCTCTTGGCACCCTCTCTATTACCAACTCGAGCATATTTCATATGCATGTCTTGTTGTTAACACCATATCTGCCTAGGAGGAACATCTCGAATGTACTAACACTATCAGTATCTAATAAGAGTTAATCAACCATGCTCCAATACTCCATTTTCAATAGTTTCTAAATTTTGGAGTGTTGGACTGTGAGACAAAGTTTCTACTTAAACTTTTTTTTTTTTTAAAATGTGGGATTCGGACCTATGCTAACTTTCACTCATTATACTATTATCAAGATGGTTCAGGATCAAGATGAGTCATAGTATAAAAAAATCATATGGGCAGTAGACTATCAAAAATGAGAAAATTTAGATAATATCAAAACTGTACGATAAAACAATATCATACTAACATCGACAATAAAAATATGACAAAAATTATTCAGGACTAGATGAAAATTAGAAAGAGAACAATCCATGTAGCATCTCATCTTTCCACAGAAGTATATATGTATGTATGTATATGTATATATATATATATATATATAACTACAAAAAGCTAACTCTTAATCTGGAGAGGTATTTGCGTCAATATCAAACCTTCACCTCCACTTTGGAATATCACTAGCACTTGAAAGCAGTTTTGATATAACAAATTTTATGAGAGATGAGGGCATTTACTATCTTGGCTGACTCCACAAAAAACTTTGCAGCAGACGAGCTATTTACCAATACCTAGAACCCAATAGTCACCAGCAATACACTACAACTATGGTCATTATCTTTTTTCTTGAAAATTTGAGTGCAATTATAAGCCCAATTCATAACCATATTCAATGCTAGCGAATCAACTATTGATTTACTAAAAGGGATCTTGTTGCATCTATGTGAGTGTCTTGAAAAATGAACACATTGTCTTGACTAGAACTAATGTCATCCTCCAACGAGAACAAGACAAAGTAAAAGCTTACATAGAAATCAATGATTAGCTACAAAAACTAACATTGTCATAGTTCCAGAAAATACAATATTTTAAAAACTCACATTAGCAAGAAAATGAGAGATGCTACTATCCAGATTTTGATGCTTGAAAATGTAGATCATCTGTTGCATGGGACAACTACTTAAAAAGACATCACATTGGCTCCTCTTTTGTGCATTCATAAAGAATTCAAATAAACATTATTGTTTCACCAGCACCAGATTGTCTTAGTAGCACTCAACACCACACGAATAGGCTCACCAGGGTCACCAATCTCTTTCTCATCATTAACTTTGCATCTTCTCCATTTGTTAATAGGATTGTTTCCCATTAGTGAGTGGTTGCACAAACTCCAGTGTAGAAGTTGTGAGTCATGCATTTAGCTAGCATCCCTATACTTTTCTAAGACTTGGACAAACTACCACACGTGAAATTTCATCAAAATTCTGAATTTTTAGTCAATTAAGTCCAAAATGTCAAAAAGAATGCCACAGATAATATGACCTACATGTCCACTTGTGGAGATAATAGGAGACATCATCAGTTCCAAGTACCCAGGTTGATTTTTCAGATTGGCTATCCACCTTTGGGTGCCAAACCCCAGGACAGTCCTAATCAAAGGGCGATAAAGTTGGTCGATCAAAACATCCAAGGTTTATAGTAGTTCATAGTAGCATACTATATTCACCCTATTTTGGTATCAATAAGAAGAATAGTACCAACATACAGTCATATGTAAAGAATTACTAGACTTATAGGCTGTAACTCATAGCCACTAGGGCGACACTTACCCAACACACACATCCAGAGCCCAATGGACCTCAATCTAATGATATTAGCCATATAATAATAAAGTAAGTAAGGAACCAAGAAAAAACATTTAAAAGGATAGTGCATTAATGTACTGAAATCACAAGCAAAACATGTACATCACAAAAAAAATGTCCAAAACACAGGCAACAAGAAGAGAAAGAGACAACAAAAGAGGCCACAAGCCAGAACAGAGCCTAAGGTCTGTGGATTTTAAGGAGGGGCCTTGTCTAAGGCAGTTGCGAGAAGATTCATGGCCTGTTCTAGACGAGCATAGCTTGCTCTCTGATCTTCCAACATTTGGGCCCTCATCTGGGCATTCTTTATGAAAAATATTAAAGTTGATTTTTTTTAATATCATAGATTCTTGTTGAATTCCCTAGTGTAGTAACTTGGATAATTATATTAAAGAAATATCTAGGTAATTCTAGGTAGAAGAATCTAGAAAGTTATAGTGTAGTTCATGTGTTATTGTAGTTAGAAAAGTCTAGATATTTATAGAATAGAAGATGGTAGAATTGTCTAGGATAGCTACTTTAGTATCTATACTAAATATAGAAACTTTCCTAGGCAAGTATAAATGTGAGAAGTCTTGTACATTTTTAAGTAACCCCAAAACAAACCGAAAAAGCTCAATTCAAGAGGTCTTCTTCCATAATAAAGTTCTTCTTTCATAGCTTCCTCTTCTTAGTTGAATCTTCCAATCTTAGTTGACATTAGACTCTAAATTAAATTCTTTCGCCAATGAATGGGATCCATCCAAAAAGGCTTATGGGGTACATCGTTCTTTGGCCAACGAATGGGATCCATCTGAAAAGGCTCATAGGGTACATTGTTCAAAGCTCAGGCATTTGGTGATCCAAATTGGTATCTAATTTCCTTCACTCTTGTTTTGCAGATGGTGAACATTTATTCCACCAGAGCAACATCGGCAGCACCATCACCGGCTGCTAGTACTGCAGTTTGGGGTAGGCCTCACGCGAGGGGCAGGGAAAGAAGAGGAGGACGAGGGGCAGAACCTATAAGGGGTGGAGCCTGGGCAGCCGGAGAACCAACTAGACAAAGGACACTTTCCCCTCCCACGCAACAAGATGCTCCAGATTTGGTTCAAAATGAAGATGTAGTGGTTGAGGAAGAAAGAGTAGTGGTTACAGAGAATGTGGTGCCTATGTCCGTGGAGTTGATTCATGTCATGACCCAAAATAGGCACGTGATGGCACCTGTTACACCCTCCGGTACAGGTAAGCCTATCCCAACTCGATTTAATAATTTAAGTGATTCAGAAGCGAAAAAAGAGAGAATAAACCCAAAATATAATTATATAGAAGAAGTAAAGACCAAGATACATCCCAGGTCTGGTTATCACTAGTACAAGCCTCTACTAAAGATCCAGATTAATAATAATCGTCTAAAATATCTTAGATGAGAATAAAACATAATACATAAGTAGAAAGATCTGAGAAGTTCTGAATTCCATCAGCAACTACCTCGATCTCCGTGATGCCGACAGTGAAAGTAATGCAATCTACGATCTACCGCTCAAACCAATACCTGCACAGGGTGCAAAAAAAGAAAAATGAAAGGAAAGTAAAGGTGAGTACAAAATTCATACTCAGCAAGCATCATTAATAACCGACCCTAATCTAAAGCGATGGTGACAACCACCGCACCAACTACCAAAGGTTTCCCTAAATGTTCTATATCTAACAAAATACAACATATTAGTCTATCAGGGTAACCCAACATATCAGTCAACAGATTTACCAAAAATAGGGTAGGCACATTGATCTAGGTGAGTCAACACTATCCATATAATATCAACGATAAGGGAGGTCATTTATGAAAAGACTCACTAATACGATATATAAGGCTTAATCAATTATAATCAACCAAGAATATGGGATAAAAATAGGGAGAGTGTACATATATAAGGGTGTAATTCATGCTACCAAAAAGGTGACTATCCCTCCGATCAAGCCACAACCATACCCCACGTGTCATAATATCTCAACCTTCTAATCAATATAAGATGATATAAGATAGTGTAATGAAGTGAAATGAATGCTCAAAAACAATATCACAAACAAGGTCCTAACACAGAAATACAATACAAAAGTAAATACTAACACAATATCAAAACATACCAAGGATGATAATGCAATGCAAATGATGCAATGCAATGTAGTGATGATGATAAATCTTTGAAAGTTATCGCATAACTTTTTGTACATACCTACTGAGCAATGCTGCTTCTCGAGTAGGATCCATGGGGGGTTCGCAACCTATATATTTTTCATAATCTCAATCTCATGTCTCAAATCAACCTTACCAGCATATCCCTCAGTACAGGCGTTTTATAAAATATCTCATTTTCTTACAAAAATCAGAATGTCTCAGTAGTACCATTATCTCATAAATATGCATGCATGATATGAGGATATAATGCTTACACCCAATCAGTAAGAAGATCAAAATCCATTCAATACATGTATAAGTGAGCTTAGAATCAACTCAATGTATCAATAATTCATGATAATAATTTCCACTTGGCACCACCAAAATAAATAGACATGTAGTCATCAATATTATCATTTCCAAGCCCTCTCTCGGGCATCACTATGATGAATATGCAAATAAATGCTCAGATAAGGCCTACAATGTCAAGTTAAGCCCCCACTTGGGCAACACAATGATAGATAAGGCATCCTAATGCACAGAAAAGACCTATGATGACAAGTCAAGCCCCCATTCAGGAGACACAATAATAGATAAGGTATTTATTGTGCAAACATGACCAATAACATCAAGTGAAGCCCCCACTTGGACGACACCATAATATATCCCCTCAATTAAAAAACTATATGCATATAAGCCCCATCTCGGGCACATGATTATAAATAATTACTCAATTTCATAGTGAAGTTCGTGTAAGGCCTTACACAGGCAACGAATCAACAAATCAAAAATACATTATATCGTAAAACTACCCGAACCTAGCTTATTCCCTATGATAAGTCTCATCCACTATTATCAGTTCATTCATGCTCTAAGTATTCTCTAAAGTTCATTAATCCTCGATCATCACAATAAAATCCATTAGACAAGATTCAAGCTCTAAAATAGGCATCCAACATTAATAATTCAAGATCACTAAGTTATCTATCTAGATTCTACCCTAAGGATAATTACAAGCAACAAAGGTAATAATCTGACTACAATCAACCAAAAGACTCTGGTACCCACGGAGATGCCGACATTTCACCTAAGTGGGACCCCAATCCTAAATGAATCATAAATTACAAACAACCAAGCATACATCACATAAACACTTTGGAAAAAGTCAAGGTACATCTCAACTTGCCTTTAAAGAAGAACCGCAAGTCCAAACACTATCCAAAACCTCAATCGGAAGCTTGAATCCCTCAAATCAACACCAAACAAGATCAATCTAGTCAAAAATGACATCTACAACTCAAAAAGAAGCTATCCATACCCATATCGATCATATTTGAAATGGGTCCAAAACAGACCTCAAAAATAGGTTTTAAAAAAAGAAGAGTAAAACTAGAATTTTAGTTTAGAAATACATTCCCCATGGTTAGAGGAACCTGCAGTAGAAAACCTAAGCAAAAACGAGCTTAAAACGAGGTCTAAATTGAAGAAAAATCATTTTAAGCTTTACAAGCAAAAATTCCAAAAATCCATTTCAAAATCGCGATTAAAAGGTGTTTTCAAAGACATAATCCATGGGAAATAAAGGGAATAAGATTTTAGAGGTTACCCACACAAAAATCGATTAAGAAACCCTTGAAAAGCACCTTTCCCGAAGCTTGGAGGTCTAAAAGTAGAGTAAAATAGCGAAAATGGAGCATTTATACTATTCAGGTCCATACCTACGCACCCATAGTCATCCCTTGTACACACAGAGGTCAAAAGTGACCGACCTAAAAATTGGTCTATGCGCACGCAACCCGTTGTTGAGCACGCATATTAGAAATCGACCCGACCCAATTTTACTTTGTGCGCACACACTAAAAAATTTGACCCGACCCCAATTTTAACCTGTACAGACGTACACCTCCATGTGCCTGCACTAAAGGATTTTGTTCTGCATCAGATATCAGCAAACCAACTAATTTGCACAACTCTGAATCCTTCGAACGGACCTTCAGTATTCGTTCGAAATCCCACAGAAATAAACAAATAATGCTACTAGGCTAATTTTGATGTTCTAGAATTAATGGAGACATCAAATTTTTTAAGAGGATCACTTTCAACAAATTAGCCCCCTGGGACCCCTTTAGGCTATTTTCATTGGTTTTCAAACGGAGGGTCAAAATGCAAAATGAAGGCTCGGGACCTAAAACCTAAAATAACCTTGCTACTTACCCAAAATTGACATTTCAGATCTAATGGAACTGTCAGAATCATCATCCGAGGCTTGGATCACAAAATATTGACCAAGGTCAATCTCATTCCTTTATGAATGATTAAAACTACAAATTCATTTAAAACACTTCTGAACGCATCAGAAAAAGTGCCAACCATCCCTACAACTCATAAATGAGATGAAGCAACTACGAAGAAGGGCACAATGGTCAAAATGCAGAAAATTCTAAAAACCAAAAAGAGGGTTATTACAATTCAGCAGGTGTTGGAGTTTCTGAGTAGTTTAGCTGGCACTGATACTACTCCAACTATTCCTGTATTTTTGTACCCAGCCTTACAACATGCATCTTTTGTAGCACCTGAGATGGATAAGGGCTCTGAGACTAGAGTTTTTCCCTGATAGGTATTGGGACCGATGATGAGCATAGACTAATCCATTGAATTCTTACTTATACATAGGTGTTATTATCAAATATATAGTATGATAAGAGTATTGGATGTGATTCGGTGAAACAAGACCCTAACACTTAGTTGAATTGAAAACTCATTTTCCGACTAAGTTCTAGTATAAGATTCTTAGAGGGTCACCTTCAAACAATCATTACTCATAGTGTATAAATATTTAGGTGGCCTAGTACCCACAAAATTAATGTTATTTTAATCTTATTTCCAGCGCATTTGATTTCTTGTTAATTCGGTATTGGGGTAACAGGTTATGACTATAAAAGCTGTCAGTGGCAATGACTCAGACCCTACGAGTCATAGGGTGACCCTATGGGTCATTGGGAGACCTTACGAGTCATATGACTCGTTAGGAAGGAAAATAGAAATAAAATTTGAGTCCTAGGCGAAGACTAGTTACTAGACCCTACGGGTCGTCATGTGAGTCGTCGGGACTGTTACCAACAACTTTTTAGATGATTTTAAAAAGGTAGTTTGGTCCTTTCCATAGTTTTTAACTCTCAACCACGACATGTAGGTCACTAAAATCTATTTATATGAGGTCCTAAAGCCTATTCTTCCCCTAATTTCTCAATAACAAATCAAAAACAAGCCCATAACAAGATCAAGCAAGCTAGGGTTTCAAATCAAGCAAATTTCTTAAGTTCTCCTTCTCAAGAATTTGCCTTCACTCAAGTACACAAGATTTAGTGATGGATTTCTTTCATAATTATGCCTGAGTATTTTAATAATATGATGGATTATGTTTAAAGCTAGGGCTTTTACCCAATTCTCTTCAAGTTATAGTTTTTATACAAAGTTATGATTTTTATGAAAGATTTCTTATACATATCAATGAATTTCTATGAAAAATATGTTTTAATAGATGATATGATCCTCAAAGCATGTTTAAGATTATTTATGAAGTTAAGAAAGCTATTTTGAGTGTTTACAAGTTATGCATGATTTCAAGTAAGTTTTATCATGATCTAAGTTATATGCATAGAAGTAAAGATACATTTATGAAAGAGAGATATGAATGGTTTTCCAAATAGTAAGTTTATGAGTTGAATGGTGCTTAAGTATGCCATCAATGCTTATAAACAATTTTCTCAAAAGGTAAGTTTCACGCTTTGTATGGTATCTAGATATGCCATCAATGAGTATGGATAGTTTTGACATTAAGATATGTTGCATGATACGATATGAGCTTTAAAGATATGTTTTTGGGAAGATTGTTTAGCATCGAACGGGCTTGCATTATAGATAACACTTATCCCAGAACTACATGCTATTGTAGGTTTATGTTAGCCCAAAATGCTTAGATGGATCTGGAGATAGATAGGTTCTATACCTTGGTAAGTATAGGGCAACCCTCTCCAACTGGGATTGTAAGTTGGTGCATCATGAGCTCACATGGTGTATGTCGGTTAGAAGAAAATATCACGTAAGCTATTCCTTTATGATTTCATTAGATCTATTTATATATATTTGCATCAAGAAAGGAAGTTTTATACAGACTCTAGGACTTATGATTCTCTTCAATTTTCGACATATTTGTGATGCTTTAAAATATTTCCTCATGGTTTATGTTTCAGTTTCTACTTATGATTTTAAGCTACTCTTATGTTCCCATATTCAGTTTCAACTTATTTCCATATATGTATCTATATTACTTAAGTACCAATACATTTCATGTATTGACTACGTCTTGAACTATATTTTTCATGTGATGTTGATCCAGATTCTTAGACTCAAGATCGCTACTAGATGTTCAGTAGCATATACACTTTAGTTGTTTGATGAGGTCTCCCATCATTTGGAGATGCAAAGTCTTATTTTAGTTTTCTAGTTAGCTTAGATTTTCCTTCTTTATTTTCAATAAAAGGGCATTTGTCCTTATTTTATTTGATATCTTAGTAGGAGAGGCTTCATTAGACAAAGAGTTAGATTTTTGATGATTTTGATGTTATTTAAACATACTCAAATTTATCTCATTATATGCTCATGTAAAGTCTTCCGCTGTATTATTGGAATTAGTTATGTTGTACCAAGGACCCATTTGGGTCACATATGATGACTAGTTCATGGTTCTGACTAGGGGGGTGGTCTCGAGTCATGAAAAACTTGGCATCAGAGCCCAAAGTTCAAGTGTCCTAGGGTGTCTATGAAGCTGTGTCTAGTAGTCTTGCTTATGGGTGTATTGTTCACTACACTTATAATCAGGGGGATACAAAGAATTTAGGAATATTTCCCTTCTTTCATGATCTATTTTCATGCAATAGAGTTTAACTCTAAGTATCTATTCTAACTTTTGCTTTAACCATCCCAGATCGTGCCTCTATGAAGAAACAATGGATGAAGAAATGGTCAGAATGGTAACCCTCCAGCTCCAGTGGATCAGCCTCCTAATGATGAGATTTCTAATATCGAGTTTCACAACACCATTTAGATATTAGCTAAGGCTATGACAATCCAAGTGAATCGGCAGGTAGTAGTCCCTCCTTACCTGAATGAGGTGACAACTGCTACCCGACTCAAAGATTTTGTTTGTATGAATTCGCCTGAGTTTTTCGAGTCAAAGATTGAAGAAGACCCCCAGAACTTCATTGATGAGGGGAAGAATATTCTTTAGATTATGCAAATTAACAGGGCTGAAAGTGTAGTTGTCTTCCTATCAGCCCAAGGATGTGGCTCATTTATGGTTTAGTCAGTGGAAAGATAGTCATGGCAGGAATCCAGCTCTTGCAATTTGGGAAGTTTTTTGTTGATGCTTTTCTTGATCAGTTTTTTTAGAGAGTTGAGGGAGGGAAGGGTCGAGAAGTTTATGAACTTGAAGCAAGGATTTATTTCAGACAAGGAGTATGGTTTGAAATTCACCCAATGCCCCGTTATACCCCAGAGATGGCAGCTGAACCAAGGGCAAGGATGATCAAGTTTACATCAGGAGTTTTAGACTTAGTGAAGAAGGAGTGTAAGATGGCCATGTTTATTTGGGATATGGACATTTCCCGTTTGATGAATCACGCTCAATAGGGATACATACCAATAGGGGTCTTAAATGTGGTCTTATAGGCCTATAAAGCATCATTAATTTTTTAGGCCAATCTATTCTACTTGAATTCACGATCTTTGACAAAATCTCTTTTATCTCTTGATTAGACTCTTCTGCCAACCCATTGGCTTGCATATGGTATCGAAAAGCCACCTTATGGTTGACCTCATATTTGGTAAGCAAGGACAGAAGTGATTGATTGTAAAAATGAGAACCCCCATCACTCACGATAGCATGAGGAGTACCAAACAGGGTAAAGATGTACCTCTTTAAGAATTGAGTAACACTCTTAGCTTCATTGTTTGGCAAGGCAATGGCTTCAACCCACTTAGAAACATAATCAACTGCTACTAAGATATAACTCTTTCCATACAAACTCATGAAAGGTCCCATGAAGTCTAAACCCCATACATCAAAAAATTCTATATCCACACCTGGTTGAAAGGGTATTTCATGTCGCCTCGAGATCCCTCCTTGCCTTTGACATTGCTCGCATGCTCTCTCCAACTCATGTGAATCACGATACAAAGTTAGCCAATATAAACCACATTGGATAACATTTGACGTCGTACGTACACTACCATGATGGCCACCAACCGATGATGAATGACATGCCTCAAGGATAGGCCTTATGTCTTCATCCATAACACAATGACGAATCACATCATCTACACACTCCCTAAAAATATAGGGATCATCCTAATAATACCTTCTCAAATCATACATGAACTTCTTCTTTTGCGCATAGCTCAAGTCATCTGGGAGTGCTCCACAAACTATATAATTTGCAAAATCTACATACCAAGGCAGAATTTTCCCTGAGAGAGCTATGGCAAGATCATCTACAAACTCGTCATTGATCTCCAATTCCTTCATTCTCACATCATTCAATTCAAAGTGTGACAAGTGGTACGCCACTTGATTCTCATATCTCTTTCGATCTTTGACTTCAAAGTCAAATTTTTGTAAAAGCAGGATCTACCTTATCAACCTTGGCTTGGACTCTTTCTTCACTATCAAATATCGCAAGGAGGCATGATCCGTATGCATAATAACCTTTGTACCTAATAAATAAGCCCATAACATTTCAAACTCATAGACCACGACTAGTAATTCTTGCCTCATAATGATTTACTAGCATAGTAGATAGGATGAAAAAGTTTCTGCTTTCTTTGACCAAGCACCGCCTAGTGCAACCCCACTTGCATCACACGTGAGCTCAAAATATTGTGATCAATTTGGGGCCACAATAATGGGAGTCGAAATAAGTTTTTCCTTGAGGCCATTAAATTCCCTCACACATTCTCTATCGAGCTCAAATTTTTCCTCTTTTTCAAGAAGTTTGTGCATAGGATTAACAATCTTGGAGAAATCTTTGATGAACCTCCTATACAATACCGCATGACCAAGAAAACTTCTCACACCTTTGATAGATATCGTAGGGGGCAATTTAGAAATCACCTCAACTTTAGATTGATCAACTTAAATTCCTTGGCCTAAAATTTTGTGTCCAAGGACGATCCCTTCTTTCACCATGAAGTGGCATTTCTCCTAATTCAAGACAATATTGTTTGCCACCCACCTTTCAAGTACCTTTTCCAAATGTTCAAGGCAACCCTCAAACATGTCACCAACATAAGAGAAACCATCCATAAATACCTCCATCGAATCCTCCACCATATACAAGAAAATAGAAAGCATACACCATTGAAAAGTAGTGGGTGCATTGCATAGCACAAAGGGTATGCCCTTGAAAGGAAAAGTTCTATAAGGGCATGTGAAGGTAGTTTTTTCTTGATCTTTAGGGGCTATTGAAATTTGATTATAGTCCGAGTATCAATCGAGAAAGCAATACCAACCTCTCCTCACTAGTCTGATAAGCATTTGATCCATGAAGGACATGGGGAAGTGGTCTTTCTCCATCTATGAATTCAACTTTGTATAGTCAATACATATCCTCTAACTCGTGACCAGATGATTGGGAACAAGATCATTGTTATCATTTGGGACCACCATGATACCACCTTTCTTGGGAATGCATTAAACCAGGCTTACCTATTATCTCCTTTTTCACAACCTCGTGCATGAGAGGATTCAACCTTTATTGATGTTCAACACTCGATTTGAAAATGGGTTCCAACTTTATCTTGTGGGTGCAAATACTAGGTACAATCCCAATAATATCATATATGGTCCAACCAATAGCCCAAATATATCTTCTCACCACCGACTTTAATGCTTCAACTAGCCATGACATCAAAGCTCCCGCAATAATAATGGGTAAAGTGTTATCCTCACCCAAGTGGTAGAGGTTTACGTTCAAGTTTTGATGGCTCTATAATTGAGGTCTTAACGGGAGGGCTCTCCCAATTCTTCAAATCAAGATCAAGCTTGCATGGATTCTTGGTGTAAGAACCAAGACCTTTCAAAGAAGCCACAACTTTATCATATTCCTCAATGTCATCACTTCTATAGTTCCACAACACCCCTGCTAATGGCTCACTAATAAATACATTTCCATTGCATTGGTCACTTTATTATCTATCACATCAATTATGGAGACAACTTGTGAATCCATAGGTTGCTTCAAGGACTTGCACATATTATATGAAACCTCTTTATTATTGACCCAAAAGTTTATCTCACCATACTCAACATAAACAAAGCCCGCTTGGTATCCAGGAATGGACTACCAAGAATAATAGAACCTCATTATTAATTTTGCAATCCAAAATCACAAAATTGTCCAGAAAGATGAAATGGACCACCTTCACAAGTACATCATACAACACACCCGCGAGTTTCTTAATAGAATGATCAGCCATCAAAATTCTCATTGTGGTATGCTTGGGAGCACCCAAACCTAGCTTATGATATACGACCAATAGCATCAAATTAATACTTGCCCCAAGATCACATAAAGTTTTTCCAAATTTATACACCCCGATAGTGCATGGGATGGTGAATGCTCTCGGTTCCTCTTTCTTCACAACCATTTAGCTAGTGATTATCATACTATAATTGTGCATCACTTCAATTATTTCAAAATCCATGACTCACTTCTTTGTAACCAAGTCCTTCATGAATTTAGCATACTCAGGAATCTCTTGTAAGGCCTCTAGCAATGGAATGTTTATCGATACATTGCTAAACTTCGAGAGAAACTTCTTGAACTTTGAATCATCTTCTTTCTTCTTAAGTCTTTGTGGAAATGAAGGAGGAATTTTGACTTGCGGCCTTGAAACTACCGAGTTTCCATCTGGCTTTGAAACATTACCATCAACCACTTGTGGCACTTCTTTGCCTTCAACCTTCTCTTGCACTTCTCCCAGCTTATTAATATTTGGCTCATTTGCCATTGGGGCTTCATCGTTTGACTTATCAAGCTGCTTTCTCTTTCTGCTCACTTGTTCTCCAACTCTTATCACTAGAATCATTATCAATATTTACAACATTGTTCCCAAGGGTTCTCCCGCTTCTAGTAATAATTTCCATAACATGAGCATCATTTTTCGAGTTTGACGCTGTGTCACTAATAAGGCCCCCTTTTGGCCCTGCATTCATTTGGGAGGAAATTTGACGCAATTGGATTTCAAGTTGTTTAATAGAGGTCGAGTGTGAAGTGATGGTTTGATTGAGTTGCAAAAATCGCTCTTAATTTCTCTTAGCATCTTATCACTTATTTTAGCCCTCATAAGGATGCGAGCAAGTACATCTACATTCTTATACTTCACTGGAACACCGGAGGTTGTTTCCTTACCCTGGGCCCAAACATGTGGAGGCATGTACCTATCATAGTTTCGATCTTTGTCTCTCAAATCTCGATCCCCATTTCTTTTCTTATCCCTCGAATCTTTATCTTGATCACGATCCTTTCAATCTCGATCTTTCCACTCATGGTCCCTTTCCTTCCAACCTTGATTCCCACCTTACCTTTGATAGGTAGATCGAGAACCCCCCATTTGGTTCAATAAGAACTGAATTTATTTATCAAGAGACTCCACCTCATCATCATCATATGCTTTATCACCCTTAGAAGCAACGACATTGAACGCTTTTGGAGTTGAGCCTATTATATAGTTGGTGAGGAGGTCCAGTTGCATCACTACCTTCCCCATATTCTCATCTCTCTCCTCATCCTTCTTTCTTTGTTCTTGACTCATAAATTATGTGGAGGGAGCTCCTATGTGCATCTTGGTATCTCTTGTATACCAACCTCAACTTTGTTTTGTCACTTAATCCAATAACACTGAAGCAAAACCATAAGTTTGTTTAATTATGAATCCCCCGACCGTATTATCTGCTACCATCTTGTTCAATTGATCTAATGCTCTATAAAAGATTTGGAGGAGCATTTTGTTCAGGACCTCATGATTTAGGCATTGCAACAATTTTTTGTTAAGCCTTTGCCATACTTCATGTAACGGTTCACCACTCAATTGCAGAAGTTAATAATCTCATCCCTAAATTGTAACATTCATGATGGAGGAAAGAATCGATCTAAAAATTCTTACATCAATTCAACCCATAAAGTTATTGAACCCGCGGGCAACTCCCATAATCATAGTACCGCATCGCCTGTCAATGAAATGGGAAAAAGTCTTAACCGTATGGACTCTTGTGAAATGTGGGAAATATGGAATGGGATACACACATTAATGAAGTTTGTCATATGAAGGTTGGTATCTTCGTGGGATTTCCCCCCAAATAAATCCTTTATTTGAAGTAGATAAAGCATCACAATAGTGACGTGAAACACTCTATTTCCCTCCGGGGGTAGAATACATATGGCACTCGCTCTACCAGCGTCCCCGAGGTGATCCTCATCCTCAAGATGCCTATTGAAGATGGAAGAATCGCTACCATTTTGACTCATCCCGAGGAGGCTTATATTATCACTTGTGCAGAACAAAAATAACAAATACATAAAGTAAACACTATGGCTAACTCAAAGTAACTTATAACACTAAAAAGAATGTACGTTATATTTCATTCCCTGGCAATGGCGCCATTTATGATGATGCTCATATATACTCTCAGAATTGAATTACACGATCGTTAACAATATATTTTACCCAACTAATAGTCAAGGTCGAATCCACAGGGAATGAGAGCGATAGCTCCACTCTCAAGTGTCACAAGCAACTATATGTTTGTACGCAATGCTAGAATTAAACGATAAAGTAAAATGGAGGGTTTTGTTTGAACAATTTTTTGTATCGAGTTAACAGTTTCAACGTTGATTTGCCAAAGTGAATGCTATAAGATTGTAATCAAATGAGTTAAAGCACTTGGGGTTATGTCTTCTTGAGAATGATTGTATGCATGGGTAAGTGAGAACACACCTAAGATTAGATTGTTAGTTATGATTAGGCATGGTTTTAGATATTGGAAGTGATTTCTTAATCCACAACCAAACTTCACATGGGTTTCTCTCAAACACCCAAGTGTCTACACTACGAAACAATCAATAGCCTCAAAATGGATAATCTATCACTAGCATTACCACTTAAATGAGTGTAACTCAAGTTTCGTTAACTAAATCTCATCACTCTTGTACCCCTTTTCAGGAAGTACAAGAGATCCAAACATAGACCAAGTTTGCAACCTCAATCCATAAATTAAGACATAGAGATTTAGCTAAAATCATAACATACAACCTAATACGAAGGTAAATAATCACTACCCACACACAATCAATACTCAATGATGCATAAACTTAATTTTGGTAAATTAGATACTCATAATAAGGGAAAAATAAATTATACCAAATTCTTCTTCCATATTAGTCAAAGAATCCAAATGTTTCACAAGAAAACTCTAAATTCCAAGCACAAAAGTAGTAAATCTCCTAATTGGGGTTTAATTACAAACTTAAGCTTCAGAAAAATTGACAAAATATAGGGTTTCCAATGGCCAAAAAGGCTTAAATAGCATAAAAAAAAATAGGCTACATAATTACAAAAATGCCACCGCTTGGCAATTTGGCTAAGCATAGTCCATCGCCAAACGATTCGGCGCTGTGTCAAATTGGTTGTGGCTTATTGATTCATCAACATGACAAGCCCCATGGATTAGCTTCTGTAACTTTTGGCATTGCAGAGTGTGGTCTGCTAATTTGGTCGGCGATGCACCAAAATGCATAATGTGTCGCTATTTGGTCCATTGCATTAGCTTTGTGAATTTTTAACTCCAATCTTCATTCTTTTTTCTCATATTTACTTTCTTTTGCTATTTCAATCAGTTTTCAACCTTGAACCTGAAATTCAACCAAAATAAATAATAAAATGCATTCAATTTAGCATTGAGGACATGTTTTCTCCTTATTTTTAGGGCAAGTGGGTCGTAATTTGCCCACTATCACCGAGTCTTATTTCAGTTTTTTAGTTAGCTTAGAGTTTCCTTTTTTCTTTTTAATAAAAGGGCATTTGTCCTCAGTTTATTTCATGTCTTAGTAGGAGAGTTTTCATTAGAAAAAGAGTTAGATTTTTGATGATTTTGACATTATTTAAACATACTCAGATTTATTAAAAAGTTGATTTATCTCATTATATGCTCATGTAAAGTCTTCTACTGTAGTTCAATTATATTATTTGGCTATGTTATGTTGTACTAAGGACCGATTTGGGTCACATATGATGACTGGTTATGGTTACAACTAGGGGTGGTCTTGGGTAGTGACAGTTCTAGGGTACTGAGTCAAAGAATGCATTTGAGTTCTTGATTGAATGTTATAGGTGTCTGCACAAGATGTATGTTATGGAGAGGTATGGTGTGGAATTTGTGTCATTTCAGTTGCAGGCAGACTACAAGTAATGTCGAAGGTCCTTTGTTGAGTGTATGGCTGCCTTAACTCCACTTACTTGGGCTCAGTTCCATAATATATTTTTTGAGAAGTATGTTCCTCGCACATATCAGGATCAGAAGAAAGATGAGTTCCTGAAGATAGAGTAGGGTGATATGTCTGTGGTGACCTATGAGGCTAAGTTTCATGCTTTGTCCCAGTATTCACCTCAGTTGATTACTTCGATAGAGGAGAGGATCGGTTATTTTGTGAAAGGTTTGAATTCAGGGCATCAGATGATTACTCTATCAGTAGTTGCATCCGACAAGTCTTTTCAGGAAGTGGTTGAGTTTTCTTAAAAGTCTGAAGTAATTAGAAAGCAAGAAGAGGTGAAGGTAGAGAAAAATAAGGCCCGAACATTATACAATTTTAGTGTTAGTTATTTGAGGGGTCATGGTTCGCATGGTCATTATTCTAGGCCTTTTTCAGCCATGTCTATGTCTGTAGGGGGCCTATCTGGGGTCAATTATCAGCCCTCTCATATTGGAAGTTATACATCTTCATCATCTTCAGTTCAGCGACCTTTCTTAGGCATCAAGTGCCATGAGTGTGAGGGTTTTAGTCACTTTTGGAGGTATTGTCCTAATTTCTTGTCTGTAGGTCAGTTGACTTAGCAACCAGCTTCCAGTACTTCTGTTCTAGTCGGTCGTGATGGTGGAGAATATGGTAAGGGTCGTCCACAAGGTATTCTTGGTGGTAATAATATAGGGAGGGGTGTATACCAAGATAACCATAGTGGATACAGGTTGGTCAAGGTGGCACTCAAGCTGGTAAGCGTGGTGGTCCGGGTGGTGATAAGGCTCACTTTAATATTATTCTGGCCTATCCTGAAGTTGAAGATTCTGATATTGTGATCACAGGTACTATTCTTGTCTGTGTTCGTAAGGCTTCTGTGTTTTTTTATCCCAGGTCTACTTTCTCTTATATGTCTATGAAATTTACCTTGGGTTGGGATTTAAAATGTGAATTTTTGGATACTCCTATGTATGTGTCTACACTAGTTGGGGTTTTTGTATATGTTGATCAAGTTTATCGGGCATGTCTTATAATGTTCATGGGGTATAGGACTTTGGCAGACTTAGTGATCTTAGATATGGAAAAGTTTGATAATATTTTAGTGATGAGTTTCTTGTCTCCTCATCATGCTATTCTTGATTGTGAAGCTAAGACTATCACTGTAGCTATATACAGGATGGAAAAGTTAGAGTGGAAAGGTACGTTTAAGCCTACTTCTATAAAAATTGTGTCAGCTATTCATGCCCAAAAGTTAGTTAAGCGAGGGCGTAGGGCGTTCCTAGCTCATGTTTGGGAGGAAAGTTCAACAGTCCCCCCTATAACTTTTATTTTAGTAGTGAGTGAATTCTTAGAAGTGTTTCCTAATGATCTCCTCGATATGCCTCCAGACCATGAGTTTGACCTTTGTATAGACTTAGAGATGAGAATTGGCCTATATCTATCCTTTCTTATATGATGGCACCGATAGAGTTGAGAGAATTGAAGTCCCAATTGCAAGAGTTGTTGGAAAAAGGCTTTATTTGCCCAAGTGTTTTGCCTTAAAGTGCTCCTGTTCCATTTGTGAAAAAGAAGAACGGTAGTATGCAGATGTGCATAGACTACTGGCAGTTCAAGAAGGTGACTATTCACAATAAATATCCTTTTCCTAGGATAGATGATCTATTCGACCAGTTGTAGGGAGCTACCGTGTTCTCCAAAATTGATTTGAGATTAGGTTACCATCAACTTAAGATTCGGGTGGAGGATATCCTAAAGACTGCCTTCCGAACTCGTTATGGACATTACGAGTTTTTAGTTATGTCTTTTGGTTTGACTAATGTCCCGGCTGCTTTTATGATCTTGATGAATAGAGTCTTTAATCCATTTTGGTATTCGTTTGTTATTGTTTTCATTAATGATATTCTAGTTTACTCAAAGAGTAAGAGGAGCATGAAGCCCACTTGTGTACAGTGTTGGGGTTGCTTAAGGAGAAACAACTTTATGCTAAGTATTCGAAGTGTTAATTCTGGTTGTCTTTGATGTTCTTTTTAGGGTATATGATGTCTAATCAAGAGTTCTAGTATACCCGTTGAAGGTTGAAGCTGCTAAAAATTGGGCTAGACCAACAAATGTTACAGTGGTTCATAGTTTTATGGGGTTGGCCAGTTGCTATCATCGATTTAGAAAAGCCTCTATTGCTTTGCATATGACACGCCTGACTCAGAAAGAGGTACCTTTTGTGTGTGATGATAAGTGTGAAGAGAGCTTTCAAAAGCTCAAGACTTTGCTAACTTCAGCTCCTATTCTTACCTTGCCTATTGAAGGTAAGCATTTCATTATATATTATGATGTTTTATGGTCTACTTGAAGTGTTGTTTTGATGCAGGGTCAGACTGTGATTGCTTATGCTTCAAGGCATGTAATGTTTCATAGTTTGCTTTAGGTGTTGTTTTGATGTAGGGTCAGAACGTGATTGCTTATGCTTTAAGGTAGATGAAGCCTTATGAGAAGAACTATCCCACTCACAATTAGGAGTTGGCAGCATTGGTCTTTGCTTTAAAAAGTTTGAGACATTACCTCTTTGGGGTGAAGTGTGAAGTGTTTACAGACCATCGTAGTTTACATCATGTGTTCACTCAATGAGACCTAAATTTGAGGCAGAGAAGGTGGATGAAGTTGATCAAGGATTATGACATCTCGATCTTATATCATTTGAGCAAGGCCAAATGGTCACAGATGTATTGAGCCAAAGGCTGGCAAGCATAGGAAGTTTGGCATGGTTGGAGGTATCAAGATGCATATTGGCTAGAGAGGTACAAACTCTAATTAATGGTTTCATGAGATTTTAGGTAACTAGCAAGGGAGAAGTTTTAACACATATGGAGGCTAAGTCTAATTTCTTTGAGAAGATTAAGAGCAGGCAATTTAAAGATAAGAAATTGATCAACCTTAGAGAAAAAGTGTTGTAAGGTGAGGCCAAGGAGGCCATTCTTGATAAAGAGGAAGTGTTGAGGATTCGGGGGCGCGTGTGTGTGTCATGTATGGTCAACTTAATTCCTACCATTCTTGTAGAGGCTCATAATTCTAAGTATTCTATACATCTGGCTGTAACCAAAATGTATAGAGACTTGAGACAATATTATTAGTAGTGAAGAATGAAGTGACACATTGTAGATTTTGAGACAAAGTGTCAAAATTATCAATAGGTCAAGTATGAACATCGAAAACCTGGTGGCACTTTTTAGAGAATGCCCATTCCAGAGTTGAAGTGGGAGAGAATAACCATCGATTTTGTTGTGGGTCTTCCTAAGGCCTTGAGGAAGTGTGAATTTATATGGGTGATTGTCAATCATTTGACCTAGTCTTCACACTTCATTCTGGTAAGGGTGACCTGTAATGCAGCTAAGTTAGCCAAGATATATGTGAAAGAGATTGTAAGGATACATGGGGTACTTGTTTCTATTGTGTCGAATAGAGGTACTCAGTTTACCTCCAATATTTGGGAGAAGTTTCAGTCAGAATTGGGTACTAGGTTGGACCTAAGTACAACTTTTCATCCATAGACCGACAAGCAGTTAGAACGGATAATTCAGGTACTTAAAGATATGCTTTCGACTTGTGTGATGGACTTTGGTGGTTAGTGGGACAAATATCTACCTTTGTGTAAATTTGATTATAACATTAGCTACCACTCCAGTATTGACATGGCTCTTTTTGAAGCCTTATATGGAAGAAGATGTAAGTCATCAATTGGATGATTTGATGTTTTTGAGGTGATACCTTGGGGCACTAATATGCTAAAGGAGTCATTGGAGAAAGTGAGGTTCATCCAGGAGAAGTTGGTACCAGCTTAGAGTCGACCGAAAGAATGTGCAGATAATAAGGTAAGAGATGAGAAATTTGAGAAGGGTGAGAAAGAGTTGTTAAAAGTGTCACCCATGAAGGGTGTGATGCATTTTGATAACAAGGGGAAGTTGAGTCCGAGGTATATCTGACCCTATGAGATTTTAAATGTAGTAGGGTCAGTGGCGTATAAGATGGCCTTGACTCTTAGCTTGTCTAGGGTTCATTCTGTGTTTCATGTGTCAATGCTTAAGAAGTACCACGGGGATGGAGATTACATCATTCGTTGGGACTCAGAATTGTTTGACAAGGAGCTCTCTTATGAGGAAGAGCTAATCACTATCTTAGACAGGGATGTGAGAAAGTCGAGAACTAAAGTTATCTTGTTCGTAAAATTTCAATGGAGGAATCATCCGGTTGAGTAAGCAACAAGGTAGATGGAGGCAGATATGCACAAGCAATATCCATACTTGTTCATTAACTCAGGTATTTCTTTGTTTGTTGTTGCATTATTTTGGGCTAGTTGTTGTTTGGGAACGAAAGAGGGATAAAATGGTATCTAATGTAATGATCCAAATCATCATAACACTAAAATAGAGAATAGAAACCTTGCCTAGTTGTCCCTTAGACCAAAAATTGAAAATTCAGGTTTGGCCTAGGGTTAGGCATATTTTGAGTGTGCAGTTGTCTAGGGTAACATGGTAGTGATTAGTGCATGGGTTGGTGGTTTGGATATGATTTTGAGTTATAGGACAAGTTTATGAAGTCGTAGCAACTTCATGTGCATAGAACAGGTTAGTAGAACTCTAATTATATCAATTACCGTGAAAGAATTGGTTTGCGATGTCGAATTTTGAGAAGTGTGTGGTAAAATGGCTAGAACTGGGACCAAGTCCCAAGTTACTGGTTTGGGTTTGATGCAGCATATAGAAGTGCTGATGCAGCGGCGGCAACCCATTTTGGCCTTAAGGCTGCTGCAACAACAGATCCTCCGTTGCAGCGGTAAAAACACCGAATTCCAATTTTTAAAACCAGAAAACTCATTTTTCATTCCCAATTTTCTAAAAACCTTTAAGGTCTTAGAAAAGGGAAATTTTCTATAATTTTTAGGGTTTTCATCTTGTGACGTAAGGTTTCATTACATCCTAAACTTGATTTCCTTCTTCCAATTCTTAGAAATCACAAGAATCTTGTTCATGGTAGAATTTGGAGTTTAGCCCTAAATTATGAAATGGTGGGAATTGGAAGGGATTTTGTTTATTATCAGTTGTTATTGATCCTAAGGTGTTAAAAAGCACTTCCTATGGTAGAATTCTTGATTGTAAAGATAAAATATGAAGAATTCAAGAGTTTAAAGGGTAGGAAAACCCTAAGTTGATGAAATAGGGCAATTTCTGAGATTAAATTGATAAATGTGAGTTCTTAATGGTTAGTAAGGGTGAAATATTATATTAATAATTGTGAAATTATTATGTATAGATCAGGAACGAGCTAAAATCAAAAGGAAGGGCAAGTTTGTGGCAATTTAGTGGTTACAAGCAAGGAATCGAGGTAAGTTATGGTTTAATTGTATTTAAGACTTTCTTGACTCTATGATTATATATGAATTGGGTTTTTATGATTTGCTTCGGATATTACTTGTGATTATTGAATGCATTCTTGCATCGCACATTGATATTGACATGATGATGAGATGATATTGAGAAGATATTGATATTTAGATGATATTGAGATGTTATATGGATAGGATGTAACGCCGACACTATTATTGGATTGGGTACCACACTGGTATTGGTACATAGACTGAGCTCTTCCCCTTCAGGTCATATCTGAGAGTCCCTAATGACTCTGATATATGTGTACATCCTGCATGCATGCACTCATCATATTTATTTGAATGTGTGTGTGTATATATATATATATGGCAAACATTTTTAAAGAATCCACCTAAGTGTAATTGATGTACTTATGTACCTGTATTCCTGATGAGATGAAGTGTTATACCTGTATTTGGTTGTCATTAATCGTAAGTTGTGTTTTGATTCTTGTTACTTGCATCTAATTTGCTTAATTGCTTAGTGTTGATTTGAGTCGGCACCGATGATGTCGACCAGTACTTAGTTGTTGTACTGATACTACCTGTACTCTTCTTTTTGTTGAATGCAGAGCGTGTTCCAGCATTTGAGACAAGACCTCGACTCTAGCCAGTGATTTCAGACTTCGATTCAAGGGTGAGCACCATGATCGGATACCCATTGGATCCTCCTTATATCGTTTATGTCCTTAGTTTTAGGACTAAGACTTTCCTTAGTTTTTATTTTGGATAATCTGCTAGACTTGGTTTTGGATACTGTTCGACGTTCTTGTACAGTGACTTTAGGTCCAGGAGTTATAATAATTAGAGATATTTCTTCACTCTATTTTTCTTAGTTATGAATATTGATTAAGTTAGAATTGATTTTAGTTGATAATATTGTGTTTTAGTGTTTTAATGATAAGTAATTGGCAAATGTGACTTATGAAGGTCTGACTTAGTTGGTAAGGGTTGGGTTAGATGGTTCTCCCACAATAGT
The DNA here is from genome assembly GCA_031232105.1 of Capsicum rhomboideum. NCBI lineage: Eukaryota > Viridiplantae > Streptophyta > Magnoliopsida > Solanales > Solanaceae > Capsicum > Capsicum rhomboideum. The sequence goes on along the minus strand of CP124713.1, from coordinate 123,150,509 downwards.
GTTAGGGTGGGTGCCACTCATGACCACTTGGGTCGTGACATGAACGAATTAATTTTTGTCCAAGTCATTTTCTCAAGAAAACCACTAATACTAATTGATTGCTCCTTTTTTGTTTGCTAGCTATGATACTTAGTCTCTCTCTGTTTACTTTTACTTGTTGATACTTTATCTAGTTCATATTAAGTGAATTGTTGGGGCTTTTTCTATTGTTCAAAATAAGTAAATTTTCAATGTTCAAGAAAGTTATCGGAACTTCTTTTATATTTTTCCTTCCTTTTAATGAGGTTCTTAACTACTTTACATTTTCTAAGAGAATGGTTTGATAATAACCAAAAGGGTAAAATAGAAAGTAGCCTTTAATTTATGTCCTTAAATATTTTTCTTAAGAAGTGTATCATACCCCCACAATTCACTTATAAGGGTCTGTCTGCAAGCCACCTAGATATTGAAACTGGTGTAATTACTAACCTAGTAACTACACAGTCTAGTAATTACAATGACATATTTATTTGCCACAATGTAATTACAGTGTAATTACTAGTATACTGTTTGATTGCACAAGTGTAATCAAATGGTTATATTAAATTTTTTAAAAAAAGTTAATTGACAAAAATTAAAAATGAATATTTGACAAATAAGTGTCTTTATAAATGATACTCCCTCCGTTTCAAAAAGATGACCTACTTTCCCTTTTAGTCTGTTTCAAAAAGAATGACCCTTTTCTTTTTTGGCAATCCTTTAATTCCAACTTACCACGTGGCATGTTTAAGACCACAAGATTAAAGGGCATTTTGGTACATTTGACACAACTTTAATTTATGACCACATGATTCAAAAGTCTTCTTTATTTTCTTAAACTCCGTGTCAAGTCAAACTAGGTCATTCTTTTTGAAAGGAGGGAGTATTAAATTAGGTATTTAAGATCTATATTGTCTTTTGAAAATATATTAATTAATAAACTGTCACGACCCAAAAGTTGAGGTCATCTGGGTAATGATGACACTTACCTCGGGACTAACATTAGTAAGTAAGCCAAAACTCACCCGAAAATAAACAAGCAAATTATAAGAAAGGAACCCATAAAATGAGACTTCTAGAATGAAGTCAAGCTATAACATAACACATGGCAAATATCCGAACAAAACATATAAACCCAAGAAGTAGTGTCATAAGTAGAAGAACATCTAATACATAGTCTGAAAATGAAAAGTACAAAATTTGTCTCAGAATAATAATAAATACATGACAAGGATAGATGGAGGTTGGAACAAGGCTCCGAACAGAGAGCTCACTAGGTACTCCAAAAGGTCAACTACTACCGCATAAATCAGCTACCGTGATTCGTAGTCGCACTGGGATCTACACCAAAAGGGCACAGTAGGGGTGATTATGGTCCACTTGTACTCAGTAGGTATCATAGACCGACTGACCAAAGTAAAAAATAACACAAGTAAAATATACTATGAACACGTCACCTGCAAGCAAAAAAGTTTCCAAACGATAGCTCACACCATCTCTACTAATAGTTCTATAATGTAAAATCAAAAAGGAACAACTATACATGAAGTATATATGGAAATCTAAGTACACATAAATGGTATATGTAAGAAAACAAAGAAAATGCAATGAACTGATGCAATGATAGTGGGACTTACGTATACACCTTACAAGCCTCGGCGCTTCAGGACAGGACCCATGGGGAGTTCGCAACCCATATACTTTCATCATCTCAACAAAACATACCGGCAAATAACCTCAG